>CM028133.1:946770000-948125000 GCA_016271365.2 Neoceratodus forsteri | reverse complement strand
GAAAGTGCAGTACTGTCTCAGGATTTACATGCCTGCCTGTTGTGACACAATATTACAGAGTAAGTGCATTACTCTTGTCAGGATTTACATGCCTAGCTGTTGTTCCATAATACAACACAGTAACGGAGTACTGTCTCAGGATTTACTTGCCTAGCTTTTATGCTTTAATACAATAGAGTAAGTGCAGTAGTGTCTCAAGGTTTAAAATCCTAGCTGTTGTGCTGTAATACAACAGAGTAAGTCAAGTAATATGTCAGGATTTGCTTGCCTAGCTGTTGTGCCGTAAAATGACACTGTAAGGGAGTACTGTTTCAGGATTTACTTGCCTAGCTGTTGTGCTGTAATACAACAGAGTATGTGCAGTACTGTCTCAGGAGCTACCTGCATAGTTGTTGTACCGTAATACAACAGAGTAAGTGTGGTTCTATCTCAGGATTTAAATTCTTTGCTGTTATGCTGTAATATAACAGAGTAAGTGCTAGGTTGCTCAGATAATCTATTATAAAAATGGATATCTCTGATTTCTGCCAAAATTTAGGATTTCAGATTTCTGGATGTAGCTGTCAAAAATCCACAATCCTAAACATTAGTATACCAAATTGGATTCAGATACTGAAATTGAATCCAATTTGGTATCTGGTACCAGTCCCACATTTCAACTGTGTAAACCCCCCCCGCCCAAACAATTCCATAAGCCCCAACCTCTATCTTCCACCTGAAGTCTCTGCCAGCATCTATAACACTAAGTTTGTTATTTTCCTGCAACACAGCAGTTCAGCCTTTGGGGAAAAAGCATATACTAACCCCCTACCCATGTTACATTAGGGCCCCCCACCCTGGTAGATGCTGTTGTCCGACACCATATTGTTCAATAGAGCACCCCCTGTCCAACATACTCACTAGCCCCTCTTCCCTTCCCCCATGCTATTGTCAGGTGATCAGTGCTTCTCTTTATAATAGGCAGCCCTATCCTTTTTCCCTTTCCTTGTGATAAAAAAAACAGACCCTTGCCCATGATAAATCAAGAGCCCTTCCTGCACCCTGGCATAAGCCACTGGACTGACCAACATGGCAGAGTTCAACAAAGCATCCCCACCAAAAACACCCACTGGCTCCCACTCCTCCCCCCCCCCCCGCAGCACCCAAAAAACTGTACTAGTGTCAGGCGATTAGAACTCCTCTTTATCATAAGCAGCTCCATCCTTGTTCATTTTCTCATAATAAAATTAAAACTGCCCCCATTTGTGCTACATCAAGAGCCCTCCCCCACCCTAACATAAGACACTGCACTGCCCCCCCAGTTCAGCAGAGCACTCCCCACCCAACACACCCACTAGCCCCAACTTCCCTACTCTCCCCGATAATACCCCCAAACATGCTGTACTCACTACTCAGTACTCTTACTGCCTGAGTCAAAAAATATAGGTAGGTTCCATGGCAGGGAAGTTTGAACTTGTCTTCTGTCCAGGTAAGTGAATGAATGGTGATGTCCAGCTATAGTAATACCTGATTGGCTGCTGAAGGCCAATCAGGAATTAGTATAGGAGGACATCATCATTCATTCACTTACCTGGACAGAAGATGGGTGCAAGCTGCTCCACTGTGGAACCACATTTTGCTTTTTTGACTCTGGCAGTAGTAAGTACAGCATATTTTGGGGGTGCTATGTGGGGAGGAAGGAAATGGGAGCTAGTGGGGACAGTAGCTCGTGCCAGACTGGGGTAGTGGCTCCTCATTTAGCATGGGTGGAAGGTTTTTGTTTCTGTATAAGGAGAGGAACAAGTACAGAGTTTTCCATAATGAAGAGGAGCTCTGATCACCTGACACTAATACATTTTTTTGGGGTGCTGTGGGGAGGGAAGTGGGGACTATTAAATGTCCTTTTTTTTCTTCTTTGTTTTACCAGGTGAGACACACTAAGCTGAAAGCTTGTTTACAGGTGCAACCTGGGAGCACAGGGAAGTTAAGTGACTTGCTCAGGGTCACACAGTATACAAGTAGGGGCTGTGGGATTCAAACCCAGGTCTCCAGGTTTGCAGCTCAGAGCCTTAAACCACTGTGCTATCCTGCCTCCCCATCACCAGTATTAAATTTTTTTTAGGTGTGTGGGGGGGAAGAGGGATATGGGGGCTAGTGGTTGTGTTGAGTGGAGGCTGCTCTGTTGAATGGTGTGGGATGGTAGCTTGTGTCAGTGTGGGGGGAGAGCTCTTGATTTAGTGAAGGTGGAGGGGCAGGTTTCATCTGTGTTTTAAGGATGGGCTGCTGTGCCACAGGAAAAATAAAACATTTTCAGTTATACGTGATGGCAGGGGATGGGGGAAGAGGGAGGTTGGGGCTTATGGGGTGGTATGCACAAGGTGTTTTACACAGATACAAGTTGGGGTGAATGTCACCTAGGTACAAGGATATTCAGATGTTAGGATATCTGTTGCTAGGATTGGATGTTGGATTTTGATACAGATTATCCTAATGTAATATATGGATGTGCTTAATAATAGTATGGAAAACCATACACATTTTTCCTGCAATACCATCAATGATATCCAGTGAAAGTATTACAAGACCCCATAATACTATCGTTGGATACTCATCAGTAGTATTACCAGATCCAGTGATACTGTTGATGTATCTGCTATGGTTTCCTCGTGCTACACGCAGTCCATCAGCTAAGTGTGAACGGGCTTTACTGTAACCACCATGTACAGTAAAAGCCAGCTTGGCACTGACTCACAGATGATCCAGTCTCTCTCTCTCTCTCTCTCTTTCTCTCTCTCTTCCTCACACCTCTCTCTCTCTCTGTCTCTGACAACCCATGCTCAACACACACACACACACACACACACACACACACACACACACACGTGTACAAATTTCAAATTAAAAAGATAAGCTCATGCAATGCAATTTGGGGGCTTGCTCTTCACTCATCGTCTGGTAGCCCCAATTGCATACATTTTGCTCTCCCTCTTGACCTCTACATAAAAACAAATAAGCGCTTTAAATAAAATAAAAAGAAGCTTATGGGGGGTGGGTCTATTTCAACAATATTTAGAATGTCATTTTCAGCCCTGAATCACTGGCTATGCTGCTAGTGAGTACAGTCATTTTTACAGTAAAGTAAAAAAGTGAAAGTTTCTTGGATCCACGTTTTACAAAAAGTAAGAACTAGGGAGTGGATATTTCTCAGCTGTAATACCATCTTGAGGTTCTGGTGACATGTTGGAAGCTCTCGAGCTTCGCTCTCGAGGTTCATATGTCACCAAAACCTCTCAATGGTATTATAGTCTCGTAATACACAGCCTACTATTATTCTATTTATCCAACTATCCTAGCTCGGATTGGATTTTACAGTATCCAAGGAACCCTAGTATGTTCAGCACTGCCTGAGACTTTTCATTCCTAGGTGTTGTGCTGTAATGCAACAGAGAAAGTGCAGCCTTGTCTCAGGATTTACATTCCCAGCTGTTCTGCTGTAATACAACAGCATAAGAGCAGTATTGCCTCTGGCTTTGCATTTCTAGCTGTTGTGCTGTAATGCAATAGAGTATGTGTAGTGCTATGCTTTTATGTAAATTCTCGGATAGTGGACATATAATACAGCAGAGTAAGTGCAGTCTAGTCTCAGGCTTTATGTTCCTAGCTATGGTGCTGTAATATAGTATAGGATGCTCTCAGATGTGCAGCAAATACAGCAAAACATGTGCTGTCCTGGTCCAGGCTTTAAGCTCCCAGATGTTGTACTACAAAACAAGTCCTGTCCCAGGATATAAGTTAACTATGGGGTGGTACCCGGATGCACTCCATTATTTTTCATGGAACAAATATTGATTTAAAAATAATTACTATCTTGTTATGCATGTTATAGGACTACCACAGGCCTTGAGAAAGAGGCCTCAAGACCACAAAATGTCGACTCTAGCTGATACTGGTGGCATGTTTAATCTGAATAAAATATTCCATGTTTGGTGAATAATGTGTGGTGCTTATGCATACTTCATTTTGGCCGTTCTCTAGTCCCACCCTCCTTAGAGGAACTGGGCAATGATAGGGAATAGAAGGCCCAGTATTAAGGGTGAGAAAAGTGCTGGAGGAGCAGCTTAGGAGGATGAAGGGGGCTTAAAAATGCTCCAAGCAAGGACTACTGGGAGAAGCTGGCTTTTATAGCAACAGTTATGCCCCCACATTGAATCTAGGGTGAAGCCCTCCCATTCAATGTTTGGTGGATAGTGTGTGGTCCTTATGCATACTTCACTTTGGCCTTTCTCTATTCCCACCCTCTGTAGAGGAGCCAGGTGGCAATAGGGAATGGAAGGTCCAAAAAGAGAGATTACCTCCTTCAACTCACAGAGAGTATGAACAGTAGCATACAGGAGAGGGAAGAAACCCCTGTGGAGGAAACTTCTGAGGACCCCTGTCTACTGAACTGCCCATTTTCTGGGCATACTAAGAGGAGATGATCCTAAAATGCTGCTGTTTTCTTAAGTCATATAATGAAGGGATACAAGTTCTAGAACCTTGGTGACCTGAGTGGGAATAAGGCTGCTGATGATGCTGTTTCAATGGCTGAGTCCCAGCTGTTGTGGGAATTATCTTATTATTCCATGAACCACGTAGAAGACATTGATGTATAATGTTTTGGAAGTCAGAAAGTTGTGAAAACTCTGAGTAACCATGAAAAACATTATAGTGTCAGTGGCTTAGCAGGTAGCACACTCGCCTCTGAGGCCAGGAGATCAAAAGATTGTGGGTTCTATCCCTACACCAGGCACTTGGGGTTAAATCCTAATACTGACACTGTAGTGCAGCATGGGGGGGGGGTGCTGCATTCCTGATGTGCCATGTTTCAGATGAGACGTTAAACCAAGGTCCCATCTGCCTGTTCTGGTGGTAAATAAATAAAAATTGAGTTGATCAAAAGAGTTGCTGGGTGCCAGTCCTTCAGAATCAGAACTGTGTGAATTAAGTTCTTTGATGAAAACAAAAAATGATTGGCTTGGTCTCATAAGTGTTGACTATGAGAATTAAGCAGAGGACACTGCTGTAGCAGAGGCTAAGCAAATAACTGATGGAATCCATGACTGAATAGAAATGACTGAAAGTGCAAGTCCAAAATGCATCTCACCATGAAGTATCATTGGGAATGATGTTCTGTGAATTCCAGGCAAGAGGAACTCATCTGAGGCATAAACAGAGATGAAGCTAGACAGTTTTTGGGGCCTAGCTATTGAAGATTGATAGCAGTAGGATAATAGTGTATTATATGATTGCTAAAGGAGGAATTTCATATGGATACATGCAGTGATATAAATTGCTATGAGCAGGTACTGAGGAGGGCTACAAAGTTTCACTTACTTCAAGGAAGACTATGAGATCATGATGGATAATTATATAGCACCAATGAGGAGGGCTTCTTTGAAGCAGAGATAGGCATTGAGGCAAGTCACAAGGATGCTCTCACTTATGGCAGATCGCTATTGTGTCCTAAAAATCAGCGACTCTAGTCTAAGAAGTTGTGATCAAGTCCATTGAAGTAAGGAGGTGATGAAAGTTCTGGAATGGATAAGTAGTTCAGGGTAGATGATTTGAAGATAACCAGTTGCCACTGGGTAACAGCATGATGAATGGGACAAAGACCGGCTAAAGATTATGTCCACATTTGTTTGATTGTTTGAAGACTGAGATGGTGGCAGATCCAGATGATTCCATGGATGCAGCAGCTTCCATGTAGAGGACTTCTGGAGAAGATCATGTTGAAGTCTTTGAAGGTACTTGTTGGGAGGCTAAGAATGGCGACTCAGGAATGCTTGAAGTAGCAGTATGTCCATAAATTAGAAACATATTAGTAAATATAGATGGAAATCTGAAATTGTTCTTTCAAGATATACATCCGTGTAAATGCAGAATGAGGAGATGAAGACATTGCTATTGCTATTGCAAGGGACATGGCTCTTTTGGACATGTGAGTCAAACAAAAGCATGAAGACAAATTACTGATATTTAGGAACAGAAGCCATGACCCAGGTAGCCTTTGTCTATGGTTATTAGTCATAGGTTTGCTCTGATTTACTGCGGCAGCCTCTTCTATCCAAGTGAATACAGTAAGAAGGGCAGCATGAAAACGCCTCACGGAGTTGCTCCAGATGCTCTATAGCTCGAGTATGGCCTAATTCAACTTATACTGAGAAAGTTCAAGGAGCTGTGGAGAACAACAGGAGATAATCAGAACTGCATCCCATATTTCGATGCCTGAGAAGTGATACCAGATTGAACTTTCCGGAATCCACAACTCAAGATAAGGCAGCAGGGGAGGCTAGGGAATGAACATGTTTGATGCAGAATCACTGGTAACTTTGTTTTAGTAGCAAATTAAATGGAATAGTTCCTGCTTCTGAGCTGAAGCAAATAGAGCAGTTTCAATATAGAATGAGTAAGGAACTGCCCAGGCCTAACAAAGCATGGATTTGAAGGTTTTCACAAGATGGACTTCAGTCTGAGACGTCTGAAGGGGACCCGAGGACTTTCTTCAGAAGACGATGGTATAGAACTGAAAGAAGGGATAGAAGCTTTTTGGAGTATAGATGTAGAGGACTTGAAATGGATGTGTAGCTGAGGAGGTTTGAGAGGAACCGTAAGGACCTTCCTTGAAAATGATGATGAAGAACAAAGAATGGTTGATGGTTCATCAAACATATATGTGAGGATCCTGAGAGAAGGATGCATGGAAAATTCTGAGGGGAAGCCTGAGAGAATTTTTCAGATCTGATAATGTAGAACTAACGGAAATGGTAAAACTTTAAAGGGTATGAATTTGAGGGTCTTGCCAATGGATACATGCCTGGGGAAGTCAGAGGGTGACCCTGAGGACCTTCCTAGAGATACAGTCTTCATGAAGAACAGTATATGTATGAGATGAATTGATGGTTGTAGGAGTCCAAGGGAATCCTGAGGACCTTCTTCAGGTCTGACACCGAGAAATAAGGAGAGATGGTAGGAGCTTCAAGGAGTCTTTGAACAAAGGATGAGAGACTGTAGAAGTGTGGGGGGAGCCCAGAGAACCTTCTTTGGAAATGAAACTGCAGAGCTGATGAAATAGGAGGAGGAGGAGGTCTGTTGCAGAGAGTGGAGAAGCCTGTGGGGAACCCTGAAGGCCTTCTTTGAAATCTGAAAATATCATAGCACTGGTAAATGCTTCATATTGCATTCTGGAGGACAAACTCTGAGCAGAGGGACAAAATGGAGATCTTTTTATGACTGAAGCATGTCTTAAGAAGTCTGAGGGGAATCCTGAGGACTTTCTGCAATATCTAACAATGAAAAGAATAGAAGTTGAGATGCCATAATGCCACTAGTGACTTTGTAATACATTTCAGAAGAGGGAACCTCGAGCTAAGGAACTCAAGCCTGTCATGGACTGCAGAAGTATGCAGAACAGCGTACTCTGTCACAATTCATCAGAAGTGTTATTGCTGGCAGATTTAGAAGGACGACCAATCTCAGGCAGCTAGGACAGCACACTAGATACTGTCATTGGTGGAACACTGTAGAAGGCTGCATATGCTTCAGCTTTGAAGGTTGCAGAATCTCCTCATGTGGAAAAAGTTGGGTCCTGAATCTCATATCAGTTGAAAAACTGTGGATGAAAAGATGCTGAAGAATTGAAGCTATAGAATCACACTCTTGCAGATGAAGTTGAGCCCTGCATTGGGTTTAATAGGTTATAGATGGAATGATGATGCAGAATCCTAGATCTGGTGGATGAAGTCAAGCCATAGTGAGGCTTTGATATGATGTAGTTAGACTGAGAGTTGGGGACTCCTGCCTCTGGTGGATGAAGGTGAACCCTACTTACATTCCTGGATGTCCTGAAGGCAGCAATTAGGAAGACGGAGCTTGGTAAGGCAGCCTAATACCTGAAACAGGTGGAGAACTGTTGGAATGAGTGCAATGCAATGCTGAAGACTAGAAAGCTGCAGGCTCCAAACCATCTTTGGAGGATGAAGTCAAACCCTACCTACACCCGTAAGGTACAAGTTAGGGAGATGGATTAGTAGAGCTGCTGTTGAGGGTTGTGTAAGAATGGAGAGAGCAGACTGACTGTTTATGAAGATGACACTGAAACAGAGGAAGATTACAGATGCATGAGTTGCTAGGCTAGGGAGCAGCAACAGTAGGCTGAGCAGAATATAGGTGAAGAGCTAGACAGGAGAGAATGACTGCTATAGGGAATGAAGTAAAAAGTGAGATGTCATGGACTGCATTTCATGACTTACATTGATAGCTGCATCAATGTGCCTCTAGTGTTCTATGCATTAGGGTGTTATTTGATGGACAGGTAATAGGACTATTAAAGGATTCCTTAGAAACTGTAGTCAGACTCATAAATGGCTAAATTACTAAAAATGTTATACTAGCATTCATAGGACTGGAACACCAAGGGAATATGATAGAAATGCGTCTTGCACTGAGGAACTGCAATTATAACAGTTAGAATGGTCAGGGGAGGTCTCAGTATGATTGGCTGCCAAGTGACCTTGAGTTCTATTTGAGTGCAAGGCAACAGAGAGATACATAATTGAATAGAATGGAACTGCAGTACAATCCAAAAGCTGCTTCTTTAAGACAATTGGAGAAGTTTCTCTGTACAGTACCTGTGAGAGCCACTGGCATGCATAACTAATATACTGAGAGGGCAAAGCTAAATGCTCAGGAAATTAAACTAGTGGGGAATGAGGAAAACAAGCACAGAAGGCAGACAAAACTGAAGCAGCATGTGTAGTAGGCTGAAGTCAAGTGGTGACATCAGTCACGTCAGTAACCTGGAGAAAATGGCACCAAGCATGGAGCAGACAGGAGAAACCCACAAAAGAAAAGTGCAGGGAACAAGCAGCAGACTGAGGGGCATGAGCAGGGACCAAGCAGCAGAATGAGGGGAGAAGTGGCGACTGAGGAGAAGTAGACAAATACAGAAGGAAGGAGATATGGGGGGTGGCAGCGGAGGACCGCACATGAAAACTACAGGCAGCAGAAAGGAGGAGGCAGCAGGAGGAGATGATAGGAGAGGAAAGCAAACACAGAGGGGGAAGGCAGAGAAGGTAGTAGGGAGAAGAAAGGAGGGGGTGAACTGCAAGGGGAAAGCCGAGCAGCAGCAGAAGGAAAGAACAGGCTAGGGGAGGCAGGAACAGAAAAATAAATGAGCAAAGAAGAAACAGAAGATGAAGGGGCCAAAGTCATGAGACAGGACACAGCCACACAGACCAAGCAGCCGCTCAGGAGCTCGAAAATGCTTCAAGCGAGGATTGCTGGGAGACGCTGGCTTTTATAGGGATAGTGGGAGGAGTTATTCCCCCACACTGATTCTCAGGCGAAACCCTCCCAGAATAATTGGCACAATAACTTCAGGAGTTCTTCACACCCAAAAGCCAGGATGTAAGTTCCCTGATGCACTACTGTAACCCAGTAGAGTAAGTGCAGTCTGCTCTAACATTGTACATTTATATATGTAACACTGCAATAGAGCAGAGAAAGCAGTCGTGTCTGGGGTTGTATGTTCCCAGATGTTGTGCTGTTAACTAATCAGGTTTAGTGTGTTCCTTTCCCAGGCTATAAGTTTCCTGAAGTTTCACTGTAATATAGCAGTGAAAGTGATTGCCTGTCTCAGTTGTAAGTTTCCAAATGTTGTTCTGTAATAGATCTTCATAGGAATCATAAGAAGTTTTCAAGCCTTGGAGGCAATTTGCCCATTTTTGGCTTGCCATTTTCAATGGAAAAAGCCCTGTTTAGGAACTATGCTATAATGCTAGTCCAGTAACTTCTTAAAAATGTTTCAAGCTATTGCTAGCCACTACAAATTCAGGAAGATCGTTTCATGCTGCAACAACTCTCTGGTTTATCCAGTTACCCCTCCTATTTTTTAAATCTCTTTTTCAGTTGATAACTGTGTGCTCTTGTCACATGCAAACTTTAAGTTTTAATCCTAGGCAATTCCAAAGATGTTTGTTATTAAATGGCCTATAAACCAGACAAACATTCCCCTTAGTCTTTTATTCTCCAGTGTGTACATGCCTAAACTAGCCAGTTTCTTCATGTATGTTAATTCACTCAAGCCAGTTTCCATTTTGGTTGCCCCTCTCCAAAAGTTTTATCTTCCCTGTTGTTTGCAGTCTGCAAAACCGGCTGCAGTACTTCAAATGGTATCTCACCAGTGCTCTGTACAGAGGCATCAAAACTCTTGTTCGAGCTTGTTCAAAAATCTTCTTCTATATTGCAGTAAAGTGCAGTTCTATTCCAGAATGTAAGTTCCCAGCTATTTGGTTATAACGCTGTGTTATGTTCTAATACAGCAGAATCATGAAGATTTGGGGGCTGTTTACGTTAAGGAAGGATAAACCCATGACAGGGTATGGGTTTACTGAGCATTAATCCACGCCTGGGGTTGGAGTCAGGCAAAGCCGAGTGACTTCAACCACCCAGGCATGGATTAATGCTCAGTAAACCCATATCCTGGAGTGGGTTAATCCTCTTATAAAATGGGAAATGTTATGTTAGAGTTTTACCTAAAGAAATAGTAAAATAAAGCTCTGTGAACATACAACTGTGGGTATATCAGGGATTAATCAATGGTCAGGTGACCTGTTTGGACGAATCAGAAGACAGTATTTTTGGAACTCATGTTATAACATTGATTATTCCTACTTTTGAGGCTTTCTGCTGCAGCCCAAACTGATGACTAAACGTTTTTTTTTTTGTGACTAATTTTAATATTTTTTGGAAAGGATATTTTTGCGACAAATACACATTAACTTGCTGAAAATGCCATCTGAAGGTGTCTAGTGGCACTGTCCATGCTTTTCACATCATACACTAAGCAGTTTCTAGCATACTAACATACTGGACGCCAGCAGAGTAAGCCTCTTGGTCTATCAAGTCTGCTCATGCTTCAGCACCCTGTTTGGGTACCGTAGCCATCTATCTGGCTCCCTTCCCTGTTACTCCATCCCCCAAACCCTCCCCCCGGTAAGCCATCCTCTGCTTCACCCCTTGCCTATACCTATCCCACCCTTTCTTGAACCCCTCCACTGTAGCTGCCTGTACCAGTTCCCTGGGTAGCGCATTCCACAGTTCCAACACTCTCTTGGTGAAGTAACTCCTCCTATTTTCCCCACTAAACCTCCCACCCTCAATCTTCCAACTGTGTCCTCTGGTGACACCATCTTCCTTCCACCAAAAGATCCCATCTTGGCTTACCTTATTTACTCACTTGAGGTACCTGAAGACCTCAATCATGTCCCCCCTGGTCCCTCCTCTCCTCCATTGAGAAAAGGTTGAGTTCCTCTAGCCGCTGTTCATATGTCATATCTTCCAGGCCCCGCATCATTTTGGTCGCCCTCCTCTGAACCCTCTCCAGGAGTTGAATGTCCCTCCTTAGGTGTGGCCTCCAGAACTGCACACAGTACCCCAGATGTAGTCTAACTAGGCTGTTGTACAGTGGCAAAATCACCTCTCTGTTCCTAGAGGTAATCCCCGTAGCAATGCAGCCCAGCATCCTGTTTGCCCTGACCACAGCCCTCCTGCACTACTCAGAATTATTCATGTTAACATCCACCAAGACTCCCAAGTCTCTTTTCCCTGCTGTGGTCTGCAACTTATCCCCCCCCCCCCAAGTATACACATATTTGGGGTTATCCCACCCTAGATGCAGCACCTTGCACTTGGAGGAGTTAAATTTCAATTTCCAGGTGCAGGACCACCTGTCCAGAGTATCCAGGTCCCCTTGTAGGGCCAGTCTTCCCTCCTTCCCTTCCACCACTACCCCCAGCTTAGAGCCATCCGTGAAGAGACTCATTTCTCACCCGGTACCTTCTTGGATATCGAAGAAATTAGGCATTAAACAGGAGCGGCGCCAGAACTGATCCCTGCGGGACCCCACTTATTATCTCCCTGGGAGACGATACCTCCCCCTACCACTACCCACTGAGTGCGCCCAGAAAGCCAATTTCCAATCCATCTAATCATCAATGGGCCTACCCCCATCCTACCCAGCTTCACCAGCAGGCCATTGTGAGGGACCAAATCAAATGCCATGCTGAAGTCTGGGAACAGTACATCCACCGGTCTCCCCCTGTCGAGTGCTGATGTCACCCACTCATAGAATTCAACAAGGTTAGTTTGACATGACCTACCTGACACAAACCCATGCAGGTGGTCATCCAGATACCCCATGTCCTTCAAGAAACCCCCCAGCCTCTCCTTAAGTATGCTCTCCATTATCTTGCCCACCACCGATGTCAAACTGAATGGTCTATAGTTTCCTGGCTCTTCTCTCAATCCCCCTTTATGGGTGGGCACAACATGCATCTGCCTCCAATCCCTTGGCACCTTCCCCGTCTGCAGTGACATGTTAAAGAGTTTGGCCAGCGACGCAGCCAAAACATCCGCCAACTCCCACAGTACTCTGGGCTGAATTGCATCAGTCTCCAGAGATTTGCCCTTTCTTAGGGACTTGAGGACTTCCCACACCCGATCGACTGGAATATCAGCATCTGTTCCCACGCCCCTTAGCAGAACCGGCCTGACATCGCACCCCTGGACTACCTCCCCCAGCAGCTTGTTCTCCAGCAGCTACCCCAGTAAGCAGGTCTGCTGCCCCTTCTGTGTCCTGCAAACCCCTTTTTGGGAGTTCCCCAGCCTCCTCCCTAGTGAACACCAAGGCAAAGTACTCGTTTAGTACCTCTGCCTGCTCACCAGCCCCTTCCACCCACCCCCCCATCCGACCTCAACCTACTGAGCTGGCCCTTGACCTTCCTCCTCTCCCCAATATACCTAAACAATCCCTTTTCCCCACCCCATATCCCCTGCGCCAGCCTCTGCTCTTTCCAGGCCTTTGCCCCCCTCAGCACTCTGGAGAAATGCCTGGCTGCAAGGCAATAGGTTTCTCTATCCCTCTCTCCTCTCATTTCTTTGTACCTACTATAGGCAGCCTTCTTCTCCCTTACTGCCTCCTGGACCTCCCTGGTCCACCAACATGGCTTACAAGACCTACCGCCCTTAAGCCTCACCTTTGCACAGGTCCTGGTGGCCTCCTGAATCCACTGCTTTATGATCTCCCACCTGCCTTCAATGTCCATACCTGGTTTTATCTTCTGTAAATGCTCCTTGAGTATGTCCCCCATGCTCCTAAAGTCTGCCCCCCCTGAAAATCCACTATCATCATACTTGAACTATCCCCCCCCCTCCAAATTCAGCTGAAACCAGAATATGTCATGGTCACTCCCAGCCAGAGGTTCTCCCACAACCAGATCCCGTACCAGGTCCCCATCCACTAAGACCACATCCAGGATACTAGCCTCTCTCATTGAGTCTATCACCTGCTGATTTAGAAACATGTCCAGGAAGCCATCCAGCAGCTTCTGCTCCCTGGCCACAGTAGACGTCATAGTTGCCCAATCAGAAGTTGGCATATCAAGGTCCCCCATCAACACCACTCCTTCCACTTTTAGTCCACACTGACCCCTAATGCTAGCCAGCAGTATCTCGTCCACGTCCTCCGCCAACCCTGGGGTCCTATATACCACCCCTACCTTAATTCTCCTTCCCTCTGGGTTTCGCAAGGTGACCCCCAAGTCCTCCACACTGCCCTCTCCTTCCTCCACTCTAATAATCTCGATGTTATCCTTAATGAACATTGCCACTTCTCTCCCTCTGCCCACCTTTCTATCCTTCCTAAGCACAAGGTACTCACTCAGATTAAGATCCCAGTCATGGCTAGAGGTGGCCCAAGTCTCAGTGACCACCGCCACTTCCACCTTCCCCCCTCGACCAGCATGACCTGGAACTCAGGTATCTTATTCCCCAGGCTCCTGGCATTTATTAAAACCACCCTCTAACCCTTGTCCCCACCCCCCTTAACCACCTCTACCCTGGATCCTACATACATCCGTCCACCTCCCTCTCCTAGGGTGCCTTCCGACCCCCCCTTCAGGGTTTAGGGCCAGTCCTACCTACGGTATGGATGGCCGGATCAGTCCTGCATTCCAACCCTCTCCCCTTCACAAGTTTAAATGCCATCTAGCCTGAATGAAATCTGCCATCCCCCGCTTGAGAACTTCCTTTTCCACTGGATTTAGGTGAAGCATATCCTGGGAATACAGTCCTTTGTCATACCAGACCCCCCCCCCCAATCTCCCAACACCCCAATTTCACTTGCATCGTCCCACTGCTTGAGCCAATCATTTAACTCCCTGATCTTCTGTTTGTTCTCCACCATTGCCCTTGGCACTGGCAGGATTTCCGAGAAGGAGACTGTGCAACCATTGTCATGGCAGACGCTGGCCAGTTCTCGGAACTTTTCCTGAGTTTCCAGTACACTATTTCCCTCAATATCATTTGTCCCCAAATGCATCAGGAAGTCCAGTGACCCACCACAGTCCCTCACCAGCTCATACACCATGAACTTCGCCCTATGCATAGTCAGGCCATAAATACCCAATACCTTCACTTGACTGGTCCTTCCCACTCCCAGCCCCTCCCAATGAATACCCCTGATCATACAGTCCCCCAGTAGGAGTACCTTAATATCCCCCTTGGGCTTGGGTATACTTCTCTTTTGGATTCCCCCTCCAGCCCCTGTCACTTCCCACCTCCCCGAGACCACTTCTTCCTGGTTTTCCTCTGGTCCCTCTACAATAGAACCCCTTGCTGTCCTACCCCTCTTGTTGTGGCTTTTATAACCGAGTTCCCTGACTCCTTTCCATTTATCCTCCACCCCATTCCCTACCCCAGTCAAGCCCCCCTTCTATTGGTTCTTCCCCCATCTATTGGCTCCTCTCTCTCTCTCTAAGCTTGCCTGGTGCTAAGGAGTTTCTGGCAGCTACCAGTATTTCCCTCTCTCACTCATTCCTTGCACAAAACAATCCATGATGTTGAATGGCAACCCCTCCCACAGCCTATCCCTTTGCCAAACAGTCATCAGTTTCTAGTGGCACCCTCTCTGACTCTCTATTCTATGCCAGGCAGTCGCTGGAGTCCGGTTACACCCTATCTCCCACCACACACTGTGTTAAGCAGTTGCTACTGTCTAATGCCACACACCCATCATCATAAGCCAAGCAGTCCCTTAAGAGCAGTGGTGTTCCCTTCATCCCCTGTCTCATGCTATATAGTCTGTGTTGTTCAGTGGTACCTTCTTGCTCCCCATCCCATACCACAAAATCCCTGGTGTCCAGTGGCACCTTCTGTCTCCCCATCCCATGGCATGTAATCCCTGGACTCTAGAGGCACACTTTTCCTCATTATTTCTTACTAAGCAATCCCAGGTGTCCAATGGCAACCCCCTCCCTTACCCTGCCCTAAACAGTCCCTACTAGCCAATGGCAATAATCCCCTCCATGGATGGTGACTAGCTGTACCCTTCACTGACTTCCTTGGCTTGTTGCTGTCTAACTTTCATTATCATGAATCACAGTTTCAGAACTAAATGCATGTCTCTTTTTAAATCATGATTCACAGTAATGAGAGCAAGATGACAGGCAGCTGAGGAGGTGAGGAGAGGGTAAAGTCAGCCAGTATTTTAGGTTGGTGGGGAAGGTGGTCATTTGTTGGAACTAGGCATGGGTTCCCAGTGTTTGCCAAAAGACAGTTTGATGGGTAGAGGGGTCACAGATTTTATGCTTGAAATGGTCTCCAGGTGGCCCCATATGTTGGCTGGGAAGGAAGCCACATGAGGGCCTGCTGAGCCTGGAAATGGGCTCTTGGTGTGGGGAAATTGTCTGCGGGGGTCTTGCTTGCTGACACCAGTTGTGGGCTTTTGGTGTTGAAAATTGTGGAGGGGACTTTCCTGCCAACACCTGGGATGGTTCCCCAGTGCTGGCATGGGGTGTGTGTTGTTTAGGTTCATTGGGGATGAGCCCCCCAGTATCATGAAATGAAAAATAAAGTTGACGTTAGCAGCATTAGAAATAGATTCTCGATGCCAGTTTTACTGATTAAAAAAAAGTTGTAAACAGTGCATGACACACAGCATGGGCAAGTGGTGCCATAAAGAATAAAAAGAAATTTGCTAAATACATGTGGCACCAAGGAGGGAGGCTCCCAGTGACACTGTAAAATGAATTACAATTGATGGGAGGACCAGGAAGGGTTGTGCGGGTTTTCACACAGAGTCACTGGAGTTTGATTACAGATTTGTGAAAACACCTCATGAAAAAATACAGAAAATCTGTTCTGTGCATACACAGCTGGCATTTTTAAATATTAAGAACTTTCTGTTTTAAACAACTGAATTCCCTAAAACAACGAAAGCTTCATCTTTGGTACAGAATCTGCATGAAACTGAAAGTGTCTGGCTTCCACTCTACTGATTCGTCTAGCTATTGGTGAGCAAAAAAGCATCTTAAAACGTATGTTTCAGGGTTTGACACCCCTCTAACCTTAAAATTGCCAAATAAAATGTCACCAAATTTAGAAGATCTGCCACAAAGGGCATGCATAGATCAAAATATGGCTGCACTATAGGAGGACAGAAATTGATGTTATGTGCCAAACTGGCCTGTCAGGGCAGTGGTTTGGCTACTGCTTGTGAAGCCAGCATCCCCAATTTGGAAACAAGCTCAAGTTCCTGGGGGGGGGGGGGAGCCTGGGGAAGGAGGTTAGAGTTTCCAGTGGATTATCCTCCTCTGTTGGGGAGAAGCATGCTAGCTCTGTCCTTTAAGTGCCACAGCCTTATGTAGCTACAGCAAAGGAGTGTTGGGATGTGGCTAGTACTGGCATAATGCACATACGTGTGGGTATTTGACATCTGTATTATTCGTGGCTGTGTCCCAGGTGAGGGAAAGAAATGGGTAAACTGATGCTGGCTGGACTGATAAAGCTCTGCCTGACCCCTTACATCCATCTTCAAGCTTCCTCCCCTGACTCCTGGGGGATTCTCCCTGGCTTTACCTCTGCTGTGGATGGCTTGATGCTGTGGGTGGAACTGCTGAGGAGGTGATGACAGACTCCACCTCAGGGGCAAGCCAAGGGGGTAACACAGCTGGGTAATGCGGAGTCCCAGGAGATCAGGTAAGAGGATCTGCAAGGAAGAGGCAGTGACAGAAGCGGAAGGAGGCCCTAGCAAAAGGGCCATGGGGATATAAAAAGGGTTAACAAAAATTGAAGTGCCAATAGAATCCTAATGATGCACTTTCATTTTGTTATGGTTGAGATACAGACAATGTTTTCTTTGTATCTGACAGCTGCATACAGTATCCCATTTCTGCCTAGATAGCTATTAGCACATGCAAGTTAATTTTTCTCTCTCACCACAGGGAATTTGTAACCTGCTGTTTTATGTGGTCTAAATGAATGTTTGTCTAGTCTATTTAGAGCTGCACCTTTGATATAGTAAAAAAAATCTATAACCTCCGACAGACTGACATTCAACAAGAAAAAGGCTGCTGTCATCTTTGACCCTTGTTGCTGTTATTCAAAGTCACAACTTCTCATTGCAGTGGGCTCAGTATACCACTACCCTAAGACACTGGGGTTAAAACTATGACCTCAGAGCACAGTTGGAACAGCACACCAGTGCACATGGAAGATAATGCATGGGAACCTGTAAACAACAAGGTGGTAATTTAATTGAGAATGAGGTCTCAGTTTCAAGTGATGAAATGACCACCAAGTTTTCTTTACAGACCCTCATGTTTTATTGGTAATTTCACAAGATTATTTGAATATTTAGACATTTGGAGTATTGAGTGCCGGCACTTTCACAGATCACACATTGTCATTCAAAGTTGTGGCATCACACCCACAGATAGTAATGTGTGAACTGTGAATAATAGTTCTCACTTCAGGGACAACAGTGGGCGATGATTGAGGTCAGCTATGTTATACAACAACATTACTCAAACCTACATTTGTAGTATGCTGTAAGACTGGTATACAGTTGTACCAGAACACCACTATTCAAAGCTGCATTTCCAGAGAGCTGTAGGATTGGCACAACAGCAGGACTGACACATCATCATACTGGGATACCATAATTCAAACCTACATTTGCAAAGTGCCATAGAATTAACACCCCATTGCGCTGGGATGCCGCAATTCAAAACTATGTCCAGCAAGTTCTGTAGAACTGATACATCATTGCACTGGGAAACCACAATCCAAACCTACAATCAGGTAGTCCATTGCATCTTGACACCACAAATCAATGTCACATCAGCAAAGTGCTATAGGATTACCATGACATTGTGCTAGAACATAACTATTCCAGCCTCCATCCACAGAGCTCTGCATGCTTGGAACACCATTGCACTACAGTAGGACACCATGATTTAAACCTGTATTTGCAGAGTGCTGTGGGATTGACAACCATTTTTCCCCAGGTGGCACCTGGAAATGAGCCTCAGCTCAGTGTGCCTTTCCCAGTTACCAATTTTTAAATAAATAAATAAAATACTATTGTATTAGAACACCACAATTCCAACCTAAATCAGTAGAGTTTTGTAAGATTGGCATACTCTACCACTGTACAGGGGACACTGCAATTCAAACTACCTCTGCATGCAGAAACACATAATTTCACTAGGAGGACGTAGTAATTCAAAGTACGTCCTCAGGAAAGCTATAGGAATGTCAAACTGTTGCACTAAGCACCATAATTCAAACCTACATCATCAGAACACTACATTAGGGTTCACATGACTCAGACCTACAACCTGAATGTGCTACAGTAGGAATCACAAACAATTGCACAAGGACTCCATGATTCCAAAGTACATTATCAGAGTGCTGCTTTAGGATTCACAGATAATTGTACAAGGGCACCATGATTCACAAATAATTGTACAAGGACACCATGATTAACAAATAATTGTACAATGGCACCATGATTCACATATAATTGCACAAGGGCACCATGATTCACAAATAATTGTACAAGAGCACCATGATTCACAAATAATTGTACAAGGGCACCGTGATTCACAAATAATTGTACAAGGGCACTGTGATTCACAAATAATTGTACAAGGGCACCATGATTCACAAATAATTGTACAAGGGCACCATGATTCACAAATAATTGTACAACGGCACCATGATTCACCATGATTCCAAATTACTTCCTCAAACTGCAGAATTAAGATCCCTATATGATTTCTCTAGAACATCATGGGCAAAGCTACAGCCTTGGAGTGCTTCACTAGTACTGACACACAGTTGCACTAAGACACCACAATTCAAAGCTATAGCCTCAGGGTGCTGCGTTAGAATTCACGCAACTGTACCAGGAAACCACCATTGAAAGCTATAGCCTTAGTCTGCCCAATTGAGATTCATACATGATTGCACTCAGAAAGCACAATTCAAATCCACAACCTCAGACTGCAAATTAGGTTTCACACATAATTTCATCAAGACACCATGACTGAAAGGTACAGCTTAAGAGTGCTGCATTCAGATTCGCACGTGGCTACACTAGGATGTGAGGATTCAAAGCTGTAGCCTCAGGCTACTGTTGGATTGACATGCCATGACATTGTGACACTATTGTTCTAAGTTACAACCCTAGAGTGCCTCATGATCAACACACCAGTCTCTCTTCAGAATACAGTGGGGGCAGCACACCAATGATTTAGACCACCATGAAACAAAGCTACAGACTCATAGAATGCTGTAGGATTGGCATATCATTACACAGGGTCACTATGACTCTAAGGTACAGCCTCAGAGGGGCCACATAATCAACACACTAGTCCTGTCTTCACAATAGAGTGGGATCAGCACACTGATGCTGTAAGCTACCATGAAACAAAGTTACAGTCTCTGGGTGCTATATGCTGTATTGCTATGTCATTTTACTAGCACACTATGATTATAACCTATTGCCTCTTGCTATTCTAGGATTAACACACCTTTGCATTAGGGTACCACAATTCAAAGCTAAGCTTCTGACTGATGTATTGCTGACACATAATTGAACAAAGACATCATGATTGAAACTCTCAGTCTGTAAGTACAGTTAAGATTGACAGTGTACAAGAATCCCATGGTTCAATCCTACAGTTTTAAGGTGCTATAGGATTGACATACCACTGCTCTAGAAAACCATAGTTTAAACCTACAGCAAGAGTGGTGCTGGATAGAGATGTCAGTACACTAAGACACTCCAGGCCGGTTTTTCAAAGCGCCCATAGATTGTCGCAATTTATGGTGATCTAGGGCTGTGGCATACCCCAGCTGCATCAGGGACCCTGCACCATATTCAGGAAGAACAGGGTGCCTGTGCCACAAATCTGGGAGTTGCCTCATCTGCAGGCATGCACCAAAGCAATCAACACACCTGCGGGAAATGCCACAGGGATCCAGCTGCCCTCCAACCTGGTACAAAACCAGAGAAGCTGGGACAGTCTTGGGAGGGAAGAAACATGCCAGGCAGGTGTAGAAAGAGGGCACAAGTGATACTGGGTGCCATGGTGGGTGTTGGGGAGGCTGTGGGTACTTGGCTCAGGACAGTAACATCCAGCAAGGGTGCCAATTATAGCACACTTATGCCGATCACATAGCACCATTTCCTGGCCCAACATTGGCACAGTGCTGGCAGCAGCCCCAGCCATGTAGCTTCTGCCCGGGCTGTACCCATATGGCCCCATGGCACTGTGTAGCTGTGGATCCCCCCTCCCCCACAGTGCCAATGTACTGGTGTACACACGCTATAACTGGCCCCTCTGCCAGGTGCTACTGCCCTGATCTCACTACCCACAGCCTCCCCACCATCCACTATGATACTTCATACCCCTTTCCCCCTCTGATGTCACTGTCAGGACCCCCCTACATGTGAGTGCCAATGGTGGGGCTTTGACCAGCTCTGTGCTGGTCTATCTTGAGCCCCATTTCTGCAGTCATGGTGGGGTTTTCTACATCCCAGAAAAGGGGATGTTGCAGCCTCACTGTGGTGTAAGCCCTCTTGCAAACTATCACAGCCTACTGAGTAACACAAGGGGGGCACAGTGCCAGCTTGACACAGCAGCTTCTGATTCAGAAGCAGAAAATGTTTCTGAATTGGGACTGCCACATCTTTTGACACGAGGTGCCAGTTGCGTCATGCCTGCTTGATGCAAGCACCTTGCATCCTTCAGAGGGCTTTGAATATCCGGCCCCCCATGTCAAACCTATATCCTCATATTGCAGTAGCCTTGACACACCATTGCACTAAGAGGACATAAGAATTCATGGTATGGGCTAAGGGTAGAGGAGTGCATAATTTTAAAATTTCACTTACACCACAGTTCTACAGAATTTTGGAAATTCCACCTAATTTTGTAGAATTCAATCAGAAGTATAATTCTAAAATTCAAAAAGTAGAATTTTTTTTAAACAATGGATTTTGGAATAGTATCCTGAAGGACTGTGTGGAATGCAGACTTTGTGGTCAGAACTGGTGCAGAAAGCTATACCACTTCCAAAATTATTTTCAGAATTTCTTTTTAAATGCCGCAGAATTCTGAAAAGCATTTCTGTGTAAACTACGGAATAATTTTCCATGGATCACAAAAACTCTGCAGACTTCAGAAGAAGAATCCAAAGTTTATAATACTCCACAAAAAACATTTCACATGTGAAATTTCGAATTCTGCTACCTACAGTATTCCTTGGAATTTTCCAAAAATTCCATGAAATTCTGTTCAATCAGAATTTGAACATTCAGGCACAGTCCTAATATTCAAGGGTTAAAGTAAACTGCAGCTTTAGTTTCCCACAAGTCCATGACAATTGGCACCACTCAAATACCTTCAAAATGAAAAAAAAGGACATCAAAACCAGTAGTTTTGTTGAATAACTCTGGATTTATTGTTTTTAAATCCAAGCACCGGTAACTCACCTCTGAGTAGATTTAGTTTCCCCAAGCCACAGAATAATGTTGGCAGATTATGTAGCCCATGAAATATTATTTTGTGGCTTACATAGAAATGCTTATTGCAATTTCACAGAATTAAAAATAAAATTCTGAAAAGCATTTTGAAAGCCAAATTGCCATTCCACATGAATTCTGCTGGCAGAATTCCACATTCCACACATTTTCAGCTTAGAGTGTTGTAGGAGAGACATCACTGTATTAGAATACATGATTGAAAGCCAATGCAGAACCAAGTGTCTTCATGCAGATTCAGATTAGGTTTATCACAATTGAGGACAGAACCATTTGAATAATTAGATTCCTGTGATTCAAAGTTCCTCAGGTGGTGGCCATAACCTTAGCCTGATGATTCATAGGGTTGCAAGTCCTTCAGCATATATCTCAACTTCTTAATCTCCCATAAAGAAAAGGTAGTATTAAAAACTCATTTGTAATTTTACCTAGGGTAGTGATAGAATGTTATATGAACCAGAAAATTAAATGGCCTGTGTTTTTTAATTATGCCACATTCTTGCCAAGGAGAAGCAAACCTGTACAAATCAGCAAACAAGTAAGTTCTCTATTACTGCCTTCTTACATTTTTGCAAGTGAAGGCTGCAAAAGCTAGAAAAAGTAAGGAATGCTAGAGGGGAACCAAAATGTTCGCAATGCGATTAAGGGCATAAGATGAAAAGCAGTTAAAGAGCAACTGACACCTTTAGGAACACTTCAAAAAACATAATGTTCAGACACAGTTCAGCTGCTGTTTCATATATTTTCTATATATTTCTATAGATTTCTCCTCTTCATTTTTTATTAGTGAAGAAATTCCCACAAAAACAAGACCTGTATCCCTCAGAGTTCATCAGCCTCTATAGCTTATTCCCTACTTGAAAATCATAATGCTGTGTTGTGACATCACATTCTGTTGTCATGGAAACAACAGTGATGCCACAGGCAGAGTATTATGACATCAGGTTGGGAAGAAGCAATAGGAGCCAATGAAACCTCAAGGAACAACAATCCTGTTTTCATGCATTTGACTGCAGTGATAAATCATGGGGATAAGAAATACAAAGTTAATGACAAATTTAAAGCTGCTTTGTGTCCAAATATTGTGTTTTGCAAAGTTTTTCTTGAGGCATCAATGGCTATTTAAGTTGTAAACTTCACAGTTGTTAAATAAATAATACAGCAAAGTACTACCAAAATTCAGGAGAATTAAAAAATGAATATATGTAATTTATTTTTTAACTGTCATGTAATTTATAGTTTTGACACATACAGACAGTGTCAAGAGAGTTACTTCTAATGGGGTTTACTGCAAGTTTTCATTTTTTAGCCCCAATGGTTCCAAAGCTGAGCTTTCAAAAGATCATTTCTTTTAAATGGGATAGCTTTGGAAACTGGGGATAGAAACTTTTATTTTAAATAAAAGCTTAAGGGAGCATGCCATCCTGTGCAGATGTGCATCCCTGGAACTCCTGAGCACATAATTGTAATCTATAGCCATCAAACAGAAAAAAATCAACTTTCTGAATTCCTGCACTTGTAATCTGGTGGACTGCTGTGTGGAAACTGCTTGAATGAAGTTTCACACTGATCAGACCATGGGGTGGTACTAGAAAACAGGCTGACGCTGGTGGTAGAAGGGCTGGCAGCCTGGACCTACTGGGAGCAGCAAAGCAATGGCCTTGAGTGCTCTGGCAGAGGTCCTGATTGAGCTCCCCAATAAAGATCTACTATGAGCTCAGCAAAACACACTTCGACCAGGCCAGAAGAAGGGTCTGAACTCCCAACAGTAGTAGCAATACAAACTTTTTACTCCATAGTAACAGTTGCAGGAGTAAATGTAGAGGTGATTCGGCAATAATATATAAAGGCCATACATACAATGATAACTGCTGTCCAAATGCGATAAAGTAATGCAAAAAAAGCAAATGTTTACTCTGCAAACTACAGGCCGATCCACGCCAATCGCCAAGTCACAACAGTTAACATTTCAACCGAAATCTTCCTCAGAACAACATCTAGAATCTAGTACAAGCTATTCAAGCTCTTAACAAAAGAATGGTAATTCTAGATCAGAAGATTGAAAATTATAAGACAAGGCTGACCACTTGTGAACAGCAGATCACTACAACCATCGTAGAGTTCAAAGAGACATTAGGTTCAGTGATCAGGGTAGTGGCAGATACCAATGGCTTGATTAAATAAGACACTTTGCTTTCATTTGGAAGCACTGGAAAAGTCAACTTGAGTCTCCAACCTGAGACTTTTGGGTCTCTCAGAAACTGCAGAGGGAGACAATCTGGCTGAATTTACGGAAAAAAAAAGGCTGGGAGACACTTTTAAACTGGAGACCTCACCAGTAGTGTTTTGTACCTTTCAGACCACACCTTGAAAGAGAAGGGAAGACTTGAGCCCCCATTGGATGCTTTTGATCACCTTGCAGGGGTCATATGAATGGGGTCGGGTTCTAGATGCTGCCCATCACAAAAGCCCCCATAACAACTGACACAGGAGATAAACTTTTCTTAAACTCCAGCCTCAGTTTCACCACCAGAGAATGCTGGAAGGCATTCAATGGGATTCAGATGATCTTGCATTCATTTGGGGTAGCCCACAACTTTCAGTATCCTGCTAAATTAAAGGTCATGTACAGGGGCAAACAATACCAGTTTAGTGATCCCAAGGATTCTGAAGCTTTAGCAGATAGAATCAAACAGGACTGTGGAAAGAAGGACTTGGGAGACAATGCCGAGGACTAGGACTAAAGGACACCATGCTCAGTACAAGTTGTAAGTACTGGATCAGGGCAGGGAACTAATGGGTCTCTGAGGCAGAAAGAACCAAAATGTCAGAAAGACTCAGACTAATACAGTATGTTTTATTATGGTGATGTCGGACTTTGCATACCCCATGTTGTCGCATGTCTGGAACAGTGTTCAGTCATTCAGAGATCATGGCTGCTTTGTAAAATGGTGCTTGCCTCATGGAAGCAGCTCATGGCTTCATTCACCTTACTCAATCTTTTTTTGGCAAATGTGACTCAAGGACATTTCGGCATCATCAAAAAGAGCTCTTACAAGAACAACTGTGAGTTTCACAAAGACTGTCCTTTATAACAGAACTGATCAGTCTGAAAGTTAACCATAACTCTGTTTATTGTTATTAAGCCATTTTTTTTATAAAACAGTTTAGCCACAGCAAAGAATAGTTACACTAGAGTTCACTGGTATTGTATTTTTTAATGGTTAAGCTTGGTTTTGGGTGGATAAAAATTGTTGCATTACAGTTAGTAATATGATCCACATTGTAGACATTAGGGGCCAGATATTCAAAAGTTTGCCTGGGCGCAAATCCTAGTTTGTGCATGCAATCTGTGCTTTGTGTGGATATCCCATGTTCAAAAGTCTGTTTAGTGCAGGCAAACCGTGTTTGCACCTGGGAAAACTGTGGAGGGAGGTGCAATGCAAATTGAGGGGCAGGGACGTGAACTTTGGCACAGTTCAACATTCAGAGTATTTGTGCCACGCAAGGGGTGTTTTGCATGGTCTATTTGTATAGCACAAATACCGCCAACCTAAACCACAACTTACTCCTGGGAAACCCTTGGCAGGAGGAAGTGTGTTGATCCAGCTGACCCCAACACAGTAGTCCCTGGTGTCTAGTGGTGCCCCCTTCATCTGATCCCACTCTCTTATAGAGTATATCATGTCCCTGGGGTCTAGCGGTACAATCTCCAATCCTACACCCATACAGAATATAACATGTCCCTGGTGTCTGGTGTTTCCCCCTCACTCTGATCCCACACCCATAAAGTACAAACAGGTCCCTGGTCCTAGTGGTCCCTCCCCTCACCCGCACACATGCCCGATGTTAAAAGTAGCATTCCCTGGTGTCTAACAGTCCTTCCCCCTACCTGATCCCTGTACAGATGAATGCCCCCCTGGTTTTCCAAGTCTCCTTCCATGGCAACAGCTATCTTGCCAAAGCCTTGCAAGAAGCCATTTGCAAGGACATCCCCCCCACAACAAAGCGCCATCCTCATACCCCAACAATGATCTGCCACCCCTGCTCATCCCTTGGTGGTTAGTGCTAGACTCCTAGTCAACCACAAAAAGATGAAGTCCATGCTCTTTTCTCCAGTACACAGCCACCACAGGGCTGCAACCCTGAACATCCAGAACTTACAAAAGGTCCACATTGAAATGGTCCCCAAATTCAAATACCTGGGCCTCACCCTTGCCAGCTCCCTCTCATATGCCACACATATCGATCATGTGGCCTCTACAGCTAACAGGAAGCTCGGCCTACTATATAAGCACCAAAGCTGCCTCTCTGAAAAAGCCCTCCAGCTTGCCATAACCAGCTCGGTTTTCTCAACCACTGATTATGGCCTTTCTATCTACAGTGTAGCCCCAGACAGCATCCTCAGAAGATTCACCACCATGCACAACAAAACCTGCAGACTTGCACTTGGAGCCCCACGCCTGACCCAAACCTGCCACCTCTACCAGCAAACCGGTTGGCTAAATCTGAATGACAGGGCCCAATATCAAACCTATCTCCTTGCCAAAAAAGCCACCTTGGGCCTTTTGCCACCAGGGCCCAGCTCCCTCATACACCAGGTCACACCTACAAGGACCACGAGGACATCCAACAAGATCTCCATCAAAATCCCCTACCGTTGCACCACCCAAGGTCAGCGATCCTTCGAATAACGGGCCCCACTATGGCTTACCTCACTCCCACCAGAACTTGCCACTATTAGCAAAATCAGCTTGTTCAAATCCACACTAAATCCCACCTGTCCAGCCAAGGGCAATGCACCTGCCCTACCTGACCAACCCACCTGGTACAGAATTTTGACTACCCCACCAATTGTGCACTTATGCTATCACCCAATCCGTTATTTCCCCCTGCTACTCCCACTCTCCCACCCTCCTCTACATACCCATTTCCCCCCTGCCCCCATCCCAGTCCCACTCCCCCACTTCTTTTCCCTAGGGGTCTATGCCCCTATCCATTTTTCTTACCCCTGTCCTTCCATCCCCCCACCACTTTTCCTGACAAGGTGAGCCCAAGCCAGAGGTCTCCGCATGTTGAACACCTATTCTATCCCACCCCCTTTTCACTCTAGGACCTCGCCTCCCTCCTCCTCCCCCATTTGCATACTTCTGCTACAACACTAACTTTGTCTGTGTGTCAAGGTACACTTCCTATCCCAGGTACTCTGTTCAGTCATATTACTACTGACATTGTTTAATGATCATTGTTACTCTGTGTTTTACTATTGTACGTTCACATTTTTCTTCCTGACATGGAACCTTTGTAAATGAGCTGGTAGCTCAAAGGTTATAATCTGAGACTTCAATAAATAAAAATAAAATAAATAAATAGTGTACCCCCAACCCATCCCTAGCACTGACAACCTCCCCCCATCTCCCTTATCTGACTGTTGGTGCTGCAGGGAATTGATGACAAGCTACACTGCCCTCCACACACCACCTTGGCCACCCGCCATCTAACAGAAGCAGGGAGCATGACTTATTTATAAGGTATGGGTGACATGCCTTGCCCTATAAATAAGCCATGCTCCCTGTTACTGTTAGGTGGATGACTGGGGTGGTGTGTGGAGGGCTGTATCACTTACTGTCGGTTCACCGTGGCACTGACAGTCAGGTAAAGGGGACTGGGGGGGTGGGTTGTCAGTGCAACATGTGGGACAGCACTAACTACTGCCAAGGGATGGCTGGAGGGGGTGCAGATCACTGTTGGGGTACAGGGCCATGGCTTTGTTGTTGGGGGGATGTCCTTGCAAATGGCTTCCCACACGGCTGTGGTGGGATGGCTGTCACCCTAGGTGGGAGCTTGGCAAACCTGGGGGGTGTTCATCCATCCAGGGACAGGGATTGGGTTAGGGGAAGGACCACTAGACACCAGGGAATGCTACTTTAAACATTGTGCATGGGTGCAGGTGGGAGGAGGAACCACTGGATTCCAGGGAATAATATGGACAACATCTGGCATGGGTGCAGGTGGGGAGTAGGGACCCCTGGACACCAGGGAATACTACTTTCAACATCAGGTATGGGTATGAGTGGGGTGAGGGACCACTGGACATTAAGGAATACTACTTACAACATCGGGCATGGGTGCAGGTGGCGGGAGGGACCACTAGCACCAAGGACCTGTTTGTACTGTACAGGTGTGGGATCGGAGGGAGGGGGCACCATTAGACACCAGGGGTGTGTTATTGTCTATATAGAAGTGGGATGGGGGAGGGGGAACCACTAGCACCAGGGATAGCTCTCTGGGACAAGGCAATTAGGGGGCTGGTGCCACACAAAACAGCCTCACTCCCCATGCAAATGAGCCAATAATGGGCATGCAAATGGCTCATTTGCAAGGGTCCATTTGAATATCAAAAACTGCAGTCAGGTGCTACCCATTGTGGCACTCTATTTTGAGTGCCATGTTGGGGCAGTGCTATGTGGCTTAGCGCTGGGCTAAGTGGCTTAGCACTGGGTCAACACAGCCCTATATTCAGTCGAATAGCACCGGTGTGCTTATCCACTGAATATAATATCTACAGGCAGCTGGGCTATCGAAAGGCAGAGCACAAATTTTTTGCGCTCCGCTTTGAGCATTTTGTAATATCTGGCCCTAGATGCTTAATGAGCTTTTTTTTCTTAACTGTGCATGGGATTCCCAGGCATTGCATGAACAAACTCTTTCTATATACCAATTTAGCATATTAGAACATTCAGGCAGTACTGTAGCCTGGAAATATTATGAGTTAATGTTACATATCACAGGCAATGGTTTGTCACACTGATGGTAAGTACTGGCATGTGGTAAAGCCATGATAGCTTCTATTTAGCCAAGCAATTTTGGTATAATCATGCCCCCTCCCCCATGAGGTACAAAAACTTTCTGTGTAATGATGTATCTTACTTTAATGATGTGCTGTATTTTTTTGCTCAGTTATGGATCGAGTTTTTAAGAAAGCATAAACTAAAAATAAAAAAAAAATAAAAGCTTAAAGTCAGCTAAGTTGATATCAGTCTAGGATATTGCTTCAGATATCATATATTGATAAAGAACATAAAATGATTCCCTAAATGTTTAAGTCCTGTTATATTTAACAAAACATTATATTGACATGTAAAGACAGGTGGTTACAGATGAGAACCATCATTAGGATCGATGTTGTCTCCATGCCTTCATTTAAAAAAAAACAAAAACATTTCTGCATCTAACAGTTCAAATGTTACTGCTTTTGAACTATGATTTCAAGCATCATAAAATATTATAAAATATTTTTGGAAATGGTTGGAAGATACCAATGGTTGCTCTAAGAATAAACTCATTCTTTTCTAGTTTATAAGTAAATGGTGCCTGTGAGACATCACTTGGCTAATTAAGAGTGTCAACTTATGTCTTCTTAGGGCTTGAGAACCAAGAAGCAAAGCTGAACAGTTCTGGAACCCTAAGCGGTTACAAGATGGTGGTTTTAATTAACCAAGGGATGTCTCCCTCGCACCATTTAGTTTTTATCAGTATTCTATTTTTTGTTATCCTCTGCCATTTTTTTAAGCACACCCAGACACCATCGGAAATGTGCACAGAGGCAAATTGTGCCACCCACAGACTGGGTGATAACCATGAGCTAGATCCTCAAAATGACAAGTTACTTATAGCATGCAAACAAAAGTTACTTATCATAACTCTAGATCTTCTAGAATATCTTCTTGATAGAGGGTCACTTTTTAGTTTTAGAACTGAAGGAGAACTGTGGTTCCCTTGGGAACCAGAACATTTGGGGCAGGTGGTGATGGTGCCCAACACTGATGAACAGCATCATCCGTGTACCTGCAGGGTACAAAACGGTGCCAGACCCAACTGTCTCAGTACCCTTTTTACCAAGGAGGAAGAAGTAACTTATTTATCTAAAAGCTAGTAGAGGAACACAACCTGGTCATGAGATAACCAGTTGGCCCCTGTAATAAGGGACAACAACAAAAGTGTTCACAGCTTGTACCATTCTGAAAGGAGGGGAGGACAGTATAAATGAGACTGAAGTAAGTCAAGGTGATGGGGGTTGGGCGCATCATACTCTATGGAGAAGATATTCTTGAAGATCTAGAGTTATGGTAAGTACCTTTTCTATCATTTAAGACTCAATCAGCTTCATAGAGTCCCACTGTTTGGTCTTGACTGGGAAGCTTTAAGAAAAGTGCCCCAGACTTGGGAGTCTGGAGACTTAGGATTCATGAGGAGTGTAGGCCTTGTAACAGAGCAAATGTGAAACCTGCATGTTTCCAGGAATAGATATCCAAGAATTAGTGTTTCAAGAAGGTGTGAGCACTACTCCAGGTAGCAGCCCTACATATTTTCTGAAACAGGGACAGAACAGAGTTAAGCCACTGAGGTAGCCATTGCTTGGGTGGAATGAGCTCTGATGGAGTCCTCCAGTTGCTGCCCTGCTAAGGTGTAGCTGTGGTGAATGCAATTAGCAATCAAATTCAACAAGCACTGTTTGGAAACAGTGAGCTCCTTTTGATTGGGGGCCAAAGAGGCAATAGTTTAGAGACTTTTCTGTAGGCATTGGTTCTATTGAGGTAGAAATTGAGGATTCTTTCAACATCAAGAGAATGCAGCGCTACTGCTCCCAGTTCTCCAGCTTGGGAAGAAGGTAAGCACCAAAGAATGACTGAGGTGGAATTCTAACACCCCCTTTGGGAGAAATTAAAGATGTGAGCAGAGTACCACTCTATCCTTCTGGAAAACTGTGTACAGAGGATTCATCACTATGGCATGTAGTTCAGAAACTCTGCATACAGAGGTAGGGGCCACTAGAAACACTGTTTTCCAGGTTAGATTCTTCATGTCATAAGTAGTCCTCAGCTCAAAGGGTTTATGGGTGAGCATGTCCAACACCAAATTAAGACTACAATTGGTAACATATTTCTTTATGGGGGGGGGCTCGTGTGCAGGATACCTTTCAGAAATCTTCTAAAGAAATGGAGTTGAGCAACAAGAAGAACCCCAACTAGCTTGTAATATACCAAGATGGCCAACAAGTGAACTTTTATTGAAAAGTACTGGAAGCCAGAGATTGCAAGGTCCATAAAATGGTCCAGAACTCTCTCTGGAGGTCAACAAAAAAGATCTTTGGAGTCTTTAGAACACCACATGGAAAAGCGCTTCTACTTTGCACCATAAGCTTTTTTTGGTAGAAGGCTTTTGGGCTGTAAAAGAGACTTGATAGACACATTGGGATCCTTAAAACCTGCCCCCTTTTATCCCCTCAGGAGCCATGTCTGGAAATGCAGGGATTATTTGGATGCACTAGCTGACTCTGAAACAGGGTCAGGAGATCTGTCCTCAGGGATAAAGTCCATGGCTGCTGAATCACCATTTGGTTTAGTCATGGATACCAAATCTGCCTTGGCCAGCATGGACTGTCAGTATCATCTTGTTTCATTAGGCCTGCAGCTTGAGGAGTGGATGAGTGTAAGTGGCAGGCAGGCATATGGCAAATGATCTGTATACTGCAGCCGAAGCACATTCTAACAAAAAGCCAATGTTCCTATTTATGGAGCAGATGTGTGGCATTTTTACATTGTGGTGAGACACAAAAAGGTCCATTTCTGGCATGCCCCAATTATCAAACAGGGACTGAATTATGTCCTCCATGAGGGACTATTTGTGAGATTCTGCCACCTTCCAGGATATTTTCTACACCAGAATTATGGGCCACATAGAGAAGGATCTTGCGCTCTAAGCACCACTCCAACACTCTCATTGCTTCTCCACTCAGAGGACAGTAATGAGTCCCACCTTGTTTACAGAGGTAGTATATGACATACCTGTCCATTTGGAGATGAAACCTAGTGGAAAACCAGGTCCAACAGGCCTGCAGCCCACGTAGAACAGTTCTCATCTTTAGTATATTTATGTGGAGATGGTGTTCTGAGTCTGACTGAGCCCCCTATGTCTGAAGACCGTGGCAAAGTACACTCTGCCTCACTGAGGAGGAGTTCATTGTCATTGTCAAGAAACAAGGTTGGGCTTTTGCAAAACTGGGTGCTGGTCAAAATGAATGCAGCAAGACAAAAAAAAAATGACTAGCACTTCATGGTGAGAGAGTTTGGGCAAATACCATCACTCAAGTTTTCATGCGTTTTCATGCAATTCATGATTGCAAAATACATACAAAGGTACAAATGTGCAAACCCAACAGGTACAAACAGAACAAGCCCCAGCTCTTTGAGATATGAAAAACCTCTTTTTCAGAGGGTATGAGGAAAAGGTTTTCTCTACCTCAGACTGCTGGGGCTTGTTCTGTTTGTACTGGTAGGTTTTGTTAATTTGTACCTTTGTGTATATTCTGCAAGTATTAATTAACAATTGAATGTTGGTATTTGCCCAACCTCTCTCACCGTGAAGTGCTATTTTGTTTTGTTGTCTTGCTCCATGGTTGTTGTCACCTTCATCTGCAAGAGAAGTGGAACCCTTAAAGGAGTTTCTCCTTTGAGGACCACCACAGAAGGGAATGACCTGGAGGGAGGTTGAAGAAGACTCCCATCAGTGTAAGGATTGGTATGCTGAGGTCACTGCCATCTTTGTCAGATGCTTGGACATGCTTTTTATGAGCCAGTCATCCAGTTAAAGGAATACTTGCATTCTCATTTTTCTGAGGTGCACCACAAGCATTGCAAAGCACTTGGCAAAGATACATGGCACTGATCCAAGCCCAAAGCTCAGGGCTCTAAACTGATAATGTTCTAGACCTACACAAAACTGAAGACATTTGCGGTAGCAGGGATATGATGGTAAACAATACATCCTGCATGTCCAAGGATACCAATACTGGGGTCAGAGGTATAGAGGAAGAAACTTCAATGATACTGCCTGCATTTCTCGAGCCTTGTATACCTCTTCAGTGGTCTGAGGTCTAAGATTGCGTGCATGTCGCCAGTCTTTTTAGGAGTGAAGAAGCACCTGGACTAGAAGCCCTTGCCCTGGTCTTACTCTGATACTCTCTATTGCACTGTTTTGTATTAGCTCTGCTACTTCCAGGGTAAGAAGGTCTGCCATAGGGCCTGTCAGCTGACATGGTTTTCCTGGGAGATGACCCAAAGGATGCTGTATCAGTTCCAGGGAGTAATCATCCCAAATATACTTCATGAGTCACATGTCCATGGTAGTGGTCTCTCACTGCTGAATGAACAGGGCTAATCTTCCTCCAAATGGGGTACAGTGATACACTTCATGTACTTGAGGTGAACATGGGGCTAGCATCCTGTCAGAGTGTAGCACTGGAAGCCTTCACTGTCTGGGCCTTCTGAGGTGGTATTTGTTTCTACTGCTGCTAGAAGGGCTTAGGCTTGAACTGTTGGGTGTCAGCCTGATTGGGTAGGCTTGCTACATAAGGGCTGTTGTTGGCAGAAGAAGCCATATCCTCTACTTCTGTGAGAAGGAACATGAATTCTCTTCACATCCTTAAGGGTTCTTAAGGGCTTACTCCACGTGTAGTGGTGGGTGAAGTGAGGAAAATTTGCTTCGCGGAGTAATCTTCATGAATTCTACCCGCTTAGGCTAAATGCGAAATTATGCTCGGCGGAATGGCAAAATGTCACCCGGCAAAATGGCTAAATTTCACCTTCCACAGCAAAATTCCACCTTCTGAGGAGAAATTTCACCCACAGGAGGCAAAATATTGCCTGGGCGAAATTCAGCCTAATGCGGAAAATTTCGCAAATTACTCCACGTGGCAAAATTGGCCACTGCGCTGCCACTTTGCAGGCGGAAATTAAATTTGCTGCATCTCTATCCACATGTTGTCCAGAGAAATAAGTTCTTTTAAATGGAAATTTCATCATCTTCCATTGAGCGTCAGAGGTGAACCCTACCATTCCCAGCCACTAATGACCTCAGGCACAAAATCCCAGCAGCAGCAGCAACTGCATAAGCTGCTGAATCAGAGGCATCCATAGCAGCCCAGAGTTAGTGGTTATTAGATTCAAAGCTTTGCATAAAAACTGCCAACAGGTTCTGCTTTGAGTCATACTCTGGGTGGCTCTCTATGAGATCCTCATGTGGTGAGCTCTTGTGGAATGATTATCATTAGCAGGCATGATAACAATAGTTATAAGCTGAGTATAGCAAATTGGCTTGGTCCAGGGTGCCACATGCTTCCTATCCTGCAGCTGAGGGGCTACCAGAATGAACGCTGGTTTACTCCAAGCTGACCCTAAATGTTTCTGAAGCAGATTTGATAGGGCATCAGAGATACAGGGAGTGAATGACTACAGTGCTCCCCTTGCTATAATGAACAGAAATGGAGCCATAACATGTGTTCATTGTAGCTCCTTATTTGTTAGATCAAGGAACTCTAAAAATAAGCACACATATGGTACTGTAATACTGTAGTACTGTTCGCTTCACTCCCATTCCCAAACATGCTCTACACTAAAGAAGTAATTTGTACATTTTAAGGGAGTTCCCTCCTCCCCAGGGATAATCAAACTTTTGCCACTCCTTATCCCCACTCATCTGCTGGGCAATCTGCAATCTCCTATTGACTTCCCACATTCTGGAGTTTGCTCCCCTCCTCTTCTTCCTCCACCTTTTTCCCTTCCTTGGCTCCCTCAGGCATCAGTTGAAACACCTCACCCCATGCACCTGCACCTGTTACCCAGCCACCTGATGCTTCTCATTGTTGGAGCCCTACCATCCATGTGTTGGGCCTCTGTCTTGATCTCCCTAACCTGTCTCCTGGTTCCATTTACTTTCAACCTCTGCTCTTCCATCCCCCTGCGGGGGGAGTCACACCCTCGCCAGACAGGTCTCTCACAGTATTTGTTTCTTTGCATAGCGTGCCTTTCTGTGGTTTCATTTTCACTTGTTTAGGTATTCCATAATGTACCTTGACTGCACTTTATTTTGCACCAAGATATGTTTCCGTATAGCATTCTATGTTGTATTGTGACTGTACTTTCATTTTGTACTAAGAAATGTTACTGTGTTTTGTTTTTTCACTGTTTTCTCCTGTTCCTGTTCCTCTGGGTCACACCTGGAAATGAGCATTGGCTCAGTGTGCCTTTCCCAGCTACCAGTTTTCAAATAAATAAATAAATCATTTTTTACACAAAAGAGCACAGTACAATAATAATAATAAAATATCACCCGCATTTACACTCCTTGCTCGCGCCAGTTTCCCCCCACCCCCTGGCTTGGTTGAATGGTGTTTGTATTGCTGCCAGTCTGTCTGATTGTTAAATCAGCTGTGTGTTTAAAATATTTGTACTCACTAAAGTACAGTACTTACTGCACCTTTTAAAGTTGCTGTTGCCAGTTTGTTGGGCTATCCAATCCCACCTCTGACTTCCTGCTCACATGCCCTCTCACTGTCCTGACAGCAGTATGGGGTCCCGTATGGCGATCGCTCTTCTCCGCCTCTTCTTCCCCTGACAGCACAATTATGAGAGTAAGCGAGAGACTGATCAGAGGTGGAGAGATCTTCATGGTGAGGTGAGCCAAGGATTGTTTTGGAATGAGAAATTAGTTATGCTGACAGGACTTCACTCTCAACAAGCAATCTGATTAGGTCGAGTTTCCAAGTCTTATCCATTAAAAAATATATACATTTACAGTTTAAAGCTCATGTTGAGAGGAGTAGGATTTCTAAAGTTTCTGTTTCTCTTTCTTGGCTCTGAAATACCTTAAGTTTATTTTATTAGCTTGTGTGTGGGGAGATTTCTGACTTCAACAGCTGTTATGGCAAACTAATAACGGTTGACTACTGTCAGGAGCCAAGGGAGCCATTTGTTATAACCGGGAGTATAACGAGGATCGGTATAGTGAGGTAGCACTATACTAAGATACTCCAGCTGTATCTTCTTTGCTTCATCTACAGTCACTATTTCAAAATTCAGAGCTTTATGCATATTGTTCAGCAGTGACTGGAAAGGAGGAGCCTCATATGGAACACCAACCGTCTTGATAGCTGGGAGTGCCTTTTGGCCAGAATGATACTCCTGATAATCCACTGTCTCATCATCAGTGAGATCAAGGTTATATTCCTCTTCATTATCCAAAAAGGAGGATGAAGCATAGGTCTCCTGTACTGGTGAAGAGGCTGAATGTGAGAAGAAATCTCTGCTTGGCACTGAGGCCCATTCTGGCACTGAAAGCAATACATGAGAAGGTAATTGCATCAGTGCCAAAGAAGGGCCTGGTATCACAGATGATGCCAGCACTAAGGACAGAGCTGACTTCAAAGACAGCACTGACACCATCAGTGGCACTGCAACAATGATAGCATTGGTACTGGAGAGACAGCATGGACACCACTACCGACACCAGAGAGAGCAGGCATTGGTGCCACAAAGGGCATGGACCCTATGGAACTCGAACCCAGAGATGTTTCTGACTCCCTCATCAGCACCACAGCAGGCCAATAAGCTGCAGAGGAGCCACTGTTCCATCAACCAAGACTGCTCATCTGAGACATCCAGTACAGGCAGAAGGGGTGTCAGAGATGTAAGAACCAGCCCTGAGAGCACAAAGAAGTCCTTTGTTGTTCATCCCTCATTGATGGCAACAAAAGAGAGGAAACTAGAAACTCTTTCACATCCAGGGTAGACAGCTGTCTCAGGGCAGTATGGCGAAAACTTGACTTGGACCTGCGTCATCGCTTTTCCTTTTCCTTTTGATGTGAGGTAGAAGATCAGCAGTCCTGGGAATCCAACACTGAGTGTGAGCAGGGTTAGGACCATTTCTACAACTATGGGAGGGCTACTGTACCTATCTTAATGGTTGAGAGACTGCCCAGCCTGAAAATACTCACCCAGACAGGAGTGGTGGTCTTACACAGCTTTATTGCTAAAGCATCTTACCTAGTCAGGCACTATACCGTTTTTCAAACTATGTCTAATGAAGTAGGGCTGTAAGGAAAACTTAGTATTTTTAGCTTTGTGACCTCTATTGAAAGAAAATAAATTCACTGACATATTAGGACTGAGATGCGACGAAGTAGGCTAGAACACTATTTGTACTCAAAATTAAGTTCTGTTCCTTGATGAGGAAAACACTGTACTTTGACAGCAGGAAAAATGGAATTGAGATGGTTGAGGCTGGTGTCACTTTGTACCCTGCAGGCACACAGAGGATGCTGTGCATCAATGCTTGTCACTGGTGCCATCAACCCCAAATGTTCTGATTCCTGTGGGGTGCTGTTGATTCTGACTTTAAGACCAAAGGGTGGGACTCTATGGAGAAAATTGGAATATACAGAGATCAGTCCCTCCCCCCAACACTATCTTCACACACAGTTTGTTGTCAACTAGCCACACTGGGGAACTTTTTTTACACATTGAAACAAACCAGAAATATCGTAATGAGAAGTATTAAAAAGTTCTAATTGTTTTTATCGATTTTGAATGGCTTACTTCACGAGATGGAAAAACTGGAAACAGGAACTATTACACTTTCTGCCGCATTGGAAATGTCCACATTTGAAGCAAAAATCAGAGTGTAATAGATTTGTCTTGACATTAGGAGTTATTTTTACAACTGTCTGGGAGTATAATTGGAAATGGGAACTAGACTGGCTGGTAAGTAAACCATCTTATGAAAGAGAAGGACAGTTTTTAGTGGGGGTTATTTGAAAGTACAAACACAAGTCTCACTATGAATGATTTTATAAATTTATGAATTTAGGTGTTATGTGGATTTTTACAATATGGCAATTGTTTTTGGAATAAACTAAAAAAGATGATGCCTGGAATTTAGAATAATAAAATAGCTGGAGCCCTCAGCACATATGGCTATATAAGCAGTCTCAACATGGATTGTTACTTATAGAGAAATAGCAACAGGACACCCAGCAGCCAAGAAAACTATTTCTGGATGGCTGATGTTATGTATTTCCCACTGTTATACATTGGCTGGCAGAGAACCACCTATTGTATTATTCTGAGGGTTCACTCTACTAGAAGTACAACTGCATCTGTGAAAGTTGCAAGGAATATATGCCTATGAGGTTTGTAAAGCAGCAACCTGGGCATCAGCCCACTCATTCAAGTCCCATTACTGCATGGATATACAGATCAGAAAGGATGATAAATTTGGTGGTTCTCTGCTTTAGAACCTATTCCCTAAGCATATCCTAATATCAGTATACATGGCCACTGCCAAACGTCTGCTAATGTGTGAAGCACATGAATCATTATATGCTGTTAGAAGAAAGTGTTACTTACCTTGTAACTATTGTTCTCTTAATGCATGTTTCATCTGCTTCACACATCCCTCCCAATCTGCCCTGCTAGTATAGGAGGGAATACAGTTGGTACTTTAATAAAAAAAAACACACTCCATAGATGCTTGAGCATTTAGGGAGATAAATAATGTTTTTCTTCTGTTGTTTAAAATTGTTCATTCATAGTTTCTACTTGAAATATTTTTTCTAAATATTTGTGCTAGGTGATGATTCTAAAAGATCAAACAGTTACAAGGCAGAGTAAGCAAGGTTACGACACACTATATGAGCTCACACTTGAATGTCTCAAACATTCTGATACACAGTGTACCTACAGACTATCAGCTAATATGTGAATCAGATGAAACATGGATTAGAAGAATGGAGGTTACAGAGTAGGTTGTTTCTGCATTTGGGTTCCTCTACTAATAGTTGACTGAATATTCAATAAAGGTATCTAGACACTCCTAGTGGTCACAAGTCTACCCTATCTCATCCATATTTATATAATTGGTATCTAAGGTATCCTTAGATCTATGCATTATGATCATAGTTATAAGTATAATTTGTTGTGTTTTAGTGTTGGCAACTTCCCTTGCACCCATACAGGGGCTATGCTGTATTTGTACCCACTTACTCTTTGTGAAATTTGTATCTCCTTGTAAAATGTATACTGTATTTTAGTTGAGATTGTATGTATTCCTTATTAATTCATATGCAACCCTCTCTACTTCAGGGTGTAACTGGAAATAAGTCTACTGGACTCTGTTTAACTATCTGGTAAAATATATTTTGAAGAAAGAAAGAAAGAAAGAAAGAAAGAAAGAAGAAAGAAAGAAAGAAAGAAAGAAAGAAATGTGTCATTTATGAAAGACATCTGTCATTTTTTAAAGTATCTCCCACTATCACTATTTATGAAGTGTATATTTGTTTTATTGTTGTTTAAATGTTTTCACACTTGAATATCATTTTTAGGTGCATCACTTAGTTCACAAGATTGGTCCCTCACAGTTACAGTAGGGACTGGCAACCCTTTATTTACAGTTAAGGGGAACTCTCAGCTCCCCCGATGAACAGCAGCTTAACCTATACAGTAGGTCCTGATTTACTAAGATGCAATGCAAGTGTAATTTTTAATCTACATACTAGTCTGCTGTATACATATTTATCTGGATGATCCTATGCCCCCTCCCCCAACAGCCATTACCAACACCTAATGCTCCTAGAGTTCCCCATAGCCAGCCATCTGATGATAATATACAATGGGCTAAGCAACGGGAGACATTTATATGTCTTTAACCATTTAATACCTTCTAACCTCTTATTCAGTGCACATTCACCTCATATTTCTGGTGCCGATCAGTCAAGGAAAGCACGTTCATCAGCTGATCGGTACCAGCAATATGAGCGCGAGTATGTGCTGGATAAAGGCTTAGAAGTTGCTAAATGCTTAAAGGCATATAGGTGTCTCCCATGGCTTAGCTCATCATGTATGTCATCAAAGGGCAGGCCATGGAGGACTCTGGGAGCATTAGGGGCTGGTAATGGCTGGTGGGGGGGGGGTCACAAGATCAAACAGATAAATAAGTATAAAGCAGACTAGTAAGTAGATTAAAAATCCCACTTGTGTTGCGTTTTAGTAAACCAGAACCTATAGGTCCCGTTGCTGTTTGTCTGAGGAGCTGTGTTCTCAATTAATAAAATGGCATTCAAGTCATGTGTCCAAAACAACACACCTTCTTTAATAACACTGTAATTAACTGCCCCCCCACCACCCCCAGCATTTCATTCTTCAGTTGCTTGTTTAAGACATCAGTAGAAATCCAGTACACATACACACAACCACCACCAGACATCCTCATCACCATTTTTCACTAGACTAAACTTCCATCATTGCATTCATCAGCTTCCTCCCAACCCCCATGTAACTTTATTTCTTTCTTACAAAGTGCTAATAATAATAGTTAAAAAAATTCAAATAATTATAAAATGCTCACCATCCTCATCCAATGTGCGCAGTAAGCAAGCAACCTTTTTTCGCCAAAAATCTTCTCTCCATTTCCATTGTGTCTAGTGAGGCACTCCGTGTTTTCATGGCCTGTGTGCTGTCTGAATTTGTTGCTGCGTGATTTCCTGTGTACCATAACTGTCCTGCACCTCCAACTCCATCAAAGCATTCTTCAGCCACCTGGCTGCCTGTTTAATAATTGGCAATTGCACATCATCATTCACAAGTCCCATGAGCTCTCTTTACCCACGACTGTATTACCTGGCCTTCCCTGCCTATACCCCATTCCATCATACCATTAGTCATCAGCCACCAGACTGCTTGTTTGGTAATTGCATGGTGATGCACTGATTTATTTTATTTTTTTACCATCTTGTCTGTTGTTTCTTAAATAGCATTCCCATGTGGCTTTGCCTGCACTGCCTGTGCTGCAGTCATGGGCCATAAACCCATTCTGCTGCTGCCTGCTTGTGTGTCTTCCAATCCTGATATGCTTGTGTATCAGATAATATGTGACTTATAGTGTGTGTAGTGCTATAATACACCACTATATCTGCCTTGCAATTTCCTAATCCAGACAAGCTGACTTTCTGAAGTTCCATGAACTTCATAAAAGCATGAATGGCCCTAATTTGGAAGTCCTCTGAGCACCACCATAACTGTGAGAAACAAACGTCCCTCTTCACCTCCATGTGGACTCGATTGTTCTTCCTTTCATGCTGCTTAGTTTGACCACAAAACTTCACTGACAACAACATTCTCATGCTACTACACTATGGCACTAACCTTACCTGGACTATCTGCTTGCTGACCTTACTGCCCTGTGCTACGTAATCACCGGTTGGGGATAGTACCTACATTTTGTGCTACTTTGACACCAAATTCAACTTACTGCCAACCAAATTAGCACATGTGTGACCCATATACAGCTGACAGAGATGAAACCAGTATAAAACATAATGATAAAATGTGCCATTAAAATCCTGTAACATCATTGTTCAAAGCACATCACATGACAATTATTTTCTGAGAACAGCACACCTCATCTTTACTTCACATTTTTTCTAACAAACAAAAGCCAATATTATAAGTAGAATAACACACTCTAGGGCATGCCATCATAAGGGAATAATGCACTTCTCACAAGGTTATGGCATTTGGCTACACCTCATGCCTAGCAACCTGCCAAAGCATGTATTATTCCATTATAACCACACACCTCATCATGCATTATCCCTTACTTAATTTTAATAATTTTAATAAAAACAATCCTGGAAATGTTTCTGCAGAGTGAACCTACCCCAAATAAAGTTAACCTCATGATCTCTAAGGAATGATGAGGTTAATTCACTTGTCAGAGCAGCTATGGTGTACAGCACATCCTACTGTATCTGACTCAGTCTGCTTCTGACACAGGTTCCTGTGGCTTTTAAACAAGAGACCACTACTTGTTACAGCTGCAGTGGGTGGAGCCCTGCAGCCATTTTGTGATCAGTAAGAAAAGGGAGCTCACCGGATACTGACCACCCTTTTTCCTGTGCTTCTGGTAATGGAGGTGGACATGAATCCTTGGTTGTCCACCACACTACTTTCTTTGGTGGCCACAACACCGCACTGTCAGCCATGTCCAATATGGCTGCCAGAGTGCAGTGTGCATGTGCAATGACTTGCACACGTGCACCTAACTCTAGAACATCGGCAGCACAGACCAACATGTCCAAGATGGCCACTGGCACTTACTGTGGATGTACGAGTTGCCATGCATGCATAGATAACTCTGGCAGCAATCTTGGACATGTCAGACTGTGCCACTGGCATTCCAGAGTTAAGTGCGCATGTGCGAGTTATCGCGCATGTGCACTGCACTCCAGTGGCCATATTGGACATGGCAGACAGTGCGAGGTTCCATCCGCCTCCTCAACTGCAGCCACACCGGCCCTGGCCAGGGTTTGTTTTTAAATATCTTGGCACCTCGTGAGTGCTTGCTTGGTCTTTTTGATTTCAGAAACTTATCTTATGATTTTGGCAGCATAGCACTTGGTAATCCTGGTGCCAGCATAACAGACTTCAAATTCACAGCCCCTCAGCATACTGGGATGAACACACCAGCACATTTATAGTAGGAAACCCCAGTTCAAACTGAAGGCCCCTGAGTGTTATACTAGTAGCAGTGGTAACACTCCAGTACACTGACTGTCATAACTTTACACGAGGGTGTATTACTTTTTAAAGGACATAGAACTGGCATGCCATTTCCAAACTATTAGTTAGAGATAAATGCATTTAGGCAGTCTCAAAATTGTCTGCTGACCATCATTCATTTACCGATGCCTTTGAGAGGCTGGAGGAGGTTGGAGTAGGCAGTTATTTGCTTGGAAGTAGAGGTGTGCAGCTGGTATAACTACCACTCGTGTGACACAAGTTTGGGAACAAGCTCACATCGTTGGGAGCCAGCTAGGGAAGGAAAGATGAAGCATCCTAAGCGATGCTCTCCGCGTTTGGGAAGTGAGGGACAGGATCCCTGCTGCCACCTGGGTGATTGCAGTTGCTAATGCAGCAGGAGACACCAGGGGAGAGGGGACATCAGTCAGACTTAGCATGACACACTTTTGTATTGCGGTTTGAGTCCCTAGTGAGCCAACATCCTGTGGCAGTTGGACAGAACACAGGAAAATACTCCGAAGTGAGCAGAATGACTCTGAGTGCACTTGGGCCCTGCCTTCTACTACTGGTCACCCTCTCTACCTTGGGTCCTTCTGACTCCATCCCTCCTACTGGAGGTGGATGGTCTGAGTCTGGTACAGCTTGACCCCACCATGGGGGGAGGGGATTGCCTGTGAGGTTGGAAGAAGAAGGGTAAGTGCCAGAGATACCATGTGGGGGAAGATGCTGTGCCATTATTCAGGAAGATGGGGGCCACACCAGAGAGCAGGAGCATAAACAATAAATTAACAAAATGTACGCTATAGGATATTTTATAGTTTTTTATTCACAGGGTGCTGTCTGTCTCTCTCTCTCTCTCTCTCTCTCTCTCTCTCTCTCTCTCTCTCTCTCTTCTCTATATATATATATATATATATATATATATATATATATATGAGATGGGTGAGAGTGAGCTAGTAGAAATATTTTCATGAGATATGCTTGACCTCCTGAACTCATAATTGGTGAAGCCACTAGAGAGGTCAGAAGTGGTCAAGTATAGTGAGTGAAGGTATTTCTACTGTCTCACTCTCACCTGTGTCATATCTGATTTGTACAACTGGTGTTTAGGTGGTTTTGTGATAGAAATGGTAAAAAGTTACAAAAGGAAAAAAGCAGAAAATGTAAACTGTGCCTCTCAAAGCATTTCACTCTCACCTATATCAGTTTGATTTGCACAGCAGGTATTTAGGTGGTTTTGTAATAGAAATGATAAAAACAAAAATTACAAAAGGAGAGAAAGTGCACATTTTAGACTGTGCCCCTCAAAGCATCTCACATCTGCTGGATTCAGTGCTGCACATGGCTGCTGTGATGTCATCAGCATTGTTAAAGCGGCTCTCTGACTGGTTCAGTATTCCATTGTTTTATTGTGACCTTTCAACTTGCAAGATATCACTGTTATCTTGACATCAGATAGTAGTGATATCTTGAGCAGTTTTAAATTATGCCTGTTGTATAAATATATACTTATAGAAAGGGTAAGAACTATATATTTACAAAATGGGTAAGAAAACAGCAGAAAAAAATGCTGTCTCCTGATTGGACAAAATACACCACATGACCATGCATTATCCCACAACAAGGACATACTTGCAGTTCTGTCTATTTTTCACCCCTTTCAAAACAATTCTGGCCAGTTTATAAAGCAGATAATCCACTACTGGGCATGTGGTCATGCTCTGATACTGTAGACGCCTTAGGTGGCTGAATGCACTCGGCCTTCAGCTTTATGCCTCACAGCACACACCAAGGTACGCATATATCAGAGCATGACAACATGCCCTGTTGTGGATTATCTGTTACATATCTATGTAACAGATAATCCACTACAGTACATGCAGTTGTGCTCTGATATATGGATGCCTTGGTGTGTGTTTCAACCACCCAGGGCATGCGTGTATCAGAGCATGACTGCACACCATGTAGTGGATTCTCTATCTTATAAAAAGGCCACAAATTTTGGAGTGGGGACAAAAAGTAGTCCCTGTTTGGCACAAATTAGTGTTTCATTTACAGCAGATGATCTGGTTGATCTTGTCATAATTCTGATAGGTTTAAAGTGACAGCTGACAGTTATCTGGTTTATCCTGCCAGAATTTTTATGAATTAAAAACAAAAAGAGATTAAAGTGATTAAAAAAAACTTATCTAGTTGACCCTGCTGTTTTCAGACTGTATTATGTTTAGTTACTTTCTTGTTGTACTGTAGCGTGACCGTGCAGTGTTCGGTAAAGGACATGCTGGCAAAGCTTTAAAATAAGGCACATTTTGTTCAAAATCTATGTAAATTTGTTTTTTATGGTAAGGTTACTGAGGTTTTTGTAAAATAAACCTCTGACTGTAAAGCGAGGAGAGGGAGCAAGTCAGCAGCTTCAGAAGAGCAGACACAAGCCCAAGTTTGCTTTTACTTTTCTGAAGCAGCCGACTCACTTGCGTAGAGAGAGGGTGATCATTTTTAAGTAAAATGTGCCTTATTTTAAAGCTTTGCCAGCATATCCTTTACTACAGTGAACACCGTTTGTCACGCTACAGTAAGACAAGAAAGTGAAAGTGATTACGTGTAAGACAGTCTGAAAATAGCAAGATCAACCAGATAAGTTTTTTCATTACTTTTTGAGCTATAAAAATTATGACAGGATCAATTAGATAACTGGATTCAGTGTGGGCCAGCTATATAGATTTACTTATGGTTGTGGGTGGCAGCCTGTGTGTTCCATGTGTGTGTGTGTGTGGGGGGCAGCCTGTCTGTGCCAGGTGTGGAGTGATCCCACTGGTGGTGAAAAGATTTTGAAGAACTGAAAGAAGTGCAGACATGCAGTCGCAGTGTGAGGCGTGTGGTCATTGTGGGATAATGCACGGTCATGTGGTGTGTTTTATCCAATCAGGATCCCTGATTTTCACTCAGTTTTCCTATCCATTTTATAAATATATAGATATATCTAGGCAAGGTAGTGCTTGTACATTATATTCAGGTTTAGAAAGCATTTGTATGTTAAACCTAGATTTTTCACCATAATAATGTGGCAGTTGTTCAACTGATTCATCTGAAAATTGACATGCATGGCGTCAGTGCCGGGATTTCTGGATCCTATAAATTCTGTGGTGATTGGTTCAGCAGAGGCAATCTTCTAGAAGACTGAAAACACATAAATTCACCAAAATAATGAGGTTTATGGTGCTCAATAACTCAAAACCCATTTGGATTTCAAACCTTAAACTGTCAGGTTTGACAGATTTCAACCTAAGGATTGTGTTTGTTTTGCTTTTATCTTTCTAAGGTATGCCTTTTTTGAGATTTTGCAAAAAATATGTTTCATTCTTTACACATGCTCAGTATGGAAAATGAACATTTGAAGGATAACTGTATTTTTGTAAAACCATTTTGTAATGGTTTCGTATGGCAAAATGGTTTAATTCAATAAAAAAACTTAGCTTTTTGTATGATGAGCTATCCAAAAGCTAACTAATATCGCTGGGCCACAAAAATAGGAAATTAAGGTGGAAGAGCTGTCTGTGGTGTGATGGTCCACATATTACTGTTAAAGGAATATACTTTGCCTACTTTTGGCCCAAAATATAGTGTATTTTAGCTAAAAAAATAAATTTTAAATCACGACTGACAAAAACATATATCCTTTGTGGGTCTGTGAGTATACTTTTGTTACTTGTATTTCTGGTTTTGCATGGCTTAGCAATGCAAAAGATAATGAAAAAAGTAACATTTCTAAATGCTGAAAACAGAAAATGGTAGAAGTGTGGTCTGTTGTTCATGGAACATAGAAACATAGAAACATGGAAGTTGACAGCAGATAAGGACAGCAAAATCCATCCAGTCTGCCCACTTCTTTTTCTACCTTATGAATGTGCCATTGGCCTTTGCTCTGTCAAAAGCCTATCTATTCATACTCATCTGTATTACTCCCGTATGCCTATCCCATGCCTGTTTGAAGCCCTGCAGTAGGCCTTTCCATGCATCCACCACCCTTTCCGTGAAAAAGAACTTCCTCACATTACCCCTTAATTGGCCTCCCTGTAATCTCATGCTGTGTCCTCTTGTCCTGCTATTTTTCTTATATTGAAACATGTTAGACTCTTTCACCTTGTTAATGCCCTTAAGGTGTTTGAATGTTTCGATCATATCACCACTCTCCCTCCTTTGCTCTAGGGAATACATATTGAGCTCCGTTAATCTGTCCTCATATGTTTTCTGATGCAGTCTCTGCACTATTTTGGTTGCTCTTCTCTGGACTGCTTCCATTTGGTTAATGTCCTTGTGAAGGTGTGGCCTCCAGTACTGCATGCAGTACTCCAGATGGGGCCTAACCAGTGTCTTGTAAAAAGGGATTATTACCTCCCTCTTCCACTTGTGATACCCCTACTAATACACCCCAACATCCCCCTAGCCTTACCTACTGCTTTATTGGTCTGCTTGGATGATTTAAGGTCATCGGTGATGATGATGCCCAAGTCTCTTTCTTCCCTAGTGACTGCCGGCAACTCCCCTCCCAGCCTAATGGTGGCTTCAGATTTTCTCTTCCCTATGTGCATGAATTGCACTTCTTTGCATTAAATGCCAGTTGCCACTCTTCTGACCATTTTGCTAGTTTATCCAGATCTCTTCTCATTCTGCCCACCCCATCTGGATCATCTACTCTGTTGCAGATCTTGGAGTCATCTGCAAATAGACAAACCTTACCCTCCAGTCCATCTGCAATGTCACTGTTGAAGATATTGAAGAAGACTGGCCCCAGGACTAATCCCTGAGGTACCCCACTTATGAATTGCATCTCTTCTGACTGTATACCATTTACCACCACTCTCTTTTTTCTGCCCGTCAACCAGTTTGTCACCCAGTTGACCAACTTCTGACCCACCCTGAGCCTATCTAGCTTATTAATCAATCTTCTATGTGGAACAGTATCAAAAGCTTTGCTGAAGTCAAGGTAGGCAACATCAACTGCTCCCCCTTGGTCCACCACTCTGGTTACTCAGTCAAAGAAATCCATGAGATTAGTTTGACAGGTCCTTCCTTTTGTAAACCCATGCTGTCTTGTGTCCTGTGCTTCTATGGATTCCAGGTGTTGCACTATCCTTTCTTTAATCTTGCCCACCACTTAGGTAAGACTGACTGGTCTGTAGTTCCCTGCCTCCTCCCTGCAACCACTCATGTGGAGCAGGATCACATGAGCCCTTCTCCAGTCTTCTGGGACCTCTCTTGTGCTCCGAGACTAACTAAACATTTCTGATAATGGCTCTGCTAGTTCCACCCTTAACTCCTTGAGGATACTGGGATGTATGCCATTAGGGCCCATTGCCTTGTCCACCCTGAGCTTATCAAGCTCTTGTAGGACCCTTTCTTTTGTGAAGGCACTAGTGCACACCTCCCTCCCCCTGTGTCCATGGTGCTGAACTGTGGGCCCTGCCCTACCTTCTCCTCAGTAAATACTGAGCAATAGTATCTATTTAGGATAGATGTTTTTACATGGCCCTCCTCCTCACATGCCCCCTTATCCCCTTTGATCTTAGCAATACCCCCTCTGGACTTTCTCATTTCACTAATGTATCTATAGAAAGTCTTGTCACCTTCTTTTACTGTTCATGCTAGTGTTTCCTCAGTTTGGGCCTTTGCCTGCCTTACTGCCTTCCCTGCTTCCCTTAGGGAAGTTTGGTATGCCTCCCTATCTTCATCCTGCTGCGTTCCCTTATATTTCCTAAAGGCCAACCTTTTGGCTCTGACCTTTTCTGCTACTGTTTTTGAGAACCAAAGTGGTTTCCTTCTTCTTTTGCACTTCCTTTTCTCTCTAATACAATGGGATGTGGCTTCAAGTATTGCATCCTTAATGCTTGCCCACTTTGCCTGTACCCCCAACCTGTATTTCTTTTTGCAAGGGCTAGCTTAACTCTGTTGGCCATCTTTTCAAAGTCAGTTCCCCTAAAGTCCCATATTTTTGCCTTGGAATGGGATGATTTAGTCCTAGTGGCCACATTGAACCATACCTTGTGATGGTCACTGGCCTCCAGGTGACCTTCTACCTGGAGATCTGTGATCCTTTCCCTGTTAGTCAGTACTAGATCTAGGTTAGCCCTGTCTCTTGTGGGCTGTTCTACCAGTTGTTTGAGGCCATCCCCTGCAGGGAATCTACCATGCGTCTAGTTCTGGCAGATGTTCCTGCTGGTATTGACCAATCTGTATCTGGCATGTTGAAGTCTCCCACTATCAGAACCTCCCCTTTAGCTGTCATGTTTTGTATATCTTCTAACAGTAATGTGTCTATGTCCTCCTCCTGGTCTAGAGGCCTGTACACAACCCCAGTTCGTATGGCTGTCCCATTTTTTTTGTTTCCAGGGTGATTCACAGTTCTTCTGGCTCCTTATGTGTATTCTGAATTTCTGTAGCTTTGATATTTTCATTGACATAAAGGGCCACTCCACCCACCCCCCCTTTTTGCACCTCAGTCTCTTCTGAACAGTACATAGCCAGGTACTGAAGTTTCCCAAGTGTGGTTACTGATAAACCATGTCTCGCTAATGGCTACTATGTTGAGTTTAGCCTCTGTCATTATTGCCTGCAGGTCTGGGATCTTGGGGTTGAAATATTACTGTTAAAGGAATGTGCTTTGTTATTTTTGGCCCTATATATTGTGAAATTTAAGGGATTTTCCAAGATTCAGATATGCCTTACTTGTTCTTGTAGCTCATGTCAGAAAAAGTCTCAGGCTGTACATTTTATGACTTTCTCTGCAGTCATTCTTCAAGTGGAAGGGATCGGCATTTAGCTCTGCTGAGGTAGTCAGCCAATCCCTTCCACTTTTTGGTTATTGGTTGTCCCCATGCTCAGACACGTTGTAACACGTGCCCAGGAACAGTGCATGGGCATGCCCCATTAAACTCTATGGGATGAGTTTCAAGAACAATTTTACATATAATAATGACCATTTGGAGATTAATCAAGGGCACTGCATGACTACCATGGGCCTTGTTCATCAACCGGTGCCTTTGAGTATTTTCCAAATGGCCACTGTTATATATAAAATTGTTCTTAATACTCACCTCCATAGACTTTATTGGGGCAAACCCCCACACCATTACTGGGCACACATCATAATGTGGTTGAGTGCAGGGGTGAATCGATCACCTGGAAAGTAGAAGAGATCAGCTGGCTACCTCAGTGGAGCCAGAATACAATTCCTTCCACTTGAAGAACAACTGCACAGAAAATGATAGAATGTACAGCCCTAGACTTTCATTAACAAGTGTTACAAGGACAAGGTAAACTGGAAATACAGAATTTTATGAAAATACTTTAAGAAAAAAATCATTTTTAAAAATCACAACTGACAAAAGCATAAATGCTTTATGGGTCTGTGGGTATCCTTTTGTCGCTTGCATTTATGATTTCAGATGTTATTTAGCAGCTGTATCCCTTTTAAATGCTGGAACATGATTGTGCAGTAACAATTAAGAAACAAGGTAGATTTTTGAGCTATAACTTGTGTGTTTAATGATTTTTGTTGGGAACTCTGTAGGCTGTTTTTTTATCAATATATTGGCCTTTATTTGAGCTAAAAATGAACATCTGATAAATCACGACTGACAAAAGCAAAATAAAAATTATACTTTTGTTTAACAGATTTCATTTTTTTTGTTTTGCTTTTTATGGTGTTTTTTACAACAAATTTTTTAAATATTTGATTTCCATTTACAAAGTGTACAAAGGAACCTGCATGTCCACATTCAGATGGACTCTTTGGCACAGGTCTGGAGGACCCAACATGTTGACAGTCAGATGGACTGTTACCTTGGGTGCATCCACAGCCAGATGGACTCTTATCTTGGCTGCAGGACCCAGACAGGCCCATCACATTCACAGCCACTTTTTGTGCAGGTCCCTTGGGAACTGCATCAGTGTTGGAATTATACTTTATGAGCTTTGGGAGCTGGGGAAGCCCAAAGGGGTCTATCTTTAAATTGATCATCCCTTCTCATTATAAGTCAATGGTAGTGATGTGAGAGCTACTGGGGCTCACTTCAGAGCTACTGGGGATGAGCCCTGGCAAGCTCCTTTGTAATTCCAACACTGAATTGCGTGAATGAAAATATGATTACACTAGCACAAAAAATTAAAAATAAAAAGGTAATTCATTGGGAAAAAATACATTAAGGAACACATTAGGGTTGAAGAACATAAACTGTACAAAGTAAGGAAATGAAAAAAATTATGGTTTGTGGTTCTCAGAAGTCTTGGCCAATCAGGGGCATGGTGTTCCTTGATGTTATCAACTCTAAGGCCCACTACACTCCCTTGAGCAAAATTGTTATACATGATCTTATGTTTCTACAGGGCCTACAAGGCTTTGTGCATAGAAAGTCATTAATTATTTTGATCTCATGCTTCACACGAGGCCCACAGAGCCCTATGTGATGAAAGTTAGACATGATCTACTGTTTTTTTGGTTTCATCACTTATGACTCCGCAAATGTTGCTTCATTCTTTTTTTATTGTATTGCAATGTATGGTTTGTAATTTTTCCCTTAGGTGGTCAGTGACATCAAAAACTCATAATGCCATCATTATACTGTAACATTTGATCAATGGTAGTATGAAAATATTATGAGTTCTGTATACTGTATTACAAAACAATAACAGATAAGAGACCATCAGTAACTAATCTTGTCATTCTAGCTTGGGATTCCAGTGACATCACTTCACTGTCAGGGTTTATGATGTCACTAGAATCCCTCAATGGAATTACAGCATTGTTACTGATTGTTTCCTAAATATCATTCTGTTTGATCTAGTATGCAAATTTTGACAAACTACAAGTATGTAAAAATAAAATAGAGTTTTTTTAACAACCATGGGTTTGACTTCAAAAACCTTTCCAATAAACATGACAATTAATTTTTGAGGCTTCAGTATGAAAAGATTTAGTTATGGCTGGGTTTAGCAGGTACTGTATTTTTGAAATAGGACACCAAAAAAAACAGCACTTCCCTACTATACCTCCCAGCTCCCCCAAGCCCTGTATCTATAAATAATTGGGGGGACTTCCTGGCCCCTGGAATCAGGATACCCCTTTGTTGCCTGTCCTAGCAGGTTGGATATGCTTTCTGTCTGGTCCATTTGTGCTCTGCCTGCAAGTGCAATGAGCTGCTTGGCAATATATTGGGGGCCTTCCAATAGCTAAGCCCAGTGTTAGCCCAACCTGCAACTGCTTACTGTCTGATGTGTTTGAATAATAATGAGGTACCTTCCAATAGCCTTTCAGAGCTAGTCAAACTTGTTCTTTCCTTCCCTGGCAAGGCAAGGTCCTCTGATGCTGAAGTGACAGCCACCATTGTTAATAAATCCTTCCTCATCCCTACCCCCAATGCTTTCCCTTGCCAATGCCTGTCTTGGCGGGGATGTGGATAATGTTAGAGGCCCTCCTAATGGCCCTCCAGTATTAGCTTGACCTGTTGCTGCCTGCCTTCAACCCTAGTGCCACAGCCTCTGCAGCTACAATTGTGTTGACTAGTTAGGACCCACCTTGCCTGTCGGGTCAGGCAGCAGATGGTCGGGGTAACAAAGGAGCAATTGAGGTGTCTCTCACTGCTATCCACACCCCTGCCAGATTGGGACAACACTGGGGACTATCAAATACCCCTAGCCTTGCCAGGACGTACCCTTCTGGGACAGGCAACAGCATGGCACCAAGACACCATCAAGGACAAGGATCCTCTTGTCAGACAGGCAAGGCAACAAGAAGGAGCCAGATGGATTCCGGGGGACAGGAACACCACACATTTTTAAGAGTGTATGTATTGATGTAAGATGACAGGGAGCATGGGCTCTGCTTTGTATTTTTATTTTTGCTGTTTCAGGCAGCAGTGGACGTATTTAACCATACAACTCAGTCCTGAAACTAAACATCTGGCCAGGATTGATTGGTTTATCCCACTTAAACAAGGTTGAACTTTAACTCACATTTTAGCCTAAAAGTTTGATTTATTGTGAGAGGTCAGACAGCCAAAGTTTGAGCTGCTCAATTATTTCTGTGAACCAAAATTGCATATCTTCTTGGAAAGTACAGTCCTTTCAAACTGAAGTGTAATGTCTTCACAAAAAGAATGCAAGATCCAAATCCATTTGAAACCTCATACCTGGATGCTCCAGTACAGACTCTGCCTGCATGTGCTCACTGCTTCAACTTCTGTGAGCAGTGAAGGTGGGTCTGATCCATAATGGTTGCCATGCTGGCACACTTACTAGCACCAGTGACCCACAGTCGCCTTGATGATAGAGGAGTGTGGAGGAGTCAGAGGCATGTCTTGAGTCTCTGTAGAGTACGTTGCATCCTGGTGTGTTTATTTATTTTTTAGTTTAATTTATTTAGTTTTTGTTAACCAGATAGGTGTGGTAGACAAGGAATGCTTATTTTCAGGAACGACCCAGGAGGTTACAAAAGTCAGTTGAAATTATACAAGCGTCAAAGGTAACAATAAAATGTGTGGAAAAATAATGATGAGACACAAAAATGTGTCAAGAGTAACAGTGCCATACTGAGTAGGTAGAGTTCATACAAGCACAGATGGGGCTATGATGAATACAATGCAAATACATAATGCATCCCATACATTTTCACAAATGGTTAAAGGTAAATAAAATACAAAAATGCGACAAGAGAAAAACAAAGTACGCAGGCTGGAATACAACAATGGAAGAATACCAATACAGAACAGAATATCAGATAAAAGAATCTTTATCCACTGAATTTAAAAATTTGTGATGTTCTTTCTTGAAATTAGGGTTGGACTGAAGGACCCAAAGGTAAGGAGGGAGGGGTTCCAAAGTCTTGGAGCAAAGACAGCAAAAGCCTTCTTGCCCATTTTAGAGGAGCACTTGGGTATAGTCAGGAGTGATAGATCACTGGATCGCAGCGGGTAGGCCTGGTCTGATAGTGTTAACAGAGCAGCCAGTGTGGTGTGTTTGGATTACCTGATAATGTTGTTGATACCACAGCCCAGGGTATAGTGGTGATGAGAGGGGGAAGATAGCCAACCTAGGCTGGAGTATAGCGTACAGTGGTGGGTCATTTGGGTAGTGGGTACAGTAAACTGGCATATGTTATTGAGTCACAGCCAAAGACATGGTCAGGTATTTCATGAGATTTCTGTGATATTTCTAGAGAAATCTCCTGCTTTCTGCATTTCCACAGTAGGGGCAGCAGAGAGAAACTCTTTAGACATTTTTTACGAAATATCTGGAAATATCTGACAATGTCTGTGGCTACTACTGTAGGTGATGTTCCATTTTGATAAGTTGCATGCGCTGGCCTGTTAATATGAGGTGAACCCTTGGTGGACTATCAGGTAAATTATTCCCCCCCCCCCCGGGTGTTATAATCCATTTCTTTTCAATGCTGCTATCTCATTCCTTTTGTGCATTCCTTCACCTGAAGTACTTTAAGCTGGTGATGTGCGGATACTATCATACTGTTTTGAATACCACTAAAGGTCTTCTAAAAAGGATCAGATAGTGTGCTGCCTGAATTAATTGTCCTGACTAAATGAATCAAATTCCCTTGGACAGTACACCAACCAAGCCTCTGGATAGAATGGATAATAGGATAATTTGTTATTCATACAAACCCATTATGAACTACAGCAGGCCTTTCTGTGGAGGATTTACTTCTCACATCACAGCTGGTCTCCATTTTCTCCCTCGCTGGACTGTGATCCCTTCTTTTTTCAGGGCAGGGAAAGGCTTAGCATGACAGCTGTAATGTTGCAGTTGTGTAATTACAGTGAAGCCCATTAGGAGGAAGCACAGTTGCAGTTTCCTGCATGACAAAAGGAATTAACTCCCACTGAAATTGCTCTGTTTCCTGTAGTAACTCTGCTGCAGAATGCTGCAGAATTGGGTCTCATCCTGATGAGCTTCACTGTAACTTTGCCATAAGTGGTCCTGAACAGCATTTGAAACAGTGTCTCCGGTTGCTGATAACAATGACCTTAACCAGTGACACTTCAGCATGTGTGCTGGAGATCCAACATCATTTAGGGTTTCTGACAATTGAAAAGGCTGCAATGAAGACCCATGCCATCTTCTTATGCGTTCTGAAGCAAGTACAGTACTTCAGATTCAGAACTGTTTTGTTGTGCAAGACCATTTAAATGCTAACAACTGCAGCCATTCATGACATGTTTAAATTCCCATGCATTGAATAGTTTCCGAAATCCTTCACAGCTAAACTGAAGGTCGCTGTCTGATTTCACAACGGTAGGTATCCCATGTCTGCTAAAGATCAGTTTCATGTGACCTACAACAGTCCTGAGTCTTGTATCAACAAGCTGACAGACTTCTCAATATCTCAAATGCAAATCCATAATTATCAAAGAGTATCTGTTGTCCCTCTGAAAAAATAAATCAATTGCCACAACTTGCCTTGACCAACTAAGTACTTCCTGATTAATTAAGGGTTCCTTTTGACTTATGCTTAGTGCATTTGTAGCTTTTGAAACTATCTGAGTTATTTAAGCTAATGTCCTGAGTCAAATAATACTGTCTCTCGCTCTCTGTCAACTTCTTTTATCCCTGCTTTGCCCTGATGGATACTCTGCTACAGTTCTGTTCTCATAGCTGTTGGCACAGTAACAGAGTGATTAAAGTGCAGATAATGATAACAAATTTAATGTGGAGCCACATAATGACCTAGCAGAAGAAGGCTGTGTTTCTAGAATTTTATAGAATTTAGATTTTTAAGATGGCTGCCAGATTAATTTGCTGTCAACCTGTATTTCTCTACTAATGCTATGTTCAGTAGAAATATTTTTTATTTTGTCTTAAAAATTGAACTGATTATTTTTATGTTTTGTCGTATATTGACATTTTTTGATGATTTTGTTAATGTCCTTTTAATGGCTTTAAGCTGTTGTTTTATTACATATGTTTTACCTGGAAAGACATACTGAGCTGCATTTCTACATGCATCTTGGTTTCAACATAGTGCAATGTTGTTTCACAGTACATTTCACACAGAAATGTTTGAAATGCTTTGTCATTAACACACATTTTAAAGAACTGAAATTATTATTTACTAGTCATTTCTGAAATGCTGTTTAAACTTTGGGGTCTCACTGTTCACTTGCACATGTTGCACTGAAAGCATCGTATGACTTAGTCTGCCTCCAACTAGTTTCAAAGCAAACTAGAAAAAAAAAGCTGGTACCAGGCACAGCGTTATCACAATTGCAGTTTATTTAATCTGAAAAGTGCATAAGTGATAATAGTGCAGATAAACTCATGCTACAGCAGTAACAGCACTTGGAGGAAACTGCCAATACTCTAAATGGCCTGACCGGTTTCACTCAGGGCTTCTTCCAAGGGGACCCGCATGTTGCTACCAACCACCCTTAAATAGTAAGTCCTTTAAAGTGGTAAAACAGTGCAGAAGTGCAAAATATATAAATAACAACACACACAGGGCCCGATTTTCAAAAGCCATAGACTGACATAAGGAATATGCGTCAAAAGAATTTGACTCGAGGGATGACTTGCATCACAACTTGCATCAAGAGCAATTTTCTAATGCAGCCTGCATCAAATTCTGATGCAACTGCACCAAAGCCCCCTTGCACCAAAGTTGCGTCCAACAACCAGGTGCAATAGGTCGCAAGGGGGCTTGCACCATAATAGGGCTGCAGCATTCCCTTTTTTTTATTTGACAAGCCCCACTGTGGATGCAGCAAGGGGCATGACTTAGACCAGCCAGGAGGTGGTCTAAGTGGCTTGTGCCAGTGGGAAGGGATTTGACACTGGGCTACTGGATGCAATAGGGAGCACAGGAAGTGTCAGTGGGGGGTGTCAGGGGGACAGCTGGGTATCAGTGACTGATGTGGCACCCGGTGGAGTGCGTTCGCAGTGTATTGTATCCTTGTATAGTATACATATCATCCCTGGTGGTTTAGCTGACCCCCAATCCTCTGATCCCTGATGTCCCCCAGAAGTATTAATATATCTTCCATGGCGGTCTAGAGGAACCCCCTTCCTCAATCTCCCCCATTAAGTATTATAACTTCATCTCTAGTGGTGTAGCAGAGCCCCCTTCCTATCCCTAATCACCCCTATATATATTCATGTGTATAACCATCCCTGGTGGTCTAGTAGACCCCCCACCCTGACAGCCAGTGCCCCACCACCCCACTCAACCCTGTCCCAGCCCCAAGCTGGTGAACAGCAAACATGTACTGTATACTATATGCGCTCATTGATAGCTTAGCCAGTAGTCAGCCATGGTGGGGAGAAGAGGGCCGTGCTGGCTGCCAGCTTGGGGATGAAACAGGGGGAGCCGGGTGGTAGGGCACTGCCTGATAGGGTGGAGGGTCCACTAGACCACCATGTACAGTTATATACACATATTTGGGGGTAATCAGGGATGGGGGTTCCAACTACACCACCAGGGATGGAGTTATAATAATTAATGGGGAAAATCGGGGAAGGGGAGTCCACTAGACCACCTGGGAAGATATATTAATATTTCTGGGGGACATCAGGGATTTGGGGTGTGGGGTCTGCTAGACCACCTGGGATGAAATGTATACTGTACAAGGACTAATACAATACACTGTGAATGCACCCTGCCAGTTGCCACATCAGTCTACTGATGCCCAACTGTCCCACTGACACCCCCACTGCCACCTCTCATGCCCTGTATGGCCCTGGCCCCATCCTGGCAACCAGCTCTTCATGTGTTATGCCGGGCAAGGAGGCCTAATCCCTGTGGCAATTTCCGCAGGTGCACCAACTGTTTAGCTCAGATTGTGGCTTGCACTAAACCCAAAGAGTTTGGCGCTGGGGCCCTGGGTTTTATAAAATCAGGTGCAGGGTTCCTGGCACACCCAGTGTTTGCCACAGCCCGTAGTGTGACACAACTTTCTTCACTCTAAGGGCTGTTTGAAAATTGGGCCTGCAGTATTTAAGCTCTGTAAGCAACCCTGACACTGATTGCTGGCCCACATTTGGCAACTTGCTATTCATGGGGGTATGTTTTCATTTACAAGTCCTGCAAAAAACATGGGCATGACTAAAGCTGCAGTCCTATGGCACCCACCTCCTGTTACTTGAATTATGAAAATAAAAAAAGAAAAGAGGAGTTGATATAATACAATGCACATAGATACAGAAACACATATGCAACCTGCTCCCTGAATGGAGCTCTCCCTCGCAAGTCCCCCACACATTCTGAAACAAGGGACTGTCTCCCACACAAGTCCCCCACACATTCTGAAACAAGGGACTGTCTCAGCAACTTGCTCCCTGAACAGAGCTCTCCTTTGCAAGTCTCCCACACAATCTGAACAGGGTGAGCTCGAACTCCTGGACTGCACTAAAAAAAGGATTCTTGATCTGTGGACTTTACATCTCTCTATCCCAACTCATGTCGGTGTAGTGCAACTGATTGCTTTGTGCATGCAAATGTCTGCTGTATTTTGCCTACCGAGCATTCATTTTCTGGGGTTACTTTAAGTGTCCTTTGCTGAGATAGCCTAATTTAGCCTGCTTTTGTGTGTAACCTCAAGTTTAGATAGGACTTACTGTTTAATTCAGTTTTCTGGTATCCTTGTGTGCTCGGGTCTTCTAGGACACTGGTCAGGACTTCCCTGGGCAGTGCATGTGCAGGTGCACCGCCCATCTCCCCTCCAGGTCTACTGGAGAGTTTTTGATGCATTTTAATTGTACTTCTAAGGTCTTTGTCTCCTCTAAATAAATCCCTTCTCTACCTTTCCTCTACAGGGACTGTCTCAGCATTCTGCTCCCTGAACAGAACTCTCTCTCGCAAGTCACCCACACAATCTGAAACAATTTGAGCACTTGAACTCCAGAACTGGGCTAGCCTGTTGCTGCTTTAAACCTTACCCAACTGATCAAAGTGCCAACTCATCCTAACCCAAAATGTCAGTCACGCTCCCTACTTGATTGGGTGCTTTTATCCCACCCCCACTGCATCTGCTCTGCTGGTATTTTACCTGATGTGCTCAGCGACCACTGCACCATCTTCTGCATCAGGAAGTCCCATCCTCCTCCTCCCTGCCCCCCCAAATACATCCAGTACTGCCCCATCAAAACCTTAGATGTGTGCAAACTTCTTCATGACCTGGCCCTGGCCGACTGGTCCCCTGTCCTTTCCTCCCTCTCGGTCAACACTGCCCTTACACATTTCTCATCCATTTCTTAAAGATCTGGGATACCCATGCACGAATCCATGACAGGAGTCCGATAGTATTTCTGTCGAATGCCCTGTCAGCGACACTGGCAAGTCGAATGCATTCTGCAGTCAGCTGCCGGTTCCTTATCATTTTCTTTGTTTTCTTTGGGGGGCTTCAGCCCCCAAACCCCCCACGCAGGGAGCTGCACCCTCCACACCACCCCTACTTAAAGATTCTCAACTCCATTTGGAGCTGATTGGGGGCTGCAGGACCCCCGACAGGCAGCGCCGGGTTCCAGCGGGTCTCCCACCATGGCTAGGCACTGTAGTCACTGTGGGGGACCTCGCTGGCGAAATGTTGCTGTGAGGGGGGTAAACGCCCATGCACCACTCAAAACTACAAAGGTAAGATGTGCCCACCTCCCCTGGGTTACTCCCTTCATCCTAGCCAAATGTAGAGCTTGACATCGTGCTTGGCGCTACTATAAATCCTCAGACGACCAGTTTTCCCTCCAAGCCTTTTGCACCCTACTCAACAGCTGCACCATCAGTATCCACTGTGCAAAAGCCGATTTCTTCAAGTCATGTTTACACTCCTCAAACAGTCATCCTCTTTCTGGCAAGATCTCCGCTCGCTCTTGCACCTCCACTCTGAACCCCCCCCCCTCAGTCCGTGAGGGTGGCTCACTAATCTCCGATCCCTTTCGTGTTGCTGAAGCTCTAAATAAGTACTTTACTTCCTGTGCCATTCAATCTGGTTCCTTGATCTCCTCTCCCCACACCCCTCTTTCAGCCCCCAGACCTCAGGCTTTCAACTGCTCCCAGTCTTGCCATCCAAAGTCCTGAGAGCTCTTACTGCACTAAACCCCTCCAAGTCCAGCCAGGATGGTCTTCACCCTAGGCTTTTCAAAATCTTAGCCTCCTCAATAGTTACCCCTTTAACCTACATCCTATATATCTCTCTCTCTCCTCAGCCACCGTTCCAGTAGCCTGGAAATCAGCAACAGTCCTCCCTCTCTTCAAAAGTGGTGATCCAACCATCCCTGGGAACTATCACCCCATCTCCCTTCTCCCTGTCCTTGCCAAAGTCCAAGAATCCCTCATTCTCACTAAGCTAAATGATTTCCTCACCACTTCAAATACTCTCTCCCCTTTCCAATGAGGGTTCAGGAAATCCCACTTAACCACCTCCTCCCTCCTTTGCTTCACTGACACCATCCACTCTGCCATGGATCCTGGCCACATTACCTCAGCTATTTTCATAGACCTTGGAAAGGCCTTCAACTTGGTTTCCCACCCTCTCCTCTTACATAAACTCAGCTCCATTGGTCTTTCTCCTGCCTCAGAGTCCTGGTTCAGCTCCTACCTTACTGGTCACTATCAGTCAGCGTCAATATACAATTTCCTATCCTCCTTCTTTCCCATCCTCGCTGGCATGCCCCAGGGCTCTATCCTTGGGTCCATTCTCTTTTCTGTCTTTATTAATGATCTGCCCTCAGTCTGCTCACATGTCAGTATACATATGTACATGGATGACACCGTCCTGTTCCTGTTCTGTCCATCCACTCCAGCAGTACAAACCCCCTTCAAAATGATTTCACTGCGGTAACCGCCTGGTTTGATGCAAATTTATTAAAACTAAATGCCAAAAAAATGGTAGTCATGACTTTTGGCTCTAAACAAAAACTTGCCAAGCTTCCCTCCCTATCGGTCTTTTCCTCAACAGCTAACACCCTCCTAGACAACGTTCCCTTGTACAAGTACCTCGGTGTCTGGCTCAATCCCTCCCTTGATTTCTCCTCCCACTTTAGTGCACTACACACCAAACTGCTTCTTAAACTAGGACTACTCTACCATCACAGAGAGAGTTTTCCTTGGCTGCAAACCTCCAACCCCTTACTTCAAGCTTGTGACTACTATTAAATGTTGTTGCTTTAATTGAATAATCCTCCTGTATATAATCCTAGATATACCATGTAACTCTGTATTATCTGTCTTAACTAACTCCTGAATGTTCTTGTATGTGTATTGTTCTACTCCAAAAGTTTCACTGTATGTAACTAATCCCGGGTCGCCCCTGAAAAAGGGACCTTTTGGACTCAGTGGGCCTACCAGGTTATCAAAATCTAATAAATAAATAAATAAATATATAAGGTGATCCTCTCCCTCCCAGTTGGATGTGATCTAGTCAGCAAGTGGATCCTCCCAGCTCTCGATTATGCCGACATAGTCTAGACTGCTGCTCCAGCCACTTCCCTTACCAAGCTCGACGTCCTGTTCCATACCTTCTGTAGGTTTGCTTCAAACTCCCCACCTTAACCCACTGCTGCGATCTTTACTCCTCACTCTCCCTTCAGTCTCTTGCACATAGGCGTTCCTCTCACTGCTCCATCTTCATAGCCAAATACTGGTTTGGATCACTTACTTCCTACTGTGCCTCTCTCCTCACTCCTGCCTCTCCCTCACCCTATAACTCGAGATCAAACTGCACCCACACCTGTTCCCTCCTTGCATCCACACCACAGCTGGCAAACTCTCCTTTTCTTACAGATTTCCTTCCCTTTGGAACAGCTTCCCCTCCCCATCTCATCTCTCTCCCTCCTTCCGTTCTCTTCAGTGCTTGCTCAAACCCACCCCTTTAACATAAACTTTGACGGCAGATAAGGACCGCTTGGACCATCCAGTCTGCCCATTTCTCTACCTATTGGATAAGCTGCAGATTCTAGTTAACCAACAGCCTATTTCCTCCTACCCCCCCACTATAATTGCCTTATGGCTGTCCCATGCATTCTTGAATTCCCCCACTGTTTTTGACCCCACAACCTCCTCAAGAAGGCAGTTCCATGTGTCCACTACTCTCTCCATGAAAACATATTTCCTCATGTTGCCCCTCAGCTGTCCTCCCTCTATCTTCAGATTGTGTCCTCTTGTTCTTGCATATCTCTTTTTCTGAAAGATGCTACCATCTTGGACTTTGTTGATTCTCTTGAGGTGCTTGAAAGTTTCTATTTCTATCATGTCCCCCCTCTCCCTCCTTTCCTCAAGGGTATGTATACATATTAAGCTCTTATAGTCTTCCTTCATATGGCTTCTGTTGCAGAACCTGCACCATTTTAGTTGCCCTCCTCTGGACTGCCTTCATCCTGTCCACATCCTTGCGAAGATGGGGTCTCCAAAACTGCATGCAGTACTCCAGATGGGGTCTCATTAACTGTCTGTACAGAGGGATAACAACTTCCTGTTTTCTACTGGTGATGCCTCTCCCTATGCATCCCAGTATCCCCCCAGCTCTCCTTACTGCCTTCTCACATTCCTGCGTTAAGGTCATCTGATATGACTACCCCCAGGTCCCTTTCCATTTTTGTTGTTGTTAGACCCCCCACCGTTTTGTACTCTTCACCTGTGTTTTTGTTTCCCTGGTGCATTACTTTGCACTTCTTTGCATTGAATCTAAACTGCCATACTTTTGACCATTCTTCCAACCTTGCCAAGTCCCTTCTCATCCTTTTCACCCCACCTTGTGCATCAGCCCTATTGCAGATCTTTGTGTCGTCTGCAAAGAGGCATACTTTTTCTTCTGGCACCTCTGCAATGTCTCCTATAAAGACATTAAAGAAGACCGATCCCAGTACTGAACCTTGCAGTACCCCACTAGTAACCACCCATTCTTCAGAGTGTACTCCATTTATTATTACCCTCTATGTCCTGTTGTGCAGCCAATTTGTTGCCCAGGCTACCACCCTAGGACCCACTCCCTGGCTGGTTAATGTGTTTATTAATCTTTTATGTGGGACTGTGTCAAATGCCTTGCTAAAGCCTAGGTAGGCCATATCCACAGCCCCTCCCTGGTCTACTTCTCTGGTCATCCAGTCAAAGAAATCAATTAGAGTCATCTGACATGACCTTCCCGCTGTGAATCCATGCTGCCTTGGATCCAGTGCCCAGCTGGCCTCTAGGTGCTCAACAGTTCTTTCTTTCAGAAGTGATTCCATCATTTTCCCTACCACTGAGGTCAAACTAACAGGTCTGTAGTTTCCTGCCTCCGCCTTGGTCCCACTTTTGTGAAGGGGAATCACATCTGCCCTCCTCCAGTCCTCAGATACCTCCCCATCCTCCCATGATGTGTTAAAAAGGGTAGTCAGTGGTGTCACTATGTCTCTCCTTAGTTCTTTTAGAATTCTGTGATGAATCCTGTCATGCCCCATTGCTTTGTCCACCTTGAGTTTTAGGAGTTCTTTCAGGACCCTTACTTCTGTGAATGGACTGGTGTCAACCCTCCTGCCCAGAGTGCTTCTATTGTTTGATTTAAGTACCTCCCCCTCTTCTTCTTTTGTGAATACTGAGCAAAAGTATTTGTTCAGTATCTCTCTTTTCACTGTCACCCTCTGTCCACCTCCCTTCCCCTTTATTAAGCCTCAGTATCCCTCCCTTGGTCTTCCTTCACTCCTTGATGTACCTATAAAATGTTTTATCCCCCTTCTTAACTGAATTGGCTATATTTTCCTCGGTTTGGACCTTCTCTATTCTGACTCTCTTCCCCACTTCTTTCAGCTTTAACTGATACAGTTCTCTGTCCTCCTCATTCTGTGATTCCTTATGCTTCCTGAATGCTATCTTTTTCTCCCTAACCTTCCCTGCCACCTCCTTTGAGAACCATCGTAGTTTTTTTACTTCATTTTGTTTTCTTTATTTGCTTCACTCAAAGGCTTGTTGCCCCTATGATGGCAGTTTTGATTTTCCCCCATTGTTCTTCCACTCCTCCTTCCTGCCTATTTGCTAGTACATTGCTTAGGTATGTACCCATTTTGCCAAAGTCAGCTCTTCTAAAGTCCAGTATCCTTGTTTTTGTATGGCTTGACTCCATGGTTGTGTTTTTTGTGAACCACACTGTGTGGTGGTTGCTTGTTCCCAGGTGGCTGCCCACTTTTAAATCTGTGATCCTCTCTCCATTTGAGAGTACCAGGTCCAAGACTGCTCCCTCCCGAGTGGGTTCCAACACTAGCTGTCCGAGGCATGCCCCCATAGAGCACCAAGAATGACCCGCCTCTTGGATGTGGCTGCAGTAAATGTGTTCCAGTTAACATCTGGCATATTCATGTCCCCCATCAACAATATCTCCCCTTTGTCTGCCATTCTGAGGATGCCTTCCATCATTTCCTTGTCCATTTCCTTCCCCTGAGACTGGGTCTTATATAACCCCTGTGCGGATTGTGGTGCCACTCCCTGTCTCCAAGGTGACCCACAGTGTCTCCTCTCCTCCCTGTTTACCCTTCAGTTCCATTGCTTTGATCTCTTCCCTTATGTAGAGGGCTACTCCTCCTCCTCCTCTTTTACCCTCCCTGTCCCTCCTGTAGATTGTGTACCCTGGTATGTTGACATCCCAGTCATGGTTCTCTGTGTACCATATTTGTGTGACTGCCATGAAATCCAGGTGTCCCTCTTCCATCAGGGCCACTAACTCAGGAAGCTTGTTACCCAGACTACTGGCATTGGTACTCATTGCCCTCCATTTTATGATTGCCTTACCCTTTTTTGCCTCATCCCTGCCCTTACTGCCTTTGTCTTTTTTCCATTTACCCTTGTCCTGCCCCCTGTTGACCTATGTACCTTGGTGTTTACCTCACTAACTACCTTGTTTTGTGAGGGGGGACTTGGAATTTCCTTCTTCCTATTAGCGCCTCCCCCCTTGGCTAGTTTAAAAGCTTGCCAATGAAGCATTTAAACCTATCACCTAGGACATTGGTTCCCTTTCTGGACAGATGCAGGACCTCCTGCATCTGCTCCCTTTCCTAGTCCTCGCTTGCTACAGTATGTCTATGCCCCTCATTGCTGTGTATCACTGTAAACACTCAATCTGTAATCTACTATGTACCACTGTAAACAGCTATTATGTAAATAGTTTTGCATTTATCTTGTACCACTGTAAATATGTTTTGGCACATGTCTTCTCTTATTTTAGTACCTCACTACTTGTACATAGCTCCTGAGTTGCACTTTCTTTGATTACTGTATTACCTTTGTTATATAGCTCCTGTGTTGCACTTTCTCTGTTCATTGCATTACCGTTGTTGTAGTTCTGTCTTGACTCCTGTACCCCCTCCCCTGGGTCACATCTGGAAATGAGCTTTGGTTCACTGATGCCTTTCCCGTTTATCAACCTTTAAATAAATAAATATAAATATCACAAAAGATACTAGTGTTGATGAAGAAAGAGGCACATTCTATCCTCTCATTTATCCCAAGTGGGTGCAATGCACCAGGCTGCAGAATCCACATCCCCTCCCCCTAGTTCGAGTGCTCCTAAGTCCTCTCTTCTTTTCCTCAGTTTTACCTTTTACTTTTTCAGTGGTACAAAATTTTAATTGATGAACTTCTGTGTTCTGCTGTGAATGTAGATGGGCTAAAAAGGACATTATTCTGTCCCTTTTGGTTGTCACCCATAGGCACTCACCAGCTCTAGTTTTAGAGGAGTGAGACATCGTACCAATGTAAAATGCCCCACAGCTACAAATACCTACAGTAGGTACTCCTCATTGACAGTATCCCAGTTAGCAAAACACTGCAATTCAAATGTTTTTTCACATTTGCAGTAGTGAAACCGCACATTATTAAAATATTATGGCAAAATTTGAGGGACCACAGGAATATATGCCATTAGGCAATCTTTGGAGCCAAGTTTGGGGTCTTGCCTGGATAGCTGGCTGAAGGTAGTGAACAAGGCGATATCCCAGGTTAGTACCCCTTTTGTAAACAAACCTGGGATTCTCAGAAGCATAATTGCATAAAATGAGATCAGATCCCAAAATAGACCAATTTTGTTGGATAATACCCATGATTTTGGCACTCTGTCTACACTATGTAGCTAAAAAGTTAAAATTGGGCTGGTCTGTAGAGTTCAGCCTATCTCTTGGCCGAAGAAAGTCTTCCCTCTCCCTTTGTTGGGTTGTAACCTTAACTCTGGTTATTACTCCCTGACTGTAGCCCCTTACAGCTCAACGAAGGCAGAGGGAAGACCTTCTTCAGCTATGAGATAGGCTGAACTGGAGAGAGGGATCAGGGATATTATCCAACAAAATTGGCCTGGTTTGTGATCTGATCCCATTTTATGTAATTACACTTCTGAGAATTCCAGGTTTGCTTACAAAAGGGGTACTAACCTGGGGGGGGTCATATTGTTCACTGCCTTCAGCCAACAATCCAAGCAAAACCCCCGACTTGGCTCCCAAGTTTGCCTAATGGCACACATCCTTCTGGTCATAGCAAATGTTATGCTATATTTTGAGAATGGACAGTTTCACTACTGCAAATGCAAAAAGAAAATTTGATATGCAGTGTTTTTTTAACTCTGATACTGTTAAGGTGGTGTACTGGCATATTTGTAGCTGTGGAGAGTTTTACATTGGTAAGATGTCTTACTCCTTTAAAACTACAGTTGGTGAGAACCTTAGTGTGACAACCAAAAGGGACTGGAATAGTGCCCTTTCAGCCCATGTACATCCACAGCAGGAAACAGAAGCTCATCAATTTAAGTTTTGTGCCTTTAAAAAAGTAAAACTGGGAAAAAGAGGAGGGACTTAAAAGTGCTCACACTAAGAAGGGAGGGTATCTTGATTGTGCAGCTGGGTGCATTGAACTTACCTGGGCTAAATGAGGACAGAATATCCTCTTTCCTTCATCAATGCTAGCATGTTTTGTGATATGGGATTCTGTATTGATGTGCACTGTATTATATTAGCTCTTTTCTTTTCTTTTCTTTTTTATTTTCAAGCTACATTCTGCAATAGGAGGCGGCTCCAGCTAGATTGTAGCTTTAATCATGTTCATGTTTTTGCCACAAATGTGGAATCTTTTTGCGTGTTTCTTCAATCTTGTGTTCAGTTAGCGATTAAAAAAATGAAATAACTAATAAAATACATGGGTTTAGTAGACAACAATGGTTGTCTTTAATTAATTGGGATCCATAGAATCCAAATCCAGGGTTAGTTTTTTGGTAGTTACTTAGAAATGTGTTTTTTTACATATTGAAGTCCTGTTTCGCAAACTGCAGGGCAAAAAACTATGAAACAGGATCTTTTTTTTGTAATTTGCGATAATGGATTTTCTTTTTCTGCAAACTGCAATAAAAGGAATTACAGAAAATGATTCTTTTTCACAATTTGTGAAAAAGGAATTTTAAGATAGCTATTTCTTTGTCACTCCACAGTTAAGAAATGGTTTGTGATTTTGATCTAAATTTTCTTAGGGCACAAAGGGACTTACCACATAGATGTGCCTTTTGCTGCTTTGTGAAAATATATTACTCTGCTGTGGAGTTCTGTGGGTTTAAATTTTACTTTGTTTCCCATACGATAGCATTGTAAAGTCAGGTGTATACAGTTGTATCTTTGTCACTATGCTGGGAAGAAATGGTTTATAATTTTGTTGTGAAATTTTCACGGTACAAAGGACTTGTACCAAAAACGTGCATTTTTATTTTTATTTATTTATTTATTTTTTTTTAAACCTCTTTATTGAAATTTTATTGCAAAATACATACACACACACAGCCCGAAGTAGACACCAGGCCCACACCCCAAAACTGGGTGCGGAAACTATATACATCCCCATAACTATATACAATCACAGTTACCCAATCCAATTGCCATACCTGTAGCTCCCCAACACACTGTGGTGGACTAAAAATGCATGCACTACACCAGACCCAATTCAGGCCCGGTTAGACCCTTCTACTTAACAACCTGAATTATAGATATAGTGAAAAAGAAATCCCAGGAAAACTAACCCAGCCCACCCATAGGTAACTGTGCCCCTGGGAAAGAGAGAGAGAACCCCATATGCCCGACCACAGCAGAAACCTTACAGTTAGACAAACCCCATACAAAGGAATAATAGCTAAACCTGTATAAGGCCTATCAAACAATCATCAACCAGGTCCCATCAACGAAAAGCCCCATAAACCCTAACACATTAAAGACACTTCCCACTACTCCTCTTCAGACAGACAGACTTCAACCCTCGGACCTTTAGCTGGGTTGCATAGACCACCTCTAAAGTCCTCCAGATCCGGTTGTAGACATTCTCCTTCCCCTCCATCAACATGAATAATTTAATTCTCTCTAAGACCTGTATAAGGTCCCTCACCCACTGATCATAATCATAAACTAAATCCTCCTTCCAATGTCGCAAAACAAATGCTTTAACAACAGCTGACATTAGGGAAATATGATGCTTAGCCGCACTCCCCCCAATCCTTTCCAGATCCCCTAAAATACATATCTCAGGACTGATATATTCCGAATAGTCTAACACCGGGTCCATTTTATCAACAATCTGACCCCAAAGTGGTTGAATGCGAGAACAGTTCCAAAACATATGCAAGAGGTCCCCTGGGAGCAAGCCACAACGAAAACATAGGTCTGTCTGTCTGTCTGAGTTTTCTGGAGCATAGTTTAACAGGGGTATAGTAAATATTTGAACAAATGAAAAATTGCATCATATTATACTTCGGTATAGGCAAGACTTTCATATGTTTCCAAACTTCAGACCAGTTAGGCCTCAGGGGAATAAAGCTTTCTCCCAATATACAATATGAGACTCAACATCTGAACCCATGTAGTCTATTAATACCTTATAGACTTTGAGAGAGGGTGCTGTGAAAGATCCATTCCTTATAACCTAAGAAAACACGGACTCTTCCCCTATCCTTGTAGTCCCGCATAAACTTCTGAAGTAAATTGGTAATCTGAACTTAAAGAAATCCCACCCCTTGCTCGAGTTGGCAAGAGAGCTTGCCTCAACTACCAGTTCTAGGATGGTGAGATCCTGCAGCATTAGTTCCCACTGACCCCTCAAGATATTGTTACCCAGGCGAAAATTAGATTCCCACCAGGGCTGTTCCTCTGCCCTTTCTGAGCTTTCTTCTGGGCTGAGTCAGCCACTCCACCAAGCTCTAACAGATTTATGTATCGGAGAGTGCCCACCTATGCCCGGCAGAGTCTCTGGGTCCATATATTAATGCCCCTGGCCGGAGCTTAGCCCTTTCCAGGAGCAATTGCTCAATCCGTAGCCAGCTAGGTGTATATTCCCCTTCTCGAGGACAGCCGTCCCATCGGCCCATATATCCTAATTGTCCTGCCACATAATAAGTGAACAAGTCAGGGAGCTTCACCCCACCCCTTGAATAGGGAAGACTTAAAATCTTTTGCTTCCTCCTGGGTGGTTTAGAATCCCATAAAAAATCCGAGATAATCTTTTGAATGCCAACAAATCTAATCCTAGGAATAGAATAGGGAGAAAGACAAATGGGATACAGCAGGCGAGGCAAAAGATTCATTTTAATGAGACCCAACCTAGCAGTGAAATTCAACGGAAGCCTCCTCCATCTTACAATATCCTGTTTAACTTTAACCACAATATTGCCCAGGTTCTCATCCACCCCATCCTCCGACCTAGCCATGATCCAGATCCCGAGATACTTGATTTTGTCAGATGCCCAATTAACTCAGAAATGCTCAAAATCTGCCCTATGAGTATGCACTGTGAGCAGAAGGACCTGGGTTTTAGCCAGATTTAGTCTATAATTGGCGACCTTAGAGAACCTACCAATGATTCCCAAGGCACACTGAAAACTCTCTGAGGGATTAGATAGATGTAATAAAATATCATCCGCAAAGATCGACATCTTAAGCTCTAACCCTAAGACCTCAATCCCCTGTACCACAGTGTCCCTCGAGAGGGCCCTTAGAAGAGGTTCAAGATAGATATTAAAAAGAATTGGCGAAAGGGGGCACCCCTGCCTCGTTCCATTCTTAAGAAGAAACTCCTTTGAGAGATATCCATTGCATAAAACTCGGGCAGTAGGAGCCTCATAAAGGTTTCTAAGGCCCCTTAGGAAATCCCTAGGAAACCCCATCCTATCCATTGTTAGGAAAAGAAATTGGTGAGAAACGTGGTCAAACGCCTTCTCGGTGTCCAACGCAACTAATGCCATAGCCGAGTTAGAGAAAGCCGCTCTCTCTAAGATATGATGGAGTTTCCTTAAAGCATCCGGGGCCCCCCTCCCTGGCATAAACCCCACCTGCTCCTGGCTAATCAAATGTGAGGCAACCTTGAGAACCCTATTAGCTAATATCTTAGTAAGAATCTTAATATCTTGATTAATTAAAGCTATGGGCCTATAGTTGCCTGGCAAATGCTTGGCTTATCTGGTTTGGGGATCAAGGTAATATAAGCCTGATATAACGGAGGGTGGGGAATTCCTTCCTGCATGATAGCTAAGAAAAGCTCTTCCAGCAGAGGTATTAAAGTCTCAGCATGAGCTTTATAGAAACTAGCCGAGAGGCATCAGGTCCCGTGCCTTTCCCATTGGGCAAGTCCATAATGACCTCCCAAATTTCCGCCATAATATCGAGGCTAGGCCCGGCCTGTTCGGACTCAATCTTGGAAGAGGTATTCCTCCAAAACCCTTCAATTTCCGCCACTGAGCACTGTACCCTATCTTGATATATTGCCGCATAATAGTCGCAAAGGCATCTGCCAAACCCTGTGGCTCTGAGATGAACTCATCACCAAATTTCACAGCCACAATCGTTCTTTCCGCCTCCCGCTCTTTAATCCTATGTGCCAATATCTGACCTGGCATATCCCCCTGCAATAAGTACTTAGCATTCAACCTCCATGCCCAGGAGTCCACCCGATAACTAAGTATACCCCTATACTCCTCCTTTAGCTCTCTCACCTCCCTATCTAACTCTTCAGAGGTACCTTCTAAAGGCGCCATTGATTTAATGGCCCCTAGTATAAACTCCTCACGAGCCCTATTCAACTTATTCTGCCTGGCAGTATATTCCTGAACATTTTTTTTTATTTATTTATGTATTGTGAAATCAGAATTACAATATTTAAGCTAAGTGCTCATTTACAAAGGATCCTAGTAAATAGATGCTTTTGCTGGTTTCATGAAAATATATTAATTTGGTGTCCAGTAACACAGGTTTCGAATTTTGCTGTGTTTTCTATAGTGTTTTTTCGCACTGCATATTATGGGATGGGGGTGCAGGGCCCAGAGGGCCCAGCGCTCCTACAGACAAATAAGGATACCGCTACACTATCTCAAAAATTATGCAAATACAGGTACCATTATGGACTGATGAGAGCGCAGGCCTTATGGATGGATGGCAGCACAGGACTTGGAGGGCATTGTGCTCCCATATGCAAATATCCATAGCATTATGGCTACCCCCACCCTGCACACAGCAACAGGCATGGGGGTGTGTCTTGGGGTTGTCAGCCCTAATGTTCACCTCATTCTCATATAATGTACCCACCTCAGCTTATTTACTCATGGAATGTGGTGAGAGTTAGGGCTGACATCCCCAAGGGACAACCCCCATGCCTGTTGATGCATGCAGGTTGTGGATGGGGTGTTAGGGTTGGAATCCCTAACAGCACATTTTCTAACTTTTGTCACTGGAGCTCTAAGTGATGCATTAACAATGTTTTTTCTTTCTTTTTTTTTTTTAGAAAGAATCTCTCTCTCTCTCTCTCTTATATATATATATATATATCCTGATAGTTGAGCTACTGTGCACATAAACTTCATTTATGTACACAGCTGCTATGTCATCAGCTGATTTAGAATATTTGGCCTCACTAGCAGTGCTAATCATATTCAAATGTGAATAACTTTAAAAAGAAAAATGATAGCATGGTACTGTGAACAAAAAAAGTTGTCCAGCACAAAAAGATCTACAAAACGAGTGGTGTTTTGATTATAGGTATCTTTCAGGTTTTTTAATAATTAGCAAAAAACAGCAGAAAATTAAGTTTTTCTTTCACTTTTACGACAAACAAATACAAATAACTTTCAAATGAAAATTGATAGCATTGCACTTTGAGCACAAAAGTTGTTCAGCACAAAAAATATCTACAAAATGAGTGGTGTTTCATTTATAGACACCTTTTAGATTTTTTATAATCATAAGAAAATTAAATTTGTATTGACTTTTTGACAAATAATCCCCCCCCCCCGAAAAAATGCAAAACAAAAGAATTGTGCATCAATTTTTGCTTTATGGACTGTCCACAATGTAAAGTTGAGCATCCACAGCAACTGCTAGCAACCACTATGTTAAGCAGAGCTACCCTGGTAAAACCACAAAAAGTCCATGTAAGTTAACATTAAAAATGAAGTAAACAATTAAAAAAAAACTTCCTGCATGATCTTAAAGGATTCCTATTACATAAATGAAATACACAATAGGAACCTTGTGGAATATATGATTTATTTTAACTTGAGCTGTTTAATCTTGGGCACATCACTCATGGCTTACGCCACTCGTGAGGTTACCCAAGGTGAAACAACTCTCGTGAAAATAAATCATGCATTCCACAGGTCCCTGTTACATATCCTATATATATATATATATATATACACACACACACACACACACACACACACACATATACATCATTTCTATTTTTCTGATTTATATTTTATTCTGATGTGCTGTTTTTGGACTTTACAGAGGGAGTCCAGCCAAAAGTGCTACCCTTCAGCATTAGAATCAGCATACTACTCAATAAGCCTTATACCAAAAATTAGATCTCTAAGTTACTTTGTTTATGGTTATGAGCCATTTTGTAACCCTGATTTTACTCCCTGTTCAAAAAAGCCAGTTTCAGTGACAAGCTACTGATGATGTCATAACCTGAACTCACTGCCTGGTTCTTTCAGTCAGCAACCTTATCAGACTTATTTCTCTGAAGTTTAAGAAACTCTGCTAATAGCAATCAACAGGGTTGGGTGCAGTGCATGCATTTTCAGAATGTTCAGATGCATGGTACCATACTTTAGAATATGGCAGAAGCTGGCTTTGGAATGCAGTGCTAGACAAAGCTATGGAATGTTAAGGCGATGCTGTGACAGGAAGCTTCTGCCACTCTTGAGGACTGACCTGTTCTTAAATCTGTTGCAACAGTTCTTCTGTTTCTTAACCTAATGGGTGTTTACTCACCTGGTAAAGGTGATTGTGTTGGTTGGCATCCATGGCACTCCAGACATTACCTCATGGGTTTCAGCCCACCTGATAGGCTAGTGATGCACTGACCCAGATCAAATTTCCAGCATATCCAGGTCCCAGAAACCCCTGCTCTCCAGTTCGAATCTTCCATAGCTGAAAATAAGGTTAACTAGGATACAGCAAGACATACAATGTAACGTTTAGCATAGATACCAGAAGTGTGAACAGTATACAAAAAAAGGAGTCGGACTATGACGTGACAGAAAGAAGGCCCTGGGGCCCGAACTTTATTTCCCTCTTTAGCAATCTAACTCGAACCCGGGGGTTCGACAGGTCACTAGTTATGTCGTAAGTATGTTGTCTGATCCCCAATAAAAATCTGGATACCAGGTATCCCCTTTCTTTTCTTCCTATGTTTCCCTGCGCCAGCCATTCTAGCTGCTCTGAGGGAGGGCCTTGGAGTGCCATGGATGCCAACCAACACAATCACCTTTACCAGGTGAGTAAACACCCATTGTGATTGGTTGGCATCCATGACACTCCAGACATTACCTCATGGGTAGATAAGAAGCAGTTAATCCTCCAGGAGGGAAAGAGCGGCTACGAGTGACCGGCTGAGGAAGCTGCAGCTAGAACCTGGGCTGCAAAGGAGGGGTGAACGGCCTGAAGCTGCTCCAGCCTGTAGTGTCTGGCGAAGGTGTGTATGGAGGACCAGGTGGCCGCCCTGCAAATGTCCTCCATGGATACACTGGCTCTCTCCGCCCAGGAGGTGGCCATCGCTCTGGTGGAATGGGCCCTGATCCCCTGTGGTGGGATCAGTTGGTTGGCTGTGTAAGCGTTCTGGACGACCCGTCTTTGCCATCCAGCAATGGTTGACTTGGAAGTGGTGAGCCCCTGCCTCTGGCCCCTAGCAATGATGAACAGCCTCTCTGTCCTGCGGATGGGGCGTGTTCTGGCCAGATATACCGCGAGGGCGGATCCCACATCGAGGTGGTGAGGGGTCCCGCCTTGTCTCTGGTTAGGATCCTCCGTGAACGTGGGTAGCTCGATAGGCTGTTCCCTGTGAAAGTTGGTAGGGACTTTCGGTTGAAAAGCCGGGACCGTCCTTAGGCTAACCCCCAGTGGTGTGAAAACCGTGTAGGGTTCGGCACAGGACAGTGTGCCAAGCTCTCCAATCCTCCTGGCCGAGCAGATAGCTACCAGGAAGCAAGCCTTGAGGCCGGCCCAAAAAAGATCAGTCTCTTGAGGCCTCGGAGGAGCTGACTTGAGGGATTCCAGGACCAACGGGAGGTCCCACAGGGTGATCACCGTCCTTGTTCTCGGACGCATGATCTCCACCGCCCTCAAGAAGCGGATGGAGTCCGGGTGTGCGCCCGGGGGGTACCCTTCCACGAGGCCTATGGCTGCTCCTATGGCCGAAAGCTGTACCCTGAGGGTTGAAGGTGCCAGGCCCTTGTCCACTCCCTGCTGGAGGAAGAGCAGGATGTTGGCCAGATTGGTCTGTTCGGGTACTGTGTCCCGTTCTCTACACCACTGCGTGAAGGTGGCCCATTGCCTTCTGTATGTAGATGTGGTGGAGGCCCATCTGGACTGAAGTAGGGTACTGATCACGGATGCGTGGTACCCCGTTGCTTTCAGTCTCCTCCTTTCAGGAGCCAGGCCGTGAGTTTCAGGGTCCGAGGAGCTGGGTGCAGCACTGGTCCCTGTAAGAGCATGTCTGGCCGGTAGGGTATCCTGAAGTTGTCCACGGTCATTTCTCACACAGCAGCGAACCAGGCTCTGCGTGGCCAATATGGGGCCACTAGGATGACCGTGAGGCCCGTTTCCTGGATCTTGGCCAGGACCTGGGGAATCAGGGGAAGAGGAGGGAACACGTAGGCATGCCTCCCCCTCCAGGTCTGTGACAGAGCATCCGTCCCTTGGGCGAGACCGTCCTTGAAGCGCGAGTAGTATTTGCTGACCTGGGCGTTCTCCCAAGACGCCATGAGATCCATGGACACGGGACCCCATGCCACCTGAATTTCCTGGAATAGCGCTGGGTGTGAGCGCCATTCCCCCGGGTGCACTTGTTGTCTGCTGAGCCAGTCCGCCCTGACATTCAGTTTCCCTGCGAGGTGAACTGCGCTCAAATGGATGAGGTGAGTCTGTGCCCAGTTGAGGACCACCGCCGTCTCCCTCATCATGGCCCTGCTCCTGGTCCCGCCCTGTTTCGATATGTAGGCTACCGTCATGCGGTTGTTGGAACGGATTAAGACCGCCCGACCGGTTACCAGGTGCCTGAATGCCCTCAGCGCATGGAACACGGCCCTCATCTCCAGGATGTTGATGGAGAGACTCGCCTCCGCTGGTGACCATCGGCCCTGCGCCGTTGACTCTCCCAGGCAGGCTCCCCATCCCAAAAGGCTCATGTCCATCTCTATGGCGACTGGGTGGGGTGGTTCGAGGGGAACTCCCCTGGATAGATTTCTTTCCAGTGTCCACCAGGCTAGGGAGGATCTTACTGCCTGGGGTAGGGGTACCACGCAATGGAGGTTGTGCTCGCCCGGTGCTCCTCTGGATAGGATGTGATTTTGGAGCGGGCACATGTGCCACCTGGCCCAGGGCATGAGGTCTATGCAGGAGGCCATACAGCCCAGCAACTGGGCGATCTTTCCCATTGTGGAGTGTGGACTGGCCTTCATCTTGCGTGCGAGTTCCTTGAGGTTGTGGACTCGCACTGGGGCCGGCTTTGCCCATCCTTCGGCTGAGTTGATGATCACCCCCAGATGTTCTATCTGTTGCGTGGGGCTGAGATGGCTCTTTTCTACATTCACCACCCAGCCATGGTCCGCTAGTGCCTGGATGGCGATCTCCGTGTGCGTCCGTGCCTGGACCTCGGAGCGGGCATGAATGAGCCAGTTGTCTAGGTACGGGATGATGTCCAGTCCCTGTTCCCTGAGTCTGGCCACTAGGGTTATCGAGACCTTGGTGAAGACTCTCGGGGCTGACGACAGTCCGAAGGGAAGCATCTTGTACTGGAAGTGATGGCCCAGTACATGGAAATGGAGGAATTGTCTGTGCCCAGATGATGGGGATGTAGATAGGCGCCCTTCAAATCGATGGACGCTGAAGTCGCCTACCCGATACAACGTAAAAGTGGACCTTATGGTCTCCATCTTGAACCGGTGTTGGACTACGTGTTGGTTTAGGAACTTCAGGTCTAGGATTGGCCTGAGCTCGCCCGTCTTTTTGGGGACGAGAAAAAAGATGGAGTAGATTCCTTCTCCCTGTTCCGGAATCGGTACGGGTTGGATGGCCCGGTTCTGGATCAGTTCTGATAATAGTTGCTGGACCTGGTGGGGGGACGCCATCCTCCTGGTTATGGGGGAAGAGACGAACCTGTGAGGCATATGTGTGCGGGTCAACTCTATGGAGTAGCCCTTTGAAACCACGTCTCGAACCCATCTGTCCGACGTAGTGGTCATCCATCGGTGGGCGAAGAGGGCCAGTCTTTGCCCCACCGGTGGGTAAAGATCTTGGCCTTGTGCCAGGGGTGGGAAGCAGTCACTGCTGTTTCCCCCTGAATCCTCTACCTCTCCCTTCTGGTCTTTGGGTCCGGGCTCGGAATGCTGAGGGTTGGAAGTTCTGAGCGTAAGGGCCATGGAAGCCGGTGGAAGAGCTTCTTCCTCAAAAGGGTTGAGACCGCTGGGTTGAGTCTCGGCAGTGTTGGTAGGATTTGCTCCCCCCTCGAGATCTCCGTCTAGAAGTGGCTGGGTAAGCAGGCCTGTATCTATTCTTGAGGAGGTCCCTACCCTCCTCTTTCTGCTTTAAGTAGTCTTGCAACCCCTCCCTGAACACATACTTCCCTCGTAGGGGCAGGTTCTGCAACAACGCTTTTGATTCATGGTCTGCATCCCAAAGCTTCAGCCACAGGGCCCTACGGGCCTGGTTTGTGATAGCGGTGGCTCTAGCTTGGAGATGCAGAGAATCCACTGCCATGTCGGCCAGATACCTGGCTGCATCCAGAGTGCACTCCAATAGCTCGGCCTCCCTTGACTTAGGGGTAGCCTGTTCCTGGAGTTCTTCGAGCCAACGGATTTGTGCCCGAGAAGCGTAAATGGCTGTGGTGGCTGCCTTGGCAGCTATGCCCCCCATCTCAAAGGCCCTCTTCAACATGTCCTCAAACTTTTTATCTGCAGGGTCTTTGAGAGCTATCGTGCCGCAAGGAAGCACGGTCTTCTTGCTGAGAGCCGCCACCTGGGGATCAATGGTGGGAGCCCTGCACCAAGCGTCCGACTTTACCCCTTGCACCGGGTACATCCTGTCCAGGTTCTTGCGGTTTGGCATCCTGCCTGGGTCCGACGATTGCCATTCCGTGTTAAACATGTCCTCAATGGCCGGGCAGACAGGAAAAGTCTCAGTGGTGGCCGGTCTTAGCTGGATCATCGGGTCGAGCTTTGATTCGGGTCCGCCTTCTTCGGTTCTTCAGAGTCGAACCCTCATCGTGGCCTTGATCACCTTCATGAGCCCTGGGATGGTGTCAAGGGGCATAACTTCGGTTAGTGAAGGGGCCAACTGTAGCTCGGTGTCCTCTGTGTCTGACTCTGCGTCCTCCCTCGTCCCCAGCGTCATCTCTCTCCGCCTCATGCGAAGCAGTCGACGGGATGATCGGGAGAGGGTCCTCAGGAATCGGGAGTTCTTCCGGCTGGCCCCCCGCCTTTTCAGGTTCCGGGTTGGATGGTCTTGTCCTACTTTGGGTAAGGGACTCCAGCTTCTCCGTGATCTTAAGCATAAAGTTCTGCTGGCTTTCCATCATGGCCACCGTGGCCTGTTGATTCTGGATCAGGAGGGAGCCTGGATCCATCCATGTAGAGGTGCTAGGGCCAGGGTTACTGGGGGCCAGAAGCGGTGTCCGTTCTAAGGATGAGTCATTGTTGTCTAAAAGGCAGGCCACGCAGCGGGGGCCCGGGGTTTGGCGGAGGAGGATGGCGCTGCACGTGGAGCATTTCTTTGCTTTCACCATCTGGAATAGAGAGAGGTAGATTTAGGAGGCCGTCCTGCTTTTCACCCCCCCTCCCCCTCTTTTTTTTTCTTGATAAGGTATCCCGCATCACAGAGGCTGCAGACGGTGTGCCCGGAGTTGGGGGGTGCTATGTGAGGACCCCTGCAATGTCGGGTGGTGGTCTGGTGCCAGAGCCCGCTATGTGAGGTGGCCGAGGCACCGAAAGATGACCATACAAGGAAGGAAAACACCTGCCGGGGTCGCTGTGTGAGGGACCCGGGTGGTGGAATGGAACCCTGGCGTGGAAGGGAGTAGGGGCCCCAATCCTTCTCTGTCGGCTTCTCCCGGGGCCAGGTTCCGGCCTTGCCTCACCCCTAAAACTCAGGAACACAACAAATTCTAATTACCCAAGTGGGCTAGGCAGTACCTAGTTCAATATACTCTGACCGCTACTCATTTAAAACGGGTCAAAGGCCCTACTACGCCAGGCCGTCCTCTGAGTAAACCATTGGGAGTAGTCACCACTGATCCTTCCAGCGAGGCAAGGCTTAGGACTTACTTTCGTTAGCCTTTCTCCCCCGAACGCCATACTGCCTCTGGGAGAAGTTAAGTGACTTGCTCAGCGTAACACAGAATTCAAGTGGGGACTGTGGGATTCAAACCCAGGTCTCCAGGTTTGTAGCTCAGAGCCTTAAAACCACTATGCTGTACTGCCTCCCCTTTTCCTATTTTTGACCCCACTGAGGAGGAGAGAGGGCCAACCTGGGTATGCATAGCGCTCTATGCTACCCTAAAAACATTTGTCTGATTTCATCCATGGCCCTTCTTCCGCCCCCCCTCCCGGATCCCTCTGAAGGCCTTCTGCGTGGCTTCAGGAGCCTAGGCTCTCCCTGACTCTCTCTCTCTCTTTCTCCCAAGCTGTAAGGGACGTCCGCTGGCCACCCCGCACGCCGCGAGAGTGAGCGGCGACCGGGTGGTTGTGCGAGGGAGAGAGTGGAGAGAGGGTTGAGACCTCCCTCATGGGCACGAGGGAACCCTCAGGGAGCGGCGCCTCCAGTGGAGGGGATCTCTCCCCCGCAGGGAGTGAGGGAGGCAGCGAGAAGGACGTCCGCTGATGCACCGGAAGGCCTAGTGGAAGCTCAGGTGGGTGTGCCAGTGTGAGAGGGCGAGGCCCAAGCGAGGCCTACGGAATCCTGCCCTCTTCACTCTCCGTCCCCACGCTGAGGACCACGCACAACGGCGCCGAGAGGAGGACATGGCGCAATGGCGCCGGGAGAGGGAGGACCGCCATCGGGTGGTGGAAAGAAGAGGAGGGAGGGGGAAGATGGAAGGGGGGAGCGAGCGCCAACGCGGAAGAGGCCGCGTGGCGGCCATGCTATAACAGCTTGCAGCCTAGGCGGAATGCCCTGAGGCCGAGGGCTGAAAAAAACAACAGCTGTTGGGTCCCGCTGCAGGCGGGGGACCTCTCCTCATGAAACAAGCAAAACGCTGGGAGAGACGCCAGCCAGGGGAAGGATACTAAGCGCTCCACCACGTGTTGCAATCTAGTCACGATACAACAAACATAATAAATAAAGCATAGTAAAACATAATAAAAAGGCAATTAGCTGCCCTAATCAATAAAGGTGCTAGAAATATGGTATCTAGATGTTATATACTAAACAGAAAACTCAGTCTTTTTCTTTTAAAGAGGTTCTTACCTTGAGGAGCAGACAGGGGTTCCTGGTCTGCTACTGCCTTGTTCAGATGCACGATTCAAACTGGAGAGCAGGGGTTTCTGGGACCTGGATATGCTGGAAATTTGATCTGGGTCAGTGCATCACTAGCCTATCAGGTGGGCTGAAACCCATGAGGTAATGTCTGGAGTGCCATGGATGCCAACCAATCACAATCTATCCTTTACAATTTCTAGTCCATAAGGTTGGCCACCTGTGGGCATCCCCTTCCCTTTCTTGACTATTCTATAGTGTCCTCTTTAATTTTCCTTTTCTCTCTCAGGTACTGGTACAGGAAGGTTATTGTGGTGACCTCAAAGTGTATGTAAAACAGGTTGTGCTTATCATTGTTGGATTTAGTATGTAATAGCACTATGTCATAAAATACTTTGATGTATATACCTTATGTTTATGAAACCTGTAAATGTTGAAAATACCATGGCACTAGGTGTTTTTGATAATGGTAAAACGTACTAGGTGACTATTATAGAACTTAAGTTAGTTGTGCTATTTAAAATGCATGTAAATTGCTGTAAAGAAGTAGGCTATTGGTTAACTAGGATCTGCAGCTTATCTGTTAGGTAGGGAAATGGGCAGACTAGGTGGGCCAAGCGGTCCTTATCTGCCATCATATTCTATGTTTCTTTTTTTAATTTGTTTAACCAGGAGTAGCACACTAAGCTGAAAGCTTTTTTACAGATGTGACCTGGGAGCACAGGGAAGTTAAGTGACTTGCTCAGGGTCACACAGTATGCAAGTGGAAGCTGTAGGATTCAAACCCTGGTCTGGTCTGTTGGATGTCATCAGATTTATAGCTCACAGCCTTAAACCACTGAGCCATACTGCCTCCTTTAAACTGTAATGTAAATATGTAATGTAATGTAAATGTAAACTGAACAAGTCTGAAATTTCGTGGTGATTTGCATATATCGCATGATGCTTTGCATTATGGAAGTATGTATGATGTTGTATTTCTTTGAAACTTGATTTACTGCAAATGCCCTTTGGAGTAACCCTTTTTTCAGTGATTCTGCATTAAGGTTCTTTGTCTATAGCTTGTTTTGTTTAGTTTTTTCCTTTTTGAGCCCCACTACCCAAGCAAACAAGGCCCACATAGGGATGAAGAGTTTTCACTGAAAAGTTGTTAGATCACAGATCAGTGTCAGTAGGTGCTGGCTAAGTGCAGAGAAAGGACATACATAGTTTGTTGCTGCAAACTGATGTACTGAAGAAGGAATATGCCAGTGCTGAAGCGTATTTCCTGTATTTTGAATAAACATCACACAGAGATTGTTTGTTGAACCTGAAGTTCGGTGTCTGGTCCATCTGTTATCCCACAACCCCTCCACAATACACAATTTCAGAATGCTGGGAGGGGGGATTTGTAATCTTAGAATGTGGCAGGGAAGCACGATCTTGAGATGTGGTAGTGACAATCAGTCTCTGAATACAAGAGACACACGTCTAGGAATTTGGCGGGGACTGACAATTTCAGAATCTAGCTTGGATACACCCTGTTGGAATATGACAGGACACACCACTTTATTCTGAAATTGCGTGTCCCTGCCACATTCCAGAACTGTATGCTGTCACCACATTTCAAAATTGTGCATTATATTTCCACCATTTTCCTATGCTGTGCATTCCTGTCACATTCTTTTTTTTTTTCCATCTGCATTTTGTCTCCTGTTTCTCCCTGGCAGTCCCCATCAAACCAATACCCCCAGCATCGTCACCTGGCTCCCCAGGACTTACATTCACCTCTGTCCTCTGCCATAGGACTTATGGTTGTACCCAGCCATTGGTGCAGAGCCTTTGGAGAGTTAGTCTTCATCATGCTGCCCGGGGGGGTCCTTCGATTTTCTTCCCAGGCCCACTGACGTGCAATGGATGCAATGTCCAAGCTCTGCTTCCACAGAGGTGGCTCCAGTGTCCTTAACATGGGGTCCCTTCCCATGCATGGTAGTGTGCATGTGCTGGTACCCAGTCACTGCTGGGTGTCAGGCAATCAGCGCACCACATTAACCCCCCTCTATGAGGAAGGAAAGCTGTCTAGGCACACTCATTCCTTCCCCACCCTGCCAGCCCCTGAGTGACCTGAGTCCATTCCTGACCCCAGGTCAGTGGTGAGGCAAGAAGTAAGGCACCCAGTACATCAGCCCTTCACGCCACTGGGCTGGCTTAACTCTGTCACAATCTGACACTGTGCAATCTTGTCTACTCCAAAAGTGCACATTTCCACCACATTCCAAAACTGCATGCCTCCATCACATTCCAAAGTTGTGTTTCAATGTCAATTTCTGAAAGTCTGTCACCGCCATAATCCAAAACTGTCACCTCCACATTCCAGAATTGTGCATTCCAGCCACATTCTGAAACTGCATGTCACCACAACAGTCTGAAACTGTGTGCCCCTGCCACATTCTTAAATTGTCTGTCCTGACTATATTCTGAAATTGTGTATCCATGTTGCATACTGAAATTGTGTCACCATTACTTTTCAAAATTGTGCAACCCTGTCACATCTGAAGATGCTCGAATTCACCAAATTTCAAAATTATGCATCCCCACCATATTCCAAAACAGTGTGTCCCAGCCACATTCTGAAATTGTACCTTCCCTGCACATTCCACAATTGTGTGCCACTACCACATTCCAAAATTAACCACCTTCATCACATTCTGAAAATGCTTATCCCCATCATATTCCAAATGATCACATCTCCACAGCGTTCTGAAAATGTGTACCTCTGCTACATTCCAAATTGCATGTCTAAACCACATTTCAAAATTGTGCATCCTCACCAATTCCAAAATTGTGCTTAGTCATCACATTTCAAAAATGCACTTTCCTGACATGCTCCCACCAAAGTCCAAAAATGTGCATCCTTGCCACATTCTGAATGTGCACGTGACCCCCACATTCTGAAACTGTGCACCCCTGCCACATTCTGAGATTCTGTGTCCACATCACATTGTGAAGTTTCATGTTGCCACCGCAATCTGAAATCAAGCATCACTTTATTCTGAAATTGTACATTATCACCACATGCTAATATTATGCACCCATAACACATTACCAAATTGTATCTCCCTGCCATATTCATCAACTACGTGTCTCCTGCATTTTGAAATTTCTTACCTTTGCCACATCCTAAAGATTTATGACACTGCCACTATCTGAATTTCAGTTTCCATACAACTTCTGAAATGGTGGGTCCCAGCTACATTCTGAGATTGTTTCATTGCTGAATTCCACAGTTGCAACCTGATGGCATTCTGAAATGTCATCCCTGCAGAATTCTAAAAATTTCATGCAACTTTGGCATTCTAAAGCCATGTTTGCCACTGCATTCCAGCCCCCACCCCCCATCACATTCTTAAGTACCTTGCTGCTGTACATTTTGGAAATGCATGCCCTGTACACACCAACTGTCATCTTACCTTTTTCAGATATTTACTACAACTGCAGCTTTATGTAACATGGGAGAAATAATCATATAAGGTAGATTACAGGGAGGACTAGGCAATGAGTTCTGGTTATGACATCATAAATAGCTCTTCACTGAAACTTGCTTTTTTGACAGGCAGTGAAATTAGGGTTACAAAATGGCTTCTAACTTTTAATTAAAGTAACTTATAGATATCATTTTTGGCATGAGGCTGACTGGAGAAGTGCTGGTTCAAATTTTGTATTTGTTTGTACTAGAATCTTTGGCCAGATTCCCTCTTTAACTATATTCTTGGATGTGGTTTCATCCACAGTTTTTAGTCATAATTACCTCCAGTGATCAGCATCAATCTTTTTCATAGTTGTAATGATGAAATCTTTCATGGCCAAGTACCAGTGTTAGAGTTTCTTTTTATAGGGGTTTTATCCTGGGCCCATTATTGTTTTCTGTTTTCATTAACCGATTACCTCAAATTTGTAAACTCTATGATTCTCTTCTTTATGCAGATGATTTAGTTTTGTTTCCAAGGGCCACATCTGTAGTTAACTTCTAACCTTGAACAAGATTTTCTTGGCATTTGTAACAGGTATTCTAATAATTTGCTAATACTGAATCCTAAAAAACAAAATCTATGATATTTGGCACCTCTTGCATGTTGAATGCTAACCCTTGTTTACAGTTACAGTACATGATAACTATGGTGCTGCTATCGAACAGGTGCAACAATTTATATAACTTGGGGCATTACTCGATACCGGGCTTACCTTTCTTGCTCAGGTGAAATTAGTTAGCTGGACTATTAACCAGAATTTGGGCATACTTTACAAATTCAAAGGTTTTTTTTTGTTTGGAATTTGAAAAGCCATTGCTATTGGTTCCCACCTCTCACATTGTGATTATGTTTCTATTCTTTATTTTAACTTGGGTTGTAAAAAGTGCAGTGTTCTTTCTATCACTTACAACAATATTTGCCTCTTTGTTTTGGCAGCCCCTATCCCAACTTATTATTGTGATCTATATTCCCAAATAGGATGGTTAACTCCAAATTCTAGGATTTTATTCTATTTTGGGTGTACAATTTTTAAGTCTGTTTTTCCAAGTACTTCTTTTTCTTTGTATGACCTTGTCTCCCTAAGATCTGTTTCCTCTAATTTAAGGTCACCTAAGGGCATGGTATTAAACACTATTGCTTGTAAAACCTAGTCAGGTTCTCGGGCCTTTTCCATAGCAGCACCTTTATGTCGGAATTGTTTACCTACAGTACTTTGGTCTTCTGTTTCTTTGCAAGTTTTAAATCCAATCTTAAATAATTTCTGCTAGTTCAGGATGCTTGTAATTGTGTTACTTAACTGCTGTTGTTGTAATTAATTGTCTAAATTGTATTTTTGTACTGTATTCATGGGTCAGAGCTGAAAAAGGACCCTTCTGTCCAGTGTCCCTACCCAGTTAACAAATTTAAATCAATCAATCAATAAACATATCTATGCAAAATTATTTTGAGACAAAGTTGGAGATCCAGATGCATATGCTACAGGGTTACCTTTCTGCATAAGGACTACACCCAGTCCATCTTTTGGTCCATCTACCTGCATTTGCAGCAGATTGTCACATCAAGACATTTCAGAACTGGCATTCAGGAGCTAGTTCTTGTAGTCTTGTAAACATCTCATGATGTGACTCTTCCCAGTGCAATTGAATATTTTGTTTCACTAGACCTCTAAGTATAGCAATCTCTCAGACCAGATTAAGTATGGGGCTTTTCAAAGCTAGATGGTGTTCCAACGAAGTACTCTGCAGCCTGTTTTCTGTGTGCATGTTTCTAATAGCTGTCACTTAGGGCACATCGACTTTTAGACCCTCTGTTCTAAACACATGCCTAGTGTGTTCTGTCTCTGTCACTCCTTTGTATCTGTTAATTCACGGGCCATATGCAGTAGTCATTTGACCCTGTAGCCATGCTCCCCTGGTGCACATCTCCAGACCAGCAAATCATAAATGCATGCATCAACATTTTTGGATAGTTCTGTGAAATACATCAGCTGTCTAACTTATATAAAATGACAAACAGGGACACTGAACCTCATAAATGGTGCAATAAACACATTTAGGTCAGTTATCTAAGTAATTAAATGTGCCAAAAAACTGATTTTGGCATCTAAAATACTGGACACACAGGTCCCTATTAATCAGCTTGGGATCTTTTCCAGTGTTGAACTGTACACTATCCCCTTTGGACTGCTTTGTTTATGTTTTCTGCACCTTAGCACACCCTGCAACTTTCATCTGCTTCACAATGATGAGTGAAGTTATCTAGTCTGCATGTAAAGCCTTCCTTCTTGCACTATGGGGTAAAGACTACTAATCCTCTAGGAAACTGTATACAGGTTATAGAGCAGAGTAGACAGCAATGGGCTAATAGTTAGTGCTTCTCAGGATGAGGAGCTATGGGGTATAACTAAAGAAGACCAGCTATTTTAGGTGGTTGATCACTGGATGGCTCCTGGATAAGGAGGTCCTCCAGGGGACCCAGCAGAGACATTGCTAGAGCTTATTCCCTAAGGGATGCATTGTACTGTATATTGCATGACAGATTAATGGAACCAGCAGAGTGCCACAAAGAGACCGTATTCTTCATTAGAGGCCCATGTAGACTGGAAACAGAATAAGTCCTTTGAACAAATGACTACCATGGAGTTGAGACACCCACTGAATCATATTATGACCACTGAGAGAAGGATAGAGAGGACCTTAGAATGCACCTGAAGGACACTGGTACAATAATATGTAACCATTCCCTCACTCCCTGCCTGTCTGAGCCCAGTTACTAGTTATAAAATTGTAAGAGCAGAAGCCCCGAGTCCTGAAATATTCCAGATTACCTTCTGCCAGCAATACTGGGATGCTGAGTCACTGTGCATGCCCTGTGCCTCTGTTTAGTAGTTGGGCTACTGTTGGCATACTATCTACTTGACCCTTCCATCTCTAATAAAAGGGGAGAGTGTATGCACCAGCTCAGTTTTGCCTGAGCTGAACTCTGAGTCCTCAGCTCAAAAGAGTGCAGAAACTCCATGCCTGGAGTAAAAGAAAGAAGTAAGGTTTCTTCAACTCCTTTCCCCCAGCCCAGGATAAGAGTGGTACTACCATCCAAAGACATAAAGGCAACTGAAGAAAGAGCAAGATAGTGGGAGAGTGAGAGAGCAAGAGAACTGGAGCAGAGATCTGAAAACTAGAGTGAGAAGAGGCCCTACAGTCTTATAGCAGGTGGCTTTACAACAGATGAAGGGCTAGGGATCTCCTCTCAAGAGAGTTGCCTGGAGGATTATGAGAACTTACTCCAGGTTTTGATATGGTGGATGATTATAATCTAGACCATGCTTGCAGACCATTGGAAAAGTTGAGGAGTAGACCTCTGGATGCATTCATTAGGATCCCTTGAACTGTGGAGGACCACCAGTGAAGTGGTAGTGCTACCACTTGCAGCACCGATGACCAAGGTTTGGGAATGAGCCCAGGGTGTTGGATGATCCACCAGGGAGGAGGAGGACCAAGCATCCATCGGACAGCTATCCTCCTCTGGTGTGGAGGGCACAGTGCTCCAGTAAACATCTGACCCCCAGTGATGACTGGTAGTCACTGCATCAAGAGCCTGTAGCAGCTGCGGGATTGGTGGTATGGTGGATGTCAGTATGCTAGGCCTGGGAGTGTGCCTGATACTGCCTTGGATGTCATTTTATATCCACACCACCAGGGGAAATCTAAGAGGAAAACCTTCTCATCTGAGCAGCATGATGGTGGTTTCTTTCTCCTCGGCCAACTGCCTCCAACCACGGACACTGCCCTGGATTAGTATAGATCACCTCTCCTCAGGGAGGTCTGCTGAATGGTTTATTCCACTCACGGAATGCAGGTGTGTCAATGAGTGGGCAGAGGTGAGTACCACTGGGTAGAATATGGTGTACATCCCTGAAGGGCTCAGGGAGCCAAAACTAGAATAAAAAAAAAGATCCCTCCAGATGCAGAGGTCAGATGTTTGGCATGCATGGCCTGTCAAATTATGTTTCTATGCCCCAAGAGGCTCAACAAAGTATGCCCCATAATGTAGTGGAACTGTGGATATGCTGCAAGGACACCTGGGGAGAGCTACCCATGTAAGAGCAAACACCCTAGGTGAGAGATATAACATCAAACCACAGCTGCAGTAGAGGGTGGGTTGCTGTAAGAGTATAGTAAAATTACTGACTCTGTGTGTAGCAGTTGGAAAATCTGTTGAATTCCATGTGAGTAGTTAGTGGGCTAAAGGATCCGTATGGAGAGCTTCCAGTAAAGCAGTGATCCTTTAGAGGAGAACAAATACACAACAGGTACTGCACTCCAGGAAAGAACATAGATACATAGATACATAGACAGTGTCGGCAGATAAGGGCCTATGGTCCACCCAGTCTGCCCATTTGAGCTTGTAAGTTCAGTTTATGTTTTCCTAGAAGTCTGTTGCCCCTTACCCCTGACCTCCAGAATTCCTTTATGTCTATCCCATGCATTCTTAAATCCCGTGATTGTTTCAGCCCCCACCACTTCCTCTGGCAGGGTGTTCCACTTGTTCACCACCTGCTCTGTGAAGAAATATTTCCTCACGCTTCCTCTGAATCATCCTCCTCCAACTTCATCCCATGCCCTCTAGTCCTGGAACATCTTTTTCGCTTAAAAATAGTGTATTCCTGCACCCTGTTCCTCCCTGTAAGATACTTGCATGTCTCTATCATATCCCCTCTCTCCCTCCTCTCCTCCAGGGAGAACATGTTCAGTTCCTTCAACCCGTCCTCATAGGACTTGTGATGCAATCCATGCACCATCTTTGTTGCCCTCCTCTGAACCTTCTCTACCCTGTCTATGTCCTTACGTAGGTAAGGTCTCCAGAACTGTACACTGTACTCCATGTGGGGCCTCACTAGTGTCTTGTATAGTGGAATTATGACCTCCCTTTTCCTGCTAGTGATGCCCCTGCCTATGCATCCCAGCATCCTATTTGCTTTACCTGCTGCCGCCTTGTCACACTGTTTCCCTACCTTGAGGTCATCAGAGATGATAACCCCAAGATCCCTTTCCTGCTTGGTGTATGCTATATCCTCACCCCCCAACTGATATATTGTGCCAAGGTTTTTGTGCCCCCATATGTATTATCTTGCACTTCTTTGCATTGAATTTGAACTGCCAAATCCCTGACAGTTCTTCAAGTTTCTGCAGGTCCCTTCTCATTCTGTCTACACCCTCTAGTGTGTCTACTCTGTTACAGAGTTTTGTGTCATCAGCGAACAGTGAAATTCTGCCTTCTATGTCCTGCGCAATGTCACTGATGAAGATGTTGAATAGGACCAGTCCCAGCACTGATCCCTGTGGTACCCCACTGGTCACTCTTACCTCTGTGGAGTGACAGCCATTTACCACCACCCTCTGTGTTCTGCAGCCCAGCCAGTTACCTACCCACCACACTACTGTCCTGCCCACACCCATATTCCCCAGTTTGTGTAACAGTCTTCTATGTGGTACAGTGTCAAAGGCCTTGCTGAAGTCCAGATAGGCCATGTCCACTGTCCTCCCCTGATCCACCTCCCTAGTCACCCAGTCAAAAAATTCAACTAGGTTGGTCTGACATGACCGCCCTCTGGTGAAACCATGCTGCCTTGGGTCCTGTAGTCCATTGACAACCAGATGTTCCACCAATCTCTCCTTCTGTAGTGCTTCCATGATCTTCCCCACTACTGAGGTGAGGCTGACTGGTCTGTAGTTCCCTGCTTCCTCTTTGTTCCCACTTTTGAATAAGGCGTCTACATCTGCTGTCCTCCAGTCTTTGGGTACCCCCCCTGTTTCCGGTGATTGGCTAAACTGGATAGCCAGAGGTTCAGCCACCACCTCTCTTAGTTCTTTAAGGACCCTGGGGTGCACCTCATCTGGCCCCATTGCTTTATCAGTTCTTATACTTCCAGTTCCTTCAGGACCCTTTCTCATGTAAAGGGACTTGTGTCCATTTCTGCACCATTCTCACCCCTTGAACTCCCTTCAGACCCATTACCCTCCTCTTCCTCAGTAAAGACTGAGCAGAAATACCTGTTCGTAGACATACTGTAAGTACAATACAGGACAGTGGAGCCAAACAGTCTTAGTTCAAAAATTTATTGTGATCACAAGCAGATAGCACTAACCCCAGCGCTTCAACTCACATACGAGTCTTCATCAGGGGTTGGGGCTAACACACATTACACTGCCATTTAAATAGCACAAAGTCTTAAAGACATAGTAGTCTGATACCAATAGCTCAAAAATGTGTACAGCACATCTGCCTGCAGAAACAAAATAACAACCAACAACTCATATATTGATATAAAATGAAGTGGAATGAAACAAATAAAAGGAAAAAGGTAAAAAAAGTGAAAAAAAGAACTAGAAATAGGAGGTCATGGGAAGTCAAATATGCACAAATCCGCAAAAAAGTCCTAGATGTGATTGTACAAAGCAAGTAAAGGCAAAAGATACCCAGCTGAAGGCGAGTGCATAATAATAACACACACTGCAAATGATGAAAACTGAGAGTGGAAGGACAGCACTAAAATACCAGGTTCAAGAGGGATGCTAAAGGACATGATAGAAAAGAGAGAAAATGAAACAGGCAAATGAGGGGGAGGTGAGAGAGAGAAACATGCAGGAGGTGTAAAGCAGGAATCCAGGTAAAATAGACAAGGGGGAGAGAGATGGGAAAGAAAAGATCATCATAAGTGGTGTTGATAATAATAACAACAACAATAATAATATAAGTAATATAGTACAGTAATATGTTACAGAGTAACTTAAATAAATAAATAAAGCATCAGTCAAGTAAAAAAGAAACAGAAGTTGAAGCAATAATACAAAGAAGGCATATGTAATAATACAGCAATGAATTGCTAACCAAATAAGCATGACTAAAATTACCAAGCCGACTTGATTACTGTTTTTGCCTTACACCTGTACGTCTATGAGTTGTGTCTGTTCCCATCGAAAATCCCTGCGTGGATAGCACTGTTTATTGTAAACTTTTATGTCTATCCCTGCGAGGATATCTGTATGCAATTGTTCTGTATGCCTGTATGTTAATGTGTAAGTTGTCTACTCTGTATCTTGTACTTTCCCGGGTCATGCTTGAAAATAGGCAGGGATACTGCCTAATGCACTTACCCGGTCACCAAAAGCTAATAAATAAATAAATAAAATAAACACTAAGGCAAACATTGAAAAACACTTAAAAATCATTAAATTATTAAAAGGGCAGACAAAACGTACACCCAGGCATAATGCAACAATGAATGGCTAACCAAATCGGCTAGACTAATGCAAGGGCAAAACAGAGGAACAAACAGAAAACATTTTATTATTACAAGGGTGGACAAAATGTAAACCCAGCCATATATAGCAAGATGAACATCCATAGGCTGATTGTAAAGGTTTAAACTTTAAAATGTAAATATTCCAAGAATGGACAACAGGTATATCCAGGCAAAACTGAAAATGGTTTCACAGAGCAAATACTTGGAGACAACAAGGATCTGTGGTAAATCCTAACTCAGGACTGAAAAGGAAAGAGTGGGTGAGGGGCTCAGTAGTGGGTAAGATCATGGAGGCAGTGCTCAAAGAAAGAATAGTTGCACAATTGGAGTCCAACGGTGCCCAGGATCCGAGGCAACATGGATTGACAGCAGGAAGGTCATGTCAGATGATATCTGATAGATTTTTTGACTGGGTGATGAAGGAGCTAAATCAAGGGGGGGGTGGACATCGCCCACCTTGATTTCAATAAGGCCTTCAACACTGTCCCACATAAAAGGCTGGTTAACAAGATGGGTAGTCTAGGCATGGGACACAAGGTGGTAAACTGGGTTAGGAACTGGTTAATGGACAAGAGGCAGAGGGTGGTGGTAAATGGGATCCAATCCAGGGAGAGGGGTGACCAGTGGGGTACCTCAGGGATCAGTCCTTGGGTCAGTCCTGTTCAATGTATTCATTAGTGACATAGCAGAGGGGCTGAAGGGAAATGTCTGCCTGTTTGCAGATGACACCAAGATCTGCAACAGGATGGACACTCCAGACTGAGTGGAGAAATGAGGAGGGATCTGGGGAAGCTTGAAAAGTGGTCAAAGGTGTGGCAACTGAGGTTCAACTCAAAGAAGTGCAAAATAATGCACCTAGGATGAGGGAATCCTGGGGAGGGATACAGGATGGGGGGGGGTTGCTGACGATTACCACAGAAGAAAGGGATCTGGGAGTTAACATTTCAGATGCCCTAAAGGTGTCAAAGCTGAATACAAAGGCTGCAGAGAGGGCCAGTGTCATGCTGGGGTGAATAGGCAGAGGTATCACTAGCAGAAGGCGGGAGGTGGTGATGCCATTGTATAAAAACTAGTGAGGCCTCACCTAGAGTATTGCAACAAGTCTGGTGTACAAGGTAAGTATCGATACATATGCCGAGAGCCACATACAGAGCCAATATATAACATTTAAAAACAGTGCCCATAAGTTTCAATAGAAGATGTGGAGTGGAGTCTCTCCGATGATGTCATCGCATATGCACATTCATGCCATTTTGTGAGCTGAGCTGCAGCTCAGAATCGGAGACAATCTGCAGTTTTGTTTACATCTAGGGGAACTTTTCATTACTGCCAAAACCAGGAAAAATTATTAATTCACAGGTAAATATTGGCATCATGAAAATCAGCAGCCCTTATTCTAAAGGAGAATAGCCTTCCAAAGGATGAGGCAGAGAAGGAGAATCAAATTCTTTCTCTCCTGTGTTCCCAGGAATGATACCTTCATACCTTGCCTCTGTGCCAAATTCATCAAACGTCTCCCATTCCTCACTTTCTTCACATATACAGGTGGCCTATGTGTACTGCATGACCTGAAACAAGATCTGTGTGGTGCTTTCAAATTATGTATTGAGCAAAATTTCATGGACTTTCTGAAATTCTTGGGCCATGGAATTCTGTCAGAAGTGGAGTTCTCAAATTCTGACAGAGGAATGTTGACTGTTGAATTATATTATCTGAGCAAGTCACTTAACCTCTCCTGTGCTCCCAGGTTGGCAAAGAAAACAGGCACTTGTGCCTACTATCCTTACCCAGTTACTAAAGAATAATAAAAAAATATATATCTATTATACAGTTTGGCTAAACTGCGAATTCATTTTCTGCAAACAGCGGAATAATACTAAACAGACTACATAATCTGTGGAATAGTAGGTTTACAAATAAATGCTTATCAGAATTCTGTGAAATTAAAATATAAATTCTGAAAAGCATTTTGGAAGTGGAATTGTCATTTCACTGGCAGAATGTCACATTGCACACAGCTCTACCTGAAACATTTGTCACATTTTCATGAATTTTTCCAGGAAATCATCTGTCTAACTGAGGGATAAGCCAGTCCAACTGGAGCCCACACTGTGGATTTACTACAAGGATCCTATGACTTATTACTCCCACAGTGTGGCTGACTGTCACTTTGCACACCAAGTAATGTAGTCCATGGTTCTAGGTGAAAACCATGTTTCAGTAAGAGTGTGGTCAAAATCCACATAGGGAGAAGAGAGTGACACATAACAGTGCTGTGCAAAAACATCAGCTGTAGAGACAGCACTCAGACTGGGGGTGCAAAAATGTCAGTGGGTGGGCAGACTTCATTTTTACAATTGAATTCTACATCACAAGCAAGTCAAATGGGAGGGAAAAAGGCAAGTTGGGTGGGAGACAGAAATTCAGGTGGGTGAATAGGGCTTCACCCCCCCACACACCCTCCACGTGAAGTAATTCATGAAGGAGAATTTTGTAACTTCACTAGAACTTCTCCAGCGAAGTAAAACTTTGCAACATCTCTCGTTGGGGGGGAAGTACACGTTACAGTTTTTATAGAGCAAGCTGTTCTTTTGTTTAGGTTTGAGGTGAAAAGCGTTAACTAATAACAAATCAACAGCACAACATATCCACAGCCCAACACCAATTCCTCACAAGATATGGGGGGGGGCTTTGCCCCCTGCACTCCACAGAACTTAAATATACTAATTCCAAGTCACACTAACCACTGAATGACTGCTATACTGACCACATACTCAACTGTATGCCACACTGTTTATGATCCCACTGTTCTGACTTTGCAGTCTTTGATATGCTGTTATTGTTATGCAGTTTTGACCGATTACTGCTGTCCATTGATCTTTCACTGGTTTCTTCTCCTTGTGTGATTTCATATCCCCTCCTTGTGTGATTTCATATTCCCAGTGGTGCAAGAGGCAAACTGATCTCTTCTTGCCCCTTTGCCTTAGTGTTACTGCCACAGGCAGAGAGTTTAACCAAAGCCAGTGGAGAGACATTAACATTACTAGATCACTCCATAGTAACTAAATATTTTTCACTGGGGAGCACTGTGTGGGAACAGGTGCTGAAAGTGACAGCCTGTTAGATTCTCTTCTTTTGACAGTTTGAGGACAAAATCTAAGAAATGATTCACAAACCTGTCTAAAATGCTTAGGTTTTGAAAGCTTAAAATACAGATTGTGACTGACAGCATTAGGAACCATATCACAAAGCCAGACATTTTTTATATCCTGGTGGGACAGTATGATTGTTTTCTGTGAACTAAGGTATTACTATCAATATTTAACCAAAATAAACCCCTTTTTCTCCAGTTTGTAGTTCGAAACTGAGAATCAATCAACTGCAAAGGAGAAAAACTTCTATTCCTACTAAAAAAGGAACTAAAAAAAAACAAAAGTAAATCTGATCACAATTAGTACTGTGGTGCCCAAAAATTCATCATTTTCCATCATAAACAGATCAATACCTGAATAGGGAAAGTACAAGTCCAAACCTGAACTTAAATTCAACTTTTCACTTATAAAACCAAGGAGTTTTGCAACATCAAGTCTGGGGCATCAGGTATTTACTGTGGTTAAAATGATTTACAGTGGTTACAAATGTCTAGTCAATTAAATCAAAGATATTTTATTCTGTAAACTGCTGATCTTGTGAAGGTTGTAAAATGTTACATACTATGTACCCAAGCTGATTATTAAACATGAATTAAAAACAAATCTCACAATTGAGGGTCAGGGTCACGTGATCAGTGCTTGGATTGCTTCAAACTACTCTGACATTCTGGGCACAGAGCATGTACAGACTATCTGTTTATACTGATAAACAGGTGAAAACACTGCTGTTAGAACAACTGTGTGTTTATACTCCTATTCAAGACTGTTGAACTGTTTGAGTTCCTCAATCACAGAGAGAGAGAGGGACAGTGGAGTCAATAGCCATGTTTACATGGCGGCAGCACTCTGGCATCTGCGACGCTCCCTTCACGCTGTGCTCCCTGCTCCTCCAGTGATTCCCGATTTACACAGTCTGCTCTTCAGTGCTGCAGGTTGCTCTAAGGAGGGGCCACGAATTCACCAAGGATGAAAGGAAAGATAGCCCTTGCAGCGGAGCAAGTGCAGCAAAGCGTTCACACCACCTCATAAAGCGCTGGCTCTGCTGCTGATTCCCCAACTGAGTTAGATCAAAAAAAGGATCCAACGGGGGCTTAAGGTGCTCCAAACAGTGTTTACACTGCTGACTTTGCAGCACGTCAACCCATGCGCATGGGCCACCAAACCTCCTAAACTGGTTCAGAAATAGTGCCTATATACAGGGGTTCTATGCCATTCTCTCATTACTACCGTAAGTGCATAATTATTAGTACAATGCCTGGCTTCAGCCCAGGCATTGGCTCTGATAATCTCTTTCAGTCAACTTACTGTTCTGTCAGTGCATAAAAAGAGACTAAAAATGCATTCTGAGAATAGAAAATAAAGTTTGGATTAAGGTAAGGCTTTGACCACTGGGCTTCTTCAGGAATTAACTAAAAAGACCAAACAAAGCAAACTTACTGAAGTGGTAGCGAGACAGAGGGAAAAATGGCATTAATGTATCTGTGGGATTGAAACACAAAGCACAAAACGAAGAAAAATAAAAGGATAGGGGAACAAGTATCCTGCGCTTTGGTGAATCTGTGACATGATGTTCCTCGGGGTTTGAAAGATCACAGAATGCAGAACTGGTATTATCTTGGCTATACACCCTCTCTCTAAGCATTGCTGAGTATGTTTCTGTGCCTGGAAATGCAACACTGAAGTTAGGCTAATGAAAATGCTATGTCGCTTCATTTTACAAACCCTGAGAAATGCCACATCCACAATTCCCCTAATTTAGTAATTTCCCTATTTTTACACTTGGTGTTTCAATACTAGTTGATATATCAACATATTTCTTTGCAGTTAATTGCCTTACTTTAAAAAAAAATATTTATGGAAACATGAGACTTCCTCAACTATAGCATGCTCTGTATATGTCCATACAGGCCATTCACAAAGCACAGGACACCTCATGCTGCCTGGGGCCGACAGCATGCTTTGTAGATGGCCATTAACAGAGCAAATGACCCCTCATACTGCTTTGGGTCCACAGTATGCCTTGCGAATGACTTTACAGACCTGTTACAAAGCCCAGGTCCCTTACAGTGGCTCAGGCCTATAGTGTGATTTATGAATGGTCCAAAAGAACAGGTCTCCTCATATTACCTTGGGCCTATATTGTGCTTTCTGAATGGCCATTCACAAATCATGAGACTCTCTCACAGCCTAGAGTACATAGTAGTATCAGGAATGCTCCTTGAAGGCTATTCAAAGCACAGGACCCCTCGCACAGGCTGAGGCCTACCACTCCCTGCCTGATTGTAGATATCCCTGCCATCCCGTGGCCTCCCTTCCCACAACTTGCCCCATGTCCAAGTATGCTTGTCATTTAGTGCCCTCCTACTAAACCCTGCCCATGGCCAAATATCCCTGGTGCCAAGTAGCACCCATTTCCACACTATACCCCATAGGCAAGAATGTCTCTGCAGTCAAAACTGATATATTGCAGTGATATTCCTCACATTTAATTCTTATTGTTCCCATACATGTGACCCCTGACAATGCTCAGTATGAAAAAATTGCTGGGGTAGGAGGTGGCAACCTGGTCATTTGAGTTAAACAGTTGTATAGATACACAGATACACAGAAGGTGATGGCAGACAAGGACATTGTGGCCCACCTAGTCTGCCCCTTTTCCCTACCTAATGCATTACTGCAGACCCTAGTTGATCTGTGGCAGTTTACCTATGATGAATCAAAAACACCATTGTCGAAGTTCGGCATAGCGAGATTCCCAATGTCGACAGGCAAAATTTCCCTGTCTGATCAAACGCCCATGGGGGCTGTGCCCCTAGCACCCCCCTTCTAAAGATTATCAACTCCAAGTTGGAGTTCATTTGAAGGATGGGGGTGACCCACAGCGAAAGAGTGAAGTTTCACCCTCAGGTCTCTCACAGCGACAATTTTGAAACCTGTCAAAATTGTCACTGTGAGGGATGCTACCCTCCTGTACCTTGTTTATATCCCTGATATACTTGAATGTCTCTATTATATCCCCCCCTCTCTCTCCTCTCCTCTAGGGAATACATACTGAGGTCCTCTAGACTTTCCTCATATGACTTTTGGTGCAGTCCTTGCACCATTTGTGTTGCCCTTCTCTGGACTGCATCTATTTTGTCTGTGTCCTTCTGGAGATGCAGCCTCTAGAACTGGATACAGTACTCCAGATGAGGTCTCACTAGTGATCTGTACAGTGGCATAATCACCTCTTTTTTTCTGCTATACACCCTAACAGCCTACTGGCTCTCCCCACAGTCTTCTCACATTGTTTGGTTCCCTTTAGATCATCAGATATGGTTACCCCCAGGTCCCTTTCTTGACTGGTGGCCATCAGTACCTCCCCCATCTTGTACTCCTCCCTTGGATTTCTGTGTCCCATGTGCATGATTTTGCACTTCTTTGCATTGAATCTTGGCTGCCACACTCTAGACCACTCCTCAAGCATGTTTAGGTCCTTTCTAATTTTTTTCCACCCCCTACAGAGTGTCGACCCTGTTGCAGATCTTAGTGTCATCTGCAAAGAGGCATACCTTCCCCTCCAGCCCCTCTGCAGTGTCTCTTATGAAGACATTAAAGAGGACTGGCCCCAGCATGGATCCCTGTTGCACTCCATTGGTCACCCCCCTACATGGATTGAACGCCATTTACCACTACCCTCTGTGTCCTGTCAGTCAACCAGTTTCTGATCCAGTTTATCACCTTGGGGCCTACTCTCAGGCTGCCCAACTTATTTATCAACTTCCTATGTAGGATGGTGTTGAAGGCCTTGCTGAAACCTAGGAAGGCCACATCCACTGCCCCTCCCTGATCTATCTCCCTGGTCACCCAGTCAAAGAAATCTATCAGATTTGTTTAACAAGACCTACACACTGTGAATCCATGCTGCCTTGGATCCTGTGCTCCACTGTATTCAAGAAATATCACAATCCTTTCCTTTAGCAGTGACTCCATTAATTTCCCCACCGCTGAGGTCAGGCTGACTGGCCTGTAGTTGACAGCCTCTTTCCTGTTCTCACTTTTGTGGGGACTACATTTGCCCTCCCCCAATCCCCTGGAACCACCCATGTCTCTATTGATTTGTTGAATAGGGCTGTTAGTGGTACAGCCAGTACCTCTCTAAGTTCTTGTAATATTTTGGGATGCATCCCATCCAGCCCCATAGCCTTGTCTCCTTTTGGTAGTACTGTTTGCAAATATTGCTCTTTCTGCCATTTGCACCTTTGCGATAAGCACTTTTTGACCTGACTTGTAGCACTTATTGTTCCACAACACTGTGTTGCTTTGTCAAGTGAACTTTGTTGTGTGTATAAGAAAAATAAGAATGAAATGTGCATAATATCACTGCAATATACTGCTTTTGACTGCAGAGTGCTTCTTTTGGGCTTACCTAAAAGACCAGTTTGAGTCTTTAGACAGTTACCAGCTCCATTGAGTGCATGAGCTATTCTTTGTAGCAGTTTATTAATTAGGGTATCTAGCCAACATGTTTTGTTTGTACTCTGCCCCTGCACCACAGCTCACAACCGGCACTTTGGGAAACTTCCCATGGATATATATCCTTGGTAAACAGTGGTACCCTCCCTCACTGATTCCAACTTCATAGACATGGACCAGCACAAACACACCACTCACCTCCTTGTCTGGCACCAGCTGAATCAATGGAAACATCAGTTGATGAAATACATGCACAAAGCATGTATTTCTATGGATTTATCAAGTAAATGCAGTGTATATACATAACATTAGTCATGACTGTGATTGATTCAGATGGCGATCAGCTGAGGAGGTACTGTAAGTGGAGGGCTTATGCCAGCTGCCATCTGGAGGGAAGGTCTTCAGCGGTAACAGGGTTGGGATCCCTGTGCCAGCTGGGTGGGGCACAAATGAGCCACTAGATGGGTCCCAGGTGGCAGAATCATTATGCTGGTTTCCTTTTTCTATTTCACAACATGTCTGGCACCTGGATTGGGTGCACAGTGCTGGAAGGGGAGGGAGAGATAAGCATACCACCAGTAGCCACAATATTATATCTTGTTTTTTGACTGGAAGAAATGTTCTGACACCGTGATTGGACATCTTGTGCTGAAAGAAGAAGGAGGGAGAGATAAGTGTGCCTCTGGGGTGAGTTCCAAGTGGCCACATCTAGTGTCTTGCACCAGAACAGGGCATTCAGTCTTGGAAAGAGTGAGTCTAGGGAGATACCAGGGTTGGGAACCAGTGGCTGCTTCCTTGTAAAATTAATAACATATTTTACCATATCCTGCACAAGGGTTGAGGTCCCGGTGTCAGACAGGGGAGCTTAAGTGACTGGCCACATGAGATTAGCTCCTAATGGCCCATTTCCTTCTTACAGGTACAGACAAATTTCCCATCACACCTACAGGAAAAAACATTGCAATTTTTCTGTCACTGCTACTATATGTATAGTAACGATTACAAAATGGACCATAATGTTGCTTTTCCTATGCTGTGGGTGAACTTTTAAATTTTTCTGTCGAATTTATAGGAAAAAATAGGCTGTTTCTGTTGTGAGTACTGTAGGCACAGTAACCATGACAAAGTCAACCACTGTTGTGTTTTTAAGTTCCTACGGAGTGGTGGAAAAATATATTTTTTTTCATGTTGAGATCTTTAGCACATGTACCCACAAGAGTCTGTTAAATATTCATTTTTAAAAAACTAAAAAAGTCTGTCAGTCCTAGAATGTTGAAGGGCACTATTATGAGGCAACATTTAATGAATCTGAAAGATCCAGGCTTCAAATCTGAACTGTTCATTAGTTATTGGTTAGCCCTCCAAAAGTCTTCTGTTTAATATTTTTCCATGATTTTTGTACTCTATGGCCCACATATTCAAAGGAGATGTGTGGCCCCAAATGGAAATGCATGGCACATCTCAGAAATTGTGGGGAAGCACAATATTCAAAAGGGAGAGATGCACCGCACATATCCAAATGTGTGATCGCACAGCAATAATGTATGCAGTGCAAAAATAGGGGGAAGGCACCTGAATATGCCACACAAGGGTATATTCAGCCAAAATGTGAGGTACATGTGTTGTGCATTATGAAACTATGCCACGCAAAGTTAGGTATGTAAGGGGATGGCCAAAACTATCCAGCCACCTACAGGCAGGCTGCAGAACTGCAGGCAGGCAACCCTGAGACATCCCTTGGAGGTGCACCAGGATGTGCTCCAGGCACCCACACAAGGCAGTCATGCCAGGACGGCAGTACCCAATGCCACAGCTGTGCTATGCCTGCACATCGGGCACCTGCCAGGTGCCACTGGTTGACACCACTGGCACTGCCCAAGCAGCCACCTCCACACAACACCCAAGTCAGGGACACCCAGCTGCCACATGTCAGGTGCCCCCCTAGCACACCAGTGGAGCAGGCAGCTACACTGTGGCACATATTCCAGGTGCCATGGCCTGCACCCATGTGGCAGTCGAAGTGCCACCCAGTATAAGCATGCACCTATGGTGGTGTCTGGGACAACAGTGAGCAGAATGCATGGCGGTAATGGTGGCAGCATGGCATGGGTCAGAGACAGCCCAGTGACACACACCCATGGTGGAACACCAGAGGTGCACACAGCACACCCGTGCCAGACCCACACTGCCAGGAACCACATACATGCCACTGATGCCATCCCTGCAGTGTGGTAATGCCACAGGAGGCCTGGGTCCAGGTCACTGTGGTGTACTGGTGGTGGACAGTGCACTACTGTGACAATCACACAGGAGTGCGGTGTGCATATTTATGGAACACATACAAACAGAGGTGAAAAAGAAGTAAGTGCCTCGGGTAGGACATGAACCCAGGCCACCAGGAATAACATTCCAATTGCACTAACCAGCTGTGCCACTGAGACAACTGGAACTATGGCTGTCCCTGAGCACATTATTCTTTCTCAAATGCACAATCCAATGGCAACACACACATTTACTTGTAACAATCACACAGGAGTGTGGTGTGCATATTTATGGAACACATACAAACAGAGGTGAGAAAGAAGTAAGTCCCGACTGAGGTACTTATTTCTTTCTCACCTCTGTTTGCATGTGTTCCATAAATATGCACACCCACAAACAACAAAACAAAACAAAAAAAAAACAAAGAAACTCAAAACCACTGGATCAGCTGGGTATGATAAACTGGACCCCAGGCTCCTTACTATCGTAGCCCCTATCATTGCAGCCCTTATCACATGGTTATTTAATATTTCTCTTCTCAAAAGTAAAGTCCCTGCAGTGTGGAAAGTGGCCCAGGTTACCCATATCCACAAAGGTGGGTCACGTGAGCAAGTGAAGAATTAAAGGTCAATCTCTCTCCTCTGCATTCTTAGCAAACTGTTAGACAGGATTGTGTTTAATCAGTTACAGAACTTCAGTTAGCAATACTGCCTACTTACAGCTCAGCAATATGGTTTTAGAAAAAAACATGGTACAAGCACTGCCCTTGTTAGGCTCACCATGGATATCCTCTCAGTCTTACACAAAGGCCAGCTAACTGGTGCAGTCTTTATTGACCTCACCAATACCTTAGATTTGGTGAACCACCAGTTGTTACTCTTGAAGCTGAAATCCTTTGGCCTGGCTAGACTGACAATACAGTGGTTCTCTGATTATCTCCATGGTAGATCTCAAATCGTCAGAAGGCGGAGCACAGAGTCTGACAAATGCCCTATCCTGGATGGTGTCCTACAGGGATCGATACCTGGTCTTATTCTATTTTCCCTATTTTTTAATGACATGCCCCAGAACTGTGGAGGGGCTAATCTGACCTTATATGCAGATGATGATGCTGTATTATATAGGGTTTCCCAGGATGCTGCCCAATTGAATGATTTACTTGAGAAAAACCATCTGTTCCTTGAGAATTGGCTCTATGCCAACAAACTAGTTCTCAATGTCAAAAAAACAAACGTTATATTGTTTAGCACTAAAAACCTGGGACCCCATAGGTCACACCTATTGTCACCCACTCTCTCAAATGGTACAAGGATTGAGGATGTGGACGCTATCAAGTATCTGTGGGTGTACCTAGACCAAGACAGTACCTATAGGGTACATGTTGACCACTTGACCAGGTCCATGAATCAGAAGCTAGGCCTTCTTTATTACCTAAGCCCTTTCCTCACTATGGAATCTCACCTGAAGGTAGCTACTGTTACCTTGCTCCCCACTCTGCTACACGGGTCCTTGATCTTACACTCTGTTAGATATACTGAGATGCAAAGGATGCTGCTGGAGCCCTGCCTATGAAGTATCACTGTAACATGTTACATTCCTTAAACTGACCATCTACTGGAGGTAAATTAGCATATCCATCACTGTGCCTTGCCTTTAAACCTAGATGTAGCAATGTTGTAGAGCACTCTATATCCTGTAGAATCTCAAGCTGTTCACTTAACAACCTGTTAGTCTAGCCTGCTTTAAATTATGTGTCTGTATATTTTTACTTATGTACTCCCTGTTATTGTAATTATGTAACCTCTGTAACCTGATGTACTCATGCCTTTCTAGGCATAGAATCACCTTGTATCTGCTTATGTACTTGTAACCATTGTAAATGATGTAATGCCCATGTATTACTATGACATGGAACCTCTGCAAAAGAGCCTTTGGCTCCAAGGTAATTCCTAGAAATAAATAAATGAAAATGTTCCCCCAAGCCTTGCTGATATGGTAATAGCCAAACAAAATAGAAGGTCACTCAGGTTCTCCGACTGCTATCTTCTTCATGTCCCTAGGGTAAGGTCTTCCCAAGAGCTCCGGTCGTCTGCTTCCTTTATCCCATTCTTCTGGAATGCACTCCCTAGTAGTCTCCAGGTATGCACCTCACTCGGGGGCTTTAAGAAGGAGCACAAGACTCACCTACTGGAGCTGAGCTGTTGCACTTGTAATCGCTGATGCATAATTAATTATGCTGGTGAGCGGATGCTCGGCTGCACAGCCTTTAGTACTAAATGCTACTTGAAATGCAGTGTATCAAACCTGGTGTAACCTCCATGAATTACTGACCCCCCCCATTGATGTATTTTTACCTATTATGGTAACTATACCTCTCAGTATAGCACGTTGTCCCTTCTTTTTCTACTCGTCTATCATAAGTGATTATACTGTCTGTATCAATAACTTTTATTGGACTTATTGAAGCTTTTTATTGTCATCATATGTATCGTTGGATTGATTAACTGCTGCCTGTTATTGTTGTAATGTGAACTGTGTAATATGTATTGTTTCACATGGTAATTTTATTGTAGTATATGTAACTAATTCTGGGTCGCTCCTGAAAAAGGGACTGTTACCAGTCTGTCCAAGTATGTGATATTCACATGTGCTTGTCCCATCCCCTTTTGAATCCTTCCACTGTTTCAGCCCCGATAACTTCCTCCAGAACTTGTTCCAGTCTTTCATCCCTCTTCCTATAAAATAATACTCCCTGACATCCTTCATAAACCTCCCCTAGTCAGTTTGAAGGAGTTACCCCGTGTACCCACATTACCACTCACAGTGAACAGCTCACTGCTGTCAGTCTTGCTTATTGCGTGGAATTACTTGAGCATCTCAATCAAGTTGCCCCTCTTTCTCCTGTCTACCAGCATGTTCATGTTAACATCCTCCAACTGTGTCTCATAGGACCTACCCTGTTGCCTCCATGTTGTTTTGGTGACTTCTCTCTGCACCAACTCCAACCTGTCTCTGTCCTTCCTCAAGTGTGTGCTACAAAACTGCATGCAATACTCCAAGTGAGGGCACACCAGGGATGAATACAGGGATTGTATTACCTCTCTTCTTCTGATAGTGAACCTTTTTCCAATGCACCCCAGCATCCAATTTGCTTTGCCCACAGCTCTATTGCATTGTGCAGCTACCTTCATGACATGCTGTCCACTACCACCCGTTTCTTTCTATAATCCATTCTATGGTTTATGATCCCTATGTGTATTATCATGCAGTTTGTTTACATTACAAGTGTCTCACCCTCAACCACCTCTACAGATGTTCCTGCTATTTATTTATAGCCCTTATTCCCGCCCTGGTATCCACTGTTCAAGAGATTTTGGTGTCTTCTAAGATGAGGTAAATCTGCCTCTGAACCCTCTCCTCTATATCATAAATAAATATGTTAAATAGAACATGTCCTAGAACTGATCTCTGGGGCATCATACTCATGACTTCCCTTTCCACTGAGGGTTCTCCAATTAGGACCACTATCTGGGTCCTCCCACTTAACCAATGTTTCTCTCCACCCTGTAATCGTGTCCACTGCCTCCAGGTCACCCAGTCTCTTTACCAATCTCCCACATGGGACAAGTCAAAGACTTTGCTGAAGACTAGGCACAAAGACATCAGCTTTCTGACCCCTAGCCACTGCTTTTGTCAGACAATTGAAGAATTCAATCAGCTTTGTTTGGCACAACCTCGCACTGGTAAATCCATGCCATCTGGAATCCCGAAGGCCACTGGCCTCCAGGACCTCCAGTGTCCTTCCCTTAATTAGAGAATCTAGTACTTTCCCCACTGTAGAAGTCAGACTAAGCAGCCTAGAGATGCCTGACCCATCCAGACTCCCACTTTTATGTAAGGAAATCACAAATACTGTTCTCCAGTCCTCTGGCATGTCTCTCTCTCTCTCTCTTTTTAAAGGAGTAGTTAAAGAGATCTGTTAGTGGACCTGTCAAGACTTGCACCATTTCCTTTAACACCCTTGAGTGCAACTCTTCTGAGCCCATTGATTTATTCACAAGAAGTGCTTAAGTCCCTTCAGCACACTTTCCTCCATTTTGGGCTCCTTGTTGACACCTGCTATTGATCTTCTGCTGGTTGCCGTGCTTTAATCTGGCAGAGAGTCCCTGTCCTCCCTCATACATACTGAGCAGAAATACTTGCTTAGTAGATTCTCCTTACCCATCTCATCTGCTATGAAATGCTCCTTTTTTTGCCTGATCACTTCTTCCTTGGTTTTGTATTGCTCATGTATTTAGTGAAATAATGGCTGGCCACCCTACCCTACCCCTTCTGCTAGCCTTCGTTCTGCCTCCACCTTACCCTGTCTCATTTCCCTGTTTGCCACCCTCATGTTATTCTTGGTATGACCCATCTTCCTCAATTTGATTCCTTTAATACCAAATAAATTCCTTCCTTTTCCCTTACCACCTCCACAGCACTGTCTGAGAACCATAACGGTTTGCTTCCCTTTTACTGTTCCCTGATGTTTTTGTAGTGATCTGCCAGCTCCAGTATTTCCCTTTTACTCCAATTCCATATTGTAGCCATTCTTACTGCCTCCAGCACTTTCTGTAGTTTAGCTCCCGACCCCTCCCTCATCCTCCCAAAATCTTCCCTTTTAAAGTCCAGGACCTTAGTTCTGAAATGAAGCCTCTCAGCTATAAGCTTGATCTGAACCCACATTCTCCAGTGATGGTTACCTCCCTTATGCTGTCCCTATTTGTCAGGACTAGATCTAATAGGCCCTTTCCCCCAGTGGGATCCTTGTCCCTCTGACTCAGGAATGCCTTTTGTATTCTTTCCACCAGGGCCTGGCAGACTGAAATCCCCTCAATATTAAATAACCTCCCCGAGTTCTATAATCCTGTTTATCTCATCTCCCAAGATGTGTGTCTCTTCATGCTGTGCTGGTGGCCTGTACACCACTCTGATCCTAATAACCCTCTCTCCTCCTGCAATCATCTGTCCCCATATTTTCCAAGTCCCTTTAGCCCTGAATGATTCCTGGATTTCTAAGCCATACATACAGTCCTTTAGATATAATGTCACTTAGTCTCCTCTTCACTTTTCCCTATCTCTCCTGCACAATGTGTACCCTGGCACCCACAGTTCCCAATCATGGTGCTGAGTGGCCTACATCTAATCACAGCCACTAAAGTATATCCAAATTTGCCTCAGGCATTACTGGCTGAAGGTCACAAGTATAGTTTCCCAGGCTCCTGGCACTATAAAATATCACTTTCCAAACCCATTTTGTCCCATCTGATATCTGTCTTCTCTATCTGAGAAGTGAACTTGTCTCCTTCTGTTTCATTATACAGTACCCTCTAACCCCTGCTGTGCTGTGCTGTGCTATACCACTTTCCTTTTTCACTTTAAATTTGGTTTGTTCCACAGCATCATTCCTTATCTCCCCCACCTATAGACCTGTTCTACATGTCTGCACTAGTTCTTGGGTGGGAAGACCCTCTTGGTGTCCTTCAGTTTCACTGATTTGCCTATCCTTAACTATGCTGTCTCCTCCCTCTCCTAGTTTAAAATCCATTCTAGTGTTCTGGTGTTGTGCAAACCCTCTACCCAGTATACTGCCATCCTCCCCATTGGGGTGTAGGCCACCCCCTGGAACAGCTTCAAACCCCACCAGGTATGGCCCAGATCTCCTAGAAACTGAAAACCCTCCCTTGACACCAGCCCTTTAGTCATGCATGACACTGATATATTTTAAGCTGCTCCCTCTGACTGAAGCATGGCTGCAGAAGTACCTCTGAGAAGGTCACTGCACAGGCCCTATCCCTAAGATTCCTGCCTAGGGTGTAGAAGATCTCCTTCTGTTCCCCTAAACCTCTCCTGAACAAGGTCCACCACAGGACTGCTAAAAGAAATGCAGCCCAGACAAAATGCCCACACCAAAAACCGTGCGTCACAAATAGCACTAAAAGTAATGACAGCATGGCGATTTATTATTACAACTCTGGGGGCAATTTACTATATATTACAGTGTCAGTGGCTCAGTAGGTAGCACACTTGCCTCTGAGGCCAGGAGATCAGAGGGCTGTGGGTTCAGTTCCCACATCTGGCACTTGGGTTAATATCCCAATACTGACACTGTAGTGCAGCATGAGAGGGGTGCTGCACTTCTGAGGTGCTGTCTTTCGGATGAGATGTTAAACCGAGGTCCCGTCTTCCTGGATTGGTGGTAGTTCAGGTGGATGTTAAAGATCCCATGGCACTTATCGAAAAGAGTAGGGGAATGTCCCCGGTGTCCTGGCCAAATTTCCCTCATTCACTAAAAATACCACCAACAGCTTAATCTGGTTCAGTTTCCGTTGCTTACCATCTGTATCCCCCCCCCCAGTCACCCCTGAAAAAGGGACTTCTAGGCCCAGTGGGCTTACCGGGTCAACAAAATTCAACAAACAAACAAACATCTCTGGGGGGGGAGGCAACTTGGGGAAGGGGGGCAATTTACTATTACAACTGCCAGGGAGGAGGCAACTTGGGGAGGTGATTTACTATTACAACTCTGGGGGAAGGCAACTGGGGGTGTGGAATTTACAATTCCAAGCCTCCGGAGGGAGAAAATTGAAGGGGGCAGAATCTCTGTAACATCCCCATGCTGTTCTGCCCACGTCGCAGTTTCATTCATGCTATTTCCACAGTGCACATTTCACTGTGCTATTATTCCAATGTGGTTTTGATGGTATACCTCCTGGACAGATCTTTTGTGCCTACTTGCACTAGCATGGTCTCCCCTTTATGGCTTTAAACTAAAGCTCAATTACTTCAGCCCTTTAAAAGTATAGACTATCTTCATCCCCCTTCGAAATTCCCTTAAATGTAAACCCTACTTGACAGGCATTATTCTCATTTTTACAGCTACATGGGTGGAGCTCCACAGACGTTATGCCAACAACATCTCAGAATAGCACTGTGGAAGCATGTGACTGGACCTCTGTCCAGTGTGCATTCACAGTGCTGTGGCACAGTTTCCAATGCATGTGTTTATGTGGCCTTTCCCCTCCACTGGCTGCATAAACACATCCACTTCAGGGGCACTTTCCACAACTGCAGAAGTGATGGTGGCTGTGCACAAGATGATGGTACTGGATCAGACTGCACTTGCACGAGTCTTGTGCATGTGCAGTTCAGACATTGCCATCATCTTATGAGCGGTATACTTCAGCGGCACTCGTAAAAGCTCAGCACAGCCATATCTGCTCTGATCAGTTCTTGTTAAAAAATTATAACATTTCTTAAAGAGCAGCTGAAACCATCTTTACGATGGGGCAGGTAACTCATGTCCAGTAGTTGGCTTCCCCTTGACCTAAACTAGCTATATTCAGAATTTTTTGTTTCAGGAATAAGAAGTTATAAGGCTTACAAATACTGCAGTCTAATTTTCTGGTAATGTCAAGGCTGCAGAGTATCCACCATCGCCCTGCCCAGAAAATAGTGTTTTGATGGTGCAATGTGGGGATGGGACTTCAGGGCAATAGTTAGCATTATAATGCTTTTGGGGCAACAGTGGCACTTGGATACTACTGAAATTAATAAAAGGCACTCTTAAATGTAAGGCACTCATACATGTTAAGGGGGGTAGTACTACATGTGCTACTCCCCAACATGCACGAGAGCCTTTTAGAAGTTTCAGTAGTATTCAAATGTCACCACTGCTCCAATAGCATTATAATGCTATCTGTAGCCTTGAAGCCCCTTCCCCACGTCATCAAGATGCTGTTTTGTGGGTGGGGCTGTGGCAAGCACTCAGCGGCTTTGGCTTCACTAGAAAGTCAGATTTCGGTATTTGTATGTTGTGTATAACTTCTTGTTCTCGGAATGCAAACAAGGTTGATAAACTGATGTTAAAATAAATAAATAAATAAATAAATAAATTTTGAATATCGCTAGTTTAGGTCCTCAGGCATGCAGCTACTGCATATGAGATGCCTGCACCAAAAGTGTCAGGTTCTCACTAACATGCCTTCATGCTGTTATATCTAATGTCAATGTGGAAAAACTCATTAATTCAGTGTAACAACAAGCCCCTACCTGGCTCTTGTTGGACTCAGACAGTTATAACAAATGTAGAATATTTAATAAATCAGGACACATAGACTATCTTGTCCTTTGAGGGGTTAGGCAAACATTTTACTTATATAGGTTCCAGTTCTGAAAATGTCTATAGATCAGAGATTGTTTGAAGAAAAGTATTCAAGATCCTGATCTCTCACTCCCTGAAAAACGGAATGGGTACAGTGGATAAGAATAGCTTCCCTAGGGAAAGGAGGCTGCCTACTATATACATTACTAACAGAAAATAGTGGAATCCTAAGTGTCAAAAAAATCCTGTGGGAGGAAGAGCTAGGAATCTCTCTATCTGAGTAAGAATAGCCTTCTCTTTGGGCAAATGCATATAATTGTAGCAGAGAAACCTGAGACAGGTAGATTAAATTCAAAATATTGCACAATTTCCATTAAATACCAAAAAAGAACTAGAAAATATGAATCTTCTACATAATGAGCCCTGTTTGAGATACATTTATTTATACATAGAAACACATACAATGTTGGCAGAAGACCGAAGATCCATCCAGTCTGCCTGTGGTTCAGCATCTATACCTGGGACCTAATTGTCATCCAGGGCACTAGACTTCCCTTCCCCCCATCTACCCTCCACCCTGCTCCTATCACCCATAGTATCCACAAAAGTCCTTTACTCTGTCCCAGCTGTGCTTGAAATCTTTGGTTTTTGTTCCTACCACTTCAACTGACAGACTTTGCTAAAGTTCCACCACCCTTTCAGTAAAGTATTACTTCCCTAAATCCCTCTTAAACCTTCCCCCTTTCAGTTTCCATTCATGCCTCTTGACCTCCGATTTGTGCTTATGCTGAATAACTCCTCACAGTTCACCTTTATTTATTCATTTCAGGAATGTGAAGGTCTCTATCATATCACCTCTCTCTCCTGTCTGGTTTCAAGTGGGTACATGTTCAGTGCCTTTAGCCTCTTATTGTAAGATCTGCGCTGCTGGTCTTTTTTATTCTGGTCACCCTACACTACATCGCCTTTAGTCTGTCCTTACACATCCTGTAGTGAGGACTCCAGAAATGGGTGTGGTACTTCCGATGTGGCCTTGCCATCTGCCTATAAAGAGGTGATACTACCTCTTTCCTTCTACTGTCTGTATCACTCCTGATGCATCCCAACATCCTATTTTCCTTACTAATGGCCTTATTAAATGGATTTTATTGTTTGAAAATATCTGTAATGATGACTCCCAGGTCCCTTTCCTCGGTCATAGTGCTCAGCTTAACCCCTTCCATCCAGCACTCCATCCTGGGGTTCTTGCTCCCTAGGTGCATCACTTTGCACTTTTTGAAACTGAATTTCAACTGACAGAGCTCAGACCACCTCTCCAGTCTATGCAGGTCACTCTGCATCTCACTAATTCCCTTATCACTCTCCACCCTCACACAGAACTTTGTGTCATCTGCGAAGAGGCACAACCTCTCTTTTATTCTTTCTCAACTAACACTGATGAACATATTGAAGTGGACCCGGTCCAGGACAGATCCTTGTGGCACCCACTTGTGACCTCCCTCTCTTCTGATTTGACCCCATTTACCGTAATCCTTTGCTGCCTCCTCCAGCCAATTTCCTATCCATCTACCATAAGTATGTCTCTTTCTGCCCCATCCTCTTTTTCAACAATCACCTGTACAGCACTGAGTCAAAGGCTTTGCTGAAATCAAAATAGAATAGATAAACAGTGTGGCCCCCATCTAGTGTCTTCTTCACCCAGTTGAAGAAAACTATTAGGTATCTGACAAGACCTCCCTGTCACAAATTAATGCTGTTTACTATCTTGGAGGTCATTGCTCTCCAGGCAGTCTACAAGATCTTCTTTGACTAGTGCCTCTATCAGTTTCCCTATAACTGAAGTAAGGCTGACAGGTCTGTAGTTCCCTTCCTGCTCCTTGTCTCCCCCCCCCCAACCCATGGAGTGGAAACACATCCATAGTCCTTTGGAACTACCCCTGTCTGTAGCAAACTATTAAATTGCCCCACCAGGGGTTCAGCCAGTTCCATTGCCAGCTCTCTGAGCACCCTCAAATGCATCCTGTCCAATCCCTTTGCCTTATCTATCATAAGGGCTGCTAAACCTTTCTGGACCCTTACACTGGTGAATACTGACTGCCTTATCTCTGGGACCTTTTAGCAGCCACCTTTATGCCACTATCAGGTATGGGCCTGCTGTTCTCCCTGATGAAGACAGAGCAAAACTAGTCATTTAGGATTACTGTCTTTTGCCTGTTCTCTTCTGTTACCTCATCACCCTCCAATAGCATAAAAAATCCCCCTTTCTTCCTTTTTTCCTAATATATATGAAAAATTTCTTCTCTCCACTTTAAACCTTTTTGGCAATATGCAGCTCAGTGTCTGTCTTAGCTTCCTTATTAACTGTCCTCCTAGCTTTCCTAGTTCTTTATTGGTATTCTTTCCATTCTTCCTCACTTTCCTTTCCTTTTACTTTACGAAGATCTGGTTTTTTTTTGGCCTTTGCTGCTTACACTGACTCTTTCCATGGACCACACTAGTTGGCTGTACTTGTTTCTCTTGGTTACTGTCTTCAGGCATCTCTTTGATGCCTCAAGAATGGCTTCCTTTATTGCCTCCCATCTCTCGTCTACTCCTCCTATGCGGCCTAACCCAATTAACTTGTCCTAAGCCAGCTCCCTCTAAAATCAATGACCTACACTTTTGATTGAGGTTTACCTGTCCACACAGCTAGCTCAAACCAGATAAGAGTTCTGGTCGCTGTTCCCTAGTGGCTTCCCTATTCGCACAGCTCCTACCAACTCCAAGTTGGTGAGTACCACATCAAGGATGGCAGCCTGTCTGGTTGGTTCTCTAATGAGCCACACCAGCAAACAGTTCTGAGCTGTATCAAACAAGGCCTGAAGTTTGGTGCTCCTAGCAACTGGAACCTCCCTGTTGATGCCCAGCAAGTTGAGGTCACCTCCCTGCCACCACTTCCCCTTTTGCCACTCCCCTGACTAGTTGTTCCCCAAGCTCTCTATACCTCTCCTTTCCCTGTCTTGGTGGTTTATAGATCGCCCCCCACATGTATTTTCTTGTTCAAGGCTGCTGTGAGCTATACATTTATATATGTTTTAGAGCTGCCCTAAACAAACTAATAATTGGTCAGAGGTTCAGCAAGTGTGTTCCCAGGTTATAGGAACAAACATTTCACTTTCCAAATTAGTGGTTTACTTAATCTTAGCAGTTTTGTGGTGTTTAGCAGCAGCACTAGTGCTTAAAAGATTGCTTCTGGAAAATACGAAATCTGGAAAAATCCCTTTACTAGAAGATTGGTTCAATATATATGAGTTCGACTGTGAGTAACAAAAGAATCGGTTACACACTTTTGGACCTCTGCCGTCCTCTTAAAAATCTTACTTTTGCCAAAAGCTAGGTTTCCTCATTTATGAATGGAAAAAAAAATACAGTCAATGGTTCCTTTTTTTCTATCTGTAAAATTTATTGAACAAGAGCTTTTGCCAGCAGGATTGGGTCATATTTTGAGTTACATATACTAGAAACCTTAACAGTAAGATTCAGAGACACTGTAATCCATCAGAATCTCTTGTCGATTAGGAATTTTTTTTAAATTACCTGTAGCTTTGCAGAAACCTGTTAGGCTATACAAAAGAATACTATATTAATTTATTAAAGATCCCTGCAGTTAGACATATTACTCATTTTAGATTAGAGCTGAATGACATTAAGAAATTTTTTTACAAACAGAAAAGGAACAACACTGAGTATCATTTAAGTTTTATTTTTATTCTTTTGGTAACCAGGTAAGGCCAGGGCGACCCAGGAGCACTGGGGTGGTTAAGTGACTTGCTCAGAATCACACAGTATAAAAGTGGAGGTTGTGGGAATCAAACCCAGATTAGCTGGATGTACAGATAGAGCTCATTCACAGATCGTTACTCTAACCACTAGGCTATACTGTCAGTTAACTAGTTGTTATCTTGGATAAGTGGAGGATTTAAGACACAGTGTTCTCTTTTGTTCTTTTTTTAATGACTCAAAGACGAGGTATCTTGGGCCTATTTTGGAGAATTTCTTACTCTCCTCGTATTAAACATTACCTGAATTTTTTAAACTAAGAAACTCTTTTATCCTGAAGAATTTAGTTGGGTTCTTAAAGAAAATAACACTTTTGTCAGGAGACGAATTTCAAATGATAGAAAAAGTTTTTGCATCTTTTTCTGGAATCCATTCTGTCCTAAACCAACTTAAGACCCAAAGAGTTCTGCAGCATCAGACTGAGTTCATCCCTTTATTAAAGCATGACTGCTATGACATTAGTTACAACTTGTTTCCTGGACACTGAAGATTTAAGAACATACTAAGTGAATTAGTTAGCTTTGCAGAACAATTTTGCATTATATTCTGCTGTAAGGTTGATATTAGTATACTTACATTGTTTGCTTACTAACACCTGCGTTCTGACCTTTTGGAAAGTAATGTTATTTATTGGCAAAAAAAATTGTGTTGTAGCAACCCTAACTCTGCACTAACTAATTTTCTTAATAATAAATTTTATTTCTAAAGCACCTTTCATATTTTCAAGGCGCTATACAAAACAAGTAATACAAATCAAACATTATAATTCAATATAAAACACAGATAAAACTACAATCTCATTAACGACTTGAACACAGTCAATACTCCAAGAAGGCAATTTGATAAAAATGAGTTTTTAAACCCCTCTTAAATTCCTCCATGGAGGTGCACTGCCGTAACCGATGGGGTAGAGAATTCCAAAGAGTGGGAGCAGCATAAGAAAAAGCTCTGCAACCAGATGAATTTACACTCACTCTTGGAATCTCTAGCAACCCCTCATCGGCCAAGCGGAGCAATCAGCCAGGGCAGTAAAGAGCCAGAAGAACTTTCAGATAGGCTGGACCCTGATCATGTAGGGCTTTGAAAGTCAGTAAACAGGCTTTAAAGGTGATCCGCCACTGAACAGGAAGCCAGTGCAGATCGTGCAGCACTGGGGTAATGCGACAAGACCTGCTTGTCCCAGTCAAAACCCGGGCTGCCGCATTCAGCACTAGCTGAAGGCAGCAGATTTCAACCCCAGAAAGCCCAAAATACAGGGAGTTGCAGTAGTCTAAATGTGAGAACACGAAGGCATGGACCAACGTTGGTAATGTGTCAGACGGAACAAGGTGCTTCACTCTAGTGATATTCCTAAGATGGTAGAAGGAAGTCTTGATGACTGCTGACACCTGTGACTGTAGTGCCAGCCTGTTATCCAAGATAACCCCTAGGTTATGCACCCATTCGGAGGTCGGACGTGACACACCCCCAAGAAAAACTCATGAGGGTGCACCAACAGGTGGCCTCTCTATCCGACAGCCTGGATCCACTACCAAAACCTCTGTCTTTTCTGAATTCAACTTCAGCCAACTAGAATCCATCCAATCCTGGATTTCTTTCAGACAGCTGTTAAACACCGAGAGAGCTCCGTCCTGGTCAGGAGTGAAACACAGGTACAGCTGGGTATCATCTGCATAGCAGTGAAACCTCAGCTTATACCATCTTATAATGTCTCTGAGGGGCAGCATATACAGCACAAATAACATGGGAGATAACACAGAACCCTGAGGCACCCCACACAACAAAGGAGTTGGGCCAGAGCAAAAATGCCCCGACACAACTCTTTGTGATCTCCCAGTGAGGAATGAGGTGAACCATCGGAGGATGATTCCCAATATTCCGCAAATCTGCCTCAGGCATGCTAACAACACCATGTGATCCACAGTGTCAAAAGCTGACAAGAGATCAAGAAGAACTAGAATAGAACGTCTCTTCTGGTCTCTCATCCTCAGGAGATCATTAAGCACCCGAACCAGCGCAGTCTCGGTGCTATGTCTTTTTCGAAAACCAGATTGGAAGGGTTCGTAGATGTCATAGATTGTTAAATGGTTCTCCAATTGGACCGCCACTACCTTCTCAATCACCTTCCCAATAAAATGTAGGTTTGAGATGGGTCTGTAGTTTGTGAAACAGTCTGGGTGCAAGGTAACTTTCTTCAAGAGAGTTGTCACCACCGCCTCTTTCAGGGAGGTAGGAAACTCGCCCGATTCAAGGGAGCACCAGACTATTTGCACAAGGATTGGACTGATGGTGTCACAACAACCCAATATTAGGGAAGTCGGTCCAGGATCCAAACTACAGCTCGTAGGGCGCACACCATGGATAATCCTCATGATGTCCACAAATCAGGTCTGCTGAAGGAACACCAAGAAAATTGAAGTACTGTGAACTCATGTTGTTCAACAGCATCCCCCTTAGAAGTGTTAGTGTTTTAGAAAGTAGAGTGGTAACTAGCTTTGTGTAAGTCCCTGTGACGCTCTGCCCCTGCTTCTGGTTACCTGTATGACATTATTATTATAAATAAATGGTTTGTGTATGAAATGTCAGTGTGTGAGAGACTTGGCCTTTAAATTACAAGGTCAGCAGCTGAAAATCACTGGGTGTATTACACTGACCAGGAGATCCCTGTAATTTAAGACTTCCTTAAAGAAATGGCATTTTATTACCTTTTTATGGCCTGCCTAGGCTTCTGAAGTGAAACTAAATCTAAAGTTTATGACGTCAGGAAAGAAAGGGTAATTTGGCTGTTCCTATCAAGTTTAACACCTAAATGACAAATGTTGGGATTGCTAAGATCAAAGTCAAATGTTTAATTAAAGGATGTCATATCTATCAATTTTTTTTCTTCTGATGTTCCATTAATTAAAGATACCTCCTGGTAGAAAGTAGGTTAGAATTAATTCTGAGGGAGGGTCTAGCCGACCTCATCCAAAAGGGGGTGGGGGAAGACAGAGAAAAAAACATATAACATTGTACATGAAGACAGATATCATCTTGGGCTCTGAAGAAACAAAGTTCTCTCTCTAAGTGAAAGGGCACTTAGAAAGGTAATAGAAAGCAATTATGTCTTTTGTGGTAGGAGTGTTTGTTCTGAAACTTCCTTTCTGTTTTATAAAATTGTAAGCTGTATGATATATTGTTCTGTATTTTATTTTACTTATTTTACAATTTTTAGTAAATAACCATCTTTTTAAAATATTGTCTGTGTCTTCCCAGTTTTCTTTTTGTATGTGAAGTGCCTGTATTTTTGCCTGTATTTTTAAGTCTGACACGGTTAAAAAGGCTTGATGGTGTTATTGAGCTTGGCAAAGGTAAGAATATACCTAAGGTCTCTTATAGAGACCTGGCTTGGTGCCCCTGGTGAAAGATTGTACTGCTGTCCCGAAGAGGGTACATATCTGAGCCTGCACATTGGGTATACTAACATAAGGTTCACAGTTTGAATTCCCCCAGAACTTGAGGCTAACAGGTGATTCGGACCCCAAAGCAGAGAGAAGGGTTACCCTGTCTGTTACCTGTTCACACTATTGCACTCAGAGGTTGGCACTGTGGGAGCAGAGGGCCTGACCTGCGGAGTGTGTTTGTGACAGTCCCTTCAGGCCTTGCATGATGCAGGAGGTGAGTCCTAACTTAGTTTGTGCACTCCAAAAAGTAGGATGTGAAGGGCCCTTCAGGCCCTGTGCATAAGTCCTAACATTCTTTGCAAAGGGCTCAGCTGACCCAACACAAAGTAAGAGATGAGACATAATTTTCTTACTATGTTGTTTATGTATAACTTTAATTGTAGTACGAAACATACCTTTTTATCTCCCTTTGGCTGTATTATTCTTGACCATTTTCTTATTTCTCAGCTTTAAAAGGGCTCTGTCAACCCTTCTTGTGTTACATCCCTAAACAGAACAGCCACTTACAATGCAATAGTCTCCTCTCCTTGTACTGTATATTGAGTTCTATACTGTGTTGGTGATATTCTTAAGTCCAGAAAAGATGCAGTGGAAGTTGATTATTTATTTCATTTTTGTTTACTGGGTAGGTGCGCTAGCCATAGAAATTATTATTTTCAGGCATGACATGGGAGGTTACAGAGTGGAATTACATAAAACACAGAAACAAACCAAGGTTTTACAGTAAAAAAATACAAGCAAGGTGATGAGAGCAAGGTATAAAACAGTGATTTATGACAAAACATGAGATAAGGCAATTTGTTGGCAGGTGTAGAACATAGCTCACATATTTGCAAGGAATTATCATGATGTATAGTTCGGCAAGAGGTCCATTGAAAACAAACAACCACATACTTGCAAGGAACTATCAGGTATAATGAGCAGGGAAAATTACAAAATAACATATGGTAGGCAGATCCTTAGGGGAGAAACATTTACACTGTTTGGAAGATAGGGCACAGAGTATTGCAAGCAGGGTGGGTACAAGGGATGTGACTACACCAGGGCCCAGATGGCACCTTAAGTCAGCATCAGCATACTTTTTTTTTTTTAGTTTTATTTAATTTAAACTGCCCACAGTCAGACCATCCTGCCCAGAAACCTCTGAGACCTGTCGTGCCGGTCCCATCCCTCCCTGAGTCAGTGTGTGTGTGGACAGGAGTCGGACTTCACAGTGGCATTTAAAAATTAAATCCCTTCCCACCTGCTGTGCACACGCACTAACCTCCTCTCAGTCCCAAACATACTTGGTGGTGTTGTGGCGGTGCTGTTGTGTGTGAGCTGCTACTCCACTCCACCTCCGACCGACCTCAATGACTACTCCATGATCTCCCCAGAGACTCCAATCCAACCAATCCCCATCTGACAGACAGGCCGACCACGGCGCCATCCACTTGCTTGGTGTCCTCCTCCTCACCCTCCTGTCCATGCTGGCAATCAGTAGTGGCATGCTCCTCCAATAATAAATCCATTCTCTTGGCTGACTCAGCATGGCACTGCCCAGTGACCACGGCTGACTGGCTCATTGGTCTGTTGTTCATTTGCTCCCTCCCAATGTCCCTCCAGATGACACAGCACTGCACCTCCCTGCCCAGGCTGAGCATCTCATGAGAAACCCTGGTAGTGGCAGTTGGAGTTGTTGGTAGCAGATAGTGAGTGGCGGAGGAGTGAGTGAGCGTGGATGGCAGAGGAGAGTTCATTGTTAAACTAACTTGTTCACAAATCTTGATGGCGTTCTTGTAAGTAGACACACACATTCAATATATTAAAAATGCACTGTTGTCCATCCAAAGTCTAAAAGGAAAAGTCTAAGAAATAACTGGCTTCTGGCTAGGGCCAAGGGAGGGCCCGCCTGGGGTAGGGGGCACTTGGGGGGCCCACCACATGGACAAGGGGGCCCACTACAAAGTCTTGCACCAAGGCCCAGTACATCCTGGAACCAGCCCTGATTGCAAGTAGGAGCTTTTTGGCAATTATTACAAAGATCTAAGGAGTTCAGAATTAGTCATAGTAGGACAGGGCAAGGGGTTTGAGATAACAAGTCAAAGAGGAGATGCACATCAAATTGGGAAGGGAGACAAGTAGACAGGCAGGGGGAGGATTAAGTGCAAGGCATTAGGTAGAAACTAGATCAAGTGCACAGCGGTAAGAGTAGGAATGGTGCTAAGGGGGTTGAAGCAACGTCGTTGATTAGAGGAGATGAGGTAGCTATGGAGCTCCTTTTTAAAGGTGTTATGGGAGGGTGCTTGGCTGATCGCTAAAGGAAGGGAGTTCCATAGCTTAGGAGCATGGTGGGTGAAAGCACAGGTGCCTCTGGTGGTGTTACTTTTCGGGACACATAGAAGGGATTTTCCAGTTGAGCATGGGCTATAGCTGGACATCTGAGGAACAAGTAGATCAGCTAAGGTTTTTGGAGTTTGAGACTGCATAATACTGTCAACAGTTGACCCAAGGGAGTAAAATCTAGCAGCATTTGGTGACAGCCAGCTTAGATCTGAGTAGAGGAGGCAGTGGTGTTTCCGCCAATGGGAGAAGGAGGCATAGCAACAGATATTATTATAGGTGATGTCCCATCTATTTAGATTGGATTTAGGTAAGGCAGTATAGGTCGCAACTCCATATGTAAGGAAAGGTAGAAGAATACCATGAGCAATGGCAAACCTCACTGCAGGGGTTAGTGCATACCTGGTCTGGTACGTTATGCCTAATTTAGAGTTGACAGATTTACACAAGTTCTGGATGTGAAGATCAAAGTTTAGGGATTGGTCCAGTGTTACCCCTAGGTACTTAAATGAGATCAATGAACCAATATGGGAGCCATCCAGACAGGAGACCATGAAATTATTTTGGCAGGTTTTGAGTTTAGAATTTGTCCCAAATAGCATGGATTGGGTTTTGGCTTCGTTAAGGACTAGTTTGTGATGCGAGAGCTAAGCTTGATTGTGCTGAAAGTCAGTGGAGAGCAGCAGATTGATGTCAGAGATGCTTTTCACACTGGTATGTAGGACTATATCATCAGCGTGGAGGACGGAGGGATGTGGAAGTAAGATTGGAGGTGATGTTATTGATAAAAATAGAAAATAGCAGTGGCCCCAAAACTGAGCCTTGTGGTACACCAATATTCACTGTTGCCAGGTTGGAATAGGTTGAATTGTATTTTACAACTTGGACCCTGTTTGACAGGTAACTATTGAACCAATTGACAACATTATTCACGAAGCCCAAAGACTTCAGGGTGGCAAGGAGAATGGAGTGGTTCAGCAAGTCAAAGGCCTTTGTCTTGTCTGTTAAAACAGCTCCAGTTAGAAGGCCTGAATCCATAGCAGTGAGTGTCAGTAGTAAACTTAAGCACGGCCGTGGAGGTGCTATGGCCCTTGTGGAAACCATGCTGGTCAGCTGTGAGAAGGTCATTTTTGAGAAGGAATTTGATGGTTTGTGTAGCAACTAATTTTTCTTGGATTTTGCTCAGAACCAAGAGGATGGCAATAGGTCTGTAGTTAGATGGATCTTTTTGGTCACCCTTTTTGAAGACAGGAGTGACCCTGGCTATCTTCCTTATGTCAGGGATACTACTTTGACAGAGAGAGAGCATGAAAACTTTGGCTAAGGGAGCATCAATGAGCAGGGCTGCTATTTTTAGTAGTCTGTGTTCAAGACTGTCCAAGCCTGTGGCTGTGCTGTCTGAGATTTGAGTGAAGTAGTTTAGAGACCTCCTGTCAAGTGATAGCCTTAAAGTAGAATGAGGGGCCAATGACTTCTTGGTTGGAGGTCGCAGGAGGGCAGTGGTGTTGTGAGGCAGGGAAGGAGGGTGTGTATTTATTTAGATCTGAGAATTGATTATTAAAAAAGTTAACTATGGTCTGAGGATTGTTACAGTGAGTACCGCTGAAGACCAGGTCATTTGGGGTGGTGGAGCAGGTAGACCCCAGGAAGGTTTTTATGTGTGACCAGAATTTTTGGGGGTCACCTGAGGCATTCACTAGTAAACTTTTGCAGTATAAGCCTTTGGCCATTCTTATTTCTTTTTTGCAGGCATTCTGCTGCTGTCTGTAGGTGTTACAATCCACTGGCAGGCCAGAAGACTTAAAGTGACTCCAGCTCTTGTCCCATGCTCTTAGAATAACAAGCCATCTGGTTTGTTTCCCCTTAATTCTGTGGGCAATGAGAGGGGTGTGTGTAGGTCCTGTAGTGCCATAAATTCTGTCAGAAAAATGTCGAGGCAGACTGTACATCATTGGCATTGTAAAGAATGGACCAGTCAATGTTAGATATGTCACATAGAAATTGTTGTGTATCCAAGTTAGCATAATCCCGGAAAGTGAAGTAACGAGGTTGTGAACCGGGGTGTGGCCAAGCCCCAGATGCAAAAGATAGGGGAATGGTCAGTGACAGCATCTGCAAGTGTGCCAGCAGCTTGGATGTGTTCAGTACGATTTGTTGGTACACAGTCGATCAGGGTGCTAGAGGTTGAGTGGGGAGCAACTCTAGTGGGCATAGTGATCAGCTGATGCAGATTATGGCTCTGAATTTTGGACATGGATGAAGCTTGGTACTTCCCTAACCAGTTTAGGTATGTATCACCGAGAATGATAACTTCATTTTTACTGGAGAGTTTGGACATATGGTTCAGTAGTTCATCCTGGCCAGCATGGCCACTGTTTGGGGGGTTGTAAGCACATACAAGATGTAGCTTTTTAGCCCCAAGTGTTAGAACTGCATGTAGAAATTCACAGTGGGTCAGGGGGTTGGTTCTTATGGTGGTTAGGTGTAGGTATTCTTTGAAGTTGATGGCAACCCCCCTTCCTAATTTAGGGGGATGGTCTATCCCACTGTAGAAGGCCATAATTGGGTATGGAATACAAGGAGTCAGAGTTAGAGGATTTTAGCCACATTTCTGATAGGCAGAGTATGTCCGGGTGGTAGAGGGTAATCCAAGTCTCAAGTTCAGCAAGGTTGTGCTCAAGGCTTCTAATGTTGTGATGTACACTAAGGAGGCCTTTAGAGTTGACTTGTAGGGAGTCTGATTGAGAGAGATGGTGTGTCGGGCCTGGATTGGTTTCAATATCACCTGAGAGAAAGATTGTCAAGAGCAGAATATACCAGAGTTTCTGATGTATAAAAGGAGAGGTGGTCAAGTGATGAAGGAAGCATTTGTTTAGATCATAAGTGGTTAGATACATAAAGCCCTTATGCACTAGCAATGGGGTTAAGTCAGGCCATGTGGGAGACAGTAGGAGGAGGTTGGAGAAATTGAAGTCATCCAGAGTCGGCTGTGTAGCAGACTGGGTCAGACTGCTGTTGCTGATAGTAATAGCCGAGAGAAAGAACAGCAGTAAGACCTCGGCCTGGATGATCAGGAGTCCTCAGCAGCTCATGATACCAGATGTCTGCTTCAACTGGTATGACTTAGGTACAGGAAGAGCACAATTAGAAGGCACTGAGTATAAAAAGGTGCTTTACCGGTTATCCTTTGGGATTGTTTTTACCAGAGAGGTACCAGAGCAGTAATTTTTTAATTGTAGATGAATAATTTCAGTGTGGTGAAGCCCTAGTGATCAGGCAATATAAGGGACCAATGGAAAAATAGGCACTTAGTCATCTAACCACACAGTGTCTATATAAAGCAGGGTCCACCCAGGGTGAGTGGGGAGCTGGCGCAAAGCACTGGTGGGGTAAGACTTTTGGTTGAACCAGCAGGGTGGCTCAAGGCTGCTATCCAGTGTGGGAGGCTTGGTCTGTGGTTTTCATTCATGTTTCTAGCCCTGCTCCACCAGTGTGGAAGTGGCGCAGGGGAAGACGTTCAAGTCGTGCGGCTTTTAGAAGGTGTGCGCAGTCCGGCCTGAGAAACAGGCGGGAACTGTGGCTCACGCCCAGGGGGATGGTCCTCAGAAAGTGCGGTGTCCAGAGTCCACTGGAGCGGAAGAGGAAGGAGTAAATATTAGGTGCTGCCCCTTTAACAGCAGAGAGTACTATTGTTGTCTTCTAGTGGCTTTGCACTATAATTTGCAAATGGGAAAGTAGACAGAAAAAGAATGTAAGCAAACACATTTTGGTGTGGCAACACAAGTATGGTGGGCAGTCTGTTTTTCACTTTTAAAAGGAAAAAGGCATCAGAATCAAACTACTAGCAACATCAGCACATTATATAGAATGCAAACAATCATAAAATGTGTTTTTTAAACTAGGAACAGTTTGAAGCCTAAGTGGGGTTGACTGTTTCCCTTTAAAATCAAATGGGTAGATGCAGCACTTGCAGTCATATTTTGTATGAATGCTGCAACAATGCAGTTCTGTCCAGATGCCTACATCCTACTCAAAAATGTCTGCATTCATGTGTGACAATTCACACAGTTTATCGCAATTTCTGCCACAGCTGTAGGACTTGCATCTGTTTTTCCAATGCAATTGCAGAATTCTATCTTGCGCATTAGACCAACTTTTTGTGGTCTAACTTTTCAGGTGGAATTATGCCCTCACGTCAAAAAAACTGATGCAAATGTCTGAAAATTCTCTTTTGTTCATGTAAGATTTAGAAAAATTTTCCTGATGGTTTTGTTCAGCATCTTCATGCAGCATGTAGATTTTCAAAACCTTAGTGAAGGATTCTTTTGTGTGCAATACTGGGGGGATGCTGTACTCTCAGGGCATATCATACTTCTGATAAGATGTTAAACTGAGGTCCCTTTTCATCACCTCTGGTGTTTTACTGGTGGGTGTCCAGCTGGAAGTAAAAGAACCCAAGACACAAGAGTAGTGGATTTTTTTCCCAGTGTTGAGGCCAACATTCCCCTTCCCATAACATCAGTTCATGTAACTGTCCTAGGCTCTGTATGGGTATGGATGTGCAAAATGGCTGCCACTGCATGTTTTAAGTCACACTAGTACCAGTAAAGCACACTGGGACGCAACATATATTAACAAGTGCTATAGAAATGGTAATTTCTTCTTTATCTCACCATCGGCAAAGCAGTAGCACTTCCACTCCTGACGATAGTGACCTGGGTTCATGAAAGAGCCTGGGAGGTTGGGCCAGCGAGGGGAGGAGGATTAAGCCTCCAAGTAGGCAAGTGGAAATGCTCCTCCTCCTCCTTCTCCTCTGGGGGAAGGGGGCTACAACGTCTCACTCAGCCATCCCCACCTGCTGGGGTTTAAGGGAGGACATTGCAGGGCAAGTGCATACATGAGCCACAGCCTGGACAGTCATCCTTGAACTGACATCTTCAATGGGGAGGAAAAATTATGGACATTAAGGAATAAACCCCTTCTATCTGCAACACTGTAACTGCCTATGTGGACAAAAAGCAGTACATTTGCTTGCTGGATGGAGGAAGCAAATAAAAGTAAAATAAAACAGTTATCTAATTACAAAGTAATAGTTTTTTAAGAAACATGGTGTGTGTCTAATTTAACCCCTTTCTCACAAACACATAAGTGTCACCCTTAACTTTTGAATATTTAATACAACTATATTGTGTTAAAAGATTTGGTTTCATGTAGAAATTTACCACACAAAAAACACTGATGTATTTTTTAGCTATTATTTAAGCAAACTGAGCATGCATGACCAATTAATCATAAGTACCTTAAAATGGCACCAAAACACCAACAGGGCCTTTTCCTATATAACAGTTAACAAACCTGTAAGTTTCATAACTTAACTCTTTGTAGTTTTTACTCTATCCATTGGCAAGCATTTTGGCTCAAAACCAGCCCAAAATATGTAAATGTAACACTGTTTAACTCAGAAAGAGTTAAACAGATTTTTATAACAAACCGAAATGCAATCTTTCTGGAGCACAGAAGAAAGGTGCTCAGAACACACTCAGTGCACCTATCTCAGAATGTAAATCAGAGTCCAAAGAAAACGTATGCCAGCTGGAGCTGGCATGTTGATGTCAGCACAAGAGAAAAAACCTAAGGGAGATATTTAGGCTGCACAATCAGAGCCCAATTTTCAAACAGATTAGAATGATGCAAGTAATTTGCATCAACAGAGGTTGACGCAAGTGGTGATTTGGTCACAACTTGAGTCAAACGTGATCTTACAAAGCGGCTTGCATCTGATCCAGATACTGCTGCACCAAAACCCCCTTGTGCCAGGGTTGCATCAAGCAACCCAGTGTGCCAGGTCACAAAGGGGGCTTGTGCAATGGCAGGGCTGCAATATCCCCTTTTTGGGGATTTTGGTAGCTCCACCATGAAGGCAGGAGGGATCATCACTTCGACCAGCCAGGAGGAGGTCTAAGTGGGTTGCGCCTGTGGAGTGCCATAGAACAGGGGGCAGTAGGGGGACACTAGGGGCATGAGAGGAGGCAGTGGAGGTGTGGTGGCCATCTGGGCATTAGCCGCAGTGACGTGGCACCCGGCGGGGTGCCATAGAAGTGTTGTGAAAGAAAAGTTTTTTATTTTTCATTTAGCCTGTATTTTATTTCAGATTCCTGGTAGTTTGGGTGCCCTGAACCCCGATGTAGAATGATTATCCCTGCTGGTGTAGTGGCCCCCCAATCCCTGATCGCACCTGTGTATAATGTTTGAACTGCCCCAGTCCAATAGCATCCACCAATCCCTGATCTCACCCAAAAGCAAAGTGGTACAAGTACCTGGTGGTGTAGTGGTCCCCCAACCCTGTTCATCCTGACAGACAGTACCCAACCACCCCACTCTCCTCATCCCGGCATGATCCTGCAACCGGCACAGCCCTCCTCCCACCACCACAGCCAGCTACAGAATGTGTTATGCACATACTGTATACTGCATCACAGGCTTGTGCCCAGCCCTCCGACTATGCCACTATTTTTGGTGCAGGCCACAAGTTGCGGCTATTCCAGATCATTTGACACAAATCACAAAATTTCTAGAATAGCAGAACTTGTGTTTGGTGCAACAGAGTCTGGCCCAGTCCCTTGCTTTGCCACGATTTGCATCTGGCGCAGGTGGCTTCTAAAATTGGGCCCGCAGTGCCTAATATGACCACATTATTAGCATCTGAAAACAGGATTTTAAACAGAAAACTCCAATGCAACCCCAATACAGGGGCACTATTGCGCCCGATATCTGTATGTATATATATATATATATATATATATATAATATATATATATATATATATAAATATACTATATATACAGATATAAATATATATATATATATATATATATATATATACAGACAGATAGAGAGATAATATAGGATATGACATGGGTGAGAGTGAGATAGTAGAAATAGCTTCACGAGCTATACTTGACCTCCTGACCTCACAAGTGGTGAAGCAATGAGTGAGGTCAGAAGAGTTCAAGTATAGCAAGTGAAGGTATTTCTACTGTCTCACTCTCACCCATGTCATATTTGATTTGTACAACTGGTGGTTAGGTGGTTTTCTGATACAAATGGTAAAAAGTTAGAAAAGGAAAAAAGCTTAAAATGTAAACTGCACCACTCAAAGCATCTCACTCTCACCTATGTCAGTTTGATTTTCACAGTTGGTGTTTATGTGATTTTCTGATGGAAATGATAAAAAATTACAAAAGGAAAAAGTTCAAAATTTAGACTATGCCCCTCAAAGCATCTCACATCTTCTGACTTCAGTGCTGCACATGGCTATTGTGCTGCCATCATCATTGTTAAAGCTGCTCTCTGATTGGTCCATTGTTTAACTGTGACCTTTCAAATTTTAAGATAGCTCTACAGTCCTCACAGTAGGCTCTGATAGAAGTGATATCTTGAGCAGTTTTAACCACACCTGCCGTATGTACGTATGTGTGTAAATATAACATATATATATATATATATATATATATAGACAGAGAGAGAGAGATTGCACCAAATAAGATATTTCCACTCCTAGACACCCAATTGAAAAATAAATATGTATTTTTCCCTTGGGCATGTCATGGTGATTGACAACAATCACAGTCACAATTTTATCTCTACTGTACTCAGTACAGTACCCAGTTTTCAACAATAATACAAGCCAGGACATCATTTTTATAAAAAATAATGTATACATAAGTTGTACAAATCAAATATGCAGTGGCTGGGCGAAAAATATACAATTAATTTTCATTTGGGGGGGTGGGACTTTCATAACTCTCTTGTGACTTTCCCACTTGTAAATTATAGTCTCACCCCATCACTCAGTGAAATAAATTGCATATTTTCAGTCAGGTAATTGCATATTCCATGGGCTGTGCATAGATGAGGAACCATAGTGCAAAAGAAGTGAAGCAAGGGTTACCCTCAAAGGGCATTGGCACTAAAAAACGTATTTCTCAAAACTACAAAATTACACATTCCCAACTAATGCTAAGCATTATGAGAAGTATATGCAAGTTGCCATGAAGAAAGATGCTTTCCCACTTAAACCAGGACTGAATGGTGTCATTCCTGGGTAACCCTTGCTTTAGTGTTTTTGCACTGAGGTTCTTTGTCTTTTAATTTACTTTAGGAGTTTGGGCCCGTCATGACCTAAACCAAGGAGATCAAATATGGCTTGTTTCCCTCCACTCAGGCTGAGATACAGAAGTGGTGCACTGATGTGTCCAAACAAGGACAAATCATATATCTGTGTCTGCTGTTTCAGCCTTTGTAAATTGTTTAGATCATTTTGGCACCTTTCAGTCCTACTTTAAGTGGAAACAAATATTTTTTTCATGGTGGTTTGGACACGTCTTATGCTGTTTTATATTAATAGGGTATGTGTAATTCTGTATTACTGTACACATTTGTGGCTTCATCTAGACTTTCATTACAGTTTATGATTTAGGTTTTGCCAAGTCTCAGCTGATATCCTTGAGAGTGATGTTGCTAGTGATTATGTTTAGAGGGGCGCTTTTGTATTCGAGAGGAAAGAATGCAAAAGTTTTTTCTATAACTTCTTTTGAAAATCTCTAAGATGCCCTGGTCACCAAGTTGGAGCTTAGAGGGCATGTTTGATGGCAAGAAAACCCATCTGATACCACCATCTCTTCTTTACACAACAGAGATTTTTGGGTAGGCACGTGAATTATCAAGCAGTAGGATTGCTTTTATAGAGAGATGCTGAGCCCTCAGATGAGGCTTTAGTTTCTAGACAGGCAGTTTAAAAAAACACTTGTTAAAGATAGCACCATCCATCCAGTAGCTTCTCTAACATTCTATAATAAAAAAGGAGGTTTTCCATGTTCATATGTTTAGAATAGTGGGGTTCCCTCAACTGATCTATACTTAGCAGCAGTATTTAATGACTGGCTGTTGCATTTATCAAGCCCAACACTATGACCCAAGTCTTCTGTTTTTAAAACCATGTGTGTCTTTTTCATGGTAGTGAGTGATACCCTGTCCACACTAGTTCTTTGCGCTATACATCTAGAATAGCGCTATCAGAATAGCACAAGGAAAGAGAGCACTAGTCTGAACAGCGCTGCCATGGACAGCGAGATGGAATGACAGTGCTTGCAGTAAGCGCTCCCCAGGTCACTATTCATGGTGCTGCCACAGAACAAAGTCAGGAGAATTCAGGAGGCTTGCCGAGCTGCTTCCATGGCTTGGAAGGCTGAGGCATGGAGCAGCTCAGCCGGGTGGCAGTGGAGACCAGGGTTCCAATCCTGGTCTCCCTCGCTTTTGCTGATCAGGACTTCTATTTTTTTTACAAGGGGCTGTGAAAACAAGTATCCCATGGCCCCACAAATTCTTTCTTTCCCTGTGATCCACTGCCCCTGGAGTTAGGATCATTTAGTACAGAGGGTGTTTTGGGCGGAGCCCCCGGCAAAATGTAAACTGGCGACATTTTTGCAGGCATGGTTGTTGCTTGCACTGTTCTTGCCGGCACGATTCTGACCTAGTGCCTCGCTTTGTTTGTGTTTTAAACACTGTTAACTCTGTTAACAGTGTTTAAAAGCATTCTATCAAGATTGTAGCTCGGTAAAACCATGCTACAATCTGTGTTCAAAAACCATGTTATAACCCTGCTCAGGGCAGGGTTTTAGCACGTTTTTTGACCAACACAGTTATCTCAAACTGTGTTAACAGCAATGTGGATGTTGGGATCCATGTTGTAACATGCTCTAAGACAACCAGCACCACACTGCAATCCCAATTTTTTTGGCAGCCAGGAAGAGAAAAAAGACTCACCGACATTGCCAAGATCATAATGAGCTCCTGAACTGAACAGTGTAATTCTCCTCTGGATTTGATGCTGCTCTTGATTATGAATATCCTGGCCTGCATTGTGGCACCTGCAATGCTTTGCGGTACTGCTGGAACATGTCTAGAAACTCAAGCAGGCAAGCATGTTGTTGGAGCAGAATATCAACGCTCCAACAACTGTGCTAAAGCATGGAGTCTAAAGCATTTTTAAAAATATTTTTGAAATATATGCCAGTATGGTTGGGGCCTGAGAGTATTATCCTGTAAACAGTTCCAGTAAAGCCTGGTGTTGTCAACACGAGACACCTGATCATTGACAAGTCTTTCCTGCCTGATTGCTCCACTTAACTGAGACATGAAGAGTACGACCTCATCATTAGCTGCACTCAGCCTTTCACTGCAAAGTTCCTGTTTGTTGTTCCCATGCCTTTTTTTGAACCAATAGTACCAGCCATAACTTGTGGTTAATGTGGTGTGTCTGATGCCACATTGGGCATGAAACTGAAGAGCACTTTCTTTTAGCATTGGCCCAAATATGGGAGACTCCTATCCCTCTCCTTCCAGAACCATACATAAATAGCAGGGTCTCTCTCAACATCTGCACAGGTCTTCATATTTCTGAAACCTTGACCACCAGCAATAGACTCCTTAGTGCAGGTAAAGTTATATAAGCCCCCCCCCCAAAATCAGTCATTGTTTACTTGCCAATTCCATATTCAGCCACAAAAGACTGTTTTCATCATTTTCAAGTTAGTCCACAATACAGAGCTTCTGAGACAAGGTAAGAACTAGCCTCTTCCTCATTTTGGTCATCTTCAATCACAGCACCATTGACATATGTCTACACTTACCAACTCTCCCCACCAGCTCTGTGCTCTTCCACCTCCACCAGAAAATCACAAGAATGTCCATAAAAGATTCATAGTATCCATTAAAAGTGAACTTTTGGTCCCTTCTAACCAAAGAAAAATTTATTGGATTTAACATGCTTTGTCTGGGAAATCAGTTTTTGTCTTTTCTATACAGTAGAGTTCGCCAGGATGCATTATAATAGTACATAATTCTGCAACAGAGTTGCTGCAAGAACCAAGGCAATTTCAATGGCAGCGAGTTAATCCCTTTTGTCAAGCAGGAATCTGTGACACTGCATTGTATTCTGGCAGGCTCCACTGCAGTGCAATATATTTATTTATTTCGTTTTTTGTGACCAGGTACGTGAGCTAGCCATACAATGACTATTTTCAGGCATGACCTGGGAGGTTACAAAGTAGGGCAGTATAAACAGGTACAAACTTACAAAGCATGGAAAATACAGTACAAATATTACGCATATGGTTGATATGTACAATAATGAAGAAGCAGGTGAACAAGACATTCAGTAACTAAACTGAAGGCAGAAATTCAATACTTCTGATTGACTGAAGTGTAGTGGAACAACAAGACTCCAGGACAACAGGACCAGTATAGGTCACATAGGCAGGTAAATACATAGCATGAATACTGGTTAAGAATATGAAGCAAAAATTCACCAAGGAATGTGCACATGAAATAACGTATCATGGCTATGGAACCCAGTTAAGTGCAGAGGAGCAGTAAGAAATAAAGGGAGAGAGATGAAAGTGCACAATTGGAGCAAGGGTAGGATGAAATGAGATTACGAAGGTTGAAAGCACGAGCATGCATCACAAGTTGATAAAAAAGTGGGGAGCTCTTTTTAAAAATGGCATGGGAAGGTGCCAAGCGAACTGATAAGGGAAAGGTATTCCAGTGCTGTGGAGCATAGTGGGAGAAAGTGCTGGAGCCAATGGAGGTTTTACACTTAGGAACATGGAGGAGACCATTATCAAATGAGCGTAGGCCATAGGAGGATGTTTGAGGAGTCAGTAGAGCAGCTAGACTTGTTGGAGTTTGTGACCACATGATACTGTCTACTAGGGTGCCACGTGAGTGGAGTCTGATAGCAGAGGGTGATAGCCAGTGGAGATCAGCATGAAGTTGACAGTGGTGTTTAAGTCTAGGGGATGAGGAGGCATACCAACGGATGTTATTATAAGTGGTGTCCCAGCAATGAAGAGTGGGTTTTGGTAGAGCGGCATATGAAGTGACACCATAGATCAAGGCAGGGAGCAATATACCATGGGCAATAACCAATCTAGCCAAGGGGTTAAGTACATAGCTGTCCTGCTAAGCAATGCCTAGCTTAGAATTTATAGATTTGCAGGTTAAATGTATGTGGAGATCAAAGTCAAGGGATTGATCAAGAACTACCACAAGGTATTTGAATGAAGTGACTGAGTTAATAGTAGCTCCTCCAGAGCACAAGACCTGGAAATCATTATTATGGGACTTAAGTTTAGCTTCAGTCCCAAACCACATGGCCTGGGTTTTGGTTTCATTAAGGACTAATTTGTGGTTTGAGAGCCAGGTTTGGATATGCAGAAAGTCAGAGGAGAGTCTTTCATTTATATCAGATATGCATCTCGAGCTAGTATACAGTACTATATCATCAGCGTATAGTAGGGATGAGCAGGAGGTGAGACGTGGTAATACTGTTGATAAATATTGAAAACAGGAGGGGACCCAGTATGGAACCTTGGGGGACTCCAATATTCACAGTTGCTGGTTCTGAGAGGGTGGAGCTGTGTTTTACTACTTGGGTCCTGTTAGACAGATAACTACTAAACCAGGCTACTATAGCTGGTGCAAAACCCATGGATTGAAGGATGGCAAGAAGGATGGGATGATCAACAAGGCAGTATAGCGTAGTGGTTTAAGGCTTTGAGCTGCAGACCTGAATCCCATGGTCCCCACTTGCATACTGTGTGACCCTGAGCAAGTCATTTAGCTTCCTTGTGCTCCCAGGTCACACCTGTAAACAAGTTTTCAGCTTAGTGTGTCTCTCCTGATTAAAAAAAAAAGATTGCTTGCTTTAGTCATGTCAATGAGAAAGCCAGAGTCCATGGCAGAAAGAGTATCCATGGTGAACTTGAGCAGGGCAGTAGAGGTACTATGGCCCTTATGGAAACCATGCTGGGCAACAGAGAGGGGGTTATTTCTGAGCAGGAAATCTATGGTTTGTGTGGCAACTGGTTTCTCAAGGATTTTGCATAGGACCGATAAAATTACAATAGGTCTGTAATTAGAGGGGTCCTTAGAGTGATATTTTTAAAGATCAGTGTGACTCAGGAAATTTTCCAGATATTCAGCACATGGCTGTGACATAGGGACAGTGTGAAGATTCTGGCCAGTGGGGAGGCTATATGTGGGGCAACGATTTTCAGGAGCTTTGCCTCAAGTCCAACAGAGCCAGTGCTGGTAGTATCAGAAATAGTGGTTAGAAGTTTTAGGACCTCTAACCTAGTGATGGCCTTGAAATGAAAGGGGGATGTTTGTGGGGGGAGTAGGGAAGGGGTGCAGGACTGTATGTTGTGTGTTGGGGAAGGAGGAGATGTATTTGGTTAGGTCAGAAAACTGGAGGTTAAAAAAGTTGGCTATGGCCTGGGGATCAGCACAGTGGACACCATTTAGGATCATTTCGTTTGGAGTGGAGGATTGAGTAGAACCCAAGAAGGTCTTGACATGTGACCAGAGCCTCCTTGGTTTACCAGCAGCATCTGCCAGTAGTCCTTTGCAATATGAGTTTTTTTGCAATTCTTATCTGTTTTCTGCATGATATCTGTAGCATTCATAATCAGCTGTAAGACCAGAGGATATGTAGCATCTCCAGCTCTTGCCCCTCTCTCTAAGCTTGGTCAGCAGGTCCTTTTACAGCCATGTGGTTTGTTTCTACTTAACTCTGCATGTGATGTGAGGGGTATGTTTGTCTTGAAGCTTCATGAATTCTAGGATAAAGAGGGTTAGGGCAGCATGTGCATCTCTAGCTTGGTAGAGTGCAGTCCAATTAATTTGTGAGACTTCAAGAAGAGAGTCTTCCAGAACAAAGTTGGTATAATTTCTAAAGGTGATATAGCACGGCAGAGGGGGAGGTGCAGACCCCAGGCTCCAGATGCAGAAGACTTAGGAAGTGGTCAGTGAGTGCATTGGCTAGTGTACCTGCAACAGGAATATGTTCAGGGTGATTTGTTAATGGCCAATCAATTAAGGTACTAGAGTTAGTGCATGGGGTAACCCTTGTGGGTTCCTCAACTAGTTGATGCAAATTACGACTCTGTACCAGGGAGAGAAAAGTGTTATGAGACTTTCTCATCCAATTTAGGTTAAGGTCCCCAAGAAGGAGCACTTCATTTTGGCAAGTGTGCTGGGATGTTTGGTTCAGTAGCTCTTCGAGGTCAGTCATGCCATTATTAGGTGTGTTGTAAGCACGTGCGATGTGCAACTTTTTTTGCACCAAAGGAAAGGAGACCATGAGGTGACTCACTATGGGATAGAGAGGGTGTTGGGATAGAAATAAGATTTAGATGCTCTTTGAAATATATGCCATCTCTGCCACCCTTTTTAGAGGATGACCTGTCCCTACGTAAGAAGACATCTGTAGCTAGGAAGCAGAGGGAATCAGGAATAGAGGGTTTAAGCCATGTCTTGGACAAGCATAGAGGTTTGTAGAGGGTTACCCAAGCCCCCAGGTCAACAAAGTTGCATATGAGACTCATTATGTTGTGGTGAACAATGTGGAGACCTTTTATATCATTTATTAATAAGCCAGTATGGGAGAATTGGGTTGAGGGGTCTGGGTTCGTTTCAACATCCCCTGAGATTAACAGTGCCAGGAGGATGAACTACCGCAGTTTTCGATGGATAAATGGAGTGAGGTACAGGGGACAGAGAAAATGTTTCAGAGAAACATGCGCTGCTAGGTAGATAAAACCTCTGGGTATTAGAAGGGGAGGTAGTGTCATACCAATTTGTGGGTAGTATAAGGAGGTTAGAGGATTGGAAATCATTTTGAGAGTAGATGCCAGCATTGGTGCATGGCATAATTGTAAACCAGGAGAGGACAAGGAGCAGCAGAAATGCAGACGCTAGGACTAGTAGGTGAGTTGAAGTCATCTTTTTATATCGACCCAGTTTAGGAGGGGCTAGGTTACAAAATGCTGTACAGAAATATGTGAAATACAGGTAAACAAATCAGGATACGAGCAGTAAGGCTAGGAATTAGGGGTAGATAAGTAGGATGGTTTTGCCACCTAGCAAAAGTCACAGGCACAGCTTAGAACTGAGCTCACACTGTGATGGTGCAGATGAAATGGAGCCCCTTGTGGTCAGACAGTATAATGTACTAATGGTAAAGAAGACACTTGGTCATGTGACTAAGTATATCTATATGAGGGTGTCCACCTTGGGCAGGTGGGAGGGGTGGGCAGGAATTAGCAGGCTGTGAATGCTCTGCAACAGAGTTCAATACCTGAGTACAGTGTTTGAACCAGCAGCATAATTCGAGGGGCTGAGAACAGGATTGCAGGGGAGACTTCAGCAGGCTGGGCAGGAGCGGGTCCAGTCATGCCCGAGGTGGTTGGGGGTATCCTAGGGAGGAGACGATGGGAGAGGGGTTAAGAAGGGAGCTGCAGAGGGACAGGGCTAGCCACAGGCAAAAGAACAGGGTGGGCACAGGGGGTTAGAGGTAGGGAAAATTTGAGAAGCAGGGGAGAGCAGAAAAACAGGTTTTAACAGGACCTAGTCAGCAGTAAAATTACTCAAGGAGCTAATTCACTTCAGAATTGAGCACTAACTTAAATTGAGCACTGTAAAAATAGTGGTCATAAAACTAGGAGCTAATTCAATTGAAAACTGAACACTAACTTAAAATGAGCACTGTTAAAATAGTGGTCATAAGACTAATATAATCCAGTACAATCTAAGAAAGTAGCTGAGTTCACATTTTTCTAAAATGAATTAATACATTTCTAGAGCAAATGAGTTTAAGGCACATGGAGGAATAGACTGCAAGGCACCTTGTGAGACAGGGCTGATTTCTCCTTTTGTAAATTTGCTGACATGTCTGAAGAAGACCCATGGTTGAAATGTTGTTTCTAAATTTCTTTTATATTTTTGCATGCAGGACACATGCATGAGCCACCAATGGCAAAGGCTGCTTGAGCCACAGCTCTCACCCCCCTGAAAAAAAATCTGCCAACATACATAAACTGGGACTTGCTCTGTCTCTGAGACAACACTGTCATTTGTTAGTAGACTAGTACAGCTATTGAACTTTGAAAGCTAGAACTGCTATGAGAGACATGATACCAGAATTAGAATCAGTGCATTTCCTCTGCCAGTCCCCCTCACTAGAACTGGAGTCACGATGCTTTGTATCTGATCTCTAATCTGAGTGAAGTCATTCCTGTTTGGAGGACCAATATACTGTAGGTCTTTAGCCACTACTGTAGATCAGGAGAAGCAGATCAGTCTACCACAGTTTCAGAATTAAAACTAGGAAGGGTGGATTTACTTGAAGGTGACCTCAGCTTAGATTTCCTGTTGGCCATGACTTCTTTCTTATCTTAAAGCAATGAGGACAGCCCTTGAGAAAGTACTCAGACCCCAGCATTCAAAGCACTCATTGTAACCATCTTCACAGATGTAGACGTTTTGTACCTTAATGCATTTTTTAAGCCACCAAATGGATTCACTGGGGTGATGATATAACTGGTGGGAGTTGAGAAAAAATTCCCCCATAAGCGAACAAGTGAAAAAAAGACCTGAGCAGTGCTGGAACTGAACTAGAAAGAATTCAACTAATGGAAGCCTTCAAACAGATGAAACAATGCAGAGTGGATCAGGGTCTGGCTGATCTTTTTAGCAGAAAAGAAAGATCTAATGGAGGGAGCCACGTGAAAGATATGGGGCAGTTCATATGGAATGGTCTGACCCTGATTAGATGTTTTAAGAGTGCCAGCTCCCTAAGGCAAAATTCTGCTATTTGTATGTGTGGCTATGGCTAAGTTCATGTTACCAGATTCTCACTCACTACTTCTCCTCATCAACATGTCATCAGATGTGGGCACAAGGATTGAAACTCACAGTCTCTGAGCATAGTGGGACTTTTCAAACTCACTATCCTGGAATGTAGCGGGATCAACACTAGGGCTTCTGAAAACTTCTTTTTTTGTTTAAACTCTTTTTTTATTCTCCTGTGGAGCGAGGCATCTCTCAGAGGTGCCCACATGACCCTACGCCTCTACTCCCCACTGTAGTCATCCCTCCTCTGGCACCCCCCCCCAACAGGATTTCCCAGCTCTCCAGATCACTCTCAGGGGAGGGCCCACCTCTCCCACCTGGCAGCTGTTCTGAAGTTAGAGGGTCCATCCTGGCCGAGGGTTGTACAGAGCCATTGGAAGGATGACCCGACATTGGGAATGTGGGCTGGATCCCCAGAGCCCTCATTGCCTCCTTGATCCTCCAGGGGTCTTTTTTTTCCATGGTGGTGTTTCCCCCAAGAAGCACGGACGTGCAATGACGTCCGGACACTAATGTGCCAATATCTGCCACAGCTCCCCACCCCCCCCAATCCCAGCACTGCATGTTCCTTGTGCTACCCCCAGTTTCCACCAGGTGCCGCCCAGGAGCAGTGCTAACATGGATCCCTACCCAGGGAAAGGAGAGCAGTCCTCCAGATGCTCAATCCCTTCCCTCCCCTGCCGATCCCCAGAGGGCTGAGTACATTCCTGAACCTGGGTCGCTGGCATGGTTCGAGGTGTGGCATCCAGCGCTGCAACCCTCAGAGCCACTGGGCCAGCATTCTGAAAACTTGATGATTGCATTTTCCCTAAATTAAATCTCATGAAATTCTGCAATTCCCTCCAAATGTGGTCTCATCAAATTCTGCAGTTTATGGTTTTAGGGCAAACTGCAGGGTTGTTACTGCTTCCCAAGACAGCCCCACACTCCAATCAACCTACCCCCCTTATTTATATAGCTTTCTTTATGGGGCTCAGCAATGTGTACCACATCCAACTTGTTCCATTGGGGAGGGGGATAGCAGCTATAGTTACATCAATCTGTCAGCCCATGTCACCAACCAAGCCCACTGTTTGTAACACTCCCACCCCTTCTGTGAACCTCAAACCAGGGGTATCACTAGGGCTGGGCATTAGGGCTGAAGCTCTGAATCATTATTTATTAGCCCCTAATAAATAAAATTCCAAATTACTAAAACTGATCCCTGGCTTATTTATTCATTTTGTCATTGAATGGAAGAGGTGGGGACTCAAGACCCTAGTCTTTTCAGGTGCCAGAAATGCCCTTGGCTCTAACCAACCCCCTTCACTCCCATTAATTGTATAAGTATGAGGAATGTAATGGCCTGATTCAGAATATACCATTTATCTTCATGCAAGATGGGGCAGGACAATAAGTAATAAGTGACAGAGACACAAGTTAATTATGTTAGCCTTGCCTCCACGTGTGTGATAATAAGTGGCATATTCCAAGCCAGGCTATTGTTTGACCAATTTATACAATGTAACTTGCATTGTAAAGCTTTTAAATGAGTTATTTTTATGATGTTTTAACGGTCTCTGATTGATTTCATTGCTCTGTTTTGATTGCTGCAGATTCCACTGGGATGTCACCAAGCATTGTTTCATCTGCAGTCCCATTGGTTAAGGGTTTCTTTGTGACCTATCTAAAGTTGAGAAAAATTACTAAACTGAAGGTAAATTATTTATTTTTATTTAAAATGCTTCAAATAATCAAAGAAAAAAACACTTATCTGTAAGGTCTGACTCTCACCTACACTGTATACATAATAAAACATGTCACAGTGTAGGATTGTGTTGCAAAATATGCCCCCTCTCAATTTTCACAGCTTTCCTTGTGACATGGAACTACTTTGCACAGAATGTTTCTCATATACACAATACTAGACCACCATACAAAGGATCCCAAATGTCTTTGGTTGAAGTGTCGAAGCTGAACCTTAGACGGGGGGTTCCCAATGAAACTTGAACGGAAACTGCCAGTTTTCACATTTACGCATCCTTACTATCTGCCTCATGAACCACCAGTAGCGGTCACTACCTATTACAATTACTTGGCACTGTTTTTGACTGATAGTTACATTTTTCAGTTCTAGATGACACTGGTCTACACAGGCTGCTATTTCCTTGCATATAGCAATAATGGTTTTAGAAGCTCTCATCTGCAGAGCTCTCCAAAACACTGTTCTTATATAGTGGAAGTGCTAGATGTTCATGAGCAGCTTATCATGGAGTGGTCCAAGACATTGCATTTTCCTTATCCATTGTCTTGGGGTCATAATATGGGTTGACTTTTGTTTTTCTCTTCATTTCTGTTTGGCTGCACTTTTAGTGTTTTCTATTACAGAGCACGCCTATGACCACATGCCCACCCACAAGGCTGATACTGTGATAATTAATGACACATGTCTGGGGGCGCGTCACCTGTATGCTGACTTAAACTTATAGTTACATGGTTTAGGGCATGCAGATGGCCACACAGCTACTTGCAAGGCATATAGCGCTGAGAATAATAGTACATCAGACACTCACATGGACAGACTCACTTAAATGGCTTTACATGATTCATGGCTTGCATGCAGCCACACGGCATGACCATTAACATCAACAGGAAGGAAAGCACACATAAAGACAAACACAACACAGCACACACACACACACATATGCACACACAAACCTCAGAGTAAATGCCCTGAGGCATGGGTTATCCTGGAGGATATTGGTCTTACAGCCAAATTGTAAAGAAAACACAACTGCACATACCTCAATAATGCAAAGCATCATGGGAAACATATGCAGATCCCCATGAGAGAATTTGGACTGGCTCAACTTTAAGCCAAATCACATGGTGCCGGAAGGCCTCACAGAGCAATCTGCAAAGACTAAGAACAGCAGATAACATACATGTGTTTCATTCTCATTTGGACTCATCAGTGTGCCATATCTGTGTCTCATGGGGATTTGCATATGTTTCCCATGGTGCTTTGCATTATTGGGGTAAGTGCAATTGTGTTTTCTACACACACACACACACACACACACACACACTATATATATAAGGGTCATTATATCATTTTATATTTTTTTATACTCTGTGATGTTGCTTCCCATTGCTTGCCCCATCTGTGTTTCCTAATTCCCTCTCAGTTTCTTCCCATTTTCTTCAGTTTTGCTGCCCCAATCCACAATATAATTTTTTGCACTTTTTTACCTCTTTCACTATTTTTGTTTTTCCATGTCAGCTGCAGCTCTCTAATTCTTGTCCTTGCCATCTGACTCCCCAACTGAGCTGATCACATATGTATTAGTGTAGTCTCACTCAGTCTTGCAGCCACATAAGGCCTTGCCACTGCTAGACTGGTGGTGAACCAGGTAGGATCCAAGCAGACTGGAAGGACCATAAGTCTCTTTCTGTCTGTAAACATCTATGTATCAATCCATCATGTGGTACATCAGGGAACTGCCTAGGTACAATAGGTCTGAGATAGTTAAGCTGCAGTTCTGCACCAGTCTTTTACAGATATTCAAGATAATCAGGAAAAAGAGGTAGTTCTTCTGGGCTGAAACAAACTGGCCTGACACCAGTAAAGGGGGGGAGGGGGCAGGTCTCGATTTATACCAGAGCTGGTTCTCTCATCCAATTACATTGTCATTTTACTGTGGTTTTGAATATAGGAAGTCCCCACTGCAAAGCCTCGTAGGCAGCATAGTAATCTCACTGTGGAATCACATGAGTTGTAATTACATGATGTGTGTGCTTGTGCAAATATATGCAAACATACCATAATGTACAGTACTTACTATGTAATTAAACACATGCTTTTTGATTAGTGTGTAACATCGCCCACGTAAACTCATGAATTAAATAAATATTTGCACAGAGACTCATAAAAAAGCAATAACTGCTATGATACACATCTCATGTCAGCTTGCAGGTTCTAGAGAGAGACAGATGCATGGTTTTAAGAACATGTTGGGGACCTTGTAAAATGATCTAATTTGCAACCCCCCCCCCCCACAGTGTTTCAAATCAGTCTTTTCATATTGATATGATAGGTAGAGGACCTCCCCCAGCAATGGCCAGATCTGCTTTTTTGGAAAGTATTTTGGAACAGCCTAGTTCCTCTCACCTCAGATCTTCAAGGGCACAGTTTCAGATTTTAAAGTGTCCCATCACATGAACAATACTTGTGTTGTTGTGAAAACAGTAGAAACTGGAGCATCATTCAGAAGAGTGTGGTGAACAAATAGGGCATCAGTCCCCCCCCAGCACTCACTCACTCACTCACCCACTCACCCACTCACCCACTCTCTCACTCACTCACTCACTCACTCGCTCACTCACATGTTTCAAGGCCAACAAATAGGGGTCCTGAAACTCTTCCTCTGGGTGTAATGGCAACTCCTAAGCTTGTTTGATCACTATGTCTCAATTTAAGTAAAGTGAAAACCAAAGAATACTGTTTCAGCTAAAATCATATTAATCCACAAGTACAACATTTCTATGCACAAAGTGCAACATTGCAAAAGCCAAACACCATGGTGCTTCATCCATAGAAGAAGACTCAGTTGGAGCTCAAGGGCACAGGTGTTGGTCTGATACTATTGGTTTTTACAATGTTGCATCTTATTTCGGCATAGAAATTTTGATATTGTGAATTATGGCAATAGAGGATTTAAAATGGTTCAGTACTCCTTATTTAACTTTCCCATTATCCTTATCTGTTTTAATGAGTGCAGTTATGAACTCTTCAGTATATCCAGCTATTTGGGGCTTGCCATCCCTGTAACTACACCATATTCAACTTTGGGGCACGATATTGTTTTTAGTCTCCCAAAAAATCATGAGACTTGGGGACCTTACTGCATGACAATCACATAACACTGTGGTGATGAAGGGACTAGGGGTTCATCTTGTTTCTCCCTCCTGCTGCTGTATACAGCAGAACGTTGCTCACATGTGTGGTTACAGGAAATGTTTGCAGGGGTTGGTAAGGACATCTGTATCAAAAAGCCTGTGCCAACCATTTGTAATAATCTTTTTAAAGCCAAAATTAAAAACATTTCATTTGCTTCCTGTCATAAGGCAAGCTTTACTAGCATCTTTAAATTCCTGGAAGGAAATTCTGAGAAGCTTAGTACTCCACCTCTATGGTCTTAGTACATAGAGGAACTCAGGCTAGAGGGATTGACAAAAATACACCACTAGATCTACAGTAACCTACATGTTGTAAAATGTCATCTTTCAATACTATTTTTGCTACCTCTGTATAGTAAAATTCAAATTCAATTTAAAATGCACAAGTAAATGATTGGTTTCCAGAAGATTGTTTTGAATCATGATATAGCAGACATAACAGTAAGCCAGATAGCCACTCCTCCATACACATTCCCTGCAATGCATGCAAAAGCCAGTTAATATCGACCATGTATTACATTTTTGTTTAGAATCTTTTTTCAATACCTTACAGTCAGAATACATACCTTCCTCACACCTTAGTAACACTACGGGGGCTCTGCAGGATGGACCCTATAAGATGGTTGAAATGCATGTTAGAAATCATTCAAATATTGACATCTCTTCTAGGTGGTGAATGCGAGGCTCTTCCCACTGGCTGCGCATAGAGAGACACACCCATACAAGTATTAGAAGCTCTACAGTACCATCAGTGTAACTATAATGTCAGAACCCAAGCATACATGAAGTCTATGGTTTTAGGGGTGAGTTACTATGAAGTGATACAATCTGGTGCAGAATCTGAATGTTAGAAACCAACAGGGAGAAAAGGAAAGACCTGATTTGTTGATCTGCATCACATGGCCATGCAGTAATATTGATCTTTCTTATTGGCTGTTAGTCAAAATAATGTTTTTCTAAACTTATAAAACACCATGCTTTGCTGTTTGCTCTGCCACAATGAGCCATGTTCTGAGCAGAATAATCCACTCCAGGGTGTCAGGAAGTAAGACAGAGTTTATTACGCTTACTATGTGGTTGAAGTCAGTTAGCTGCACTTTGTGCTACACAGCTCACTTGGGGTGTGGTAAGATCTGGAGAGGGTAATTGCTGACTTGCAGTGTATAGCACCTCTCATCCACATTGGACCTTTAATGTAGCAGGTATCCAGGACACTAAGAATTTTATTTTACCCAGCTATTTATAAAGCATTTACTCAATGTGATTTTTTTTTTAACTGTCTTCTTGTGGGTTTACTCCCCTCCTGGTTCAACATTGACCTTTAGGAGTGGATTAAAATACAGCAACAGTAAAATAATTAAGCAATAACACACACTAGGGTGTGCATTAAATAATTTTATTGCAATGTCATGTGACATGTTTCAGCCAATCATGTTTGGATTATCCAGTGCAATTATATAAATGCAAACATAGCACTTCTTTGTGTATAGAAGGGTATTTCTACAAAGTGCTTTATGAATATGAAAGGTTCGTGAATGCATCTCAAAATGGTTTACAAAGCAAGAGTTTATATATAGCACAGTTCATGAAGTGACTGTATGCAGGCACCTCAGGCAACCTTGTTTGCATTCAGCAATACTGTATATGCAGACATGGACCACTGACATAGAATCTGTTCTATTGTACTGGCCAGGACTCTGGTGTTATTCCCATGATCTTTTGGGAAAAATGCTATGGAGATCATTACTTCAATCCCTAGAAATGAGCAGAAGTGACCTTGTTTGAATGTCTCATTGCAAGGTACCTCCAACAGAGTAGCTCCAACCCCACACCCACTCCCAGTGTTGTACTGTAGTGCCAGCACTGAGTAAGGGCTCCCCATGTGGGATTTTGATCCCATGACTTTCTGGGCCAGAGATGAAAATACTGTCATTCAGCCACATTAAACATGGTGAAAGGAACTATCCCAACCAAGATCATCTAGTACTAACTGATCTTTGCATAACTCCTTGACATGGAGAGTATTAAGAAGCTACTGGTGGAAACAAAAATTGTTCAAATCAAGTCAGAGTGCATTTCCTGGTAGAATGGTGGGCTGGTTGTTTTGGTTATTGGTGGGGTGTAACCAGGTAGTATTTGAAACACTCCTAAATAAGTTCAGGAACCAATGGTTAGCAACTAAAAAGTCACCATTGTCTTAGAGTTAAAGAATACAGTTGAGGACCAGGAGAGTCTGGTTCGAATCCCATCATCCATGCAGTGTGATCTAATTGTTATAGTAGAGAATTGTGAGACAAAAGATCTTAGTTTAAACCCCAGCTTCCACGCAGTGTATGATCTAATGATTCAAGCAGAGGACTGTGAGACAAGAAATCTCAGTTCAAATCCCAGGTGCCAGACAGTGTGATCTAATGGTTCGAGAAGAGAACTGAGACCAAAGAGATCTTAGTTCTGATCCCAGCTCCCAGACAGTGTGGTCTAATGGTTCGAGAAGAAAACTGAGATCAAAAAGATCTTTGTTGCAATCCCAGCCCCCACACCATGTGGTTTAATTGCTATAACAGAGTACTGTGAACCAAGAAATCTTAGTTCAAATCCCAGCTCCCAGGCTCTGTGAGCTAATGGTTCGAGAAGAGGACTAGGACCCAAGAGATTTTACTGTAGTTCAAATCCTCCTTCCCAGACAGCTCGTTCTCATGGTTCGAGCTGAAGACTGTGGGCCAAGAGATCTTAGTTCAAATCCCAGCTCCCAGACAATGTGATCTACTGGCTACAGCAGATGACTGAGGTCCAAGAGAGCTCAGTGTAACCCCTAGCTTAGTCTGTGGCTCCTTGGGTGACCCCAAGTAAGTCACGTGGTTCCCTTATCCCTCGTGCTACACTCCCTCAACATAAAATGGAGTACAAATAGGACTTTATTGCACCCCCATTGGGCTATTCTGTCTTATACCTAAATCCTTTAATGAAAATGTCTTCCACTGAAAACATATCCCTGTCTGGAACATGGAAATTACCTTCTGGCAATGGCTGATGGTATCTCCAGGGACTTGTAGGTGTCCTTATGTAAATGGAAACATAGACAATGAGAGCAGCAAAAGACCAATGGTCCATCCAGTCTGCCCGAGTTCCCTATTTAGCCTTGGGACTTACTGTCCCTCCAGGGTCCTAGCCCTTACGTGTAAATACTTTATAGTTTGCCTTCTCAATCTCCTCACACTGCACAGTGCAGTTCAAAGACCACTGCATGTTGCAGGATGTCTAAGGCTCAGGAATCCAAAGTCTTCCACTGTATAAGCAGATGGCCAGCACCAAAGGGCAGGAACTAATTTAATGGGTGATTAGAGATTTATCCTGAAAAAAACAATGTATTCTGAAAGTGCAGTTTCCAATCAATCACCATATGTTTGTTTTATTCTTCAGTGTTTCTCCTTTACTTTTTATTTTCATAAGCACTACTGTATTGGGAGGAGGAAGTAGCCTTAGGTAGATATCTCGAGTGACTGAAAGCATTGGCCTGTTGAAATGCTGCATGGAAATGAACAATATGGGGGCATAATTCATGACTCATCTTATAACAGTGACACAGCCAATAGTTGTTTTGTTGTACAATGCCATAGTCCACCTGTGAGCCTGATTTTTTGTCTGCTACTTTTTTTTAACCGTACTTCTCAGAATCCACACAATAGCCTAGCATTCACCAGAGTGACTGAGTCAATATTTGGTCCATTGTTTTATTACTTTTAGTACAATGTATGTGGATGAACACTAAAAGCAATACAATAAACTTTAGAAAACAATGACTTTCCACAAGCACTTTTGCTGTGGTGTGATTGCTGATGTGCATGCTGCTAAATGTAGTTTTCTAACACCATTTGAGTGCAGTACTACATTATAAGCAGTGACTCAAATATGTGAACTCACAATTAGCAAAGAACCATGTGAGCAAACTTAAAGGAATTCACTGACCAGGAAAGAAGTTGTGCACATGTCTCCTTCCTTGGGAAACATCCAGTATGCCATCTACTGATGAGGTCAGTCATTTCTGGATGAGCAGTAGAATGTATTGTGGCCACAACACCATATGATCATTTTTAGCCACTCATATGCAGGACTAAAGAAATCTTTATAAAACAGTAAAACATTTCCAGAGCTCCATTTCTGTGGTGCGTGTGTGTGCGTGCATGTGCATGTGAGTGTGTGTGTGTGTATACCTGTATGGCATCAACTGTAAAGGAGACCTGAGCCTGGTCCTTATAAAGTCTCAACCTCTTGTCATAAACATAAAAGATGGTGTATGGAAAGATGCTGAATGCAGAATGACTGTATATTTAATTTAGATCCAACTTTTAGAGTCAGGGGGAACCATGACTTTGTGGAGGCCAGTAATGCAAAATTCCACTTAATGTGAGTCAACGATGGGTCCTAGCTGTGGCTAAATCTACATTAATGTGATCCACTGCATTTCAAATGTCCTCCGTTATCATGCTACACTGGTTTGACATCTTACTACTGTTTATTTTAAATTATTCTTACCAATTTCCTTATTTCACTTTTTTTGTCTAGAATTATTTTTGAACTTGTCTTTTAAATACTAATCATAATCATAAAATGTTAAAATGATATTTTTTCCTTCGTGATTAGTTCTCTGCCAGCCATGTGATGAATGTTATTTAAATGCACCAGTAATTGAAAAAGGAGGAATACAGCCAATAGTGCAAGTTCTTCAAAGTGGCATTTGAACACCAAACCTAAAGCAGAGTCCAGACAGAACAGCAGTTAAATGATTTGCAGTGCTAGTTAGTCCGCTATTCTGTATGGTGGGTGAGGTCTGTGTACATAAAAGGGTGCCACTGTGCCACATTGTAATGTAGCCATCCAATATAACTGCATGTCAGATAAAATAGTTTAATGGGCCTATGCAACCAGTGTAGTGATATGCTTGTGTGACTGATAAACTGTTTGGCCATTCGCATTCTCTATTCCATGGGGAATTACCATCCTGAAGAGGTACTGAAGGCATGGAACCCTTGAAGAAGGTTCTACCCCTAGAGGTGCCATGAAAAATCTTTAGGAAAGAGTCCTCAAGAAGAGAGGCATGCCACTGAAGGAGGAGGGGAGGATGGTGGGGCAAAGAAAAAGTTCTTCTGATGGAGGCTGGAAGGAACTGCTGATATAGCTCAGGAAGGGGGTTGTGGCTGGTTGCTTCACCCAATGGAACTGCAGGCATAGCCTTTCAGTTCAATGGGCCTACGCAACAAGTTTAGTGTTATGCTTGTGCAACTGTGATAAACTGTTTGGTTGCGTGCAGTCTATTCCACATGGAATTACCACCCTGTAAGGGTGCAGAAGGCAAGGAACGCTTGAAGAGGGTTCCATCCCTAGAAGTGCCAGGGGAAGGATTCCCTCGGCTAATGGTACCTTAGGAAGCAGCTCCAAAAAGAAGTATTGAGCAGCAAACTTGACCACGAGGCTAAGGAGTACAGATTGACAGCAATGAGAGATAACCGAAGAGACAAAATTGAGATAAGCAGGTTGCCAGGATTGCACTGATAACATAGGGGCACTTTCTAAAGAGAGAGGAAACGGTAGAGAAGAGGGCCACTATCCAGGTCTATCCTACAGCAGAAATGTATCTAAGTAAAGTAGAGAAATGTACTATATAATAAATATCTAACTTTTATGACCTTCAGCATGGAGGAGAGCAAAAAACCCCTATGAGGAGGAAACATCTGGGGATCCAAGTCCTAGGTCGCTTTCCTTCCAGGCTTGGGATACTGTTAGTGATGGTTCAGCTACTGCAATTTAGAGATCCAATTCAAGGGGCTTTTTAATTTGGAGAAAGGCTCTCACTCTATCCCTCTAATGGGAAATGCCATGAGGAGGCTGTGAGCATTGCTCTGCAGCAAAGGGAGACTCCCACTCAGGAGGTGACTGCTGAAAGGCACTCACCCAGCCTCCATGAGGAAGGCCTAAAGGTGAAGGTTGATGTTTGAGGGGCTTTTCTTAGAACTGTCTTAGAGCTGAGACTGGGCAGGGAAGGGGAGGACATGGAGACCAGGTGAACCTTAGGCAATTGTAGGGAAAATGGCTTTCAAAGGTGCTGCTGGCATGGCATGTACAGCCAGAGGAGACCCCTTGGGCTTAAGGGACCCATATTTTGGTAGCTGAAATCTTACATTCTATATCAGGAGGCGCCACCAAAATTTCTGCATAGCTAAAGCTCTGCCCAGAGCAAGGACATTCCCACAATGGGCCAGATGAGAAGGACCTTACCCTGAGTTTCACATGCTCAAGATGCAGTTTTTGTGGGTACAGAGTGAGACCACTTGCTGCAGGGGAGACCCTGAGCCAGAGAAAGTAATGGCCATGGTTGGCAAACCTCAAAGTGATGAATGCAAGCATAAGATCAACTACTATAGCTAGATAGGAGGAGGCTGAGTGCAGCCAGCAGCGTAGGGTAGGTAGTGGGATGCCAGGTGAAGCCAGTGGCTGGAGGTGAGGTAGTATCAGCATTTGATAAAGTAGCAGCATATGCAACAGCAGTAAAATGAGATAGGTTAGATAGGATGAGCAAAGCCATTGGAAGGCAAGCCACCAATTCCATTAAGGATGCCTAATATATATGACACTGAAAATACTCACAGGGAGGTAGGTAGGTACTACTGATGGAGGTAGGTGATAGGAGGCTGGGTGATGCCAGAAGCCATAGGCTAGGTAGTAGGAGCAAATGGCAGTAAGGAATCAATGAGGTTTAGGTAACTAAACTGATACAGTTTATGCATGAATGCCATTTAGGCTGCAAGGAAGCAGAGCAAAAGTCATATAATTTACATAAAAGCATGCTCCTGCTACCTGGAGCCATGATGCCACACCGTGAAATCACAGTCCCCCACCATGGGAATAATAGGGAAGCCATAAACTGAGCACCATGAGACCAGACAGCTAATTTAATGACTGAAAGTTTCAGTATGGGTAGAAATCAGAAATAGACCGCTGTGGTTTTGGTATAAATATGGTTTGGTAAAGGTATGAAATAGCAATAAATGACCCTGAATAACACAAATGTAGGAATTAGGAGTAAATGTAGTAGGGCTTGACAATGATAGAGCAGCCAGGGCAATGAAAGTCAGAGTTATAGCTGCTAAGGAGAGCCAGTACTGAGTGAAGCAGGTGCAAACACTTAAGGTAATGTTCACAGGGATTGCTACAGCATGGAGAATGCTACAGCATAGGCATAGAGAAAGCAAATGGAACTAAGAGCACAGGTAAAAAGTACAGATAAAGAAAGGGAATGCTGAAAGTATGATGCAAATGAAATGAGCCTGATTAGCAATGCATCTGAATATTACAATGCAAACAAAGGGGCGCTAAAAAAACTAGAAAAGTCCAAAAAGAAACAAACAAAAGCAAACTCAAGCATGGGGGCTGGAGGTAGCAGAAATAAACAACAGAGAGAGAGAAGCACAGACAGACTGCAGACTGAGGCAAAGGCAAAGTACTGACCTAGAAGCAGGAGAAGCATAAACCAGGCAGAGAGTCCAGCACAAGCCAGCAGAATCCAAACACGAGGGATGGTAGAAGACAAACACACAGAACAAAACTGTGGTGGGGGCAGGGCCTAGGGAGAGGCTGGGCCCAGAGAGAGGACAGACAGAGCCTCTGGCCACAGAGAAAAAGTGCTTCTGAGGGAGGCTAGAAGGAACTGCTTATATAGCTCAGAAAGTGGGCATGGCTGGTTGCTTCACCCAACTGAACTGCAGGCATAGTCTTTCAATGGTGACACAGAGCAGCTCAGGGTGCTGCCAGGATATATAATTTCCTCGGCAACAACAGGTAACGCTTGCACCACCAGAAATCAGGTAAGGTGCAATCCAGGAGCAGCTAACCTACTCAGGACACAACCCAAAACCAGCAATGAGAACTGCCCTGGCGCTTCTGGTTGGTGTTGCCACCACGGTTTGCTGATTTTGTTATTTTGCTTTGTGCACAATAAATCTTAAGTTTGTAGCAGGACACTCAGCTGTGAGTTTCATTGGCATTGGAGTGCAATTCTCATTGCTGGCTCTAGGTTATGTCACCTCCCCCCCCCCACACACACACAGTGTCAGTTGCAGCCACCACTTTCTGCCACATAAAAGAGTGTCGGTTTCCTGGGTCATGACCATGGCTCCCCATGCATGTGGGCAGCGCAGACGATGACCCTACTGATCAGATCTGTACAAGACACTCTGGCAAAGCAAGAATGGATGCAAAACTGGGTGAGATGCTAGGGCACTAGAGCATAATTAGGGATGGATGCTACTGGGAGAAAGGTGGTAGCTTCTGGGCCATGAATCTGGTGGCACTGATAGTAGAGGGACTACAGTGCAGCAGTGTGGGTAGATGTTTAGAGACGTTGTCATGGTCAGCTGTCTCACTGTACTTGTTTTCTTGCAGGACACTGAAGGATGGCTATGCAGGCTGGTGCTGCTGGCATGCAAGGCAGAAGATGCCTCACTGCTAGCCCTCAAGGAGATACAGTCCACAGGGCCTGCCATATGGCTGCCACTCAGGATGCATCAGCATGAGGGGAAACTCTGAGGCATGAGGGTCAGACTCGTGATAAAGCACTTTTCAGAGTGAAATGCTGTTAGGTGTTTTGTGCTTGCTTGGGGAGCCTTTTAAATAGTTTCCACTATAAGCCCTGGTCACTTTTATCCGTGTATGTGAGTATCTATTAAATTTGCATTTTTCCACTCCAGCCTGTGTGAATTTATGTGATTACTAGCTAGGGATCATTTTGGTTGGGTGGGTGGGTGCAGCTGTCTTTTGTCTGTGCTAATATGTTTTACAGTGTGCACCACATGTTCTAGGGCATACTTTCTTTTGTTGTTTCACAAGAGGGCCACTCAGTGCACAGTGGAGAGCAGAGGTTCCAGCTTGGCATGTATGCAGGTGGGGGTATAAGCTGGGGATATGGGGGATGTTGATAAACTGCTGGGTGACTGACAGAGGCTTGCCATTTTTGGTTTATAGGGTGCAATGGGACTCTGCCTCATGGTAGCTGTGCCCGAAGGTTTTAGTGGAGGATTTCTTGGGCAAGAGTGTGGAATAGGGGGACAAAGGGTATATCTTGGTTGGGGCTGACTGCACCTCATAGGATTTGATATATATGCTATGACCACATATTAACATCCAAGTGGCTCTTTGGGCCAAGCCAATGTGTATAGTTTGCATTTCTGTACTGGAGGGCATATGCCATGTTCCTTGGGGTTTAAAGCAGGAGTATACCATGACACAGTTTTTCAGACCCATTTGGATAACATTTCATGAAAACGGCACCATGCATGTACATATTAGCAACCCAAGCCAACATAATCAGGGGTGTGCCCCTTGCCACATGTACATATATCTGCTAGGCAGTTCTGTATGACACCATCCAGAGGCACTGCACAGTGTATTCATGAATGCTGCTGTTGTCTTGGTCACATGATTTTGGGATGTAACATGCCTCTGGTATGTTGAGTTTAGGAGATCCAGATGTCTAATAATATATTTTGGGTAGTGGAAAGGAGAGATAAGAAATTTCTGGATTTTCCATACTGTATGTCCATTCCAGGTAACAAAATGTATTTGTTTAATAATTCTGCTCCATTGTTTAATAGTTAGAGGGCTCCTCATTTGTGCTCAGTAGGGTTACAATTTCAAATCTGTTCCTATGCACCTACAGACTCCTTTGTGAGGGAACAAGAAAGGAGATGAGTGCTGTTATGCAAATGGTGCAGATCAGCAATTGTAAACTGACTTGCATGCCGCTGTAAGGACTCAGGAAGGGGCATAACAGTTACCGGTTGCAGTATAAATGTTAGGGTGCACCACCCCATTTGGGGACTCAAATAACTGTGACTCAGGATCCGGCCCATAATCTCTCTGTTATGGGAACTTGTCACTATTCTTTGGAAAGTCTTCTTTTCTTTTTTAATTTTAGAATTATTTTCGCTAATGTGGAATAGTGCTGTGCATAATTTTCAAATACCAGTAGCATGGAATGCTGTGGAATTTTTCAGAAAATTCTGACTAATTCCAAGGATTCCATTGGAGCAACATGGCATAATTTCATCAGCAGAATGCAGATTTGAAACCCACAGTTTGTGTAAACTACAGATTAGTGTTGCACAATTCATAGGCATAGCCGGGGGGTTCTTGGTGCCCCCAAATCCCCTCCTATCATGCTTCCATTATGCTTTCATAAAAAATATTTTTGTACACCGGGACTAAATTATGGGATTTCTTTGCTGAAAGCCTACCATTTCCAAATTCTGGCTGCACCCTGTTTTGTTAATATAAACTTCATATTAGTGTTCAGCAATTTATGTAAACAGCAGATTAGTGTCCCACAAACTATGGAAAAATAACCTGCAGTTTGCATAAAATGCAGAAAATGAATCTGCGGTTTACAATAATGCACAGTTGGAATTCTGTGAAATTTTTCAGAAAATTCCGAAATGCATTTCTGAAGTGAATTGCTATTCAGCCTGAATTCCGCTGGTGGAATTCCACACTGCACTAGTGTAATATGTGTAAGATAAGTGATCTAACATTTTTATTGATGATCTGTGGATTTAGATGTGGTGGAAAACACTTGTCTGTGACTCCCAGAATCTTTGAACATTTTTGGATTCTTATTGCAAACATAGCTCCAAGGTTCATACCATCTGCTCTCAGTTATGCGTTTTGTCTCTTGCCTATGTTTATAGCCACAAGAAATATAGACAGGCTGAAAGGAAACTTCATACTTAAGCAATAAAGCTCAGACAACTGAACATTTCTAGCTGGTGGGGGTGTTGATGATCTGTGGCATACAGAGGACCCATTAACTTTAGCAAGGGCTTTAAACCCCTAAAAAAGAAAACAGTTGCAAGAGCATTATTTCAATTATAAGTCTAATTGCATTAGCAAGGGAAGGAATGGCTTTTTTAAGAAAGTTTATAAACACATATGCCAGCCTGAGATGACTTGGGTATTTCTAAGAAATTAGTTACGCCCTGTACTGCAGCCAAGCAGTGTTGTTTGCCTCATGAATAATTAATTAGACTTATAAAATGAAATAAGTCACCTTTTCTTTTTCAACATTCCATTGAGGATAAATTTCTCTACTGTATGCCATGCAGATTTGGCTTTTATGAGTTTCACTGCAGTGGTATCACGATGTGCATGATACCCGAGGGCTCCTACAACCTGTGGGCCCAGCGTTATGATCATTACAATGAAATCAGAAACAGGAAGGTAATGGTTTCCCCTGGTGCAGCCATATAAGCTGACCAACTCCACATCTGAGTACCAGGGGTTTGGGAACTTTCGAAAAAGAGTGTGTGGAGCGGAAGTTTGAAAGGGCATTTACAGCTATTAGTGGGAGACTCAGATGTTTAAAGGAGATTTAATATTTAGTGGACTTAAGACAAACTTTCCATGTGAGTGTTCAGAAGTATGGTGGGGGGGAAGGCAATGGTTCCAACACATATATGAGTAGCATATCATGGTTTATGTAAGTAATAACAAAAAAAGAGACTGAGGGAGTCAAATCACTCCTGGCGACACAGTCCGGTGCCTGCAGCTACATAAACCAGAGCAACAGTGCCAGGAAACAAAGTTTCCACAATTGCTACAGCACAGATCCTGAGCACATATGCTCTTGAATATAATGAAAGATGCTTAAGTGTTATTTATGCATGTATTTGTTGTTGTACCTCATTTATGTATTGTCTTTTTTGTGTCACGTCACTGTAGGCAACTAGTTCGAGCTGAGATTAACACACACCCTTCACTTTGAATTGGCATGCAAAGTGCCTTTTTAAATCTATGGAGTTTGTGAACAAATCAGCTCTGAAGAAGACATTGCAATAAAACATCAGCTGATTGGTGCATATCACATTGATGCACGCACACTGTCTGCCAGGTTGCCGGTCATAACTGCTGCTACGGAGCACCAATAAGGTGCCAGCTTTGTTTTTTGTTTGGTTTTAGATATTGACTGAAGTACTGTCACTGCATGAATAATTGCAGTCAGTGTTTTTGGCTATGTGTTTGTGAGCACCGCCTTTTGTAATAAAAGATTAGAATTTTTCAGCAAGGTACACTGAGTCTTTCGTTATATTCAAGAGCACATGTTCGCAGCATCTGTGTTGTAGCAATTGTGAAAACTTTGTCTCCTGGCACTGTTTATTATGTAAAGTAATTAGTCACAACAGGGGTGTGCATGAAAGGATTTTAATGCATGCACCAGGGGCATAGTGTGGCACAAGGCCAAAGGCCAAGTGTCCTTACACCTCTGGGAAGGGCATTAAAATCCTTTAATGCACACCCTGGAATGGCTTATCACACTTATAAATGGCTGGCTCATATGTTCTGTTATTAAAATAAATAATATATAATACAATTTAAATAGTAAAAAAAGTGGGTATTTTGTTATTATAAAAAGGACTTTATGTGTCAGTCAAAAAATAGTTGCAATGTATTAAGTCAACAGCAGGTTGTGCTGCTGAGTCACTTTATGATTCAGCACCTCATACTGCCCTCTCTTACAGCTCCTTCTGTTCGGTTATAGGGATCACAGGTCTTTCTGCTCTCCTGACCCCACTGGAGTTTCCACTCAGGCCAAGGAGCACAGTAAAGAGTATATTTTTTCCTAGGACAAGCACAACCTCCCCCCCTCCCCCATCCCCCATTCCAACACATGAAATCAGAATTCACTCACTGTCCAAGCCTCCACAAGCTGAAGGAGCTCACTTGCTATGTTGGTGAGCAACCCCAACCCTATTCCATCTTCAACAGCATGTAAAATCATAGTCACTCACTCTCCTGGCCCCAACAAGCTGATGGAATGCTATGTGTTATGTTCCCCACCTTGTGAGAAGATGCTGGCAGCACTCGACATCAGGGACAAGGTTGTGTGTCTACAGTGTACCTGGATTGTTCAGGGGCAGGGGGAGTGAAGAAATATGTGACTTCTTCTGCCATCAAGAAGAAGTGGCAAACTGTGGCATGTTGTGTTCCCCAGCCCATAGTTTGCAGAATACGAGGAGGCAGGCAACAGATTACATGGGTGACTAGCCAGCTGCAGATGAAGTGGGCATCGAGACTTTTCCTGTGCTCTCTAGCTCTGATGAACATCTGTGGTTTGACTTGTTTTAGGAAGCAGCAGCATACCCATTACTACAAGATTCTGTCAGTACATTTTGGGGGTGGGGGTCTTTTGTTGAACAAGGTGCTAAGCTGTGCTTTAGTCTTTTATTTAAAAAAAATGTCAGTTTTGTGGTGTGATCATTTCCGCGTGCAGGCAACCGAGATGTGAGAAGGTGGGATAAGGATTTTTTTTTACAGGCCATAGAATGATAATTAGGTTGTGTGAATAAATGACAAGAGTAGTGAGAACCTGTGATTGAGACGTGTTTAACTTAGGAATGTTAGGGCTTGAACAACAAGGAATCTTTAATTTGGCAGTAGTATGGTAAAAGATTTCAAATATGACATCTGTTGTCATTTTTAACTTATGGTGTGTACTGATATACTACAGTTAGTCTTCATAATAAGGTGGGGGCAATTAGATCGGGCAGCTGACTGTGTGTTTATAGAGATTTAATGCATGGTCAGGTGACATGTCTTGACCAATGAAATGTCTACATTTTTTCTTGCCACTTTATATGATACATATATGGACAACAGATTAATGTGTTGTAAATTGTGAGGAGTTTGCTGGATTCTTCTCAGACAGGGTGTCCTCCATCATTCATTTTTTTCTTTATTACTTGGATTACAAGACCTTCGAGCCAGGGACTCTTTTACAGAGGTTCCGTGTCAGTGACAGGACAATAAATACCAACAAAACAAACAACAAACTGGGCATAATTATGCACAGAGCAACTATAGAAAAAAATCATGATACTGAGTAAATAGAGGAGTAGCATAGGCAGTAACTGTTTAGTCAAACAGAGCAAAGAAGATATGAAATGAGGGCAGCCGGATCCAGCCTTATCGATTGTAGATGCAGGGGGGGATGGGAGGTGATTGCTATGGCCATAGCAGTGGAAGAGTGGAGGTCTGGCCTTGTTGAGATGAAACATTGGGGTTGTGGGAAGGGGGGGAGGAAGCTGCTAGGTCCAGGACAGGGGTGGATTAGAGGAGGAAAGAGGAGAGATGCTACTGGGAGAGGCAAAGGAACATAGGGTAGGTGGTGAACTTAATCATTACTGGCAAGGAAGTAAGAATGATTTAGGAGAGAGCAGTTACAGCTACTAACTGCTGTGAGATAATGGCAGAGCTCACATTTGAAGGGGCCCCATTTAGACACTGCTAGGACTGTAGCAGGGAGGTCATTCAGCCATAGGGGCACCTGGTATGCAAACGACCACCGTACCTGTGCTATGCGGCAGCAGGGGACTTGGAGACTTTGATGTGCCATACCTCATGTTAGATGTGGGTTCATCGCTTGTTTGAGGAGATTCTGTATAATAGAGAGGGTTTGGCCAAGGCAGGCTTTTTTTGCTAGAAGACAAGTTTGGTACTTCACCCTACCCATGAGATTTAGCCAGTTTGCTTGTTTGTACAGGTCACAGGTATGGGTGAGATGGTGTGCACCTGTGATCAACCTACAAGCCTTATTAAGTGCAGCATGGATCCTTTTTAGCATGGTGTCAGTCGCAGCACCATAAGCAACTAGCCCATAGCCGATGATGGATATAACTGAGCTGTTAACAGCTAGCCTGAGCACATATGGGGTCATGCATCACCTGTACCTGTACAACAGACCAATCTTCATGTTTACTGATTTTGCAACTTGGTCAACATGGGTGGCATAGGACAGTGAGCAGTCCAGGGTTATACCCAGGTACTTAAAGTTCTGGACTTGCTCTAAAGAGTTACCCATAGTGTTGCAGATAGTTAGCATATGAGATTTGAATTTTTTGTGGGGATTTGCAAAAAGCATGATTTTAGTTTTTTTTTGTAGTTCATGATCAATTTATACTTAGTGAACAAGGTTTCAACAGATGAGAAATTATGTTGTAGTTGGGCCTCAAAGGGAGGCAGGTCGGGTTGACTGGAAAAGATGATGGTATCATCAGCATACAGTAGCATGTTGGCATTGCAAGCCAGGGGGAGGGTATTCATAAAGAAACTGAAAAGTGATGGGCCCAGAATTGAACCTTGTGGGACACCAGAATGGACTAGTTGGCTATCAGAGAGGACCCCATTCATTTTAACCTGCTGTGACCTGCCCCTGAGGTAACTATCAAACCATCCAACAACCTCTGGTGACAGCCCAGTGGTGGAGAGAGTCAAGCAGGATGTTGTGATTGACAGTATTGAAGGCTTTTGTGAGGTCGATGTATACCACCACCACTAAGTGCCCCCAATGTAAAGAACTATGTATGTAGCTGATGAATTCCAATAGGGCAGTGGTAGTGCTATGTGTCTTATGGAAACCATGCTGCTCTATGCATTGGATCTGGTGCTTCATAAGATACTCAGTTAACTGGTCCAAGACAATTCATTCCAGTGCCTTTGGGTGGGGTTGGGGGGAATTAAGATAGGGCAGTAGTTTGTATGAAGTGCCGATCCCCACTTTTATGGACGGGAGTGACTACGGCAGTCTTCCATCTCTAGGGGAAGGGAACAGGGAGTAATTTCAAAGTTTTGTTACAGGGGTGAGGACTTCTTTGAAGGTGAGACAGAGGAGTTTTAGGTCAAGTGAGTCGCTGCTATATCTAGACTTACCCAGTACCCATAGCAGATATATTCTGGCCTCAAGCCTAGTGACTTTCTTGAAGTGGAAGGAGGGGGGCATGGGGGGACGCCAAGGCTGTTTTCCCTATCATTTGGTACAAGGATGTCAAAGAAGTCAGGTGGGAAAATGCCACTTAGGCCCGAGAAGGCTGAGTTAAAAGTATTGGCAATCTGTTTGGAGTCTTGGATGATATCACCATTGACAGATTGCATAGATAAGGACAATTTACTGTTTCTTCCCGTGAGGTCATGCATGTTATTTCAAAATTTCCTGCCATCCCCCATATGTTATAGATTTCTGCCTTGAAGTGGTGGGTCTTGGCCAAGCGAATCTCCTGAATACAGGCATTTCTGGTAGCTTTGTGACGTAGCCAGTCAGCCTGCTTCCCAGTGGCTTGGAAACGGTGCCACAGGTTGTTCCTGGAGGTTATGTTGCTGTGCAAGGATGGAGTAATCTAGCCATTGTTTACTCCTTTAATCTTACACGTTCTTATGGGGGCATGTATGTCACAAGCAGTATTAAACATTGAGATGAAGTATTCAAGGGCCATGTAAGCAGTATGGGCAGAGTCAATGGGTGACCAATTAGTTTGCCTGAGATAGGTCTTCAGAGGTTCAAGGTGCCCATACTTTAGGACCCAGTGAGTGACTGTTTTAGATGATGGCTTGGGGGCCCTCTTTGACCATTGGCAAAGGATGGGGGAGTGGTCACTTAGTGAGTCAGGAAGGACATTGCCTGACACCATGTGTTAGGCTCATCCATGGACTGCAAGAATAAATTGAACCCTGAAGGATCTCCCAGCCCCCTTCCTTCTTCTTCACCTCCACTCAGTCTGCTTCCCCTACTACTGACCTCACCCCGATTCCAACTCTGGTGTGTACCTTATTCCCCCCCCCCCCGCTCCATAGTCACACCAGCCCTTGGGATGCAAATTCCCTGGATCATGGCTGGTTATGCACCTGCTGCCCTGGCTTGCAAGCCCTCCCATCTATGGCACCCGGCCAACTTACTATCCTGTCCCACCTTTTAACAAGGCCATCCACTTGGCTGCTACCTGTTACACCAGTCACCCTGTTGATTAGTTCATGCTAATTTACTGTCAATTGGTATAGGATTAGCTCCATTATTTCTATAAAGAGTTATGTACCTTGCTTGTCTCAAAGGTCTATAATATTTGCAATGTTTATAATGTGTTTCTTGATATGGAATCTTTGCCAATGAGCTTTTGCTCAAAGGTACTTTTTCAAACAATAAACAATACAATACAATGCAATACAGTGATGTTTAGTATTCTCTTTGGATGATTGGTTAGAACCCAGTCCAGTAGAGTACTAGAGCCGGTCCTGTAATTTACCCTAGTGGGGGAGTCAACCAATTGCGTCACATTTATGGCGACGATCACGTCCTTGTAGGAGGCTGCTTCTGTGGCAAACCTGTTGATATTAAAATCACCCAGTAGCACCACCTCATGGTTTTAGCGCAAACTCGTTAGGTAATCCAAGATCCTATGAATGCCCCGAGTGTGGTCCCTGGGGGGGGAAATGTACACAGAGACAGTGTTGAGTGATTTACCACAGGGACCAAGGAGTATTTTGACAGCAAGGGCTTGGACATTTGTCCCAGTATCTACTAGGGAAAGGGTGTGGCCCTGCAGGGTATCCCTGAGATAAATAGTGCACCCACCACCCCTTTTGCCCATTCTAGCTTGTCTAAAAAGGCAGTACCCATCTAATGAAATTGCTGCATCAGGGATCCTAGGTGTAAGTCAGTTCTCTACTACAGAGGGCACATCGGGCCTGTGCTGGGCATCCCAGGTCTGGAGTGCATCATATTTTGATACCAGGCTACATATGTTGATAGAAGCCGGTGTTAGTGTGCCTCAGTTTCATCCCATGGTGTTTGGTTGTTCCTCAGGTCCAGAGTTAGTGTGGATATTACCAGAGAGTAGTAGCAGTAATATTGTTATCCAGAGTAGGAAGTTTTTGAGTATTCATAGTCCAGATGCTTTAGGGCTGGGGTTTCTCCAGGTGGGCTTTTACAGTCCAACAGGGTTGGGCCTTATGGTAACATTCGCAATCAGTCTTCCTGGGAAGAGTTTGAGATCTGTCTTAAATCTTCCCTTTCTAGGGAACATTATTGAGAAGGTGGTTGCATGGCAGCTTGAGGTTTACCTTGCTACCTTTAACATCTATGAGCCCCTCCAGTCTGGATTTAGGGCAATGCACAGGACAGAGATTGTGTTAATATGGGTACTGAATGACCTGCTCAAGGCAAGGAATTGGGGAGAGTGATCACTTCTTGCTCTCTTCGATCTCTCATCAGTGTTTGACACTGTGGATCATGGACTTCTTTTGGACTGATTGAGGGAATATGTAGGACACACTGGCAAAGTCATCAGCTGGTTTGAGTCTTTTCTCCGGGGCAGGACCCATACTGTGGTACTGGGAAATTATTCCTTGGACCCAATGGCCCTATCCTGTGGAGTGCTCCAAGGTTCAGTCCTCTCACCCATGTTATTCACAACATATATGCTGCCCCTGGGTGAGATCATAAGATGGTATGGGTTTGGGTTTCATTGCTATGCTGATGACACCCAGCTGTACCTGTCTTTTGCACCTGAAAGAATGGATGCAGTCAATGTGTTTAATGAGTGCCTGTCTGAAATCCACACATGGATGGCGTCAAGCTGGTTGAGTCTTAATCCAGCAAAGATTGAAGTGCTGGTGGTTAAGCCAGGTTGGGGGGGGGAGTGGAGATCTCTGAGGAGGATCTCGGGCTTTTGCTTGGTCCATCTAATCTAGTGCCTCCACCAAGGTGAAAAATATGAGTGTCATTCTGAATAATTAGCTGACACTAGAGGCTCAGGTGTCAGCAATAGTCTGGAGTGGGTTTTATCATCTTTGTAATATCACCCAGATTAAGTCTCTTGTCCCTCTCAATGACCTAGCGACACTGGTACATGTGCGTTTGTTACCTCAAGGCTCAACAGCTGTAATGCACTCTACATCAGGGTCAAGGGAAGTGCATTTTATCATCTGCAGCTGCTGCAGAATGCTGCAGCCTGGTTGTTGATGGGTCTCCCAAGGTCCTGGCATATTTTACTGGTGCTGCATGAACTGCACTGGCTGCCAGTGTTGTGGCATGTCTCCTATAAAACAGGTGTGCTGACCTATAAGTATCTATGTGGGATGGGTCTGATCTACCTGTTGGAGCTCCTTCATCCTTACTCCCTGAGATGCTCTCTCCACTTGGCAGGGGAGGGCCTCTTGGAATTCCCCAGAGCTAGGTTAAAATCTTTGGGGGACTGGGCATTTGAAGTGGCTGCTCTGGCTCTCTGAAATTCATTGTCTGGATCTCTGAAGGGGGCCCCATCTGTGGAGATTTTCAAAAGTGGTTTAAAAATCTTTCTATTTTGACAAGCATTTAGAATTTAATTATTGCTAGTTGGAGTTTGGATATTTGTAGGGAATGATATTATGTTATGTGAGTATGTTAAGAAATTTTACTGATACTGAATGTTGTTTTTAAATCCTATGAAATGGCACCCTGAGCCTTTATTTATTTCGTTTTTTTATTTAGTTTTTGTTGACCGGGTAAGTGCGCTAGACAAATCCTGCCTCTTTTCAGGCACGACCCGGGTGAGGGGGATACAGATGAATGCCAACTGACCTTGAACCAGATTAAGCTGTTGGAAGGGTGCCACAAATAAATAAAAACTACAACTACTACTATATAGGCAGTTACTTTTCCTATAAGGAAACGGTGACATCCAAACCATATAATACCATCAATGTAATGTATGATCTAAAAATACCATCAGTCTAATGTCTTATTGATGGTATTAGATTGAACACTTGTGATATTCCTTGCATGCAATGCATGTCAGCTTTTAATGTAACCAGCTTTTACAGGAAAAGCCAACTTGTATTCAATTTAGGAAAATGTAAGTACACATTGATTTACTTTAAACATACTCTATATATTACAAAAAATAATGAATAGGGAACAGTGTTTTACTTTGCTATAATTCCTTCTTGAGGTTCTGGTGACATGATGAAACCATTTGAGCTTCACTCTCATGGTTATCATCCATGTATAACATGGTTTTCTATTTATTATTCAGTTTGCTCTGTATGACACAAACAAACGCATGGAGCATGGTGCAAAACTGTGGAAAGTGAAGCAATACAGAGCTTGGTACATGTAAGGGATTAGGGTTGCAATTTGTTTGGATGGAAGGAGGCTGATGTCACTGTGTGTGGATTCAGTGCTGTGGAGGTACTCGGAGGAGCCGGTCACACCAAGGACTCTGAATGCGCATTGTATTTTTATAATAGGTATGATATCATTGCCTCATTAAACTCAGAGTCCAGTTCCAATTTTTTATATAGTGTACAAGTTCTGTGTTTCCCTAGTATTCCTCTTCTTTTCACCATCTAGGCTAACCATTTTTGATTCAATGGAAAACTCCTGAAAGCGGAGAAAATGATAAGCCAAAGTAGAAGCTGAATAGGCAGAGACAGAGAACGGAGGATGGAGACAGAGAATGGAGAACGTCTAGGAAAAGGGCTGCTGCCATGGAAGTGTTTAAAGCACCCTGTGTAATTGAAGGAGTCTAGCAAGCATCGGCATTTGCTGCTGAGTAAGACTTTTCTGTGTCTGCATTTTGTTTGAGATATAAGAACACAGGTGAGTGCAAATTGAATTTTGAGGATTTAATCCACATTTAATCATAAGGAGAGTGGGACATGGACACAGATCTGGTTTTCAGCATTGAACTTTATTTGAACACCACTGTAGCTGTGTGACTGAGTGACTGTGGGATTGGAAAGTGAGACACAGTCATGGAACTGGTTACCTGCCTTGAACTTTGGTTGGATGCCGCTGAGTACCCCCTTCCCCTGGCTGGGTTCCTGATAGTTTCCCAATAGCTCAAGGCAGAAAAACAAGATAAGAGCAGTTCTCCCTCTAAAGGCTTTGCTGTTTGAACTATCTCAGGCTACTCTGTTCTTTAAGCTGTTACCGATGTACAGTACACTTGTACAGCTTTTATTGTCCTGTTATTTTAAGACACAGTTATTTGTTTTTATTTATTTATTTATTTTGTCTTTGAGCTCAATGTCCAGCAGTTAATCCTTGAACCTTAATTGTTCAACTTTTAATGCTTTAATGGTCTATACATTTAGTGCTGTTTTCTTCTAGCACTTGCTCTTAGCATAACTTAATTAAGGAGATTGCTGGTTTGATAATACCAGCATCAAATGATCAGGGATTAGTAATAGGGTATTATACTAATCTCTGCCAGTAGTGATGAAACTTATGAATTACATGAATTACATGAAATTATAACTTGCATCAATCATTTCATCTGCTACCACTCAGTTGAAGTAAAGAACTATTGTAACAGCCAGGGTAATAATTGGAGGACTGTCAGCTAAACAATTTTAAAATTGTCTAATCCTCCAATTCTAGTAAGTTAACTAATTAACTGAAATAGATCCTCCTGTCTAGATGTTAGCTATTTCCAGCTTGATGACATGATGCTTTGACATTGATTAATTAGTGCATAGAACTATTGGTATTTTCACACAGTTAAGCTCCCTGCGTTGCTCAGAAATTTATATATATATATATATATTCTTCATAATGTCTTGTCACCTTATTTTTGGGAGTTGATATCATTGGTTTTACAACTATATAGCTTTGTGCTTTTAAAATAATAAATTATAAGCATAAAGCTGTCCGATTTTTAGGCCTGTCCTAATTTAACTTCTCATTTGCACAAATTTGTAGTTTTTGAACTTGAGTGGTTTTTTATTCTTCTGACTTGGTTTTTGTACTGAAATAACCTATATTTATCACTTTTAAAAGCTTTAATTTATAGTTTCATTTTAGTTTACATTTATGCAACATCCTATTAGAATATAGTGTATAGCACAGTGGGACTGATGAATACTAGAAGTGGAAAGGTGGTGTTACCAAAAGGGAAAAAAGGGGAAAAAAAACAAAAAAACAATGGGTGCATTCTTAATGAGCCACTCCTTATAACTACATCTAACCCCACTGATGTTAAAATGGGAAATAAGACTATTTTTGTCTGATGCTGAAGTGGTGAAGTTGGATCAAAAAGGAAATTTATCTCAGGAGAAGAAAAATGAAAAGGTCAAGGAGAGTAAGGAGCATATAAAAGATAATGGCAGGGGTAGGGAACCAGAGATCAGGGATCAGCATGATGAGCAGGATGACGTACTGTAGAGGCAAAATTTAAGTTTGATGATCCTGACAAACCTATTTTAGGAACACCCACTAAAAAGATAAAAAAGAAGGGTAAAAGTAAACAGGATCACATGGAACCTCAAAAATTCACTCAAAAAAAAATCACAGAATTTTTTGCCCCAAAACAGATAAAGGGTAACATATTATATAACTTCCCCATTCAGGAAAGTCTCAAAACCTGCTGTGGTCTCCTTTCAATAACTCTCAGAACACTAAATTGGAAATGCTCAATTCTACTAATCAAATTTCACAATATCAAGCTGGCTTTAGGGAAAGTTTTTCAGTGGTTAACAATATATTTTGTCTTTCTCACCTGTCTGAAAAATACATTTATCTTAGAAAATCTAAACGTTTTGCATTATTTATAGATTTTTCTTCAGCTTTCAATTCCATCAACAGAGATAAGTTATGACAAATATTATTGGGTTGTGGCATTGATACTGCATTACTCAAATTAATTAAAATGTTGCATTCCAATACTACTACCACAATTAGATTTGACAATAAGGGAACATTAACTGAATTTGTTGAAACGAATAAGGGGATAAAGCAGGGTTGATTCTGGCCCCTGCATTATTTAATTTTTATATTAATGACCTGCTAGAATACCCAGATAAGGATACTTTTGACTCCCCTAAAATTGCTTGATCCCCTTCATTCATTGACTTATGCTGATGACTTTGTAATGTTTTCACTAACAAAGAATGGTTTACAAAAAAAGATTGACATTCTCTTTCAGAAATGTACTAGCCTGGAGTTAAAGGTAAACATAAAAAAAAATAGTGATTTTTGGAAAAAACTAAGGAAATTATAATAAACTTAGATTTACCATTGGTGCCAAAAACATAGAAGTAACTACTGAATATTGTTATCTAGGGGTAAAATTTGTATCTTCAACAGTCTGGGCAAATCATATTAAAGAACAGTTAATCTAGGCTAAATGGGCTACTAAGACTTTATTAAGATTTAACTACCAATATGGTGGTAATTCAATTTATCCAGCCTTAAAATCAGGTGAAGCCAAATTACACCCTCTTTTTCTTCACAGGGCAGAGGTTTGGGGTTATGTGAACAATAAAGATCTCAAGAAACCATTGTCATTTTTTTTTTATAAAGCTCTTCTAAAAGTTCCAAATTCAACATCTAATGCTATGTCTAGAGTTGAATTGGGAAGGATTCCTATCAATTATCTTAAAACCCTCACGCTCATATCCTATTGGCTTAAAATAATAAATTCAAATAAAAGTATCCCTAAGAGATGCCTTAATGAGAAAATGGAATGGCAACACAATGGTCTTCAATCACCCTGGCATGACTTCTTGATAAGAAATCTAAATAAAATAAAGATGGGCCTTTTGTGGTCTGATTTCAAAAGGGGAGTTTTGATTTCAAATTTATACTGAGATAGCATCAAAAGTAAGTTATATCACTTAGGAAAAAGTGCTGATGTGAATTCCATAAAGGTACAGAGATATGCGCCTTGGTTTAAGACTAATAAAATAGACCATTCACTCGAAAGTTATTTGAGTCTTCCTATAAAACCAGAAAAAAGGAAATTAATTACCTGGGCAAAATTTGAAATTTTGAATTCAAAATATATGTATTTTAATTTTAAACATACAACTGAAACTGACAAAAGCAAGCAATCTCAGTACCCCTGTAACAGAGGCTTGTTGAATCCATTAGGTATATCATTATATGGCCACTATAAGAAACAATAAGGAATCAGTTTCTGCTGGATTACTTGAAAATCTATGCAGATTTAAACTATGATTTTGTTTTCATTTTATTGCACCATCAAACCGAAAAAGATGCTGAAATAATTTCAAACTTTCTTGCCTCAGTTATTAAACTTGAAAGGAAAAATGATCATATACTAAAGAACAAGAATTTGTGACTTTAATGTAATAGGATTGCCATGAAACTCATTTCAATTCTAATAATTTTTTTACGGACAATCTATTGTATTTCTGTTGAATTACTGTTTGGGCAGCTCAATGTATGTTGCAAATAATGTTGTGTTTTTAAATAATTTTATGTATAATTGCCATTTTCGGCATTTGTTTTTTTAAAATTTTCTGTACCTTTTTTTAACTTTGTAAAAATCATAGTTCTTGCCTATTATAATTGATCAAATAAAAGAACTGAACTAGGGTTGCAATTCTTGTTCAACAGGAGCTCACAGTCTCTTCTGACACATTGGGGAAATCACATTTTCGTTGTAAGAGTAGCTCTACATCACTCATCCCACTGTGTTCATCATATGATCATATGTGCTCTGCTGACTCAGTTGCATTTTTTTTGGGGGGGGTGTTGTTAATTGATCCAATCCTTGATGCAGATCTTTATGTGCTCTCTCATCTGACACAAACTTTACAAACAACAACTGTGGAAAGAATGTCTGTTTAGTAACTCAGAGAAAAAATGTGGGTTTTAGTAGCTGGATGATCACGGCAATCCACCACCAACATTAAAATCATTCATTATAGCTGATAAACCAACATCAGGGTTAGATTAAAACCACACTGAGTATAGAATATAAAGCTAGATTGACATTTTTTTAGCCATTAGGTCATAAGGAATGAATGATCTATAATGAAAAAAAGTAAGCATACTGTACTTATTTGTTTATTTTATTCTTAGGGTATTCTTGGAAGAGCTAAGGGTCGAAATGTAAATTTTAACTTTACTTTCATTGATTGTGAAATTTAGCATTTTGTTTTACTTGTAACCCACATGCTGATGTAGCACCCTGTTTTTTTTTTTGTGTGTGTGTGTGGCTGTGTGTGTGTTTTTCATACTGAGATCAGTCGTGATTATGAAGCTCTGGAAATTAGATTTTTGTACTTTCTTTTAGTCATGCCTTGAGCATCTAAAGATATTCATCTCTTTTGAATTTGTGTCTGAGTACATCAAATACCTTGAAAAAAAATGTGAGTGGACACTAATAGAAAGGCAAGAGTTGTTAGGTTGCTTTCAGAGCTGACATATCTCAATGAATTCATTTTTACTTTTTTTTTTTATTACATTACATGTTTGGTTTCTAGTTTGGCTAAATGACAGTGAGGCAGGTATGTGCAGGAGAAGCCTGGAGGCTGTCCTGCCTGAAGTGTGTGTGGTCCCTGTTTTGAAGATATGTTAACAAATTTCCACTAATTCTCTAATGAGGTCGATATTATCAATTTAAAGGGACCGTTCAGTTTGAAAGTTAAAATACAGTAATTTGATCTAGAGCCCAATAACACTATTAAACAAGTCCTTATTGCTTTACCAACCTTTTCCCATTTGTTTTGGGGGCAAGGTTCAGTTTGCTTATGAGCTACAAAATAAATAACACTAGGGGGACGCTGACTGAAAGAAGTGATATCATATTACAGGGCAATACAATTTCTTCACTAAACAATTGTTCTAATACATACAAACACATTGTTGGCCTCCTTTTTCTCTAATAAATATTCTGATCCATTTTCTATTTTTGAACGGCCCTTTAAACACAGTCAGAAACATAGATATTCACAAACAAACTTCAGCATATCAGAGACCCGGCCAGTGTATTGTAGGAGCCTCCATTTCCTTTCGGGCATCTCTTTCCCACAATGCACTCTTCCAATGAGCACAGTGCCCAGTGGGGTTCAGAAGAAGAAGCAACAGCTAGAAACAAATACATATGTAAACAGTTGTTCAGACAACATTGGCACAGTACACAGAACAGACATATCGTTAGACACACAGAAGCTTCACTGACACTGAATGACATCACTCTTGTGTGTGCTGATGCAGACATATGGGTTAGTGGTGTGCACAAAAAAACAACTTCCTTCTCAAGGATCTTAAAGAAAAATTATTCCTCCACCCCAGTGATACTTTTTTAATGATCACCATGAAGCTATGCAAAACATTATATGTGTCTAGGAATTATGCAGTTTTTGAGTAATTCAGTATTCAGTTTTGCCATAAATATTTTGGAATTTGAAAATGTTTTGTTCTTAGTGGCAAATTCTCATTTTTTTTCTTAATTTGACACTAGTAATACATTGCTGAAAATCAACTAGCAGGCCCACCTAAACAGACACACACACACACACACTCACACTGGTGACACCTTCAAGGAGAACTTTAACAAAACCTAATATTTAGACACAGTCCAGCCTGTATTTCCCATTAGTGCTGTATTCCTCCTCCTTATTATTTATTACTGAGGTCATCTGTATGAAAACAGGATCTTTGCTCCTGAAGAGTTTGTCTACTCTTGCTGCTTTCTCCCTACCTGAAGTCAGAGTGCACTGCTTGTAATACCATAGTTACTCCCATGGCAATAGATTGTGATGTCACAACAGAGGATTATGGCTTGAAGTAGTGAGCAAGCTATAGAGGCAGATGGACTCCAAAGAAACTCTAAGCAATAAAGATCACATATTCATGCAAATTTCATTAGTAATAAACAGTGGGGAGGAAAAATATATAAACTATAAACAGAATGCAGGCAGAATTGTACCTAATTATTATGCTTTATAAAAGTTTTCTTTGAGGTGTCAGTAGCTCGTTAAACATTATCTGACGTTCAAAATGAGGGGATACCATGACATTTTACATAATTTTGTAGGATTACCTATGTAATCCTGAAATGCAGTCTCCCGACCTACATTATACCGACGTCAGGAGACTGCATTTCAAAATCCTGATGAGTTTGCTTTATCTCGGGGGCTTCACCCGGACTCCCAACTAATATATTCAACTCTGAGAAGTGGACCTCAGAGTTGGGTGTTAGGCTCTGGGGCAGGAAATTTTTTTTAAAGTTCACTCTGTGGGAACAGAACACCATCCCCGATACCTTGCTGGCCGAGCTGTAGGAGCATTAGCGCTCCACACTATGGGGCATCTCAGCCAACACCTCTACCTGCTGTGTCCAAATGGTTATGCCAGGTGAAACTATGTTTTGCAGGTGTAACCCAGTATTTCCCCAGGCGAAATACAATTTTGCCCAGCAAAATGAAATTTCACCCAGCAAAATGACATTTCACTGTCGGGCTGAAATATCAGGAATCCCTAATTACAAGATACCGATGCCGGGCTCCTACATGTCAGGACCCTCAGCTTTGGTATCTCATAAGGGTACCATTTTGTATTCCCCTATTGAACATCAGTATAGTACAGTATCTGTTTTAAAAACAAAATGCCCTGTAAAGAGAGGGTCTGTTTGTTGTACATACCACTGTGCACACCGATACTCCAAAGCTACAGGAAGAGAGGATCCTGGATGGAAAGAAAACACACACACACACTGAAGACAGTGCTACAGAAGGGAAAGGGAAGGGAAGCAAAAGCAGAACTTTGGGCCTTACTCACCACCTTCTATTGCTTTTGGAATTGATCATTCAAAAAGAACTCAGTTCTGGATTAGCAGCACCAGTTTACAGAGAAGTGTAGTTTTTAATATGGCCTTCGTGTGAGGTTTTAGAACAGAGCTGCTGGAGGAATTGCCATGTCTTGCCAGATGCAGCAGATAGGTTCAAGAGCAAGGGCAGGATTAGCAGAAGACTTTCAAGTGCCTTGCACAGCAGTGTTGTGACTGTAAACTTCACAGGCAAAGTTTTTGCAAAGCTTCACAAAGTTTTCTCTGACCTCAGCAACTTTGACTTTGCCAAATTTCTAAAGTTTTCTCCATGAAGTGCCCATTATTTTAAAGTGGCCACTTAGTGGGTGAATTTTGGCCAATTCACAAAAAAAAACAAAAAACAGCCACTTCACCGGGGGAAATCATTGTGAATTCAGTGGGTTCACACTTGGTGAATTCTGTGGAGTTCACAAATGAATTAGCAAAGTGACATTTGGCCACTTCACCCATCCATAACCTTGTGTCATGATTTCACTGCAAGTTATACAACCTAGAAGGTGGTCAAACTTGCATTCAGAACTGGAACAAATAGTACCCTGAAAATGATGCCACAAATTCTTCCTAGGCATTGCAAACAGCATTCAAATGTTTAGACATATCTGCATGGTGCACGTTGCATTGGAAACTGGAAGCCACTCCTGCATCATACCTTCTGGAAATTCTGCCCCGGGGAGAGCTGTACCATGATGTGACAGTGTTGATCTGGGTTTGGGTTTAATTTAACACTCCAGAGTGGGGTTCACCTGGTGGAAACAGTTTCCCATTCAGTTACCTCTGAGGAAATGGTGTGAGAGTGAAGAGAGCATTCCCAAAAGATCTAATCCTACCCTACCTCATGTCATGTCTCCCAAGCTCAGAAGAGTGAGCTAGACTAGAAATGGGTCAACCATTTTCAAGGAGATTTCAAAACTCCATAAACCTGGCAGGTTCTAAAGTTTCCAAACAAACTGATGGCTTGCTGCACCAAAAGTCACTGATCTGAGAAATTAAACCTTTAAAAAATAAAACCTTTGAAAATGGACCTGTGACTTCACGAATATATCCCTAAAGCCTCCGAGATGCATGCAGGACCCACAGATTTTTTTTTTCACGAAGCTGCATGAGATTTATTAATCATTTAATGCTTTTACCTTCCAAACTCCAATGTTCAAAAGTAGAGATCAGAAAAAAATACATTTTTTCAAATCCTGAGTTGTTCAAATCAAATTCAAAACCTGAAATGGATCATCTAGGCTGGATTTTCAAAGACTTGGAGCACAATTTTTATTCAGCTGCATTACTTGTGACATGACTGTTTGACCACATAAAACATCAGCTAGCTTCTTGTGGTAGGTGCCGTAAATAGCACATTGAAACTGATTCATGCATCAGAAGGACACATGCATCATGATTCAGTGAGCAAAGTGTTGCAAATGCGTGAAATGTTTGTAAATCACACACACACATTATGGTGCATTTGCCACAGTGCAGCTGCAGTGGAAAAACAGCTGCAAGTCCTGCATCCATAGCTTTGAATATTCAGGCCCCTGTCTCTAATTTGTACACATCCTTCTCACAGAATAGTCACATCTGAAAGGGGAATATTGCTCCAGGGCACTGTGAGGAAAAACAGGAAAATAAAACTTAATACTGGGTAAATCTGGAGAAATGTGTTTTTTTGGGGGGAGGGGGGTTTCAGAAAATGTTTTACCCAGTGCTTCAACTATACTGATAAAATGATTATTATGCAACAGATCAAAAGCTTAATGAATAAGGCCCAAAGACACAAACAGAGAACTCAGAGGTATTGCTCTTTGCAATCAGTGATTCAGAATCTGTAAGCCCATATAAAGAACACATTGCACTAATACAGACAGGCAGCAAGACAGACATGTGACATAGCCAGCATGGATAGCATTTAGCATGTGAAAACATGTTAGTGAGATGCAAGAAAAGTGATATGATAAGACAGCCCTAAAGATTGTGTATGTGCTCTGGTTTCTTGTGTTTTTTGACTGAAGGAAGATGACTGTAGAGAAATGGGATTGCTGGGTGTTATGAGCTGACAACAGGGGTTCTATGCTGTCATTAAGTATGGGGGTGGGCTCAAAATGGATGAGAAATACTTGCTTTTCTATAGGATATACAATAGACAGGCCAGCCAACCAATTATGGTTCGATTCCATTTTTAACTGCAGGAAAGAATAATGCGATCTTGCTGAGGATCAAACCCAGGATCCAATGAATTCTATTTAAGTGTTCAGTCAGCTGAGCTTATAGCTCAGCTAGTTAGCCTGTGCTTCCTGTGGTCACTGTCTTCCTTGCAATAAATCAGTAAGATAATTGGGATCACTGCGCTCTAAAATAAAGTCAACCAAACTGCAAAAACCTAATACATAGATACATAGATACATAGACAGTGTCGGCAGATTAGGGCCTATGGCCCACCCAGTCTGCCCATTTAAGTTTGTAAGTTCAGTTTATGTTTTCCAGGAAGTCTGTTGCTCCTTACCCCTGACCTCCAGAATTCCTTTATGTCTATCCCATGCATTCTTAAATCCCGTGATTGTTTCAGCCCCCACCACTTCCTCTGGCAGTAATACCCAATTACTACTACTTTTAAAATAATATGACTGTCTAATGCGTTTCTGGTCACCATGACCCTTTCTCAAAGGTCATATTATTTTAAAATAAATATTTTTCTACTTTATTTTACTGCAGCATCATTGATTTTTACTGGTGGTGGGTGAGTGCCTGGTTCAGAAGTAATTGGACATTGAGTTTTACCAAGAGCACCCCCTCCTTGTGCTAGCCTTTCTGTGTGTTTGATAAACCTAATACCTAGAGAGACCCAAAACAAAAGCCCCCCCAAAACAAAAATAACAGATCTGTTTGACAGTGCTAGTGCAGTGATGCCCCAACAATGGCTTGCTTCCATAGAATTACACTAATCTTCCTAAAGGGGTAATCATCACTAACCTGATATCAGACCCTCTTTCCCTCAACAAGACATTTAGTACCCAGACTTATAGATGGATGACAGTTAAGATATTATCATCTGGGTGGTTGGGATCAGAAGGTCACAGGCTCAAATTCAATACTGCGGAATTGGACTCAAGCCTCATATCAAGCTTTGACGCTGTACTGCAGTGTGTGGATGACACACCCTTAGATGTTTCGCCCTTTGGACTAGACATCCATCTGCACCAAAGTGTCTTCTGTTCATCTGTTAGTCATCCAGGTGGAAGTGAAAGCTCTTATGACACTAGCCAAACACTGTAGGGATAGCCTTACTGTCCTGCTTCAAATGATCTCTCTTTCTATTACTTCAGTAAAGCAAGCTCTAGTGTTTTGTTAAATGAAAAGAACCTAGGGTTATGCCAAAAGTGCATGGGCAGTATCACTACATTTTAAAGATGTGCGTTACAGTGAGTCCTGCCCTTAATGAAGTCAACCATAATTCTGCCATGTTGTTTGCCAGTATTACCCACAGTGCAGTGCATCAGGTGATTTTTAGATTCTAATGCTATTGTTTAAGTCTCTTTGTGGAGGATTGTTGAGTGCATACTTGTTTCCCTGTTGGCAAAGATTTACTGTCTGTTAAGTATCTCACATTCAGTGTTACTTTAATACAGTAACATAGTAATGTAGTATTGTGGTGATGGATTAGATGTAGGGTTGATCTTGTCCACCTCTCTTGACACATGGCAGTAAGTATACTGTAAGTAATTTGAGTATAGACACCCATCTAAGCATATCAGCCAAATGCTACTTCTACTCATACAGTGCAGCACACGATACTGTTCCCCTCAGGAATCTGTCCACATGTAGTCCTGCTTTAAAAGCCTGAACATTGCTAGATTTCACAACCTTACTGGTTAGGCTATCCCACATATTACGCTCTTAGTTATACATTGTTTTGTAAAACACTTTGAGGTACATTGTGTGTGTGTGTTTCTCCCATTCTGTGCTATAGCAAGTTTTAACTGTGGATAGTGCTCTAAACCCACAAGCTATTATATTCTATTCAGCTACATGTAGCAAACCATCACCTTTTGGCAGTATTTATTATGTCTATTTAAAAAATTTGAAACCTGTTGCACTTAATCAGTGGCAATGGTCCATTCTAACAAATGTGTAAAGCTGAAGCCAGTGCTAGAATCTAACTGTTGACCTCTACTGCCCTATCTATAGCTCTCTTACTTACTGTAGTTTGAAAGATTTTTGACTGACTGCTTTTTAATGTAGGCTGTGGCTCTTTTTTCAAAATAGAAAACTATTTATTTTTGAAGCATTTTCATAATGAAAGCATGACCAGAGGGTATAACAGGGTGACTTATTTGCAAAGATGACCACATACCTTCAGTTGGTCACTTTGGTTGCAAAATCATAGCCAAAGAATGACTAGCATATAGGTTATGGGGATAAAATACAGAATTTCAGATTTCTAAAGCTACTTTGTACATGAAATCTCAAAGTATTTTACAAATAAAAGAACAGGTACTGACAGTGAAGTGGCTGTATGCAAGCAAACATAGAAGCCATGTTGATCCATCTACACACCATGCATTGACATGGAATACTGCATTACAACTTGTTTTAGAGTGAGAGAGAGGGAGAGAGAGGGAGAGAGCAAGGGAGAGAAAGCAACAGTGAGAGAGAAAGGGAGAGAGAGATAAAGAGAGAGAGAAGGTTGTCCAAGCCACCTGTAATATCCCCAACCGTTACTGAAGAGTACCACTCAGAACTATAACTTCAAATTAAACAAAATAAAATAGGAAACAGAGTCATTGGATTCACATCTTATCTGATGGCTGGTGCCTCCCAGCAGGGCAGGCACCTTTAGCATAGTGTTAGCTAAACTCAAGTCCCGCTATATCTAAATATAATGTACTACACTTCATTGTCAGCACTGATGGATGTGACTGGGTCCCATTGGTGGACATGAACCTCAGCCACCTTGTTCTGTCCCAGAAATGACATCAGTACCACCAACTGATGCATATGGGCACATATGAAGACAAATAAGAACTGGGGAAACTAAGAGGGCTGTCAGAGAAATAAAGGCAGACTCAGACCTACATACTGTGGAGGTGGTAAGGAAGGGGGAAAACAGTTCCTTAGATATATTAGAGAAAAAAGGGAGAAGAAATTATTAGGCTAAAAGAGGGAGGCAGGGTAATTGAGGAGGTTGGACAAAAAGCAGTCACTCTAAATGGCTACTTATATTTTGTATTCACAAGGCGAGGCAGAGAGCATCTGCCAGAGAGTGACATTAAGATGGTTGCAAGGGGATCCCTGAGATGAGTCTGCAAGCATTTACCAGTGAAAGGGCTCATAAAGGGCTAGAAGCCCTAAAGATAGATATGGCCCCGAGGCCAGATGAGATGTATCCAAGGGTGCTCAAGGAACTGGCAGTGGAACTAACTGAACCCCTGGTAGGGCTATTCAATTGCTCAATTGAAGCAGGGGTAGTTTGAAAAGACTGGACAGTAGTGGACATAGTCGTGCTCCATTGGGGGAAGGGTTCATGGAGCAACCACATAACTACAGACCTACAGACCTATCAGTCTTACCTCTATTGTGGATAAACTGATGGAAACCTTTATGGACTACTAGAAGAGCATTAGATACCAGGGTAGTTAACAGCACAGGTTATGGCAGGGAGGTCTTGTCAGACCAACTTGATTGTATTCTTTGACTGGATAATAAGGGTAGTGAATAAGGACCACGCCATGGATTTACTGTACTTTGATTTCAGCAAGGCATTCAACTTAATGCGTCTCAAAAGGTTGCTGAAGAAGCTAGAGGATCTGGGTGCAGTGAAGGACACTGTTTAATGGGTAAGAGACTAGTTGGGAGGGAGACAGCAGAGGGCTGTGGTTAATGGAGTCAAATCAGAAGACATGGAGGTTACCAGTGGGGTGCTACAAGGATCGGTCCTGGGTCCAGTCCTTTTCAACATGTTAATCATCGTCACAGGAGAAGGAAAACAGGGCAACACGTGTCTCTGCAGATGACACAAAGCTCTGTGGCAGTGAAGACAACAAGGATGGGGTTAAGGAGATGCAAAGAGACTTGCTAAGGCTAAAGATGTGATCAAATGTTTGGCAGTTGAAATCCAATACCAAAAAGTGCAAGGTAATGCACATAGGGAGCAAGAATCCCAGGTACTGGGTGGCGGAGGGGTTAGGCTATGCATTACCTTTGAGGAAAGAGACCTAGGATCATCATCAGTGGCTCACTAAAACAATCAAGCCAGTGTAGCAAGGCCTACAGTAAGGCAAACAGGATGCTGGGGTGTACAGGAAGGGGTACTGAGAGCAGAAGAAACATAGAAACATAGACTTTGATGGCAGATAAGGGCTGCTTGGCCCACCCAGTCTGCTCATTTCCCTACCTATTAAATAAGCTGTAGAGCCTAGTTAACCAACAGCCTACTTCCTCCTACCCCCCCCACTAGAATTGTCTTATGTCTGTTCCTGTCTGCATTCTTGAATTCTCCTACTGTTTTTGACCCCACTGCCTCCTCAGGAAGGCCGTTCCATGCCTCCACCACCCTCTTTGTGAAGAGATACTTCCTCATGTTGCCTCTGAGCCATCCCCCCCATCTTCAAATTGTGCCCCCTTGTTCTTGCACATCCCTTTTTCTGAAAGATGCTACCCTCTTGGACTTTGTTGATTCCCTTGAGGTACTTGAAGGTTTTTAACATGTCCCCTCCTCTCCCTCCTTTCCTCAAGGGTATACATATTAAGCTCCTTTAGTCATTCTTCATATGGTTTCTGGTGCTGACCCTGCACCATTTTAATTGCCCTCCTCTGGACTGCCTCCATCCTGTCTATGTCCTTGTGGAGATGGGTTCTCCAGAGCTGCAAGCAGTACTCTGGATAGGGTCTCACCAACTGTCTGTACAGAGAGATAACAACTTCTTGTTTTCTACTGGTGATGCCTTTCCCTATGCGTCCTAGTATCCCCCCAGCCCTCCTTACTGCCATCTCACATTGCTGGCCCACCTTTAGGTCATCTGATATGACTACCCCCAGGTCCCTTTCCATTTTTGTTGTTGTTAGTACCTCCATTGAGTACTCTTTCCCTGGGTTATTGTTTCCCAGGTGCATTACTTTGCACTTCTTTGCATTGAATCTAAGCTGCCATACATTTGGCCATTCCTCCAACCTTGTTAAAGTTCCTTCTCATCCTTTCCACGCCCCCCCCCATGTATCAACCCTGTTGCAGATCTTTGTGCTGTCTGCAAAGAGGCATACCTTTCCTTCCAGCCCCTCCACAATGTTACCTATAAAGACATGGTGAGGCCCCACTTGGAGTACTTAGCAGAGTTCTGGATTCCTCAGTAAGGAACTATAAGGACTGGATGAAGAATGTGCAATATAGGGTGACCAAAATGATTCAGGGTCAACAGGGCAGATCTCATGACTATTGGCACTGAACATATACTCACTGGAGGTCAGAAGAGAGAGGGGGAGATATGATAGAGACCTTTAAGTTCCTAAAGGGAATGAACAAAATAAAATGCAAGGAGCCAAGTAGCAGATAATGAACATGGAGGTAACAAGTGGAAACTGATGGGGGGGGGGAGTGTTCAAGAGGGAAGTGAGAAGATTTTATTTAACAGAAAGGGTAGTGGAACCATGGGACAATATCCCAGCTGATGTGGTGGGTGCCAAAACTATCAACAGTTTCAAACATGGCTGGGTCAGAGTGAAGGGCTTAGTGGTTGCTCAGGGTGGTAGCGGTAGGGTGGGGAGCATGGTGGTGGATAGTGTCGGTTACAACCCTGTATGGACAATAGGTCCCTGTTTTGCAAGGGTTTTAGGGCAGACTGGATGAACCAATGGCCTTTTCTGCCATCACTGTCTATGTTTGTATGTTTCTATATGCAGAACACACCTCTCCAGCTGATTTTCAGTACAAGAGATGCCACTTTACAAAATACCTTTGGAAGAAGATTCACAAGCTGGCCTGAGAATTTTACTGAAATCTGACAACTATAGCTATACAAATCTAGTTTGTCTCCTTCTTTATGAAGACAACACATGCCTTCAAAGTAAACCTGGAGAAATTTCTGCTTACCAATGAAATCACAGGGTTCCCTGTGTAGTAGAGTGGTAGGAAATCCCTATAAAATTCTACAATGTTCTACAGAATATGTTTTTCATCACTGTTTGTGAAGGGGGGGCATGGACATAATGAACCTAGAGTCCCTTCTGATTATGTTACTATAATAAAATTGTTGGTAATACTTTAGGTATTGAGACAGAAGCTGCAAATGTCCACTCGTGTCAGTCTCCGAATTTGACAAAGCAGACTTTTAGGCTCCCCCATTGCATTCAAAGATCTAAATTCTTTTAAATATATCTTTATTTTTTCTGCTTACTACAGTAGGTTTTGTTGGAAGACATTCCATATGTTAACCACTCTATTAGTATAAAACAGTTTCCTATGATTTTTTTAAATGGTTTTCTGTTCTATATGTTACTTGTGCTGTTGTTGCCCTACATCTTTGAGCTGACCCAATCTGCCACCAGTGTTTCCTATTTTTGCAGTCATAAGAAAGGGGCTTCTTTTCTTCCAGCAAATAAAGCCTAGTAGTCAGTTGTGACAGGTGTATTTTAGTTACTCAAGGATAAAGCCCAGCTTAAAATGAAACCAATGAGAGGTCTGTTGACACTGTGGGGCAGGGTTACATTTCAAGGATTATGACTAACAGTCGAGGCCCCATATCCAGTGTAGAACTGAGTTCCAATATACACATGGCAGTAACAGGGGGAGTCATTCATACTTTGCCCTGCCCCCCCCACATTCATGTCTTCCATACTCATTCCTTTCCTCTACATGATGTGTCACCCTCAAGTAAAGGTGATACTATGATACCTCTGCATGTCTGCATGTTATGGAGCATTGTTAATTCTTTACCAGGACCTGATGCATAAATTCCATCTTAATGATGCTTAGTACCACTGATCCTTCTCTTCTGTCATTGTCTCTGTCTTGAGGAGAAAACCCCTTTGCCTGCCCCTGTATCAAAACTACTTAGCACTCTATTTTATCGATCACATCATGATAATGCAATGATATTGCTATGCTTGAAAGTCTGCCTACCTTGGATTTTCAATGAGTCATCTGCCATATGATTTATGCACCCCACTCATCTGATGGATCCAAGATCCAGGAACACATGGCTCTATGTTGAGACCATCTCATACTGACCCCACGATAATAAACATCATATCAATGCATAGTGATCATTTCAATTTACAGTACTATTATTTAGCAAGCAGTTAAAGGGACGCATTTATGCCCAGTAGCCTTCATAGTTTGAAAACACATGGAATGCTCTTTCAAATGAGGTATTGGACTCACCTATAGCTGAAAGCATGCCATAAATATAGATGGCAGAGTGTGTTCAACATTAACTCTACATTAAAGCCATTCTTAGAACATAGTGATATCACAGAGGAAGAAACTGTACCCAGCTATATAGAATAACACTCAGCTGTTCCTCAGTGGCATCATCATTGTTTTACAAATGGCTGCAATGTAGCATTAATATTGAACAGACTAAGTCATCTATACCTCTGGAGTACCTTCTGCTACTGGGAAGCACATAACTTCATTTGAAAGAGTTTTTAATAAGCTTTCAAACTACGTCACCCCACTGCATATGGATGTTTCCTTTCAGTTTCAGAATGATAGCTTGGTTCAGTACTAGTGACTAACTATATTTTACCCTACCTAATAGCATTTTCTAAGCTCATTGCTCATGGTCTGTGGACTGGAACACTATGGCATAGTGCTCTCTAGTGGTTCTCAGTAAGTCTGTGAGAATTGCCAGAGTTTACCTCTGTCTATACAGCTTCTCCTGTGGGAGCTGGCTATGTGGATATCAGAGCTATCAGATCCATTGGTGGAGTGATGTAGGTGATGAAGACATACAGTTCCTAGAAGGCAAAGCTACAGTGCTACTGCCAATAGCCATAAAGTGGAGGCAGTGTTGTACATGGTGACCATCCTGGATTAGGGAAAAATGCTGTCCAACATATAGAAAACTGAAGGGCAACACGGATTTGCTAGTTTTCCCCGAAACAAAAAAACTGAACCATAACAACAACAAAATAAAAATTAATGAAACTTTTTTTTTTACTTTGTTTTCCACAAAAGTTTTTTTCTTACTTGGCAGGTCTTCAGCAGCTTATTAACCCTGTCTCTGTTTCTGATGGTCGTTCTTTACCTCTCTGTAGCCATAGGTATGTACCCCATGGATTTTTTCCTGTGATGGGATGGGAGAGGGAGGGCAGTCCTCCCCCCCCCCCGACAGACATATCCAGTGTGGCCTTGGACCAGAGTAACAAAGCAGACTGCTGGGTCATGGGCAAGGTTTCACAAATCCCAAGCCTCCTTTTGTCTGTTTTCTCCCTCACCCCCTACCACAGGACATGTCAGTACGTGAGCATGGAGGCACACACATCCTGTAGATCCACCCATGCATGCTAGTCACTCATGCCTGCACTACCACTGGGCCCCCACCAAGTGGCAGTCATGGGCCAAGATGACTTGAGGCCCCCCCAAAGAAAAGGAAAGCCATCCTTGAAATACTCAGTCCTTTCCCACCCCATCCCTGACACCCATCAACCCATGCATGTTCCAAAACACAGGTCACACGCATAAGTGGAGATAAGGCATTCAGCTCTTTAGCCCTCCACACCAAAAGCCAGCTTATTTTAATTTATTTTTTAATGCTTTTATCATTTATAGTTGATTGTTCAGAGTGTTTTGTTAGATTTAGGAATCTTGGAGTTTACTTTAGAAAAAAAGGGATTTGCAAGAAAAGGATTTGCCTGTTTGCCTGCTTCATCTCTCATGCATTATGTCAGATGAGATTTTCTGCCCTAATCCAAAATAGCCACCTGTTAACACAGGTTAAATAATGTGGTTGGAAGTATCTCTATGCCAGAAGCTTCACTTTTATGTTGTAACACAGAAGAGTTTGTTTTCCACACTCGCAGAATGAAAGGCATCTATCCAGCCTACTCACCCTATCCCATCATGCAATCCTACCGCTGGATCCAAGAGGCAGCATTGGCGTTGAGGTCATGAAGGAGATCAACATCTTGTTTGTACCACTCAGCATTCTGGGGTGATGGGGTGCAGGCATTGGCAGCTTGAGAGCGGAAGGTGGAGGGAATGAAAATGGAACATGAGTGAATATGGAATCCCCCAAAAAACAATGACTGGTTAACAGTAAGGTGCCATGGATTTTACAGTGTATTTGTGTCATAATAATAGAAGTGTTCTGCCATCAGTTAGTTGTGCATGGTTAAACAGCTTTGCTTAGAACTTTTACAGGCTACAGTGTAAGTAGAGTACATAGCAATTGTACCGTAGCTAAGCAGTATACAGTTGAAAGGAGTTCATGTTTATAATATGGCTACCTTGTAGCTACATATTAACCAGAAGATTTGACAGCTCTGTCATTGGTAACTACATTTTAACTACTATAGCTATGACAGTGTGTCTCTGTGTTACAGTCCATTTTACTTACATAGTAACCAGATGAAATTAGGGTCTATGTGATGTAGTTACAGTATATGTACATAGTAATCTGCAGTAAAGGAGGCTCTGTGTACTACAATTGTATTACAGCAACATACAATGGTAACCAGAGATAAGTCCCAGTTTCTCTAGATATTTCAAGATATATCACAGGAAATCCCCATTTACTTCAATGAGATTTCCTATGAAATATCTTTATATTTACTAGGATGTATCTCTGACTACAACTGTAGCAGCTACCAGCAATGGCAAGTATTTTTGTTTAATTATATTTGAGATACCAGATAAGCAACCACACTAGAAGAGATGTGAGCTTCAGGTGCACCGTGGCTCTGTTTTAACATCTTGAACAGATGATCTGTGCAGTATAGTTACAATATAGCTATACACTAACCAACTACAATGGAGATACAGTATGCATGAGTACTAACGCATTAGCTACTAGACACAGTACATAGCAGTCCGTGGCAAGTCCGAATCTCCACATTATAGCTTCATTGTAGTTACATAGTAAAACTCTGCAATGACATATCTGTGCACTGCAATTACATTGTAGATGCGTAGCATCTCACTGCAATGGAGGAGCTGTGTGCTACAGTTACATTGTAGCTACTTGGAAATCCACAGCAACAGGAAGTGTAACTGTTGCAATTATATTGCACCTTCACAATAACTAACTAACAAGCATTTGTCAATGCCGACCGTTCACTTGCAGGTATTTGCATTGGCGTTTTGCATTTATGCAGTCACCCCCAGTTGTATCCATGTCCCTTTAGCATTCTTATCCAAACAGAGTACCCTCTCAGCAACTCCTCTTGCATCTAATCAACATTTCACCCTCAATCTTTCTTAAGTATCTGTCTTAAGAACCCTAACACCCTGGGTGTGCTCAAGGAAACAAGGCTGTGTGTGGAAACTGTGCAACCCACGCTTGTAACACAGTCATTCAGTAGAATTATTTCATCACCTTTTCAACATAGACATTTTGGCACCTCTGATCATGAACACTGTCACTATGATTTTCTTACTGTGCACCGAACACTGGTTTTCCACAGCAACTGCACTATTCTGTGTCAGAAGTGTGAAAACACATTTCAACTAGGATATGAAAAATGACAGCTGAACTGTTCAAAAGGAGGTGTGGGAAAATGCAAATGTTGGAAATGTGGAGTGAAAAATATGACAAATTCATGAAGTTATGAGTGCTCATGGAAACTGCGCAAAGCACGCTCACAAAAGTCATTGTTTGGAATTTTTGCACCAAATTTTCAACATAGGCATTTTAGGATGTCTGCTCATGAACAGTGTCACTGTGATTTTCTTACTCTGTACCGAACATGATTTCCCACAGTCGCCACGCTTTTGTACGCTGAAAGTGCTAAAACACATTTTGGCCAGGATGTGAAAAATGACAGCTATACTGGTCATAAGGAGATGTGGGAAAATGGCAATGTTGAAAATCTGGAGTGGAAATATTACAAATTCACAAACATACGAGTGTGCGTAGAAACTGCGCAACACATGTTCGTAACACAGCCATTTTATGGACTTTTGCCTCCAAATTTTCAACATATGCATTTTAGGACCTCTGCTCATGGACAGTGTCACTGTGATTGTCTTACTCTGTAGGGAACACTGATTTCCAACAGTGACCATGCTATTTTGCGCCAGAAGCGCAAAAACAAATTTTTGGGCAGTATGTGAAAAATGACAGCTGCACTATTCAAAAGGAGGTTTGGAAATATGCCTATGCTGAAAATCTGGAGTGAAAATATTACAAATTCGTGAACTTACAAGAGTGCATGGAAACTGCGCAATGCATGCTCGTAAAACAGTGATTTTGGGGAATTTTTTCACCACATTTGCAACATAGGCTTTTTGAGATCCCACCTCATGAATACCAACACTGTTGTTTCATTAATCAGTCACAAAAGGTGATTCCATGCAGTGAACATGAAATCACCTTCCAGGACAGAATAATGCCATGACAGTGACTGAATTCATGAGGAGGGGTCCCAATAACCCATGTTGAAAATCTGGTGCCAAAATTCCCCAAAATGGCTGAGATATGCACCAAAGTTGAAAAAAACCCTATTTATGCCATTATACAGCTTACCGGCATTTCTTCAGTTCGCGGTCAGCTTTGAAGACTGCAGACGTGTTCCCAGCCACTGAAGATCATCACGCCGGGCTCTGGAGAGAGGTATGGGGTGAGGGGGTGTTTGTGGGGAGATGGTTGCACAGGGGTGGGTGCGGGTTGGTGGGGGGGCAAGAACTCACCGAATGACTGTTTTTTGTTTTACAGGATGTAAAAAAAAAAGGAAACCAATGTTTTTGGTACACTGGGGTGGGCTCCCAGCATGCCACCTAGGTGTTTGCTGGGGAGGACTGGTCACCCCCTCTGGCCATACAGTGTGTGTGTGGGGGGGACATGAACATACTGGGGTGGGCTCCCAGCGTGCCAACTGTTTTTTTGTTTTTTTAAGGGGGCTGCAGCCAACAGGGGATTGGGCACCCCCGTCAGCCACACAGTGTGCTGGGTAGGTTCATGAGCAGAGGGGGATTGGGCACCCCCCCTTGGCACACAAGGTGGGGGAAAAAGGAGGGAGGGAGGGGGAGGACATTAGCAGAGAAAGAAAGTGGGAGGGATTGCCGAGCTGTGCATGACAGCAGTTCAGCTATGTATGCTAACTGCATACACGCTACCACCGCTGATTGCAGCAGAGCTTTTCTTAGATGTGAAGACCAACACAGCTGAACTGCTGTCATACTCAGCTTGGCATGTATTGGTCCACTAGGGTCGCACCTGCTACACTGATCACTGCATTGGGGAGGAGGGTCACACACCACCAAACCCCATACTGTTGCAAGATGTTCCTTGCACATGCACGCAAGCGAACGTAAAAAGAAGGCATGTGTCTTGTAGCTACTTTGTAACTATATAGTTATCAACTTCACTAAAGGATTTGTATGCTATATGTTCACTGCAGTTACAGTCACAAGCTGCACTGTAGAGGGATGTGTGTTGCAATTACATTGTAGCTACATAATATCTAGCTTAATGAAGGGTATGCATGCTGTAACTATATTCTAGCTTTAGAGCAAACCAGATAAAATAGAGGTTCTGTGTGTTGTAATTGTGTCTACACAGTAATCAGTTGTGATAGGGGTAATGTATATTTCCTGTAATTTTATTGTAGCTACACAGTAAACAGTTGCACTGGCAGAGCTGTATGTTGTAAATACACTGGAGCTACATAGTAACCAACTGCACTACAGGGTCCGTGTGTTATAAATAAATTCTAACTATACTGGTGCCTGCTACAATGGAAGGTCTGTCTGCTGTCATTGTTTTTATCTACATAGCTCCATTTAGCCCAGCATTTGTTAAAAGGGGTACTAAGTAAAGCTTTCACCTATCTGGTAATTCTAATTAAAACAGAATACACGAGATGTGGGCTGTGCTTGTCTGTGGGCAATTAATTTTCCACTAGCCCAGCTAATCGATTTGTAACAATAATGCCTTTTTCCTTGATGGCCCACCTGTATAGAACGGCCTTCATCTGAACTTTACTGTTTACCCTCAGTGGTAAGCCTTCCCTTTACTTTGCTAAAGAACTGGTTTTTGAACCAGTCACTTCAGCCATGCCCAAACAGCTCTAATTACAATTGTTGTACATGTTGAATGAAATTGCATGTGTTGCTGGAAAAAACATGTTTCCTTGTAAATGTTTTTATTATGTGGTAATTATGCTTATGCTGCTGAATCTGTATGTATTTAATATCTTTCTATGACAGTATTATAACTCATGCATGCTCTGGAAGTCATTGAATATGTGTTTTGCACAATTTCTATTTCTAGTCAATACGTATTTTACTACCACAGTTCTTTTGCTACTACTACATAATTCCAGCTGAATTAAGGGTATGTATTTAGTAACAATATTGTAGCAATATAGTAGCTAGATATAACTGTGGTTCAGTGAGATGTAACTACTTTGTAGCTACATGACAATCCATTGCAATGGGGGGGCTAAGGGATGTACATAAACTGCAGCTTCAAAATAACCAGGTGAGATGCCGGTTCTGTGTGTTATGATTACATTGTAGCTAGACACTAACCAGATGCAACAGAGGTCCTACATAAATATGGATAAGAAGGCTATGACCCAGTTCAGATTTTTGATCAGATATTTGAGAATCTGACCAAGGAAATCATGACTGATTTCAATCAGTCTGTCTGTGTTGGATGGGTTCTAGCTCTGAATTCAAGCTGTGTCACATGTGAAGATATATGCAACTTACAAAGTGTCCCTAATCTGATTAAGATGGCTTTGGGGGGTTGTGGTCTAAATCTGATCTGCTTTGCCCATCCTTAGTGCTGTGTGTTGTAATTATACTACAGCTACATAGCAAGCAGCTACAGCTGAGGGTCTGTATGCTGCAAATATACAGTACAGCAACAACACAGTAACCACATGATCTGGTGAGTCAATAAATTGTGATTATTGCATTGCTCATCAAAAAAGCAAAAATATCAGCCACTCACCTCTATATAGTGGTAGCATGAACAAACGTGAAATGCTGTTCAAAAACACAGTATTTTTTTGCTACAAAGTGCAGTTAGCCAAAAGAGCAAAGAATTCAAAAAAAATATTTGCACTGTTTGTCCTTTTTGACTTAGTACATAAATACTGTATTTTGTACAGCATATCCAGCTTTTACATGTTATCACTAAGGCCAGTGATTTCAGGCATTGCTGAAACTATCAAAACAAAGCAAATCTGGCTCCAGAAGATGAGGTAAAACTGTCTGCCTTTCCATTTGTTATAACTGATGGGTTATTATTTAAAGTGATTACACTTATGACCTATTATGATACATTGAAATTATCTTCTTGTTTTGCTTCTTTTATAGAGTACATCCCTAGGTGCAGCTCTTTTTGGAGTTCATTGGAATTACCTGTGGAGATCAAAGTATTCTGAGTGCAAGATCCGCCCACTGTTGCTGCTTGCTACATCACTGGAACAGTAACAATAATAATAAAAGATGAAAAAAAAAATTATCTCGTAAGTCTCGACTGAGATAGTACCATATTAAGTAATACATACATATATATATATATATATATATATATATTAGAGGCAAAAAACTCCGTTTAATGCATTAATTAGGGTTGTTCCACAGCAACAAAGTGAGGAAATTCGCTGTTAGGGTTGAAAACCCCTTGGACCCCTCCGCCCACCCCCAACCAGCATTGGGGTGCACATTGGGATCGTCAGCCTAACTCTCACCCCATGACATGTGTAAATCAGCAGAAGTATAGGAGAATGGGGTGAGGAGTTAGAACTCCACTATCTAGCGCACCCCAATGCCGGGTTGGGGTCCAAGGGTCCAAGGGGTTTTCACCTTAACAGCTAATTTCTACTTTTGCTGCCAGAACAACCCTAACTAATGGATTAAATGGAAGTTTTTGCCTCTAATTTCCTTCTTTTGAGAATGATAACTTAGAAATAGTGAATGTAATGCAGCGGCGGGAAAGGGCCCCGCGCTCCCGCCATATGATGTGTTGTGGCATAGTAACAGGGACAGCAATGCAAACAGAAATGCTAACAGTGGCGCACATGGTAACACAAGCACGAATGAGAACAGAAAGGGTAACGCACATGGTGGCATAGACGGGAATGGTCTGCCACGTGATGTGTTGTCACATAGTAACATGGTGCCTGCAAACAGAAATGTCAATGGGCATGGTGATGTAAAGTGAAACAGTAAGATAATTAGATTGCTAGAGGGTCCCAAATTTAAATGCCAACCATTTTTCTGATCACCAACTGAAAACAAAATGGCCGATTTGCGAAAGTAACAGGCCCATTTGCGAAAGTAAAAATGCATTTGCGAAAGTGTTGAACTTTTTGTTAACTTTTCCCATTGACTTATAATGGGAAACTGTTTTTTGAATAACTTTTGAACCGTTTAATATTTTTTCACGAAATCTTTGAAAGGCACATTGGGGACCCTGGCTGCACGTTCCCTGAAGATTTTGGGCCAGTCACACAAACCGTACAACCTGTAGGCGCAACCACAGAATTCCAGAAAAGCGTAAACACGCGCACAGATCACGCTTAATAACTCCGCAATCGTATATCCGATCAGTACAAAGCTTGGCAGATCCCAAGGCCTATGGGTCTTGATCATACATTCCAAATTTCAGGCAAATCCATCAAACAGTTGCAAAGTTATTAAGGTGCAAAATTTTGGGTTTAACATGGAAATGGCTCCTCAACCCTAGCTATGGTAGCACTACCGTGCTACTATAATATATATATATATATATATATATATATATATATATATATATATACACATATACATATCGTATATATATATATATATACACACACATATATATATTTGCTAAGCACAATGTATCTACTGCACTTTCTAAATAATATGTACATGAATTTTGTTCATATTGATAGAAATGCACTGTAAGGAGCTGTAGCTCTGTTCTATCATTAAGCAATGCTGTTTCCACCGGCGCCCGCCAGCGCAGTGGTTGGATTTCCACTTGCAATGCCAGCGACCCAGGTTTGGGAACGAGCCCAGGTCACTGGAGGGCCGGCCAGGGGGAGAAGGATTGAGCATCCCAGGGACAGCTCTCCTTCTCCGGGGGGAGGGTAGGGGACTGGTCCAGCACCTGCTGGCTCCTAACAGAGGCTGGGAGTATCACAGGACACACAGCCCAATACTAACTGGGGGAGGAGTGGACATCGCTGTATGCCATGATGTCACTACGCTGCCCCCAACAGAAAAGCCAGGAAAATCACTCACTGGCCTCAGGATGATGGCTTTCTGTTCCTAAGGGCTTCCAGTGCCTTCCCCAGTGCCTCCTGTTCCCCAGCAGCATCCCCAGGCTCTAGAAGTGTGTGCTGGGGCTATCCTCCCCCGGTACCTTCCCCCTCGAAGGAGAGGGACCTGCCCAGTGAAGGGATACACCAGGATATCCCAGGGGTTGGCTGTGATCTGGGGACCAGAGGAAGGCTGGGCAAGGACAGAAGAGGTCAGGGGAGAACTTGGCAGAGCCTGAAGGAGTGGAGGACCAGCAAGCACGGGGCGGGAAAAATAGATCATACAAAAAAGAAATGCTGTTGGTATTCTGTGACTGTACCTTTAAGACTTTGTCTTTTTAAATGGTAGTGGATGTGGTGTATGTAGAGCCTCCTGATGACACTCTTCAAGCAAAACTGATAGAGGGATTGAGCACTGAGCTGAATGGCACTCTGGCAATATTTTGAATAAAGCCTTTTTTACCTGGTCTTATGGTGCCAGATTTGCTTTGTTTTGGATGGTCATTCTTGTTCCAGGCACTGAATAAGCAGTTGAAGCGGAGGTTGCTGTTGGTACTAGTGCTGAAACAACCGCAGGTTTTTTACCCCCAAATTACTTAGAATATGCAACGTTGAAGCCAATCTCATCAAAACTATTGTTTTTCACTATTCTGTTTTTCTCTGTCCATAAATAAAACCATGTTCCCCTTCTGTACAATAACCTAATTTTGGTGCAGAATTTCAAATTTAATGAGGTGCTATAGTTCAAATTTTCAGAGGTACTGTATTGTACAAATGGATACGTTTCAAAGTTCTCTAACTCTAGATAAAACTTGATACTGTTGGTATTTAAATGGTCAAAAGACTCTGACACTAGTGCAGGACTGAGGTAAATGGGAATTATTTGAAACATTTGAGACAGTCCTGCTGTTTTTGTTCAGACAGTGTTCTGGTAGTCTGGCTTTGTGCATTGTCATAACCATTGATTTCTTCAGTAAAGAATATTTTTAAATAGGAATGATTAGCTTTTAAAAATGAATGTTAAGATTCTCTGGATATACATCTGAGACCAAAATTTGTCTGCACTTTTACTTTTTAGTGTCTAGCTCCCTGAATGTAACGTTCACATACAGTATGCCATTAAGTTTATATTTAGTGGCCAGCCTAGCACTTATTTAGTGGACAGTGGTAATCTTTTTTATTGGATTGCCATACCCTGTGATACTATTTATAGTAAACTGCTGTGGCATGCTAAACATTGATAAGAAGCCTAAATAAAAATTGTATCTGGAATTTGCTGGCGTTATGTATTATTTATCATTATAAAATGGGTAAAGAAAATGCTTCACTTTCATTGGCTGGAAGGACCTCCTGCCCGTGTCCTTATCAGCAAGTATTTGTGCCAACCGGCACTTTTCTCACCGTGGCAACCTCACAACCAAAAAAAATCAGTAACCTATTCAACCGGGAATCTGCGTCTTAGAAGCAGGTACAGGACCCACAGCAACAGCACAAAACGCCACACGATTTTAGCAGAAAACATGAACTCACACAGACTAACTTGCAAGCACAAAAGGGGTCCTTAACCATCCGGTACCGTCCTCTCTCTGTATGTGTCCCAAAACTGCAATACATTTTATCATTAAAAAAGAAGCATAACTACCGAGACCGCTGAAATGGAACTCGCTCGTGCTGGTTTCCATCTCTCATCATGTTGCCTCTAGTGTAGTTTCCTGAGCCCCATGCAGTCCTTTTCTGTATTCATATACTCTAAGACACACTTTTAAATGAAGGAAATGTTGTTTTTTTTAAATGCTCCAACCCAGAAACAGCTGTATACAGTGCCCGGCATGGACACGCTCACTGCCATTAACAGCAGTTGGCAATGGCAATGTGCTATACAAACGCTGAACATGGTACTTCTTTAATGATATGTCAAGAGGGGCAGAAAAATGGAAACTAAAAGTAAAACACAGACACAACAACCTGACCAAGATCCCTGTATCTCTGTGTGTGTGTCGGGGGGGGGGGGTCACACAATAGAAAAACAACCTAAATAAATGGACTATTTTACTACTTCATCTATAAAAAACACCCCTAAGATTATAAAAATGTTTTCCCTCTATTTTTTTCTTCTTCTTACACATTTACTTTGAAACCCATTTTATAAGCGCAATAAGACACTCTGACGTGTGGGTTGTCTCCTGATAAGAGCATGCCCAGGTGCATAAGGCACTCGGCGCAAGTGCCTCGTGCCTACTAACACACTTGGGCATGCTCTTATCAGGAGATAACACACACTCCTTCATGTCTTATTGCTTGCTTGATATTTGAGGGACTGCATATCTGGACATCACTGGCCATAGTCTTGTCATGATGCAGATGTGAGTGCCAGATCATTTTTGATTTTTGCTGAGCCTTGTTGCTTGATCTTGAGCAACATATTATTTACTCTGGAGGCAGCCCTACTAGGTTTTATATGTTGTAATAACTGTACTGTACTTGGTAACTAGATGGAGGTACTAGGTACTGTATTTTCATTGTAGTAACACAGATAGTTGCAATGAGTTGCCTGTGTGTTAATATCTACAGTGTAGTTACATAGTAACTAGCTTTAACGGAGGGTTTGTGTGCTGTAATTAGATTACAGTATAGCAAAACAGTAACTAGCTGTAATGGAGGGCATCTGTGGTATAATTAGATTGCAGCTGCATAGTAAGTAGTGGTAATGGACAGTCTGTGTGCTTTAAATATATTGATGTTGCACTGCAGAAAGTTGTCTTATGATTACATTGTAGCTGCATGGTAAATGGATACAATGGATGTTCATTGTTTTGTATTGCATTTACAGTACATTGTGATTACTGCACCAAAAAACATATGAAGAGAGACTAAATGAGCATTATATATATATATATATATATATATATACAGTATATATATATATATATATATATATATTATAGTGGCACGGTCGCGCCACTAGATTTAAGGTTATGAAGGCACTTCTATGTTAAAGTCAAAATTCTGGGCATTATAACTTTGGACCTGTTTAATGGATTTGCCTGACATGTGGTGCGCACGGTGGGGTGTGGTAGCTCTCTTGATCTGCCAAATTTAATTTTGGTTGGACTTACGGTCTTTGCACACAAAAATGCTGAAAAATGCTAAATTATCCAGTTTTGGAGGCAGTTTTGGGGATTTTGTCTGTGGCCCTGTGTGGCCATCATGTGGTGTGCTGCTCTGCAAGATAACTCATTTGAAAGAGCTTGGCTGGCCGAACATACCGCTTTTTGTTTGGTGAAAAAATATTAAGGCATTCAAAAGTTATGCCACTTTTAAGCTCCCATTATAAGTCAATGGGAAAATGTATATGGTTGTTTTGCGAACAAAGAATGGGGTTCTGGCCATCTGGTCCCTACTGGCGATCAAAGAATTTGTAGCCTTGCAATCAAAGAATCTTTGTTCCCAAGAATTATTTGATTGCGAGGTCCGCCATCTTGTTTTTGCATTTCCGATCGTAAAAAATCAAATATCACGGCTCAGAGGTCACTCCTGAATTAAAACTTGGATGGGTTTTAGTCAGGAGGCTCCGACCCATGCCTTTAGTTTGATGTAAAATGGTCTAAAACTAGAGTTATAATATTTTAAGATCTTTGATCGTGGCTCGCTAACAATCTTTGATCGCGAGCCTGCAAATTCTTTGATCACGAGGTTCCTTGATTGCAATCTTGCACCGCAAGGTAAAAATACATTTTTCTCAGCTCAGGGGTGGCCTAGGAATACAAATGATGGTGGGTTTTGTTCAAGGGGCTTCGTTCTATAGAGGCATGGCAGTGGTTTCATTCAATTCTGCCTAAAAGTTGAGTTTCAGCATTTTTTATTCTTTGATCACGAGCATGCAATTTCTTTGATAGCGAGCCTGCAATTTTTTTGATCGTGAGATTCTTTGATTGCAATCTTGCATCCCGAGCAAGGGACGAGATGGCCCTTTTAAAAATTAAATGTTCTCAGCCCAGGGTTGGTCTAGAAACACAAATGAGGGTGGGGTTTGCTCAGGGGGCTTCGTTCCGTCGAGGCATGGTGGTGGCTCCACGTAATTCTGCCTAAAACTCGAGTTACAGCATTTTTATTCTTGGATCGTGAGCCTGCAAATTCTTTGATCGCAAACCTGCAAATTCTTTGATCGCGAGATTCTTTGATTGCCATCTTTGATCGCGAGATAGGGACAAGATGGCCATATTTTATAATGCAATAGCTAGGGCAATTTCACCAATCTTTAAGTTTAAATATCTCAGAAACAGTTTGGTCTTTTTATTTGAAATTTGGAGGGTGTTCTCAGCATGTCCTGTAGATGTGAATTATGGTGTTCACGTGTTAGAGAAATTTTTTTTTGTGGATATATTGCATGATGCAATTTATGTGTTGCGGACAGTGTTTTGCATTGTTCTGGTGGCTTGAAATTGTTAGGGTACCTAGCCTTAGTGTCATGGATGCAGTTTTCAGTCATTGTGCTTGTAAAATGTTAACAGGTGTGGAATTCTGCAACTCTGATGAATGAAAATGTCAAACTTTAACATGTTATATCTCAGACGCGGTTTGGTCTTTTGCATTAAAATTTGGAGGGTGTTCTCGGCATGTCCTGTAGATGTGAATTACTGCAATTTATGTGTTGTGGACAGTGTTTTGTATTGTGCTGGTGGCTTGAAATTGATAGGGTACATAGCCTTAGTATCATTGATGTCATTTTCAGTCGTTGTGCCTGTAAAAAGTTAACAGGTGCGGAATTCTGCATCTCTGATGAATGAAAATCTCAAACATTTACATGTTATATCTGGGACACAGTTTGGTGTTTTACATTGAAATTTGGAGGGTGTTGACCCCGGACCAGCCAATCATCCCAAGATTGACAAATGATGGGGTGTGTCACTGGGGTTGTGAGGTCTAAATGGCACCCCATTCTTTTTTGCTATCCCTTGACAATATGATTACACATGGAATGGGGTGACAAAAGTAATTTCCTGACTTTTTGTGCTTTAACCCCAAATGATGTATTAATGCAGTTTTTTTGCATAGAATATATATATATATATATCCTGAAGAAAAGGAGGGCAAGAGGGCATGATAGAAACTTTCAAGTACCTCAAAGGAATCAACAAAGTCCAAGAGGATAACATCTTTCAGAAAAAGAGATGTGAAAAAGGGGGGCACAATTTGAAAATAGAGGGGGGGATGGCTCAGAGGCAATCTGAGGACATATTTTCTCATGGAGAGGGTGGTGAATACATGGAACGGCCTTCATGAGGAGGTTGTTGGGTCAAAAACAGTAGGGGAATTCAAGAATCCATGGGACACACATAAGGCAATTATAGTGAGGGGTAAGAGTAAGTAGGCTGTTGGTTAACTAGGATCTGCAGATTATCCAATAGGTAGGGAAATGGGCAGACTGGGTGGGTCAAGCAGTCCTTATCTGCCATCAAAGTCCATGTTCTGTAGTAATCTGCTATAGTGGGGTGTATGTGTGCTATATCTACACTGTCTTTATGCTGTAATTACATTGTACAGTAGCTACACAGAAACAATATAAGAGATGGTATGCATGCTGTAAATACATTTGAGTTGCACTGGAGGATCTGTGTGCTATAATTACATTGTAGCTGCATGGGTCACCACTGGTGACACAGATACAGAGGTTCTGCATAGTCTATTTAAATTATAGGTACACCACAGTGAGCTGTAATAGAGGGTTTATGTGTTACAATTACAATTAAGTTACAGAGTAATCAGCTGTAATGGAGAGTTGTATACTATAATTACATAGCAACTACGCTGAAGATGGTGGCCACGCTGGGCTAGCAACCGCACTGCATGTTCGTCTGCTCGCCTGTTTGTCTTGGAGTCGTTTGTTTTTATCACTCTCCTGTGCGTTTTTGGCCATTTTTTAGCCGGCGGAGCATCGTGTTTTTGTGTTCTGCTCCAGTATTCGCAAGAAAGCCGTTTGAATTAGAAGAGTGATACGGCTGCTGTTAGATGAGGACTTGTCTGCTGTTGGTGGAGTTGGGCTGGGCTGCTCTTCATGCTACAAGCAGGATAATAAGAGGAACACTTCTAATTTTCGGAGAAACAACCACAGTGATTAATTAGTGAGCTGTATCAAACTGTGAGTTGTACCGGGCTTTTTGGAGTTGGGCTGGGCTGTTATCTTAGCCTCCAACAGATAATTAAGCAGAACTATTGGATCACTAGGGTGAATTACTACAGCATTGAACTGTGTGATACATTGGGGCATTTGAGGCTGTTAGAGTTTGGTGAGGAGAGTGTGATCGTTTGGCCTCCCGGTTCTGCTACCTGACTACCTGACTGTGAGATTTAAAGAGGATTTTGTGCCTGTGGATTTTATGGTGATTGGAGTTTGGAGGTGTGCTGTGGGATAGTTGCCTGGGGTGGTTGATGCTGGCTGGACTCGGGGCGGGTGACGCCGGCTTTGACCTGCTGAAGGGTGGGTGTTAGTTGCCGGGGTCTCCTGGACTTACCAAAGGGGGTCTACCGGTGGATGGACACTGTTCTGGGGTCATCGCTTGGGTCCAACCTGGGTCAATAGTCCACTTTGGGGTAGCTATTCTCCCTCACATGATTGCTGCGATACTGATGCTCCTGGACTAGAACTGCCTAAAGTTTTATCCTGCTCACAAGTCAGCCTGACTTTGATCACCTGGGTTTTAGATAGACTGGAAGTTTCTAAACCTGGAATATTGGATGCTTTTAGTTTTTGTGCTCTGACTTTGAATATGCCCTATCTCTCTTAGTAGTGAGAGTTATGGGGTTTAAAAGACCGTGACTGCTTGTATCTACTCTTACACCATTTTGCTGAGTTTAAAAAATTTACATTCTTTGGTTTTGTAGTTGGTTTAATAGTTTAAACTCTAAATATAATTTATTATTTTATCTTTATTACAGGTTTTGTTTGTTTAGTATAACATTACTTGCTTATTTAAGATAGGTTTGTCTTGAGTTAAGTTAGTTTTGTTAGATATTGGTTATTTAAGATGTATTGGATGGCCCTTACGACGGTTAGGTGCTATTCTCCCGCTCTGCTCCAGAGCCTCCGTCCTTTTCACTGTCCTCATCTGTCTGCTGATATCTTTAATAAGTGTCGTGCAGCGGGGATAGTGAGAAGGCACTTGAAGGATGGTTGGACCGGACAGAGTGGGAGATTGGAAAAGAGTGGGCAGATAGGGGTAGTTAGGATGAGGAGATGCCCTGAGGCGAAATGGGATCAGGAGAGGGGTCCCCCCTGCCTGATTCCCATACCCAAGGGCTCCACAGATTGTGGGCAGGTACTGCGCTCCTCTCCGAAAACCCATCCAACCCAGGCGGTGTTATGTGATGCCAGGTCTATCAGGAACAAAACTGCAATTATTGCAGACCTTGTTGCAACATCTGACCTGGCATGTATCACCGAGACCTGGCTGGATGAGAACGCAGGTCCTATATTAGATTCTACTGCTCCAGCTAGGTTCTCGGTGATGCATCGCCCAACATTGGATCGTAGGGGCGGGGGAGTAGCTATCTTTTTTTTAGAACCGATCTGAATCTTGTGGATGTGCCAGTGGGTAAAACTAGATCCTTTGAGTGTATCCAGGCAGCAGGTGCAGGGTTTAGGATTCTCCTCATCTACCGTCCACCCGGTGATGGTGGAGAATTCCTGAAGGAGTTCGCGGACTTCATCGTCGACATGGCATTGGAGTCGCCCAGATGGTTAATACTGGGTGACTTCAATGCCTGGGTCGACGATGAACTCTTGCACTTTGGAAAGAACTTCCTCCAACTTATGACTATGATGGGCCTGTCACAGGTAGTTACCTCTGCTACCCATATAGAAGGTCACTCATTGGATCTAGTGTTCCTACTGGATTTGGATAGCATGCATTTGGGGGTGGAACCGAATGTGTGGACAGACCATCACACCATAAGATTCAGCTTTGGGGCACCCCCTAATAGGCCTGCCTCTACAGAGATAGTTCAGTATCGCCCTTTAAGGGGAGTTACCCTAGAGGGTCTATTAGTGGTACTGGACCTATCGGGTATTTCAGGCGAGAGCATGCGTCCAGGAGACCTTGTTCTTGCCTATAACAAGGCGGTGAGCGAGGCCCTGGACCTAGTTGCTCCTCTCCGTGTTCGCCCACTCACTCAGCACCCTAAGACTCTATGGTTTGATGAGTCTTGAAGGAACTGAGAAGAGTGGGCGAAGGCTAGAGAGGGCCCATGGAACTGCCTGGATGCTGACAAACTTAGGTTGATGGATCATTACGATACCTATCAATCAGCAATCACCCGTAAGAAGGCAGAATTCCTGTCCAGGGAGATTGCTGCTGCATGAAACCGACCAGCTCAACTCTTTCGGACTGTCGACAGACTGTGCAATCCACTCTGTCTACAGTCTGGAAGAGATTTTTCACAAATAAAGTGTGATGAACTTGCTCGATTTTTCACAGATAAGATTGCTGGCATAAGGTCGGATATCAGCCAGGCTCACTCTTTAAGGGTTTGCGGTGATTAGCGAAGGGAAACAAACACCTGTGTCACCTGGTGTGACTTTGGTAGGCCAGAATTCATGGATATTGTGAGGATTGTCCAGACTGTACGTCCAACCAGCTGTAGTTTGGATCCGGGCCCTACGTCACTATTATTAGGTTGCGTAGATACTATCTGCCTGATCCTTGCTGAAATTATCTGGAAATCTTTGGAGCAGGGGGTCTTTCCTGCTCCCCTAAAGGAGGCGGTCATTTGACCACTCCTAAAAAAGCCTTCACTGAATCCAGACTGTCCAGCTAACTACAGACCTGTCTCTAACCTGCCCTTTGTGGGCAAGGTTATTGAAAAGGTGGTTGCGCTACAACTGGATGACCATCTTACAGATCACAATATCTATGATACTCTTCAATCCGGATTTAGGAAAAGACATAGTACTGAGACTGATCTTGTCCGGGTTCTAAATGATCTCCTGATTGCGAGAGCTCAAAAGGCTCGTACTATTCTAGTCCTTCTTGATCTCTCTGCAGCATTTGATACTGTGGACCATGGTGTGCTTTTGGAATGCCTGCAGCTTTATTGCGGTCTGTCTGGTACAGTTCTGCATTGGTTTCGATCTTTCCTCTCGGGTCAGAGACAGAGGGTTATCACCGGAATTTATTCCTCTGATACCATCTTCCTGTCCTGTGGGGTACCGCAGGGTTCCATTTTGGCACCCATGTTGTTCGCTGTTTATATGCTGCCATTGGGAGACATTATTAGGCGATACAGTCTGGGTTTTCACTGCTATGCAGATGATATCCAGCTGTATTTATCCTTTAGTCCCGGACAGGAAGATGCAGTCTCTATACTTAACAGCTGTCTATCCGAGATCAAGGACTGGATGAGTGCTAGCTGGCTGAGGTTAAACCCAGATAAGACTGAGGTGTTGGCGGTGGACCCAGGTCACCTTGAGGTGGGTTGTAGGGCTGGGCTTCCTTCAGGCATATGGATTGATTGTGCCCAACTCTCAACCTCAGACCGGGTGCGTAATCTGTGTGTTATTATTGATGACGGTTTGACCCTAAAATCACAGGTGTCATCCATTGTCAAATCTTCCTTTTACCATCTTAGGAATATCACCCGGGTGAAACACCTAGTTCCTCTGGCTGACCTTCCTATACTGGTCCATGCCTTTGTGACCTCTCGCCTTGATTACTGCAATGCCCTATACCTAGGGCTACCGGGGGTTGATATCCGCTGCTTGCAGCTGGTGCAGAACGCAGCAGCCAGGCTTTTGACTGGGACATCTAGAAACAGTCATATTACACCTGTGCTGCGTGGACTGCACTGGCTGCCAGTTCAGTGGTGGATCACCTTCAAGGTCGGCTTACTGGCCTATAAAGCCCTAACATGAACAGGGACCGTGGTACCTGCAAGATCTCCTCATTCCCTACTGTCCCTCTCGCTCACTCCGATCCGCTGATGAGGGATTGCTAGAGATTCCCAGGGTACATTTAAAAACATCTGGAGCACGTGCATTTTCTTATGCTGCCCCGACCCTGAGGAATTCTCTACCTCGTCGGATACGTAGCTGCCTGACCGTCGAGAGTTTTAAGTCAGAGTTAAAGACCTATTTATTCCAAAAAGCATATTGAGAGTGATTTTATTGTGATTTTATTGTGAATTTTACTGTGATTTTTATTGTTATTTATTGTTATTCTTGTCATAATTTGTAAATCTTAATGTTTGCTTAATAGTGCAGCGCTTTGGTTTAGAAAAGTGCTTAAAAATAAAAATTTACTTACTTACATAATTCCTAGCTGTAATAGAAATGCTTGTTGTAAATACCAAGTAATTTACAACCATTAAGAACATGTTAATATGTGAATTTGAATACTTGTGAACGGTGAGGGCCGGGGGTGGGATAAAATATGAAGCAGGCCACTACTTCCATACTGCATTTCGAATATACTGCCATCATTACTTGGAGGAACAACCCATGGGGGTGGCAGGGGTTAAGAAAGTAGTTCAGTCACAGGTCATTCATTCATGGAAATGCTTGAGAAGACATTCCCAACAGAAAACTGGAGTTAATTGTGTTTTTGTAATACATACTGATGCCTACTGATGGATGGAGGTAAAATCCCCAAATCCATTTCACGTATGAACTACAGAAGCATGGGTAGAGAGGATGGAAAGGATGAGAGGATGGAGAAGTGGGGGACAGGGTCAGTAGCTCAAGCTGTGAACACTGCATTATGAGCAGACTAGATAAACCAAATGACCTTCCTCTGCTGTCTTCTCCAAATGTTCATATGTTCGTATGAACTGTTTCTTACTCAGGTCTCTGTTAGGGAAAGGCAGTGCACTATCTCACTAACTATAAAAAATGTACAGACATCCTCAAAAGGTTGTTGCCAAGCATAAGCAAAGAACACTCTTACATTATTAAAAAACTCCAAGCACTTAGAATGTTACCAGATGAACTCCAAGCACTTAGGATGTTACCAGATAACCTATAATCAAATATGAGAATGCTTGGCACAGATACACATTAAGTAGGGTAAGGATAACTTGCCTTGGTAATATGTACTTCAATTTAAAGAAATATTTAGGTCACAGGGCCATGGGACAGTGCAATTGCAGCTATACCTCTACCTTTATAATTCGCAATATATTAGAGTGTGAGAGATGGACTATAGATGGAATATAGAAAGGAATCACTGACTGGTGCCATTATTGCCAGAATTTAGGTTAAAGGTGGATATGGACACAGTAATAAAATTATTGAAAGTAGACCAGATTAAGAAAATGTATGCGTTAGCCAAATTCTTTGAGGCAATAAAAGGTGTATAGACACAACAGATAAAACTGAAGACATGACTTCATTGGCTATGAAAAACATCATGACAAAAACATGACAAAACCATCTGCTGCAGTGTTTAAAAATATTTTGTATTACTGTATTTATGTATTTTTTTAAACAAATTCTTAACTGATGTTAACTCTGATGATTGAATGTAATAAACTGTTATGATTTTATATATTTGTAGAATAAAATATTCTGATTCTGAATATTGGTTAATGAAAAGCCATACTGTTCTTGGTTTTCATACAGAGGAAACCATGTGAATAACACGTGTTAATTATTAACCAGTAGGCTCTGGATAAGATTCACTAATTTTGAAGAACCTTTTTCAGTAGTCATCCTTCCCTTGACGTACAGCTCATTTCTGATGTGTGGGGACACATGGTGGCAGCCAATGTGAACACACTTACATTGACACTGCCAGCAGATAAAACCTGAGGGCCCATCCAGAGTGCCCATATAGGTATTTCTACCTCATTCCCCGACCTAGTGCTATGAAGGGCAATGCCCTTCTGACCCATCCACCCCCCACCTGAATCCCTAACCTGCCTGGTTTACTCTAATAGACCTATAACTCTCCTTGATCTGCCCCAGACATACTTGAACCTCTTTATAGTACCTGCTCCCATCACTTCCTTCAGCAATTTCTTCCACAGCTCCACAATTCTCTCAGTGAAGAAAATACTTTCACACATGCTTACTGAATTCACCACCCACTAATCTCCAGTCATGCCTTCTTTTGATTGCATCCTTATTCCTAATGAACAGATCTTCACTGTTCACTCCATTTATTCCTCTTAGGCACTTATACTGTAGGTCTCTCCCATGTCATACCTCTCATCTGTCCTCCAGCAAGTACATGTTCAGTGCCTCCAACATTTCCTCATATGGTCTGCCCTGCTGACCCTGGGTCATTTTGATTACTCTTTGCTAAAGAAATCACAGTCTATGTCCTTTCTTATATATGGTCTCCAGAACTGGGCACAGTATTGCAGGAGAGGCCTCACTAGTGACTTGTACAGGGTCAACAAACATCAGTTCCCTCCTATTGCCATAAACCCTCCTAATACACCTAGATTCTTGGTTCTGTTGCTATATGCCTTATGGCACTGATTGGATTGCTCGAGGGAGTCATTTATGATGACTTCCACATCCCTCTTCACAGTTGTAGAGGTCAGCTCCCCACCCCATCCATTACTCGGTCCTTGGGTTAATTTTCTCTATATGCATCACCTGGCAGTTCTTCACATTGAATCTCAACTGTCATATCTTTGATCATGTCTTCAGCTTTTTCACATACCTCTGTACATCTCTTACCCATTCCTCACTGTCCACCCTACCACATAGTTTTATGTCCTCTGCAAAGAGATACGTCTTGCATTGAATACCTTCCCCTATGTCAGTAATGTACATATTGAGTAGGATACATCCCAAAACAGATCCCTGTGGCACCCTGCTTGTAACCTCCCTATACCATAATTTGACTCCATTTATTACCACCCTCTGTTGCCTACATCCAAGCCAGTTCCCCACTTACCTGACTAATCTCTTCTGTACTCCAAAGTCTTCTAACTTTTTTAGTAGTCTTCTGTGTGGTACCAAATCAAAGTATTTGCTAAAATCAAATAGAGCAAATCTACAGCTTGTCCTCTGTCCACCGTCTTAGTTACCCAGTTAAAGAACACTATCAGGTGGGACTGACATAATCTCCTTGTCACAAACCAATGCTGTCTACTATTTTGCAGCCCTTTTTCTTCTAGACAGGTCACAAGCATTTCCTTCACCAGGGTCTCCATCAGCTTACCTGAAATGGAGGCAAGACTGACCAGTACGTATTTGTCCGAGTCTTCCCTGCCCCCTCCTCCGAGTGGGACCATATCCACAGTTCTCCAATCCTTTGGTACTAGTCCAGACTGTGGTGAGCCATAAATAGCTCAATCAGCATTGAAGCCAGTTCCCTGCACACACTCAGGAGAAGGCCATCCGGGCCTGATGCCTTATCTACCTTTAGGCCCTCAAGCCCTTTTATCACCCTATCAACTGTGATTTCCGTTCATTGCATTTCCTGTGTCCCCCTTATGTTTAGCCTGAACCCATTCTCTGGCAGAGGTCCAACATTCTTTACTGTGAATAATGAGTAGTAGTAATTATTTAAAACATTTGCCTTCTGCTCATTGTCTTCCACTACCCTCCACCCTCTGCTAGTCTAACTAGCCATCCCCAGCCTTCCTTTTCTCTGTAATATAGAGGAAGAATTATTCCTCCTCCCTCCCCCCAAACACACACCCTCAGCAGTCCATAGCTCTTTGTCTGCTTTTGCTTTATACCCTTCACTTCATTTAACTTGATCTAGTAAAAAGCTAACTACCAGTCTATACCTGGTCTCAGAATAGCACCAGAATATATCAGTTGCAAACTGGAGCTATTAATAGCTCCATCCATAGAGAACTGCTAGGAACACTCCTGCAGCTGCTCCCAGGCTCATATGTCATTCTCTGGACAGCCACAGGAGGTTGTGGGTGAACCACTAGGGGAACATGGAGTCAGAATGCCAGCAGGAGGGATAGCAGGATCAACCAGATAAAAAATAAATTAATAAAGACACTGTAAGTAAAAAATTATTACTCTTTGTGAAAAGGCTGATTGGGTCCTGCCTCACACTGAGGTGGGGCCCGATTACAGGTGGATGTTTCTCTTTAATTGGTTAGCTTAGTTTCTGGAAATTTTTTTTAACAGAGAAATCTCTGGGTTTTCTTTTGGGTTAAGTTTATTCTTTTTCTGCCTTTTAAGTTTAATGAGTAAGGATGGAGCATGTTTATATCCTTGTTTTGCTTGTTTTTTCTCTCTTTTGCTATTTTTATTCTTGATGTAATTTTTTTTGACTCCTTTGTTGTAGAAATTTTTATTTGTAAGTTTTGTTTTGTTTCTCATCAATAAAATTCCCCTATTCTTATTTGTCTTTTTCTGGAGATGTTGCAGGTAGAGATGCAGCGAAGTTTAACTTCGCTAGCGTTGCAGAGGCGAAGTGGCCCACTCTGCCTTGACATATAGCTACGCGAAGTGCCCATTGAAATGCAGTACTTTGCCACTTCGTGTCCTAATGGCTTTGCGTTATGATGACTCCACATTTCTTCACTTTATTTTCATTTAAATGTGGAATGAGTGGGTATTGTAACAGCACACAGATCACATGGCTCACAATGTGCAGGTCACATGCTTCAGGCAGGAAGTTAATTATGCAAGAGAGTGAAAGACTTTCACTTTCGTCTTACCTAGGGTGGGAGAAAGAGTTGTGTTTGAGAGGAGACAGAGAGATAGCAAAAAATATAAGCCCCACTTTGAGAGAAGACAAAGAGATAGCAAAAAATATAAACCCTGCATCAGAGCCAGAGCACCTTCTGGGCTAGTGGTCCTCTCTCTGAAGTAGGATGTAGTGGTGCCATGGAAGCACCACCTCCAGGGGCACCTACCAGCACTCCCCCAACTGTATCACCACATGCCATGGCCTCTGCACCAGTGGCTCAGCAGGAAGTGAGGGAGGAGCCGCAGCAGTTGCAGCTGCAGCAGCAGGTTTCTCCACTTCCAGACCCAATTGAGCACCAGCAGCAGCCAGCAACAACATCTGGGGCCCTCCCGCCTGTGTCCGGGTCCTCCCTGTAGCTCATTAGTGTCAGAGGCCATCACTACACTGCCTGCAGACACCAGAATAGTGAAGTGCAATCTGTGCTGAGGTGATGCACTGTGACACCAAGGGAAGTCATTTGGCCACAGGTGGTCAGCGCACCCACCTATGCAACTACTACCATGCAGATTGGCAGGCCAAGCTTGCCAAACAGGGCAGGAATGTGCCTGCTGGGCAACAGGTGGCAGCACGGCCTCCACCTGTACGTGGTGTCAAGCGGGGGAGGGTCATGGAGCAAGCAGCTGCTCCACAACCTGCAGGTGATGGTGGCTACTCTGCACAAGTACCTGACACACATGCTGATTTGGGCCTGATGTGGAGTGGTTGGACCATGTGAAACAACAGATTGACATCATGGAGCAGCAATTGAAGCGCATGGAGGTGCACCAACTCCAAATAATGGGCATGCTTCAACTACTGCTCTCACACAAAAACATTGATCATAAGTTTTTGTTTGTCTTTGCACCTACCACCCTGTCTGTCAAAATATAGTTCCTGATGTTGCCCCTGAATCGTCCCCCCTCTATCTTCAAATGTTCCCCCCTTGTTTGCGCACATCTCTTTTTCTGAAAGATGCTACCCTTTTGTATGTTCAGTACTTGATAGTTTCTATCATGCCCCCCCCCTTACCTTGTGGTTATACATATTAAGTTTTAGACTGCACAATATTTGGGAAACCAGTTAATTTTTTGTCATGGGTTGAACTTGGGACAATACTCATGCCATCAGCAACTTCACTACCACCAGCAGGGACAACAGCATCTCCAACCATGATTGAAGATACAGATTGCATTGTGAAAAACATAGTTGGAGAAATCCCTTTACAGTCTTCAACTATGCACTTCTGCTGCATACTACTACCATGCCCATGGCCACTCTTGCCACTGGCAGAAGTGCCATGGCCAGAAGCATCTTTGCATGCATGTCTCTTTGCAGGCATTTTTTGTGATTACACAGATAATTCACAACAAATTGAGATTTCTGAAATTTGGGGTGGATGGGAGGCCAAAAAACAACTGTGGCTTACAGATACTGATTGGGCACTAAACAAATGCAAACGCACAGATGCAGACTGCACACTATAAAGAGATACAGCTGCACAGGCACAAAAACACCTTAACCAGTAGTCACACAAATCAAAAACTAGAAAAATAAATTATACCTTTTGCCAGTTGGGGGGGGGGCACTGCAGTAGTGGTTCACTATCTAGATAGAAGGAAGCAGTAAAAAATACAGCGGACAGATAACCGATTAAGAGTGCAGCGATTACTGTGTGGCACAATAAAATGTGTCAGACTTGATGGCACACACACACACACACACACACACACACACACACTACAGACAATATGCAGAAAATTTAACAGTGCAGTACACTATATAACCAAATCTTTTAAACAGAATTAAAATATGCATGGCACCACAACAAACAGAAAATAATTATCAAAAATTACTTCAAGAATTACTGTGTGTACATAAACACACAAATACTGACACACACTAGTACAAAACAGAAAGACTGCCTCTCTCATGTGAATCTTACTCCACCACAGATATGCCCCTCCACCGAAGCACACTTCAACTGTGTCTGCCAGTACACAGGCTGAATGTTCCAAATTAAAGGAACACTGTCAGCTTTCTCTTCTGTTTAAGCACCCCCATATTTACATGCCTGTAATACAAATCTGTACTCTCAGTTTGCCCCATGTGGTTAAAAGTCCATAGCGTACCTTTTAAATTTGTCTTTCTTGTAAAAAGTGACATTCCCTTATCCCAACCGAAATACCGTGGTCTACTCCCCACTGCATGTCCTCGACATTGCAAGGACAGTGAATGACGTGGACTCGTGCATGGAGATGGTCATCAATTCGAGAGCAGCATAAAACAACATTCAGTCTGGATACTATTACCTGTACTGAGTTCTGTGATCAAATTATTTTAAAAAACTGAGGGCTACTTTATATATAACTTACATTTGATAAACTGAAACTGGGACCCCGCACATGCGCACTGGACGCGCATGCGTGGAGTTTCAGTTTCAGGCAGTACATAGAGAATACATTCAAAGAGTGCAGTGATGCCCTCAAGCAACCTGACTGATTTTGTTCTTTGCTTCTTCAGAAGTCACTTAACAGAACAGATACTCTGCACCGGGGGACCATAATCTTCCACATTTTTCTGGGTGCTGGTGGGGGAGGAGAGTAGTGGGGGCAAGGGAAGGGGTTGGCTAGGGTTCTTATGATGCTTGTGGCCCTTGTGATTGCATTCAGTTAGGGGGAGGTGGGGAGAGTGTTTTTGGCACACAGGTAGGGGGAAGAATATATTTATTATTGAACTTATGTCCTTCTGCTTTGATGTTCACCTGGGCAGGAGGGAGGAGAGAGAGAAGGGTGCTAGTGGGGAATGAGAGGGGGTATATGACTAAAATATTTTTTGGAGATGGAAAAGGGGTGGTATTACAGCAAATTGGGTGGGGGAGGTTTTTTATGACAGTAGGGTTAGACAGAGAGATGCAGCCCAATGCAGTGTCTGAAATTCATGTAGATTTGTGCCTGTGATGTGCACAAATTTGTGTGGCAAACTTTGCAAAATTTTTCACCCATGAATGGACAATTTATATAGATTCACTGTGCAAATTTGCCCATTTTGCTAGGCAAATAACTATCCAAATTGTTCTCACTGGAGAAGTGAAGTTGGCCAAAATTCACAAATTATTAAGTGAAGTGAATTTCTGCAACTTCATGCATCTCTAACCACAACCCTGTTACTATGACATCCCAATGTGTTGTTCAGGACCTGTCTATATCACAAGGAGAGGGCTGGGGTGTCAGAAGTAGGAGCTGTCAGGGTGGTTTAATTCTAAATTTTCTTTTTATATTAAAAATATGCAAAATTATATTTACAAAGGGGAAACTAAACTGGAAAAGTCTCAAATTCATTGTAGTCAAATGCAAAGTGCAACACTTGGTAAGGATAACAGACACAGTACATACGCACTGTGTGGGGTTCCTCTATTTGTAGATGAGGAGGAAAAAGACCTGGGGGTCATAGTAGACAAGGAGCTAAAGAACGACAAGCATAGCGTATCTGCTGTCAAGAGGGCCACCAGAATGGTGGGTCAAACTAAAAATAATGCAGATCAGCAGAACAGGAGACCTAATCCTTCTACTTTGCAGGGCACTAATCAGGCCCCACATGGAAATTACATACAGATTGGTCCCCTTGATACAAAAAGAACAGTGAGCCAGTCAACAGCATGTAACACAGGGCTGCAAAATAGTCAGTAGTATGGGAAACAAAAGCTATAAGGAGAGCATGAGGTATTTAACATGTTCACCCCTGAGAGGAGCAGACTGAGAGGGAACAGGATCTCAGTCTGTCACATACTCAAGGGCATCAAAATGATCAAATAGAGTTGTTTGATCTGGTTTCCTATAGCAGGACTGAGGGAAATGCCAAAAAGCACAGGGATGTTCATTTCAGGGGTATCAGAAAACATTTTTCTTCCAGAGGGTGGTGAACCAATGGAACAACCTACCAGCAGAGACAGTAAACATGAAGACAGTATGAGCCTGAAAGAAATATCTGCTTACCAAGGGAATCACTGGGTTCCCTGAATTGTAGATTGGGTAGTGGATCCCTATAAACTGTTAAATGTTTGCACAGCATAATATTGTTATCCCTGCTTGTGAAACACAGGGGGAAGCTGTTTACATGATGGATCTACAGGCCTATCAGACCTTTAATGTAACTACAGAGTATGTATTTCCTTTAAGATTAGGGGTGACCCATGTTGTTACTGTAAGCTTAAAAGGAACGTTAGCTTTGTTTGTTAGGTTTTGCAATTTAATTAGAAATGTGGGGATGTGTGAAGTCTGCTTAATTCCCCCATTATATTCTTTTATGTGTTTGCCTTGGACTAGTCTTATTTGTTCCTTATTTAGAGTCTAATGTTAAGGCAACCTTTTCACCCACCCAATATTAATTTAATATTATTTAATTACTCATTTCTGGAACCACTGACATCAGATAAGTGGATGCCTGTATGAAAAGTTTCACTCAAGACAGCCACTGATCTGTTGTCATTGATATGTAATTATAAAATGAATATTGAATGGGCAAAAGGCAGCATTAACAAGGGGCCCTAAATAAGGCCAAATTAGTATTATTTCAAAACAAACACACAATGCTTGAAGTATTAAATAGTCTTTACATATGCCCACATTTCATTTTCTAACTAAACAGGAGCACTCAAAATGTTCAAAGTCACATGTCTCATCATAGGAATTAAATTGAAGGGAACATGGATATAATGCTGTTTTGCCAGATATACATTCTTATTATTAAAAAAAGTTATAAAATGGGTTGAGACAGTCCTGCATTATGGTTGGCAAGGCTGGCATTCAACCCATACACTTTTTCTTTAGTGTAGCAGAGGTAATAAAGAGTTCCAGTACCTATGTCTACATTAGTAAAAATATTCAATCTCAATCAATCTCAATCTTTATTTATTTATATAAGGCGCCTTTCTAAAACCATCCATGTGCCACAGATCAAATTTTCAAAATGGGTTTGGCAGTCATTTGTTTTCCCACTACTGCTCTTGCTGCCTCCATGCTTGGCAACTGTGACTGAAAGGGATAGCAGTCTACCACTTGAAAAAGGGTCAGAACACATATTTGTTTAAAAAATGTAACTGATACTCAGTTGATTTATGGTGAGCTCAGCTGTACTTTCTTGCTCTCCCTCCTGACCAGCACTACAACTGGTGAAACACTGACTGCCAGTACCTTCATGAAACTGGCTACCTCGGATGGTATCATGTTGTTGACAAGTCCATAAGAAAATCTTGGTCTTGCCAGTGGCCTTGTGACCAGCTGCAGTCACTCCCAACAGCGCTCACTTTTGCTTACTTTTGCTCCCTAGTACCCGTAGTGACAGCAGTGAATCAGAGGGACTGTTTAGCACAAAATGTGCATTTTTTAATTTTTTTAAACAATTTTTTAAACTGTTAAAATGTCTCTCAACCTGTATTCTTTTTATAAGCACAGTAAGAAACTCCAGGGTGTGGAATGCGTAAGAAACAAGGAATGACAAAGGGGGATTATGCTTTGTTAATGTACAGAGTAGTGGGTAAGAGTTCCAAGCCTGAAGGGTGAGGAACTTCAGCCAACACGAGGTCCATTCACAAAGCATAATGCCCCTGATGGAACTTGTTGTTTTTTTTTCCACTTACAAATTGTTTTGTAATGATAATTTTTTTAGCAGTATAGTAGTGTTGTAATTTGGCACTGTATCTTTAAATCACTGCCTTTAGTGCATTAGCATAATTAGACATAGTATGTGGCAGGTGTTAGGTTGCAGCTGTTAAGCTGCACTAGTTGGGTGTAGCTGCAATGCAAAGGAATGGGTTATTTTGTTGTTTTCAATAGGTATTCCTGCCTTTTAACTTCCTATACTTTCCATGTGATCTGAGGCTAAGCTGGACGCTTGGGCTGTGCTTCCCATTCTTAGCATGTGATCTGAATAAGTCATGGTAGCTTAGGCTATTGATTACAGTAGATGTCATCTGACTTCATTAGGGCGAGTTTGTACTGTCGTTTGTTTCTAGGTATGCAGCTATTTTATTAGCTGTTAGAGCAATTTTGTAGAGGTTTTGCTGATGGTTTAGTGATATATATGTATGCATGTTTCTGTTGCTATGTAGAATCATAGTTTTAAAAACATAATTTTTTTCATTAGGTGTTTAACATGTTTTTCCTGTGTGAGAAGCACTGAGGCATTTTGGGTTGGATTTGTCAGTAGGAAGTACTGCATGTTTTATCAAAGTTGTTGGATGGATGTCCTTTACAATTTGTGATTCTTGAGAAATGTTGCTGTTGGGGCTGGGGGGCTCATTTGTTTAAGTGTAATGATTTATTTTTCATGTTGCTGTGTTGTTTGATTTGTATTGTGACCTTTTTGACACTGAAGATATGTATTATCATTTTGACCTTTTTGATCCAAATTGGTCATGTTCTAGATTAATGCACCGCTCTCATGTCTTCTAAGCAGGAGTATATGATAGGTTAATGCAGTACCAGGTGATGGGCTCATGACCAATCAAGAGTTAGAATTGACCAGGCACTATTTTATTAGCTGTGACAAATGCATTTCTAGGGGCAGTAAGGTATTCATGCCCTACTATGACCCTAGGCGTGCATTTATTAGAAAATAACCCACACCCTGTTGTGTGTTATTACTTACTTAAAAACTACATGAGGATTGTTTTTTTTTCAGCCCACAGATACTGCTACTTTAAGAAACGTTCTAGTTTCCAGTCAAAAAGTCACAGCTGGCATAAACAGAACTGAGTTTTAAAACCCCCATCCCCAATTAGAATGTTAGGGTCTTAATACTGAACACATTTTCATTTAAAGCATGGTTGTTTCCCCTTAGGTTTCATCTGTTCCCATTGCTTATACCTGCCAAGAAGTCATCATCCTCTACTTATGACATCATAACCTGTTGCCATGAAAATTATTCTGATGTCACGAGCAGAAGATTATGATTTGAGGATAGGTGTAAGCATCAGGAACAGATGTCATCCAAGGGACATAAGAACCTAATTTCATGCAGACATCATTAGTCACAAATAATGGAATGTCCTGAGTGGTAAAACTACTTTAAGACTGAATCACCAGAGTATTCTGACTACCTCACATGCATAGGTTATATAAATTGAGTATTTTGCTATTGCCCACAATGGTGATACAAAACACTTTTTTTCTAAATTATTTGAAAACAAAATGTTTTGCAAAGACTTGGAACATGATTACTGGTACAGAAACCTCTTCTTTTTATTTATGTACACTGAGTGCTAGAAACTGTTACTCAGAGAATGCATGGCAGATACTCATCTAAGCTGTAAATAAGCTGTAATCATAATACATGGACTGTCTGCAAAAAGGTGATTAAAATTTAAATTACATAGTCCTCCTGCATACAATAATCTCTCTCTCTCTCTCTCCTCTCTCCTCTCTCTCTCCTCCCTCTCCCTCTCTCTCTCTCCCTCCCTCCCTCCCTGCCTCCTCCCTCCTTCTCTCTCTCTCTCTCTCTCTCTCTCTCTCTTCTTTCTTTCCTGCCTGGATGTACGTATTTTGTCTGCCTGTCCAAATATCTGCAGCACATTGCATAAATGTCTACTTCCTTTAATGGCATGAGAGGTATGTGGAAGGCTAATGGCTCACACAATGAATATTAACAGCAGAGCCACATTTTTTTTTGTAAAATACTTGAGCAGCACCAACATCAGTAAAGAAATCATCTTTTCCTTGGAAAGTCACCTTGAGCTTAGCAAGGGACTGCAAAACTGCAGTTACCCCTGCATTTACGAATTCAGATCTGATCAGGAGAAAACGCTTTCATCATCTCTGTGTAGATAAGCAAAGGTCTGGGTATAAATGCAGCTTGAAACCTTCATAAATAAAACCCTTCTTAATCCTTGCCTCTTGCAGCATTTTGTTTCTTTGAGGGATAGTAGCAAAAGTGTCATTCACCTCTTTTAAAGGGGAAACATTCCGTGTACATCCTTAATAAGCAGTAGTACAGCTGTGAAATGCTGAAGGCATCATGGGGATATGGGCAGACTGGACAGACTAGGTGGGCCAAGCAGTCCTTATCTGCCGTCAAAGTCTATGTTTCTATATCTGCTATGGCTGTTAAGTGACATATTCATGCCCAATTGCCATCATAGTTTAAACACCCAAGAAAAGCTCTTTAAAATGAGATATTGGTCTTATCTGTTGCTGGAAGCACTTCAGAGATATAGATGGCAGAGTCTGTTTAATAATAAAACTATACTGCAGCCATTGTTAGAATATAACAATGTAATCAAGGCATAAGTTGTGCTTAATGAGCAACTCTCTATTATAATAAATGCTTAAAAACACTAGATTTACACCAATTTTGGTTTAACCTGTTTGTTTTCAAGTTTTTTTCTTTCCCCCACTGTTGGTCTACTAAATATTGTAGATAATGCAATAATTATTTCACTGAGTCTTTCAAACAGTATCTGACTCTCCCCTGCTAACCACACAATTGCAGTTTGTGACATCATAGTCTGTTGTTGTGGTGAGCACTATGATGTCATAAATAAAGGCACTGTGAGGTTCACAGGGGAGAGACAGATGTTTTAAAAGTTTTCTATACAGACTTTTTAGATGGACTACCAAGATATTCTGTAAATCTTGCAAGGAACCTTGAAAATAAAAAAAAATGTATTTGCTAATAAATTGTAGCAGCTGAAACATCTTCACATGCTGAAATACAGAGTTGCTCTTTAGCTACACTGAGTCAAGCACAGCTTGTTTTTCAATTACATCACAATGTTCTACAACTGTCTGCAATATAGTATTAATACTGAAAAGACTCCAACATCTGTATCTCTAGAGTACATTCAGCTACAGGTGAGCACTGATACTTTGTTTGAAAAAGCTTTTCATGGGATTTCAAACTGTGCCAGCCACTGCACTGTAAATAAATGTTTCCTTTTAATAAATAAGTATAAAAACATCTTTGTGAAAGTTTTGAGTGAGTGAGCGAGCGAGTGAGTGAGTTATTCAAGTTGATGTTGTTTGTACAGTATGTACAAGGCCTTTGTTGGTATAGACTCCTCCTGGTGTGTATTTATTTCAAAGGACCAAGGGCCACACAGATTTCTTGCTGTTGCTTATTAATTCCAGCCTCCATACCCCTGTGAGCACCAAGTGATGGAGCAACTGCTACTCTCCACTAAATAAGACTCTTGCAGTTCCTATGTAGAACAAATGAAATGAAATGCTTTCCACTATGTTGTAACATCAGCATGTATACTCTGCCAGCCATCAAGCGGGTGAATAAAAATAGCATTTCAGTAGGTTTTGTTTTTCAAAATTGTGGTATAAATATATTTTATACAATCCAAGTAGGTTGATGCCAGTGAAGATATTTTTTACATCTCTCTTCTGCCAACCTACATTTGATTTAGAATCCACATACCAAGCTTGGAGTCAGACCCTAAAACAGTTACACTTGTAAGTGTTCATTTCACTGTAACTAATCATTAATTACATGCAACAGGGTAATTACAATGTAGTTACATGATTGTTGCATACGACTACATTGCAATTGCAATGCAGTTACAGTGTAGTTAACTGACACATAAAATAAAGTGCAACTTAAAACATAATGCAAGACATCAACAACTGAAAGAAAATGTTTTAACTGTGCTGCAAGGTGGACATTATGAAACAGAATAATTAAAATGATATCAACAGTACAGGATGTCACGACCCTAACACAAACCACAATTAAAGATAAAAACACAAACACTCACACACAGTATTCCATAATTTGGATATCAAAAGGCTGCCATTACTGTATGATTATTCATTTACCCAGGTGTGAATGAAATTTAGATAAACCACGTGCAGAACAATACATCACAATATTAGACTTGGATATCTTATTTTTTTGTAGCACTAGTTTGGGATTGATGCAGTTGGAACATGTCATCTCTACTTGGGACCTAGACTGAAGATATTTAACATGCAGCAGACTTTGGCAATGAAAGAGTTTACAAACGGAAAGGACAACAGGCTTTGAACTGGTACCTGTTAAAAAAAAAAACTAACAAAACAAAGACATTTAAAAATGTTATGTAAAAAACGTAGGTATACAAACAGATTGAAGCAGAATAACACATGTCAACATATACCTGATGTGGTCTTCATGAAGCATGTGTGTTCCTGTATTTTACCACTCATTATTGGGGTTAAATGTGCTATTACTCTGCACAGTGTTGCTGTTATGAACACGTAGGGTAAATATATTGTTGTTTAGCTCACAGCATTACCCTTTGGTGGTACCTGATTGGTTAGCCTGAAATTTCAGGGTGCGCACTAACTACAGGTAAATTACTCTTTTTTGAGCTTGCTAAATGTGATTCATCATTCTGCTTGGAGACAGGAGATTGGGGGGGTGCACTTCAGGACTGTGATCTGAAAGAGATCAGCTTTGATAAAGTTTATCATGTTCTAAACTTAAATTGTTACTGAAAAAAAAGTATTATGACCCTAGACTGATCAATTCCATTTGTCAAAAACTTCGGTATACTAAACCTTGGGTGGGGTCTGAGATAGTCCCATTTGTGAGACAGAGAACAAAGGGTGACTGAGCTACTATACCCACAAGCTACAGAATTAAACATATTATTCATTCTTCTAAAAGTAAACCATTGTTAATATTCATTTTAAATTACAGAATTTGGCCTTTATTAACTTGACCGTTTTGAAGGAATCTTGCATGTCACTGGATCTGCAGAATGAAGTCAGGCCAGCAATCTGTCTAGTTCCTCTTCTAACATCATGGCAGTTGAAATCACGCTATTTTAAAAAATAAATGTAGATTTGTGCCTTACTCCTGATTGTTCTGATCATGTACCCAGTGTTCTTGTGTTTCAGTAGAGACTTGCCTAGCCCAATGTTAAAAGTATAGCCACACTCCTGGCTTCTACTGTCACCTCTGGCAGCACATCTAGTGCTTTTCTACATCATACCTTATAAGCACTATGACCTTACTGATTGTAAATTAATAATCAATGAGGAGAATGTGCTGTGATGTCACAGTCAGTGCAAGGGAGCTAGGACTACATATGTCATCCCCCAAGAAAAAACAGTCCTGCATATCATACTTTGCACTGCTATGCATAAAATCTCCTAACTAGCAAAACAAAAAAAATCTAAAGTGATTCATAAATAAAATAATATTAAAGCTCTACAAGTTATTTGATAATATACATTAGGAACATTCAGTAGTAAAAGCCCTGGACAATGAAAGTTGAAAGTTGTATTAAGAAAAGAATTGTGTTTTGCGATGAAATAGATTTCTATTTTTAGAGACAAAGTAAGATTTTGAAGACTGTCTGAAATGCCTGGAATAGAATGTTTTGTCAAAGAGCATTGCCAGGCAGCCATATTTTTGACTGTGGTTGGATGAAAAACTACTATGGATTCAGGGATGATGGCCAGTAGTGGGTAGCAGCCTTTCTGATCAAGCTTGGTGACTCTTTTACTTCTTAGCTCTTATAAACTGAAGTTCTCAGTTGCTTTTTGGTTTAACAAATTTCTTAAATGGAACCCTTGACTCCCAAGCTGAAGAAGCTTTTAAAAAAAGAATGGAAAAAATGTATGGAAAGGGAGAGAAAGGAAAAAGAAGGTTAAAGTTACAGAGTTCCTCATCAATTTGTCCTGATGCTGAGAAACTCAACAGGTGGGAAAGAGTTGGACTAATGGACCGATCCACTGCAGTCTTGTGTAGCCATGGGAAAAATGGCCGGTCAACTGAGAATGACGTCAAGAGCCCTGGACCTGAAAATCTGTCTTCTACACTGATATCTGCTGCAGTATATAAAACTACTAAAGGCTTTCCTCCACAGGGGCTGTCTTCCTTTTCCAATGTAAACAAATCCTACCAGGCTGTCATGCAAATCATAAAAAAATTTGACAAGAAACTAGACACACTGGTTATCAGGTGTAAGAGTGCTGAGCATCGTACCACCGAGAATGAAAAAGCTGTTGAAAACAACCAGAAGCTACAAACAGTAACAGCTGCTAAATTAGACTCCACTACCTCTCTAGTTAACACCATGCTACATTATCATGTTGTATAAGCAATAAAAATTGAAATCATAGAGAACCGTGTGAGAAAAAAACAACTTACATTTAGTTGGACATCCCGTATTGGAAAATGCTGAGACTATAACCTGGGATATTGTTAAATTGTTTTTCTCCACTTTTCTCAGCTATACGCCTAAACCTATGCCTCCCCTAATGAAAGCATTCTGTATACCCAGTCGCTACAAAGCAGAACCATTGACATCTAATGTTTCTGCTAAACCCACAACAGTTCCTGTTCAATTTGCCCTAGAGAGCAACTGGGAGTGCATGATAAAACAAGCTAGATAGTGGGATGCAATGACTTTTCAGGGCATCAAAGTGTATATGTACCACAATGTCTGTCCCCAAACCCAAGCCAGAAAATGTTGCCATATTCAGTATCACTCAAACACATATTGGGGGCAAGTTCTTGTTGCTTTAATCATGTAAAATAAAGATAATTTCTGAATTCTATCAAAGACCTCTTTTTAAACCTTGATCAACTCTTTGATGTCAAGTCTAAAATGACCAAAGCTGACCAGCAAAATTAATCAGCATCCTTAGATGAACATTGTACTGATGCTAAAAATGCCAAAACCCTGGTTCCTTCTGGTAATATAAATTATGAAAACACTGCTGTACCTGAATCGCTTTCTGAACCAGCTTTGGAATAATCCTGACTATGACATGGCTCTCTGTCTGGGAGTAAACCAAATAGTACAGGTTTAATACTGGCGTTTATTTCAATCTCCCAAAGGACTTCAATAAATACAATTTAAGTACTATATAATGTTATTGCATAATGGTATATGCAAAGGTGCAGAAATTATTTGTCATTCCAAACCCTATGGTGGGTTTTGGAGCAAATATGTTGCTTTTGCTATATGAAGCTAGACTTTGATTTCTTCTTGATCTAATGATTGATAATAATCTGTGTGAACGTGATGATAATAAATGTTTTCCCCTTTGTTTTTGTTTAATTCATTCTTGCTGAAAATGACTTAACATTCATGTTGTGTATATAGTTGGGGTGTCACTAGATAACTGAAAGAAGGATGCATTTATCAAATCTTACGGAAATTAGTTTTATCTAATCTAAAGCCTCTTAGGTATTTTCCCACAGTAATGAACAGCATATGTATATTGCTGAAAGATAATATCCAACAAGGGAGGGATCGGATTTTGTGGAGTGAGGTCAGCATATAAAACTGTATGGTAACTAATTCTTAATTGATTCTGCAACAGTTTAATTTTATAACATAATTCTAAATAGTTTAGTTATATCTGTTTTGTACCTTACTTGCTGTATGTATTATCTTTGGTGAATAAATTCCACTATGAGTATTTTCTTTTTTTTTTTAATCTTTTGACTGCTTCTCTCAATATTTTAAGTACTACAGTAAGTCTTCATTGCTGTAATTCTATTTGCCTGTGTATAAAGTTCTATTGTGAAATTCTAGCTTTCTGGGCAACTTTTATGGAATATATGCATCTAGAATGTACCCTCAGTATGTAAATATGTACTGAAAATTTAAAAATAAAATGAGACTACTGTAGAGTCATTGAAGACCTAGTGGGGATGGTGAGGCCTGGAAATAATAGTTTTTTTTTCCCAGAATATGGGTTTTCACAGTCACATTAGAATGGCACAAAGGGTGTGTGACTATGCCAACTGGTTGGCAAAAAAGAAAAGTTGAACTGGTATCATGATTGACAGCATAAAACTGGTCTGCCATTTTATGTCTGGCCAGTTTTACAGTATTCGATGCAAATGTGCAAGCCCCTACTGGAAAATATAACAAATATTATCTATGAGTTATATAATACTAAAAACCAAGATGACAGTGAACCTATTGTTGCATACATGGCTTAGTTTAAGAGGCATGCATGTACCATACCTGCACAATTGGGACATTTCAAGATAATGCACTTTGAGACCAGTTAGTATTCATGATCTGGCATGGGAAGCTCTTTGATTGTCTGAGGAAGGAATCTCATGTAAAGAATGTAATGATAGCAGTGACTTCAGCTATGGCCTTAGCCACTGAGTTAATCAACGTGTTTCAGGTAGGAAGCAAACCTATGACTGCACATACTCTGAAGTAGAAGGGCACAACAGAAAAGTGTTATGTCACTGTAGAGGTACCAATCCAATGACATAAGGAAATGCAAGCTCAGTAGTTGACCCTGCAGAATTCGCAGAAAGTATGAACACATTATAGAGGTCTACTATGGAGATGCCATTGTACAGAAATAATTGGAACTTTTGGAGCCTCACAATGCAACCCTGGAATTGAATTGGAAGAGCTTCTTGCTGGAATTGGATGATAAGTCTAGAGCACATAAGGATGAGAATCCAGACTTTATAAAAAGGGAAGTATGTTCCAGAAACCTTAAAGAACTTTATGCAACAAATTCAGAAAGAGACTTTTGTGCCCTGTATTATGTACATACTATAATAAATGTACATGCAGTTATAATGGGAATGGATAAAGATATGTATGAGAAACTGTACTGAGGAAAAATTCACAAATGTAAAACTGCAGTCTTCCAGCTATACTTAACAGTCTATAAAAAAGAAACCCTAAAAATGCTTGTCAGCTGTAGTTACTAGAGTAATGATGACAGTTGTTAAAATAGGAACTTATGGTAGACAAAAGGAATGGGCCATCTTTTGTAGTTCATAACTGGTTGAGCAAAGTCAGCCTGCACTGGTTGAATGTTACCAGCATCCGGTGTTGAGACCAAGTTATGTGTTTATTCTGAAATCATCAGCTATGTAAAGACTTGATTGGAAGAATAAAGGCAAAAATGAAGGTGACTAAAATGGTTAACCAAAATCCTACAAATAATAAACCTATTCTCTGTCATTTTAGAGAAGCAACTGTTAGCCCACCCACTACACTTGTTAGTGGGCTATTTATTTCTCCTATAGACTGTAAAGAATAGCCTACTCTTAAAGTGCATATACAAAGGTTTGATAGCAGTAACCATATTTGTCATGATTACAAGGTCAAGATAATTTCAAAACTGACAATGGTGTAGTATTCTGTCTCTACGCCCTGAGATCTGTTTGCAAGGTTGAAAAGGAGGGTAAACGTTTACAAAGCTTGGCTTGACCCAAGAATAATGGCAAGCAGAATTTGATGCAGATTCAAAACCCTACATGATCATAAGCATATACAATGATCAATTTCAATGTTACTGCCTACTCAGTGGTATGGCTCATACGCTAGCTGGGTTTCATCAAATGATGGACCACGTACTCCAGGCTTCATGCTGCACCATGTTTTACTTGGATGATATTTCAATAACAGGCATTGGCAAAGGAAGATTTCAGTCAGCACCACTGAAAATTTGGACTGGTAATAACAAAGGTGCTTATTTTGTTTTTCACAAAGCCATGTTGCATACTTTGCTTTTCCCTTTCACAGTGTGTCAATTTGTAATAATTTGTTTAAACTCTGTAAGGTGCTATGAGCCATTAGATAAGGCACAGTACAAACTGAACAAATAAGTTATAAATTGAGATGCAGGAGATTCATTCAAACAAAAAATTCCACTGCTCCAAAATGAGAACTGTCTTGATTTGGAAACCTTTGTAAATGAGTCCCTGACTCCATTGTGTATCCATTTCTCATGAATACAATTACTCTTATTCTTTTTAACTAATATCACAGGAGTACAGCACCTACCTCCCCCTTCCTATGCAGAAGACACACCATCCAGTGATCATTTTCAATCTTCCAAACTTTATTTAAGGCAAAACATGCAGTCCAGCAAAAATGATGATGAACCATGTGATATGAAACATTGGGTCAGTTTGCTCCTGTGGCTGTACAGCGTTTTACTGCACTGTGTATTTTGCCCAAAATAAAGTCTAGGAGATTGGAAGTGACCTCTGGATGGTTTATTTTCTGTACATGAGGGGCAAAATGAGGGCTGTTCTCCTGTGATGCTAGATAACACAGGACATTCGCCCACCTTATAAGAAGTAAGAGACAATTGTTAAAGGTCATTTTCTAAAAAAAAAATGTAGCAGAGTTGTAATTCTTTTGGCTTTGATTAATTGCCATGGGAATTCAACTTCAATTTAATTGCACTAGTTAGTCACTTGACAAGGCTGTTGTGTAAGGACAAAAGTGAAGCCAGACTTACCAGCATCAGGCTGCTGTTGACTGGACAAACATACAGCTTTGTTTCTGCTAAGTGATGGTGCATTCTAAATAACAGTTACCATTGTAATGGCATAAATCTCCTCATCAGCTGTTATGGGTGCTGATATTTTATACTGCATTGAAAATAGCAATGATATGACAATTTCATATTCTCCCTTCCAAATATTATTCAAGGAAGATAATATTTATCTTCTAATTGAGTAATTGGTCTCGGTATATACAATTGTTTTTGGTGTAACTAAATCTTGCCAATAGTTACATGTTAGGAAAGGTGCTCTCACTGCAGATTATAAGCCACTATTAAAAACATGAGGGTCCAAAACAGGAATTTTCACTCAGGTGACTGAAAGAGTGCAGATGTAGTCATTGTTTTTTACCGGCCGATATGCATGAGCAAACAATAACACATGATGACATGTGGGTTACGTCCTGATAAGAGCACACCCAGGTGTGTTATGAGGCATGAGGTGCTTGCACCAAGAGCCTTATGCACCTGGACATGCTCTTATCAGGACATAACCCACACCTCGGAGTGTGTTATTGCGCTTATAAATGGGTTCCCCCATAAAGCCCCCAGTAAAAAAAAAAAATAAAAGATTAAAAAGTACGCTAAAAAGTGTTCCATAATCAGAAAGCAGAAAAATAGTCCATCTGTACGGCACACTTACTGGCTACTGTATATATCATTCAGCCACTACAGGACATTGGTGTCTGGCTCACCTGTAAGAGACACTTTTTATTAATTTATTTTTGGTGAGGCTTTGTTTTTCAGTTGTTTGTAGTGATGACTGGCCAGCTTTTCTGTGAGCCTCCATGTCTGTCATCGGGTGCTCTGCAGAACAGTTTTAATGTGGGGCCCATCAGTGTAAACAAACCTCAGTGTAGAGAGTGCACCAGGTCAGGTTTTGTGCTTCTACAACTGTCTTCAGCCTCTCCTCCCAAATCTGTTTCTACCCTAACACTTTGTTTCTTTGTCCCTTAAATTTACTTCACAGTTTGTTTTTACTTGCAGCCACTGGCCCGCTAGATTGTGACTGAGCGTGTCCCAGAAGCGCCAAGATATCTCGGTGGTGAGAATGCCGACCTCCCCCACAGTGACGGCACAATACCAACGCAGGTACTGTACCACCTCTGTTATCGTTGTTTTCTGTGGGAGGCTGTGCCCCCCACAACCCCATGCAGGGGGCTCTGCCCCTGCACACCCCAGACTCTAGGATTCCAACTCCAGGTCAGAGTTGGTCTGGGAAGGGGGCAGAACTGCTAGGGAAAATCGAAACACAGAAAAAGGACCATTACCGCGAATGTCACCACAATGGTCTTTTTCTGTGTTTTGCCGTCGGGGTGTCGATCACAAGGGGTGCTACAGCATGTCCCATAGTGGCTGCTGTACTAAACAATTTCCACTTCATGGTTTTAATTAAACAAATAACTTGTGCTGTATGGTGTGTGAGTTGTGTCCTGTCATGAGTTGCTGGAAAGTGAAATGGACCACTTGAGATCTTCAATCTTTGTAACCATCACCCGGTCCCTTGGAACTTTGAAATGCTTGGAGGAGACAGATTGATCTACACTGGCCAGGGCAGATGGGCCTCAAAAAAAAAAACCTGAACAAGTAGCAAGCCTGCAGATTTACTTCTTTGTTGTGGAGCAAATGGGGGGGGGGAATGTTGTATTGTTTTCTGTTGGTGGAGACAACGAAGTTGAGGGAGGGGGTATGGGCTTTAGAGGTGGCAGAAGTGTACTGGGTGGATTTTTGAACAGTGGGGGTGAGAGCTACATGTGCAACTAGGAGACAGCAGTGAGTAAAACAAAGTACCTATTCAATCAAAACATTAAATGTTTTTGAGTTGTGCAGGAATGGAGACCTTGGAAACAGAGTGGCATGCTTTCTCTACTTGTGCATCATTCTTCTGGTACAGCTGTTCTGGTTCCCTCAGATGTTAGGTGAAGAGCTGCAACGAAAGTGGTGCCACACATTGATTTTAGGGTGTGGTGTGTTCTGGTTGGCACATGTAGTGACTGTAACTGTAAGGTGTATTACTTTTTCTAGTACTTCTCCATCCCTGGTAGTGACTGCACATAGCTTACTGGAACAAGTTTCTCAAAGTAATAGAAAAAGTAACTTACCCAACACTGCCACTGATCAACTTCTGACCCACCCCGAGCCTACCCAGCTTATTAATCAATCTTCTATGTGGAACAGTATCGAAAGCTTTGCTGAAGTCAAGGTAGGCGACATCAACTGCTCCCCTGTGGTCCACCACTCTGGTTACCCAGTAAAAGAAATGTATAAGATTAGTTTGACAGGACCTTCCTGTTGTAAACCCATGCTGTCTTGGATCCTGTGCTCCAATGGATTCCAGGTGTTGCACTATCCTTTCTTTAAGGAGTGCCTCCATAAACTCTCCTTCTGCCACTTACTCCCAAGAGCAGCCCTCCTCCTCCTGCTTCTGTCTGGCAACATCCATCCCAATCCTGGGCCTGGCAACACTGGCCCTTCCTCGAAATCCTCTGGACTTCGTATCGCATCTATGAACATCTGTAGCATCCTGAAAAAACTGGACTCACTCCACTGCTGGGTGATGGTTCATAAACCAGATGTGGTTGCCTTGGTTGAAACCTGGCTGTCTGACTCCACCCCTAACTCCCAGGTCTCTCCCCCTGGCTACACCCTCCACCGGCTGGACTGGGTCAGTAGGAGAGGTGGGGGTTGTGCCTTCTATTTAAAGGACCCTCTCATTGGACTAGCCCTCCCTCCCCCTGACCTTGACCATAAGGCCCAGGCCCTAACACTAAAACTATCTCCTGACCCTTCTAGGGGTCCTATCTTCCTGACCATGGCTTACATACCTCCCAAGAACCAATCTCAGGCACTGAGCCCACTAATTGACTACCCTACCTCCCTACCCAACCCCTCTGACCAAATCCTGGTGGGCGACTTGAACATTACTTGGCTTTGCCCCTCATCCTCTTCCTCCCGCGAGGCCTTTGCAGCAATTGATCTAACCCAACTAGTCTCCCAGCCTACTAGAATCAACCCCAGAAGGGGCTCTAGCACACTCTTGGATGTGGTCCTTACTAACAGGCCAAGCCACGTCCACAATATCCAAATCCTCCCTGACTGCCTTAGTGACCACTCCCCTGTTCTCTTCAACTGGGTAACCTCTCAGCCCACACCCCCTGTCAAAACCACCTTTCAGAGGTGGCTTAGACCTGGGGGGTTGAAAGACCTAAAGCATTACCTTGCCCACACAGACTGGTCTCCATTGATAAACGCAACTAACATTGACATGGCTCTGGCCTTCTTTGTCAACACCTTTAACTTTGCCTGTGACATCTTCGCTCCTATAACTGCTCGTAGGTCCAAAGTAAGATATGCCCCTTGGATCACCCCTGCCCTGCGGCGGCTATTTAAGCAGCGGGACAACCTGTGGCACCTTGCTGTTGCAACTGGCCGACCAGCAGACAGACAGACCTATGCTGCAGCTCGAAACCGGTGCACCTGGACTATCCGCAAAGCAAAGGCGGAGTACTATTAAGCTTCCCTTACCTCCTCTTGGGGGAACCATAGGTCCTTCTGGGACAACATCAAGCAGCTGAATGGTCACTTCCGGTCCCCCTCTCCCTCACTTCTTAACATCAATGGTACGGTCTCCTCTGATCCTGCCCATATTGCCACTCACCTCAATAACTCCTTTACCGACCTTAGCTCAGTGCTCCCTGGTAACTTCTTCAGTCCTCCACCCCCTAGTTCTGCACCACCCATCACACGCCCCTTGTTCCACCTGCGTTGTGTCACCATACAAGAAGCTAGGCCATACCTGCTTAAAGCCTTAAAAGGTAACACCATCAGTAATGACTCCCTAGATCCCTACCTCCTACATCAGGTCCTGGACCAGGTCATCTCTCCTATTACATGCATCTTTAACAAATCCCTCTGCCTCGGGCAATTTCCTGCTGTCTAGAGGGTTGCTACGGTTACCCCTGTCCACAAAGGTGGCGACAGGACTCTGCCAGGTAATTACCGACCCATCTCAATCCTCCCCCCCCCCAAGGCCTTGGAGAAAATTGTGGCCACTCAAGTCTCTAACTACCTCTCTAAATGCAATGTTCTCTGCACTGAGCAGCATGGGTTCAGAGCTGGTCATAGTACCAATACAGCACTCCTGGAGTTCGCCAACTTCCTCCACACCTCCTTGGACTCTGGCGCCCTGGCTGGCGCGGTATTCATTAATCTGTCTAAAGCTTTTGATACCGTATTGCATCCACTCCTGTTAACCACCCTCGACCACATAGGCTTTGCCACTGGACCAGTCTCCTGGTGCGCTAGCTATCTCTCAGCCTGCTCTCAATGTGTGAAAGTTTGTGGAACTCTCTCCAGCACCTGCTCTATTCACTCTGGAGTCCCCCAGGGCTCTATTCTTGGACCTCTACTCTTCTCCCTCTTCCTCAACTCTCTACCCAGCAAATGTGTGGGTAAGATCCTGCTCTATGCTGATGATGCTGTACTCATTGCCTCTGATAGTAACCCTACGTTGCTTCAGAGTTCTCTCCAACTAGCCTTTGATTCCGCTGAAACCTGGTTCACTGAGCACTGACTCATAATCAACCTAAAGAAAACAAAAACAATGCTCTTCTCCCACCCCCAAAATAAGTCCAGCAATTTTCCTCTCACTGTCCACTCCACCCTCAATATCCCCATTGAACCTGTGCAGTCCTATAAATATCTTGGAATAATCTTTGACCCTGCCCTCTCCTTCCATGGCCATATCTCCACCTTGAACTATGCCACCAACTCGCGGTTGGGCATTCTCTACCGGCACAAAAATTGCCTCCCTTCGGATGCCCTCTGCCTGGCTGTCACCTCTTCTGTCATATCTCTCATCGACTACGGCCTTCCGCTCTATGGGTCAGCAGATCAGACAGCCCTCAGCAAGGTTTGCCATACACTTAACAAAGCCTGCAGACTTATCACCAGTGCACCCAGACTTACACACACATGTCTGCTGTACTCCTTGGCAACCCTACTCGGCCTGGATGAGCAGCTCATGTATCAAACCTGCCAGCTCACCTTTAAAGCCCTACATGGCCTATCTCCCACTGGCCTATCTGACTCAATCCACCGAGCTACGCCGACTGTGAACACCCGCAGCTCATCCAAAACAACTCTGGTCATACCAAGAGCTGGGACTTCACAAGGCCAAAGGGCGTTCCCTTACAGAGCACCTACCTGGTATAACTCCCTCCCTGCTGGTATCTCTGACTCCCCCACGTTAGCAAGCTTTAAACTCAGCCTCAGAAACCACCTGCTCATCTCACGCAGATGCTGCTGCTGCTGCTAAAAAAACAAAACAAAACAAAAAACCCTCTGACAATGCTCACCGAGCTGCACTCCCCCCCTTCCTACTCACCTCCTCCCTTTACCCACCCTCCTTCCCTGGCCCTTCCCTCTTCTTCTGCTCCCCAGTCCTTCTCCCTTCTTACCTCCATCCTCTCCTACTTTCACCCTCCCAACCCTAATTTTTATCTTATTTACTATCATATGTATTGGAACCTACTGTAACCCTGAATGGTAACTATCTTGAATTTGTATTAACTGTTGTCTCTTGTGCTGCTGTCTGTTGTCCTCTATGTGACGAGGTACCTTTGTAAATGAGCCCCTGGCTCAAAGGTTATTAAACTGATGTTTAAATAAATAAATAAATACATAATCTTGCCCACTACTGAAGTAAGACTGACTGGTCTGTAGTTCCCTTCCTCCTCCCTGCTACCACTCGTGTGGAATGTGATCACATGAGCCCTTCTCCAGTCTTCTGGGATCTTTCCTGTGCTCAGAGACTCACAAAACAATTCTTATAATGGCTCTGTTAGTTTCACCCTTCGCTCCTTTAGTACCCTGTGATGTATGCCATCAGGTCCCATTGCCTTGTCCACCCTGAGCTTATCGAGCTCTTGTAGGACCCTTTCTTTTGTGAAGGGACTAGTGCACACCTCCCTCCCTCCCACCTGCATCCACGGTGCTGAGCTGTGGGCCCTGCCTACCTTCTCTTCAGTAAATACTGAGCAGAAGTATATATTTAGGATAGATGCTTTTCCTTGGTCCACCTCCACACACTCCCCCAATCCCCTTTGTTCTTAGCAATACCCCCTCTAGACTTTCTTCTTTCACTAATGTATCTACAGAAAGTCTTGTCCCCTTCTTTCACTGTTTGTGCTAGTGTTTTCTCGGTTTGGGCCTTTGCCTGCCTTACTGCCTTCCCTGCTTCCCTTAGGAAAGTTGGTATGCCTCCCTATCTTCATCCCACTACGTTCCCTTCTGTTCATGCCCCACTCCTGTGCCTTCAGCTGGCTGTGTGTTGTACTACCATGTGAGTGACCTGGCGTCAATACTTGCCTCCAGCTCTCTCCCTCTGTGCTTGTGATGTCTCTAGAATGCCAAGAGGAGTTTCTTCAACTGTTTATGCCTTCGTATCATTCCCAGTGGTATGTATACATTGTTGTAGTTTAACATGATTGGCTAATTCATTAAGTACAGAAAAGCATATGACAGGGTGTTTGGTTATACTGAGATATACACACCCATTGTAAGGCACAGGATGAAGCCAAGTGCCTTAAAACAACTGAAGATATCTAGACATCTAGCTCAACCAGACACCCTGAAGTGTATTCATTCACTTATAAAACATACTGTATAAACTTATAAACAGTCTAAAAACATAAATAAATTTAATGGGGAAAAAAATTAGCTGCAAGATCCAAGCCATCTGGTTCTGCTTAGATAAGTGAACATCAGTTGGTCTGCAATCAATCAGTATACTAGATTTTTCAAACCTGTTTTATAATTGCTTAAAAAAGGTCTCATTCTTTACTGACCTTGCTAAATGTAAATAGTTGTTTTGCTGTTGTCATGAGACAGCCTAGTGATTATGATTATGCAGAAAGATTTCTGTCATTTCTGCAAACTGTACAGCAAGAGCACAATGTAGCTACTGAAACTGACCTGAGCTGAGATCTAGCTACTGTACGCTAGTATAAGAAAGGGTGTTTCTGCAAGATGCTGGAGTGAGGTGGGGATGGCATTTTATTTTTCAAATTCTAAAGACACAGTAAAGCATGACTGTATTTTAATTAGATTGGGAAAAAGAGAACTGGTCCTTAGCATTCTGGCGTATGAGCTACTGTATATATAAGGGGGTTCCACAATAGTGCTTTTCTTGTTATAAGAATGGTCTCACACACATTCGTAGGGTGTGAGAACTGCAGTTAATACACCATAAGTGTGCCATTCTTTTATTACGTTTATTTGTGCCATGTGACATGTCCATTATGGTATGCATGTCGTCTCATGCAGTATAGATGAGTGTACACAGTGTGAAGTTGAAAAATTATGTCTGTACAACTTGTGCAAACTGATGTTCTGAAACCATTCCAGATCATGGGAACACTTTATAGTTTGGTTCAGACCCATTTTCCCATGCACGTGAGACACTTTTATTTTGTATAGGAGAGTGTCTCATGTGCAGGTGCCCTGGAAATGGACATATTTGGCGGGGTGAGGTTCAACATTCATTTTCTCATTCCTCAGCTGCTAAAGTGAAGAGTCTACAGACCCTCTGACCTCAGCTCCATCAACTATGTTCCAACAGATCTCTGCCATTCCAGTACTTAAATCTGACTTAAGGCAATTGAAAGCAATTTTCTATGTTGCACTTGTAAATGAAGTCCAGAAAATCCTCTGCGAAAGCACTCCAAACAAGACAATAATGCTTTTTTGCAAATGCAGGATTTATTGGTAAAATACCACAGAGTGCTCACTGGCCACAATACTTGCCCGGTGCTTTGAGTTAAAAAAAAAAACCTTCATCAGGGAGTGTCCTGGGAAACAGTCTTGTTTTGCAGGGGGCCCCCACACCCACCAAACAATAATATAACAGCCTCTGGAGTGGACATGCCCCAGAGGGGTGGTAACAGTGTGGGTGCACAGAGAGGCATCAGTGAGGGGTGATCTAAAATCAAGATCACCCCTTTCACTGTCACCCTAGTTGTGGCACCCTAATTGTGGTGACAAGTTTAAGTTGCCATTCTAACAGTATACCCTGGTGCAGCACCTGTGGGGGGTTGGTTGTCATCATATCTCCAGGGCTGTTTTCCTCCATTTTTCTCCCCTTACTCCCCGAGGACCTGGACACATGGTCGCACATGTGTGTGAAGGCACACTTATGTAGCGGAACTGGCACTGACCTTGATCCGTCCACCCGGTATAGTGCCAGGCCCACCATTTGTCTGGCACTACCATCGAACCTCCACTCATTGGCAGTCAAGGGTCGGGAAGGCCTACCTTCCCAATCTGGGAGAGAAAAGCTGCCTGATAGTAACTCAGTTCACTCTCAGCCCTCCCCATGGCTGACCCCCAGCAGCTCAAGCTCATTCCTGAACACGGGTTACCATCATAGAAGGGGTGAGACACTAGTACCTCTACCCTGTGCGCTGCTGGGCCAACTTGTATGATTGCTATTTTCAAACATTTTGGTGCATTCACAAGAGTTTACCTGCTTTAAGTAGAAACAAAAATGATGCATTCATCAATATTTTGATGCATGTATCATTTTTCAAGCACAACTTGAGGAACTTGTGTCAGAGTAAGATGTTAGACCAAATTTGATGAGGTCTAACTGTTGTGACGCAACTGGTGCAATTGTACTCCAATCATGACGCACAACTGAAAACACATCTGGAGGGACTTTGAAAATCTTGCCCAGGTTATTTAAAGGAAATCTGTCATAATCAGAGAATCCCCAAAGCCTCCCCGATTAGGAGTTCACAAAAACACCTTTTTCAGGTGTTTTAACTTGTGTATTTATTTTTAAAAACTCTGGGTTCCATAAAATAGTGCATGCTGCATGGTTCCATTTAGGGCGAAGTGCAGCACCACACCACCAGCTTCAATACAAGTGTATTGAAGCTGAGAAGGCTCTGACACTATGCATTGAAATGGAACAGTGCAGCACGACTATCTTTGTGGAATCCTGGAGTTTTTAAAATAAAATACAGTAAGTTAAAACACCTGAAAAAAGGTGTTTTCTTTGTGAAACCCCTAATCAGGGGGTAAGGCTTGGGGGGGGGAATTCTACGATTATGATAGCTCTTCCTTTAATGGTCATTAAACTCTTTTCCTACCACTGTTAAGGAGGGGCTGAAGCCATCAGCAAGAACCATCACACTTAAAATTATCAAAATAGAAATAAGTAGTATAAAATATCTGAATGGCAAGCTATCTCATTCTTTAAAAGTGAGAAGAGACAATTTTATTCTTTGCCTTGCCAATTGTTCTTCCATAGCAGCTTAATTCCTTGAGTCATTGCTTCTTTCTGTCAATCAAATTAAACCTTTTGATATACTTTGGCTGTTCATTTTAAAAAAAAATATTTTTATTTCTTTACTTCCTGCTTCAGAGTGCAGTTTGCATTCTGCCTCTTCAATGTTTACACTGTTATCTGGTTCTGTTTTCCAGGCACTCTATGATCTCAGGTTACACTATTGCCTGGTTCTGTGTTTCCCAGGCACTCTGTGATCTCAGGTAACACTGTTGTCTGGCTCCATTTCCCAGGCACTCTATGATTTCAGGTTACATTGTTGCCTGTTTCTGTTTCCCAGGCACTCTATGATCTCAGGTTACACTGTCATCTGGTTCTATTTCCCAGGCACTCTGTGATCTCAGGTTACACTGCTGTCTGGTTCTATGTTTGCCAGGCACTCTATGATCTCAGGTTACACTCTTGTCTGATTCTATGTTTCCCAGGCATTCTATGATCTCAGGTTACACTGCTGTCTGGTTCTATATTTCAGAGGCACTCTATGATCTCAGGTTACACTGTTGTCTGGTTCTGTTTCCCAGGCACTCTGTGATCTCAGGTTGCACTGTTGTCTGGTTCTGTGAGTCCCAGGCACTCTATGATCTCAGGTTACACTGCTGTCTGGTTCTATGTTTCCCAGGCACTCTGCGATCTCAGGTTATAGTGTATAGTAGAGCATTGTTCTATATAGAAATCCATCCTTTTCAAATTACTGTTGTATCACAGATCAAAGGTCATGGAATGTGATTGTACCCTTCTGTGGTAGAACAGCATTCTAGAACATCTAGAGACTGCACAAGTCAGTTTCAATGTGAGAGAGAAAAACACATAATGCATAATTTTCACATAATACTATACACTTTACAAAATACAGGATGAGCAACTTTATGCATAATCAGTGTGTTCTGCCACCTCAGTATTCAGTTTCTCACAGACTTCTTGAGCTTCGCTCTCAAGGTCAGAGGGAATCAGAACCCCTCTGTGTCAGAACACACTGGTTGTGCATAGTTATCCATTTAGTATTCTCTATATACTGATGCCTGGTTCTATGTTTCATAGGTACTCAATGATCTCAGGTTATACAGCTGTCTGGAGCTGTATTTTCCAGGCAATCTATGATCTCAGGTTACACTATTGTCTAGTTCTATGCTTCCCAGGTATGCTATGATCTCAGGTAATAATGTTGTCTGGTTCTATGCATCACAGCCACTATATGAGTGCATCTTTCACTGCTGTCTGGTTCCCATGCACTCATGATTTTAGGTTGTACCATTGCCTGCTTTTATCTTTTCCCAGCACTCTGGTTGTAGGTTTACCAGGCACTCTGTGATATCAGGTTACACTGTTGTCTTGTTCTATGTTTCCCAGGTACCATATGATCTCAGGTTACACTGTTATCTGGTTCTATGTTTCCCAGGCACTCTATGATCTCAGGTTACACTGTTGTCTTTTTCAATGTTTCTTAGGTACACTACAATCTAAGGTTACAATGCTGTCATTTTCTATGTTTTGCAGGCAATCTACAGTCTCCGGTTGCACTGCTGTGTGGTTCTACATTTCCCAGGCACTGTACGATCTCAGGTTACACTGCTGTCTGGTTCTCAGGCACTTTAAAATTGAAGGTTATACTGATGTCTAATTGTATGTTTTCCAGGCACTTTTTGATCTCAGGTTACACTGTTGTCTGGTTCTGTGTTTTCCAGGCACATGCTGTTCTTAGGTCATACTGTTGTCTGTTTCTATGTCTACCAGGCAGTCTGTGATCTTAGGTCACACTGTTGTCTCAACACTCAGTGTTCTCAGGTTACACTGTTTTCCGGTTCTGTTTTCCAGGCACTGTATAATCTTAGTTTAAACTGATCTCTGGTTCCCAGACACTCTGTGATCTTAGCTTATACTGCTGTTTGGTTCTATGTTTTCAAGGCACTCTGTGAACTCAGGTTCGCTGTTGTCTGGTTCTAGGTTTCCCATGCACTTTGTGATCTTACAGTACACTGTTTGGTCCTCTGTTTCCCAGGCATGCTATGATTACAGGTTACACTGTTGTCTACTTTGACGTTTCACTGGTATGCTATGATCTCAGGTTATAGTGTTGTCTACTTCTATGTTTCCCAGGCTCTCTACGATCTCAGATTACACTGCCGTCTGGTTTTAATTTTTCTCAGGCACTCTATAATTTCAGATTACAGTTAGTCAGTGAACCCAATAGGGATGGAGCAGTGCTAGACCTGGTGCTTAGAAACAGGGAGCAGTACTCTTGGTAGTTGTGATCCACATACAGTGTGGTAGAACATAAAGACAGGTGCACAGGCAAATCACACAAGGGCAAGGGTTCTGGATGTTAAGAGGATAGATTTTAAAGAAAAGGTTGCCTACTTTAGGAAATGCCTAAAAGGGTTGCAGGAGTGCCATGGAAGGGTAGACACACTATGGGGAAGAATAAGTAGGGCATAAGTAAAGCAACCAACATACTCATGATGGAAGTAAGCAAAAGCAGAAAGAAAAGGAGACCATTCAAAGAAGGTCTTCAAAGAAGTGGAAAGGGAGGTAAAGGAAAAAAGGGTTACATTTAAGAAATATATGAAAATACAGATGGAAGATGACAGGGAAATATACCTAGCAAAGCAGAAGGATGCTAGCAAGGCTGTGAGAAGAGCAAATATGCGTACAGAGGAAAGAATTGACAAAGAGGTGACTACAGGGGATAATATTTTCTTCAGGAATATAAGGGAGAAGAAGAAAACAAGGGTAGGGCTGTAGCTGAGACAGAGAGCAGCCACTAGCTTCCTTAAAGCAAGGAGGTGATTTAATAGAGTACACTGAATTGAATTCTTAATATTGGGGCTTGTGTAAGTAAATAGAAGTCAGTGTTTTGGTTCTCTGTTTGTGGGGTTGACTTTTCTTAGTGTAACTTTTATTTGCCAGGGAGGAAATCTAACTGGGAGAATATATTCAGTCATTTGTGACTAGACCTGTTACTTAAACTCTGTGAAATAAGTGTCTGAAAGGAAGGAAAGAAGGAAGGAAGGCACTCACTGGGGTGGTGGGTCAGAGCTGTAGTTGTTTCTGGAGGGCATGGGTTTAGTCCCACCCACCTGCCCCTCACTCCACCCACCCCAAGCACATCATTTCCTTTATATCAGGGGTTCTGATATCAGTTCCCCAAAAGTGCAAAGGATATACACCTGTTCATGTCCTTAAAGGCACAACACACTGAATAGGGGGTTAAACACACTCACACATTTGCATACACTAAAAAAAAATAAATAAATAAAAAAGACACCATCTTAAACAGAAAGGGAGACAGACATGTGGGGAGTGGTGCAATGCACTGGCTGTGGAGCGTCAGTCTTCCAGGAGGTGTTCTGGAGGCTGAATTGCTGCTCTATTTGCAGGCATCTCCATGCTGACCTTGCAAGAATTTGAGAAACCTCCTCCCCCACACAGGGACCACCCAGGCCACCACCACTGCCTCAGAGGCTGCCAAGAAAGAGGAGCAGTTGGACCACAGTGGGCTCAGGGAGGGTGAGGGTGGTGAAACAGAGGCACATCCCTCCAGTTGTGCCTCTCCACAATTCATTCACCATTCTGGTGGAGTGCAGTTCCTCTGTGGAGGCACCCACAGTGGAGTCCAAGGAGGAGGCTGGGAACCTCCACAAAGGAGACCCACAGGAGGGTGGCACAGAACCCCACAGGGGAAGGAAACAACTCCTGGTGAGGGACTCAATCATTAGGGGGTAAAACTGGGGGAGGAAGGGGAGAGAGAGGTAAGGTGCCTGCCCAGCACCATGGCTTGGAGGGATAGAAAGTGAATCCTCAGGATCGTGAGAGCAGCTGCTCAGGGGAGGGAGCTGGATGCCATTGTCCACCTACAGACAAATGACCTGGCTGGGAATGGGATCCGAGCAGTGCAGTAGGAGTTTGTGGAGTTGGGTAGGTGCCTTAGACAAGTATCATGCATGGTAACTTTCTCAGAAGGGCCATCTGTGTATGGCATGGATAAGGCTAGGGTACTCTGCAACATGGGATTAAATGACTGGTTGAAATACTGGTGTGGAGCTCAGAGATTTGGCTACATCGGGGACTGGGAGTCCACCTGGAGGGATACAGGCCTATACTGTCATGATGGTCTGCAACTGTCCAGAAGGGGGAACCATGATCCTAGGTGATAGGTTTAAATGTTTCATTGGCAAGCATTTAAACTAGCCAAAGGGGGAAGCACTGAAGAGAAGCAGGGGAATCCCAGCCCCTCCCCACAAAACAGGGTAGTTAGCAAAGTAGACACAAAGGTAGAAAAGTGGATAGGGAGCAGGACAGGGGTAAATCCAGAAAAAGACAAAGGCAGTAAGGACAAGGATTGGTCTAAAAGGGGTAAGGCCATCAAAAATGGAGGGTGATGAGTACCAGTGCCCAGAGTCTTGGTAACAAGCTCCCTGAATTAGTGGCCTCGATGGAAAAGGGGTGCCTGGATATCATGGCAGTCACAGAAATATGGTATACAGAGAACCACGACTGGAATGTCAACATACCAGAGTACACAATCTACAGCAGTGACAGGGAGGGTAAAAGAGGAGAAGGAGGAGTAGCTTTCTACATAAGGAAAGGAATCAAAGCAACAGAACTAAAGGGTAAACAGGGAGGGGAGGAGGCACTGTGGGTCACCCTGGAGACAGGATATGGCACCACAATCCGCACAGGGGTTGTTTACAGACCCCCATCCTGGGGGAGGCAATGGACAAGGAAATGATAGAAGGAATCCTTAGAATGGCAGAAAAAGGAGATATGTTGTTAATGGGGGACCTGAATATGCCCAGATGTTAACTGGAGCACCTTTACTGCAGCCACATCCAAGACCAGGGTCATTCTCCATGCATCAGACAGCTAGTGTTGGAACCCATTCAGGAGGAAGCAATCTTAGACCTGGTACTCTCAAACAGGGATGGGAAGAGGATCTCAGATTTAGAAGTGAGTAGCCATCTGGAAACAAGTGACCACCAAATAGTGTGATTCACAATAAACACAGTTGTAGAATCAAGCCATACAAAATCAAGGGTGTTGGACATTAGTAGGGCTGACTTTGGCTAAATAAAATGCACTAGCAAACAGACAAGAAGGAGGGGTGGAAGAACAATGGGGGAAAAACAAAACTGCCAGCACAGATGCAACAAGCCTTTGTGTAAAGCAAATCAACAAAACAAAATGAAGGAAAAAGCCACTATGGTTCTCAAAAGAGGTGACAGGGAGATTAAGGAGAAAAGGACAGCATTCAGAAAATATAAGGAAACACAGAAGGAACAGGAGAGAGATCTCTATCAGTTAAAGCAGAAGGAAGCAGGGAAGGCAGTCAGAATAGCAAAGGTTCAAACTGAGGAAAAGATAGACAACTCTGTTAAGAAGGGTGATAAAACCTTTTATAGGTACATTACGGAGTGAAGAAAGATCAAGAGAGGAATACTTAGTAATAAAGGGGAGGAAATGTGGGCAGAGGGTAACAGTGAAAAAGCAGGGATACTAAATAAACACTTCTGCTTAGTATTCACAAAAGAAGAGGAGTGGAGACACCTAAACCAAACAATAGAAATCCTCTGGATATGGGGGTCGATATCAGTCCATTCACAGAAGAAAGGGTTCTTAAAGTACTCTTAAAACTGAAGGTGGACAAAGCAATGGGGCCTGATGGGATTCACCCAAGAATTCTAAAAGAACTAAGGGTAGAACTGGTGATACGAATAACTACCCTCTTTAACAAATCACTGGAGGGTGGGGTGGTACCTGAGTACTGGAGAAGGGCAGATGTGACTCCACTTCACAAAAATGGGAGCAAGGCAGAGGCAAGAAACTACAGACCTGTTAGTTTGACCTCAGTGATAGAGAAAATGATGGAATCACTTCTGAAGGAAAGAACTGTTGAGTACCTAGAGGGCAGAAGGGAACAGGACCCAAGGCAGCATAGATTCACAGTGGGAAGGTTGTGTCTAACAAATCTAACAGATTTCTTTGACTGGGTGACAAAAGTAGTAGACCAGGAAGGGGCTGTGGACATGGCCTACCTAGACTTTAGCAAGGCATTTGACACAATCCCACACAAAAGATTAATATACAAGTTAGCCAGCCTTGGAGTAGGTCCCAAGGTGGTAGCCTGGGTAAAAATTGGCTGGACAATGGATGCAGAGGGTAATAGTAAATGGAGTCCACTCTGAAGAAATGGGTGTTACTAGCGGAGTACCACAGGGTTCACTACTGGGACCGGTCCTCGTTACTGTCTTTATAAGTGACATTGCAGAAGGACAGAGGAAAAGTATGTCTGTTTGCAGACAACACAAAGATCTGCAACAAGGTTGATAAAGGTGGGCTGGAAAGGATGAGAAGGGACTTGGCAAGGCTGGAGGAATGGTCAAATGTATGGTAGCTTATATTCAATGCAAAGAAGTGCAAAGTAATGCACCTGGGAAACAAAACTCCAGGGGAAGAGTACACAATGGGGGAGAGATACTAACAACACAAATGGAAATAGACCTGGTGGTAGTCATATCAGATGAACTAAAGATGGGCATGCAATGTGAGAAGGCGGTAAGGAGGGCTAGGGGGATACTGGGATGCATAGAGAGAGGCATTACCAGTAGAAAACAGGAAGTTTTTATCCCTCTGTACAGACAGTTGGTGAGACACCATCTGGAGTACTGCATGCAGTTCTGGAGGCCCCATCTCCACAAGGACATAGACAGGATGGAGGCTATCCAGAGGAGGGCAACTAAAATGGTGCAGGGTCTGTACCAGAAAACATATGAACAGAGACTAAAGGAGCTTAATATGTATACCCTCGAGGAAAGGTGGGGGGGGACATGATAGAAACTTTCAAGTACCTCAAGGGAGTTAACAAAGTCCAAGGGGGTAACATCTTTCAGAAAATGAGATGTGCAAGAACAAGGGGGCACAATTTGAAGATAGAGGGAGGATGGCTCAGAGGTAATGTGAGGAAGTATTTTTCCTTGGAGAGGGTTGGGGATGCATGGAATGGCCTTCCTGAGGAGGTCCTGGAGTCAAAAACAGTGAGTGAATTCAAGAATACATGGGACAGACATAAGACAATTCTATTGGGGGGGTAGGAGGAAGTAGGCGGTTGTTTAACTAGGATCTGCAGTTTATTCATTAGGTAGGGAAATGGGCAGACTAGGTGGGCCAAGCAGTCCTTATCTGCAGTCAAATGCTATGTTTCTATAAGTGTTAGAAGAACAGAATGAGCGGACTGTGCAGAAGGAGACCAAGAAAAAGCTGACATCTTAAACAGATATTTCTGCTCAGTCTTCACAGTGATGGTGGAGAGGATGGGCCACCAGGGAGAAGCAGGGATAGTGTGGGGCACATTGTGGACATAGGTCCATTTTCAGAGGAAACAGTGCTGAAAGGACTTGCAATCCAAAGGTGGGCAAGGCTATGGAACTGGATGGGATTCATCTCACGGTATTAAAACAACTTAGGGAGGTTCTGGTTGCCCCACTGACAGCCTTATTCAGCAACTCACTAGAAACAGAAATGGTTCCAGAGGAATGGAGTAGGGCTGTAGTTATCCCTCTACATAAGAAAGGCATGACAGAGGAAGCTAGCAACCATATGCCAGTCAGTCTAACTTCAGTGCGGGGAAACTGATGGAAGCACTACTGAAAGAAAGACTGATAGAGTATCTTGAATCAAGTGAACTGCAAGACCACAGACAACACAGATTCAATGGGGGGGGGGTATTCTAAATTAATCTAATAGATTTCTTGGACTGGCTGGCCAGGGAAATTGATCAGGGATAGCAACTGATGTGGCCTATTTAGACTTTAGCAATGCCTTTGACACAGTACCACACAGAAGGCTGATTAGGAAGTTGACTAACCCAGGAGTGGGATCCATAGTGGTAAATTGGGTTAGAAACTGGTTAAAGGTTAGGAGACAGAGGATTGGGGTTTAACAGTACTTATTCTAAAGAAGGGAGTGTGATAACTGAGGTACCACAGGGCTCAGTACTGGGACCAGTCCTCTTCAGTATCTTTATTGGAGACATTGCCAAAGAGCTGGAAGGAAAGTATGCCTTTTTGCAGATGATACCAAAATCTGCAATAAGGTGAATACTCAGGAAGGGGTGCAAAAATATGCAGGGATCTTGGGGAAACTTGAGGAATAGTCAAAAACATGGCAGCTGGGGTTCAATACAAAAATGTGCCAAATAACACATCTAGGACATAGAAACTTGGTGTTGAGTATAGGATAGGGGAGTACTAACAGTCACTAGGCAGGAAAGAGACCTTGGTGTTAACTATCTGATGGTCTTAATGTAGTAGGGCAGTGTGACAAGACAGAGGATAGGGCTAGTTGAATGCTGGGTTGCATAGGGAGTGGTATCTCTGGTAGGATGAAGGAGGTAGTGTTACCATTATATTCATTACTGATGCAGCAACATCTAGAGTAGTGTGTTACATTTTTGAGACCATACCTCAGAAATGACATACTGTAGGCAAAGTAGAGGTAGTCCAGAGGATGGAAACTAAGATGGTGCATCGGTTTGCACTCAAAGCCTTCCCAAGAGAAACTTGAGAGATCTCAACATGTACAGCCTGGAAGAAAGTTGAAAGAGAAGGAGGATATGATAGAGACCTACAAGTACCTCAAAGGGTGAACTGGGTACAGGTTAGGAGTCTTTCAAATGAGAACAAGCACCAGGATCAGGACTAGGGGCATACAAGAACCGGGGAGTTGATAAGTGATGTTAAGAAATATTTCTTCTATAAAAGGGTAGTTGATATCCAGAATAGATTGCCAGTGGAAGTGGTGGAGGCTAGAACAGTAGGGGTGTCAAGCATCCATGTGTTAGATATAGGGGTATATTAGATAGGACACTAGGAGGTGGGGGGGTGGTTGATGAAGTCCAGATAGGGTCTGTGGAGACAGAATAGGTAGGGAACATCTGGGCAGACTAGGTGGGCTAAGCAGTCCTTTTCTGCCATTGTAGACACTCTATGATCTCAGGTTTCACTGTTGTATGGATTTATGTTTCCCAGGCACTTTAATATATCAAGTTGCATTATTGTCTGGTTCTATGTTACTTAGTTACTCTATAATCTCAGGTTGCACTGTTGTCTGGTTCTATGTTTCGTAGGCAACCTATGATCTCAAGTTACACTGTTGTCTGGTGCTACAGTATGTTTCCTAGATGATCTATGATTTCAAGTTATACTGTTGTCTGATTCACTGTTTTCCAGGTACTCTAGGATCTCAGTTTACACTGTTGTCTTGTTCTATGTGTTCCAGGCACGCTGTGATCTCATGTTACACTATTGTCTGGTTCTATATTTCTAGGCAGTCTATGATCTCAGGTTTCACTCTTGTCTGGACCGTGCTGGGAATCCACGCACACTGACCACTCCCGAAAGTGTCACAACAGGAAAACCAGCCATACTTAGCAAGTACAAAATAATAAATAATGTACACACACCACTAGCTTAGGCAAGTGATATTTTAATCACACACATGGGTAACTACCCTATGTAGCACCTGCACACTAGCTTCATCAGGGGGTGTCTAATGAAGCCTAGTGAGTGGGTGCTACATAGGGGTGGTTACCCACTTGTGTGATTAAAATATCATTTGCCTGAGCTAGACATATGGACACTTTAGTTATTATTTTGCACTTACACTTTTGTCTGGTTTTATGCATCCCAGGCACTCTGTGATCTTGGTTACACTGTTCTCTGGTTCTGTTTCTTAGGAACTCTATGATCTCAGGTCATGCTGTTGCCTTGTTCTATGTTTCCCAGACACTCTATGATCTCAGGTTGCACTGTTGTCTGGTTCCACATTTCCCAGGCACTCTGTGATCTGATTACACTGCTGTCTGATTCTATGTTTCCCAGGCACTCTATGATCTCAGGTTACACTGTTGTCTGGTTCTGTGTTTCCCAGGCACTCTGTGATCTCAGCTCAGTTACACTGCTGTCTAGTTCTATGTTTCCCAGGCACTCTATAATCTCAGGTTACAGTGTTGTCTGGTTCTGTTTTTCTAAGGCACTCTATGGTCTCAAGTCACAGTGTTGGCTGGTTTATGTTTCTAGGCACTCTGTGATCTCAGATTACCCTGTTGTCTGGTTCTGTTTTTCTCAGGCACTCTATGGTCTCATGTCACACTGTTGTCTAGTTCTATGTTTCTTAGACATTCTGTCATCTCCAGTTACACTGTTGTCTGGATCTATGTTTTCCAGTCACTCTATACTTTTGGGTTACACTGTTGTCTGATTCTATGCTTTTCATGCACTCTGTGATCTCAAGTTACACTGTTGTCTGGTTCTATGTTTTTCAGACACTCTTTAAGCTCAGGTTACACAATTGTCTAATATTGTGTTTCCTAGGCACTCTGCGATCTCAGGTTACACTGTTGTCTGGTTCTGTGTTTCCCAGGCACTCTGTGATCTCAGATTACACTGCTGTCTAGTTCTATGTTTCCCAGGCACTATAATATCAGGTTACACTGTTGTCTGGTTTTGTTTTTCTAAGGCACTCTATGGTCTCAGGTCACAGTGTTGGCTGGTTTATATTTCTAGGCACTCTATGATCTCAGATTACTCTGTTGTCTGGTTCTGTTTTTCTCAGGCACTGTATGGTCTCATGTCACACTGTTGTCTGGTTCTGTGTTTCTTAGACTTTCTGTCATCTCCAGTTACACTGTTGTCTGGTTCTATGTTTTCCAGTCACTCTATACTTTCAGGTTACACTGTTGTCTGATTCTATGCTTTTCATGCACTCTGTGATCTCGAGTTACACTGTTGTCTGGTTCTATGTTTTCCAGACACTCTTTAAGCTCAGGTTACACAGTTGTCTGATACTGTGTTTTCTAGGCACTCTGTGATCTCAGGTTATACTGTTGTCTGGTTATATGTGTCCCAGGAATGCTATGATCTCAAGTTACACTGTTGCCTGGTTATATGTTTCCCAAGCAATCTATAATCTCAAGTTACACTGTTGTCTAGTTCTATGTTTTAATCTACATGAATTCATCAATGAAATGCCTTACAAATGGTATTGGTCCACAGAACTGGGCTGCTCAGAGATAAAACTTCATGCTAATTACAGAATTTAAAATGCAACTTAAGCTCAAACTTTGAACTATGGTCATGCTCCCTCTGTTGTTCTAATGTCAGAATTTTTTTCTCCACTGAAGAGATCAGACACCTGGAAGTCCTTGCTAGTCTTCTGGTATTCTCTATTTTATAGTTTTATTCTATCATTTGTTATTTAGGTATATAGTTAGTTTTTGACTACTCTAGTTAGGGTGTTTCTTTAAAATTGTAAATATTTTTTGCATTTTCTCCAGGTCACATTCAGTTCCTAGGATCTGGAGATGGCTGCTTTAAAATGCAGCTCTTGTCTGAAGGAGCCAACCAGGTTTTGACTAAAAACTTTAAACCACTTCTATTTCATTCACTTTTAAGTGGTTTTTACACATTTTCAGATAATATGTTACATTTACTGCATTTATGACTGGTAACCAAATTCTTTATTTTATGGGTCTTAAAGTGTTTGGTATGACTGATAGACCTAAAAAGAGAACAGAACCCACAAGTTTTAACAATTGTATTCACTTCTTTCAGCTCCTCACAAAGGCAGATTTCCACAAGCTTTGTTGAAGTGCCTGTGTCCAGATCATGATCTTATTAATTGTGAACTTTGCAAAACATTTTTCCCTCAAACTGAAAAGAAAAGAAGCTGGATTCACAAAGCTTTCTGAAGGTGTAAAACCTTCTCTAAGTCCACAAAACTGCCGTAGCTATGGAAACAAAAGAGAATTTGCACTGAGTGCTATTCACAAAATCCTCCACAGCTGTGGAAAAATACCCTATGGAATGTGGAAAAAAGTGCAGCTGCGAAAGTCCCTGAGGAAAAAAAGCTGTGGGATAAGTAAGGCACATCCCCTGAAAGACTATTCACAACCAGTTTGTTTTCCGCAGTTGCAGAAAAAATGTTACACACAGTGGAATGAGGTGTGACACTACCTCAGCAAACTGCAGTAATGCCCCAACAACTGGAATCAATTAAGGTGGAGGTGAGGCCCAGGTAATAGCATCCCAGATGGTATAGCAGTGGCTGATGTTACAGCAACAAAAGCACACATTGCCATGATATGGCAACAAGCAACAACCACCACACCCAGTGCAGCCCATGACAGAGCCTCACAGGCAGCAGAGCCTGACCAGCCTGCAATAAATGCTACCCCTGCAGGCAATAGGAACACCCCAGGGAGGGATGACCAGCAGTGGCAGTCAGCCACTGTGGTGCCATGGTATTGCTAGTACCTGTGGTGCTGCAGTGGTCCCAGTTGAAGGACTGGTTGCTGGTCTCTTTGTGGGTGCTTTCAACTTCATGCTATGGCAGCAATGTTAAAGTCTGCCGCTCCAGCTAATTAGGTTCACTGTTGCTGTGTCTCCTAAGCTATTTCTGCAGCTGCGGATCTGCAGTTGTGGATTTTCAGTACTTGCTGAATTTCCACAGCTGCTGAATTTCCACAACTGCAGGGATTTTACGGAATTCTGCACCTGCTCAAAATTTCTTTATGAATATCACGCAGCTGCGTTTCTGCAGTGCTGCAGGCCTTTTTCCTGCAGCTGCAGGATTTTTGGCTTTCTTTGTGAATCCTGCCCAAGGGCTTTAAAAAGTGAAGAATTTATGGCTTCTCAGTCTGGCTGTATGTCACCAAAGCACAATAAAGACTTAGAGAGTGTTCTTACTAGTGTTGGAAAACACATCAGAGGGTTCTTCTTCTTCTTGTAAGCAGCATTCTCTGTCAGCAGGGACAGACAAAAAAAGATAAAGCTGCTCAGCCATCAGACAAGCCTGGTAAAGATGGTAAAGATACCAGGGTGTCCTAATGGGGAACCCTGATTCTAGTGATGGCAAAAATGCAAATAAAAGTATGTCAGAGCAGGTACTGGAACCAGTGCCTGTCAAGAAAAAACTAAAAGAAAAAATATGTCCATGCCACTCCATGCCAAATCAACAAATATGCGCCAAGGCCTACTTTACCAACAAAGACAACACCTTACTGCAGAAGCACTGAAGATTGCCATCCAAAGCTCGGTGGTCTCCATCATTGATTATGGGCTTATAATCTATGGCTCTGCCTCTGCCACTGCCCTGAGGTGAATTTCAACATCACTTAACAAGGCCTGCAGGCTTATCTCTGGTGCTCATCGTCTCACTCATGCATGTGACCTGTATGCCCGATCTGGATAGCTTCAATTTTCAAATTGCATAAAATACCAAACCTGCATTATGGCAAAGAAAGTAACCATGGGCCTCACTCTGCTGGGAGTCCAAGCACTGCTTAGTTCTAGACTAAAGCCACATAACACCACGGGCTCTGAATACCAGCTCCTTCAGGTTCCCCGCTGTCGCACCTCTCAGGGCCAAAGATCCTTTGCCTTCAAAGTGCCTAGCTGGTTAAATGCGCTCAATCCTGACATCTCCTCCACTACCACCCTTGGCTCATTCAAATATAAATTCCACCTCCACCTTACTAACTCTAGCTCCTGTGAATACTACCTATAATCTCCTCAGCCCTCTCATTTTTGTTCCCTCCAACTATCACCTACCACATCTTCACCCCCTCCTTTTCCTCTATGTTACTTTTCTATTTCTTCTTTCTTTTCACAACTCCTGACTCTCCTCCCTTCACCCCCCACCTCTTCTGAGCCCTCAGTGATCTTTCCCTTTTTCTTGACTAGTTTCAGCATGCTCCTAGTTGATGACCATGTCCATTGGCTGCAATTCTTGCCCTCTCCAACGTCGCTCCTCATGTTTATCTTCATCTTAACCCCCTCCCTCCTACTTATCCTTCTGTTACTCTGTGTTCCCATGTATACATTCTACTTATTCTACCTATTGTATTGATCTACCATTGTAACCTAATATGCCAACCTATTTATTGTTTTGTTCCTATTTCTGTAACTTGTATTTGGGGCTAGCCCCACAAGGAGAGAAGTAGTAGTCCCCATCCAAAAGTCACTCCAAAAGGTTACACCAAAAATCATGGCTGCACACAAGTCAGCTGCTGGCATTGATAAAAAAACAGTTGAAAAAAGTATCAGGTGGACAGACAGGGTATGGAATACCTGTATGCCCACCCTGGTCATGAAGGAGTGGTACAGGCAGCAGCTTGTGAGAAGGCCAGAGTGCTCTCTCCACACAGCCTCCTGAAAAGTATTCCAGGAAACAGGAAACAGGGTACTGTAGCTAAAAAAGTGTACACAACAGCGTCTCTGCTCCTAAGGCAGACAGCTTATCTGCCATACATAGCCCAGCACCAGAAAGCATTATGGAATGCAGTGCTGGTGCAGAGTGTTAAGGTGAACAAAGAGGATGGTGAAGTGGCACAGGAGCTACCTGCCATAACAAAGTCAGCCCTGGATGCCACTAAATAGCAGTTCTACATGGCCGAAGACTCTAATGACTCTGCTTAGTCTTGGCTCATGCAGTGGCATTTAGGAGCTTTGCCTGACTTAGAGCTACCATCATTACCAGGACATTCAGACTGAAGCCATTAATTTCTCCTTCAAGGGAAATGTCATGTTTGGTGACAAAACAGATGCACATGAAAATAGTGGATGAATACAAGCCCACTTTTAAAAGTAACAATAAGAAAGAAAAGATCTATAGGCCCCATGAAAAGGGAAGGTGGGGGCAGGGGATACTATCCAAGAACCAACACAGAATGCACTTGCACTCCAGAGGCGGGAGCTTCGCAGCTCCTGTGAAGTCCAGAACACAATTTTTTAAGAAAAATAAGAAAATGTATTGCTGCAAATAGCCAGTAGCTGGAGTACAACACTAAACAAGCAAGGAGTCTCTGTTAGACCAGGTGCACCAATGCTTCACCATGTAAGGCTTCATCAGGGGGTGGGTACCTGGACCAGGTGTCAGCCTTTCATACCATAAACTGCTATGACATCATCATTATCTGAGAAATGTATGTAAAATTATAATTAAATACATGAAAAGTAAATAAAATGTATACAAAAAAACTATGAAATTCTGTCTTAAAAATTAAAAATACACATCTAAATTGTGGCTTATCAAATGTGATGCAGGAAAAATGTATTTATATTGATGTTATTCATTTACTCATGAAACAATATTGATATTAAGACAGCATAATGATCATAATACCAAATACTATCCAAGACCCTGTGCTGCCTATAACTACCAACTTCGAAGAGGTTACTACAGAGGCAGTGGCAGAGGCAGGAGGGGTTACAGGTGTACTGTAGCACCAGTCCCCAAGTCACAGCCAAAACAAAAACACTGACAATTCATCCCAGGTCATCAGTTAGTCATTACCATTGAGAGGATGGATAACCCACTACTTTCATGAATGGGTACAAATTACCACAGACAAGTGGGACCTGGAAGTAGTGGGTCAGGGATGCAGAAGGTTTTCAAAGCCTCAGAGACCAAAAAAATTCCAGCTTATTCACCAAAAGAGAGAATTTTGCTGGAGCTGGAAGTAAAGAAACTACCACAGGCAAAAGGAGTAGAAAATGTCCCTACCCCACAGGAGGGCAAGGGCCTGTATTTAAGGTACTTCCTGACCCACAAAAAATGGGGAGCGGTGACCCATTTTAGGCTTAAGATATCTGAACAAGCATATCAAAAGATAAATGTTCATGATGGTCATACTGGGCACAGTGATACCATCCCTACAGTCAGAAGATTGACTGGGGTCACTGGATCTGAAGGGATGCATATTTCCACATCCCAGTCACACCAAGACCCAGAAAATATCACAGGTTTAGGCTGGGAAACTGCCTGTATCAGTTCACAACCCACCAACCCCCCCCCCCATCTCACCTCAGCACCAGGGACATTCAAAAAGTGCCTGGCTGAGGGGGAAGATCACCTAAGAAAACAATGCTTGGTGTGTTTTCCTACCTAGATTACTGGATAGTCTAAGGGATAATAGAACAAGAGGCATGGTGCTCTGCACAGCAGGTGAGGAGAACCCCAGAGGGTCTGGGATTTCTACTATATCTTCAGAAGTCTCAAACAGAAGCAGTGCAAGTGCTGACCTTCATAGATACAGAGCTGAACACCCTGCAGGAGAAGCATTTTGTTCCACAGGAAATGGTTTCTAACCTGATTGCCAGTGCACTCTATGATCTCAGGTTACACCGTTGTCTGGTTTTTATGTTTTCCAGGCACTCTATGATCTCAGCTTACACTGGTGTCTGATTTTATGTTTCTTAGGCACTCTATGATATAAGTTTACATTGTTGTCTGGTTCTAGGATACCGTTCCCTGCTTCTGTGTTTCTAAGGCACTGCATGATCTCAGCTTATACTGTTGTCTGGTTCTATGGTATGTTTTCCAGGCAATCTATGATCTCACATTACACTTTTGTCAGGTTCTATGTTTCCCAGGCACCCTATGATTTCAGGTTACACTGTCGCTGGTTTTGTTTCTCAGGCACTCTATGATCTCAGGTTATACTGTTGTCTGTTTCAATATTTACTTGAACTCTATGATCTTTGTTGAAACTGCTCTGCAAGGTTACTTCATCAGCTGACATGAAAAGATGCACAGGAGAAACTGGAACTGAGAGTTACAACCAATTATGTGAACAGATGTCAGGCACCCTTGGTGGCATAAAAAAGTAATGAAAATAAGTTTCTGAATGAACGGCTGAAACATGTCTGAACAGTGAATATTATTGAAAAGAAAACACAAGAGGGTATTTAAAGATATATAAAATAATTTCCTATCACCTCTAATACTTCGCTTATAGTCATGATGCAAATAATTTCATATTTATTGTATTAAAATTATTTTTATTTGTTTTTTATTTCAGTTGGGATATTAGAATTATGACACAGAATGGAAAACTCTAATAGTACTTTTAACACTTCAAGATATCCATTCAGCCTTTATTATGAATATCTTTGCACTTCCTATTAAACATCTCCTCATAGCCGTCCTTCTATGCCCACTCACCCTTCCTTTCAAGTCAGGATTTCTAAATGGTGAGGCCACTAGGCCAGCCTCCCTGTGGAGGCCCTGACCTGTTCCAGGGAAGGATTGAGCAGTCTGAAAAAGTACATTATTTACATTTTGTGTTACTGAAAGAGGATAATAGTAAGTAAATTTATGCATTTATTTACACATCGGTAAGCTGCCCAGGAAAGTTACATTGAGTCAAAGCTTATTCCAGGTATACCCAGGGAAGGGTAGGGAGTGAATAAAGTTCAAAAGGTAACTACAAAACAGGCAAGCAATACAAAATGAACAATAGTGCAAACAAATAGGAACAATGAACACATAATGAGAGGTAGCAACTGACCAATTAAACTGTTGGACGAACAGTCCAAATACAAGGTTCAGCAGAGAGGTACTAGGGCCAAGAGCAGGGTGGAACATAAGGATCCCTGAGAAGTTGCTTAAGAGCAGGGTAGGAGGGGCAGAGGCAGATGGGGGTAGGGAGATTATTCCATATAGGTAGAAACAGACAACAATATTGCAACAAGGGATAGCAATAGTTCGACAGGCAAAATAGCAGAGCAAATTAGGCTGTCCTGGGGACAGGTGTTAGAAATGGGGAGGGGTTACAATAAGCTGAATAAAAACAGAGCCAGCTACTGAAAGGAGTTTCTCTTTATTTCTGGTATACTGTGCAAAGTAGGCTATTTTTATATGGGGAGGCCCAAGATTATTTCAATATTTGGGGGGAGGTTTAAGATGGGGTGGTTACGTGGTCCCGTTTTAGTGACACAGAGAACATTGGCCATGACACAATGGAAAGTGCCTTACTCTTTTTGATGTGCCATAGGATCTTTAACTTCCACATAGACAATGACCAGAGATGGGCAGAAGGGATCTGAGTTCAATGTCTCACCTCAACAATGCAGCCCCTCTCATACTGCACTACAGGGTCAGTTTTGGGAGTTAATCCACGTATGCATTGGTGACTAGAGCCCATAACCTTCTCATCTTCTGGCCCCAGAGACAAGGCTACACCTACTGAGCCACAGACACTAATACAGTATTACCCTGTTGAGTGCAAAGTAAAATCACAATCTCTTATTATAGAAGTGACAGAATTACCCCCTGAAGATTTACATCTGCTCTTATCTGATGAATGCTGAGGGAAAACATTATTTTATTCATACTAGTTTCCCTGATTATAAGGAATTTATTAGCTTAAAATTAAATTTTTCTTTTTGGAATTTGTGACATTGAAGTAATTGGGTTCTGTTGATGCCACAGCAGTTTTCTTGTTGGTGGACGAATCTCCCCACCACCTTTTAACAGGAAGGATAAGCCAATGATCAGAGTCACAGTGATCAATACTGGATTCTGGAAATTTGCAAATGCAAATTAGAGAATTTTGTTTCATAGACCACATTGAAAATGGTGCAGTTTGCATGGTCTGTTTGTATAGCCAACTGCTCACTTTTTAGACCTTTGTTACAGTAAGCTAGAAAGGAATTTCAAATCTAATTTAGATTAATATTGTTTTTTCATCTTCCATGTGCAATGAGTTAGAAACATTATTTCTAGTGTACGCAGGCAAATGTAACCACGCCTTAGGCATTTAGTAACATCCTCCAGGCATCACAGAACATTAGAAACCTATTTTATTTAGAGATGGAATGCTAACTTGGACATGGGCATGTCTGAGACACTGACATGGAGGGCCATTTAATTTCTGCCTGGACAACCACAAGAAGCAGATATAAACAACCTTACTTTAAAGGGAGAAGGGAAGCATTCCCAGTCCGGATCTAGTGCTGACCCCACCTCTTAGCTATACAGCAGACAGAATTTGTAACAAGATTTTGTATTTTGGGGGGGCTGTATCAGTTTTTACATACTAAAATCAGGTGGTAGAAGGGCTTTGCCCCCTGTGCTCCCTATTTCAAAATTATAGTAGTAAGGTTGGTTAAAACTAATCCATAAACCTACCAAAAAAAGGAAAAGTGGGTCTACTCTCATACCAAATCCCATTCATCATTTTGAAAAGGCTGTAAGTGGTGGGTTCTGTGCTAAGTCTTCAGTTCATATTTGTGTAGCCCCTGTTCTCTCTCTCTCTCTGATCTTTTTAACCAGCTCTGTAGGTAGCCTTCCCATTGCATGATTATATGTGCCACATCTAGGGACATCATCATTTGCAATCAATCAGTGGCTCCTGATGCTAAAACCACTATAGTGCTTCCATAAGGTAGGATGCAACTTAGATAAAAACTGAGCACATTCAGGAAGCTCTGCTTTCTTACCAATAAGGCAGACTGTGTAGAGCAAGGGAAATTCAAATATGAGTTGTGAATGTTTCAGTGTTAACCCTCCCTTTTAATGTCTCATCCAAAAGATGGCATCTCTGACACTGCAATTTAACATCCCATCCCTGGGCAGCTGAACTTCCAGTGTGCCCTACCCCCCCCCAAAAAAAATATAAAAACAAGCCATGCCAGCCTGTGTTCATTGCTGGTAATGCATTTTGGGTGCATAGCTGGTCTTTGAAATAGAACTGTATGGAATACACATGTCATTGAAAGGAAGTCTTAAAAACATCCTGAAAATTACTTGTTGGTCCAATAAAAGATATCCAGTCCCCTACTTTGTCTAAAAAAAACATAAACTTTTCTCTTTCTTTCTTTCTTTCTTTCTTTCTTTCTTTCTTTCTTTCTTTCTTTCTTTCTTTCTTTCTTTCTTCTCTTTCTTCTCTTTCTTCTCTTTCTTCCTTCCTTCCTTTCTTTCTTTCTCTTTCATAAAGCAGTGTTAGGGAAAAAATGAACTAACATCTTGGTTTGTTGAAAAGGCACTATGTATAGAATCAGCAACATGATCACATGTAATATAGGGCCCATAACATCTCCATCCCCTTCCCAATAGTCTGGCACTTTACTGTGTTGATGTCAAAGAACTCAACTCAGATTGAAAGAAAAGCACTACTCCTGGACCCAGAGGAACAGATGAATAATGCAGTTGTCATTTCTGGGCAATATGGTATGCTAAGATCTGGGTTGGCTGTAGACACTTGGGGGATGGGTGTGAGTAGGGTTGTTATTTTAGCTACTTATGTGCAGATTAGATGAGGAAACTGTACTGGATGGAATCACAGTGTTGTCTTGCCCAATACTGAGATTAGTAGTATGTGCGACTGAGGTCTCTGTTTTGTGGATGCTTTGCATGTCCCCTTCCCTCCCAGTGGAACTGGTTAATGAGCATGGGTTCATAGCCAGGAGGCATGCTGGTAGATCCATGTGGGCAGGGAGAGGGTTAGTGAAGAAAATATGCTAGCATTCCATACCTTTGCGGATATTGCCATCAGGAGAGTTGTGCAAAGTCTCCAGTGGAGAGCAGGAAGCAGGCACGGTCTCGGTTGTACCTCTCCCTTGAGCCAGGAGTGACAGGAGATTTCTCCTCCGGTGACAGGGCCTGGTCAATTGTTGGGCAGTCCTCATTTGCCAGTGCTGCGTTTGCTGCATCACCATTCTGTTTAGAGTCTTTAAAAAAAGGAGAAAGAAACGTTTAATATAAGTGCATGCAGTGACTTGAGCATGTTCAGATACAGTTGCTGGGGGGGGGGTTGTCATGCCCCCCCCCGTTAAAGAAAATCCATGCCATCAGCCTTACTTTCTTTTTTGTTTTTGATTAAACACTGTGATGAAGTAGACATAATTCAATTGGATAACTCCTCCACAGCTCCTTCCCAGGTATCTTTAAGCAGTTTACTTCCCCTCTTATCAGTAAAAACTTTCTCAATGATGATCATCTCTTTTAGTTTATTAAGCCATTTTGCATAAATCAAAGGCTCATCATTCTTCCTTTAGGATAATATTATTATTATTATTATTATCATTTTGCCATTAAGGCTATGATTAGGAACTTTTTTAGATGGAAGGGATAACTTTTCTGGTGAGGTAATTCCATAGATAAATAGATTGGGGTCCTTTTCTCCCTGTACAGTGCCTGGCCCTTTGGAAAGATTGCCTAAGAAGTACAAGTTGCTTTGCCTTGCCTTCTCAGTTGGGGAAAGGATTAAATTTGCCTAAGTTTCTCTATCATTTGCTTCCAGAATATTTTGATCTTTGGAGACTCCCAAATCAAATGATAAAAGTCTGCATTCTCCTGTCTGCATTTCGTACAAATAGCTGGCTTATCCCTATTTATTTATTTATTTATTTTGTGTACAGTTTGGGTGTCTGACAAGCTCAGTGTTTGACCTTGAACTAAATTATTCTCATACTTTCTAAGTGCATCCAGTCTACAGATGCCCCCCCCCCCGACCCCCCCGAAAAAAAACAGCTTGGATTTTGGATTTTTAATTACAATGCAACACTTACAGCACTTTGGAACTAGTAGACATCTGTTTAATACAAGGGATACTGGAATATTTTTAGACAAGTATCCATTGAAATGCTTTAATCCGACCCTCCGGTATTTGGGAAGATTCATTATTTGTACCCTGTATTCATGTGCAAACCATGCTTTGTGTCACATCTGCTGCAAAACCCAGTTTGCAGCCCCTGCCATTTTAAGATTTTTTTTAAGTGCTAGGAAGACTGGCAAGGGTGTGACTGAAGCAGATGGGGGGAGGGTGACTGAAGGTGAGGGAGTAGACATGGGCCATTCAAGAATAGAGAGCAGAGTCAACTTTATCATAATACTCACTATCTGGTCACACATGGACACATGAGTGGAGGAGCCCACAAGCTCTTTCAGCTGTCCTGTTGACCTCAGATTTTGCTTTTTTGATTGTCCACTTCCTTCTTATTAGCAACTATATGTACATATATGACTTATAGAGATTGTAATCTAATCCAGTGGCAAAAGATCCATGGGAATGAAAAGCTCTAGATTAACCACTGGCTGCCTGTGCATATCATTCAATTACACTGTAATCTTTTTTGTAATTACTAGTTAAGGTTGATATCATCCTAAACCAGTTGCTATCAAACTCCATAATACATATTTGTGATAACTCAGACATGTACAGTATTATGATGCTCAGCCCCTGAAGTTGCTCTTCCATGCTAACCCAAATGCCTCTCTTCTCAAACCAGTATTTATAAAAAAAAATAATGTAATGGACCTCAGTATTGTTCTCGATTTTGTACACACCCTCAGTATGTGATACTTTTATAAACCACTCAAGCTTTGCTCTTGTGGTTAATGTAGTATCACACACATCAGGGGTGTAAACAAATCTCATAGCACACTGATGTCCATACATTATTTTATATTTAATAGGCAGAATTCACATAATGTTGGTCACTTTATTGTTTTCTGTCATTAATACACACTCATAGAATATTATAAATTGCAGTGAAAGAAAGCACAATGCATCTATGTAACACCGATACACTTTTCACACCAACAAAGTTTTATTAGATATTATATTTAGGGTGAGCCCATGTGAGAGGAAGGAAATCCAAATGGGTGAGAAGAAAATCAGCACTTCAATGATAGTTTGTAAATAAATATTATAGATCATTAGCATGAATTCAACCAATCAGCGTGGAGGATTTTCATACGCATGAGGACCTCTTATAACCATATGATGACTTTACAAAAAGGAATGTATTTCTCTTTTAGTTTTTTTAGACATATTTATTTATTTTACATCATCAGCGATAATTTAATAATTTAAAATACATTTATATGGTGCACAGAGTGTGTCCTGCACCTGTAAGAGTGTCACCTCTTGCATCCTTGAGTTGCTAAAACATTTCTCTCACCCAGATAAGAGACACACAGTCCTAAGAGGCATGGGTGCCTTATAAAAGTATATGAGTGGAAAACTACATATTTAAATCAACAAAACTCCATTCAGGTTATTCATTGTACTACTAGGCTACAGCAAAACAGCACCTAAAGTTGTTTTGGAATGCTTGCCAAGGTTTTCTTTCATCAATATTCCCATTTTGCTTTTCACATAAACAAAATACAGCAACATGCCCTTCAGTCACATTATAATAGATGATTATATTAGGCTCCTGCACTGAAGAAATGAATGCTGCATAGGGAACCAGGAGGAAGCAATCACAATGATTAGGATGTTTCTTGGGTTCTTGGATGGGCCCTAACTTGCCACTGCCCCCTCCTCTCAGGCAGATGAGTAAGCAGTGCTCCTGCAAGAGGGCTCACTACAGCTACGTGGCTAGAGCAGGGTCTCTTTGAAACAACCATGCAGTGCCTTAGGCCAAAAACTTACAGAAACAGGAAAATTGCCTAGCACTCGCTGTCAAAAACAAATGCTGTACTAAGCAGTGATTGTGCAGCAAAGGGAAACTTTAACTGATTAAAATAAATTACAGGCATTTAAAGTGCAAATGATTTCACAGATGTCTGCACAAACACTGAAGGCACTGCATTGAAAACCAAGTGCTTTTTCAAGTGATGTTATGGGGCCTCCCAGTAGAAAACTTGTACTGGGGGGGGAGGGGTATCTGAATCACTAGAATAGTCTCTGATAGAATCCGGAACAACTTGTTCCCTCATTGTTTGCTTATTAGTGTCAGGGTTTTATATGCATTTTAAGGAATAACTAGTTTGTGGCAGTATAACCTGTTAGCTTGAAAAGGTTTCTGCTATAGTATGCTGTCTGAACTCATGTTCAGTTTGTCAAAATAATTTTTGCATTGACTTCCATGAGGCTAGTCAACTCAAAGTAATTTACAAAAGATATGAGAACTGTATTGGGCTTCTCTTTAGTATCCTCCATGTTGAGACCTTAAGTGTGTCAGAATCATCATCATTCTCTTGCAGGGGTGCAGCTTACTGATCCTGCCTGGGAGGAAGGGGTAGTAGCATTAAGATGCTCACTCCCAAAGGCGACTGCCTCAAAGGCTCCCTTTTCACCCAGACAACTCACTGAGGCCAGTCAAATGTACTGCACCAAACAAATGTCCATTTGTTAACTGCACTGGCCTTGCCAGGATTCATAATCCCATCTATGGGACCCACCTGCTTGATTTATGCATCTACAGGGAGGAGAAAAAGTCTCCCAGGGAGACAGAGAGAGAGAGAGCTACTGCATCTCCAGAGTCTGTGGATTCAGTAGCTTCCAGGTATATATGTCCCACATTATGAAATCCATCATCTCTCATTGAATCAACCAGAATCCCCGGGCTGAATTTTCAAAAGATCAAGATTGGCGCAAGTGCTGGATGCACCAAAGGTATGGGGCACTAGGGTTGATGCACTCAAAAGGGATTTTTTTTATCCCTTGCTAGACTATTTGCTTGTGGACTCGCTTCCTTCAATAACGGGGGCCATTTTAACAAAGTTTGTGACCGAGATTTGGTGCACGCTGCCGTAAAGCAGGCAGAATGTCACAATTGCACCTGAAATTGGAAAATCATGCACAATTGCAGCAATTGGGAATCCTGCAGCTGTAGCAATGAACAGGTTTGACACAGGGCTTAATGCAAGCCCTGCATTACCATTTAAAAATGCGGCCCCCTGTGAGTAGCATGGAAAAGTGCTGCCCAACAATGCAGACTGAAATTAGTAAACTAAGATTATCATTAATCCACATTGTTTAACCAATTAGTTAACTTCGTGAACAGGAAAACATTTATTTCCATAGTTCTCAGAGCTTCTATTGTCACCATTTTGTCTTTTTCCCCATGTACATTTGTGCCCCATATTTCAGAGATGTTTATCTATTTAAAAAAAAAACACGGAATGTGCTTCTTAGCAAAACTCAAACTCAAAGCTTTAAAAATAAAATCTAGTGGTTGCCTTCAAATCTAACTGGATCCCTGTCAGCATGATCAAGACTGTTCTCAACTGCTTCAAGGTATACAGCTAGAGTTAGCATCCCTCTTGCTGTCTTCAGAATTGCTGCCTACACAGGACTCCCACATCACCTCATAAATAGTATTTTCTCAGATTTTCCTATAGATCTTTGTTTTGTCTAATCTAGTAATCAAGTCACTGGATCCATGCAGTTGCCAGTAATATTCAGTATCGGCATGTCTCATCATCAGATACAGTAGTTGCACTCTTGCATCATTGTTCAAACTTTGGTTCCATTTTCCACATGCTTACAACAAAACAACAGTCCTCTGTTCTTGCCTGGATTATTATGTCTTGTTTTAAACCTCTTTCTGTACAAGGGTCTCCTCCAGCTCTGCATACCTTCTTAAACCTGTTGTATATTCCAAGGATACAATATTAATTACCTATGTGTAAAGAATACTCCCTTTGGCATCCATTTATTGTCACCAGCGTACATCTACAATCTCACAATGTTAATCAACTTCTGTAACTGATATAGCTTGTTCCCTGTGCCCCACCCCATACCTCCCTGGCTGGAAGGGAGTTTTTTTTTTTGGATAAGTTGTTTTTAGGTGGCAAGCAATAGCTTCTATCTATTATCATCATGCAAACTCTTTTGTACAGATTGATTTATTTATGAATGTGTATGTATGTATGTATGCATGTATGTGTTTGTTGATTTATTTATTTAATTTTTGTTTGCCAGGTAGGTGCACTAGACAATACTATGCCTATTTTCAGGCATGACCTAGGAGAACTTACAAACATCAAAACAGTATTTACAGTTTTACATAGTGGCAAAGGTAACAATGAAAAATTGTGACAAGATTTGTATCTTTCGTTTGCTTTTTGCATTTACTGTTAATCCCCATCCCCTCTCCCCAGGATGAATCTGGAAATGAGCATTCACTGCTCAGTAAGCTTTTACTGTTGAAACTTTTAAATAAATAATTAAAAAAATGAATCAATAAAAAACAAAACAAATTAGTAGTAAAGCAACATAATAGCAAGAAGGCAGAAAATAACAAACTCAACTGCAACAAGCATAAGTACAATGGCGGTGGACGACAGACAAAGATTACTAATGCTAGTCTAGCGGATCAAGTACAAGAACATTTATCAAAGGAACATAAGAAGCTATGAAGCTATCTTTTGAAGCACAGGTGAGATTGAGATAGCCTATGATGAGATGGAAAGGAGTTCCAAAACTTTGGGGCAAAGGAGGTGAAAGTTTGCTTGCCATTATTAGTAGAATATTTAGCAACAACCAGAAGTGTGAGATCACTGGATCTCAGTGGGTAGACCTGATCTGCATGTGTTAACGGGGCTGCCATGGCTGCAAGTCTGGATGATCTAATAATCTTGTTGATTGTACAGCCTACAGCGTAAAGTCATCACATGGATGGAGGCAGCCACCCTAAACTGAAGCAAAGAGTACAATGGTGTGTCAGTCAGGTAACAGCAAAGCAAAATGGCAAAGCTTATAAGTAATACCCCATTTGGTCAAGTTACATTTGCTCACATGATAGAAAGAAAATGATCTCAAAAGTAAGGCTTGGCAGCAGGACACCCAGTGCAATAGCAAGTCTTGTGGCAGGTGTCAAGGGATAGATAACCTTATAAGCAAGCCCTAATTTAGTGTTAACAGACTTGCATGCATTTGAAATTTGTATTGTGAAATCAACAGCAGGATCTAGTGTAAGGCCTGACTAGGTACTTAAAAGAGTCATCAATGGTTAGAGTGGATCTGTTAAGGCAGTGGATGGCTAGGACAGCAGTGCATGTCCTCAGCTTAGGTGCTGATCCAAAGAGCATGGTATGGGTCTTATTGGAGTTAAGTAGAAACCTATTTTGAGACAGCCACATCTGAATACGGCTGAAGTCAGCACTGAGACTTGAGTTAATATTACTAACAGATTTGGAACTAGTATAAACCACCATGTCATCTACACAAAGCAGGGTGGAGCAGGATGATGGGGTCTTGGAGGTGTCATAAAGATAATAAAAAGTAAGGGCCCCAAAAAGGAGCCCTGTGGACCCAAGTATTAGTAGTAGTTGGTTTGGCTTTGGACTGGTTAATCCTAACAAACTGCTGCCTGTCACTGAAATAATTGGCAAAGTAGTTTATAGCAATAGAGGAAATGCCAAGGGAAGATAGTTTAGACTTAAGAATGATGTGTTCCACAAGGTCAAATACATTTGTCAGGTCTATGAAGAACAACCCTGTGTACACGCCCTTATCCTTATCTACTGTAAAATTGTTGGTGAATTGCATGAGTAATGTCATATTGCTCTGAATCTGTCTGACACCATGTTATGAAGGAGCTACTAAACAGAGGGTATGAAACTGATCTGTAACTTGGGAGGCCACTAGTTTCTCAAGCAGTTTACTAAGGACTGGCAGAATTGCAATGGACTGATAGTTTTCTATTCATTTTGGATCCCCCCTTTTTCAAAAATAGGAACAACCTTAGAAACCTTCCAGCACTTTGGAACCATCGCTGTGGTAAGAAATAGGTTAAACCATGGGAGGAAGCTAGATAAGGACTGTGACCTTAAGGAGTCTGGATTCAAGCCCATCATAGCCAACACCACAGGATGAGGAAACAGTCTTTAGAAGGCATAACACCTCACCAGCAGTGACAACTCTCAGGTAGAAGTGGAGGATAGGTGTTCGGCTGCAGGGGAATATTTGGGGGTAGAGGACATAAGGTCAGAGTACTTGTTTAAATCTGAGAAGTGGGAGTTAGAGACATTGACAACTGTCACAGAGTTGTTACAGTTTACTCCACTTAGCATTATGTCAGACATAGTGTAACTTGTATCACTGCTCATAGATTTTCATTACGTTTAGTGCGTGGGAGTTGGCTCGGCTCTGGTAAGGCTTGAGTAGAGAAATCAAACAGAATGTAGGATTAGTTGTGTCAATTTCTAACCAGTTTGAACCCAACATCCACAAATTTGCATACCCATGATGTTTTGTGCTAGGTTTAAAGAGTTGATTACATCTATTTAAGGAAAGCACACAAATTGGAAAGGATCTGCCTTGTTGTATGATTTACGCATTCACATAATATACAGTGCATATTCTTCTTCTTTCTTGTCTGATAGTGGAGTCAATATGGAGAACCAAAAAGTTATGGTATCACCAGAGGAAATGATACTCATAGAAGGGGAAATAGTGGAGGACAGGGGAAAGTGGGTTGTAAACAGGAAGGACAAACAGAGAAGGCAAAAAGACATCGGGAGGATAAAAGGCCAAATGGCAGGACATGGCAGGCCATGTACACCAATGCCTGCAGCCTAGGGAATAAAATCCTAGACTTGGTGGCCTTGATAACAGAGTCTGACCTGGAGATTTTAGCTATTACCGAGACATGGTATACTGAAAATCACGACTGGAATGTAGCAGTACCAAGTTATACTCTGTTTAGAATAGGTGGGGGGGTGTAAAAAGGGAGGGGGTGTGGCTCTTTACATCAGGAAGGGTGTAAGGCTGACTGAGATACAAGGAATGCAAGGGGGAGCTGAGGTACTTTGGATCACCTTTGAGATGGGCAATGTCACTACTATTTGCACGGGCATGATATACAGACCTACTGCAGAGGGGGAGGAGGTGGACAGGGTTCTAAGAGAATCCATCCACACAATGGCAGCTAAAGGGGAGGTGCTGCTGGTAGGTGATTTTAATCTGCCAGATGTGGATTGGAGCAAACCAGCTGCTGCCTCAGCCAGGACCAGGGATATCCTGTACTCTGTGCAAGGGGCAGGCCTCAGACAGTTAGTGCTAGAGCCCACCAGGGAGGGTGCAATTTTGGACCCGGTACTCACCGATGGGGACAGAATTAAGGAAGTCAGGGTGGGCAAACACCTGGGATCCAGTGATCATTGCACAGTGGGGTTCAGCATGAGTATAGTGGAATAATCAAGCCACACAAAGGCACAGGTCCTGGATCTCAGGAAAGCAGACTTTACTAAGATGGGGATACGTCTCAAGCATGCCCTGGCAGAGAGGGACAAAAGGAGATGAGTGGACAAACAGTGGGCCCATTTGAAAGAAGCCATAGTGGAGAAGACAAACCTTTGCATTAGGCAAGTAAACAAGGCAAGAAAAAGAGAAAGCCTCTATGGTTCTCAAAGGCAGTGGCCAGGGTGGTAAGGGCAAAAAAGATGGCTTTCAGGAAATACAAGGAAACACAGTAAGAGGAGGACAGGGTATTGTATCTGGATAAACAGAGGGAGGCAGGGAAAGCAGTCAAGAGCGCAAAGGCACAAATGGAGGAAAAATAGCACAGGAGGTAAAAAAGAGACAAGACATTTTATAGGTACATTAGTGAAAGAAGAAAAAACAAGGGTGGGATAGTAAGGTTTAAAGGGTAAGAAGGAGAGTGTGTGGAAGGAGACCTGGAAAAAGCACCAGTACTGAACAAATAGTTTTGTTCTGTATTCACAGAAGAAGAAGATGAGGGACCACAGTTAGGCAACATGAACAAATATGGGAGGGACATAGACATCAGTCCATTTACAGAAGAGAGAGTCCAAAAAGAGCTCACAAAACTGAATGTGGACAAGGCAATGGGACCAGATGGGATACATCCTAGAATATTAAAGGATCTAAGGGAGGTTCTGGTGGCTCCACTGGCAGTCCTGTTCAATGAGTCACTCAATACGGAAGTGGGTCCAGAGGACTGAAGGAGGGCAGATGTAGTCCCTCTTCACAAAAGTGGCAGTAGGGAGGAGGCTAGAAACTATAGACCAGTCAGCCTCACCTCAATAGTAGGGAAGATTATGGGCTCACTACTTAAACAAATGATTGTGCAATACCTTGAATCCAGTGGACCACAGGATCCGAGACAGCATGGATTCACAGTGGGAAGGCCATGTCAAACAAATCTAATTGATTCTTTTGACTGGGTGACTAAGGTCATAGATCGGGGGGGCAGTAGATGTTGTCTACCCCAATTTCAGTAAGGCCTTTGATACCGTTCCACATAGAAGACTGGTGAACACACTGGGCAGACTAGGAGTGGGTCACAAGGTGGTAAACTGGGTTAGGAACTGGCTGAGTGATAGGAGACAGAGGGTCATGGTAAAAGATGCTCAATCTGAGGAATGGCGGGTGATCAGCAGGGCGACACAGGGATCAGTCCTGGGCCCAGTCCCGTTTAATGTCTTCATAATTGACATTGCGGAGGGCCTAGAGGGGAAGGTGTGCCTCTTTGCAGATGACACTAAGATCTGCAACAGGGTGGAAACTCCAGAAGGGGTGGAAAAGTTTGGAGGGACCTAGTTAAACTGGAGGAATAGTCCAGAATGTGGCAGCTGAGATTTAATGAGAAAACATGCAAAATCATGCATTTGGGGCACAAGAACCCAGGGGAGGATTACATGATGGAGTCGGGGTGGAACTGATGATCAACAAACAGGAAAGAGATTTGGGGGTAATCATATCTGATTACCTAAATGTGCCAAGGCTGTGGGGAGAGCCAGTGGTTTGCTGGGGTGCATAGGGAGAGGTATCACCAGCAGAAGGAAGGAGGTGGTGATGCCACTGTACAGATCATTGGTGAGGCCTCCTTTGGAATATGGTGCCCAGTTCTGGAGGCCGCATCTCCAGAAGGATGTAGACAGGGTGGAGGCAGTTCAAAGAAGGGCAATAAAGATGGTGTAGAGCCTGCACCAAAAGTCATATGAGGAGAGACTGGGAGACCTCAGTATGTATACCCTGGAGGAGAGAAGAGACAAGGAAGATTATGATAGAAACTTACAAATATCTAAAAGGCATAAGTAGAGCACTGGAGGGTAGCATCTTTCAGAAAAGGAGATGTTCAGGAATGAAGGGGCATGACATGAAGTTGTAAGGGGATACATTAAGGAGTAGCGCGAGGAAGTATGTCTTCACAGAAAGGGTAATGGATGCATGAAATAGACTTCCAGCAGAGGTGGTGGGGGCAAACACAGTGGGGGAATTCAAGAGTGCATGTGACAGGCAATGGGAAACCTTAGTAACAGGAACAAGGAGGTAAAGCCAGAGATCAAGTAAGGTCTGCGGCTTTTATGGCAGGCAGGAGAAAATAGGCAGACTAGATGGGCCTAGCGGTCCTTATCTGCCATCAATTTCAATGTTTCTATCAGCATTTAAATTACTTTACCTTTTTCACTCACTCAGTACAATATTAATAAGTGGAGTTGAAATTAATCTTCTCTCAGGCAGCTTAAATAATTGCACCTTTCAATGCTTATGGAATTCTCCTTATGTAAAAATGTTGTCAGGTGTTCGAGAGTAGTGTTTCAGAATAGTTTGACTCTGGCCATCATTGAAGGGTGCTACTTCTGTTGCCCAATACCTCCCTTTTCTTGTGGCTATAGGAGTGTATTCTAAGAAGGCTAATGTTATTGCGTAGTGTGTATGACCTGAAAATGGAGCAGTCTGCACAGTGTCATGGTCCTTTGCACATCTCAGCACCATTGGTAGTTTGAGTCACTACATACAGTGCCCAGAGTGAAAAATAGCATAGAAATTACAATTATTTAGCACTGTTCATGCACAGCAATTCCAAAGTGCTTTACAAACAATTTATTTACACAAGATGGCATAGCTGAGATTTATTTATTTATTTAAAAGTTGGTAACCAGGAAAGGCACATTTCATTTCCAGTGGGGCCCTGCTTCTGCTTAGGGCAGCTTGCTGCCTCTCAGGACTGTTGGTACTTTGGTTCCCTTCTCCTGCACCTAGGCTGGCTGTTTAGGACCTCTTCCCTCTGGGCCTCTGGGTATCTGAGTGACCTCCTGTCTCCCTACCATATCCAGTGCCCTCTCTGCTCCTCCAAGACTCTTAGCAGTTTTTAGAGAACAGCTTAAATCATCTGGAGATTGGTCTTTTGAGGTGGCCGGCCCTGTGGAACTTGCTTCCAAGAGCCTTGAGGGAGGCCCCCACATTGCAGGCCTTTCAGAAGGGCCTGATGTTCAAGCCATTTATGGAGGCCTTTGTGTCATGGCTAGGGCCTCTGATACACTGGCTGCAGCCTGATCTGATGCTATTTTGGTTTAGTTAATTTAATTTATTGCATTATTCTAACTGCCTTATTATTGGTTATTATATGGTTAGAATTTCATTTATGATATTTGTCTGGCCCATGAGACCCGAGTGTAAATTGGGAATTGAGGTGACTGTTAGGAAGACAGATGCAATGGTCATGCTTTAGATGATCAGCCAGAACACAGGTCCTCAATGTCTGAGAATACTGACCTGGCTAATCTGTCTGTTACACAGACTGCAATATGCTGTCAGTGGATTTATGGGGTCAACGGTAAAATACTGCCACACTACAGAAGATCTCTTTGGACTTTTACCTACATGACTGGCCTGCTAGTGTTCTTTGGGAGTAATAGGGTGGCAAATGTGAGTTGATATCGTGTTTTTCTGCCATAGGAGTGGAATGACATGGCTGGGCTGGATGCCCTGGCAGGACAGCGTTGCCTGCAGCAGCACTAGAGTTACAATGAGTCAGATCATCTGCAGGTCAGCCAGGTCTTTAGATTTCCCCAACTGACCAACTTGCTTTCTTGCTTTTCTCATGTGCATTATTCTTTTTAATTTGGCCATCTCCTCCCAGTTTCTAAATGCTCACGAATAGTGAAGGAGCCCAGAAATTTAGAAATCTGACTGACACCTTATATCATACGGTCCATTGTTCTTTAATGGAACAAAATTATTATCTACACCCATAATGTATTGGATCAGTGGGGTCCATCTGATTAAAAATTAAGCTTGTCTTTCATTGATCCACAAACACTCCAGAGGCAAGTGTGCTCAATGGCAGCAGGGATCCACTGCTTGGCATGGAGTTGCTAGCCCCAGCTAAACAATGAATGTCCATCAAGAGCCAGGCACTAGAGGATGCAAATCAAAGCTAGGAAAGATTCACAAGGGCAACAGAAGTTCTAAAATTGAAAGCTTTTATTCCAGCTTACGAACTACGGTGTAAATAGAGCGTGTGACTGGTCTCAGCCACATGAATACCCCAGCACTTTGATCTAAGTCTTCATCAGGGTTTGGATTTAATGTATCTGGTGCTTCATTTTTATCTGACATCACACTAAAGCACAATGCTGTCATTTTGGGACATTATTTACAATTAAAGCTCTTAGTAAGTGGCTCTTGAAAATGGAATTTCATTATTTTAATCACCATGAATCAGTGGCCTTGATTATCTGTAAACCTGGTAACACCACTTGGTATCTGTGCCCCCAAAATGGATTTAAAGTGAAAAGGAATAAGTCCTCTATGAAACTTCCAAAATGCAAGGAGCCTAACATATGAACATTTAAATGCAAATGATAACCAATTCAATTTATGATATCGTGCACAGTGGTGTGTAAACCGTGAATTGGAAATAACGAACCTACATATTTGATTATACCCATTTGTACCAATTTTAGTGTAGTTTTATTGGCAGCAGTATAGATGGGCATGCTGTATTCCATTAGAGACAAGCATTGTTTGTGCTAACATTCTTTTAGAGTTAAAAGTTAAACAGTTTTTCACTTTATAAAGCAATCCGAATCTTGAGTTATTGTTTTTAAATTAGAAAATCAATGTGTTTAACATAAGACAGGACACTATCCAGAAAGAAATCTAGGTACTTAAAACAGTCAGCCCTTTCAATGATGATACTAGGACTAAAGAGCCACACCAGGGTGACCTGGGGTACTCTGTGACAATTCAACACGCATTCAGTCGCAAGTCACGGCACTTACCTAGGGCATATAAACTGACAAACCATTTCCACCACCACCATGATGCCATCTCTGTCTGACCCCAACCCCCCTTAGGCTAGAATGACCAACTAAATAGTGAACTACAAGGCTGAACCCTATTTACCCTATCCTCTTCAACCTTTAGTTGGATATATAAGATTTCTTTGGTATTTGAATGTCTGTGTAACTGTTTTCTGTTCTCCGTAAACACTGTTATATTTGTAATGTTTGTTCAACAATGACCTGGAACCTTTGAAAACGAGTCCTGGACTCAAAGGTATTAATCCTAAATGGAAATAAATAAATAAATGAAAGAATAAATAAATAAATATAGTAGAAAATGAAGAGTCCAGAAAACTATTCTTTTAAAAATGTGATACTTCATTTATTGTGCCAAACAACAGTCAGACCGACCCTCCAGAGTCAGGGGAACCACACCATAATGATCTAATGTTTCAACTCATAAGAGTCTTTGTCTTAGATACTGCCCCCTATACCTCAAATGCTTAAATAGCTTAAAATTGTCACATGTCATTGAACTCATTCAAATTCTTAAAGTAATAGTGTTAATAAATACAGTGCATGGTTTTCACTAATACATACCTATAAAAATGGACATCAATATCATATTTAAACTGACACCAACACAATTGTGACAAATTTAAACAAATTCTGGTCAGAGCCAATATGGCTGTGGAGAGCTTTTGGGATGCTTTTACCCATTGTTTCTAATGAATTTGCACAATGCAGATCTGCTGAGAGGCAGTTTCAATGTGGTCTTCCTTTGACACATTTTTACAATGTATTGTCCTAGAATATGCCTGCTGATTGCTATATATTTAGCCTGGATAGTTCACAGAAGAAATGGCATCTTATTTCTGGGTGGCGAGCACAGGCATTAGTATGCTAGAATGTGTCATACATAGGCATGAGCTGTGTGTGGGTGATAACTCCCAGTGGCCATACACCTAAGGAGCTCGCATGCAGATCCATTATCCTGGTACCATTGCAAAGCTCAGTGCAGGTGACAGCCAATGCTGTACCCACTCACACAGGTCCTGGAACAGGCATGTTACAGCTGACCTCCCATTCATTTGTACAGTTGGGGAACTGCAGATGCATTATCCATAGCCTGGAATGTACACTGCAAATGGCATTGCAGGATACCGCACCCCATGGCACCCAGGATACCTTAGCAGTCTGGAGGGTTGCATGTTACACAGGGGAATGGGGGAGAGTGTGGGCCTGCAGCAGTGTATGACAGCAGGAAGCTACAGCATCGACAAGGTATGCATTGGAGGTATGTCAATTCCCTCTTACGGTTTGCCAGGGACAAACACACGGCTGCATACACTGGTGGGTCCGCAGGTTGTGTGGTGCCCCAATGCATGGTACAGTCACTTGGGTCATTTCAGAGTGCAGGTCCCTGGCCCAGGTCCAGTGCAGTTGGTAGTTGACCATGGCAGGGTATGGAGGGCAGTGCCAGTCTCTGCAACAGGTTGAGTATGGGGGCAGCGGGGATGTCTACGTACCAAGGTGGTGAGTGGGGGTCCTCTATGCTATGGATATGGACCATGGTTTCCTCTGATGTGATTGGGTCTGGGGTGTCCCTATACTATGGAGCTCTTTGGGGATAGAGTTGTAACAATCGGGGATGGGAGGGGGTAACTGTAGTCCACCGTGGCTGCCAGGCTGCTGTTTACCTGGGTGCACTTACGCAGCCTGCCTGTGGGTGGCTGGCCAGATTAGGTCAGCTATTCATGGTCTAACTGTGGGTCATGCTGCTCTGGACTGTGAGGGGTGCATTCCCACTGAGTATGCCACAGTGCAGCATATGCATGGGAACACACCCTTAACTTGCATGGCATACTATTTGTGTGCACCCTGGCACATTCCCTTGCAGCCGGTGCATCCGATATGTTTGAATATCACACTGCAGCGCATTGTTGGAGTTGTGCGGCACATCTCCCTTTTCCGCAAGGATGCGCTGCATATCTCCTTTGAATATGGGGGCCCTGGACTAGGCTACCTTGAAGAAATACATTATCAAAATGGTAAAATCATGACCCCACTGAAAACAAGATATTACATCTAATCTGAGACATCCTGAGTGAATACAGTGCAAAAATGTGTAAATGAAGATCCTTATGACAATCAGATGTAGCATCTCCCCTGCACTATCCAGGATACAAAATATAGGATAAGAAATATTTAAAGGCAATCTACTCTAAACTGAACTTCACTGTGTTCACTGACGTAAAAAAAACAGCTTCTTTATTGTTTTATAACCTATTAGAATGCAGTATTTATTTTGAATGTTGTGGCCATGAGGATAATGTGTGCAGTGTGTGTGTGTGTGTGTGTGTGTGTATCCAGGATACAAAATATAGGATAATAAATATTTAAAGGAAATCTACTCTAAACTGAATTTCACTGTGTTCACTGATATAAACAAACAGTTTCTTGTTTTATAACATATTAGAAAGCAGTATTTATTTTGAATGTTGTGGCCATGAAGATGGTGTATACAGAGTGTGTGTGTGTGTTTGCTGTACAAAAAGCATAGTTCGAGTTCAAGTTTATTTTAGGAAAACTCCGTTGAGCAAGCTCATTCGCAAGGAGGTCCTTTGACACAGACAGGTAGTTACAGATTATATAATTGAAAAAACAGTACAAATTAAATTACAGAATTATGGTCAAGCATTAACATAGTGCATAAAAATGACAATGACATAGAAAACTACAAGTACAGAAAAAAAAAGGTACAAAGTGCTTGTTTCGGATTAGCAAGGCAGCTAATTTCTAGGTAAGTAAGAGGAAGCAGTGGGCTAGGGTTAGAGCAGTGAGCTGGGATTTAGAAACAGCTGCACGTAACTTTAATTTTTGCTGCAGCCAACCTTTTATAGGCTGACAGGGACAGTACCAGGAAGCTTCAGTACGTCTTGGAGCTGGTTCCAGATAGTTTGGAGTATGCTAGATATGTCCCGCTTGCCGAGTGAGGTGCGAGTTCTCGGTACATTGAGGAGAAGGAGGTCATTTTTCCTAAGAGAGTAGGTGTTATGGGAAATACGGAAAAGGGTTGTGAGTTCAGGAGCTTGCTCAGGAGTAGCTTAAGAGTCCAGATACCAGCATGAAGTGTGCGTCTACTTGAGAGTGATGTCGAGCCAGCGGCTAGGTTCAAATCACAATGGTGGGTTCGGTAGGGTAGGTTTTTCATGAACTGTATGGTGCGGTGGTAGAGGACATCTAGTTTGTTGAGTCCTGAGGCCACTGCAGAGGAATAGATTAGATCTCCATAGTCGAGTAGCGGCAAGAAAGTAGCCTGGATCAGCCTAGTTCTGGTATCCAATGGAAAGAGGGACTTGTTATGGAAGAAGAAACCTAGCCTAAGTATTAGCCTCTTTGCCAGATCGTTGAGGTGGTCATGAAAGGAAAGCTTGTTGTCTAGCCACATACCAAGATATTTGAATTTGGAGGTGATTTCAAGGGGTTCACCTAGGGAGGTAGTGATGAATTCTTTTTGTGTGTTTGAAAGGGAAGTGGAGGTGGTGTTTCAGGCAAAGATCATGGCCTTAGTTTTCTTGGCATTGAGAAGTAGTTTGGCTTTGATTAGGTTAATTTCTAGTTGTGCAAAGTCGGCTTGGAGTACATCCCTCACTTCAGCTAGTGTAGGGCCTGATGTATACAGTACAGTATCGTCATCAAAGAAATGCAGATGGGACTGGGATATATATGTGTGTCAAGGTTATTGATGTACAAGGAGAAGAGGATGGGACCTAATATGGAGCCTTGCAGGACTCCCCTGACAACTGGGAGGGATGCAGAAAGGAGGCCACCAGCTTTTACTTTCTAGGTCCTTCCAGAAAGGTAGCTGGTAAACCACTGGGCAGCAAGGGGAGTGGTGCCTACTTTTACTAGGCTTGAGGCTAACAGATTTGTGGTCGACAGTGTCGAACGCTTTGCTGAGATCTAAAAATACTGCACCAGTAACTTTCTTGGAGTCCATGGCTGTGATCCACTCATTGGTAACATTGACTAGAGCAGTGACTGTACTATGATTGGGCCGGAAGCCAGATTGCGCAGGGCTGAGGATAGAAGATTATTCAATATAGAGTTTCGTTTGGGAGTAAACTAGCTTTTCGAGAACTTTGAAGAGGACAGGTAAGATTGAGATGGGCCTACAGTTGTTAAGGTCGCATGGGTCCCCTGACTTGAATAATGGGAGGACGTAGGCAGATTTCCAGTAGGAGAGAACAGTGGCAGTGGAAATGGAAAGATTGAAAATGTGGAGGATAGGGGCGGTGAGGTTGAGATAGCCTAGTTTAAGACAAAAAGGTTCTAGACCATTGTCCCCTGCACTTTTTCGAATGTCTGTGTTAAGAAGTGAATCTTCAACTTCTTTATAGCATAGCGGGCACAACTGGAGTGGCCAGTAGAAGTTTACGAGTCAATGTTATTACAGTCTTCGTTGCTACCACAGGCTGCATAAGGCGAAGGGTCAAAAGCTAGACCAGCAGTTACAAAGTGATTGTTGATTTCCTCAAGGATTAGGCAGCTGTTTTCCACTGCTCTACCATTGCTGAGGACCTTCAAAGGGATGGAGGGGGTTACAGGCCGATCTTCAATGGACTTGAGTGTCTTCCAGATTTTTCGGGAATTCCCTTTTGCCTGTTCAAGGGTGGAGACACAATAGTTGGCTTTGTTTGCATGGATTTGTTTAATGCAGGTGTTTCTAGCTGCTCTGAATGCTTGCCAGTCAGCTGGGCTTTTGGATTTTCTAGCCTTAGCCCAGAGTTTATTATGGCATAGGAGTGTAGCCTTGAGATCTGATGTAAACCATGGGTTGGATGTTTTATGCACCCTGACTTTGATCAAAGGGGCATGCTTGTTGGCCAGCGCAGTGAGGTTGTCATTAAGGACAGTGACTGCCTCATCGATTGTTTTGGCAAGGTAGAGGTCTTGCCATCTAATTTTGCTCAAGTTGGATAATTAGTCCGATGCATTAAACTTTCGAAAGGACCACATAGTTATGTGTGTTGGTTGCTGTCGGGCTATCATTTATGATCTTGTACAAACAACCACCCCATGATCACTCATGTCATTGTGGAAGACTGCAGAGTGAAGAATTTTTTGGGGATGCGTAGAAAGTATGACATCAAGGAGAGAACTGTTGTCGGGACTGGGTGTATTGGTTCTAGTGGGTTCACCGACTAACTGGGCTAAGCCGACTTCATCACAGAAGGATTTCAGGCTGTGTGACTTGGGGGTAAGCCAGTCCATATTAAAATCTCCAAGTATTAAAGTTTCAGTGTTGGCGGAGGCAATTAAGGATTTAAGTATGGTGAGAATGTCAGTGCCACCAGATGGGGGGTGATAACCACCAATAATAGTGACGCATTCAGTGGATGGAAGGTATAATTTGAGAGATACAATTTTGTCCTCCTTAGGTTTAGATTTACAGTGAATATCACTGACTGTAAATTTAGATTTAGTGTAGATGGCCACACCACACCATCTGGCTTCCCTATCTGCCCTGTGCAGATTGTAGCCAGGAAGGGAGACTTGTTGATCACTGTTTGACTTTTTGAGCCAAGATTCAGTTATAATAAGCCAGCCCGGTGATGCTGAGGGCTGAGGCGCTGAACGAGCCCGGGTCTTCAATGGTCGACAGTGGGGGGGGGTGGGCGGAGCTGGATTGAGCTGCTGACAGGCAGGCTCTCCTCTCCGGGGAGGTGATGCGGCATCCTTCAGGCAATGGTGACCCCTAGTGGAGGCTAGGAGCTGCACGGGCTTAGAGGGGGCAGGACTTTAGGCCATGGGGTGGGGGATAGGGGTCGTAACTGGGGCTGTAGGCGCATGTGCACCTCCAACTCCTGGGGCTCCTGGGTGAAAAACTGGAGGCAGAAAAAGCTGGCGGCAAGCAGGATGATGACCGGCTCCCTGCAGGCTCCGCTCCCAGGCTGGGTATAAGGTAAGCACCAGCAATTCTGGGGGGACAGGGCTGGGGGAGTCGGTTGGATAGGGGAGGCCGTCCAGAGGAGCATAAATAGGAATAATAAAAAAAAAAGATTTGGTTATAATAATGAGGTCCAGCTCAATATGGGCAGCCCATACTTGGAGCTGATCAAACTTTTTTGTGAGGCTCAATATGTTGGCTAACATTAACTTACGTCCAGGTGCAGATGCAAATTCTGCGGGAGATGCAAGTGGTAATGGGGGTCCGTTGTTTAGCTCCACGTTACCTGAACAGAGAAGGAGCAAGAGAAGCAGCTTCTTGATACAGTTTTTGCAGGATAGGAGCGCTTTTTTCCTTTGTGACCTTCCACAAGGTGATGATGGGTGCAACATAATGCTAGGGTGGCAGGGAAGGGAAGCTAAGGAGAGTGCTCTGATCGACATATACAGTATGATGTGAGCAGAAAGTGTAAGGGTGAAGGATATGGGCCGAGGATTAAAGGAGGTGGACATATTAAATAAGGGGAGGTGCAGTGGATTGAGGTTCCGGTTACAGGATTGGAAATTTCCTGAGGTGGATCTGATCCTTGTTCTTTGTTGTGGTGAGCCGCTATGGATAAGGTGGTTAGGAATAAAAAAAGGCTTAAGTATAAGGAGCATGCCATGGCACCGCAAATACGAGGGCTAGGAGAGTTATGGACACAGTCGGTTAAGTGGATAGGAGAAAACAGGATTAGGAAGTGTCATGCCTGCCAGAGACAGCAAGCCTGATGTGCAGATCAGTAGCTCTAAGGAGGAGTAGAAGCACACAGGATTGGGTAGGAACTTGGCCGGGTGTGGCCAATCAGTCAGTATCAATCAATAGAAGAGGGAGGGAGCAAAGACTGATGAATAGTGATAAACTGACCACACAATAAGTGAAATGAGACAGGAATTGTATTGTATTGGGTTGGATTGGGTAAGTGTGCTTATAACTGGGCCCTCTAGTGGCTAAAATATATAATCTGCTAATGCAAAAGGCAGCAAAAAAAAAAAAAAAGAACAGGCAGAAAATGCCTGCTGATTGCTATATATTTAGTATAGGTGGTGTACTGAAGACCTGGCATATGACAGTGCTTATCAGATAGTGTCTTTAGAGTTTAAAAAAACAGTGTAAAATTATAGATTTGCTAGGAAAGGGATGATGTGTATAAGATATGAATCTTTCTTGAAAGACAATACATTCCCAAGTGAAACTAGAAGGAAGAAGCTGTTTAAATGCTAAGTATTTAAATGTGCAAGTTGTTGCATTCCAAAGGGGGTAAACAAATCTCCAGTTTAATAGGCAATCAATATTTAACAAGCTGTTTCAGTTTCCTAATATGCCATTAGGAAACTGAAACAGCTTGTTAAATATTATTGATAAGCAGCTTGGAGTTATGTCTCTAACATTCTTAATAGAAAAAAGGGAGCATTTTATTTCAGTTGGCATGGAAAAATACATTGAAATGTCCAAAACATGTGCCCCACGATACTCCATTTTCCAGCTACAGATAGCAAGATGGCTGTAGGCTCCACCCACAGCCATAAAAAAAATGACTGAAACATAGACTTTGATGGCAGATAAGGGCCGCTTGGCCCACACAGTCTGCCCAGTTCCCTACCTATTGGATAAGTTGCAGATACTAGTTAACCAACAGCCTACTTCTTCCTAACCCCCACCAGAATTGCCTTATGTCCGTTCCATGCATCCTTGATGACTTCTTTTAAATCCTTAATTACCAAATATGGAACGTTTATGGCTTGGGTGTGTGAAGTATCAAATATCATTAACTCCGTTTTGCTGACATTTAAAACTAATCTATTGGCAATCAACCACTCCTGTACCAGAGTAAAATCATATTCAAGCTGATTTACTAAAGAATGCACAGATGAATGTTTTGCATACAAATCAATATCATCTGCGTACACGAGTGATTGAGTGTTTTGGGCCACTGTGGGTAAATTAACAAATAAACTAAAAAGAATAGGGCCCAAAATTGAGCCCTGTGGAACTCCCTGACTCACACCTAGGAAGGGAGAAGTAATTGAGCCCAAATCTACCCTCTGTTTACAAGGTGATAAATAATCTGTAAACCAGGCAACCACTGACTTAGAAAACCCTAACAATTGGAGTTTTGAAATTAAGAGGCTACGGTCAATAGTATCAAAAGCCTTGGAAAGATCTAAAAACAATGCTGCAACTAATTCCCCTTTATCCAAGGCAAAATGCACATAATCAGTAAATTCAGTCAATGCAGAGAGAGTGCTATGTTCAGATCGAAACCCATCTTGAAAGGGTGAAAGTATGTCATGTTGATTTAAATGCTCCTTCCATTGATCCATTTCAATTTTTTCCAAAACTTTGGATAGAGGGGATAATAAAGATATAGGGCTATAGCTGCTATTTAGTGTCCTATCACATGATTTAACAATTGAAATTACTGTGGCTTGTTTCCACAGGGTAGGAATAGTACCTGTACTTGGTGAAAAATTAAATAAAAAAAAGTAAAGGTTTAAGCATAAGGTCCTTCACTAAAAATAATAATCTCAAATTGATTTGATCACTACCATTTTATTCTCCTTATTCATCAACAACCTACCCCTACACTGCAGTGGAGCAAAGGTCACACTATATGCGGATGATGCAGTACTGAATAAAACCAGCAAGGACTCAGAATTACTAAGATTCAGAGCTGCAACAAGATTTTTCAATGCTGGAAAACTGGTTCCAGGCAAACAGGCTGGTCCTAAACAACAAAAAGAACAAAGCCATGCTCTTTGGCCCCAAAAAGCTGGGCTCATGCTGGGCTAATCTTCTATCGCTCTCTGCCTCAATTAGAACAGGGATCGAAGTTGTGGACAATATCAAGTATTTGGGAATGTTCATTGACCAGGAAATCTCTTTCAGGAAAAACATAGATCACATAACAACAATAGTAAACCAAAAACTTGGGCTCCTGTACAGACTAAGCTCCTACCTGACTAAAGAAACCAGGATTGTGGTCAGCAATGGGACTATCATTCCCATCCTGTTCTATGGTGCAACAATGCTTCAAGGACTGAGGGCAATGGAACATGCGCGTCTGAGTACGCTGTACCACAGAATCAGCCATTTCGCCACCGGGGTGCAAAGAATGGAGCACCACTGCGATGTACTACAAGTGTTAAACTAGCCACCCCTTGAAGCAAGACTCGCCTATCCCTCCCTGTGCTTACAGTAGTAGCACCAAATTTGTCGAACAGTTTTGTGAGATTCCTTATTTATCCTTCACAAAATTTAGGGAAAAAAATCCTCTAAAATTCTTTTTGTTATAAATACAGAAAGAGACCAGTTCCTATTACAGTACTTAAGTGCCATCTGGTAGATTTTCAACTACACTATCAGATGAGACAACCCTCTCTGGGTAGCAGTGAACGTACTAACAAACAAAACAAAATCCCTAACTAAAGGTTTCACAATTCTCAATAGGGATTTTTAAAAATCCTTAAAAATCCTTAGACTAATTCGGTGCTACTACTGTATCTTTCAAATTGCAGCAACCTGATCCCCACCGAGCCTGAGAAATCTAGTAGCCCCAAAAGCAAACAGGAGGGAGCTCAGGGCATCTGAATGTAAGCTGCTAGAACCCCCAATAGCCAGATCCTCTATGGGGCAACAGTCACATAGAATAACCCTCCCCAAACTCTGGAACAATCTCCCGAGAGTGCTCCAGAACTGCACCTCTCTTGAGGGGTACAAGAAAGGGTTAAAACTACACCTAAGCAGTGGGTCTCGTTGCAGGTGCTACAACCCATAAAGGCACCTCTGCTGAAGGGGATGCCTCACATAAATACTGACAAAAAGGGAGGAAGGAACAGTAAGGAAAGACATAATGCACTGAACTGCATTTACATTTACTATCTACTCATGAATGTGTGTAACTAACAAGGTTGTTCGTACGTAAGCTCACCTATGTCAACTGTAGTAATGTCTATCTCTGTGACGCGTATACATGATCAATGTACCATACACTATAGTACAATCAAAAGCATTGGTTTTCTTTTCCACTCCACATTATGTCCTTCCTTACTGTTCCTCCCTCCCTTTTTGTCAATATTTACGTGAGGCAAAGTTCTGACATCACTTGCTCAACAGGTCTTGGGGCAGAACTGTCATATTCTTAATAACCCAGCACAGTGCATAAAGGGTAAGTACACACCACAAAAAGAAAAAAACAAAAAAACAAAAAAATATTTATATATATTACATATTGTATATTATAAGGGAGAGGGACATGTGGGGAGTGGTGCAATGCACTGGCTGTGGGGCAGCAGTTTTCCGGGAGACATTCTGGAAACTGCGTTGCTGTCCTATTTGCAGGCAACTGTCAGCTTTGAGGGAGGAGGTTGCCCACCTCCAGGCTGAACTGGCAAGGACTAAGGAGACCTCCCCCACCCAAAGAGCACCACTGCCACAACCACTGCCTCAGAGGCTGCCAAGTATGAAGAGCAGTTTGACCACAGTGGATTCTGGGAGGGTGTGGGTGGTGGAACAGAGGTGAAGCCCCCCTAGTTGTACCTCTACACAAACCATATGCCAGTCTGGCAGAGCAAGGTTCTTCTATGATGGCACTCTCAGTGGAGACCAAGAAGAATGCTGAGGACATCCACAAGGGAGACGCACAAAAGGGTGGCAAGGGACACCACAGGGGAAGGAAACAGCTTCTGATAGGGGACTCAACTGTTACAGGGGTAGACCTGGGGAAGGGAGAGGAGAGGGAAGTAAGATGCCTGCCTGGTGCCATGGCTTGGAGGGACAAGAAGTGAATCCTCAGGATTGCAGAAGCAGCATCACAGGAGAGGGAACTAGATATTATAGTCCACCTTGGGACAAATGACCTAGCTAGGCATGGGATCAGTGCAGTGCAGGATGAAATTGTGGAGTTGGGGAGGGGCCTCAGACAGGTAGCAAGCATGGTTACCTTCTCAGAGGTGCTGCCAGTCCATGGCAGGGGTGAGGCTAGGGTACTGTACACCATGCAGTTTAATGAATGGTTGGAAAATTAATGCAGAGCACAGGGCTTTGGCTTCATTGGGCACTGGGGGTACACCTGGAGAGATGAAGGTCTATACTGGCACGATGGTCTGCATCTGTCCACAAAGGGATCCAAGCTCCTAAGTGACAGGCTTAAATGCTTCCTTGGCAAGCTTTTAAACTAGCCATGGGGGGAGATGCTGATAAGAGGCAGGAAATTTCAAGCCTCCACCCACAAAACATGTCAGGTAGTAAGTTAAACACTGAGGTACAGTGCTCAACAGAGGGCAGGACAGGGGTAAATGGAAAAATAGACAAGGGCAATAAGAGCAGGCATGGAGGAAAAAAGGATAAAGCCAAAACTAAATGGAGGGCAATGAGTGCCAATGCCTGTAGTCTGGGAAACAAGTTTTCTGAGCTAGTAGCCTTGATGGAAGATGAACAATTGGATATTGTGGCAGTCACGGAAACATGGTACACAGAGAACCATGACTGGGATGTCAACATACTGACAGAAGCAGGAAACTACAGACCTGTAAGTTTGACCTCAGTGGTAGGGAAAATGATGGAATCACTTCTGAAAGAAAGAATTGTTGAGTACCTAGAGGCCAGTGGGGCAGAGGACCCAAAGCAGCATGGATTTACAGCAGGAAGGTCATGTCAGACAAATCTAATTGATTTCTTTGACTGGGTGACCAAAGTAATAGACCAGGGAGGGGCTGTGGATATGGCCTACTAGACTTTAGCAAGGCATTTGACACAGTCCCCACAAAGATTAATAATCAAGTTAGCCAGCCTGGGAGTGGGTCCCAGGGTGGTAGCCTGGGTATCAAAACTGGCTGCACAACAGGGACATGAAGGTAATAGTGAATGGAACACATCTGAAGAAAGGGGGGTTACTAGTGGAGTACCTCAGGGCTCAGTACTGGGTCCAGTCCTCTTTAACATCTTTATAGGTGACATTGCAGAGGGTCTGGAGGGAAAGGTATTCCTCTTCGCAGATGACACAAAGTTCTGTAACAGAGTTGATACACAAGGGGGGGTAGAAAGGATGAGAAGGGACTTGGCAAGGTTGGAGGAATGGTCAGACATATGACAACTTAGATTCAATGCAAAGAAGTGCAAAGCAATGCACATGGGAAACAAAAACCCAGGAAAAGAGTACACAATAGCAGGGGAATTACTAACAACAACAAAAATAGAAAGGGACCTGGGGTAGTCATATCAGATTATCTAAAGGTTGGTAAGCAATGTGAAAAGTCAGTAAGGAGAACCAGGGGATACTGGGATGCATAGGAAGGGACATCACAAGTAGAAAAAGGGAAGTGGTTATCCCCCTGTACAGACAGTTGGTAAGACCCCATCTGGAGTACTGTGTGCAGTTTTGGAGACCTCATCTATGCAAGGACATAGACAGGATGGAAGCAGTCCAGAGGAGGGCAACTAAAATGGTGCAGGGTCTGCATCAGAAACCATATGAAGAGATACTGACAGAGCTTAATATGTATACCCTTGATGAAAGGAGGGACAGGGGGGACATGATAGAAATGTTCAAGTACCTCAAGGGAATCAAAAGAGTCCAGGAAGGTAGAATCTTTCAGAAAAAGAGATATGTAAGAATAAGGGGGCACAATTTAAAGACAGAGGGGGACGGCTCAGGGGTAATGTGAGGAATTTTTTTTCATGGAGAGAGTGGTGGATGCATAGAACCGCCTTCTTGGGGAGGTTGTTGGGTCTAAAACAGTGAGGGAATTCAAACATGCATGGGACAGACATAAGGCAATTGTAGTGGGGTGTGGCAGGAAGTAGGCTGTTGGTTAACTAGAATCTGCAGCTTATCCAGTAGGTAGGGAAATGGGAAGACTGGGTTGGCCAAGTGGTCCTTATCTGCCGTCAAAGTCTATGTTTCTATGTTAGATGTAACTAATCCCGGGTCACCCCTGAAAAGGGACTGTCAAAGTCTCAGTGGACCTACCTGGTTACCAAAATTTAAATAAATAAATAAATACATTTTGTGTTTTCTGATTCATAGAATTAAGATATCAGGCAGTATCATCCAAGAAAATTTCACAAAACTGAAAGGGTAAATAAAAAGGGTAAATACAAAGGAATCACTGTTAAGAGGATGGTAATTACCATCCTCTTTTCCTATTAAGCCAGCAGTGTTACAAAACACTCTGCTAAGCTCATTAGCCATTTCTCCAATATCTGTTATCAGTGCTGATGAAGTATTTAAAGAAGTAATATGTTAATTTTGAGTTTGACCTATTAACTGATTAAGGGTCTTCCAATTATTAGACAAGTTTTGGGAGTTATGAAACAGAACAGCAAGAGGAAGGAGCTGCTGTTAGAATGTTACTACTCTACTGGACTAAGAACTAGAACTCTTCTACTGGGAACTTCAATTTAGGGTAAAAACAAACAAAAAAAAACAAAATAAAAGAGTCAGTGTGTTTGTCTGAGTTGGGTGAAGGAATTGTTATTTGTGCAGTTAGCTAGGTGAAGAAAGAAACTGTGAATTAGGGAGAGTGGTTTAAGCAGAAGGAAGCCAGGTGTTTGCATTTAAAAATTGATCTAGATAGCTTTTAGCAGAGAACAGCAAGAGGAAGGAGCTGCTGTTCAAACTTTACTGGGGCTATATTGCCCTCTGTCCCTCCTCTCCAACCCCCCCCCCCTTAGCTGGTTCTACTTTTATAGGCATAAAATTTGACTGACAACAGGAACTTCCTGTTTGGGAGCAGGAAGGGAGTGATCACAGAGGCACAAAAGACTCACCATCCTAGAAGGAAACAAGTAGCTCTCCATCCCCCCCTAGCTGCTGGAGGTCTGACTCTGAGCAAGTAAGAAGGAGATTACTGAGGAATATAGGAACTTCCTGTCCCAGAACAGGAAAATCAGAAGCTTTAAGGGCATGGAGGCAGTAGGAAAGCAGGGAGAAGAAAAAAAATTATATAAAAAAAATAAACAGAGAGAGGAAAGAGTAAGTATACAAATCAACAGATTAGGGGCCTCAAATAAGACGTGATGGGAATGACACAGTGCATTGGCTGTGGTGCAGCACTCTTCCAGGAGACGTTCTGGAGGATGTGGTGTTGTCCCATCTGCAAACACCTCTCTGGGAGGAGGTTGCTCATCTCCAGCCTGGGTTGGCCAGGATTCGGGGAGACCTCCTTTCCCACCCAGGGACCACCAGGGCCACTGCTGCTGCCTCAGAGGTTGCCAAGAAAGAGGAGTGGTTGAACCACAGTGGGTTTAGGGAGGGTGAGGGTGGTGGAACAGAGGTGCATCCCTCCAGTTGTACCTCTCCACAATTCATATTCTGTTCTGGCAGAGTGTGGTTCCTCTATGGAGGCACCCGCAGTGGAGATGAAGGAGGATGCTGGGAACCTCCACAAAGGAGATTCACAGGAGGGTGGCATGGGACCCCACAGGGGAAGGAAACAACTCCTGGTGGGAGATTTCATTGTTAGGAGGGTAGAACTGGGGAAGGGAGGGGATAGGAAGGTAAGGTGCCTGCCTGGTGCCATGGCTTGGAGGGACAGGGAGTGAATCCTTAGGATCATGGGAGCAGCAGCACAGGGGAGGGAGCTGGATGTCATTGTCCACCTAGGGACAAATGACCTGGCTGAAAAAGGGATTAGAGCAGTGCAGGAGGAGTTTGTGGAGTTGGAGAGGGGTCTTAGACAAGTAGCATGCACAGTAAGCTTCTCAGAGGTGCTGCCTGTGTATGGCATGGGTGAGGCTAGGGGGCTCTGCACCATGGGATTCAATCAGTGGTTGAAAAACTGGTGCAGGGCTAAGAGTTTTTGGCTTCACTGGGGACTTGGGGTTCACCTGAAAGGATGCAGGCCTATCCTGGTGCGATGGTCTGCATTTGTCCAGGATGGGAACCAGGATCCTAGGTGATAGGTTTAAATGCTTCATTGGCAAACATTTAAACTAGCCAAGGGGGGGAAGGCACTGAAAAGAAGACGGGAAATCCTAGCCCCCCCCCCAAGAAAATCAGGGCAGTTAGTGAGGTAAACACCAAGATAGAGAAAAAGACAAAGGCAGTAAGGACAGGGATGGGGCAAAAAGGGGTAAGGCCATCACAAAATGGAGGGTAATGAGCACCAATGCCCATAGTCTAGGTAACAAGCTCCCTGAATTGGTGGCCTTGATGGAAGAAGGATGCCTGATATCATGGCAGTCAAAGAAACATAGTACACAGAGAATAATGACTGGGATGTCAACATACCAGGCTATGCAATCCACAGGAGGGACAGGGAGGGTAGAAGAGGAGGAGGAAGAACTCTGTATGTAAGGGAAGGGATCAAAGCAATGGAATAACTGATAAACAGGGAGGAGAGAAGGCACTGTGGGTCACCCTGGAGACTGGAAATGGCACCACAATCTGCACAGGGGTTGTATATAGACCCTCATCTAAGGGGGAGGAAATGGACAAGGAAATGATAGAAGGCATCTTTAGGATGGCAGAGAAAGGGGAGATATTGCTGATGGAGGACCTGAATGTGCCAGATATTAACTGGAGCACCTTTGCTGCAGCCCCATCCAAGAGCAGGGCCATTCTTGATGCCCTACAGGGAGCATGCCTCAGACAGCCAGTGTTACAACCCACTCGGGAGAGAGCAATCTTTGACCTGGTACTCTCAAATGGGGATGGAGAGAGGATCTCAGATCTGGAAGTAGGTAGCCATCTGGGAACAAGTGACCACCAAACATTGTGGTTCACTATAAACTGAGCTGTAAAGTCAAGCCATACAAAAGTGAAGGTACTGGACTTCAGGAAGGCTGATTCTGTCAAAATTAGAGAGTGCCTCAGAAAAGCACTAGCAAACAGGCAAGAAGGAGGGGTGGAGCAACACTGGGGAAACATCAAAACTGCCATCTCAGAGGCAAAAAGCCTTTGTGTGAAGCAAATAAACAAATCAAAATGAAAGAAAAAAACACTATGGTTCTCAAAAGATGTGGCGGGGAAGGTCAGGGAGAAAAAGACAGCATTCAGGAAGTATAAGGAAACACAGAAGGAACAGGACAGAGAACTGTACCAGTTAAAGCAGAAGGAAGCGGGGAAGACAGTCAGAATAGCAAAGGTGCAAACAGAGGAAAAGATAGCCAACTCAGTTAGAAGTTGGATAAAATCTTTATAGGGTACATTACGCAATGAGAAGAAAGACAAGGGAGGATACTGAGGGAGCTAAATAAGAGGAGGGTGGGTGGGCAGAGAGGGACAGTGAAAAGAGTAAGGATACTGAACAAATATTTCTGCCCAGTATTCACAAAAAGAAGAGGAGGAGATACCTAATCCAGTCAATAGAAGCACTCTGGATGGGGGGGGGGGTCGATATCAGTCCTTTCACAGAAAAAATGGTTCTGAAAGAACTCCTAAAACTGAAGGTGGACAAAGCAATGGGGCCGGATGGGATTCACTCCAGAGTTCTAAAAGAACTAAGGGGAGAACTAGTAACACCACTGACTACAATTTTTAACAAATCATGGGAGGATGGTGAAGTACCACAGGACTGGAAGAGGGTGGATGTGATTCCCCTTTACAAAAGTGGGAGCAAGACAGAGGCAGGAAACTATAGATCTGTCAGTTTGACCTCTGTGGTAGAGAAAATGATGGAGTCACTTCTGAATGAAAGAATTGTTGAGTACCTAGATACCAGTGGGGCACAGGACCCAAGGCAGCATGGATTCACAGCGGGAAGCTCATGTCAGATGAATCTAATTGATTTGAGTGGGTGACCAAAGTAGTAGACCAGGGAGGGACTGTGGATATGGCCTATCTAGACTTTAGCAAGACATTTGACACAGTCCCACACAAAAGATTAATAAACAAATTAGCCTGCCTAGGAGTGGGTCCCAGGGTGGTAGCCTGGGTAAAACTTTGGCTGGACAACAGGTGCAGAGAATAGTAGTAAACAGAGTCCACAGTGAAGAAAGGGGGGTTACTAGCAGGGTACCACAGGGTTCAGTACTGGGTCCAGTCCTTTTTAACATTTTTATAAGTGACATTGCAGAGGGACTGGAAGGAAAAGTATGTCTCACTGCAGACAACACAATGATCTGCAACAGGGTTGATACCCAAGTTGGGGTGGAAAGGATGAAAAGGGACTTGGCAAGGTTGGAGGAATGGTCAAATGTATGGCAGCTTAGATTCAATGCAGAAGTGAAAAGTAACAAACAAAACCCAGGGAAGAGTACACATTGTGTAGGGGTTGAGATACTGACAACAGAAGTGGAAAGGGACCTAAGGTTAGTTATATCAGATGACCTCAAGGTGAGCAAGCAGTGTGAGAAGGCAGTAAGGAAGGCTGGGGAGATACTGGGATGCATAGGGAGAGGCATCACCAGTAGAAAACAGGAAGTTGTTATCCCTCTGTAAAGACAGTTGGTGAAACCCCATCTGGAGTGCTGCGTGCAGTTCTGAAGACCCCATCTCTGCAAAGACATAGACAGGGTGGAGGCTGTCCAGAGGAGGGCAACCAAAATGGTGCAGGGTCTGCACCAGAAGACGTACAAAGAGAGACTAAAGGAGCTTAATATGTATACCCTCATGGAAAGGAGGGAGCGCGGCGGGACAAGATAGAAACTTTCAAGTACCTCAAGGCAATCAACATAGTCCAAGGGGGTAGCATCTTTCAGAAAAAGAGATGTTCAAGAACAAGGCGGCACAATCCGAAGATAGAGTGGGGACGGCTCAAAGGCAATGTAAGGAAATATTTTTCGTGAAGAGGGTTGTGGATGCATGGAACAGCCTTCCTGAGGAGATCGTATAGTCAAAAACAGTGTGGGAATTCAAGAATGCATGGGACAGACATAAGGCAATTGTAGTGGGGGGTAGGAGGAAGTAGGCTGTTGGTTAACTAGGATCTGCAGCTCATCCATTAGGTAGGGGAAATGGGCAGACTAGGTGGGCCAAGCAGTCCTTATCTGCCATCAAATTCTGTTTCTATGTTTCTATGTTATCCATATAGTAATCAGATTTACACTTTCTGACTGCAGATTTACAACGATTCCTTATACTTTTATAGATGTTACAGGACTGGATGTTTTTTCAGACCTATAAACCTCCCAGGCCCTATCTCTTTCTGCCATTAATGGTACTAGATCGGGGTTATCCAATCTTGATTATGCTGTTTTACCCTCAATTTACGGGGTAGAGTAAATAACTCACACATATGATTAAATTCAGACGCAACATAATCTAACATGGAATCGATATCTGGGATGCTAAACAGAAATGTCCAATCCAAGACAACAATTTGTGATCTAAAGCCATCTAAATCCAGTAAATGCACTGAACGTGTAAAAATAAATTTATGTGGCAAAAGAGGTCTTTTTGATTTCCAAAAGCAAATTACTGGACTATGATCACTCAAAGAATCAGAGAGTAGTACAGCAGAGTAAGTGCACTCAGGTTTATTGGTTAGCACCCAATCAATGATAGATGAAATACCAGTTTTGTAATTAATTCGAGTAGAGCTATTGGTAAGATGTATTAAATTTAAGCCAGCAATCAAATCAATAAATTTAAAATTTGTTTTATTAATCGAATTGACGCTTGCATCTCCCAGTAAAATGTGCTGTATGTGTTCCCATATAAATTAACATAATGGGACAACAAAGAGAAGCCTTCATCAGTTAACCCTGGAGGAGAGTAAAAAGTACTTACATACAAATTTTTTGCTCCTCCCAATAATAGCGTAACAGATAGAAAATCACAACCATTAGGGGTAAAAAACACCTTTTCTTGAAAAACTGTAGGACTTGACTTAAGATAGATCAAGACCCCCCCCCCCATTTGCCCAACCTATCTTCTCTAAATAGGTTGTAACCAGGGAGCCCTACTAAATTGTCACTAATCCTAGGGTTAAACCAGGTTTCAAAAAGTGAAATAATGTCAAAATTGTGATTAGTAACCCAGACCTTAAACTCTTCCATTTTGGTCACAAGACTATGGGCCAGATATTCAAAACTTTGCCCCAGGCTAAGCTAACACTGCCCGGTGGGCAAACTTAACCCAGAGCACAAAGCAAGCTATATTCAAAAGGAATAGCCCGGGGCAAACAGCGCCTCAATTTAGCATGGGAATGAGGCCGTGCAAACTGGGCTGGGAGTGCAAGGCAAACATAGCCCTGGAATAAGACAGCACTGAATACAGTAACCAGGAAGTGCAAACCACAACAACAACAACACAGTGCACAGCGACGTGTAGGGCAGGTAGAGATGAACTATGTGGCCAACGTGTGTGCCAGCAAATGCATGGACCCTGTACAGCTGCAGGCAGCAGCAGATGTGAAAGAATAGTGATCAAAACTGTATAAATTCCCCGATCCATTAGCACCATGCTAACATGTTAGCGCAGCTTTAACGCGGAGCTAAGCTATTTGCCCGGTGCAAAAATGTTTGCCCGGCACCAAGATTTGCCATATTCAAAAATGACATGCAAATGAGCCTACTTTGGTAGTCTCTGGGCAAACAGCCAAATTAGCATCTCATTATTCCCTGATTTGCATGCAGTTTGCCCAGCATTACTGCTGGGTCCCACAGCTCCACCTGTAGGTCAGTCTGGAAGTATAGGGGCTGGCCAGGTCTGGCCACAGCTCCACCTGTAGGTCAGTCTGACAGTGCATAATGGTTGCTACAGGCTACATGTATGCAGTACAGCATAACATTGTGTGCCCCAGGGGACAACACAGCACAGGCACAGGCGGTGGTGGTGGTGCTACATGTAACCATCACACTGTAGGCCATACTACAGTGCACAGCAGACACTACAGTTGCAAGGGGGCTGGTAGTGTGCGGGACACAGGAATGCCTATGGTATGTAGGGCAGTGATGACCACTGCAGTGTACACGATGACAGGCCCAGCCTGCAGGTGATTACTAACGGTGGACAGTACTGTTTTGCTGTTAAATGCTCTACAGATGCTGCACCTGTGGCATGGGATGCTCACAGTGACATATACATGGCAAGCTGTGTGTGCTGTGGCACCTTTACAGTTGTGCGGTATGTGGTTGAGGGGGCATGTAAGATCTGACAGGTACACAGGTGGTGGGGTATTCCCACTACTGGCTTATGTGCACTGCTTGATGTGTCCCTGCCTCCTGGCCACACCTGGCCTGTGGTGAGGTCTGGCCACCCATTCACCCTCCCCTCAATTGCCACCATGCCCACTGTGCTGCATGTGTGTGCCGGCATCTGTTGGTCACCACAAACATATGGTCTGCAGCTATGTGCTGTATGACCACATTATCATGATGTCGCCTGTGGGTCGGATCACCCCTTACTGTCTGTGCATGGCTGGGACTGGTGGCAGCTGTTGGCATCATGGGGGTGCCATCAGTGAGCAGCATGTATCCTCCATGTCTGGCATTTTCTAAGTGTCATGATCACATGTTATGGTCACGAAAGCCATGCTAATCCCTCGCTAACACCACGCAAAGCATCAATGTCGTGCAAAGCTGTTTGCCCAGGGTTAACAGCAGCTTTTTCTGGGCGGTAATTTGTACCACGCTAAGGGTCATGCTATGTCACGCTAAACACCTTAGAGCAGCGCTGGTCGCTGAATATCTCATAGCACCTGTATTCATGTTCACTTTGCCCCTTTTATATGATTATTGTTTGCCCGACACTAATGCAGCTTGCACGTGTTATTTGGCCTTTTGAATATGGCAGACCTGAACTAATCCTACACTAATCCCACAAAAACAGTTTGCGCACTGCACAAAGCTTTGAATATCTGGCCCTATGAATGTTAGTATGAACAATTGAAATAGTACCTTTAGTTCCAGGGTAAGAAAAAAAGGTACATTTTGTACTACTAGGACCAGGATTGACATTAACATTTCCAGATAAAAGCAGCATTATTAAAACCTGAATGCAATTAAACTTTACGGTGTTTTGCCTTCTAATATTACCCATTGTGTAGCGTGATTTGATTGCTAGACTTTAACACTTCTGCTGTCATAATGCTGTATTCTATCCATAATGCACTGACTACACTCTTTATATTTCTTCCTTCAAACACCACTAGTACCAAGCACCATTAGAGGCACCTAGAACACCTGACACATGTGGCACTCAAACTAACAGCAGCTATCACAACATCCAACTGTCCCCACATCAAAGTCACACAGCACCTTAAAAACCAACATGCCCCAATAACTGATGCTCCACTGCTGTTGCCCACATTATAGCTCCCTAATATTGGTGCCCTAATAATGGGATACCTCAGAAGAGCAAAGTAGAAAAGAATGTGTTTATTCTTAGAACAACCAGCAATATCTACTGACCATTTCCCAAAATAATCTTATATAGTATATGGTTAGGACTTAATGTGTATGGAAAACAAAGGCTTTCCAAATCTTGTTGTAGGACAGTTCAAAGGTCAAAAAAGTTGTTGTACTATCGCTCTAATGTCACAGCACTAGTACAACAACTTTTCCCCCTTGAGCTCCTACCTGATTGGTGGAAACAGGCAGAGATTAAAAAAATACATATAAAAATGGCGGACTCATTTAGCGAGAGGTCTGGGGAGCAGACAGTGTGGACACAGACTACCGTAATTGGGTCGGTATGTCAAAAATATCAATTTGCTGTTTTTTTTTTTTTTTTTTTTTTTAACAAAATGGCACAGTTTCAGTAAAAGCAGAGTAGGACTATGGCAAGGAGCACGGATGTGACCGGAACATGAGCACGTAACTGCAGTGAGGAGGAGGACCGTTATCTTAGGGAAAGGGACTCGAGCGAGGAGGAGTGCAGAAGCGTGAACAAGGTATGAACCTTGTATCTATTTTGGGGAACCGTATACTATAAAAAACAGTGGATGGTCGCCCATCCACAACGAAGTCTGTATTTCCATCTCAGGAGTTGATGATGCCAGAGACCTCTCGAGCTTCGCTCTCGAGGTCTCTATGACATTATCAACTCCCTCGAAGGAAACACAGCCTTTTGAAAGCTTTAACATTTGAACTGTTAATCATAAAAACATGTTTTTTTTTTTCAATAAAAGCTTGGAGTCAGATCAACATGTATTGACCCTAAAGATACAGTTCTTCTGTGTTGCTACATACATATACATGGCAATATTATATGTTGTTAAAAATAATAGGACTTTAAATATTTAGTGAACCATTTTACATGTTTATAACGATGTGAAACATTTTATGTTTTTACTATGGAAATGTGGCTGCTGTGGTGGTATCTTAATGAAATATTTACTACAAGCTGTCATTTAAAAAATAAGTCTATAGCCCTAATGGTTCCAAAATTATCATATTTTAAAGAAAATATCTTTTAAAAAATTAAACTCTGGAACTCCTGAGGCTAGAAACTATTTTTTTTTTTTTTACAATGAAAGCTAAGGGTCAAACTGTTAAGAAATGTTGATATTATATTGTTTTCATGTAACAGTAGTATTTATGTTATTAATACAGGAACAGTTTTCTCAGGCCATATTAATGTGTGTGTATGTAAATATATATATACCCTTCCCTCCAATGTCAGACATTCCATTTCAACCCCTTTCCTAAAATGTGCTTTGTTATGCATAACCAGCCAACCCAACACCTACCCTTGAAAATGTAATCTTCTCTCTTGAAAAGCAATTTTCACAATTGATCAAGCCTCTTATTGCACTATTACCCCATAACTGCTAGCACTTCTCATTTTACTACCACTCCCTCTCATATCTGTCGTTGAAAGTCAAACTATATCTCAGTTAGTGTAATCCTACTTACTACTGTACTGTTAACAGTTTTGATTGTCGATCTCCATTTCTATAAAAATTGTGGAAACGTTTTGATTGTAACCTCCCCATTCCCTTTCCCCGGGTCGCACCTGGAAATGAGCCCTGGCTCAGTGTACCTCTCCCAGTGAACAAATGTAAATAAATAAATAAAACATCTATACAGTATCTTGGCACAGGATTTTTTTTTTAAACTTTATTTTTATTCAACTTTTATGCACTTTATATAAGAACAATGGCAGAGCTCCATTCACATAGAGAACCATAGAAACAATTCACTTCAGTGCAAATGAACATGTTACTCATTTGCTGCATTCCAAACTCAGGTATCTGATTAGGAAAATGTAAACAGTCCCCCATAAACTGTAGCAGATGAAGAAATTGAAGAAAAGTAATCCAAACACAAACCTAAGAAGTGCAAATCTTTACAAAAATTACAACATGCTGTTTCATTTTTGGGCTTTTAATGATGCATAGGTTGAGTAAGGTCACATTTGAAATTATAGTGAATAAACTCAACTTATATCTAGTATCCAGAAGGATCTGATGTGCTTTCCATTTTATTTTTAATCTGGTCGAAATGTGCAAAAAGCGCTTCCATTCAGAATCACTTTCTACTGCACCTGTTTAAGGTGCCAGAGCTGCAATATCTCTAAATATTTAGGGAATCCAAGCTGGAGAGTAGTGGTAATGGTCTCAAACTCAGAGACCTTCTCCAGATATCCAGGGTGGGGAGAGATGGGATCAGGGTTTGAGTATTTAATAGTAATGCATTTGAGGGCAGCTGGGCACAGCATCTATACTAACTTCCACATTTTCTTAGAACCTTTCCAAAATGTCAAGAGCTTTAATATCATATCTTGAAATGTATAGGGTATATCAGCTGGGACCCCAATTGTAACTCTGCATGTATCACATGCCAAAAAGGCTGCACCATTGGAAAATCCCAAAAAATATGGAAATGCCTTCCCACAGCCATACATTGCCTTCAGCAGGCATCAGTGTAAGTAATTTTAAAGTGCTTTGACTTTCTGGGGGCTTGGAAGTATCTAGTCAAAATCCTCCAATTAAATTCTCTCCAGGTTAGATACAGTAACTGCCCAGCCCTTAAGTAACCACTTTCCTACTGCTGAGGGGGAACTACAATGTTCCTTTCTCCCTCCCATTTTCATCTAATCTGATCTAGCAGTGGGTCTGAAGTTTTCAGTAAGATTCTATATAGATCTGAAATTACCTGTGTTTTCACATTCTATACAAGGTGTTTTTTTTTTGTTTTGTTTTTTATAAAGTAAATGCTATCAATATACTTCCTCCATAACAACAAAGTATAATGATAAACTTTGTTTTATTATTGACATGGAAAATTTCATCGTGGTTTAAAAAAAACTTTTTAAAAGAATTGTTTGCACTTTTTTTTTAGAATTTTGGTGTTTGTCCCCATAATTTAACTAGCATCTATATAGCAATAATGCCCATAAACATTTATATTACACCTTAAATCATAGGGTGAACATTCTAGTCTTCCCTCCAGCTGTACCAATTCTTCTTCATTATTACAGGCTTCATCTGCAAAAGCAAAATGGAACTACCAAATGGAGCAGGTGTTCCTGTGTTAGTTCCTCCTGCTTCCATTGATTGATACGAGAGGGGGATATCCATCAAGATACTAGCCACAACTGTGCCACTTGACTGTACAATAAAAGGTTGGAGAAAGCTGCCTTCCCCCAATCAATCAAGAGGAAACTGAAGGAGTTTTCATTTGATGGGGAGATGCTTACCCTGCCATATAAATTGAGATATAGCTTTGTCCTACTTAGTAAAATTTTAGCTTCCAGGAGAATAGGTAAAGTTTGAAAAAGATGCAGGAGCTTTAAGAGTAGATTCATACATTATATATTATGGCAAATCTTTGTATAAGACTGAAGGGCAAAGAATCTCAGTTGTGAATGTCTTGTAGTATACCTTGGTAGATAGACTAGTACAGGTAGTAGATATGTTCAGAATTCACCAATATCTTCACTCCAAGATATTTAACCCTTGCTGTGCTGCCAATGTGTATACACATTCTAAAAGCCTATACCTTCTAAATCTTCTGGCAGCCTAAGGAGGTTAAGTCCATCTGGAACTGATATTGGGTGCAAAGTTGTTGAGATGGGGAGAAGTTTATTACTAACATTTCTGTTTTAGTCTGAGTTTGTATCCAGCCACATGCCCAAATATGTTCAATGTGTTCCAAAGAGGAGTTAGGACTGACTCTGAATTAGCTAGGTAATTCATAAATTGTTGGCATAAAGAGCTAGTTTATGTTGGACTGTACTTATGGGGAAGCTGACAATGAAGCTGTTAGTACAAAGAAGTTCAGCTAGTGACTATGTACAGAGCAAACAGCAATAAAGAGAGAAGGCAACCATGCCGAGTACTCTGACACAACAAAAATGTGGTTGAGATGTTATCATTTGCTCAGATGCAAGCTATTGGGGTGGTATAAATAACTGTGATCCATTCATGAAATTCTGGGACACCCAAGCTGAAATAGAGTTCATAGAGGAAAGGCAGTGGCACCCTATTGAAAGCATTTTATGTGTCAAGGCTAAGCACTAGAAAAAGGCAGTTTGTTTGGGACATTTGGTGGAGGAGATGCAGTGTTCATTTGATATTGTCCTGGATTTATCTGGGCAACACCAGTTGGTAAGTGGGTCAGAGTTACCCTATATATGGGTCCTTTCTGAGTTTTAGAATAGCAGAAATCATGGTGTAGTGCCATGTATTAGTTTTTAGGCACTGTGAGAACTTTTCTTACTTGAATTTTTTATAAAATTCTGCTGTGTATCTATCAGGACCAGGCATTTAGGGTTTTACTTTTTGAGATCACTGTGTCTATTTTCAAATCTGTGATTGATGCAGTCAGGGTAAGTTTATCTTTGGGGGAGCTTAACAGATTAAAAGAAGTCAGTTAATTGGGTCGAGGATATATGGTGGCCCATGGTTGAGTTGAGCTGTTCATAGTATTGTTTAAGCACCTCTAGGATATTTTGTGAATGATATACCAAATGGTCTGTTTGTGGATTATAACTTTAAGAGATAAAGGTTTGGGTATGCTGCTTTCACAGTTTATGTGCTAGGAGTCACGTTGCTTTGGAACCTCTACGGTAATACAGCTGCTTGAGATAGATTAGCATCATCCCAGTTTTCTGGTGGAGGAGGTGTCGCAGTTCTCATCGAATATAGTGGAGATATTGAAAAATACCACAGTCTCCTTTTTAATAAGCAATTTGGAGGGAGGTAAGTTGTTGTGTGTGATGGTGGTATTTGGCTCTCCTGACTTTCTTTTTCCTTGCTATTTATGCAATGATACTGTATTCCCTCAAAGAACCACCTTAACGGTTTCCAACAGCAATGCAGGGGTGATGTCAGGGCTACTGTTGCCCTATGTAATTTGGGGAATTTTGCCTTGGATCAATTGCTGGAACTCAGGGTCACAAAGGTGGATGGAGTTGAAATGTCAGTATGTGTTTTTGCATTCTCTGTCCACGATACTGAGTGACAAAGTGGGGGAACATCATCAGACAGAGCAATTTGACCAATCTTATAGTCAGTGACTTTGCCTATGTGTTCTTGTTGCATGTAAAAACATTCAATTCTGGCATATATTCTATGTAATGTGGAATAATGAGTGTAGTCTTTGGTCATAGGATAAAGAGTACATGAGATAAGAACATAAGAACATAAGAATTTGATGACAGATGGGGACCAAGTGGCCCATCTAGTGTGTCCCTGAACCTACTCCCCTTCCCGTATATTTTGTTGTTTTTGTTTACACCGTACTGCCTGTCTCATGCATGTTTAAATGCATTCACCATCTACTGGTATAACAGACTAATGAAGCTGTGCCATCTGCCACTTCCAAAATTTAGTGACTGATGGTTGTCTGGGGAGGCACCTTATTTATGGAGTTGGTGGTAGGATTATGCGTAAGATTAAGGTCTCCCCAAGAAGCAATATGCCTTGTGTGTTAGTGAGGACAGAATCACATACAGGACAAGCATCTGAAGCATCTGATCATGGCAGTAGGTAGATACTGATAAGTGTGACCAAAGTATGATATATTCCCCTACAATAATAACACATCTGCCTTGTCAATCCATGACTTGTGTAAGTAGCTGGAAGAAGTATATTTTCTGATCAGTACTACTGCATCTCAGTGTTTGCCCAAGGAGTAGGAGGAGGCATAAACTTGGGAGAACCTAAATTTGTGGTGCCCCTTAGTGTCTAGATGTGTCTTCTGGAAAAAGATTAAATCTGAACGTGTTTTTTTTTAATGGCCTCAAAGATTTTTGAACTTTTGATTGGGCTGTTAAGTCCATTAACATTGTGGCTGTAAAGATGAACAGTAACTTGTTCAGTTATCGTAAGTGAATCAGAGGAAGCATAAGCAGATTACTCAATAGTTGAGCCAAGTAAGTGCACAGTTCATTCCAGATCCAGGACATCCATGTGAAGCAAGTATAAATGATGTAGTATAACTCTGTCACAGGGAGAAACTAGGGACGTACACATTTCTACAGAACTGGAGAAGGACTGAGAAGGAAAAAAACAGTAGTAAATGCAGATAATATGTCAACTGCATCCTTTTAAGACAAGTAACAAACAACAGTCACAAAATCCAATGTGGGGCAAGAGGCCCAAACTTTTACCAGACTTCCTTGGTAGGGAGCATAACAATTATGTTCCTGTACCTGAGGAGTTAGAGCAGGAGAGCCCTCCTACAGAAGGAGGATTAAAATTTCCCAAAGGAAAACTACCTCCATTGTGTGACAAGTACACGACCAGGAAGTGTGGGTGGGAGGAGGGGGTAGCTGACTGAGCAACTCAGGGATAAGAAGGGATGATGTCACCAACAGGTGGTCTGCTAGCTAGAGTTCAGGTATTTTATGGCAGCCTAGTACCTGGGAAAGCAGGGAGCACCTCTGAATCTAATTTAATAGGAGAATGAAGGGGGAGCAGGAAGCAAATTTGCATCCTGGATGCATCCCCAAAGCTCATTTTGTTCAGTGGGCAAGGAGCAAAGAAAATAACTCCCATAGATCTAGTATTAGCACAATCAACTAAAGGGGTACTAGTGGATATGAGAATTCTATCACAGAATTTCTAAAAAAGACATTTCTGAGGGGAGCTATAGACCAGCTGAAAGGGAGAGCAGTGCAATAATGAACAAGCATTTGTCAATGCCAAATGTCTGCTTGCTGGTATTAGCATTGGAAGTGCAGGAGTTAGACAGATGCAGAATAGGAATGACAGTTAAGTATTGAACTCACGCCAACCCCACCTCAATCGTACAGAGATGGACAGACATTGGGATTTGCCTTTGAGTCACCGCCCATAGTGTTCACACCATTTCACCTCACCCTATCCTTCAGACACCAACAAGTGTTGAGGTGTGCCTTGGGGTGTTTGGCTTTACAGTCACCCCATTCCATAAGGACATATGATGAAATGGGTGCAGTATAGGAGAATGGGGTGAACTCTGGGGGGCAAGAGTCCAAGGCACACCTCAATGCTTGTCACTGGCTGCTGGGTGGGTGTGGGGGTGGAATGGCATGAGCATTATAGCCAATAATCCAAAGGCACACCCCGATGCCTGTCAGTCTGTACAGGGTGGAATATTATGGTTAGAAACCCTAATGCCCCAGCTATTTGCTGATATTTGCCCTAGAAATTTTCAACATGGCCTTTTTGTGACCCTCCCCCCATGAAAGCATTTGGGACCTTTGCTCATGAACAGTGGCACTGTGATTTTGCTAATCTGTCCCAAACATTGATTTCCCACAGCGACTGTGCCATTCTGTGCCAGATGTGCAAATACACAGTTCAGGTAGGATGTGAAAAATGACAGCTGTACCATTCATAGGGAGGTGTGAAGAGATGGCAGTGTTGAAAATCTGGAGTGAAAATATTAAAAATTCTTGAACTCACAAACATACGTGGAAACTGCTCAACGCATAGTCGTAATACAGTCTTTTCATGGAATTATTTCACCAGATTTTCAACATAGGCATTTTGTGACCTCTGCTCATGAACAGTGCCACTATGATTTTCTTAATCTGTTCCAAACATTGATTTCCCACAGCAACCACACCACTGTGCACCAGATATGCGAAAACACATTTTGGGCAGGATGCAAAAAATGACAGCTGTACTGTTTTTAAAGGAGGTGTGCAAACATGACAATGTTGAAAATCTTGAGTGTAAAGATTACAATTCTCAAAGTTACGAGTGTGCGTGCAAACTGCGCAATGTATGCTCATAACATAGTCATTTTGTGGACTTTTGTCACCAGATTTTCAACATAGGCATTTTGTGTCACTATGATTTTTTTTTTTTTGTTTAGTTATTTAACCAGGTGAGACACACTAAGCTGAAAGCTTTTTTACAGGTGCAACCTGGGAGTACAGGAAAATTAAGTGACTTGCTCAGGGTCACACAGTATGCAAGTGGAAGCTGTGGGATTCAAACCCAGGTCTGGTCTGCTGGATGTCATCAGATTTGCAGCTCAGAGCCTTAAACCACTGCGCTATATTGCCTCCCCGAGTTTCTTAATCTGTCCCAAACACTGATTTCCCACATCGACCATGCTGTTGTGTGCCAAATGTGCGAAAACACATTTCAGCTAGAATGTGAAAAATGAATGCTGTAAGGAGGTGTGAAAAAATGCTAATGTTGAAAATCTGGAGTGAAAATATTACAAATTCTTGAAGTTACGAGTGTGCATGGAAACTGTACAAAGCATGCCTGTAACACAGTCATTTTTTGGATTTTTTTCACCAGATTTGCAACATAGGCTTTTTGAGAGCCCACCTCATGAATTGTGACACTGTCATTTCATTAACTGTCCCAAAAGGTAATTCTGCGCAGTGACCACGAAATCACCTTTCGGGACCAAATACCAGATGACAGTGACTAAATTCATGAGGTGGGGTCCCAAAAACCTCATGTAGAAAATTTGGTGCCAAAAGTCACAAAAATGGCTGAGATATCCACCTAAGTTGAAAAAAAAAAACATTTATGCCATTATACAGCTTACTGCCATTACTTCAGTTCATGGTCAGTTTGACGAGTGCCGTTCCTGCTCCACTGAAGATTGTCACGCCATGCACCAGAGGTAAGTATGGGGTGAGAGGGGTGTGGGGAGGTGGGGTGCACAGAGGGTGGGTGCTGGTTGGGGAAGGGGGCAATGGACACAATGAGGGATGGTCTTCTGTTTTCACAGGTTTAAAAAAAAGTTGCAAGACGGTTTTTCTACTTACAGGGACAATGAGCACACTGGGGTGGGCTCTCAGTGTGCCATCTGGGTGTTTGTTGGGGGGGCTGGAGCCGATGGGGATTGGCCACTCCATCAGCACATATAATGTGTTTGGGGGGGCACATGAGCCAAGGGGGATTGGGCACTTCCCTCGGTATACAATGAATGGGGTAGACATTATGCTGATGGGGATTGGGCTCCCCTGTTGGCAAATGGACTGGGAAGGGGGCATGCTGATAGGGCGATTGGGCACTCTGTCAGCTTTCATGGGGACTGTGAGAGGCAGATGGCGACAGCTGCTGCCATGTTTATTGAAATGTGACACCAGACAAGGCAAGCTGCTATTTAAAAGACAAAGAACCTCTGTGCTCAAACACCGAGGCAAGGGTTACCCCAAAGGGCATTTGGCTGGGAAGCCAAGTTTTAAGAAAATACACAATCACACATACCCCCACAATGCAAAGCATCATGGGCTGCATATGCAAATCACCACAGAATGTTATGCTAGTCCAACTTTAAGCAGAATTGCATGGTGCCGAAAGGCCTCTCACACAGTTTGCAAAGGGTGCTAACAGAAGACATAGCTATTTGCTACTGCAATCAAGTACCACCCCAGTTTCAGACTGTTCAGAAAAAACAGTTGATTCTCCAATGATGGGGTGCTCCCTGATTGCAGCAGTGAATTTCTTACAGGTTGGTGGCATGCTTCAAAACTGCTGTCATCGACAGTGTGCTTCACCATTTGCACCACAGAGATCAGCCCCAAAAATCATTGCCGGCATTGGCCATAACACTGCTGCTCCTCCACAACCCGCTACTCTAGCAAACTGCCACAAAATGTTTCTTGCACATGCACACAAGCAAACATAAAAATGTAGGTACATATATTTGTCCCATACATGGCTTTAAAGGGACACTGTCAACTCCCTTAGGCCTCAAAGAGTCCCTTGTTTAAAAAAAGCATTTTATGATTGCCCACATTCCATAACAATTGCTAATATAGCTAGTAGTTTGATTCTGATTCTTATTTTCGTTTAAAAAGTGAAAAACAGACTGCCCATCATACTGGTGTTACTACACAAAAACAGGTTTGTTTACATTCCTTGATCGACTCCCACTACATCTTTCCGGGACTTGGGAATACCTCCAACACAGGCTTTCTTCTCATGATGCAGTGGGAGTTTAGGAAGCTACTGTATCATGTGTGATGGCACTGTTTGGGGATGCTTCTGATGTTCAGGAAGTATTCAAGAAGAATAGATTCAGGATTTTAAACAAAACAAAGTTGTTTATAAATATACATTAGCATGCATATCAGCTGTACTAAACAAGCAGACAGACAAAACAAACAGCAACATTAATGAATTTTAGAGAAGGTAAGCAATCATAAAATGTGGGGTTTTAACTAGAAATAATATGATGCAAAACAGGTTGACAGTGTCCCTTTAAGATGTAATTTTCATAGCATAGCTAGAGAGACTTGGCTAAAGAGGAAGAGACTGCCTACATATGTATCATAGCAGAGCAAGTAATAGTTCCTTTCTCCAAGGGTCCAAGGTGAAGGAGTGGGTGTGTGTGGGAAGCGTGGAACCCTGAGGGTCGATTACCAAATAGTTTTAATAAGAAAGAGAGGGGAAGGTAGTGGAGAATGCAGGTTGTAGAGTGAGCACTAAGTTTAATGTTTTAACAGACAGTAGAGATAGTTTGTGAGGGGGTTATGCACCACAGTCATTTGTTATAGCAGTCTGGGCTCAGTCATGAAAGCTTACCATTTGAAGTAAATGGCTCCAGACTGTTAGTGAAGAAGGAATATTAGACCCATAAATGGAGTTAGTCTGGTTGCAGTGATTTGCACTTGGCAAAAGGAGCTGTGAGGGACATGTCTGGGGATGTACCTCCAGTTAGCCAATTAGAGTTGAAAATGCATTTGATGCCCCCTGTGATTACTATTGGCTCTGTACGGTATTAGCATGAGGTTTGAGCCATGTGCTGTGCTCTCTGCACTGTCTCAATGATCACAATGAGCACAATGAGTCACTGTGAGTGGGGCCAGGCATGAACAATCATGTGTGAGGGGGCAGGACAGTAGCATCACTGGCGATGACAGGCAGCCTGATTTATCTGATGCTACTTCCTTGCCCCCTTCCTTATGACTGTTTGTGCCCAGCCCCACTCACACTAACTCACTGTGACTGGCTGTGACATCATAGCAGGCTGGATGGGGAACATTGCCAGAGGGTGTAGGAGGGACGATGGAGACTAGCATGGCTATTTGGCACTAGCTCCCTCCATCAAGGATTGGGATCAGGGGTGGGCAAAATGTGGCTGCCTGATTTACAGTTTTTATCAATGTCGATAGTCGAGCGGGGGGGGGTGTCATAAAGATGTTGTCAGCTCCTCTCAAGGTGCTAGCACTTTCTGAGCTGTGTGAGATTCAAGGGAAGAAGTAGATGGGCAGAAAAAGTTTGGAATTAAAGAGGGAGGGTGACCAGTAGACTAGCCTGTTCACCTGGAGAGGACTAGCCTTTTTTCCCCACCACCCATAAATCCACTTGCATACTGTGCGACACTGAGCAAGTCACTTAACATCCTTGTTCTCTCAGGTTGCACCTGGAAACAAGCTTCCGCTTAGTGTGGCTTTTCAGGTTAAACAATTTTTTCCCCTTCCCCCCCATGCCAAATACCCAGTATTTAGGGCCCCCTGTAGGATATGCAGGCTGACTATTCGGTACAATATATTTGTACATCCCTACATTTCAGTTACACCACGTTGGAGCGATACCCTGTGTGCACAGACAGCACTTTAAGTTACCCCACAAGGGAGTTATGAACCAGCACCCACACACATCACTCTTCAGTTACCCCTGTCGAGGTCCACATGTCTAAAGATTGGGACCATGGCACTTAATTTCATTTGCTGAACTGGTAGAATCATTCATGATCAACTTCACAGTGCCACGGTCATTCTGACCTAGTGTATCCAGTACCCACAGGTCACTTGTAATGTCCTAATTAGATAATAAATGGTCCAGAATTGAATATACACTACATTCTTCAGTTATTCCACACTGACATTATACACTTGTCCCTATAGGCAGCTCTCTTCGGTTACCCTACACTGGCATACAACTGTACCCATATACAGCACTCTTCAGTTACCCCACACTGGTATTAAACAACTGTCCCTAACAGCAGCACTCTTCAGTTACCCATCATTAGCCATATGCACCTATACCCACAGAGTGTACTATTCACCCAAAACTGGACAACACCCTTCAGTTACAAAACACAGTAGAGTTACATACCTTAACCCACTAGCAGCAGCCTTCGGTTACCCCCATGCTGGAGTTATACACCTGTACCCACTGGGAGAATTTTTAGTTACCCCACACTGGAGTTATACAGTAAACCTGATCCCATATATTGAGACTGTACTCTACAGTAACCCAAAACTAGAGTTATACACCTGTACCCACAGAGAGCACCGTTCAGTTACCCCACACCAGAGTTATACAGTATACCCAAGGCCCCTGGAATTCTGTGATTCCGCGACTGCAGAATTTTCCACAGAATCTGATATATGTAGCGCTGCAGAAGTCATTGTTCTTGGTGATTTTCCATTCAGATATACAGTTTTTCTATAGTGCCCAGCTTCCTTCCCCAACTTTATCCTGAAGCCCTTCTTCTACGCTAAGCATGTGATATCATTGGTGACATCACATCATATTTTAACAAATGGCAGTACTGTATTTTGCCATGGAAATGATTAAACCATGCCACAGAAGTTTGAAAATGCTGCCGCAGAAGCCTAGGAGTCCTGCCTCAGAAAGGAGGACAAAGTGTCACAGAATACCAGGGTCCCTGAGTACTCCTGAACCCATATAAAGCCCTATTCAGTTACCCTACTCTGGCATTATACACCTGTACTCATAGGCCATACAATCAAAACAATAAGATTTGATAAGAAGAAGAAGAAGAAAATATCCTGTAAAATAAATAGAAGAAAAAATAAGGTAACACAGCAATAAATAAAATTCAGAGAAGGCAAGTTCTGCTGTAGTGTTAGCTCAAATTAACATTGGCAATGTGTTTCCTCACTTTCCTAGTTACTCTAATTTTGGTATCCACAGCATACCTTTCAACTGTACCACATTACGAGGAACGTTCCTCATTTTACTTCACAAAAGCTCCCTGTTCCACATTGTGAGGACTTGTCCCACATTCAGTGTTAACATTTTAAAGCAAAAATCTATAGTAAATGATGCAAAAAATATATTATTCAATTAATAACAGACTTTCTGAACACAAATGCAAAAATTTTAACAGTGTTCTGAGCTTCTTAGGTAAAGATTTAATTAAATGTTCCACGTTTTGCTCTTTTGTTCCACATTTTGAGAGGCAATGTTCCACATTTGGAGGACAAAAGTTGAGAGGTATGATCCACAGTAGGCCAGTCTGTGCTGCTGAACTCACCTTATCATGCTACTGGTATACTTTTCTGCAATCACCACTGAATATTAAGTTTAGCTACAGTAGGTTATTGCAGTACATGGTGGTAAAGAATTATATTTTCAGTTAACTAAGTTAGTTAAAATAAAGAAAATTCTTGACAAGAATTTAACCCAATATTATATGTCTAATTAATTATTCATGATCTGAGGTAGCATGCTGACTTGCTGCCATGCTGGTCTGAAGCCTCTTAGAAATAACCAGCGCAACAGCAACTCAGCTGCTCCCTTTTCCCGTGGTAAACCTGCCAACAAGCCACAAGTTAAATGATATTTCACCTGGTTCTCTAGTGCTTGGATTTTATGTCTAACTGCAGTGTTATCTCTTAACACTTGTAGAAGACAATGCTTCTAGAGTTTACATTTTTCTGTTCATTATGTCTGACATTTCCATCATCTTATTGAAATGCTGCTTAGGGTCACCCACCTCCTGCACCAAATCAGCTGTCTGACCCTCCTCTAGTGAGATGGTGGATGTTTGCTGTGCCCCTGCATGGAGTATAAATGATTGCCATTTAGAGTCAATTAATTTAGCCTTCTGGATGCTTCCTGGGACAATGCCACAGCCTGTGACCCTGTTCTGGCTTTCTGTAGTCTCATGCTCACTCAGCAGAAATATTTTTCATTTGGGGACTTTTTCACAAAACAGATATATTCAGAACATGATATGCTGCTTTTCCCTCTTTGTTCATCTTTATTATTTTTAGGGTTTGAGGTTTTTTTTCACACAGCTGAGCAGAGTAAAAGTAAAAAGTGATTGACTCAGAGCTCCAAACTCGGCACCTTTGTGCTAAGTGGCAAGCTTGGGTCATTTTAGGAGGTTGGAAGAATTGAACATGTACTCCCTGAAACAGAAGAGGGAGAGGGGACATGATTGAGACCTTCAAGTACCTTAAGGGTATAAACCGGGTGCCAGTGGGAAGCATCTTCCAGCTGAAAGGGAATCAGAGGATGAGGGGGCATGAGTTACAGATTGAGGGGGACAGTTCAAAAGTAACATTAGGAAGTACTATTTCACAGAGAGGGTGGTGGATAAGTGGAATAGACTCCTGGAGGAGTTGCCTGGAGAAGCAAGAGTGGAAGGCTTCAAAAGGGCATGGGACAGACACAGGGGATTGCTGGGGGGGGGGGGCAAGTCCTAGCAGATAGCTAAACAAATGGGCAGACTAGGAGGGCCTGTCGGTCCTTTTCTGCCATCACACTTCTATGTTTCTATGTTTCTATCTTAGACTCCCTGAAACAGAAGGAGCGGTGCATGTACCGCCACAGAAATGGTGCCACAAATGAATATTCATAAAACCATGCACCACCACAAAAAGATTTTAAAAAGAAAACAAAAAAGTCATTATTGTGATAAGACTTATAATCGCAATAATGACTTAAGAGCCTGTCATTTCCTCTCGATTAATGATCGGCTGTATGGGAGTGGCCCTCGGCTGTACCTCGGGTCATCCTTCCCTCCCAGCCAGTCGTTAATCTCTAGGAAATGACCGGTTCATCAGTCATTATTGCTTAATTATGCCTGCAAATGCTGTCTAAACAGTACCTATTGTGTGTGACATCAGTCTGGACTCTTTCCAAGGTTTTAGAGGGGAAATATGTGTTTGGTGGTTTATGGTCCTAGTGTCAGTGTGATAGATAGATAGATAGATAGATAGATAGATAGATAGATAGATAGATAGGATAGACAGATAGATACATACATACATACTGTACATTCATACGGGTACATACACAGGCAGGCAGACAGACAGACAGGTCTAGAGGGTAACCCATGGTTCAGAGTAACATACAAACATTAAACCTACTATCTGAATGAAGAAACTATTAATTTGCTGATATACCACTGATCTTGATTAAATGAGTGTCTGTGAAAAAGAGAAGGACAGTCATGGAAGAATGGCAGTAGTTTGTAAGTAAAAACACTCATGGTGTTCAACAGGCATTGCAGATCATTCCTACATGTTGTCAAAGAGAGAAAGTGATGTTGCCAAAGGGGACATGTTCCTTGGGAAATGACTGGTGTCACGGGGTGCAGTGAATCCCATATGACTGGTAATAAATATGACACATGGGGCTTCTGCATCAGAAGAAAGCCCCACCAGCTGACACCACATCTTTGCATCACCTGTCCCCCTGTAGAATTATTCTCTCTAGCTACAGTATGACCAGCCTATTATGTCTAACCTCTACTGATTGCTGAGCAAATTGCACCCTCAGGGATTTCTTTCTACTGTACATTTGGCCCCAAACTACTGTTTCTTCATTTCTTGCATTGTGCTTTTAGTTAATGCTCTCTCTCTCTCTCTCTCTCTCTGCAGTTTAGGTCTGCATCGACAAATGATGTTTGTTGAGGCTACTTGTAGAATATGTTTTCTTTCTGTTTATGTTTTATTGAACACGTGAAGGAACAGGTTCTGATGCAATTCCTCTATTTCTCCTTGACTATGAGGACATTATCTTCCACAGGGCTCCCAAAATCACCTTATATGTACTGTAAATGCTGAACAATGAGGCCTTCAGATTTGCATTGTGGTGTGATTAAAGGGCCCAACACTGCTTAGTCTTTGGCCAGCCAAACTGGTAGAGCCCTAGGGTACACACTGGTTTTCCCTTCCACACAAATTAATCCACAGGCCTACCTCATCTCCCTCAAACTCCTCTTCTAAGTGGCACATCGATCATACTCACTGACGTCAGCTAGAGCACCTAAGGCAAGTTGTACCCAATTTGAAGAAGGACTGCAACATGACCCTTGCATGCAGGACTGGTCAGCTAGAAAAAAATGCTTGCTCCTGTTAGACAAATCAGTGAGTTAGCCTCTTTTAAGAACCTTGGGCAAACATACCTGAAGGACCCATGCCACTGCCAAGAAAACACTATATGTTTACAAGCCTTCCTCATGCCTTTCCCTAACCTTACTCCTTATTTACCCTACTTATTATTGCAAACATATTTTATTTTGCTTAATTAAATATATCTGTTACAGCTGGCCCGGTGGCGCTGTGGGTTGAGGCGCTGGACGCCACACCTCGCGCTACACCAGTGACCCAAGTTTGGGAGTGAGCTCGGGCATTGGGGGTTGGCAGGGGCAGGTCAAGGATTGAGCACCCGCTGGGCTGCTCTCCTCCCTTGGGGGGGAGGGACGGAGATTGTCCAGTGTGCCAGCACTCCTGATGGAGACCAGGAGCACTGCAGAACACAGGGTAGTATGTAATCAGCATGGCTGATGCAAGGCAGGGTTGCTGTGTGCTGTTGCATCAGGGCATGCACCACACACAGTGGGGGGGTGCAAGCACCAGAATAAGGAAAGGCCGGTCTGCGGGGTAGGAGATGGCATCTGCCCCCATGCCCACTGCCGGGTCCATCCTGCCTGGCCTTCCAAGTTCCTCCACCCAGGCCCTCACCCACAGTCAGAGACTATGTGTAAGAGCACCCAAAAGAGGAGGGGCAGCCCAACCCCACAGGGGTTAAGCTGGGGGTGCCGACTGTGGGCTGAGGGGGAGGAGAGAGGAGGCTGAAGGTAGGAGAACTTCAGGCAGGGCAGAAACAGGCAGGATGCTTGAGAGAGGCCCCTTAGACTGTGACCAGAGGGAAAAAACAGTTAAAAAAAGAAATATATATATATATATATATCTGTTACTCATGTAGGACCTCTATGAAATCCCATATACTATTACAACTACAGTGCTAATCATGAAATGGCTTCCTCTAACCTCCGTACGCTGTAATGTACCTCACATTAATTGCATAAAACTCCCTTTCAACCCAGTTGAGTTTCTGCAGCCTATGGTGCTTCACATTCTGCAGTGGTATGGACTAAAATGAATGGATGACTGAATGATCTAATGCTCACGAATGAGGAGCACATACAAGAAATAATGATTAAGCAGCCCCAGGGTGGTAGTGATCATCACACAGTGTGGTTCTGGCTGGATACTGGCAGAGAAAACATCCCCACTGAGATCAAAATCCTGAATATTAGGAGGACAGATTTCAAGAAGATGGGTGCCATGCTATGGACAGGCGTCAGAGCAGATATGGGAGTAGACCAAAGGTGGTCCATTATTAAGACTGGAATAATGGTTGCCACTGGGGAATGTATTAGGCTCAAAGGGAAGAACCCAAGGGCCAAAGCACCCAGCTGGTTCAGTACTGAGGTTGGAAAACAATAGAAGTAAAACTTCTAAATTGCTACTGCACTGGCCCCAGCCCTTGTTTGTAGACACAAACTTCAAGGACTGCAAACAGCTTACCTTTGCTGTATCAAATTACTTTATTGTGAAAAACCAGGTGCTCAGTCATATCACAGTTCATATAAAGTGCTGGTGCCAAATAAATAAATAAATACACAGGCAGCGGACAAGCGTACATAAGCTACAAAATAAACACACACCAGCACTCACTGAGTGCTCCACAGCCATTGCTTGCCAGCAGCAACATGCACAGAACGTGCTGTATGCTAATCAGCTGACGTTTTGCCAAGAAGGCTTCCTCAGAGCTGATTGACTGGATTACTTCATTCACTCTTATGCCATGTATCACTACATATTCATGACATAGGCATTACCAACATGTGACCACATTACATACACATTCATACAGATAATATGCTTATAGATGAATATCTATTTCTTTTATCTACTTGAAGTCTGTTATAAATAACATTGTAATGGCAGTTCTTCATTCATCCCCCTCAGCATCAATGTTTCAAGCTTAAAAATCCCAAACAATGCCGGCCTGGTGGCTCTGAGGGTTGAGGCGCTGGACGCCACACCTCATGCTACACCGGTGACCCGGGTTTGGGAACGGACTCAGGTTGCCAGGGGCCGGTGGGGGAATGGAGGATTAAGCATCCCAATAGACGCTCTCTTCCTCCTGGGGTGGGCTACCGGGGGTGCTTAGAGCACCCGACACTCCTGGGGCCAGTGGAAGCATAGGCTTTTGGGGGCAACGGTGGTTCCTTCAGGGAACTGGAGAGGGGAGGACACTGTGGGCGCTTGTGATGGCGTGCTTATGCACATCATCTGCTAGGACTTATGTCCTTCATGTTGGTGTCACAGGGGGGCTAAAAGGGGAGAAAACCAGGGGAAAATGCATACATCCCTGGCTCCCCGCACAAGATGAAACCAGGGTGGGGTGTCATGAGGATCCCTAGGTGGATGGAGTAGGAGGGGGTATGAGGCCTCCTCTTAAAGCCATGGGAGCAAGGCAAGTAAAAAAAAAAATCCAAAATGATTCTCGCCTTGATAACTTATTCAAAAGATCTTCTCCTCCTGCTCCCAGCTCCACCTTCTCTATTCCTGTAAAGCGAAGATTTACTAGTGATCCATGATTTGCTGCTGCAAAGTGTCTAGCCACTGCACTAGTTTCCACATTGTTTCAGATTGCTGACTTATGCTCATATATTCTATCTCTCAACGTACACTTTGTCTGCCCCACATACCCCAGGCCACATGGGCATGTCAGCAGATAAATAATACCAGTGGTTGAGCAGTTTATGAATGAACTTATAGAGAACTTTTCCCCAGATCTCGGCTGTTTAAAGTCTGGGGAGTCCGACGTGTTATTACACTGGGTTCAATGGCCACAGTGAAAGTTCCCCTTTGGGGGTGGGGGTAACCACATTTTATGTTGAATTTTCATTGGTTCATACAAACTGTGCACTCATTTGTCTTTCAAATTTGCACCTCTTTGAAAAGTTGCTCTCAGTTCTTTGTTGTCAAACGTTTCACAGCTTTGTAGTACTGTTCAGTTTTTCTTTATTAAAGCTGATATGGCATTGCTCTGGTTCCCATAGGTTGTTACAAAAGTGATTGGTTGTGTCTCTGGTGTCTTAATTTTTGGTGTCAGTACCTTTTTCCTGTCTTGTACTTTTGCCTTTTCCATGCCATTTATCACTCTTTCTGGGGGATATCCCCTCCTTATGAACCTCTGCACCATTTCATTTGCATGTTTCTGAAATTCTGTTTCTTTACTACAGATCCGTTTCACGGTATACATTTATCCCACTGGTATATTGTTTTTCAATGTCCTTGGGTGGCTACTCTTATTATGCAGCAGACTATTATGGTCAGTTTGTTTTCTGAACATCGTAGTGTGGATACTGCCTCCTTCCTTATAAATTGTTATGTCCAAAAAGTTTATCGTGACCACACTATTTTCCATCGTGAACCTTAAGTTTACATTTGCCTGGTTCATTATCTGAAAAAATAAATTTAACTCTTCTGAAGAGCCATTCCAAAACATAATGCAATTGTCTATATATCTTTTCCAAACGGTTGCATGTTGTTTGAATAATGCATTTTTGTAGAGAAAGGTTTCTTCCCAGGTACCCGCATAGAGGCTTGCCAAGTTGGGGGCAAAAGTAGTGCCCATCACAGTGCCATTAATTTGTTCATAGAATTTATTTTGATACATGAAATAGTTGGATTGTAGCACCATTTTAGCCATGTCAATAAGGAATTCTGTTTCTGGTTTCTCAGAGTTTCTACACTGATTCAGGTACTGCCTTAAAGCTGCTAGACCTCCTTGGTGTGGTACATGGGAATAGAGACTGTCAATATCAAAAGTCACAAGGATGGTTTCTGGAGTTATTTGAACCTCTGTCAGAGCGCATATGATGTCACTGGTATCTCTGATGTATGACTACAGTTTATGAATGAAAGGTTGCAAATGGCAATCAATTAGTTGTGAGAACGGTTCCATTGATGACCCAATTGCAGCTACAATTGATCTACCTGGCGGGTTTTTGGAGTTCTTGTGGATTTTGGGTAACAGATAAATACATGGTTTTATTGGATTCTGTTTCTTTAAGTATTCACGTTCTCGCTGTTTTAAGTGTCCAAGTTGTTCACCCGGTGCAATAAATGCACATGCTGTCACCTTTATCTGTTCCGTGGGGTCTGATGGTAATTGCCTATAACATTTTTCATTTGACAGTTGCTTTCCCATCACTTTTTCATACTTGTTTCTCCCCCACACCACAATAGCACCCCCTTTATCCACAGGTTTTATAAGGAGTTCAGTGTTATTTTGTAGCTTTTCCAATGCTTCTCTTTCTTTTCTCATTAGATTGCTATTAGTTTTATTGTTGCGCTCTCTAGTCAAAAGTTTTTCGACATCTTTATCTACTAGAGCTGTGAATGTGATTAGAGTAGGTCAGTGGATAAAATACTGAGGGCTGGATTCACAAAGCTTTCTGAAGGTGCAAAACCTTTCCTAAGTCCCCCAAACTGCCGTAGCTATAGAAACAAAGGGGAACTTGCACTGGGTGTTATTCACAAAACCCTCTGCGGGGGGGACACCGAGGGGGATGAACGAAGAACTGCTGTTACAATGTTATTTATAACAGACTTCAAGTAGATAAAAGAAGTTGATATTCCTCTATAAGCATATTGTCAGTATGAGTGTGTATGTAATGTGGTCACATGTTGGTAATGCCCATGTCATGAATATGTAGTAATACATGGCATAAGAGTGAATGAAGTAATCTAGCCAATCAGCTCTGAGGAAGCCTTCTTGGTGAAACGTCAGCTGATTAGCATACAGCACATTCTGTGCATGTTGCTGCTGGCAAGCAATGGCTGCGGGAGCACTCAGTGAGTGCTGGTGTGCATTTATTTTGTAGCTTATGTACGCGTGTCTGTCTGCCTATGTATTTATTTATTTATTTATTTGGCATCAGCACTTTTTATGAACTGTGATATGACTGAGCACCTGGTTTTTCACAATAAAGCAATTTTATACAGCAAAGGTAAGCTGTTTGCATTCCTTGAAGTTTGTGTATACAAACAAGGGCTGGGGTCAGTGCAGTAGCAATTTAGAAGTTTTAATTCTATTGTTTTTCTGCATTCGAATTTTGACTACATGCACCACACTGGACATTATAAATTTAATGAGCAACACAAATTGTTCTTTGTATCAGTACTGAGGTTACGCACTAAAGGACAAAATATTAGCCTATAGGAAATTCAGAAAGACAGAGAGAGAGAGAGAGAGAGAGAGAGAGAGAGAGAGAGAGAGATGGATAGGGAGAATTACCTAAAGTTGACTAGTGTGGCTAGTCAGGTAGTTCAGCGGGCTAAGGCACAGAAGGAAATAGCTGTGGGAATTAAGAAGGAGGAAGGCCTTTTGTCACTATATAAGTGAGAAAAGCTACAAGAAGAACGGGATTGTTAGGCTTTGCAAAGAGGATCAGTTGGTGAACGAGAGCTGGGGAAAAGCAGAGGTACTGAAAGAATGCTTCTGTTCTGTCATCACCAGGATGAAAGATGGACCAGTGCATACAGGGTGGAATAGAGAAGCAGGTGAGGGGGAGCATGGATGTAGTGGAAGAGGAGAATAGAGTGAGGGAAGGGCTTCTAGCACTGAAAGTGGACAAATCACCAGGCGCAGATGGCATACACCCGAGGGTGCTGTGGGAACTGGCAGAGGAGCTTGCAGGGCCACTAGCAGGCCTGTTCAATAGTTCACTGCAGTTAGGCATGATGCTAAAGGACTGGAGAATGGCACATGTGGTGCCACTTCATAAGAGCAATCTCACGGATGAGCCAGGGAATTACAGACTAGCCAGTCTGACCTCAGTTGTGTGAAGGCTCATGGAGACCATACTTAAGAAAAGGTTGGTAGAGTATCTAGAGCAGTGGTGCACAACTTTTTTGTGGAGGTCCAGACTGAAGACTTCAGTCTGGGCCTAGGGCCTAGGACCACTGGCTGAAGGCCACTTTAAAATGGCTTGAGGTGACAAATGTCCATCAAGAAATTGTTAAATGTACACATAAAACAAACTGAAACATACGTTTATCTATTTATTTGTGTATTTATTTATGTATTTATCAACATGTTACTGAAACTAAAAACAACGACAAAAAAAATAAACAAAGACTGCAAGTGGAAGCTGCTAGGTCCTGGGGGGTCACAGACAGCTGCTGTGGAGGCCATTTGAGGCCCCCGGGCCGCATATTGTGCACCCCTGATCTAGAGGAATATGGTCTGCAAGATGCAAGGTAGCATGGGTTTATATGGGAGTGAGATCATGTCAAACGAACCTGAAAAACTTCTTTGCCTCGGTCAATAAGGCAGTAGATAGAGACCAAGCAGTGGACATCCTTTACCTGGACTTCAGCAAGGCTTTTGACTCTGTACCCCATAAGAGGTTGATCAGGAAGTTGGTGGATCTTGGGGATGCAGAGAAGATAACCAGATGGGTTGAAAGCAGGATGAGGAACAAGTAGGGAGACAGCCTTCTCCTTACAAGCAGGACCCAAAGGGTGGTGATGAGGGGAGAGTTATCTAGTACCAGGGAGGTCACCAGTGGGGGCCCAAAGGGCCCAGGGCTGGGATTAGTATTGTTCAGTGTCTTTATCAATGATTGGCAATTTTGGATGGCATTAAGGACAAAATGTGCCTATTTGTGGATGACACCAAGCTCTGTGGGAGGGTAGACAGTTGAAGGGATACAATACCTACAAGACAGTCTGAAAAAGCTTGAGAGGTAGTCCAGGATTTGGCAGTTTGGCTTCAGTGCAAAGAAATGCAAAGTTATGCACATTGGAGCCAAGAATTCTAGGACAGAGTACAACCTGGGAGGGGTCCAGGTATATGCAACAGATGAGGAGAAGGATCTGGGAGTGATGATCACTAGCAACCTGAAGCACTCAATGCTGTGCAGGAAAGCAGCAGCAAAGGCAAATAAAATGTTAGGCTTCATAGCCAGGGGGATCAGTAGTAGGTAAGAGGAGGTTATACAGCCCCTATACAGGTTTATAGTGAGGCCACATCTGGAGTATGGAGTATAGTACTGGTGCCCACACCTTTAAAAGGATATTAACCTGCTGGAGACTCTCCAGAGGAGGGCAGCAAAGATAATCAGGGGCCAGCAGGGTAGAACTTATTAGAAGAGGCTAGGGGCCCTGTCCATGTACTCCCTGGAGGACAGGATAGAGAGAGAGAGAGAGAGAGAGAGAGAGAGAGAGAGAGAGGAGACATGACTGAGACATTCAAGTACTCGAAGGGGATAAATAAGGTGGATAATGTGGGTCTCTTTCAGGTAAGTGAAAACCGAAACAAGAGGAACACACTCTTAAGTATGTGTGTGGGGGGTTAGGAGGGAGGCTAGGAAGTATTTCTTCATGGAAAGGGTGGTGGCTTGTTGGAATGCACTGAGGGAAGAGGTGGTCTCAATGAAGACAGTGTGCAGCATCAAAAAAGGCTGGGATAGACTTAAGGGGAAAGTAAGGGGCTGTGGAGGGGCAGATGGAAAGGATGGGAGGATTGGGGGTGGAGCAGAGTCAGTAGCTTAATCTGTGGACCCTGCAGTATGAGTAGACTAGATAGATTAAATGGCCTTACTTTGCTAGCATCTTCATATGTTCATATGTGCTATATGAGTAAATGCTGTAGCATCTTATTGGGAGACTGCTGCATCCTGGTACACCCGTGAAAATGAGATATCACATCTCATGGGGTAGTTCCACTATCCCACTGGAAGAGAAGGCTAAAATAAATACAATACCTGAATACAATCCTACAGTAGTATACAGTGTGGAAAATGCACTTTATCAAGAAATAAAGATACAAACTTCAGTTACCAAGAGAATCACCAAGTTGTGGAACACAGAAACATTTAATTTGTCAGCAGAAAATGACCATTTGTCCCTTCTATTCTGCTCTGATGTTTCCTGCGTCATCTGTCTCCACAGTCCTTAACTGGTCTCTGGCAACCACCCTTCTCCCTCCCTGTTTACTAATACATCTCTATGTCTCCATCATGTCACCTCTCGCTCTCCTCTCTTATAGGGTGTACATGTTGTGATCCCTCAGTCTCTCCTCATAGGGCTTATCATGGGGAGACTGGGGATCTCAACATGTACCCCCTGTGGTGCCTGGATTGTACCCCTTGGGATCTGAGTGTCCCCTGACAGGTAATCCCATTACCCACCTCCAAATCTGACCTCCATTTTACCAAGCTAAGATTTCAAACCTACAGTTAGATTTTGGGTATCTGATCCATGGACAGATCCCATCAATATCTGATGGCCTTCCAAATCCAGAAAAAGGGGTGGTGTCCAGTAGTATTTAACATTTGCAAATACTATCTAAGCACCACTATCATTAACTAAATTACTTTCCTTCTTTTTCACCCAGTTATATCTGTTAGCTACTTTTGAGGCTTCCTGGATGTAGAATGAAACAAGTATGACAGAGGTGTATTTGATCTTTTGGACCTCCATGAGCAGGTGATAAAAGTGATAGATTGTGGTTTCCAGTGATCATAAAGTATATTACCAGACCCAGCCATACAAACCCTTGCAAAATCACATCATATCTCATACAGCTTTAAAGCATCATTCTCCAGTTACCTCAACATTTCCCTCTTTATGCATCTTTAGGTAAAAAACCTGTTTCCTTTACCCAGACTGTTATTTCACCTAAAGAAGGGACCTGTGTGGCCCTGGAAGCTTGTATACCATAACTTCTATAGTATGCACAATGTCTTTGTTGGGTCAAGAAAAGGTTTGTTCAGTTAATACAGTTTTCCAAGGACTAGTGCTGTACAGAATGTGGGATCCTGCCAGCAGAATTTGTGTAGAGTAACATTTCCACTTCTGAAATTCTTTGTGGAATTTTTTTTTATTTGCACAGAATTTCAAAAAACATTTATATGTAAACTGCAATAATATTCCATGGATTACATAATTCACAGAATATAATTCTGCACTTTGCAGAAAATGAATATGTGGTTTAAGTGAACTGCTGAATACTGTTCTGGAGTTCATAAATACTGAGGATTTGTAATCTACACTCCAAAAATACACCATTCCCGGTTTTCAGAATTTCACAATTCCACTTCTGATGAAATTCCATGGAAATAGAAGGAATTTCAAAAATTCCACGGAATTCCCTGTGGAAGCAGATTTAAAAATTCGGCACTGCTCTACCAAGAGCTAACAAGTCTATAAGCATTTTTTCCCTTTCTATATAAGAAATAGCAGTATGTGGGATGCAATGCAATCTATTAAAATGCTGAAGTGAAATGAACTGCCTACAGTATTAAATAATTGAAGAGCAAAGAAACCTCTATTGGTGACAGCTGAGATTGCAGTCAAATTCAAAGTAGCCCTTCAGCCTCCTGGCTGAGGAGGGAATTTCTCTTTAGATGAATATTACACATCTTTGGTGCAGTATTAGCCATTGCTAAGTAATTTAGATCACAAATTGTATAGTAAGAGCTGTTGCCTTTAGGATTCAATTTCCTGGGTTTGATTTCCAGCAAGGGCTGGAAGTGCATCTGCCCAGCTAGGGGAGGCAAAAATAATATTTTCAAAAGAAAGAACAGCCAGTAGAGACGCTAAAACAGTCTCCCTCTCCTGTTCTGTATGAGCATCATTCAGAGAAATATTTTCCCTTCAGTGTACAGTATCATTGCTCCATGATAAATTACTGTCTCAGTGGACAAGCATGACACATCATACTCCTACCCTTCAAGACATATAAAAAGTGAATTTTTCATAGTTCGTAGTACAAATGCTTCTTTCACGCTAATACATGTACATGTTCATTCTGCATGACTTTTCAGTCATTCACTGCCACGCCATAGGCTTGCAGAACCATGCTCCCTATTAACAATAGTGCATTCCTACTTTTCATGTTGCAGCCATATCAGATGGTTAATGGTAAAATGTGTCCATCATACCTCTTAACTGTCCCTCATTGAATCCCCAAATTGCTCTGCGCCATATCCATCTCACATGGAAAAGGTGCCTCCTTCATACAGAAGGTGCTGCAAACTCAGATATTAAAGTAGATATTTGAAATATTTGAAGATGCTAAATCCAGATTAAACTTTGGACAAATAAAGGCAATGGTTTCTGTAGTGTTCAGAGCTTGTATCTCCATATTTAATTATGTGTCCTGCATTATGAGGGCCAGTGTTCTACATTAACCTACATTTTGAGTTCCTGGGACTCACATGTCAGTTATAAAAGGTTGAGAGATTTTTTTTTTTTTTATTTTAGTTTTTGTTGACTGGGTAAGTGCACTAGACAAATTCTGCCTATTTTCAGGCACGACCCGGGGGAGGGGGATACAGATGAATGCCAACTGACCTTGAACCAGATTAAGATGTTTTCAATATAGGTAAAGCTACAGTTTCTATCATGTACAAATTATGGTAACCATTCTGTTTTGTTCCACATTGTCACTGGAATTAGTTATAACTGCTTGGTAGTTAAATTACCCATCCAACAAGTGAGGCTGACATACAAGAAAAAGCTTTGAAATCATCAGGCAAAGCTACCTCTCCAGTGTTCCACTTAAGGAGAAGCTGCATTTGCTCTTGGCTCCTGCCAGCTTTGAGTTTCTTCACCATTGTTTTGTTTTTTTGTCTCTAGTAGTAACTCACAGCAGGAAGAATTCTGTTTTTTCTGAACCAGATATTTTCAAAAATTCTAATTATACCCATTTAGGCAATTTAAATGCGATTTTTGCTGATTCTTAACCTCGGTTCCTCTGTTCCAGAAGGCTGGGCATTCTGCCAGTCTGACTAATTAAAAAAAATTAAGGGTGTTAGATAAGCAAATTCTGTGCTATTGTAGCTTGCCTTTTTAGGCTGGTGCCTGAGGTGAATTTGTGGAGGGTTTAGCTTTTCTCAAGGTTAGTCCCTCCTCTCAGCGTAGTGCAGCTCAGTTCTTCATTCCATTAGATATTTTTAGGCTTCCAAAGTGGTACCAGGGCCTTTCTGAGAGAATTTGTTTTTCTGAGGCATGACGCTGGAGTCATTAGAAAACTTTGACAGTTTCTCAGTGTGTCTGTTTTTCTCTGCAGATTTCCTTTGGAACAGTTTGGCACAATTTTGGCTTGTGTTAGAATTTTGATGCTCATTAGGTAAACTGTGATAGATTTTAGCACATTTTGAACAGTATCAGGGTTCACGGTTAGGAGAAAAAAGAAATAAAATTACTGGAGGAATCTCCACATTTCTAAGTTCAATACTGATTTGATCACCAGTTTACTGAATTCCTCAAAGAGACTTGCAGGACTTTGCAGCCACTGGAGGTCCAGTCTTCCACAGCACTGCAAGTAAACGTGAACCTTCCTGACCACATCAGGAAATACAACTAAGCATTTTTTCCTGACTGTTTTGCACAAATCTTCTAGAAGGAATGGTGTGAGTTTGCTAAGAAATCATTTTTAAAATGTCCCAATAAGTGCTAACAATTCCAAGTAGCACTTATCAAGAAAAAAACAGTCCCTCCAGTGATGGACGCTGTGATTTCAGCAGTGGTCAAACCAACAGCAGTCCCCACAGAGGAAAGAGCTATGCTGGTTGATGTTACAGAAAAGCAAGTGAATGCAGTATGTTGGTTGTTGTGCCATTTTGGCCTCGACAGCCACTTTGAGGAGCTCATCACGCTTGACTCTGGTAGTATATGTTTTATGTGAATGGACTGATATATTGGCAGATGGTCTATGGAAGAACTTCCTGGTTGAATATTGATTCCCCTTACGAAACTGTCAGCGTGGAGCTCAGCATCTTTTATCATGCCAATCAGAGCATGATGGTTAAGACCTTGGTTAGGGGATCAAGTCTGTAAGAATCCCTTTCTTAAGGTTACACCCAAAGGTAAATGGTTCTTTGACTCCAAGTCAGATGACATATTAAAAGCCATGAATGATATGAAAGTCTCACTTATAGGGGTTAAGAGACAGTCCTCTTCAAATAAGAACCTTAGGAATAAAGACTTCAGTCAAAACCAAGCCTTTGATAGCAGTGTTTTTCTCTCCTTTCATGAATACTAAAGAAATCACAATATAGCTGCATTTTACCAGTAATAAATACCTGCAAGGTTGAGGATCTTACTCTCACAGATGATTTAAGGAGTTAACTCCAGGAGCAGTTACTTTGTGTGAAGCTTTGTGAGTCTATCCTTGGCCCAATTTCTGGGGCAAGGGGGCAGGCATCTCCAGAGGATTTACTACAGATGAGCCCAGACAACATCAGATGCCTGGATACTGACGATCGTGTCTCTGGTTATGCATAGAGTTCACTATGCTGATCTCAAGAGAAGGTTTTTCCAGTCTCCAGATTTAAAAAAATCTCAGTAGGTGGCAGATAAGGATCAGACTTGGATCATGTACTCAACACAGGGTTTATAACACTGGTTCCAGTACAAATGAGAGAAATCAGCTTCCACTCAATTTATTTTGTGGTCTTCAAGACTTTGTTCAGTACTAAACCATAGGCTCTCAACTGGTTTATCGAACCAGTCAGGTTCAAGGTGGAATCATTCACTTTGATTTAATAATTGGTGTTTGGTTAGACAGCAGACTGTACTTCTCAGTGCACACCTATGCTAACCACACCAAGCTCTGCTCCAAACATGACACTTTGTACCAAAATAAGGACTGTCTCACCCTCCAATTATGCCTGGAATTTGTCTCCAAATTGATGCTCCCCATTTTTGACTACACTAATGTTGTCTACAGCTATCCACCCCCCCATCCGCTCAACAAACTGGATACTCTATGCAACACATTTTGCTACTTTGCTTCTAACTTGCCTCCCCTCACCCATCACTGCTCCTTGTACTCCTCACTCTCTTTACTTCCCCTAACCCCTATGCTGCCTGACACACTGCTCCCCTTCATTGCTAAATTCTGATTTGATTTGCTTTCTCCTTACCTTTCCTCCCTCTTCTCACCTATTGCTGCCTCTGACTATGCACTTCACTTCAAAGACTTTTACACCCTCTCCATCCCTCATGTGCACTCATGTGCAAGGCATGCATCTTTCTTGCACTAGTTACCATTTCCTTCCATTTCTCTGGAACCTACTCCCCCATTCTCTCCAGCTTCCCCCCCTCCCTGCTCTAAAGTGCCTACTAAAGCCACCCCTTACCCATCACTGCTTCTTGCACTCCTTACTCTCCTTACTTCCCCTACCCCTATGTTGCCTGACACACTGCTAAATAATAGTACTTAAATCAGGGGATTCCTGGATTCAGCTGGTCTGCAGAATGTATGCCTGCAGATTTTGATCTGTTGCTCGCATCAGACATTCTTGAGGTTTATGATCCAAGGGCTGTATTTATAGTGGAATGGCTTTAGTTCCAAGGGTATTCACAGACATCCTAAGTGTGTTAGTAGCACACCACATACAGTATACACCTATCTAGATGATATTTTGATCAAATCATCATCATATTAAAGCAGCAGTGTATGATAGCAGTGAAAACATTTACCTGTACTTTTTTAAATGTTATAATGCCCCTTACCACCTGACGTATATGATGCTCTTCTTTTCCCATTTTGATTTTGCATTAGTACTTTTTTTCACATTTGAAATAATAAAAGAAGCATTCATTTTAATATGGCTCAGGCCAGATTTTCATCAGTATTCTCAGCTTTTTTGTACATCAATTGTCCTATAATGTCAGGAAGCACTGCCTGCTGCATGCTAGGTCATTTCAGTCACAACAAAAGTGATGTTAAGCAGTGGGTGTTAAAAAACAACACGGAATACTGATGAAAACCTGGTCTCAGCCATGTTAAAAGGAGTACTCCTTTTATTATTTCAGATTAGAAAAAAGTACTAAAACAGACATAAAATGGGGAAAGATGGGTATCATACAAGTCAGGAGATACAGTAAGGGGCAATCTAAAACAGAAGAAAAAAGTATCAGACGAGAGGTTCTCCTCTATCATGCACTGCTGCTTTAACTTTCTGGTCCTCCAGGACCACAGTTGGGCAGTGAACAATCAGAAGAGTTCTCTTCTGTGCAGAGTCTGGAGCACTTTGACGCAAATTTGTAGAAAGAGGTCATTCAAGTTTCCCTCTCCCATCAGGGACAGAAGGATCTCAGTCTGAAGATTCACTGAATCAGAAATCAGAGTTGTAACAGCTTCCTGATGTCTCCAAGTTTTAGGTTTGATGACAGCCATCATAAAAATGGTTCCTGGAACCAGACTGCATGAGACACTTATCCAGGGATACTTGCATTTCTATTGGTCACTAGCATCAGAACAGTTCCTGTTCAAGTGTAAATTCTGCAATGAATCAGATGATCACAGGAATCCTAGGAGGGCATGCCAACCCCTCAGAGAGGTTAATCCTTGACTCTGAGACTGGAGAGGTGTATGACATTTGACACTAGCCTGACATGGGGGGGGGAGTTCTAGACCAGAGTCTAGTACAGGGTAGTGGATTCTGAGGAATATAATTTCCAAATCTCCAGCAGAATCCCCAAATGAATGTGCTGGGCATAAGACCTATTTTTCTGGAACTTGTCACTTCCCAGGTAAGATCAGACATTGGCCAGTGAAAGTTCAATCAGACAATGCAGCCACAGTCATCTACATAAACAAGCAAGGCATCACAAGAAGTGACATTATGCTAATCAAGACATATTACGTTCCATATTGGATAGAAGGGAATTTGGGACCCCATTTGGGTAGTCATAAAACCGGGACACTAAACTCTTAAGCATTCTGGCTTACCCAGCAGCATGAGAAACAAGAGAATAGTCACTCATCAAGCAGGTGTTTCAGCACCTATACTAGACTTTTAAAAAATCATACCAATCTCTTCACATCTAGAAAGAATGAACAAGTTCTGATATTTTTAGATGACACATGTATTTAATAAAAGAGGCCCTGGATGTACTGTTTGAACCATGGAACATCTGGAGAGCCTAGTATATTCTCTTCCCACTATTTTTTCTAATTCCAGTAGTATTATGAAAGATTTATATACACCTTGGAAATGTTCAGATCAGGTCAATCTGGCAGTTCAAAGAACCCCTTGGAAGTTCTCTACATAGGGATTTTTGGTGTCAGGATATGGTAGTTGTTTCAAACCCAGGCAAGGTGCAGCTGATTGCATGGATCTTGACCAGAGGAGATTCCTCAGATAAAACAATTCTAAAAAGTGGTATATACTCAATGGTGTAAAGAAAACATTTACACCTCAAAATCTATTACAGTCTGGGTAACCTGCAAAGGGTGCTTTATATCAACTGGGAATTCCCCTTTAAAAAGCTTCAGTAGCACCTTTATTGTCTCCAAGCGAACAACTCTCTTAATGCAAGTCCCTACACCAGAGTCAGTCCTGAATTGTTTTTTAGTCTAGGGAACCCTTGGGGTCTCATCCAGATGGAATGGAGCCTTTAGAGCAGTCAGCAGATAAATACTGATTTGTTGGTCATGATTAGCACCATGGGAGCTTTATCTAGTTATACGTATATTGTGAAGCCACCTTTCTGAGTCATTCTCATTTGCGCCAGAGGAATGTCTTTTTATTAAAACTTGTTTCAACTCAGTAGCTATCTCTTCATTAAGGTGACTTAGTGAACTTCAGGCTTTTTCCTGTAAAGAACTAAATGTTGATGTCCAGCAGGACAAGGTAATTTTCAGTACCACTTTTAATTTTTTCCTGAAAATCCTAATGGCTTTCATGTCAACCAAGAGATCAGTTTGCCTTCCTTCTGCCTCAAACTACCTAAAGAGAATGGGAAGCAGGCAAGCTGGTCCACATATTAGATGTTCACACAACAATCAGAATGTCCCTGGTTAGGACACAGTCATTTTCACGTTTAGATGGCCTTTTTCAAATCAGTATTACCACTTAATGTTTAGCTGTATGTATCATTTATTTATTATTAGAAATGAAGATCAGTGAAAAACTTCCACTTACTCCTGTATAGCTGGATTCTTCCCCAGATATTCCACAAACAACTTGTACATTAAGACTAAAAGAATGAAGCTATTCATGGAATGCTGTGGACATTCAGCAAATATGAGACTAACACAGTAGTGATTTCTTGACTTTGAACATGACCTGACTCAAGAATGGATTCCAGTTTTGTCACGGTATAAAAAAAAATCCTGAACTTTAGACACACTACCTCCAAGAGACCATAGCACAAAGACATGTGCAAGTAGCAATCAATCATTCTTTTCAAAAGGAATTGGATGACGCTGTTGTAATGGGACAGAGACATATCAATTAATCTTCATTTGAGGTTACAGCACTTAGAATTTGTTCTAATATTTCCTCTACTTTCTATGAAATAATGTTATTTTTCCTCAAAGCCAGACAGTGCCTCTTTACTTTTGTTGATGCTGCTGAGTTTAATTTGTTATATTTCTAGCATAGGGAGAACACTGCTTGACTAAAGTGGCTTTGCATTGCTTCACACTGAATGTTGAGTGTCTGGGAAGTCAGTGAAGAAGCTACATTGATACAATGCAAGGCAATGATGTCTGTTAGAAATATTACATGTTAAAAGTCTCAGATAGTTAATATATCTAAAATGTCAGTTTTTCCTATAGCATGTTTTTTAAAAGCATAGCACGCATACATTATATTCACAATTTTGCCAATTGTATCCACTGGTAGCCAGACTAAGATGCAACATCTCAATATTAGTGGGATTCTTTATTAATGTATACATATATTTATACAGCAATATGCATTGTTGCAGAACCAAGATATGCAATGCATGCAAAGGGCAGATACGTATCATGATAAATATATACAGTACAGGTTGAACCCCCTGACATATGGTTTAAATTTTGTTGTAAATTAACATATTTCAGAACCTGTCCTATTCAATATGTTCATTAGTGACATGGGGAGGTTATCCAGGGCAAGATGTGTCTCTTTGCTGATGAAACAAAATTATGTGGCAGGATAGACAGTGAGGAAGGGGTAAGGAATTTTTATAAGGACATAAAGAAGGTGGCAAAAGATCTGTCAGTTGAGTTTTAATTCCAAGCTATGTAAGGTGATGCAGTTATGGAAATGGAACCCACAAATGGAGTTCTGGATGGAGGGGTCAGACTTGCCACTACAACAAAGGAGAGAGAGAGAGAGAGAGAGATCTGGGTGTCATCCTTCAAGTAAACCAGCCAGGCATACAGTAAGGCATCAAGGATGCTGTGGTATATCAGGAGGGGTTCTGATAGCAGAGAGAAGTTTTGATAGTGGCCATACACCTCAGGCGTGCGCATGCTGATCCATCTTCCTAGTGCTGTTGCACTGCTCAATGCAGGTGACAGCTGATGCTATACCCATTCACATGGGTCCCAGAACAGGCATATTATAGCTGACTTCCCATTTGTTTGTACAATCAGGGAACCACAGATGTACTATCCATAGTGTGGAGCATACACTGCAAATGGTGTTGCAGGATACCACACCCCATGGCTCCCAGGATGCCTCAGCAGTCCAGAAGTTGGCATGTTACACAGGGAAATGGGGGAGAGTGTGGGCCTGCAGTGGTGTATGACAGTAGGAAGATACAGCATCAACAAGGCATGCATTGGAGGCACTGTATAATACAAAATGTTAGCGCTACTTATATTCTGCGTTACCAAGGTCATGGTAAATTTCTGCATCAGTTTATATTAGTGGATATAAGGTAGCCATACCTTAATCATTATTTCTGCAAGGCTACAAAAATCCTTTACTTTTTCTGCTCATATTAGCTTTTTTGAGCTTGCAACTGCAACTGACACACTGCTGGTAACCGCTGCTAACTGCTTAATCTAACTACAGTATGTCCCTGTTTCAATGGCTGCCAAAAAAACCTGCAGTGAAGAAGGACATATGTGGAGAACCATTGAATGCTATTGTGCTGAGTCAGGCTGCTGAAGTTCCTGTGCAAGTGGCAGAGTCCGTGCTGACAGAGCTGGTAGCTCCTCCAGCTAAGAAGCACAGGACTGAATACGCCAGGTTCTCTGCAGCAGTTTGGTATGAGTGGGCAAGTATGCAGTGCAAAATGGGGTCATTTGAGCTGGAGTATCTATGTACTTCTGGTGAGAGGTGGTGCTTTAAACTGAATGAAACTGAATGAAACTTTTATTGTGTGTTGTGCACATATATTTTAAATCTTAAACCCTACATGCACTTTCACTAGCAGGATCTGGGTTATTGAGTCTTATTGGAAGCAGTATAGCGCAGTGGTCTAAGGCTCTGAGCTGCAAATCTGGTGACTTCCAACAAACCAGACCTGGGTTTAAATCCCACAGCTTCCACTTGCATACTGTGTGACCCTGAGCAAGTTACTTAACCTCCTTGTGCTCCCAGGTCGCACCTGGAAACAAGCTCCGGCTTAGTGTGCCTTTCCTGGTTAAACAATTTCCCCTTTCCCTTCCCCTTATTCTGCTGGGCACCCTCTATTTATGCAGCTAATTTTTACAGCTTGTGCACAGTAATTTGATTTGTGACAGCTTCAGTGTTGCTAATCACTGAGCGCCATAACTAGACGCAGCCCTACGTCCGGGTCTGCGAGGGTAAAAGGCTTGTGCTAGCGAGTGCGCACGGGGCCGCTCATGGAGATGCACGCATGTCTGCATGTGTTCTGCATGTTTAGCATGGTCAGTGGGGGCTGTATCAGCCCATTACTCTTGAAGGTAAAAGGTAACATTTAGGCACGCAGTAGTGAGTGTAGCTGCATCGGGACACCAACCTAGCTTGTATAATATAAGAATAGCAGTCAAACTTCCCTTTCCCTGGTGTTGGTAAGTTTCACACGCATGTGTGCAATAGTCTTCTATATCTAGTACTGGTCTAACAGACTTAAATTTGTTTTTGTGATAATGGTTTCCACTATTATGACGCTTGATGGTGATATGGGGTAGAAATGCAATAGCTGCTGTATGTATGCATGATTATCAGTTCCTCATAACCTTGATAGCTTTATTTGTCCTAAATGTACTGAAAACTCCTCCTTACAAAAGGAGATTTCTTTATTTGACTCAAGATTACTGGCCATAGAGACAAGTCAAAGACAAATGGCTGTGCGGTTCATCTCACATGAGCCCCTAAATGCTATAAATTCGTCATTAAGTGCATATGTAGATAGGTGTGATACTCCTGTGATCATCAACAATATGGCTCTCCAGTAAGACTGCCAGGGTAACATCAGCTGTTCTATCCCTGTGGAAACCCATTTAAGCAATAGAAAATGTCCTAGGGATCCTAAATGTAATACTGATGATCAATGGTACGAAGCCCAGAGTATAAAAGTGTATAAAAGAGGGCGCAAGGCCTCTGTTTTTTCACTAGACACTCAAAAAAATTTAGTCTGCTTGAGAATCTATCTGATTCAGACAATCTTGAAAATGCCCCAACTTTGAATATGGTAGAACCGTCAGATACCCCTTCAATAATTGTCTCGGACACTATTAGTATCCCTACCTCCCTGCTACAGTTAATGAGATTTCCCCTATGGATCATTCCCAAAATATATCCATTAATACCAGTCAAAGACACATATTTGTATTAGGGGATTCAATTATAAAACACTTAGATAAAGACATTTGTGACCACGATAAGGTGAATAGAATGTGCTCCAGTTTTCATGGTGCTTGCATTGCTGATATCACAGCCATGTTACCTAACACCCTAAAAACAGAGGAATAAATCCACTAGTCATTCTACATGTAGGCGCTAACAATATAATCAATGATGACCTAATTAGATTTAAAAAGACACCGTTACCATGGCCAACATACTAGTGGAATTGGGATGTGAAATCAGCTTTTCAGAAATTCTGCCAGTTCCTAGAGCAACTTACATTTATTTATTTATTGAATTTTGTTGACCCGGTAAGCCCACTGGGCCTAGAAGTCCCTTTTTCAGGGGCGACCGGAAGGGGGGATACAGATGGTAAGCAACTGAAATTGAACCAGATTAAGCTGTTGGTGGTATTTTTAGTGAATGAGGGAAATTTGGCCAGGACACTGGGGAAATTGCCCTACTCTTTTTCAGTAAGTGCTATGGGATCTTTAACATCCACCTGAACTACCACCAATCCAGGCAGATGGGACCTCAGTTTAACATCTCATCCTAAAGACAGCACCTCACAAGTGCAGCACCCCCCTCATGCTGCACTACAGTGTCAGTATTGGGATATTAACCCAAGTGCCAGATGTGGGAACTGAACCCACAGCCCTCCGATCTCCCGGGCTCAGAGGCAAGTGTGCTACCTACTGAGCCACTGACACTTATATGACTAATCAGAAAATCAAAAACTATAATGAATGGCTCAGAAAGTGGTGTCTTAAAATCACAAATGTATTACACACTGGGAAGAATTCTCAAATAGAATTGATTTCTTCTGTGGGGATGGGCTCCACCTAAGCAGGCGTGATTCCTCCATACTTGCAAAACATATCATGGGATATATACATTTGAATTTAAACTAATCTATGTGGGAGAGAGAAAGGAAATTCCTCCCTCTATGAACAGAGGCAGAGCTGATGACTGCAAACACAAGTCACATCACCTGAATTTTTTATATTTAAATGCAAGAAGCCTTACTAATAAGTTAGATGAATTAAATTTAAGATTGGCAACAGATAACATTGATGTACTAGCAATAACAGAAACTTGGGATGATCAAAAATCTAATTGGAACAATATGGTACCCAGTTATACCCCCTATATATAAATAGAGACCACAAAAAGGGGGGGGGGGTGAGTTGCTCTCTTTATTAGGAACTCTCTACAATCCTGTGACATTTCCTCTAACATTAAGAAAGTGGAATGTTCTACTGAATCTATCTGGATTAAACTGGGCATAGATATAATGTATTCAATGATTATAGGTGTTTGTTACCCCCCAGATCTTCCTTTGGTACACTCGAGGCAGTGATGTGTGAAATTGAGGAAATCTGCACTTTGAGTGAAATTATCCTAATGGGTGATCTTAACCTAGGGGATATATCTTGGGGGAACCATACAGCTGTATCTGGTCAAAGCAGAAAATGTATAAGTCTCTGTCAGCAATGTAACCTAACTCAAAGTATACATCAGCCCACCCAAGGTGACACTATCTTATATATTTTAGTACATGACGCTAATTTACTTCTAGATAATATTGAAGTCTTGGCTCCTCTAGGAAACAGTGACCATAACGCTATTACCTTTGTATTAAAAAGACGTAGTACATCACACTACTTCTGAAACAATTGTATACTGTTACAACAAAGCAGATATTGATTTAATTAATTCAGAACTTAATAAATATGATTGGGATTGTATTTTTAATACATATCCTATTTCTGAAGGTTGGGACATATTTCATCAAACACTAACTGGACTGAAAGACAGACATATTCCACATAAAGTAAAAAAAATGTAAAACAAACAATGCCCTAAATGGATGAATAAAACATTACAAAAATGCATCAAAAATAAAAACAAAAAACACTCCAAGTATTTAAAAAATAAGTCTGTTGAAACTTGGAATTCATACCTACTCAGTCAGAAGAAGTGTAAAAGAGCTATACGCAAAACTAAAATCAAGTTGGAATATAATTTAGCAACCAATGCTAATAAAAATAACAGGAAATCATTTTTCTCATATGTTAACTCACTTAAAAAAACAACTTGCCAAGTTGGCCCTCTGCAATATAATGATAAGTTAATAAATGGACCTCTTGATATGGGAAATACCTTTAATATGAAATTCTGTGAAATATTTCAAACTTCCCAAAATAAACTAACTCCAGTTTTATGTCAACTCACCTGTTACCATTTCTAAATTATCCTTACAGAAAGATAAAACTAGCACCTCCCCTGATCTTTTAGCAGGGCATTCTGTATATTTATTAAGAGATTCTCTTATTGTTCCACTTTGATTATTGTTCAATAAATGTTTAGCCCTGAACTTTGTTCCTAGTTCATGGAAAACAGCTTTTGTTATTCTGATTCACAAAAAAGGGCCCAAAAATAACTGGGAGAACTATAGGCCAATTAGTTTAACATCACCTCTCTGCAAAATATTGTAAAGCCTAATAAAGGACATAATCTCCCCTATTTCCGACATTATTGACATAGCTCAACATGGCTTTAAGAAGGGGCGTAGTTGCCTGACAATTTGATGTGCTTCTATGAGAACATCAGCAACTCATTAGATCAGAAAATACCTTACAATATAATTTTTATCGACTTTAGTAAGGCTTTTGATACTATGCCACACTGGGCCTTAATTGAAAAATTGCATAATCTAAAGATCAGTAAATATATTATCAACTGGATTTCAAACTGGCTATCAAATAGAACCCAGCGTGTGATTATCAATGGCCATTTATCTGATATTGGCAATGTTACCAGCTATGTCCCACAGAGGTCTGTGCTGGGACCCTGCATATTTCAAATCTTTATAAGCCACCTAACCACAAATTGTCTTTCTTTGTTAACAAAATATGCAGACGATATAAAAATTGGAGGACCATGCCTAACTTTGGACCAAATAGATACCATTCAGTCTGATCTAAATAAAATATCTAACTGGATTACCAAATGCCAGATGCTATGGAATCCTGACAAGTGCAAGGTTATGCACTTGGGAACGTTCAATCAGCAGGCGAATTACCTACTAGCTGGAAAAACTCTTATTACTACATCAAACAAACGGGATCTTGGGGTGAACATTTCTATGGATTTCTGCCCTTCATCACAGATTAATGAGACCATTTCAAAATCCAATAAAGTCATTTAGTCTATTAGACGCAATATAAAATCTAAGGACAAGAGAGTCTTAATGCCTTTTTATCGAGCATCTGTCCATCCTCACCTGGAATATGCTTCCCAGTTATGGAGCTCCTTCCAAAAATCAGACATCAACTTACTAGAAAGGGTTCAGAGAAAATACACAAAACATATTAAAGGATTATATAATGATCCTTATGAATCCCAGCTCATATCTTTGGATTTGATGTCTTTATCTACTAGATGACTACGGGGTGATCTTTTGTTTATGCATGACGTCATTCAAAGCCCCTTTCTAACTACTGAACTTGGACTTGAGTTCAAACAGAACCCATGTAATACAAGAGGGCATCCTCTTCAACTATATGGTAAAACTTTCAACTTGATGGCAAGGAAATACTTCTTCACCTTACGTATTATAAATCCTTGGACTTCATTACCTGAGGACATTGGCATTAGTAGTTCCAAAACTATGTTTAAAAATCACCTGGACAAGCATATATTATCTGGTAACTTGATTAGTTACTATTAGTACCATAAAGAGTATTATGGGCCCATTAGTCCCCTGGCTCTTATAAACCTTAGTATGAACCTTAGTACGAATGTTGTTCGGTTCTACAACAGCAAATGTGGAGCTAGCAGTAATATGACCATTAACGAGAGCACTGTCCATGGATTTAAAAAGGACTACTTAGCACAACTTCAGATAACTCCTGACCCCTGTAAAATTACCCCAGAACTGCCTACCAAACCCAGGGGTAGACCACCTCTTCTATTGGAGGATGTTGAGCAGGAGCTCAGAAAAGTGATTAGAAGTCTGCGGTCTGAGGGGGCTGTAGTAAATGCCAGAGTGGTTTCTTCCATTGCAAGCGATATAGTGAAATCACGGAACCCAGAATTACTGATTGAAAATGGTGGGACACTTTCCTTTAGCTGACAGTGATCCTGGAGGGTCCTGAGCCGTATGGAGTCTAGCCGGTGAAAAGCAACCAAAGCAGGGTGAAAAACACTTGCAGATTTCCCACAGTTGAAGGCAAAATTCCTTCAAATTGTTGCTGCCGTCTGTGGCCAGGAACTGATCCCTCCAGCCCTGGTAATCAATTTGGGTGAGACAGGTGTTCAGCTTGTGCCATGTAATCAAAGGACGGCTGGCTCTTTAGCCACTCAGAAAACCACAGGGCCAACAGCGAGACAATGATCCAGTTCATTGCTGAAGTCCTCATCCCTTACATTGCTGCTGTTAAACACAGAATGGACTTGCCTGAAAAACAGAAGGTTGTTCTCATAATGGACCTGTTCCATGGTCATACAACAGACCCTGTGCTAGAAATTCTTAACAAGAGTGGTGTAATTCCAGTCTTTGTGCCTGCTTCCTGCACTGATCAATTACAGCCCCTGGATTTGACAGTTAATAAAACATTTAAAGATGAAATGAAACAGCACTCACGACATGGTATGCTGAAGCTAAGTCAAGTCAATTTCAAAGTGGTCAGAGCTCTGGAGACATCATTATTGACCTAAGCATGCAGACTTTGAAAGCTGAGCATGCCAAATGGCTTGTTCAAAGCATTTCAAAACTGCATGTGTTCTGCATGTTTAGCACTGTAGGCTCCGCCCACAGCCATAAAAAGAGCCTATGTACTTACAACAGATCAATACCACTCCTCAAACTGAAACCATACATAGACAGTCATTGTTTTTCAGAATTTCAAAGAAGCATCGCAAAAACTATTTCAGCAAACTATCAAAATGAGTGATATACCAAAACACCATTTTGGACATCTTTGGACATCTCACAGTAAGTGGCTGGGATGATTACTAGTTTGATGATAGCATTGACATTTAGAGAAAAAAACAAAACAAAACAAAACCAAAAGTATCTTGAAAGTAAATAAGACTGAAACTATAGTTTATTTAAAGCACCAGTAGCAGATCTTGTTACTTTTTATTCCAGTTACTTTTACTTACTTTAGTTATCATATTCTTAAACAAATAAAGTAGTTAATACCACTCAAAACAATACTGTCATTGTTTGTCAGGACTTCAAAGAAGCACCACAAAAATGGTTTCAGCAAAGCATGAAACGAGTGAAATACCAAAACTCAATTTCGCAAACTTTGGACATCTCACAGTAAGTGACTGGGTTGATTACTACTTTGATCATAGCATTGACATTCAGAGAAAAAAACACAAAATGAAATGGAAAGCATCTTAAAAACGATAAATCGAATCAAAATGAATGTAAGCATTTACAGCTGAAACTACAGTTTAATCAAAGCAAGTGCAACAGAAATTATTACTTTTCACTACTTTTAATTACTTTATTTAACATATTTTTGCACAAATAAAGTATTTACTTTTATGTAATATAATAAACTACTTTACAGAACAATTTAAGAGTAAGGACACAATAAATATTTTTTCTTCAGCATGAAAAGACTTATAAGACTTTTTTTTTAACATGTGCCAATTGTATAAGTGCATTAATCCGACAGCGCATGGGTGTATCAGCTTTAAAGCATGCCCTGGGTGGTTGTAAGGGCACTCTGCCATTGGCCATTGCTTCTCAATCACCCCGGGTATGCATTAATGCCTGATACACTCATGTTCTTTCATGGATTAATACATAACACACACCCTGACATGCCATAGTGCTTAATTAGCCATCAAGCATGACAGGAGTATCTTCTCCATCCAATGGAAATTAAGCTGGTTGAAATTTGAATACTATGTTTCATACAATCTTCATGAAATGCACACAATGTTTCAGTAATTTTGCATATTTTGCATCTACTTTGAAATAGAGCTGTGTGGAATAAGAAAATTCTGAATTCATGAAATGTCATGACATTTTTTAAATGTATTAATGTGGTCATAGCTCATCTTACTGTTGAGCTAGAAGTCTGACGTCTGGCATGCTAAGTTTCAGGGAGGAGTTATAATGACCTGCCAAATATCATGAAATTAGGATGAACTGTCTCAAAATTATAGGTGCTTAGTCTGTCATTTTATTTCTTGTGGGAAATTCTTGAAGATGTTTATCTGCATATACCTCAGCTGTCTGTTGGGCCAGCGATCTTAAATTTGGTATGATTACATGATGATATGGGTTCTAACAATGTACCTAACATCATGACATTACGATGGATTGTTTCAAAATTACAGGTGATCATAATGTGTCATTTTTTTTGTGGGAAGTTTCATTAAAATGTGTATGTGCACATACCTCAGCTGTCTATTGGACCAGAGATCTTAAATTTGGCATGATTACTAGAAGGTAGGTGTTCGAAACGTCAGTCAAGTTTCATGACATTAGGCTACGTCCTCTCAAAATTATACGTGCTTGAAATCTGTCATTTAATTTTTTTGTGGGAAATAGAAATACAGAAACATAGAATTTGATGGCAGATAAGGACCGCTTGGCCCACCTAGTCTGCCCATTTTCCTACCTAACAGATAAGCTGCAGATCCTAGTTAACCAACAGCTTACTTCCTTCTACCCCCACTAGGACTGCCTTATGTCTGTCCCATACATTCTTGAATTCCCCCACTGTTCTTGACTCCATGACCTCCTCAGGAAGGCTGTTCCATGCATCCACAACCCTCTCCATGAAAAAATACTTCCTCATATTACCTCTGAGCCATCCCCATCTTCAGATTGTGCCCCCTTGTTCTTGCACATCTCTTTTATGAAAGATGCTACCCTCTTGGACTTTGTTGATTCCCTTGAGGTACTTGAAAGTTTCTATCATGTCCCCTCTCTCCCTTCTTTCCTCAAGGGTATACATATTAAGCTCCTTTAGTCTTTCTGCGTATGTCTTCTGGTGCAGACAGTGCACCATTTTGGTTGCCCTCCTCTGGACAGCCTCCACTCTGTCTATGTATTTGCGGAGATGGGGTCTCCAGAACTGCACACAGTACTCCAGATGGGGTCTCATCAACTGTCTGTACAGAGGGATTACAACTTCCTGTTTTCTATTATTGATGCCTCTCCCTATGTATTCCAGTATCCCCCAGCCTTCCTTACTGCCTTCTCACATTGCTTGCCCACCTTTAGGTCATCTGATATAATTACCCCCAGGTCCCTTTCCATTTTTACTGTTGTCAGCATCTCACCCCCCCCATTGTTTACTCTTCCCTGGGTTTTGTTTCCCAGGTGTATTATGCATTTCTTTGCATTGAATCTGAGCTGCCATACATTTGACCATTCCTCCAACATTGCCAAGTCCCTTCTCATCCTTTCCACTCCATCTTGTGTATCAACCCTGTTGCAGATCTTTGTGTCGTCTGCAAAAACATACTTTTCCTTCCAGTTCCTCTGCAATGTCATATAAAGACATTAAAAGGACCGGTCCCAGTACTGAACCCTGGGGCACCCCACTAGTAACCCTACTTTCTTCACTGTGGACTCCATTTACTACTACCCTTTGCTTCCTGTCGTCTAGCCAATTTTTAATCCAGGCTACCACCTTGGGACCCACTCCAAGGCTGGCTAACTTGTGTATTAATCTTTTGTGTGGGACTGTATCAAATGCCTTGCTAAAATCTAGGTAAGCCATGTCCACAGCCCCTCCCTGGTCTACTTATTTGGTCACCCAGTCAAAGAAATCTATTAGATTCGTCTGACATGACCTTTCCATTGTGAATCCATGCTGCCTTGGGTCCTGTGCTCCACTGGTCTCTAGGTAATCAACAATTCTTTCCTTCAGAAGTGATTCCATCATTTTCCCTACCACTGAGGTCAAACTAACTGGTCTGTAGTTTCCTGCCTCTGTCCTGCTCCCACTTTTGTGAAGAGGAATCACATCCACCCTCCTCCAGTCCTCAGGTACCACCCCATCCTCCCATGGTTTGTTAAAGAGAGTAGTCAGCGGTGCCACTAGTTCTACCCTTAGTTCTTTTAGAATTCTTGGGTGAATCCCATCAGGCCCCATTGCTTTGTCCACCTTCAATTTTATTAGTTCTTTCAGAACCCTTTCTTCTGTAAACGGACTGGTATTGACCCTTGTCTTCAGAGTGTTTCTCTTATTTAGTTTAGGTATCTCCCCCTCCTCTTCCTTTGTGAATACTGAGCAGAACTAGTCATTCAGTATCCCATCCATTTTATCTGCATATAATTCAGGAACCTTTGGAGCTAGGCATGTCTACATTAGCATGGATAATCTTCTAAATATGGAGAGAACTGGATTACAGCTTTTTAAGTTATAGGGGTTCAAAAGTTTTCTATGCAAATATTTGCAAAAGTTTGTGAAAACACTCAAAATTGTGGATGTTTGTAACTTCTCTGCTCTTGCAGGCATAGACGTTTCATTTGACATGCATATCCGATGTGTATCCTGGTGTCTAACACAACTGGATAAACTGGTTTATCAGTTTCAAATTTACAGAGGAAAAACAAAATAAAATATTGATAACATTTTCTCAAATATTTATGATATCATATAGATGAAGCATCCAGAATTCTTTTTGTGGAATTTAATATTCACAATACATGTACTGTATCACTACTTCATTTGATAGGCTGGGCTTAGCTTTTTGCAGTCCTGCTGTTCCTCTTCAGGGGGCTATTTTTCTCCCCCTTCTCTCTTAGCACAGCCAGATTGATTCAGCAGAACTACTGATCCCACTAATATCCTCTTAGATCTTTACAGTGACAAAATCTTTTAAAACAAAAGTCACCTACTCCTTTTCCTATCAACATATCCTTTTGGAATAGTCAGAATTCTTCCTTGTGCCCCAGATATTGTTTTCCCCACTATATCTTTTTGAGTACCTCTAAGTCCCAGACTTGCAGGTACATTAGGCTCCCTGAATCAGCAATTTACTAAGTGTGATCCTTATATATCCTGCATTCAGTCTGGAATTGTTGACACTCCATGCTTCCTTGCTCTAACTGGGGTGCCTATCATTGGTGTCCTACCTAGCTCAGCTGTCCATTTCTTGGGGAAACTATGCATCTAACTCCTGCAACTGTTGATCCCTGCACTACCTGTCTCTCATACCCCTATCCTTTAATATGAATCACTCAGATAAGACTGAGTGAAATTAGCAAATTCCCATGTTATGGAATTTTCATGAAAGTCCACAATTTTCACAAAGACTCAAGGAATTTTTCTTTACGTACAGATGTTATTTTGCAATTTTTGGAAACAATCAATTAACAAAATTGACACACAGTGACCGTTTAAGGTGTAAGAACCTGACACATTTAATGACATTGCATTCTCTAAAGTTTTAGGGGTTTATAAATTTGCGGTTTACATTCTTGGAAAATTTAAATTTAAAATTTTGTGAAAGTTTGACTACTTTTAATTCAGCCCCATTTAAAGCTGTAAATATGACCTATGTCATAAATGACCATGTGGTATAGTAGTTTAAATGTGTAAAATCTGGTTAAAGTTGGATATGTTGTTTTAAAATTAGAGGGAAATGACAATTTTGGCAAAATGTTTGGCAGGCTATAACTCAGTCCCAGTTGAAGCTAGAAATCTGAAACTACTACATGTACATATATAAATGTAGTGATAACCTGTATACCTGTAAAATCTTATAACATTTCAACAAATACTATCAAACTTATACTAAAATAAAATCAAAATTTTGGCAAAATGTTTGGCTACCTATAACTCAGCCCCCTTTGATGCTTGAGGCTTAAAACTCGGTGCACATACCCATGTTGTATGTTTCCCTAAATTCTACAACCATGGATAAATTTGGATACGAATTTTAAAAAGAGATCAAAATAACAGAAAATTATATTTTGATTAAATGTTTCACCACCCATGTATACCTACAACACTGAAATTCAGCATGATTATGTAAGACAGAACTAATTGTCTACATACAAATAGTGTCACTAGGACGCATACTTTTATCTACTGGTAGCCAGATTAAGATGCAACATCTCATTTTTAGTGGTATTCTGTCAACTTGAACAGTCACATTTAGGTGCCACAAAATAGTCACAAAGAACACTTTGTGGCACTGTTCAAGTTTGAGCTCCTTTGTACTATACATAAAAGGGGTCATAAGCATTTCCCTCCACTGGCACTAGCACAGTTAAATCAGTGGGGACCAGCAAGCTAATGAAGTGCTGTGCTATGCACAGTTGCTTCCCAGCCCCAATCCCCACTGCTACATGCTGAAAAGTACAGTTCCACTGTGGAACTACAGAAAGCAGTTCCACGTGGCTAGCTGAGATGTATGGTAGCTCTGACAGACCCCATGATGGTCTCAAGTGGGGGGGGTCCATGGAACTGAGAGTGGTAAAAGTCCATGTTTAAACAAAAAATGCACAGATAACCACAGATGGGTTGGGGTTCTACTGCACAACAGGAGTGGAATTGATCTCATCGGGCAGTTGAGTGGACTACTGGACTGCCAATGATAGATGTTGTGGAACATAACTGGGATGTTTCACCTTGATTGACAAGTGGGCCATACAATACTGAGTTTAGGGGTTTAGTGGGACTGTCACAGACTGGTTCACTCCTAGAACTCAGCCTGAACTGTTACCATTTTCACCCACCTTAAGACACCTGAAAAAATTACCTTGGTATGCTGCCACCACTCGGCCACAGCCTCACTTGAGTTATCTCTAGGTCTGCATACCACCAGAGTCGCATGTTCATACAGTTCAGTGCTTCTTACCAAAGGGCAAATGATTCAACCTTCTGTCATGGCTGAGACACTTTTTCTTATATATGGTAACTGTAGTCTGCCTCTTTGGAAACAGATCATAGACTTGTAAATTTACTCATGGTTATTTATACCTGAAATGACCCAGTCACAGAAAGCATGAACTATATAAAGTAACATTTAGTATTCCACAATATTTACTTATGTTAAGTATAATGCACACTAAAGACTATGGGTAATACAGTACTTCTACAGAGGCAAAAATAAATGCATCTGAATAGACAGAGATCACACAGAAGAAGCCTAACTCAAAACTATCAAAATTCTAGGCAGAGTAAAAGAAGCATACCCCCAAATGGGAACTTATTGAGTTATGGCAGACTCAAACCTGTGAAACAAACAAATTCATTAAGCCCCCTCCTAAAATAATCCACACCAGAGTGTTAAAGCAGGGGTACCTTGAGCTACTAAAGACACACCTAAGCCACTTGGACTGGACACCAATCGACTCTGCCATTGATGTAAACCAAGCCTTAGACCTTTTCATCAGCCACGTCACTGCAGCCTGCAATATCTTTGCACCTTTCAAAAAGCTGAAGGTCAGGGGCAAAGCTAACCCTTGGATAACCCCCGATCTAATCACTTTACTCAAACATAGGGATCATCTTTGGCACTGTGCCCGTGCAACATCAAAACCTGGGGATATTCATAAATATAAAGCTGCCAGAAATGAGTGCACGAAGGCAGTTAGGAGCACCAAAAGCAACTACTTCAAGGAAGTTCTCTCCAACTCCTGGGGTGATGGAAAAAAATTTTGGAGTAACTTGAAAGACCTTACAGGCAAGGACCCTAAGTCGCCACCCACCATGCTCAACATAAATGGAACACCAACATCTGACCTGTACACCATCACCAACACCTTTAACAATGCGTTCTCCAACTTGGATAGTGTTCTCCCTTCTAATTTCTTTGATGCCCCCTCTGGTAGTAACCCTCCTGCAACTACTCCTCTCCTACACCCTGCCCCATAATTCTACTTCAAGGAGATCACAGTGCATGAAGCCAGAACCTATATTCGGAAGGCCATTCACAATGCAGGCTACAGCAGTGACTCCCTTGACCTGAAGTTGTTAGCACTTGTCCTTGAAGAAGTCCTTGAACCCCTGACAAAGGTCCTCAACCTATCACTAAGGATGTCCTAGTTCCCATCTCGCTGGAAACAGGCGACCATCACACCGGTACACAAAAGTGGAGACAAATCACTGCACTCCAACTACAGACCTATCTCCATCCTCCCTCCATTGTCTAAGGACCTGGAGCACATCGCCTCAAACCAGCTAGTCATGTACCTGGAAACATATGACATCCAGTGTCCTGAGCAACATGGTTTCTGAAAAGGGCACAGTACCAGCACTGCACTATTAGAATTCACAGGCTTCATCCATACCACGCTTGATCAAGGAAACTGTGTAGGGGCAGTATTCATCAACCTTACGAAAGCCTTTGATACTGTGAACCACCCACTCCTACTCAAGCAATTATCAAACATTGGGCTCTCCAATGAAGCACTGCTCTGGTTTTCAAGCTACCTTGGGGAGAGGGTCCAGTGGGTTAGGATTGCCGGTGTCACCTCAGAAGAAAAGCCAGTCCTTTCAGGGGTCCCACAGGGGTCCATCCTGGGGCCACTACTCTTCAGCCTCTTCCTCAATGACCTTCCCAGTGTCTGCCACCAGAAATTACTGCTCTATGCCAATGACGCAGTCATGTTCACCAACCACCAAAATGCAGAGCTCCTCGAGAAACAATTACAGCTTGAATTCATGCGCATCGAAGAATGGCTCAGGTCACTCAAACTGGTCATGAACTACAGCCAAACAAATGTTATGACCTTCTACAATGCCAGGAACAAGTACAAATCCCGTGATCTCACCATCCTAAACCAAACAGGGACCTTACTTGAACACGTTCCTGATTTTAAATACCTAGGTGTCACATTGGACAGCTCACTCGCCTACCATCGGCACATAGAATCTGTCACCAAAGCCACCAACATCCGTATAGGCCTGCTTTACAGGCACAAACACTGCATAACTCCTGACACTCTCCGGACACTCTCCGGTTGGTTATCAACAGCTCTGTCACCTCCATCATCGATTATGGGCTAGCAATTTATGGCTCTGCCTCTGCCCTCCGCAGAATTACAGTTGCACTCAACAAAGCATGCAGGATGCTAACTGGGGCTGACTGACTTACACACACTTGTGACCTGTACACTTGGGCAGGATGGCTTCCTCTCATCAACAGTATCAAACCTGCCTCTTAGCCAAAAAAGTCCTCCTTGGAGTCATACCCCTGGGTATTGAAAAGCTCCTCATTGACCACCACAGCACCCATCGAACTAGAAGTTCACAACAACTAACCTTCCTTGTTCCCAGATGCCAGACTACCATGGGCTAGAGGGCCTTTGCCCACCGAGCACCACAGTGGTACAATACTCTCAACAAAGAAACTCTTATTGCTGCTGCTCTTGGCCCTTTTAAGAAACAACTCTGACTTCATTTCATTTGAGCTAGTCATTATGACTGCCTCGCCTAATCAGGGGCCCACCGCTCACTGCCCTACACTTCAGTCTTGACAGCTACCTCTCCCCACCTTGCCCCCTTCTACCTGCCTATCCCCTTGCCCCGTCTCCCCTTCCTCCCCCCTGGGCATTTCCTGACTTTTATCCCTCCCTTCTCTCCCCTTTAGAGCTCTTACTCTCACCCTTCCCTCTCACCTGCAGTGCTTATTTCTAAGATTGCCCTTGGCTGGTATGTAATGCTACCTAACATTTGGCACATTTTGAATTACTGGAATTTCCTAAGCCTCAGTCTCTTACTTCTTTTTATTGTGTAACTATGTATTATTATGTTGACCTTTGTATGTATGTATATCCCCCATTCATTCTACATGGAACCTTTGTAAATAAGCAGTTCCTGCTCAAAGGTATTTGTAAGCCTAGATTTCAATAAAATAAAATAAAAAAAATGTTGCTAGTTCAAAGTCCCAAAACATAACTAAAACTCTAAGTGCAAACACAACCAGAGATTTCTTCAGCTGAGCAGTCCACTACACTCTAATCACCATATATGCCTCTCTGACATCACAGTCTGGATCATTCCATTGATCCTCAGGGACTTTTTCTAGTCTGGATCAAAGCTAGTTCTTTGTGTAACCCCTAGGTGGTGCTATCCCAAGGTCTATTACCCCTGCCTGCTTGGCTAGTTGCAGGTTAAGGGGCCTGGGTACTGATACGGGTGCCTCCACCTGGAGGACATGGTTGTTGGTAGCAAGGCTAACCTGGGTACAGCCCTCCGGGACACCATAACCCCCCTCTTTCCCCTCTAGTGTCCTACGCAATATACAACAAAACACTTTCACAGTAGCCTCTATTCAGCATACAAATCCCCACACAGTTTGCACTTACCACCAGGGCTGGTTCCATCAGTTTGACCCTGGAGACCCCTTGTAAAACAAAGTTAGGCATAGCAAATGACAACAGTACAGTGCTTTAGGTACAAACTGGAACCACAGTCAAATTAAATGCAAAAAGTGTTAGATCTGATTTATTCAGGGGAATTGAACAAGGGAGGGGTGTAATCAGGTTGACTGATTCTGAAACTGATCTAGTCAGGCAATTATGCATGCACTTTTAGTCCCTACACAGTCACACGCTCTGGGTACCCAGTTGGAAGTAAGGTGGGCTAGCCTGGAACATTGCCCTGAGTAGGCCGGTGTTGCAGCTGGTTGGGGCCCTGTGATGAAAAGAAAAGGTATGCACAAGCACACACAATTTGTAATCCATAGCCTGAAGGCTCAGTTCATGAAAGGAAAAACAACAATGCAATCAGATGACAACAGTTGAGAATTAGCTGTTGTTGCAGGGAGCTACCCTGATTGTTTCTCATGCTACCCAACACGAGACACAGGCTAGATGAAATGGAGACTGCGGGTTGATGACTGGTTTGCCAGGAGAAGCAGGGCCCACACTAATAACTGAGGTGTCGTTCCTGTTCGAGATTGCTGAGCAGGGGCTGATCCCTGGGCAAGTCTCTTGTCGATGATGGTTTCTGTGCCTTAAGTAGCTGGCTGGGCCAGGTGGCAAGGCCCAGGCTGGGTGGAATAATTCGGATTTCAAGTCCGGTAGTGCTGGATGCAGCTTCCAGCAAGCGTGGCACATTTACACAGTGGGGAACCAATTCGCGACCCACTAACAGCACACAGCACATTTATATTAAAGCAATCACCATACCACAATGCAGATGCCAGTCCAGCCACAATATCAGTGTCTCTGAGCAAAATCTGGAATTCTGTGGTAAATGGATGTCCTGACAAGCTGATCGCATCCAGCAAATCTTCGGTCTTCTTCAGGTTTAAATCTGGTCACTCTTCAGTGGCTTTATCACAGTCCAATTTGGATACAGTCCGATTGCTAAGCCTTTCAAAGGATTCCCTCTCGAGGGACAGCAGGCAGACAGGCTAAACTCAGCCTTTCCACCAATCTCCCAAGCAAACCATGCAGGAGCTGCTGCTCAAATCACTCAAGCTGTTTACTCTCGAAACTCTAACTCCAGACTGAATGACTGTAGCAGGCAGCTTGGGAATTTCCCTTCAATCCAAAAGGCTCTGGTTGGTTGATCCATAAGTCTGTCAAAGCAAGGGCTCCCCCTCCAGGTGCATTTAGGCGCCAAAGTCTCAAAACTACAATTTCTACAGAAATACACTCCCACAAGACCCCTGGTGGCAGACTCCATTTTAGGGCCCCTAATGGTACTGATTGGTTCAAATAAGCAGTCCAGGACCAAGATGGTGGTGATAAACAGAACTGTCCACGTTGCAAAGAAGGTAGGTTAGACTAACTACAGTGTCATTACTATTCTAATAGATAATCAGCAAATAAGCTTCTAACAGAGCCCCCTCTGCACAATATCAACGGCAGAATGGAGCGATTATTTTGCAGCCCAGGTGGGACTCGAGCATAGAAACACTCAGCCCCCTCCCAGATTAAATAGGCACCATGTTATAGGCAGCTCTTAAAGAGACAGAGTACAGAAGTATTAAGGCACTCTCATACTAACACTTTTAAAATGCTAAGACACAGGATACCAGCCTGGCAGTGGGTATTTATGCACACTCAAGGAAGACTTTAGGGAACCCCCATTTGTAGGGGGGTTACATTTGGATTGCCTTTTGTTGCCCTAGCTGGCTACAGAGGAGGAACACATCTGCTCTTCATTGGTCTTGTTTACACTTAAAACCAAGTTTTTTTTTGTTATGAAAAGGATTTAACCCTTTAAAATATAACCAAAACAGATGCCTTTTAGATCCAAAGACTTCTGATACCTACCCCCATATGTTTATTCTGTGAGTACAAAGACTGTCTTACACCAAAGGCCACTCACAGCTGAGCTCCCACAGGCAAGGAACTGCTACATTAGGAAATTTTCAATTCTCAACATACATCACCCACTTAAAATAATTTACAGGAAACATAACTAGTAAGATAAAAAATCTGGAGAAAAAACATTACCTGGGTGTTACAAAGACAAATGAGGCAGTAGCATCTCTGCCACAGACCTTTGGTCATGGCTGGCAGTGCGTCAAGCAATAGGTGCATTGCCATGCCCAAATGTGTGTGGGTGCCATAGGTATAGTATTTGGGTTACAAACCCAGTTTGCAATGACAAACCTTTGGTAACCCACATTTACCCTGTGAAGTACCCACCGGAGGGGCGGACTCTTTCCTGGTGACTGAGTCAGCCCTTTGTATATGACAGCTTCCAGAGGTGATGGTACAGGAAGCTTCTGTGTACACCTAAAACCTATGTCTCCCTACTATAACTGTGGATGTGGTTGCAAGAGTTAAAGAATGTGCAATTGCCAAATTCACATAATTTTCATGCAATTTCACGAAAAAGTCATGAATGCAAAAATGTCCATTTTACATTTTTTTGTAGGCATAATGAAATCTGTGACTAGTGATAAGCAGAAGGACATTTAAAATTATCTAACAAGCAAGGCAGGGAATGGTCTCCCTGTCTACGTACCCTTACAGAAATAATTGTATGAAAAATGTTCATGGTGCACACATAAAACTACCCAAGTGATATGTGTGCTGCAAGTATGATTTAAATGTCAAATTGGAACTGATTACATGCACATGGCATGCGTGCATCAAGCAAGTGTGGAAACCATGATTTTTATGTTAAATTGGGAAAGACTGCATGCATGTGGCATGCGTTCAAAAAAGCAAGTAGTCACAGATAACTGCACACATAAAAGTTAAGTGACTTGCTGAGGATCACACCATACACAAGTGGGGGTTGATGAGATTCAAACCTAGATTTTCATGCCTCCAAGTCTCCTGGCTTGCAGTTCAGTGCCTTTAACCACTAAGCCATACTGTCTGTACACATATGACTTGCTTGTACTTCAATACATACTGTATCAGAATACATCTGCACCCATGTGGCATGCTTGTAGCCACTGTTATGCTTTTCAGTTTTCTTCTCTCCCTCATCTCATTTTCACAGTTGAACTGTAGCGCACATACCAATGGAAACACGTGGTTTTTCCCACTCCCAATATACAAACTTAGCCACAAAACCACTTAATTACTTCTGTCTGACCTGTACTCCTACTATTTTCTCTCCATAGTTTTGAATGCTTCCATGCAAACAGACTTTAAGGTACAAACAAAAAAGTAGCAATAACTCGACACACACACCCACGTGGTCAGTCCCCCCATGTACACACACTGTAGTCGGTACGGCCATGCTGCTACAGAAATCCCACCAAGTACAGATATAAGTAAAAAGTCTCTTACTTGAGTACTAGGGAGCCGGAGGCAGATGTCTTTAAGAGATAATGTCCATGGGTCAGAGTGCTGTGGTGTACCCCCCTGAAATGAATGGAGTTATTTTCTATTACTATTTTATGCAGTACGTTATGATGGTGAGTTGGAGAATAATGAAGGCCACTGTTCTACTAACAAGACCCTTGTTAGTTGAGCAGTGGCCTTCATGAATCTCCAACTCTCCATCAATAATGCATAAAATAGTAATAAAAAATACCCCCATTCATTTCAAGGGTGCACACCCCTGCAGTCTTCTTTGTCCTTTGTCATAATGTACTTGAGCATGTGGAAGTGGAGGTCAGCTTCACTGGGGGGGGGCATAAGCCTGATTATAGTGGGGCTCCAATAGTCTGTGCATACCATACTGCTCAACTATCCATGAATGCAAGGGACAGCTCTAGAATATCTGTAACATGTCTAAAAGGTATAACTTATTTGGTTTGCTTGAAAAGTGATATGCAAATCAGGAAAAATTCAAATGTGTAAGATTCATCTGTATATACCCCAGAACGGTGCATCAGATTTGGGCTTAAACCCACCCAGTTACTAACCAATTATTTTCCTGGCTGAAGTTCTGCCCCCCAAAAAAAATATAACTCTGCCCCAATTTTTCTCTCTGACTCCATTTCATTCAATACCCATCTCCTATGGGTCATGAAACTGCCCAAAGGTGAAGAATTGTGAAAAACACATCAATATTTCAGTACTTCTTCCTTCCCCCAATCCCCTTGTAAAAAAAAAGATTTACTTTTACTTACCCAGCCATATGGCCAGAACCTGCAGCCTGGCATAGTGTGCCACCAGCCCAGTTTTCAATCTGCTACCCCTTTCTCCTTTCACCAGAAGCTGGATGCTAGAACTGACCATCACAGGTCCCCAACATGGTCCATGAACAAGTCATCTCGCCATCCAAACCCACCCAACCTGGTTGCTTACTTCTTGCTTGGTTGCTGCTTTGACTGCTGCTGCAGTGCACTGATCAAGGCCTATGAAGGCCACCCACACCGTTGTCACCACTACTGCTAAACCTAGCTTGCTGCCATGGGGGTCTGTGTTGTTTTTTTTCAAGGCGAGCCTAGAAAAGTAAGCAGGTAGCCTAGTCTTGAGTTAGCTTCTAGCTCACCCTCTGCCCCTTCAGCCACCAGGAGAGACGGAGACTCACTAAGAGTAGAACAACAAAAATATGCGGCCACAACACTGCTATTGAGAGTTCAGTGCTCACTGACTCCTCCAAGCTGTAGTGTACAGTCTGTCTACTCTGTGGTGGGAAAGACAGTGTCGCACTTGCAAGGCTCATGCGCTGTTTCTTGGCTGGAGTTCATCCACATCACATGTGATTGTGCTGCTGCTAATAGGTGGAGAGAGAGGACAACACAATACAGACACAGTCGAGTCTGGAGAGTACCTGCAGTGTGAGCACACACAGGCAGGTGGGCACTTATTGTGCAAAAGATTAAATCAAAATTTAAAGCCATTATTGCCGTACCATAAGAACATCCTAGGCACAAATATGGGAGGGGGGCAACTGCCCCCTCTACCCTACCTAAATAGCACCCCTGCTTAATGGTAGAAATTCATTCTCAGGTACTAATGGAATGGTTTCCACTGTATTCTGAGGTACTGTAGATCCATGTTTCATGATGTGCCCTGATCATCATGTGGATTAGTGTCTCTCATTGTCCCTCATTTTAGGTGGCCATGTCCCTCATTTCAGTGACAAAATGTGAGGTATGGTGCATGCTTCCAAGACCCTACTCAGCACAAAGAGTGCTGAGCATGGCCGTAGTGTATATGCTCAATACAGAATGACAAAGGGAAAGTACTGTAAGTGAGATGAAACAGTTATGGAGAAACACATTTGTAGCACTAAATACATATAAAGGATTTGAATGGTCCAAACAAAAAGGATAGGCTTCAACACAGAGGCCCATCTTCGTACATCTGGAATGGGTGATGTTGACTAGCCAAATCCTAGGCATTTAATGCAGTGAGCAAACAATACTTTACAAATTAATGATGATTTAATGACAAAAATCCAAAGCCATTAAACAACCTGCAAAAGGATCAGAATTAATAAGTTTACCTAATTTTTATGGAAATTCAAATAAAAATGTATTTTGACCCCTAGACTGCCAGAAGATTTAGAAGCATAGGTATTTAGGATGTGTATACACCTCCGCAGCACAGCAAGGATTAATGACTCTAATTGTTAGCAGTGATATAAGAAATAAAAACTGATGTGTTTCTGATGAGATTTGCATCAGCTTAGCTGCTGCACACGTGGCAAGCATGCGGCATGTGAACCTGATGTGATGTTTAAATGATGTTCACACCAGCTTTACTGCTGCACTCATGTCAAGCATGCAACACTCGAACCTGATGTGATTTTTAGAAGATGTTTGCACCAGCTAACCTGCTGCGGACATGTCAAGCCTGTGGCATGCAAACCTGATTTGCTTTTTAAACCTGATTCGCTTAGGATCACTTTGTGTATGTGAACCACATGCAAACATTGCACAATTAAGCATGTGGCATGCATTCTGCATGTACACAGCACACCTATAATTCTGTAAGGGTAATGCCTTTATTACAGTAGCCACTGATAATAGTGGGATCAGTCCTCCCCATCCAACAAGGCACCCCAATTTTAGAATAACCACTATGCACATTGGAAGCAGGCCTACCTGGTCTAGGGCAGCTCCCAAATTAAAATTACCACTGCGAGAATCTAGAGCTGCTTTATTTGGAGCTAACTCCTTAGTCTGGTAAAGAGAATAATTAGGGTGGACTATGTATAAACTGCTGAGGGTTAAGGAGCTAATGCAGGGAGAAAAGAAGCTTGAGTATCCTCTTCTTGACTTTACATTTTTCTGCTAGCACTAGCTTGATCTGAGAGTGTGTGTTTGTGTGTTAGCATTTCTGATTAAAGAAGCAAATTTTTATTTCAGGTTACACACTACTAAGAAGTGGGGGATGATCATGACGGACAACACAGCCTGCTTCCATCTTCCACTGGCATCTGTAGACACATGAAAGACATGGGACATTGGTCCCCAAAACATTACTAATTAGGCCAGAGAGTTGGGGGTTATAAAGAGCCCTAGTGTGTGATGGTAGGAGGCAGAGTTGCAGTAGTTTTAAGTTTGTAAATGTGAAAACCTTCTTGATCCTGTGCCTTCTGTGGTGTTTATGGCCATTGTTCTCTCTGAACCCTTACAAAATAATTTTTTAACGTGCTTTCCCCAATCCATTTTGGCTGCCACCTCTCTTCCTCTTTTAGCAGCAGAGTCTGTGACAGCCTGCCCCAATCTGAGCCTCTTCTCTCCTCTAGAGTCAGAAATGAGAGGTCTGGTCTGTAGTCTGCTTCTGCAGGCCTGCTTGACCTGTTGCCACTTTTGCTGTTACCTATTCTCCATTCTCTGTTCATTTTAGCCCTTAACAGTGAACACAAACACCAAGAGCTTCTAGTTTTAAGAAAAATTGAACAGCTGCACTCACACACCAAAAAATAGATGAAATTGTTGTTTCTTCAAGGAAAGCTTCCTTTTTATTGTCAGCGTATTCACCACACAAACATGAGAACAAAATAAAGAAGCCAAGTGGTAGCAAACCACCACTCCCTTACATTTCATCCCTCCCCCCATGGGGGCTTCATCAGAGACTGAGAAACAGTGACTGAGGCATGTTATTTAAACTAACTTCTACCAATGGCGTGTTTAGAACAATCACACGTCATTAATTAATGTAAGTAGCCTCAAATTATACCCAGCAGTGGAAAACCGTAATAATAAAATATCCCAATGTGGCAGCTTCATTTCTGTGATAAGAAGCACATTTTAAACTTGGTTCCTAACATCCACATTTATGTGTTCTCTTCTAGGGTTTATACCTCCGGATTCTGGATGTTATGATCTTATTTATTTCTGTTTGTTTTGTTCCTGATGTAACTTACAGCAATCTCAGGTACCCTTTTTACAGGACTTGTACCAAATATTTGGCACAAGCTGCCATAAATTGAAAAAAGTATTGCAAATGCACCTGATCTTCTTGAATTGGGCACATTTTGTGATGAAGTGTTTGGCGCAACTGTGCTAAAAAACAAATTTGTCGCAGGGCTTGACGCAAACCCTACATCACTATTTGTGAATCGGGCTCTTGGAATATTGTGTCCAGTTCTGGAGGCCACACCTCAGAAAGGATATAGACAGGGTGGTGACAGTCCAGAGGAGGGTAACTAAAATGGTGCAGGTGTTATACAAAAGCCCTATGAGGATAGGCTGAAGATCGCAACATATACCCCCAGAAGTGAGAAGCGTGAGAGTGGACATGATTGAAATCTACAAGTACCTCACAGGAGTGAACAGAGTGTAGGAGGGGAGACTCTTTCAAATGAGAAAGAGCAACAGGACCGGGGGCATGCAATGAAGCTGGAGGAGGAGGTTAAGGGGGATGTGAGGAAGCACTACTTCAATGAAATTGTTGTAGAGGCCTGGAACAGACTGCCTGCAGAAGTGGTGAAATTGAAAACAGTGGGGACCTTCAAGCATGATTGGGGAATATTAATAAATAGGCAGGGAGGAGAGTCTCCAGAGACCACTTAGGGTCTGCAGAGACAGACTAGGCAGGGAACATCTGGGAAGACTAGATGGGTGGGCCAAGTGGCCCATTTCTGCTGACAAATTCTGTATTTTTATGTTTCTTAGGCGCACCCTCACTGTTAGATTGTCATGTTCACAGTGTGAAACTGACTTGAGTGTGAGCGACTGTAAGCCACATAGTGGCAGCAGCAGAGAAAGCTTTGTAGGAATGCACATGAATGCTACTTCAGGACTGCACTTCAGTCATGTGATGTTGGGTTGATGGGGACAGTATGCACCCCATGATGTCAAAATATTGAACATCATGGCATTAGTGCATGCATTCATCACCCTCACAGTCGGCAGTGTGATCGTTTTTTTTTTTGTTTTTTTTAGTCTTTGGTAACTGGGTAAAGCCCACTAGGCACAAGTGCCTGTTTTCAGGAGTTACCTGGGAGCACTGGGCAGTTAAGAGACTTGTTCAGAGTCACACAGTATGCAAGTGGAGGTTGTGAGAATCAAACCCAAATCTGGTCTACTGGATGTCCCAAGCTTGTTCACAGCTTGTTACTCTAACCTCTAGGCTATTCTTCCAGCCTGATCATGCAGTCATGATAACTCTAGGGTCCTAGCAACTGGCCATACAGGGCCAGTTGGTTGGCATAGTGCATGGAAAATGAATGCTGATGATGGCCCCAAGACCCTTGGGCCATCCTGCATATACCTGGGGAATGGACCCATCAGGCCCTGGGCTAATGATGCCACTGCCATCTTCAGCTCCTATGCCTCCATGTTCCTATATAGATTGGTGGGAGCAGGCTTCCATATCCATGTGCATGCCCAATTTTAGATTAGTTGCTGAGCATGGTGGGAGTTAGCAGTTAATGTGAGTATGCTGCAAACAGGCTTCCCAGTCCAATGGGAGGCTCTGATTTAACATAAACTATCAAGAATGCCTGGAATGGGCTCCATAGACCAGAACGAGGCCATTATTATTAATTAGTCACAGAGCTCAATAGGGCTAACCTCATCATGAGTAAAAGGCCTACTTAAAAATGAAATTGTCTCTGGAACTACAAATGGAACATCTGAGAATTAAAGCAGAATCCATCTAGGCTGGCCCAGTGGCATAGAAAGCCAAGGAGCCTAGCACCTTACCTCGTGCCATGCCAGGGACCCTTTTTCGGGAATGGGCTTGGGTCACCAGGGGCTGGCTGGGAGGGAGAGGATTGAGCATCCAGAGGACAGCTCTCCTTTCCTGGGGTGGGGGAGGATTTTCATCTGGACCTTGGCTGCCCCTGGGTGAGGGCCTTTAGGTAGCAATGGCAGTTCAAGCAGCACGTAGGTAGGGGCCACGGTTCCATAGTGTGTGTGCCTCCCCACACACATGCTTACATGTCGCTGTGGCTGGGGAGGGAATATATGAGAAAAATGGAAAATTGGTTGGTGAGGTCTACATGAAGCCCTGCCCACCTACCTCTGTCCACGTGCCATCACCTTGTCTCTGGCCCAAAAATCTGGATGAGTCATTGGGTGGGGGGAGAATGGCCCTCCCCTTCCTGGCCCCACCATCGGGGGGCAATCCATGAGGGATCTAGGGCTCGGAGACCAGGAGAGACAGGTGCCGGGTGAGACGAGGCAGGGACAGAGCTGAGAGACAACTATGGTGACCAAGAAGGAGAAACAGCTTTATTAAGAAAGACTTCATTTAACCAAAGACTCCTAGGGCTGATGTTTAAAATTTTGTTTGGGCCCTAAAGGGTCTTTGCCTGCGCAAACCAGGGTTTACCTCAGATCCCCATGTTGAAAAGGGGCCTTTTGTGGGCAAAGAGGGTTAGCGCCCATGCAAAACATAATGTATGCGGGTGGGCAAGGGAAGGGGCATGGCCATGAATGGCCGTGCTACGCCATATTCAGCGGCTTTGCGCTGCAGAAAAGGGGTTAGCACAGTCCTTTTATGCAGCTCAAATACCACCTATCACAACTCCAACTGACTCCTGGCAACCCTAGTGGCTGCTGGAAGTAATACCACCACCTAGCCGGTTGTCTGCTGGGAGAGCACACCCACCCCCTGTAGTCCATGGCACACCCCACCCCCCCATCACCAGCCCACAATAACATAATACCTTCCCTGGTGCTAGTGTTCCCCTTCCCTCCGATAACAAGACTGTATTAAACTAGAAACTTCCCTGGAGTTAGTGGTCCCTTCCTCCTATTGCCAGCCCGTATTAAGCTCAAAACTTACCTGATGCTAGTGGTCCCTCCCCCTCCAATCACCAGTCCATATTAGAATCAAAACTACCCTGGTGCTAGTGGTCCACCCCCCCCCGATCGTCAGCCCATATAAAACTCAACAATTTCCTAGTGCTAATTGTCCCATCCCCTCCGATGACCAGCCCATACTAGAATCAAAACTGCCCTGCTGCTAGTGGTTCCCCATCTCTGATCACCAGACTGTATTAAACTCAACACTTCCCTGGTGATAGTGCCCCCCCGATTGCCAGCCCATATTGGGATCAAAACTGCCCTGGTGCTAGTGGTCCCCCCCACCAATCACCAGCCCATAGGAAAACTGACAGCCCTCCCTGGCATCTAGCGGCCCCTCCATGGCACCGAATATTGACCCCCCTCGTCGCCTTACCAGTATCCTCAGTGCCGCAGATGTACATACGGTGACCAGCACAGCCCTCCTTTTACCTCTTTGGCTGGCCGCTGTATGTCCAGGCAGAGAGTGAGCATCTTATTTGTAGGACAGGGTGCGTCACCCTGTCCTACTGTATAAACAAGACACGCGCTCCCTGCCTGGACATACAGTGGCCAGCTGAGGAGGTGTGAGGATGGCTCCACTGGTCACCATATGTACACCTGCAGCACTGATGATACTAATAAAGTGATGGGGGATGGGTATTCAGTGCTGCTGGGGGGACACTACAGGCCAGGGAGGGTTGTCGGTTCTCCCACAGGCTGGCAATCGAGGTGGGGGGAACCACAAACTCCAGGGAAGTGTTGAGTTTAATACAGGCTGGTGATCAGTTGGGAGGGACAACTAGCACCAGGGCAGATTTGATTCTAATACAGGCTGGTGACGGGGGGGGGCCACTAGCATCAGGGAAGCATTGAGTTTAATACAGGGTGATGACTGCAGGGGTGAAAACACTGGCACAAGAAAAGTGTTGATTTTAATATGGGCTGGCAATCGGGGGGGGCTATTAGCACCAGGAACGTTTTGAGTTTAATATAGGCTGGCAATCAGAGGGGGTGGAACCACTACCACCACGGCAGTTTTGATTCTAATACGGGCTGGTGATCAGAAGGGGAGACCACTAGGCACCAGAGCAGTTTTGATTTTATTACAGGCTGGTGACTGGAGGGATGGGGGACCACTAGGCACCAGGTAAGTCATAATTTTGTTACAGACTGGTGACTGGAGGGAGGGGGAACCATTAGGCGCCAGGGATATCTACACAGATCTGGGACGGGGCAATGGGGGGGGCAGTGCTGTGTTAGCCTGCCTTGATACCAATACAAATGAGGCCATAATGGGCCCATTAGCACCTTGCATGCCCAATGGACTCATTTGCATGGGTCCGTTTGAACATTGCAGATAGTGTTCTAGCGCTATCCACTCTACTGGCAAATTCGAGATCCATGTTGGGGCAGCGCTACTTCACTTAGCACTGCACTGACATGGCCTATTATTCAGTTGAATAGCTCTGTTGCGCCATTTGACTGAATATCGCATCTTTGGACTCCTAGGCAATTGCAAGGCGCAGCCAAAGTTGCGCTCCACTTCACACTATTTTGACTATCGGGCCCCTGAAATGACTTTGAGGTTTGCTTTTGTTGGTCAGAGTGATTGTTATGTAGTATTTTCTTGTGTTTGTGTTGAGTTTGTAACTGTATTTTCTGTTTAGGAGATGAGGGCTGAATTAGCTGTATGTGTTGTTGAGCTCTTTTCTGAAACATTTCCTTAAACAAGAGTCCACGTTACATTTATTTGATTAGTTTCAGTCACACTAGTAAAAGGATATACTTATATTATTTCAGACTGGCTAGGCCAATATTTTTTTTGTTTCACCTTCTTAAAATCCACCTGGGAGAATTTTCACCTGGGATGAGCTTATGAAGCCTTGTGAAAACACTTAAGGATGAAAATAAAATATTTGGGTCTCAGACAGGAAGAGTTTAGGTCCCAGCTGTTGGAGCTTCCTTGATGGGGCACAGAGCTTAACTGTTTCACTCAGTTTGTATCTATGGGACTAAAGACTTCTGAAATGGCTTTAAGATGTAACAGATTATTGACATGTGTTTACCCATTCTGATCAAGTCATCCAAAAAGCATACACTCAGCACTGAGGCACACATAATGTAACTGGTTCTAAGGCACCTTCAGAAAGAGCAAGGAGTTGTTTGAAAATGTTTGGCCTGGTGTGGTAGTGCTGCACTTCCTAACATAGGTTTACCAGTTTTTTCATAAATAAGTGTCCTTTTTGTACCAGACAACCAATATCGTGTTTTTTTTTATAGTCTGTGGTTGCCTGACCACATTCTCTCTTCAGATATTGTACATCTATATACTATAAAATGCCTAAAATACCATAATTCATGCATTCATATTATGTCATGCTCGGGGATTTACAGACTCACAATAACACAAATTTATTTTTGTGTGCCACGTACCAGCAAGTCAACAGGTAATGTGGATGTTCATAACAGGAGGCATACATATTGTCTGAAGAAGCTGAATCGGGCCTTTTTTAATATTGCTTACTAATCCTATCTCCCTTACATATGACATTTTTGAAACCCCTCGGGGGGAAGGCTCACTCCCACATTGTTTAGCATATCTGCCATTTCCCCCCCCAAGTGTCCGGTGTCTGGTCTCTAGAAGATGGTGTTAGCTGAGACAGTCATAGGAGGCCTGAGACAGAGCTGAAGAAAGAGATTCATATAAAAAATTATATATACGGTAGTTACATTGTTCATTGTTGTTTCAGAGGGGATAGTGGGTTCAGAGGGTTAGGGAAGTTAATGAGTCACTGCATCAGAAATGGCATTTTCTTTTTTTTTAAATTTAATAAGCTTTATTGTTTCAAACAAAGAAAAACCCAATCACACATGAACCTCAGACAATGAACTAGATAATGTGACTTAGCATCATAAAACCAGCAGACAACAACAATCCCACAGACCCCCCCAAAAAGAGAAAGGCCTCCCCCACCACTGTTGAAACCCCTCTCCCCACCCTGTCCACCTTACCCACCCACGAAGTGAATGGAATGCTGTAAATAGTAGTACTGGCATTTTCTGACACAGACCATGTGGGTTTAGTGTCTACCTGGCTCTGCACTCAGTAGCATGAAGCAGTTATAAGAGGTACGAGAGAGAGAAACCATGTTAAACATATATTTTTATTAAATCAGTTGTTTGTTTGTTTAGGGGATCATGAAGTTAGTCAGTCACTGTCAGCACCAGTGTTTCTCAACATGGATAGTGTTAGTTCAGCATGTGTTTAGCACTGTTGTCTTCCCTCTTCTGCCTATGCTGGCAGAGTCTGCATATGATCGGGAGATCCTGCCACTCTTGAAGACCAACCTTTTCTTAAATTTGTTGCAACAGTTCTTCGATTTCTTAGCCTAATCTATCCTTTACAATTTCTAGTCCATATGGTTGACCTCATATGGGCACCCCCTTCCCCTTTCTTGACTCTGCTATAGTGTCCTCTTTAATTTTCCTTTCCCTCTCAGGTCCACGTAGAGGGAGGTTATTGTTGTGACCTCCAAGCTGATGTAAAACAGCAGGTTATGTTCCTCATTGTTGAATTTAGTATGCAATGGCACTATGTCATAAAATACCTTGATGTATATGCCTTATGTGTATGAAACCTGTAAATGTTGAAAATACCATGGCACTAGGTGTTTTTGATAAAGGTAAAAAGTACTAGGTGACCGTATTATAAAAATTATGTTACCGGGGTAAAGATATCAGTTTTTCACCAAAAAGTTAGACCAGTAGATCAGTATGCCAGTAGGTGCTAACTGCAGAGGAAGGACACTCATAGTCTGTTGCTACAAACTGATGTACTGAAGAAGGGATATGCCATTGCTGAAGGTTATCCCCAGTGTTTTAAATAAACATCACACAGAGATTGTGTGTTGAACCTGAAGTTCTGCGTCTGGTCTATCTGCTATCCCACAACCCCTCCACACTGCATGATGTACAGTAGCTGGTTCTAAGGCACTACAACTGAAATTCCTGTAATGTTGTCACTGTAGAAACAGGCATAAAACTGGGATACTATAAAGAAACTATAGTTTCACAATATTTACTGTAATTTTATTTTCACGGAAAGTGGTGTCCCTCAAATAAACTGAATATAGTTACAGTAAATATGAACATTTTACAGTATATTTATACCCTTTCATTGTGGGAGTGTGCTGTGTGGTGTCACTGTGTGGTGTCACTGGTGTGCCCCATCACAATTCTTACCCACTGCTATGAGTGGTCTGGCCGCCGGTGCACCTGGATCCATATAAAGACTTTCAAGTGGCCATGTGCATGCTTTCATATGTGCTTTATTTCTCACCAGTATAAAATTCTTGCAAGCGGACGTGTACTATAGTGGTGTGCATGACTGACTTTTGTAAAGACTTAAATTGGAATGTGGGCAGGGGTGCAGCAATGGAGTGTGCAGCCAGTACAACTACACCAGGGACCATAGACTGAAGGGGCCCAACCTAGGGCATTTACCCCCCTCACAGCAACATTTTGCCAGTGAGGTCCCCAATAGCGACTACAGCACCTAGCCGTGGTTGGAGACCCGCTGGAACCCAGCGCTGCCTGTCGGGGGTCCGGCACCCCACCCCCAATCAGCTGCAACTAGAGTTCAGAATTCTTTAGTTGGGTCAGTTTGAGGGGGGATGAAGTCCCCCCAAGAAAACAAAGAAATCACTAGTGAACCAGCAGCCAACTGCAGAATGCGGTCAACCTGCAGGTGTTGCTAACAGGGCATTCAACAGAATTTCTGTCAGACTTCTGTCATGGAGCCAGCCTAGGGAGTGGGCCACAGCTGTGACCATGCTATGTATAGCACTGCAGGCATGCTGGGCAGGCACGTTACCTGACCCAACCGTCCAACTCCTAACTAAGGCACGCCAGCCACACACCACCCATCCTCCTGACTGACACCACTACAACCACGTGATAGAATTGAGAGCCAGCAAAAACACATCATATGGGTGAGCGGGGGCTTGGGAGCCAACAAAAGGAGCTGCCACCAATTTCCGATGCCCGATGCATGCTGTGCATTCCTGAACAACCAGTCAGGACTGACAGGTGAGGCAGCGAACAGAAGATTGCCTGCCTGACAATCCTGACCAATAGTCATAGGCAGGAGGTAGATTGGAAGAGGACACGTCACACACAGGGCGGCACTTTGGAAGAAGATAGAACTGAGTGTCGTTACCAGGATGGACGGCTTATGGCTAAGCAGACTGCTTTTGCAGAGTTCAGTCAGACATTAGTCATGCTCTTCTAAATCAAAACAGTTTCTGCTCACATCACTAACCAGAAGCACCTCACCCATCACACCGCACCGTATATTGTGTGGGCTTTAGGGGGTTTGCTACTTACTTGGTTTGACTTGGGAGGGGAAGAGAAACAAATGGAGTTTTTTTTCATTTTGCCAGGCTCCCCCCCAAAAAAAATGAAGGTGAAAAGGGAGAGACTGGAGAGGAGAAGGAGATTGTTTATTATCGTAGGAAAAAGGCAGCCTTAGACAGGGCTGGTGGGTGCTGCTGCACATCTTGAACTATACATCTGAAGACCACTTCACTAGTTGACTGAGAGTGTACCAAGAATGTAATGCTCCCCCCATGTATGGTTAAAAATTTTAACCATACACGTTGGGGGGGGGCATTTCACTCCTTGCACCAGGGGCCCATGCCAACCATGCTAGTCACTGAATGTGGGTGACACCTTAATGTGCTCTCTTCATCATCACTAAACAACTAAAATGGTGCAGGGTCTACATCAGAAACCATATGAAGAGAGACTGAGAGAGCTTAATATGTACACCCTTGTTGAAAGGAGGGACTGGGGGGACATGATAGAAACTTTTAAGTACCTCAAGGGAATCAACAAAGTCCAGGAGGGTAGCACCTTTCATAAAAAGATACGTGTAAGAACAAGGGGGCACAATTTAAAGTTAGCGGGGACGGCTCAGGGGTAATGTGAGGAAATTATTTTTCATGGAGAGAGTGGTGGACGCGTGGAAGCGCCTTCCTGGAGAGGTTGTGGGGTCTAAAACAGTGGGGGAATTCAAACATGCATGGGTCAGACATAAGGCAATTATAGTGGGGGGTTGCAGGAAGTAGGCTGTTGGTTAACTAGAATCTGCAGCTTATCCAATAGGTAGGGAAATGGGCAGACTGGGTGGGCCAAGTGGTCCTTATCTGTCGTCAAAGTCTATGTTTCTATGTTACTATAGTTTATAGGTCTTGCACAGGGACATGTGGTCATGAGTGAGTCCGTATTTTTCCTTTTGACTGGGTGTGTGCGTGTGCGTGTGTGTGTGTGTGTGTGTGTGTGTGTGTGTGTGTGCGCGTGCATGAGCGTTTGTGTGTGTGTTTGTGTGTGTATGTCTGTGTCTCCCCAATGTGCCTCCTTCTTCACCACTTTATAAGCCTTACACAGGGGCATGTTCCCACAAATAGAATTAGCATACCAGAAAACAGTACTGGTGTCAGCAGAAGGTACACTAACAAGCTATTCCCTTAAAAGAAAGGGAAACTCAGATAAAAAAATAAAGCTAATTTTCTGCTGCTTGATGTTGCCATAGTAGTCACTTCTGTAAGCCAGTCACTGGTTCTACTAGCCACAGAAGGAAATATGGAAAGCATGAATTATCCACTTAGGCCCCTGCACTATGGATTTCCCAGCTCAAGATAAGTGGAATTGCATGTTCAGCAATATCTGTATTTGTCTTGTAATATTAATCCTTACATTCTATGATGAATATTACTGTTTGAAATGTTAACTGCCTTTGTTATGTTTGTTTTTTTGTTAAGTATACGTTCTGAAAGTTCTTGTTTATTTTTTTTATTTATTTGATATTTTATGACTAGGATGGTCATGCAGAGCCAGAGCCTGTTTCCAGGAGCGATCCAGAGAAATGGTTATAAGTAGGATTGAGCAGTAACAGATATAGTGAAAACAACAGTGAACATTCCTTAACAGTATGTGTAAGGAACGTCAGTCAATGGCAGAAGTATAAAACAATTCAAAAATTTTGCAAATGCATGAGTTACAGAGAAGAACAGCAATAATGAGAATATTATCTGTGCAGTTAGCTAGCTAAGAAAGAAACTGTGAATTAGGGGGCGTGGCTTAGGCAGAAGGATGCCAGGTGTTTGCATTTAAAAACTGACCTAGATAGCTTTTGGCAGGGAACAGCAAGAGGAAGGAGCTGCTGTTAGAACTTTACTGGGACTATATTGCCCTCCATCCCTCCCCTGCACACCCGCACCCTTAACCGGTTCTACTTTTATAGGCACAGAATTTGACTGACAACAGGAACTTTCTGTTTGGGACCAGGATGGGAGTGATCACAGAAGCACAAAAACCTCACCATCCTAGAAGTAAAAGAGTAGCTCTCCATCCCCGCCTAGCTGCTGGAGGTATGACTCTGAGCAAGTAAGAAGGAGACTACTGAGGAATATACAAACTTTCTGTCCCAGAACAGGAAGATCAGGAACTTTAAGGGCACGGAGGCAGTAGGAAAGTAGGAAGAAAAAAAAATTATATATAAAAAGAAAAATAAAGAGAGAGAGGAAAGAGTAAGTATACAAACAACAGTTAAGGGGCCACAAATAAGACATGATGGCAGTGATGCAGTGCAGTGGCTGTGGAGCAGCAGTCTTTCAGGAGACGTTTTGGAAAATGCAGTGTTGTCCCATCTCAGGCACCTCTCTGGTCTGAGGGATGAGGTTGCTCATCTCCAGGCTGTGTTGGCCAGGATTTGGGGGACCTCCTTTCCCACCCAGGGACCACCAGAGCTACCACCGCTGCCTCAGAGGTTGACAAGAAAGAGGAGTTGAGTGGACCAGAGTGGGCTCAGGGAGGGTGAGGGTGGTGGAACAGAGGTGCATCCCTCCAGTTGTACCTCTCCACAAGTCATATGCCGTTCTGGCAAAGTGTGGTTCCTTTATGGAGGTACCTGCAGTGGAGACCAAGGAGGATGCTGGGAACCTCCAAAAAGGAGATCCACAGGAGGGTGGCATGGGACCCCAAGGGGAAGAAAACAACTCCTGGTGGGGGACTCCATCGTTAGGAGGGTAGAACTGGATGAGGGAGGGGAGAGGAATGTAAGGTGCCTGCCTGGTGCCATGGCTTGGAGGGACAGGGAGCGAATCCTCAGGATCGCAGTAGCAGCTACACGAGGGAGGGAGCTGAATGTCATTTTTCCACCTAGGGACAAATGACCTGACTGGGAAATGGATCAGAGCAGTGCAGGAGGAGTTTGTGGAGTTGGGGAGAGGCTCTAGACAAGTAGCACACATAGTAACCTTCTCGGAGGTGCTGCTTGTCTATGGCATGGGTGAGGCTAGGGTGCTCCACACCATGGGATTCAATCAATGGTTGAAAAACTGGTGCAGAGATCAGGGCTTTGGCTTCATTGTGGACTGCGGGTCCACATGGAGGGATACAGGCCTATACTCATGCAATGGTCTGCATCTGTCCAGGAGGGGAACCAGGTTCCTAGATGATAGGTTTAAATGCTTAATTGGCAAGCATTTCAACTATCCAAGGGGGGAGGCACTGAAAAGGAGAAGGGAAATCCTACCCCCCCAAAATCAGGGTAGTTAGTGAGGTAAACACCAAGATAGAGAAGTCGATAGGGAGAAGGGCAGGGGTAAATGGGGAAAAAGACAAAGGCAGTAAGGACAGGATGGGGCAAAAAGGGGCAAGGCCATCAAAAAATGGAGGGTAATGAGTACCAATGCCCATACTCTAGGTAACAGGCTCCCTGAACTGGTGGCCATGATGGAAGAGGGATGCCTAGATATCATGGCAGTCACAGAAACATGGTACACAGAGAACCATGACTGGAATGTCAACATACCAGGGTACACAATCTACAGGAGGGACAGGGAGGGTAGAAGAGGAGGAAGCGTAGCTCTCTATGTAAGGGAAGAGATTAAATAAATGGAACTAAAGGGTAAACAGGAAGGAGAGGAGGCACTGTGGGTCACCCTGGAGACTGGAAATGGCACCACAATCCACACAGGAGAAGGAAATGGACAAGGAAATGATAGAAGGCATCCTTAGGATGGCAGAGAAAGGGGAGATATTGCTGATGGGGGACATGAATATGTCAGATGTTAACTGGAGCACCTTTGCTGCAGCCGCATCCAAGAGCAGGGCCATTCTCGATGCCCTACGGGGGCATTCCTTAGACAGCTAGTGTTTGAACCCACTCAGAAGGGAGCAATCTTAGACCTGGTACTCTCAAATGGGGACGGAGAGAGGCTCTCAGATCAAGAAATGGGTAGCTATCTGGGAACAAGTGACCACCAAACAATGTTGTTCATGATAAACTCAGCTGTAGAATCAAGCCATACAAAAGTGAAGGTACTGGACTTCAGGAGCGCTTATTTTGTCAAAATGGGAGAGTGCCTCAGAAAAGTGCTAGCAAAACAGGCAAGACGAAAGAGTGGAGCAACAATGGGGAAGCATCAAAACTGCCATCACAGTGGCAACAAGCCTTTGTGTGAGGCAAATAAACAAATCAAAATGAAAGAAAAAAACACTATGGTTCTCAAAAGAGGTGGCGGGGAAGGTCAGGGAGAAAAAGATAACATTCAGGAAGTATAAGGAAACACAGAAGGAGCACGACGGAGAACTGTACTGGTTAAAGCAGTAGGAAGCGGGGAAGGCAGTCAGAATAGCAAAGTCCCAAACTGAAGAAAAGATAGCCAACTCAGTTAAGAAGGGGGATAAAACCTTTTATAGGTACATTAGGGAGTGAAGAAAGACAAAGGGAGGGATACTGAGGCTGAATAAAGAGGAGGGTGGGTGGGACGAGAGGGACAGTGAAAAAGCAGGGATACTGAATAAATACTTCTGCTCAGTATTCACAAAAGAAGAGGAGGGGGAGGTAACTAATTCAGTCAATAGAAGCACTCTGGATTGGGAGGTCGATATCAGTCCTTTCATGGAAGAAAGGGTTCTGAAAGAACTCCTAAAACTGAAGGTGGACAAAGCAATGGGGTCTGATGGGATTCACCCCAGAATTCTAAAATAACTAAGGGGATAACTAGTAACACCACTGACTGCCCTTTTTAACAAATCATGGGAGGATGGTGTGGTACCTGAGAACAGCAGGAGGGCAGATGTGATTCCCCTTCACAAAAGTGGGAGCAAGACAGAGACAGGAAACTACAAACCTGTTAGTTTGACTTCAGTGGTAGGGAAAATGATGGAATGACTTCTGAAGGAAAGAATTGTTGAGTACCTAGAGGCCAGTGGGGCACGGGACCCAAGGCAGCATTGAATAACAGTGGGAAGGTCATGTCAGATGAATCTAATCAATTTCTTTGACTGGGTGACCAAAGTAGTAGACCAGGAAGGGGCTGTGGACATGGCCTACCTAGGCTTTAGCAAGGCATTTTATACAGTCCCACTCAAAAAATTAATAAACAAATTAGCCAGCCTAGGAGTGGGTCCCAGGGTGGTATCCTGGGTAAAATATTGGCTTGACAACAGGATGCAGTGGGTAATAGTAAATGGAGTCCACAGTGAAGAAAGGGGGGTTACTAGTGGGGTACAACAGGGTTCAGTACTGGATCTGATCCGTTTTAATGTCTTTATAAGTGACATTGCAGAGGGACTGGAAGGAAAAGTATGTCTCTTTGCAGATGACACAAACATCTGCAACAGAGTTGATACACAAGGTGGGGTGGAAAGGATGAGAAGGGACTTGGCAAAGTTGGAGGAATGGTCAAATGTATGGCAACTTAGATTCAACGCAAAGAAGTGCAAAGTAATGCACCTGTGAAACAAAAACCCAGAGGAAGAGTACACAACTGGGGGCAAGATACTGACAACAACAAAAATGGAAAGGGACCTGGGGGTAGTCATATCAGATGACCTAAAGGTGGGCAAGCAATGTGAGAAGGCAATAAGGAGGGCTGGGGGATACCGGGATGCGTAGGGAGAGGCATCACCAGTAGAAAACAGGAATTTGTTATCCCTCTGTACAGACAGTTGGTGAGACCCCATCTGGAGAACTGCATGCAGTTCTGGAGACCCCATCTATGCAAAAATATAGACAAGATGGAGGCTGTCCAGAGTAGGGCAACCAAAATGATGCAGGGTCTGCACCAGAAAACATATGAAGAGAGAGAGAGACTAAGGAGCTTAATATGTATACCCTCAAGGAAAGGAGGGTGAGGGGGGACATGATAGAATCTTTCAAGTACCTCAAGGGAATTAACAAAGTCCAAGAGGGTAGCAGCTTTCAGAAAAGGAAATGTGCAAGAACAAGGGGACACAATTTGAAGATAGAGGGGGATGGCTCAGCGGTAATGTGAGGAAGTATTTCTTCAAGGAGAGGGTTGTGGATATATGGAATGGCCTTTCTGAGGAGGTAGTGGAGTCAAAAATAATGGGGGAATTCAAGAATGCATGGGACAGATATAAGGCAATTCTAGTGGGGGGTAGGAGGAAGTAGGCTGTTGGTTAACTAGGATCTGCAGCTTATCCATTAAATAGAGAAATGGGAAGACTAGGTGGACCAAGCAGTCTTTATCTATCATCAGATTCTATGTTTCTATGTACACCAGACTGAAGTTGAAGCCATTCTATCTTCCACTTTACCACAGAAAAGTTTACTAATTACTACATTAAGGTACAGCAGTTTAGCACTTTCCCATACAGGACAATTATTCAGAAGACCACATTAGCTGAAGCATTACCTTATTGTGTTAACCAGAATATAGTAACACTTCAGCTTGAGTGGTATCTTGAATGATATTGTTGTAAGGGAGAAATAGTGTAATGCAGTACCTTAATGTGGTAAACTGTTCTGTGGTAAAGTAAAAGATAAGGATAGTTACCACTGTATGTCATAGTTGGCCTATACTGTTCTTATCAAACATTTAATAAAAATGGAAGGACAGCAGTTGTGAGTCCTGAAGTCAAGTCTAAGTCTAAAAAAAAAAATGCCAAACAAATTTGACAACCGAGGGCATGAGTGAGGAAAACAAACTGTCTGGGACCATTTGATGGGGAACTCCTTGCATGTTAAGCTCCATCATTATTTAACGAAAAGACATGAGATAACTTTGCAGTTACAGTAGTTAGTTAGTTGGTTGTAATTTTAGACCAGGAAAGGCAGAGTTAACTGTACAGCTCATTTCCAGGTCCACCCTGAGAGTAGGTTTTATAGACCTGTTTTACTGCCTGGAGGAATGTTGACCAGGAAGTCAGGAAAAATCTGCAAATGAAACACACAGACAGAGCCATGTCCAAGACCAGAGCTGGTGCCACCTCTGGTATTCTACCCAAATCAAATGCTGTAAGAATGAGGGCCACAGTATTCTCCAGCTCGAGCAGTTCAGATCACTGGCATGCACATAACCAGTTGCTAAGTAGGTACTTTATTGTTTAACTCACACAATCTGTTCCATCAGTGAAATGCAAAGTTTTGGGTATTCCAACAGCCACTAAAGATGGGCAGAAGGGACTTTGGGTTAAAATCTCATTCAAAAGATGAGACCCCCCAACTGTGAAGTACCCCCCTAGTGGCACACTACAGTGTCAGTATTGGGTAGTAGCCTAAGTTTCTTGTGTAGGACTAGAAGGTATGACCTCTTGACATTCTGACTCAAGGGGTGAGCATGAAACCTACAGTACTGAATACTAATGCAGATAACCTGTAGGGGCTTCTAAAACTATCATCATCATAATCTAGCAGTTGCAAAGAAGAACATTTATTTATTTATTGCTTTTGGTAACAGGGTAAGACCCACTGGCATAAGTGCATGTTTTCAGGGGTGACCCGGGAGCATGGGGTGGTTAAGTGACTTGCTCAGAGTCACACAGTATGCAAGAGGAGGTTGTGGGAATCAAACCAAGGCCTGCTGGATGTGCCAAGCTCATTTACAGCTTGTTACTCTAACCTCTAGGCTATACTACCAGCCCAATAGCACAGATGAGGCAGAGACTGTAATATGGATACCCAGTCATGAGAAAGGAACAAAGAAAAATAAGCATTTGTCAGTGCTGAACATGTTTGCTTGTATGCTGTTTAAAGCTGCAGGCATACTTTTCTTCTTTCTGTAGTCAATGTCTCATGGACCTTGGGTTCCACTGGACTAAAGGGCACAGAGTTAAAAATGGTGAACAGAGTAAACAACATCTTTGTAAGTGCACCATTTCGTATGAATAGAGGGGGGGCAAGGGGTGGGGGTTAGCAGGAGTTTAACCTCTGTGCTATACAATTGAGCAGATGTGCTTGACCGTTTGGCCTGTATCTGCTGGCACTTTCGTATGTTCATATTTCTTCATAATTTCATTGTTTTTTGACATTTGACCCCAAAGTTCCAACATAGTCTTTTTTATGACACCATGTTATGATCAAGGAAGGTGGAATTTTTAAAATCTCATCCAAAAGGTGATTTCGCAGAGTGACTGCAAAAACATGTTTTGGAGGGGTTTTGAAAAATGACACCCATCATGTTCATGAGGTGGGGTAACACAAGGGCAATGTTGACAAGTTGGGGTCAAAGTGGTACGGTATGGTAAAATTGTATTCATATTTCATATGAACTGGAGACTCAGTTGAGCAGAGCTCATTTTCAGTGGGGTCATTTTTAAAGTAAATTCAATTGCATACATTTGTTACAACAGATAAAATACAAGAAGGAATATAATAGTATTACAAAGAAGCAGCAAAACATATATTATATACGATACATGACACAGATAAAAATAAAAAAAAATAAACTTTTAAAGTGCATAGATTTCTACATTAACCAGTATTATATTTAGAACAGCAAACTGAACTAATCTGAGCTTGGCTAAACAACCATTTGCCGATCCTGCTTTTTAAGGTTTTACCCTGTAGTAGTCTTAAGTGGGAAGGCAAATTATTCTATAAATTTGGGGCCATTGTGAAGAAATGAGATTGACCCACTTCAAGACTGTATTTTCTTAGAAGAAATTCAAATTCCAGAGACTGATCTTAAACTTGCCTTGATTTTTCTACATTTAAGGTTCATTGATAAACTATCTGATAGTTGATTAATATAACATTTCTACATAAACATAATTATGTTATGATTTCATCCATCCTTTAATTTCAACCATCCTAGTCTTCTAAGAAGATCACAGCTATTTGTCCTATAAGGGGCAACGAGTATGATGTGGGCAAATCTAGTGTACATAACATAGAGCTTTGCCAACTCCAGCAAACACTAGGTCATTATAATCAAAGAGAGGTATTACCATGGTGTTCACTACATGATTTCTAGTTTCTTTATCCATACATTTTTATGTTTATGAAGGATTCCCAAGCATTGTCCCAGGTTTTTCAATACATGGTCTACATGTACATTCCATCTGAACTTGTCATCCAGCCACACCCCTAAACATTTATAACCCTGTACTTGTTGTATTACTTGGTTCTCAGAAGTTAGTTATACATAAAATAAGGCAGAAGGAATCAATCCCCTTTTCCCTCTGAAAAAGCATAACATGAATTTTCTTTGCATTAAGGGTGAGTCTAGAATAACAAAAAACATTTTGAAATTGAGTAAAAGTTGCATGTAGTTCAGATTCAATATACGATACTGATGATCCCTCTGTGTATAACACAGTGTCATCTACGTAGAGATGACAATGGATTTGAGAGGACATTTTGGGACAATTGTTCATGTAGATATTAAACAACATCATACCTAAAACTGAGCCTTGGGGGACTCTTGATTAAATAGAAACTAGGTTAGACCAAACATTGCCCATGGCCACAAGATGCTGGCACCCTTTTAAATAGGAACCAAACCACTCACGGCTCCCTGAGACAGTCCCACTTATTACAATCAGAACAGGAGGATGTCATGGTCCAAGGTATCAAAAGCTTTTGGTAAGTCAACAAAAAGAGCTCCAACATACATCCTCCAATCCAGAGCCCACTGCAGATCAGATGTGACCTTAACTAATGCAGAGGTGGTACTGTGAAGGGCTCTAAACCCTTATTGAAAATTATTGAGTACATTATTTTTATCTAGAAAATTCACCAGTTGTTTTCCAATTAGTTTTTCAAAGATTTTTATGAAACTGGTGGCAATGAGGTTGGACAGCAATTTCCTTTACTTTTTTTTAATCAACAGATTTATTTTTAACATTTTGAAGAACCAACAGCCCTGTCACCTGGTAGAACTGCTTCAACCACAATATAACTCTTATCTCTTAAGGTCCTTAAATCTTGCCTTGCTTGCTGTCCCTAAATTAAGGATTGACCTTGGAGCAACGGCATTTTAGTACTTCATTCCTAGGCTATGGAATACTTTTCCTCCTGAGATACATGCTTGTTTAACATCTGTAGGTTTCCATAATGTATATCTCATACACCTTCGAAGTAGTTCTGCATATAAATGCTTTAATACAAACTAGATTATACCTAAGCACCACTTCTTACTACCCCTATGGATTACCCTGTCTTGGGTTATCTTTTTGTTGCAGCTATAGAATACACTCTACTCGTATTACTGAGTGTGGCTTTCGTGATGCACCTCTGGTTGTAGCTATGTCCTTTCAGCTGTACTTACTATCTATGATTTTGTTCCATCATATGCTTACATGTTCCTCTTCTGCTTATTGTTATACATAATTATTTATCACAATTACCTTGCTCTGCCTACCTTACTCCTGTACATTGTTAATACCCTTTGTTATTCTATGCAATGTATGGTTCTCTATATTGTAATATCCTAGGTCATACCTGAAAAAAAGACATCTTCTGCTTTGTGTACCTACCCAGTTAACAAAAACTAAGTAAAAAATAAATATATTGGAATAAATTTAGCAAGTTTCCAATCATGGGGCAGATACAAATTTCCAATCATGGGGCAGATCAGCACAGCAGTAGTCAAGGACAGGTCACTATATCAGCCACAGGATAAGCAATAAGAGGTGCTGCATATTTAAATAGCCTTACTGGAATTTCATCTAAGCCACTAGATTTTCAAACATCTAATTTAAGGATTTCTTCACAGACTTCATAACGTGAGATTTCCTGAAATAGAAAATTTGCTTCAGAAACAAGCTCATTTGGTTCAGAGGCTAAAATGGAAAAGGGAGAATGCTCCACAGCTGCAGTGCTCAATTTTATGAATTAATCATTGAATTTGTTAGCTACGGTTTTATTTATGGGAAAATTATGTCCATCTAACTCTAAGTAGTTAGGTAAACCCGAGTTGTTGTTGTTTTCTTTTAATTGGTGCATAGTTTTCCAAAAACAAGCTGGGCTTGATTTCATATTTTAAGTTCTTTATTATAAAATTCTTGCTTAGATTTCCATAGTTCAAAGGTATAGTGATTTTTAGCTTGTTTGTAATTTAACCAGTCAGCTTCACAGTTAGGCCAAGATATTCAAAGGGATTGCACCTGGCGCAAGTGAGTTGCACCAGTGCAGCCCCAGAAATGTGCCCTGGGGGGAATATTCAAAAGGGGGAATTGTGCAGTACAATTCCCAATGTGCTGGGGTGCAAAGATAATTTATGCAGCACATCTCCAGGGGTCATGTCCATGCATATGTGGCACATCCCGATATTAAGCCCAGGATGTACAGCTCATCTACAGGCACATCCCAGAGATGTGCCGCATACCTAGGCACAAAGTTGAGCTTGTAAAAAATGGCTCAGCTGGTGGTCACCCACAGGTGAACTGCCATAATGCAAGGTGCATCACAGCAGCTGCCAGCAGTGGGTGGCATCCCTCCAGAACACCTACACAAGCACCCATGAAACTACCTGGCAGTCCAGTGGTCCCCCCTTCCTATCCTGTATCTTCAATCACCTTAGCAATAATTATTTCAGACCCCTGGTGGTCCAGTGACTCCCCCCCATCCCATACCTCTGATCACTGTAATACAATATCTGTCTCATCTCTGGTAGTCTAGTTATACCCCCTTCCCTGCCTGAAACCTCGATCGCCAAATATCATGACCGAATTCAGTCTGGTAGTCTATTGATCCTCCCCAGCCTACACAGGACCCCCAGCCCACTCAGCACCCCCCCTGGTCATCAGGAGGCAGCATACCCACCCACGCCTACCTCTGCAGCTCCCCACCAAATGACAGCTTACAGTATGTGCTGCAAGCTCATTGGTGTGCAGTGCATACTGTAAGAGTTGGTCACAACTTTGTGAATGACTCTTACAGTATGCACTGCAAGCCCATTGGTCCGCAGTGTGGACCAATGAGCTTACAGTACATGTAGTAAACTGTCATTCGGCAGGCAGCCGTGGAGGTATGAGGGTGGGTATGCTGTCTGCCAATGACTGGGGGGAGCTGGGTGGGCTGGGGATCCTGTGTGTGTGTGGTGGGATGGTGAGACCACTAGACTACCAGAGACCAAATTTAGTCATGATATTTGACGATTGGGGTTACAGGCGAGGAGGGGGATACCACTAGACTACCAGAAATCATACAGATATTGTATTACAGCAATTGGAGGTACGGGATAGAGAGGGGGAACCACTAGACCACCAAGGGTCTGAAAGAATTATTGCTAAGGTGATCAGAGTTATGGGATGGGGAGGGGATACTACTGCGGTCCCTAGTTCAAGGACCACATGCTGTGCAGGGTGTCAGGTACATTTTGCTGACCAGCCATGCACAACACATACAAATGCAGCCATAATGACATGCAATTGGCCCTATTTGCACCTTGCATGCATAATGGCCCCATCTGCATATCCAAGTCTGAATATCTGGATATTGCACCGGCACAGCTCCAGTTGCGCTGATGCATTCCCTTTCCAGGTATGCAGGTCTGCCTGAGGGATGCGCCAGCACATTGTATTTGCACTGTGTGCATTCTGTGATATATTCAGAAGAGATGTGCCATGGCACATCTCTTTTGAATGATACCTTTGTTGCTCCAGAGCAACTCAGTTGTGCTGCACAGCCACTTGTGCCATTGCCAGGCACAATTCTGAATATCGGGCCTTAGTGTTTAGCCTTTTTCCACATTTTATCTCTTATTTTATGTAAATTTGAATTAAACCAGGGGTCATTCCCAAATTTAAATTGTCTCCATTTTAGGGCACATGGGAATTACAAATGGCCATGAAGTTCTGGTAAAAAAAAAAGACCAGGCTTCATTGACTGTGATGATCAATTTTATTCTATGCCAATCTTTACCTTCTATGTCTAACATGAATCTTACATAATCAGATTGACTGTAATATTGATGTTCAACAGTTTTACTTGGTCATTTTTGCATTTTTTTTATGTGTCATACAGAAATTCGTCTGGTAATCCAAAATGGAGTCAGGTAGAACTCCAGATAAAGTAATTTTCTCTGAGTGGGAAATTTTCAGGGATTTGAAAAATGACGCCCATCATGTTCATGAGGTGGGGTAACACAAGGGCAATGTTAAAAATATGGGGTCAAAATCATCAAAAATAACAAAATTATGAGGAAGCATTGGAACAAATAATTTTTCTTCATATGTTATTTGTTTTTGTTTGTTTGACATCATGACCCAATATTTTCAACATGGTCTTTTTTATGATCCACTTAATAATCAAGAAAGGTGGGCATTTTAAAAATCCCATCTGAAATGTAATTTAGCAGAATGGCTGCAAAAACATGTTTTGGAGGGAATTTAAAAAATGACACCCATCATGATCATGAGGTGGGGTAACACAAGGGTTATGTTGAAAATCTGGGGCCAAAATCTGCAAAAAAAGTTATGGGTAAACATTAGAAAACTCTGATTTTCTTCATAACTTCATTGTTTTTTGACATGATGGCCCAAATGTTTTAAACAATCTTTTTATGGTCTTATAATCAACAAAGGTAGAGTTTTTGAATTTTTTAAATCCTGTCTGAAAGGTGTTTTCACTAATAGATTGTGAAAACATGTTTCAGAAGGGATCTGAAAAGGGACACCTATCATGTTCATGAGGTGGGGTAACCAAAGGGCTATGTTGAACATTTGGGGCCAAAATGTGCAAACATAAAAAATAAAAATTATGAGTAAACATTGGAAATATTCAACATTTCTTCATACCTTCATTGTTTTTTGACATTTTCATCCCACATTTTCAACATAGTCTATTTATGACCATGCCTTATAATCATGACTGATGGCATTTTTTTAAAATCCTGTCTTTAAGGTGATTCCACAGAACAACTAGAGAAACATGCTTTGGCCGATTTGAAAAATTCACCCTACCTTGTTCATGAGGTGGCACCTAAAAAGGCAAACATGTTAACAAATGGCAAAGTTACAATATGAGGTAAAGTTCAAAACACATTAAACAGCCATTAACTGAACTTATCTTGTTTTCAGTCCAGTCGCAGTTGGTGTTGAACGCAGTAGGACCATCAATGGTCATGACAGGAGGCCCAGATCAGTAAGTGACTGGTGTGTGTGTGTGTGTGTGTGTGTGTGTGTGTGTGTTTTAGAGGGTCAGGGGAGTCACAACACACTGAGGAGCCATTTTCTTCTTTACTGGGATTACAACAACAACACTATGAGGGATCGTTAGAAACATAGAATTTGTCAGCAGAAAAGAACTGTTTGGCCCACCCAGTCTGCCCAGATGTTTCCTGCCTAACCTGTCTCTGTAGACCCTAACTGGTCTCTGGTGACCTTCCCTCCCTCCTCCCTTCCAGTTTTCTAATCTAATACACCCCTGTGTTTATCCCATAAATGCTTGAAGAGTCCCCTGTTTTTACCTCCACCATGTCTGCTGGCAGTCTTTTCCAGGCATCTAACACACTTTTAGAGAAAAAAACAGTAGTCAAATCTCTCTTAAACTCCTCCTTCTAGCTTCATTGCATTTCCACCTTTTCGTAGTGATCCTTCTCATTTGAAAGAGACTTCCCTCCTGCACCCTGATCACCCCTGTGAGGTACTTGTAGGTCTCCATCATGTTGCCTCTCACTTTCCTCTCTTCCATGGTGTACATGTTGAGATCCCTCAGACTCCACTCATATGGCTTCTTGCGCAACCACTGCACCATTTTAGTTGTCCTTCTGGAACTGCCGACACCCTGTCTATGTCCTTTCTGAGGTATGGCCTCCAAAACTAGACACAATACTCCAGGTGGGGTCTCACCAGTGAACAATACAGTGGCAACATCACTTCCATCCTCCTGCTGGATATTCCACTCACTATGCACCACAGCCTCCCACTGGTCCTACCCACTGCTTTGTTACACTGCTCTGACCCCTTGACTGATGGGTGCTGCATTGGTTTTCTTTACTTCAGTAAAGACAATGAGGAGTGGGTACCCCAGTGTCAGGTTGTTGTGAGGTGGCACCATGGGTGGGCACACAGGTGTTGAATCCTGTTTGGGAGGGTTAGCCAGCACCAGGGGTGGGCACCCAAGTGTCCATATTTTGTGTTTGGAGGAGGTCTGAAAGCTAGATTGGGCAGGAGGACTGATACTGGCAATGGGGCTGAGCATGTACCTGTCACCAGTCACATAACAAAGTTAGTTGGATGAGAAAGAGGATACCAGTGGCATCAGTCAGATAAAGATGGGTCAGTGGGGGGATACCAGCAATTACTGGTGTAACTAAGATGCATGCTTTCATATGTGACAAGTTGCCATCCATCAGCCAGCAAGACAGCTTCTGCAGCAGCCTGGGCAGGATTGGAGGTGTGCATGCACACCACCTGTAGGCTCAGCTGCATTGGCTGTTTACAGCACACACCTTCACAGCCCTACTCTGTCTGGAGTCATCTCAAGATGTTTGTGCAAGCGCATACACATTTGCACAAGCATACAGTAGTGAATGCACCATAGAGAAGAAAAATACCATCAGAAAAAAAATTTTTTATTTCAAAATGAAAAGAAAAAGCAAAAAAATGGGAGACGGAAAGGAGTTCAACAGCTCAGTGAAAACCACTAGACATAGTGTTGAGCTTGATGTTTGCTGAAATAAGACATTCCATCCTGGATATTGCTGCAGTTTATGGCCTGTACATTTGTGACATTAAATCCCTGCTACACTTGCTATTCTGGGGGAAGTGCATGTGGGCTCGGTAAGAGATGCTGGGCAATGTGCAAAGTGCATTCATATTGAAGATGGTAAAATGGTTCAGTGTTTTTTATTTTGTATTTTTTTCCTGTTTTACCTCCAGGAGTCATGAAGCAAAAGGGTTAACCTGGACATGACCTGCTAGACTCTAAGGGCAGAGCTGGGTACCCAGCAGCAGCTGTAACTGCTTAAAAGGAAATCCTCTGCTTTCTGGCGACATGCTGTGGCACCATTAGGTCCTAATTAAGAAATATGCATTGAAATATAATTATTTGGTACACTTACTTAAATATAGCTTAGTGTTTTATCTGGTTGGTCCAGTGACCCCACCCATTATATCCACAAACTGACATTCCCAGTGACCACTGTTGGCAGCCCTCTGATAACGCAAGTGATATGCTAAATTATGGGAGATATCTAATATGCCTGCACCCCTATTTGTACCAATATAGTATTAGAGCACATGACCATGCTTACTGTTCTGGTGCCGACCATGCTGGAGCAGCGCGAATCGTACCGATACAATAAGCGCTGTCATGGTCCTGCAGCATGCCTGCAAGGTATCTGAGTTTCTCTTTAAGTTAAATGAATGAGCTTGGGTTTGAATAACAGCCTCAATAAAGAAGGCTCACCCAATTTATACAACCATTTGATTTATTTTAATCGATGCATTTGATGTTAGCCTTTGTTTGAAGTGCCTATGTTGGCATTCCTTCATGAATAGCTGGAAGAGTGTTAATTGCATAACAGGTAAACGAATCCCTATAAAATTCAAGAAACTTGAAGGGGAAGGGATCAGATCCATTTCAGTGCAGTAGCTGCTCCTTGCTGCTTTTAAATTACTACTTGTTGATTTCACTTGGTAGCAGGTTATTTTTTTTCTTTCTTAGTACTTCTAAGGGGCTAGCAGGGAATTGTTTTGGGGCTGTTAGAATTTTAAAACCTATTTTGGTGTGCTGTAAGTGGGCTCATTTGTCTTATTGTTTTACTTGGTAGCAGGCTAAATTTTTCTTACTTCTTAAAAGGGGCTAGCTGGGAACTGTTTGGGAGCTTTTGAAACTTTGAAACCTACTTTGATATGCTTTAAGTTGGTCTGTAATTTCCTTAAATTGGAGGCCTGTTTCTTCTAATTTCTTCTGATTCTTCTGATATTATTGGGGCTGTTCTGGTGGGGCTGTTTCATTGAGTTGGAAACCTATATCTTCTAATTTAAGGCCTATTTTGGTGTGTTGTTAGCGAGGCTATTTGAATTGGAGACCTGTTTCTTCTGGTATTAAACCTATTTTTTGTGCTTTTAGTCGAGCTGGGATTGTTTTTTGCTGTCTTCACTAACTGCAAAGTTTAGTGCATAGTGGGGGAAGGGTGCTAATTGTCTGGCCAGGGGCCTCAGCTGCCTGATTGTTTCTGTAAGGCACAGGCTGGTCCCACTCTCCCTGTCCCTCTCCCCACCCACCCCAGGTACATAATTTCCATTATACCAGGGGTTCTGACATCTCTTCCCCAAAAGGGCAAAGGACATGCACCTGTCATAGCAGAAGCAGATGTCCAGGAAAAGAACAGCAGTGAGTGAAGAGGTGACTGCTATCTCTGTGGAAGGGAAGTAACTGCAAAACAAGGAAATTTAATTTTTACCTGTTTGCATTGGTATTTGCATTGTGGAAATGAGGGGTAGGGGTTAGAAGGAGACTATGCAATAGCTGCTTACAGTTTCTTTTTGGATGTGGACAGGGGGATAGGAACTTAAAAGGCAGCTGCACAGTCTATTTTAAAGCGTATGACAAAGGGGGTAAGGGGAAACTGATAAATAGAGAAGAATTTTTGCAATGATAGAGGGGGGAGAGGGGAGACTTGAGGAAGCATTTGGTATCCTTCATCTGGAAGGGTGGGGGATCGCTGGTGGGCAACGAGAGCAATAGGTAGGGTGGTATGCAGCAACAACTGTGGTGCACCAATCTTTCTAAACATTGCGTGGAGGGTGGGGGATGTTTAGTGTGCAGCCAAATAGAGAAACTTAAAAAAGAGAATGAGGGTCTGCAGAAGGAGCTAAGACAGGCAAGGCAGACTGGAGGTGGTTATAGCACAACACTGGAGGGCAGGAGGAGATGAGAAGGAAGGGAAATTTGGGCCAATGGTGGGGAGAGGGTCAGTAGAAGGGAAGCAGAGAGAAGGGGACCTGGGCCCAGGCCAAGAAGAACATTGTCAGGGAAAACCAGGTCAAGGGGAAAAAGACAACAGGAAGGAGGAGAAAGGGACTGCTGAGGGGAGAAGAAGAAGTGGCAACAGTCATGGAGTCAAAAGGAGGGAGTGGGCTACTATGAGGAGAGAGGAAATAGTATTGGAGAAGGGTCTTCAGAAAATCATTTTGTAATACTAGAGGGGAAGGAGAAGGAAGGAGGTGATGAAATTCGAGGAGTAACTGATAGAAGTTCATATAAAACTGGAGTGGGGGAAAGTTCTTCTGGGGGAATTGCAACAGGGGCAGAAGGGAGAACTACTGTGCAGGAGGAAGAGGAGGAACTGGGAGCGAGAGGTGGAGAGGAAGGGAAGCAAGCAGTTAATAAGAGGATTGGAATCTTAGTGCTGGGGACTCAATACTAAAAGGAGTCAGGTGGGGTAGCAAAGGAGAGAGGCATAGTCACATTTGGGTGGAGGCCATCCCAGGAATGACAGTGGAAAGGGTTGGAAATCTGTTCTAAAATATGCTTGAAGGGGTAGGGACAAGCCTTATTTAATTATACATTTGGGGACTAATGACCTGGCTGACAAGACGGTAGATATGGTCCAGAGGAGGTTTGAGGAACTAGGACAATTATGTGAGGGGGCAGGAAGATCAGTAACTTTCTCAGATATACTTCCAGTGCCCAGGGCAAGCACAGAATGAAAGCTGAGAATAGAGGAATTTAATGGATGGCTAAAAACCTGGTATCATGCTAAAGAGTATGTGCTGGTGGGGGGGGGGGAGACCTAGGAGGACAGTAGTCTCTGTGCCAAGGATAGACTACACTTGAGCAAGGAAGGAAAGAAAGTGTTGAAACAGAGGATGGAGGAGTACACAGAGGAAGTTGGGAGTCTAAACTAGGAGAGGGGGTGACAAGTGGGCAAGGGACATGCAGAGACCACAGCTTGGGAAGCCATATGAGCTTATCCCCATAACAGTGACAAAGGAAAGGGCAAATACTAGTGACAATGCTAGTAAAGGAGAGCAGAATGGGAGGGGGGATGGGGAAGGGGTGGAAAGTGGTCACCCTGAATGCTAGGAGCCCTGGGAAGAAAACTGCAGAGCTACAGACTCTCATGGCAGAGGGGGAGATGGACATTGCAGCCACCACTGAAGCATGGGCCACCAACTACAATGACTAGGACCTGTCAATACCAGGGTATAGGACATTTCATAAGGATAGAGTGATTGGGAAAGGAGGGGGGTAGCACTATATGTGAGGGAAGGACTGAAGTGTCTATGGAAGGAAGGGGAGGAGGGTAGAATGGAGTCACTATGGATGCAAATCCAGGATTCCAAGAATAGGACTCTCAGCATGGGAGTGGTGTACAGGTCACCCTCTCAGACAGAGGCGTTAGACAGGGAACTAGTGGGACAGATCAGGAGAACCTGTGAGAAGGCTAGTGTGGTGATTGTGGGGGACTTGAAAGAGACCTGGGGGTAATCATATCAGATGACCTTAAGGTTAGCAAGCAATGTGAGAAGGCAGTAGGGAGGGCTGGGGGTATACTGGGATGCATAGGGAGAGGCATCAGCAGCACAAAACAGGAATTTGTTATCCCTCTGTACAGACAGTTGGTGAGACCCCATTTGGAGTACTGTGTCCAGTTCTGGAGACCCCATCTCCGCAAGGACATAGACAGGATAGAGGCAGTCCAGAGGAGGGCAACTAAAATGGAGCAGGGTCTGCAAGAGAAGCCATATGAGGAGAGACTAAAGGAGCTTAATATGTATACCCTTGAGGAAAGAAGGGAGAGGGGGAACATGATAGAAACTTTTAAGTACCTCAGTGGACTCGACAAAGTCCAAGAGGGCAGCATCTTTCAGAAAAAGAGACATGCAAGAACAAGGGGACACAATTTAAAGATGGGGGGGTGGTTCAGGGGCAATGTGAAGAAGTATTATTTCACAGAGAGGGTAGTGGATGCATGGAACAGCCTTGCTGAGGAGGTTGTGGGGTCTAAAACTGTGGGAGAATTCAAGAATGCATGGGACAGACATTGGCAATTCTTGTGGGGGGTAGGAAGAAATAGGCTGTTGGTTAACTAGGATCTGCGGCCTATCCTGTAGGTAGGGAAATGGGCAGACTAGATGGGCCAGGCGGTCCTTATCTGCCGTCAAAGTCTATGTTTCTATGTTTCAATATGCCAGGAGTGGATTGGAGTACCTCAACAACCAGGAATAGAAGGGAGCAGGTACTGCTGGATGCCTTCCAGGACAGCTTCCTGATGCAGCTGGTCATTGAACCAACCAAGTTAGGGAATACCCTTGACCTCATGCTGGCAAACGGAGAGTTTGTGAGGGACCTTAGGGTGGAAGACCCGCTGGTGGGGAGTGACCACCACTCAGTATGGTTCACATTGGATATGGGTAAGGAAGGAGTGGAATCTGGCACAAGGGTGCTGGACTTCAGGAGAGCCGACTTCGGGAGGATGGGGGAGAGGTAAAAGGGTACCTGGCGAGAATTCAATCTAATATGGGCACTAACCAGAGGTGGGAGCTCATAAATCTGTGGATAGTAGAGGCAACCAGAACCTGCAGCAAGACCCAGAGCAAGAAGGCTAGGGCAAAGAAACCTAGATGGGTGTGCAAGGAGGTCATGGAAAAGGTAAGGAGGAAAAGAACTGCCTTTAGGAGGTACAAGAAAACAGTGAGGGGGGGAGGACAGGGAGGAGTATCTGAAGGAATCAAAGGAGGTAACAAGGGCAGTAAGGGCAGCCAAGGTGTCTACAGAGCTCAGGCTGGTGCAGGGCATTAAGAAGGGGGAGAAGGATTTCTTCAGGTACATCAGGGAAAAAAGGAACTATAAGGACTATATAGTAAGGATTTGGAAGAAGAGGATTGGGTGGAAGCAGGAGGTGATAAGGCAGAATCGCTAAATGATTACTTCTGCTCAGTATTTACTAAGGAGAAGAAGGGGGTGATACCCAAGGGGGGAGAGAGGGCAGAAACGGGGGGGTCACAGACGGGGAAATCATAGAGGGTAGGGTTCTGGAGGGTTTGAGGGCACTGAGGGTGGACAAGGCACCAGACTCAGTTGACATCCACCCCAGGGTACTGAAGAAGCTGGCAGAGGTCCTGGTGGGACCTTTGGCAGACCTATTTAATGCCTCACTACACTTAAGATGTGTACCTCAGGATTGGAGGATGGCTCATGTGGTGTCCCTCCACAAGAGCGGCCCCAAGGATGAACCGGGGAACTACAGATCAGTGAGCCTCACATCCATTGTGGGTAAGCTGATGGAGACTATCCTGAAGGAGAGGCTGGTGGCCCTCCTGGAGGCCAAAGGACTACAGGACAGCAGACAGCATGACTTTGCAAGTTGCAGATCCTGCCAAACCAACCTGGTGGAGTTCTATGAATGGGTAACTAGGCAATTGGATGAGGACCATGCAGCGGATGCCCTGTACCTGGACTTCAGTAAGACATTTGACTCAGTGCAGCATGGGAGGCTGGGAAGTAAGTTGTAAGGTACTGGGGCGGGTGCAAAGCTGATGAGATGGGTAGGGAACTGGCTTCTGGGGTGGTGGGTCAGGAGCGCTCATCCCCAAGGGTAGTGATGAGCAGTGTTCTGCAGGGCTCAGTGTTGGGACCAGTGTTGTTTGGGATATTCATTGCAGACATATCATTGGGCAACAGGAGCAAGACCAGTCTGTTTGATGATGACACCAAGATGAGAGCAGTGGTGGATGACCTAGGGGGATGGCAGGGGTTGCAGAATGATCTGGCAAAGCTGGAAACCTGGTTTGACACCTGGCAACTGGGGTTCAAGACCAAAAAGTACAAGGTGCTGCATTTTGGAGTGACAAATTCAGGGAGGAGTTACCAGCTGGGGGGAGTGCAGCTAGCCGAAACAGAGGGGGAGAAGGATCTAGGGTGCTCATTATGGGGTCAATGAACTCAGCACAATGTAGCAAGGCAGCTGCAAAGGCCAACAAAATGCTGGGTTGTATTGTGAGGGGTATATCCTCGAGGAGGGGGGGAGGTGATTCTGCCACTGTATAGATCATTAGTTAGAATGCACCTGGAGTACTGCGTGCAGTACTGGCGCCCATACCTGAAGGGGGACATTACATTACTGGAGGGGTGCAGCGCAGGGTGACAAAGATGATCAAGGGATTGGGGAACTTACCATGCAAGAGGAGGCTGAGGGAGATGAACATGTATTCACTGGAAGAGAGGAGGGACGGGGGAGATATGATTGAAACATTCAAGTACATGAAAGGAATAAACAAGACAGGTACAGAGGGGCTGTTCAAAGTAAGGAAGGGGAGGGACACCTAGGGCCATGATATAAGACTGGAAGGAGGGAGGAAGGTTCAGGAGGGAGATGAGGAGACGCATTTTTATGGAGAGGGTTGTAGCTGGGTGGAATGCATTACCAGCAGAAGTTGTATACAGTAGAACAGTGGCCTGCTTCAAAAGAGACTAGGACAGGGCAAGGGGGAGGGTCAAGGGAGGGGCAGCTACAGAATAAGGGGTGCTAGCTGCACATTCACGCAGACTTGATAGACCTCAAGGCCTTTATCTGCTGGCAAATTTTGTATGTTTGTAAGAAAACAAAGCAGAATGAAAGAGAGCTGCATGCAGGGCATTTGACTTTCTGAAAAATGAGAGACAAACCAACAGAATGCTGAAAATGCAAGTATAAAAATATCTGAGCATAGCAGTACAGTATTTCAGGAAGTTTTATAGAGGCAATAACATTCCTGCTAGACACATGATACATTTTATACCATAAGATTTACATTTTGTAACATGATTCGGTAGTGCTGGCCACATCAAAGTTCCCCACTGTTGTGAAATGCTGCAGCAGGTGAGGTACTGCAGTGCACACCTCTGCAACTCCATTGTTTTCAAAGGCATGATAATTCAATTAGCCTTACGTGACTTATGAACATATGAAAATGCCAGCAGAAACAGGCATCATGGCCTATCAGGTCTGCTCAAGTGCACAGCTAGCATCATATAATGCTGCTGCCCTTCCCTTCCCCCCATCCTATTACCATTTCCCCTTCTTCTATCCCAACCCCTCTTGAAGCTGTCTACCGTCTTGCAGGCCAGTACCTCACCTGGCAAGGAGTTCCACTTGTCCAACACTCTTTCTGTGAAAACATGTTTCCTCATTTCTCTCCTGAATCTACCCCTCTCCAATCTCAGTTGGAGTCCTCTCGTGTCCCTCCCCTTTCTCCTCTGGAAAATCCTCCCTGTATTAGTCTTGTTTATTCCCTTAAAGGTCTTAATCATATCTCTCCTGTCCCTCCTCTCTTCCAGAGAGTACATGTTCAACTGCCCCAGCCTTTCCTGGTATGGCTTTCCTTCCAATCCCTGGATCATCTTTGTAGCTCTACGCTGTACCCCCTCCAACAAATTGATGTCCTTCTTCAGGAACGAGTGCCAGTACTGCACACAGTACTCCAGGTGGGGCCAGCGACCTATACAAGGGCAGGATAACCTCCCTATTTCTGGAGGAGATCCCTCTAGCTATACACCCCAGCAATTTGTTGGCTTTTGCTGCTGCCCATCTGCTTTGAACAGAGTTGTTCATGCTCCCTGGTGTGATCACCCCAGGTCCTTCTCTTCTGTGGAGCAACCCAACTGAATCCCATTTAAGTGATAATCCCTCCCTGTTTCCGGGCTCTGAAGTGCAGAACCTTGCACTTCCTGGTGTTAGAACCCAGCTGCCATTTATCTGTCCACTCCTGCAGCTTATTCAGGTCCTTCTGCAACCCCTTCCTGCCCTCTGTGTCAACTACCACAGCTCCCATCTTCATATCGTCTGTGAACAGACCGATTTTGCTCCGGATCCCATTCGAGATATCTGCAAAGAAAATCCCGAACAGTACTGATCCTAGCACAGATCCCTGTGGTACCCCACTTGTCACCGCTCTTGGTGATAAGAGTTTTCCCCATCACCGCCCTTTGCTGTCTCCCCCTCAACCAGTTCCTGATACAGGTCACCATTTTTGGTCCTGCCCCCACATACTCCAGCTTCCCACCCAGTCTCCCATGCAGCACTGAATCTAAGGCCTTACTGAAGTCCAAGTACAGGACATCCACAGCATGGCCCTTGTCCAGTTCCCGTGTCAGTCAGTCATAGAACTCTACCAGGTTTGTCTTGCACATTCTGCCCATGACAAACCCAAGCTGCTGGTCATCCTGGTGACCATTTGCCTCCAAGAAGCTCACAAGCCTCTCTTTTAGGATTGTCTCCATGAGTTTGTCCACTATCAAGGTGAAGCTCACTGGCCTGTAGTTCTCTGGTTCATCCTTTGGCCCACTTTTATGGATGGGCACCACATGGGCCATCGTCCAGCCCCGTGGCATACATCCTGTGTCCAGGGAGGTATTGAACATATCTGCCAGCAGCCCTGCAAGGACCTCTGCCAGCTCCCTCATTACTCTAGGGTGAATGCCATCCAGCCCAGGTGCTTTGTCCACTTTTAATGCCCTCAACCCCTCCAGCACCCTGCCCTGTAATCCCTACATCTGTTGTCCTATCCTTCCCTTACCCCACCCACCCACTTGCCTGAGGCATTGCCCCCTTCTTCTGTGTGAAAAAAGAGCAGAAGTACTCATTCAGTGCCTCTGCCTGCTCTGCCCCTTCTCCACCCACCCCCATCTTTCTTGATCCTCACAAGCTAGCTTTGCTTCACCTTTTCTCACCTGTATAACAGAAAAGTCTTTTCTCCTTTGATCCTGCACCAGTCTCAGCCCCTAGAGACCTTTGGCCCTGACCAGTCTGGTGACCTCCCCTAGACTTTTCCCTATATACATCTTTATCTTCTCCCCTTCCTGTTTTCCTATACTTCTGAAATGCTACCCTCTTGTCTTTCACCCCTTCCCTGATCTCCAGTGACAGCCAACTCGGTTTCTTTGCCCTGTACTTCTTGTTTTTTTCCTAGTACAAGACTCTGTTGCCTCTGCCATCCCTCTCCTTATCATATTCCACTTCTGATCTGCATCCATGTGTTGTTGGATGTCTGACAGGTGCTTGCTCAGAATTTTCCTTGTCATCCTAAAGTCTGCCCCCCATGCTCAACCACTTTTGTACCCATGCCCCCTGTGTCCCTCCCCATGTTTAGCGTGAACCACACTGAGTAGTGGACACTCCCAGTAAGTGGTTCCTACACTTCTAGGTTCCTTACAGCTTCCCATTTATCCAGTACAAGGTCCAAAGTCCTTTCCAGCTGTGTTGGCCCCTGTACCAGCTGTGTCAAGAAGCTGTCCTGAAAAACTTCCAACAGGACCCCCTCTCTTGCACTCATGGTGGCAGGTGTGCTCCAGTCCACCCGCGGAGAGGTTGAAGTCCCCCAATACCACCATGCTTCCCTTCCTGCTTATCCTTCGAATCTGATCTGCCAGTTCCCAGTCCAGGTCACAACTCTGTGATGGTGGCCTGTACACTACCCCCCCCATCCTCAGTGTCCTATTCCTCACATGCTGGAATTGCATCCACAGAGCTTCTGTCCTCCCCTCCTCCCCTTTCTCCCTCACGCACTTAATCTCCTCCCTCACATAGACCACCCCTTCCCCATTCCCCTTGGCCCTATCCTTCTGAATAGCCTGTACCCTGGGATCATCATATCCCAACCCTGGTACTGGGTGGTCCATGTTCCTGTGATGGCTGCTATGTCCAACAATTCCACTGCCAAGAGAGCCTGTAACTCCGTAGTTCTGTACTTTAGGCTTCTTGCATTTGGTGAAACCACCTTCCAGCCTGTTTCCTCCCCAACCTTACCATTCCTCTTCCCCCCTTTGGTCCTCTTTGTGCCCCCTCCTCACTGCTTTCACCTCTAACTGGGGGGGAGGTTAAAGGGGACAGGAAATTTGTGTTAATTGACAGCAATTAGTAATGTTCCTAGTAAGAGAAATGAAAGACTTGCCTCCAAATGAGCCATATTTAATTATACAATGGCTTCAAAAATGAAGCATTCTCATTGGCTGGCTGGCACATTCCACCTGTGATAAATTGAATCTTACCTCATGGGAAAAGGTGCCAGCTAGCTGCATCTTAAACCCCAGTGTGAAATCCATCCAAGCCCATGAACCTGATGGCAAAACCCCACACTGAATTCTCTCTAAATGTCAAACGTCCATCTCACACAACTGAAACACAACACACAAAATACATTACAGTAGACACCCAAGCAAAACCCAAAAATTCACCAACACCCACTGCAATACAAGCCTCCAAAACTTGCAAAAACCACAATAACATACTAACATACTAATTGCCAGCAGATTAGGCCTTAAGGTCTATCGAGTCTGCTCAAACCTCAGATCCCTAGTTGGGTGCCAAGGCCCCCCCTCCTTGTGTTCCAGAAACCCCTATCATCCATCCCCACCCCTGGGCCAGGCCATCATCTGATACATCCGCTTGCATGTCTGTCCCACCTCTCTTGAAGCTCTCCACTGTGGATCTCTGAACCAGCTCACCAGGCAGCGCGCATTCCAGGGTCCACCACCCTCCCAGTGAAAACCTCCCCTCTTCCCCACCCTTCCACCTTCCAACTTCAAACCATGCCTCTGGTGATACCTCCTGATTTAGTCTAAAGATCACCTCCATATTTATCCTATTTATTCCCTTGAGGTACTTGAAGACCTCAATCATGTCCCCCAGTCTCACCTCTCCTCCAATGAAAACAGGCAGACCTCCTCAAGTCTGTCCACATGTGTCAAATCCCCTAGTCCTCATATCATCTTAGATGCCCTCCTCTGTAACCTCTCCAGGAGCTGTATGTCCTTCTTCAAGTGTGGTCTCCAGTACTGAACACAGCACTCAAGGCGTGGTCTAACCAGTCCATTGTGAAGTGGCAGAATCACTTTCCTGCTCCTAGAGGTGATCCCCCTTACGATGCATCCCAGCATCCTGTTTGCCTTGCTAGCCACTCTCCTGCACTGCTCAGAGTTATTCATACATGCATCCACCATGACCCCTAGGTCTTTTTTCCCTGTTGAGGCCTTCAGCGCCTCCCCTCCCAGGGTGTACCTGTGTTTAGGGTTTCCCCACCCAAGATGTAACACCTTGCACTTGGTGATATTGAAATTTAATTTCCATGTGTGAGCCCAGTTTTCCAGGGTGTCCAGGTCCCCTTGCAGGCCAACCTCCCTCTTCCCTTCAACTGCTGCTCCCATCTTGGAGTCATCAGCAAGATACTAATTTCACCCTATACCTCCCTGATGTCCGATGTATGCATTAAACAGGATCGGACCCAGGACCAAGCCCTCGGTGCCCACTACCGACCTCTCTAGGGTTGAGAGCTCCCCACTGACCACTACTCTCTGGGTGCATCCAGCTAGCCAGTTTTCAATCCATCTGACCATCAAGGGCCTACTCCCAACCCCGTCAGTTTTTCCACCAGACCATTGTGGGGGACAGAGTCAAACGCCTTGCTGAAGTCCAAGAATAATATATCCACAGGCTTTCCCCTGTCCAGTTCTGATAATACCCATTCATAGAACTCCACAAGATTGGTTTGACATGATCTACCTGGCACAAACCCATGTTGCCGACTATCCAGACCTCCCACCTCCTCCAAGTACACCCCCAATCGTTCCTTTAGTATAGTCTCCATTAATTTTCCCACCACTGAAGTCAAACTGATGGGTCTATAGTTACCTGGTAATTCCCTCGACCCCCCTTTATGGATTGGCATCACATGTGCCTCTCGCCAATCCCTAGGTACCCTCCCTGTCTCAAGCGACCTGTTGAAGAGCTCCGCCAGGGGTGCAGCCAGTATGTCCGCTAATTCCCATAGTACTCTTGAATGAATGCCGTCCGGCCCAGGAGATTTATCTTTCTTTAGGTCCTTGAGGGCTAACCACACCCTTTCTGTGGAGATAGAATCATCTGTCCCCTCCACCTTACTGGCCTTTTTATCCTTATCCTGATGTGACACCCCTGGGATACCTCTCCCTCCCTCTTGCTCCATTTCTATTGCTCCCCTGATCCCACTCATTACCATTTCTATCCCCATTGTACCTTGTTTTGTAGATGTCCCATCCCCCTCCCTAGTGAACACAGAGGTGAAGTACTCATTTAATACCTCTGCTTGGTCCCTCGCCTCTTCCACCTGTCGTGTATGCGGATGACATCACCACACTCTCAGGACGTGGGTGTAACAATGCACGAGCAGCAATGGAGTAAAGAAGTCAGGAACTTAGACTCGGTGTCCTTGTGTTTGTTCAATTGGTATACAGGGCATGGTAAAGTCGAGAATAGAACAATGGCGATGAGGATGGGATGAGTGAAATGCTGGTTAAATCTGAAACAGAGCAAAAAAAAAAAAAAACCCAAACAAAAACAGAGAAATGGAAAGTGCTATACCAAAGTTTGATTGTTACAGTGAACCAGCCACACTTGGGCCGAGATGGACACGATGGCTTACATCCTTTGAACTGTTTGCTGATGGGAAAGGATTGATATTAACTGACGATGTGAGTGCAGCTACAAAGCAACAGAGGAGCTTTATTACTACATCATGCAGGGACAGATGTACAAGATATTTTCTCGCTCTTCGAGGACACGGCGACCAGCGGACTATGATTTGGCGGTAACAGCACTAAATGCCTACTTTGTGCCACAATAAACACTGCGCTTGCGCTGGCAGGCCTTCTACCAGCTGAGACAAAAGACAGGGAGACCGTACAGAAATTTGTTACCGTCTGAGACAATCAGCCAAAGACTGTGACTTTGCAGGCGTATAAGGACAATCAGATAAGGGATGCAATACTAAGTAAATGTAACTCTGAATATATGCGCCCATAAATTGTTAGAGGAGGGATCTGGGCTGACATTAGCGAGATGCCCAGGCTGTCGCATGGTGTGAGAGAATAGAGGTGCAAATGGCCGCGATGCATGCGAATTCAGAAGCCACAAAACCTGAAACAGTTAATCGCGATTCAAAATGAGGAAAAGCATCGAGAAGAAAGCCAAAGGAGAAGAGAAAAAGACAAAAGCGGAGAAAGTCGTTAGCCGATGTGTACGCGAATCATTGGCAAAGACCCTACTTGTAGCGAGGACAGGCGTGCAGAAATGTAAGGTAGAAATCACTTCTAGAATGTGTAAAACAAAAGGTAATATGAGCATACAGTTAAATGTGTCGATTCAGAGAAGCCAGACAGAGACTATGCATTTGTGATAAGGGAAAAAGGCGGCATGGACAGAACGATGTTCTCAGTGGGGGGAGTCAACCTGTTGATGCTAATAGACTCGGGGGCTTCTAGCAAGATTGTGGACCAGGAGACCTGGGAAATGCTGAAGAGTAAAAGAATCAAGTGTCGATCGTCAAAGACCGACAAGAAACTGAACACATATTCAGCAACTGAACCACTGGCAGTAAAGGGGATCTTCACATGCACAGCAGCCATAGGCAATCGCAGTACACAGGCCGAATTCACAGTGATATGTGGACATGGCGAACCGCTGCTGGGAAGAGAGACCGCTGTAAAACTGGGTGTACTTAAGCTGGGTGTCAATGTAGCAGCAGTGACTGATGTGGGAGTGCAGATAAGGCAGCAATACCCTGGATTGTTTCAAGGTGTGGGAAAGCTCAACACAAAGCAAATAAGTCTGCACATAGATGAGAAGGTGGTACCAGTGGCACATGCTGTTAGTGAATACCCTTTCACCTGAAAGGGCGGTGGAAGCCAAAATTAAGAACTACTGGACATGGACATAATCGAGAGGGTGGTTGAGGCCCACCATGGGTGAATCGGTAGTGATCGTGCGAAACCAAACAAAGAAATCAGGATGTGCCTGGACATGAGACAAGCGAACATGGCGATCATATGCGGTAGGTACCCAATCCCCACGGTGGATGAACTGTTGCAAGGCCTGAATGGGTTCACCATATTCAGTAAGTTAGATCTTAAATGGGGCTACCATCAACTGGAGCTGACACCAGAATCAAGAGGTATAACAACAGTTGCAGTGCATAATGGGACGTACAGATACAAAAGACTCATTTTTGGGGTTTCATCTGCCAGCGAGCAGTACCAGCACGAAATTGCAACAGCACTGGCTGGCATTGAGGGAGTGGAGAACATTTCAGATGATATCATTGTCCACGGCCCAGACAAGGAGAGCTATGACCGGCGGCTGCACAAGGTCCTGAACAGATTGGAGAACTCTGGCCTGACACTTAATCCAGACAAATGCCAGTTCAATATGGACAAATTAGTTTTCATGGGCATGTTACTCTCACAAAAGGGCATAGGTCCCACGACTGAAAGAGTAAGAGCAGTGGTCGAGGCCAGGGAGCCTGAGACAGCATCAGAGGTTCGCAGTTTCTTGGGATTAGTGGGATACAGTAGTAGGTTTATCCCTCAGTTCTCTATGCTTATGGAGCCTCTGCGGAAGTTGACAAAGAAGGACACAATATTCAATTTTGGACCGGAACAAAAGATAGCGTTCCAAACACTGAAGAGCAAGTTAGCCGAAGCGGCAAAGTTAGCTTACTTTGACAGGATCGCCCACTAAAGTGATAGCAGGCCTGGGACCGGTGAGCATAGGAGCTGTACTGGTGCAGGAACAACACGGAGAGATGGTTCTAGTCTGTTATGTGAGCAGGAGTCTATCAGAGTGTGAACGCAGGTACTCACAAACGGAGCGTGAGGCCCTTGCATTGGTTTGGGCCTGTGAGAAGCTTCACCCATATGTGTACGGCAAGAGATTTGATTTAATGACTGACCATAAGGCGCTAGAGGCTATCTACAGTCCGCGCTCAAAACCGTGTGCTCGTATTGAACGTTGGGTACTGAGACTACAACCTTATGACTTCCGAGTTGTGCATATACCAGGGAGACATAATATAGCAGACCCTTTGTCTCATCTACTGGGAGAGATGGCAGTGAAGGAATCACATACACATGGAGCAGAAGAGTACATACGGTTCATGGCCGTTAATGCAACTCCGGGTGCGCTGACCAAGAGAGAGGTCGAGGAAGCATCGGCTATTGATGAGGAACTGAGAGAGGTGAGAAGTGCCATTGAGACAGGGTGCTACGAGAAGTGCAGGGCGTATGGACCCATAGCAAGTGAGCTGAGCACAATTGGACAGTTAGTTCTCAGGGGAATGCGCATTGTGTTGCCCCATGGTCTTCACCGGAGAGCTATAGCCTTAGCCCATGAGGGACACTTGGGTATTGTGGGCACCAAACAGCACCTCAGGAGCAAAGTATGGTGGCCGGGAATGGACAAGGCTGCAGGGAAATATGTCAAGTCATGTCACGGTTGCCAGATTGTAGCACGACCAGATGTACCAGAACCGTTGAGACTAACGACGTTACCTGAAGGACCGTGGCAGGACCTTGCCACTGATTTGTTGGGTCCACTACCTACAGGACAGTCAATATTGGTAGTTGTTGATTATTACAGCAGGTATTATGAATATGACGTGATGCAATCCACCATGGCTGAAAAGGTGATTGATAGTTTAGAGACCATTTTCAGCCGCCATGGCCTTCCCATAACAATCAGGTCGGACTGTGGTCCTCAATTTATGTCAATTCAATTCCAGAAATTCTGTCAGGAGAACGGAATACAGCACGTGAGGATGACACCAAAATGGGCACAGGCGAATGGTGAGGTAGAGAGACAGAATGCCTTCCTCATGAAGAGGATTCCGATTGCACAGGCTGAAGGGCTGGACTGGAAACGAGAGCTACACAAATATGTTACTGTATACAGATCCATTGATCACTCTACTACGGGCGGGCCGGCTGAGCTTCTTTCAAGAGAAAACTAAGAAACTTCAGATATAACCACACTGGAGAGTGACCTAGAGTGCAGAACAGAGATGCTGAGAAAAGGGAAGTACAAAGCCTATGCTGACAACCAGCGTCAAGCCAAGTACTCCGAGGTGGATGTTGGGGATCAAGTCCTTGTGAAACAAGACCAAGTAGATAAGTTCGTAACACCTTTTAATAAGATACCACACACGGTGATCAGTAAAGAGGGAAACCAAGTGGTTGTTCAGTCACCAACGGGAGCAAGATATTGCAGGAACACAACGTTCATGAAAAGATATATGCCTGAAGAGACTACTCTACAAATGAATGAGAATAACCAACCCGAGGAAACTGGAGGTCAGGATCCTATGGTACAGAGATCGGTGAGTCCACCCGAATCACCACAAGGCCTATAACACCAAGAACAGACAGGCCTCATAGGCAAATTAAATTACCTCAGAGACTTAAGGACTTTATTATTAGTAGTTATACCATAGAGTAACAACATATATATATATATATATAAAAAAAAAAAATAGTAAATAAATATACGCAAGATTAAGGGAATAAAAGATGTATAACAAGTTTAAATCTAAGTAAAGGGGGATGTCGTGTATGCGGATGACGTCTCCACGCTCTCAGGACGTGGGTGTAACAATGCACGAGCAGCAATGGAGTAAAGAAGTCAGGAACTTAGACTCGGTGTCCTTGTGTTTGTTCAATTGGTATACAGGGCATGGTAAAGTCGAGAATAGAACACCACCCACCCTCATTCCGATCTCAATCTGCCGAGATGGACCTTAGTTTTTCTCTGCTCCCCAGTGTACTGGAAGAACCCATTTTCCCCTCCATGTATCCCAACTGTGACCCATTTAAAAAAAACATCTCTTGGAGTGGTCACCTCTACTTTTGTCGGTCCCTGCTCCATAATCACTCCCTCTCACCTGCATCAATATCATTGTTTGCACCCGCTCCCACTTCCATTTAAAAAACTGCCTCTATACTTAAAATATGCAGCCATTGCCACTTGGACAGCCTTTAACTGCAGACCATCCCTTGGAAGCAAAAAACTTAACCCACTAGTTTGTTTCCCTGACAGAGGACCTCAAGGCAGCTGAGGAACCAGTTGCAGCAGCAACTATACACACTTGGATGCCCACAATACAAAAACAACGGAGCCACTGCTCCGTACCTAAACTGGCCCATAAAACAATTTCAGAATGGTGTGTGTATAGAGATCCACCAACTCTTGACTTCTGGAAACTCCTTAAAAAAAACTATTATCTCAATTAAACCACTGCCTGTCCGGGGAGCTACACTAGGAGCTGGGCAGCAGGTACTATGCAAGGACTATTTTTTCTTGCACACTACTACATTAAATAAAAATAATTTAAAATCATAAAAACTCTTTTTTCTTTATATTTTTTCTTGCACAAAAATAAAGGTGGCCACTGTATAATAGCAGTATCCCACTCCAAGGTGTGGGGTAATGCTGGATTAACCCATGCCTCGGTTTTTTTGCTCACTTAGCCTGCGGCCTCGTAACCAAACAACACCCTGGGCATGAGTAAATCCAGCATTACCCCACACCCTGTCATGGTATATTGCTTAATTGTACCTTAATAAACACTGATGTGAAAACTGTGTTTTCAATAATGTTGTTTTATGGACAACATTCTGCAAAGTTCTCTTCATGGAACCAGCAATTTGGAGTTTTTAGTATGTCACTGTTTGTGTACAGCATGCTAAACATGAGCTATTGTCCTATCAAAACCATGCTCTATGCACAAACCATGGTATAGTTAAAACTCTAGATCACTGGTTCCATGAACTGAACTGTTACAGAATGCTGCCCATAAAAACAAATCAATGCAAAATACAGTTTTTCATATCACTTTTTTATTAAAGTACAGTACCATATGGATCTTTTAGGCTTACGTATATCATTTCTATAAATGGGAACATTATAAATAGCTACCAGCAAAAATAATTTCCTGTCCTGTTTGAGGCAGTGGTTCTCAAGCCCCAAATCCTAATGGCCTCAAAGGGCTTCAAAGTGGAGTCACCAGAATGTATTGGTGGCCTCAGTACTTATTTTTTCCACCCTAAACCACTGTTATAAATTATAACCCCCAACTCCCACTAATACTGTATAACAAATTTCTTTCCACACAGTACACAAGTCCCTGATGTATTTGTACTTGAAATGTAGCTCCTATATTTGTTTAAAATCCCTGATGTATTTTCATTTGAAAAGTATCTCCTGTATTTGTGTAAAAGATAAGAAATTGTCCATTCTATTACCATAGTAACTGAAGCTCTGAAGTGCTCTGTGGCTGCAAAAAAGTTGTGCTGTCAGCCGCGTGCAACCAATGCTGTCTTATTTGAAAAACACTGCCTTAAGGCATGAGGTAGTAAGAGAGCACTTTTTATGGCCTGTATTTATTGTATCTGCTCAGTTTTTGATAAAAAAAGATGATTTGTCTGTGTTAACCAAATCTTCTACGTGGAAGTAAAATATGAAGCCCAGCTTTGAGTCAGGAGTACAGTAAATAGGAAAAAATGTCACCAGAAATATCTGTTTGTTATTTCTGTAAGCACATCCCATGACAGTATTACTATTCCACAGCGAAATCCATTACAGTGACAATCTCGACAGGTTTTGAGATTGTCACTGTAGGGGATCCAAGGGTGAAATTTTGCCCTTTTGCTGTCCTTCGCCCCCCTTTGAAATAACTCAGAGTTAGTTATCTTAAGAATGGGGGTTGGGCTGAGAAGAAGCACACAATGTCTAACGGGTGAAATTTCACCTGTCAACATTGTGACACTCGCCATGTTGCATTTCGACATTTTCACTGTCGATGCGGCATGGTGGAACCGTCCTGAGACATCCTCAAGTTACATCAAATAATACAATACCTACTGTGCAGAACTAAGGCAATACCAGCTAAACCAGAGTAACATAAAATCACCAATTTAAGGTCATAATAATAAACAACAAAATGATAAACGTAAATCAGTATATCACCTTGTGCCAAAACGTAAATACTAATATTCACAATGTCACAAAAATAAATGATTTCCTTAATAAACTGGTGAATTACAGTATTTTTCAAGTGGTTCCAAAATACAGGTCTAGAATCATTTATCACATACCATTCACCGTCAAGTCCATTCATCCTTGGACAATTTGTCCTGTCACACCACTTTATAGTGGACAAAGAATCATGGACACGTGGTGTATGTAAGTATGTAAGGTTATAAAATGGGGATAGAAAATCCTGCATTTGGATTGGTTGTCATCTGCGTATCAAATCTGTTTGCTATATAGGTAAAATCAAGTACTCAAAAGCAGGACCACACTTCAAAAACAGACGACAACAAATAAAATCAATGTTTGATTACAACATTCAGGGTTTCAAACGCAGCCATTTTTTTCTGTGTTACTGAGGCCAAGATAAGTAAGAACAAAAGCCCTCATTAAGCATATTTAACAATGTTTTACAGTGAATATCAGCCCTACATGTACATTATATCACATTTAAATCTAAATAGAAAGCATATTTACTTCTGGTCCCACTGTGTGTGCCGCTGAATCTGATCTTACTGCCGATCCCACAGCAAATTCTCCTGCTGTCTGTGGTGCTGACTGCGCTGCCACCCCTGCAGTACTTAACAGTACTAAAAGCTGTTTCTCCACTTGTTTTTAACTTGTAATACTCAGCTCAAACAGTAAGTGAGTACACAACATGTGTAACACTGGCAGTCACTCTTAGCGTAGCCATCTCACAGACGCACACATGATCTGTCTGAGGTCACACATCACCCTAAAACTGCTCAAAGGGATGTGAAATAGCTTGTACTGTAATTCAGTGCAATCTCACTCACTCTCAATAAAAAATCAAATCAAACTCAAATGGGATATAAAATCATTTTTTCGCAGTGTGTATGGGGGGAGGGGATGCACCACTAACCAACTACAAGAACTACAACTATGGATACTGTAGTAGGACAAATGTCTGAAAGCAGTCATGCCTGAAAATAGGCAGCTGTGCTGTCTAGAGCACCCACCTGGTCAGCAAAAACTAAATAAAAATAAATAAACTCGTAAATACCTGGTGGAAAGACTATCTTAGCAAAAAATGAATAAAAATTATATTTTTCATATATAATCATATTTATTTAAATATGTAAAGGTATTTTAATTAAATTACCCATTTCAAAAGTTCAGTAAGACACTCTGGGGTGTGCACTGAACACAGATCTGACCACACGTCCAGGGGCTGAAGGCACTCAGCCAGTGGCCCCCTGCTTTACTACACCCCTGGGCATGCGGTTAGATCTGTTAAATGTACACCCCTCTGTGTCTTTTTGCTTACATGAGCTTAGTCATGGTAAGAAGTGCACATGGCTGGGAACATCTGCTGTACCATGAAAAATACCTGGGATGTGGTGGAAACTTATACCACAGTGGATGGGGAAAGATGTTTATGTTTTCTGGGGCTTTTTTTTAATGGGGTAGCAAAGCTGACCTGAAGAGAAATTCACAAAGCTTTATAAAGCTTTCCAGCATCATATCAACTTCAAAAGTGAATCAAAAGGTCACAGTATCTCTAGTAAAATAGTAACGTGATTTCCCGCTCTTGACCACCTCAGCAATCTGCAGCTCTGTTTCCACTTTAACTTCTCTAATCACCTTCCTTGCTTTTCTAGTTCTCACCTGGCATTCTCACCATACTTCCCCTAGTTTTCTTTGTATCTGATGAAGGCTCTTTTCTTGGTCCTCACTGCTTTCCTGACCTTTTTCAAGAACCACATTGGTCTCTTGTACCTGTCATGTTTGGCTATTGTCCTCAAGCGTATCTTTGATGCCTCGAGGATGGTCCCCTTAATTACCCCATCTCTCCTCAGCCCCTCCAATGATATCTACCTTGAATAACATGTCCTGTATTAATTCCCACATCCTATCAAAGTCCACTCTTCTCAAATTGAGAACCTCAGCTTTCGATTGGTGTTTACCGATCCCCAGGACTAGCCCAAACCAAACAGAGTTATGACTGCTGTTTTCTGGTGCCTGCCTTACCCACACCACTCCTACTGTCTCTGAGTTGGTGAGCACCACATCATGGATGGCAGCCTGCCTGTTGGGTTCTCTAACCAGCTGCACCGGCAGGCAGTCCCGGAATGTATCCAGCAAGACTTGACTGCTGGTGCTCCTGGAAGCCGAAACATTCCAGTCAATGTCCAGAAGGTTCAGATCACCCACCACCACAACCTCCCCCTTTGCCACTCCCCTGACTGGTTCTTCCCCAAACTACCTATCCCTCTAATCCACCTGTCCTGGCAGTCTATAGGGAACTCCCATCCCTTTTTTCTTGCCCAAGACTGCAGTGAACTGCACCCACAGTGACTCTGGTCCCCCCATTGGCCATTACTTACCCTGATCTCTCTGTCTTCAACAGCCACAATGCCATCCGTGACATAAAGGGCCACATCGCCCCTTTTACCTTTTCCTCTGTCCCTCCTGAATGTGGTATAGCCTCGAACTGTCAGGTCCCAAACATTATTTTCTGAGGCTCAAGTCTCTGTGATGGCTACGAGGTCCACCTCAGTGTCTGCCATCATCACCTGGAGCTTTCTGATGTTATTTCCCAGACTCCTTGAAGTGACGCAGACCTCTTCTATCTAACTCTTGATGCCCTCTGGCTATTAACTAGTTCTTTTTCTTTATTCCTCCCTCATCTCCCTCCTTTCATGTCCCTTGCATGTATTTTTCTTGTATATTTATTGTCTATTTACAGTACAGGGGATGCATGCTCCTTATCATTGCATACGATGGCCACCTGAAGTGGTTAGATGAGGGCTGTACTAATCACCATAGGGGCTGCCACAGCACTGGCAAGGCAGGTAAAGGGGGTGTTGGCAGGGTGTGTGGTCAGTGCCCGCAGTGCAATGGGAGCCGCTAGACACAAGGGACTCTGAGATAGTGTGTGGGGACAGGGATCGGTGGGTGGGCGGTGCCACTAGATGCCAGAAGGGACCACTGGACACTAGGGAATTATGCTCATATAATGGGACATGCAATCAGAGGGTGGGGTCACTAGGCACCAGGGATTTATTATTTAATACTGGGGCTAGAGATCTGAAGGCAGGGGGATCACTAGGCACAAGGGATTTATTTTTTGTTGTACTGGGGCTAGCGATCGAGGGCAGATGGATCACTAAGCACCAGGGAATAGCTGATTCTTACAGGACCGGGCAATTGGGGTGGGGACCAAGCCAGTCACAGGGGTGCAAATCTGCTGCCTCTCCCCATGCAGATGTGCCCATAATGGGCATGCAAATGGCGTCTTAGCACCTTGCATTCCCAATGGGCTCATTTGCATGGGGCCATCGGAATAGCTGGGCATCACTGGCGCTGTTGTGTCTGGTGGTGCTGTTGCCTGCACTGCTGGGTTCCAGGTCAAAGCAGTGCTACTCAGCTAAGCACTGCATTGACATGCCCCTATATTCAGTCAGATAGTGCCAATATCCTCAGGGTCACTGGCGATGGGCAAATGCAGGGCAAAACTTTGCACTCCGCTTTGCCCATTTTTGAATATTGGACCCTGATGCCTTAACTAAAAAGAAGATGAAAATCAGGACTGGGGAGTCTGGGGAAAAATAAATAATGTAAGTTGTAATGTGGGGGGGGCCTTACGATTGCTAACTATTTAGTTTGTCCTGATGCTCATTCCAAATATTGCTGTTGTGACTACTAATGTAAATAGCATGAGAATACCATAAAGAGAACTACAGCCTTCTCCTTTTTACAACTTTCTAAATGCAAGGTAATATTCCTGCAGCACCAGGTTGCATACATTATCAGAGGTCTCCCTAGCCAAATAAAGCTTGGTACTAAGGCCCTTCCTATTGGTCTTTAGGTGCAGAATCTTGCACAGGGATATGTATACTTTTCTATACCGCTGGAGTACATGTACTCAAAGTGACAGACCTTGTTTCTGGAACTGCACCTAATACTGGATACCAAAATTCAGTCACAGGCATATAGACTTAGAATTACTTAAGCACCCCAGTCCAAAACTATCAGAATAGATTCACTGAAATTACTACAGCCATGTCTGTTCAAAACGGCTTATTGTATTGGGCGGGGATTGCAACTGTGGCCTGTCTGCTTTGGACCGGTGTGCATAAATTAGCAACATCTTTCACGACACGTCCTTACATAAAACTGTTCAACAGGCAGGGTTATTAGATGTCAATTTTTGATATACAATTCTTTTAAAGTTCATCTCTTGGCTAGGATTGATTTTTTCATTTTTGCCTTTTCGCATACAGATACAACAGGTGTCTACAAGCCCTTTAGAGTTTTTGGACCATTGAATGGTGTCTGTAACAGTAGGATATTCCTGTAGGTTACAGTTTAGACAGGTGCTTTGTAAACTTAATTCTACACTTTTTTCACAATTAGAGGTGAGCACTGGGACAGTGGTGCTACTCCCTCATGTAGTAACTTTGAGCAAATGAAGGAGTGCACCAACCCCTGCTTCAAAGAACTTAATCACAGAAAACTGATTGTAGCAAAAAAGTTCTCATTATTTCAAAGCCGTGAATCAAAAGTGCAGTACACAGGTGAGCTAGGTGTTGGTCCCAGAGCACCAACCTCCTAACATTTTGCCCCAGTCAAACAGCTTTGAAATAAATGAGAAAATGTTTTGCTATAATCAGTGTTGTGTGATTAAGTTCTATGAAGTGACCAGCCTAGTGGCACTGAGGGTTGAGGCACTGGATGCCACATCTCCTGCCATGCCAGCGATCTGGGTTTGGGAGAGGACTCGGGCCATTGGAGGTCGATGGGGGAGGAGAGGATCGAGCATCCAGAGGACTGCTCTCCTTTCCTGGGGAGGGATTCAGGGGTTTCCCCACCTGCAGTGGCCCCCGGTGATCTAGGGCAGTGCATCAGGTGGGGAGGCAAAGTTTGGGGAGGCAGCTGCAGACATCTGCTGGAGAAGGTGGTCCCATTCCCTCACCGTGCTGACATCATTACATGTCTGCTACCTAGGGCACAACCACCGAAAAATCCCTGAGTCCTGGGATAGGTGACAGCAGCCTCCAGTGCCTCACTGTCACACACACACACAAGGCGGACTTGTTCTCGGTTTTCCATCACTTGCCTTGCCCTGGTTTGGCACACTAGATTTCAAAAAGAGCACCAGGGTCAGTCAGTGGCCATGCCCTGGGGGGGGGGGGTTCAGAGCCAGGGGTCTGTCAGGCTGGGCGAGATGGGGAGTGTCTGTCCCCGATTTCCTGGAGAGCCAGTACCAGGTGGGTGGTAGAGCAATAGGGCCGAAAGGGGCCTGCCTGAGAGATTTCCTGGGGCCCAGTGCAGAAACAAAGTTCATAAAAAAAAAAGTTATTTGAAGCAGGGGTGATTGCACTCCTTCAATTTGCTCAGTGTTAATTCTACACTACTCACAGAACCCACATTTCAGATTGCCTTAGGAGAATTAATTGTGTCCCGGAAAAATTTTGTTTTTTAAGATGATCCTGTAAGTTGGGGGCGCACACTAAGGAAGAACTGGGGATGTTTTCAGGCTTCAGGGGAAACAATATACTGTACCAATGATAAGTATTTTCAGTATTGCTGACAAAGTAATCTGTTGCAAAAATTATTGTTTCTAACAGTAGATACTGGGCAAGATTATACCATACAAATTCAAAAGAGAAAACTGAACATGTCACAGTACCACTTACAGAGATCACTTTCTATGTAAAAAGCAGAGCAATTTGATACCTGGGGGGAAAAACAGCTTTGCCCCTTTGAAAATTGAAAAAAAAAAAAAAAAAAAAGATAGGAAAGAAAACCATGACACAGATCCGGGATAAACAAGGGACACAGACTCAGAACACCTTATGTCTGCAGTGAGTGAATTTGTTAAGAAAATGTTTGAGCCTAGTTTCACTTCCCTATCAGGAAGAGACCAATTTGTCTCATACCCTCCCAACCCTAGGTTCCTAAGCATTTGCCTTCAATGTGCACCACCCGCATTACACCTGGTGAAACTGAAGCAGCCATTAGGTCCTTGAGTACAGACACTGCTACAGGATAGGATGGCCTCATGAGTGAATTGTACCAGTAAATAGCTCCAGCTATCAGACTAGTGTTAGCACACGTTTATAATTTCATGCTACAGTAAGGGACTATTACTATGAGTATGACAGAAGGACTCTTTTTTTTTTTTACATAAAAAGAGTGACAAGGAGGATCTTTCTAATTAGTAACCAATCTGTTTACTTAACAAGATTTAAACATTTTAACCAAAATCTTGGTGGCCAGATTGGGTCAAGTAACAGAACATCAGGTAGCTCTACATCAGGAGTGTTGGTCTGAGACAGGATGAAGCAAGATAAATTGCTGTTATTACGAGAAATAGTAGAGAGAGAGACAATACTGGAAGTATGCATGGCTTTTCACTTTATCTGGACCAATGCAAGGCACTTGATTGAGTCTGACATGAATACTTATAGTTTGTGTTAGGCCAGTACAGTGTTCTGGAGGTGTTTATTACTTGGATACGAAGACTATATAACACTATCTTTGTTACACCAATAGTGAATGTCTGGCTTGTGTCAGCATGTAAGATTTTCAAAAGTGTTAGGCAAGGGTATCCCCAGAGACCAATCTTATATAGACTGTGCCTGGACTCTGTACTGCATAAGATTGTGCAGCGACCCTTAATTATCCAGTTCCATGTCATAACAGCGACCACTAAAGAGCTACTGCCATCACAATGAGTGTACATCTCCAAAAATCAAAATGGCTATGTACATTCCCCAGTGAATACAAACACAGCAACCTTACACTGTCAATATGGGTGAACAATTTTACCAAACTTTCTATGCAAGGGGGCTGTGCTCCTTTGCACCCTCCTATAATTTTATAACTAACTCCAGTGGGGGAGCACATGTCAGGGAGGGGGAGAAACTTGAGGGGGAGCACAACTTGGGAAGGGCAAGTCAGGAGGGAGAGAACATGTCAGGGGACAATGTCGGTGGAACGGGAGGTCAGCCACAGAAAAAAAAATAATACCCACCCAAATAAACTGCACAAAAAAACACTCCATCCCCAGACCCGTATCCAGGTCCATCGGCATCACAGACCAGGACTCTAACCACCACACCATGTCAGCAAATCAACACTGCCCCCTCCAACATCTCTTTATAACTTAGTATACCTAACGCTGTCTTTTTCCTTATTGCCTCACTGCTTATTTGCTATTCTGTCACTGTATCATCGCTATTCCCTACATTCGATATTCTCTACAGGTTGCTGTCCTGACTGGTACTCAAACTGAGTCGTTCAGAAGTGAGTCGCTCAATCTGAGTCACCTACATCATTGGATACCTACAGTAATTATTCCATTGCAAAATGAGGAAGGTACAATTGCAGGGAAATGGCCTATGCAGACAATGTTTGCCTTATGGTACGAGACAGTAGATCAGTGGAATGGGCTATGCACTGGTTTTAGGATTCTGGGATATTTTCAGGTTCTTTGTTAAACATAAGTTAATGTACAAGTCAGTATTTGGAGGGTATCCCACACCCTATCATGGTACAAGGAATTAAACTCACAGAAAAGCCTCTGAATAATTTAGGTATTGAATTTGGATTGGGGGACATAAGGAATGCAAACTGGGAAACTAAAATTGAGGAGGGACAAGAAGTTACTTATTGGAATCAATGGCAAATAGGTAAAAAAAAGGGGTCTTTATGAGTAAAACTTTAATACATTTATTTCTCTGGGTAAGTTACACATCCCCAACATCAATGGAATCTTCTCTTCTGAGTGTGCTTTTTCAGGCTTTGTGGGAAGCAGCTTGTACCCGGTGAAACAGAATATCACATATCTGCCAGTGAAACAGGGAGGTTTAAACATGGTTAATCCCATTGTTTTTATTTTGTTTTGTGTTTTGTTTTTTTACTCAGTATTTTTGCATTGTAATCTTAAACCCTTGGTTATTCCTGGTTCTAAAAGTCGGGATTCCTGGTTTACCAGATGATGTCTGACATGATTGATGTTATGGGAAGCAGCGAGATGAAAACCCTTAGAGCCTCTGGCAAGGTATCCATGCATTACAAATATGCTTTTGATAAAATCAAAGTTTGGAAAATTACTATCCCAGGCATGATTACCATAACAACAAAACAATTATATAAATGGATTGTAGATATCCACTTCAGGGGCCCGGTTTTTGAGAATAGTCCCCTGAACTAGTATCGCATTTGCTGAGACAACTGAATAATTCTAGAATCCCATCAGAAAATGAGGGTTACTCACCTGTAACCGTAGTTCTAGGATTGGTATATGGTACACATCCACACTAAACCAGTCTTCCTTTCCTTTTAATTCCAGCCAGAATGTCTCCAAGCCAAGCTCTTCCCACCCAGCTGGGTGATATCCTCCTTGGCTCTACCCCATGATATCAGATCTTGCACACTGGAAGCAGGGATCCATGTGCCACTTGCCCAGTGAGGTCGGGTGGGTCGTGTGGATGTGGATGTGAACCATATAGTAATCCTAGAATTATGGCTACAGGTGAGTAACCCTTATTTCTAGGGGCACAGATATGGTGCAATATCCACACTTAGGCAGACTCTTAGCAGTTCTCTTGGAGGAGGGGGCAAGGTTCACACCCCTACTTAGGAAACAGGGAGCAAAGAACTGAGGCCCGAAAACCAGCAACCCGGCATGACTCAAAAAACAACATGGTAATGAGAAATGAAGGTGTGTGTTGACTTCCAGGTAGCAGCCTTGCAGATTTCCTGGATAGGGACGTCCCTGGAAGCAGCTACTGAGACAGTGGTATGTCTGTCGGAATGAGCCCTAAGCCCTAAAGGAGGCTCCCTACCAGCCAACTTATAGCAGAAGTCAATGCAGGAGACAATCCACTTGCCAATTATCTGCTTAGCTGCCAGTCTACTAGGTGTGGAATCAGTGTAGGTGACAAAGGGCTGATGAATAACTCCCTGAACTCCAGCCGTGCGCTCTGTGTAATAAGCAGGCACTCGCCTCAGGTCCAATGTATGGAGCCTGTGCTCAGCCTCTGAGGTTGTATTGGTGAAGTACTTTGGGAGATTGATTACCTGGTTAAAGTGAAGCTCCAAAAAGACAGGATGAACTTCAGGTTGGGGTGGAGGAAAATCTTGTCCCTGTGGACACCATTTATGGAGACTTCACCCAGAGCACCTGGAGCTCATTGATCCTTCTGGTGGAGGAGATAGGCACCAAGAAGGTGGTCTTTCATGACTAGTGAGAGTTGTCACACCAATGCAGTGATTCAAATGGCTTGCCCATGAGCATTGCCAAGACCAGCAACAAGTCCCTCAGTGGTGGTGGTTCAAGCATCAGTGGGGACAGGTGGTCAATGCCTTTAGAGAAGTGACAACCACCAGTTCCTGCCTCATTGTTGGCATACCAGCCTCTACCGGGTATGCAGAGATTGCTGCCAGGTGCACCTTGAGGGTCATCGACATTGGGCCTGACTGGGAGAGGGATCACAGGTAGTTCAGAATGCTAGCCAGGGTGCAAGCCAGGGGGTCTAGCTCTCTGCCTTGGTACCAAATGGAAAAGCACTTCCATTTGAAGGTGCAGCACTGGTGGGTCAATACCTTCCAGTAGGCTTCCACAACCTGGGGATCCTCTTCGGAGAGACCCAAAGTCTGGAACTCTAGCTGCTCAAGAACTAGGCTGTCAGTTGTAGGGACTGAAGGTCCAGGTGTAAGACCTTCTCCTTGTGACAGGAGAAAAGAGCTAGGTGTAGAAGCAAGTGCCATGGAGGCCTGCTGCTGTTGAGGCTGAGGAGATCTGGGAACCAGAACTGGTGTGGCCAGTCCGGGGCTACCAGGATCATCCATGCCTTGTCCCTTTGCACCATAACCAGCACCCTGTGGATCAGGGGAATGGGAAGGTAGGCATAAAAGAGGCATGGGGTCTAGGGCCGCATGAAGGCATCCCACATGGGAACTACCAACCGATTTCTATATTACCTCCCCCCTCCAAGGCCCTTGAATGTATAGTAGCAGATCAACTCACTGGCTTCCTGGACAAATACAATATTTTGTGTACACAACAACATAGTTTTAGGAAGGGACATAGCACCTCATCTGCCCTACTGGAATTCACTGGTGCCTTACACAGCTCGCTGGACAATGGTCAGCTAACCAGGTCTGTTTTTATCGATTTGACTAAGGTGTTTGATACTGTCCACCACCATCTATTACTTGTGTGGCTACTGAATGCTGGGCTCTCTCCTGACTCTACAGCCTGGTTTAAAAGTTACTTGGAAAATCGGTCACAAGGAATGAAAATCGCGGATGTCCTCCCTGATACCAGGCCTGTCTGCTCAGGCATCCCCCAGGGATCCATACTGGGCCCCCTACTATTCAGCCTGTTTCTGAACACCCTTCTGAAACTTGCTCTAAACAAATCAACCTTTATGCTGATGATGCTGTAATTCTCATTTCTCTTAAAGGAAAACTACACCCAAAACTTGAAAAAATATATGCTGTGCAGATTGTTTTAATTTGTATGTGAAGTTCTAGTGTTTCCTTCCCTCTGACTGGTATTAGGAGTTTCTCCTAAATTAGACTGCTAGCTTTAGGGTAGTTTTACGACCCCTGGAGATCTCCATATCAAATAGCTTTATTGCATTTCTTTGTCCTACAATGTACCTTGTTTCATGTGATGGTGATGTAGCAGAGCCCATAAATCCAGCAGAAAGCATTGCATTACAATAAGTTCACAACAATAGAGATGGCTATATTTTAAAATCTGTAGAATTCAGCTTGGTGACCACCCTTATCCTACAGGATTTACTGTCCTGAAAAGCTTTGCAACTGGTAATTTTTGTGCAGCTTGTAAAGCTTCCAAGATATTTAGTTTGTTTGGCATGTGTGTGCTGAATGTTGGGTCTCTCTTACATCACAGTCACATGAGACAAGATGCACTGTGAGAACAAGAAATACAATTATGCTATTAAGTATGACGATCCCCAGGGGTCGTAAAACTAGCATAAAGCTAGCAGACTAATTTGGGAAAAACTCCTAATACCAGTCAGAGGGAAGGAAACACTAGAACTTCACATACAAATTAAAACACTCTGCACAACATGTATTTTTTCAAGTTTTGGGTGTAGTTTTCCTTTAAGGACCCCCAACCCTTAAAAGACAACCTTCAGCTTGGCTTCGCTTCTGTTGAAATTTGGTTCGCAAAACATAAACTGGTCTTAAATTATAAAAAAAATAAGTCTATGCTTTTCAGCAGCTCTCATAACAAGCATAGGCTTCACACCATGACCATCATGACCAGTCATGGAGTCGCCCTTGAACAGGTGCAATCCTAACTCATTAAGTCCTGATGACGCCATATGGCATCATAAAAAACGTACCTCTTTTTCCTGATGATGCTGTATGGCGTCTTAAATTATGTGTTATTGCCTGATGATGCTGATTGGCGTCCATATCTTTCTCTTAATGCAGCTCGAGCATTTATTTACATTTGATGAATTGAGTTGCACCAGCCAATAGGGGAAATCATACCCTTACTGATTTTTCCTTTTTTTAATTTAGTGTAACTTTCTTGGCAGGGCCTCCATCAGGCTCCCCGGACTTCCACCTACCATCACTGCCGTCACTCTCCCGGTCACCCCGGCTTTCCCCCTAGAGGGCGGGGCCGCGGGACTGGTCCACTCTTAACCAGCCCGCGGAACCAGTAACTAGCTGGGAGAGCCGGAGACAGAAGCTAGATGAAGCCCGGAAAGACTTCATAGAGACGAGGCCCACTTGATTTTTCCTGTAAGCAGGGCTGGATATGCAATGACGACCTGTTTTCCGATTCTAACTACGTCGGGTATTAGCAGAACCCAGCTCTGCAGGGTGTCACCATGGCACCGAACACTCAGTCCCCCTTCCCCCTGGAGAAGAAGAGAAGTCTTGGGATGCTCAATCCTTCTTCCCCCGGCCGGCCCTCGACGACCTGGATCCATTCCCGAACCCAGGTCACCGGCATCACAAGCGAAAATCCCACCACTGTGCTGATGGGCAGGCCTACCCTTACTGATTTTACCTAATATAATATGCGTTCCCATTGGCTATTTTTGAGAAAACACACCTAAATAAATAAATAAATATATTATTTTTTGCATGTGCTGTGAAAAATGTTTATTATGCTCGTTCTGCCATTAGTTTGTCTTGTAACAACAAATCATCTTGTTTAGTGTAACATGTTAAGCTGATCAGGTTGACACTATAATTAATTTCATAACTTATATATTTTGTATTTGAGCAATCCGATTGGCTGTCACTACTTTTGGTGTATTTTTGTTTGTCTTTTGGGGTGTTTTTCTACAATAACGTTGTCACTATCATGATTGTTGTAACTATTAGTCCATTTATACCACTAAGTGAGATGAATATTTCTGTATTTAAAAACCGAGCTCTGTGATTGGTTGGATTTTCTGACATCATCAGTTCTGAATTTAATTGGTATAAAGGGATTGTCTTAGATGCAGGCACCATCCCCCTGACAAAGCCTTAATTGTCAAAGCACCAGGGAATCTGCACACAGATCTTTTTGTTGTGCCTTACACTAGTCTATTCAATGTGTGTGCCTAAAATGTTGGAATAAATCCTTATTTAGCATTCAAGCAAGGACTCTGGTATTTTTTTACAACCATCACTGGAGGGAAAGTGGCTCTCTGGGCTCTAGAGTGTACATTAATTTTTTTTTTTTTTGATATTTCAGTTAGGGCTCTCACTCACACCCTGCCGTAGCTCTGTAGGGGGACACCATTTGGTCATATTGATCCTCACTGTTGCCATGCTTCCTCTATGCTTATTGTACATATCACTATTTCCATTAACCAGTCAGAGTGCACACTGATGCTGGAAGAGCATGGTGAATGGAAACAGTTTCAAGATGGAGGCACTGCTCTCTTCCTAAAATACTCACTTCATTTTGGTGCCAAAACCTTGATTTGTAATCTGTATTTACTTTATTTGTTTTTATTTTTATTTATGACAAAAGTTTTCATAGTTGTCACTTTGTTCATGTTGGGATAATTTCTGGTCATCCTGAGTGATCACATCTTATGGATCCGGCTGGCATTCCTAATGGGAGAGTGTGTTTCTTGTGCAAGTACTAGATGAGTTCACATGAATTCAGCACCTTTTGTTACTTTTTAAAGAGTTTATGTTTGGATTATGGCTATGTTAAAATCTATGTGGCATGTTGCTCCCTATGTTATGGATGATAAGCAGGTTAGGGTCAGTAGCACATTTTTCTCATGCTCTGCACTTGAGTTTTCTCCCTAATATGCAGTTGCTGATTGTTAACAATGAAAAAATAATGGTGTTGCCTTCAACTCATCTGGCATCAGTCCAGCCCCAACCTCTGATGTGCTGTAAAGGCCAAATCAGTTTTGAATCCCTCCACAGTCATTGGTGTTGTCCATCAACTCATATGACGTCAGTCCAGACCCAACCTCTGATGCACTGTAAAGTGCTTTTCAGGTTAAAATCCCTCCACAACCACTGTTAAGATCTAGCTCCTTACCATGCATCAGTCGAGCCCCAAACTGTAGTGAACAGTGAAGTGCATTTCAGGTTCAGATCCATCCACAGCTGATGGTGTTGCCCATTGACTTACCATGTATCAGTCCAGACCAATCCCATAATGCACTGTGAAATGCATTTCATGTCCCAAAACCCTCCACATCCACTGATGTAGTGCATCAATTCATATGACATCAGTTCAGCCCCAATCTCTGATGCACTGTGAAGTATTCTTCAGGATCAAATCCTTCCACAGCCACTTGTAAGATCTGTCTCCTTATTATGCATTAGTCGAGCCCCAAACTGTAGTGAACAGTGAAGTGCATTTCAGGTTCAGATCCCTCTACAGCTAATGGTGTTGTCCATCACCTCATCTGGTGTCAGTCCAGCCCCAACCTCTATTGCACTGTAAAGTGCTGTTCAGGTTCAAATCCCACCAGAGTCACTGATTTAGTCCATCTGTTGATCAGTCTTCAGTCCAGCCTTTATCTCTGACACCTCTGTGATGTGCATTACTGATATGGATCCCTCCTCAGTCATCATGGTGTAGTCCATTGCACACATCAGGATTCATTCCAACACTACCCTCAGATGCACTGTAATGTTCTATTCAAGTTCAAATCACTCCACAACCACTTGTATAGTCCCTTGTGCTCATAGTGCTTCAGACCAGCCCTTACCTCTGATGCACTGTGATGAGACCAGTGCCAATGTATGACTTATACAGTCCATTCAAATGAAATATAGCACATAGTACACATGTGCGCCCAATGAGCATCACTCCATGGTGCAGGCATACCCACACTCCTTCCTACCCACACAGTGCACCATACTGAATGCTGCAACATATCACATGTGTATGCAGGCAATCCATGTGATGCAGCACATATTACACAACCTTTACAGGTGCCCATGTCATCACCCTGTATGTATACCCACAATGTCTCTGCATGGCATATGAACACCATTACCAGCTGCAGGCAGTCTCACCTGCTTCCCCATAACTGAGTATACCCCAAGGACGGGCGCCAATTCATGACACAAAATGACTGCAGTGCCTATGAGCATCATTCCTTGGTACAGGCAGACCCATCCCCTTCCCCATGACACAGTATACCCCAAATTACCAGTGCCTTTTCAGCAATTTCATCATCCTATATGTATACCCATAATGTATCTACAGTGTCTGTTAGTACCATTATTAGATGCATACAGCCCCTCTCATTTCCCCAGAATATATGAAGTGCATCTGAGCATGTATCATGAATGCAGGACCCCCCCCCTCAACTAACACACAGTGCTTCATCATACAGTCATTCCCTCACCTTAAACTATCCCATAATACAACCCCTTAAAAATAAACTATGCCAGGAAATTAAATAATACACACATTTGTGTAACATGATGTTTACTGAAAGACTGTGAACCTTTACATGAACAACATCATGCTTCATTTACAGTATGATAAAGCAAACAGCACAAATAAAATACAGTTTCCGATACTTATTATGGGTTTTTATTAGAAAAATACAATACAAAAGTTTATTTCAATGAAATTATACATTTTGACTACAACAAATATGCAATTAATCATAGACAGACCTCTAGCACTAAAAAATGTATCCATTTCCTGTGTCAGCTCACTGACCTACACTGGAAGTGTTCTTTCTGTTTACATCACTTGACCTCACAAAGCACTTCCTTCCTGCAACAATTCCTGATATGTCCTTCTAAGGTAATGTGTAAATATATTTTTACTAAGCCAGAGGAAAAAACAAAAAAATTGATAATCAAATTCGTAAACTAAAATCAGTGGGTAAGAAGAATTAAACACTGCAAAAATTCCAACCAGTGGAATGGAACAAAAAACTCAAGCTGTAATAACAAGAGATTCAGACATTGATTTCTGACTAAAAAAATTGTAAAAACCTTGCAAAATTTTTATTTCTACAATGACAGATGTTTATTGTATATTTGTAACAATTTTAACCAACAGTTTTACAGAAATTTGATATTTTTGTCTGACTAAGTAAACAGGGTCTTGGACAAACCTTCCCTTACCCCTGGAAACAGCAAACAGTTCTTGCCTGGATCCTGAAGTGAGGATCCTACGAGGTCGCGAGGGTCTCGGACAAACCCCCCCCACCCCCAAAACAGCAAACAGTTCTTGTCTGGATTCTGAAGTGAGGGTCCTATGAGGTCGCAAGGGTCTTAGACAAACCTCCCCCACCCCCAAAACAGCAAACAGTTCTTGCCTGGATCCTGAAGTGAGGGTGTCCCCGAGGTCACGAGGTCTTGGACAAACCCTCCCCACCCCCGAAACAGCAAACAGTTCCTGCCTGGATCCTGAAGTGAGGGTCCTCACGAGGTTGTGAGGGTCTCAGACAAACCCTCCCCACCCCAAACAGTAAACAGTTCTTGCCTGGATCCTGAAGTGAGGGTCCTATGAGGTTTGCGAGGGTCTCGACAACTCTCCCCAACCCCCCAAAACAGCAAACAGGCACGGACAGTCTCACAGCACGCCGAGGAGCCCCAGCCTTCTTCGCAGTGGGAGACAGAGAGTGTGTGTGTGTGTGTGTGTGTGTGGGGGCACCATTTTCAAACCGAAGTTTCAGTCGGCATAGATGTGGAGATAGTTATTTTTTACTAGGGAAATGCCTAAACTGTAACCTTTATATTGTTTTCATGTTACACCTTAATTTCTTTTACCTGCCTGCAGAACACCTTACTTTTAGTTAATTTGGATGGACTTTTCAAATTGCGGCAGAGTACAAAAATCAAAAGCGAGTGTTCGTAGCCTTAACATAAATATCGGCTCCAGTTTGTTAGGCTCTCCTTTAGCTCAAATAATGGCAGAGTACAAACAACTGGAAAGCAAGTGTTTAACATAATTTTTTAGGCTAGGCTAAGTAACTCGAATCCAACAGGCCACTTGGCTCTCTGTGCTCCCTCCCCCTATTGCTGCCATTGTATTAATACCTTCCTCTCTCCTTTCCTCCTCAGTTCTTGCCTGGATCCTGAAGTGAGGGTCCTACGAGGTTGCGAGGGTCTTGGACAAACCCTCCCCCACCCCCGAAACAGCAAACAGATACGGACGGTCTCACAGCACGCCGAGGAGCCCCAGCCTTCTGCGCAGTGGGAGAGATTGTGTGTGTGTTTGTGTGTCCCACTGATGCAGAGCGTCAGCTCCCCACCACTCCCGCCACCACCCTTGGTGAGCACGCCCTTTTATAGGGCTTGGGAACAAATCAGCCCACTTATCCATCTGCAGCCTATATTATTCCACCACCAGGGGCAATGCCGTCCATTTACACCTACTGCTGGTTTACATTGGCCCTGCTTCACGTCCCTACTGCTATACTATGGTTACTCCTCCTGCTGTCCACTCAACTACCCCATCTAGTGACTCCCCCTGCCACCCTCCTGGACTACTCCCCACTTCTGTGTCTCCCATGGCTGCCTGACTGGCCGTACCACAAACTGCAACCTCTGAGACTATCGCAAGACATGAATCTCTTGCCACCTACACCTTTGTGTTGACTGGCCTCTCCTTGCAGCCCTCCCTCTGTCTCTTTTCTCCCATGCACACCACTCCACACATAGCACCCTCTGCTCTCCCTGCTACTTCTGGCAGCTTCGCCACCTGCAACCCCAGCCCCTGCCTCCTGCCCCCTCACCTCGGCTCCTATTACTGGCCACACCCTACATAACTAGCCTCCCCATCCCCTCATTCCCTACCCCGAAAGGGCACCCTAGTCGCAGCTTGCAATCTCACAAAAAATCAAAATGGTATGCAGTCCACAGGCTCTTCCTCCTCCTCCTCCTACTCATGTCAGAAAATGTACACCCTAACCCTGGTCCTCCCACAACTACTGCGCCTGCTCACCTCCCAACTAAGCGGACTCGTGTGCCACCCTAATGTCTGAGCCTTTTAAAAGTGGGACTCCTTCCAGGGCTGGGTTCACCAGCACCAGCCACACATCACTGCGTTGGTGAAACCTGGCTCTCCCCACGGATCCCAGACTCATCGTTAACCCTCGCTGGGTACAACATATACCGCGCAGATCGACAGGGTCAGTGGGGGGGGGGCTGCGCCCTGTATATCACAGATATCCTACATGGGCAGCCACTTCCCACTCCCCAGCTACATCCTGGACCCCAGGCCATCACTATCAAAATCACCCGGGGTAACTCCAAATCCCCCCCTCCCTTCTCTTCACTGCGGTCTACATTCCCCCCAGGGAACAGAAGGTGGCCTTCCACTCTGTACTGTCCTACCTGGCCACTCTTCCGTCACAAGCTGAGAAAATCGTACTTGGAGACTTTAATATTAACTGGCTTGACAAAGCTGCCACACCATTCATAGATGCTGCCACTGCCCAAGACCTTATGCAAGTCATCTCATCCCCAACCCACCTGAACCTGCGCACAGGGTCCTTCTCCCTGCTGGACCTGGTATTCACCAACCGCCCCCTTAAAATCACTAGTACTGCTGTCCTCCCAAATGCCCTTAGTGACCACTCCTATGTCCTCTGCTACTGGACATGCAAATCACCCAAATCCCCCCAAAAATAATCCAACAGCGCAAACTTGGCCCAGGCAAACTTGCTCAACTCAAAGCATATCTCAGGACAATGGACTGGTCCCTCATAACAAAGGCTCCTGACCCTGACAGAGCCCTCGACCTCTTCATTCTCGCCTTTAACACCATAGGCGACAAATTTGCCCCCATCACAAAAAGGGTGGTCAAAGGCAATCCGGCACCGTGGATCACAGACCATCTCCTGGACCTCATGCGGACCAGAGATTCCTTATGGCACCTCTCCAATGAGACTGGCCTGCCAGCTGACAGACAGAGCTACAGAGAGGCACAGAACAAATGTACTTGGTCCTTGCGCAAAGCTAAAGCAGAGTACTACAAGACCTCTTTAACCACTACCGGGGGCTCGGGGTGAAAGTTCTGGGCCAATATTAAGGACCTCTGTGGCAATGATCCCAACACTACCCCTAATCAGATTATGGTTGATGGGTGCCTAACCTCTGACCCAGCCCAAATGGCTACAGTCTTCAATGACACCTTCTCTAACCTTAGCAAAGTTCTCCTTTCAAACTTCTTTGACCCACCCCCAGCCACCTCCCTCCCCCAGTAGCCCCTCCCTATCAACTGTGCAGCATTGCACCTAAGCGCACTGAGCCATATCTCAGAACTGCTCTAAGTCACTCTCACTACAGTAGTGACTCCTTAGACCTGAAACTCCTCCGCCTCTCTCTCTCCCTGAGGTGCTTAACCCCCTCACCCATATACTAAACCGCTCCTTATGCCTGGGGAAGTTCCCCTCCCATTGGATATCTGCTTACATTATGCTGATATTTAAAAGTGGGGACCGTGCCCTTACTATCAACTACCGTCCTATCTCCATTCTCCCTCCCCTATCTATGGCCCTTGAAAGCATCGTCTCAGATCAGCTCATGGACCACCTCAACAAATACAACCTGCTCAGCAAGCAGCAACACGGCTTCCGGAAGGGACATAGTACTACTACTGCACTCCTGGAACTCACCACACACATCCACTCCACATTAGATAGAGGTCAAATCACTGGGGCTGTCTTCATTGATCTCACAAAGGCGTTCGACACTGTTAACCACCCGCTCCTGCTATCCACACTGACCAACATTGGATTCTTTCAGGATGTCCTTGGCTGGTTCTCTGATCACCTGTCTAACCATTCCCAGCAGGTCAAAATTGGTAACACCCTATCTAATAGGCTACCTGTCCTCTCTGGTTTCCCGCAGGGGTCCGTCCTCAGACCACTACTGTTCAGCCTCTTCCTTAATTCCCTCCCCAGGTCTTGCCCAGGGAACCTGCTCCTCTATGCGGATGATGCAGTCCTATATGCATCCAACTCTGACCCTTTGCAACTCTATCTCTCCCTTCAATCCTCCTTTAGTGGTGCTGAAAAATGGTTCGCCTCACAACGCCTTATCCTGAACTATAACAAGACCAAGGTTATTTTCTTTTCCCACCTACTTAATGCTAGAAAGGAACTTTGCCCTCAAGTACGAACTGCCAACCTGACCCCTCTGGAGCAAGTGGACTCCTTCAGATACCTGGGCATTACCCTAGACCCTGCACTTACTTTCCACCAACATATCCACCTCCTATCTACTGCCCTCAATGTGCGACCCGAGCTCCTATATTGCCTCAAACACTGCTTTACCCCAAATGCTATGAGGCTTGCTGTCTCCTCCTCTGTCCTCTCCCTGCTAGACCATGGCTTACTTGTCTATGGGGCGGCGAATACCTTGGCCCTCCATAGACTTCGTATCTCCCTAAATAAAGCCTGTTGCCTCACCCTGGGCTGTGATCGCCTAATTCACACATGCTCTCTATACAATGATACTAACTGGCTTAACCTTGATAACAGGATTAAGTTTCACATCTGCTTCATGGCAAAAAAATTGCCCTAGGCCTCTGCCCCATAGGACTCACACCACTAATCCGCCCGGCCCTGACACTTAAGCAAACTCGTAGCTCTGGAAAGCAACTCTTCTCTGTCCCTCACTGCCGTACCTCCCAATTCCAAAGGTCCTTTAGTTATAGAGCCCCTTTCTGGATGAACAGCCTACCCACCCCACTTGCCAATGTGTCCAGACTTGGACCCTTCAAAACCTCTCTTAGAGACCTCCTACAGTCCTCAAACCACTGCGACTGCCACTGAAACATCTCACACTACCTGAACGACTAAGGCCATTGGCAGGGCTTCTTCTACCCTACCTGTCCCAGTCTGAGTGCCTCTAGCCTAGCTCTACATCTGGGTGCTATATGTATTGTGTGTTTGCACTAATTTTCCCTAGTTTCTTCACTGTTAGCCTCACAATTGCTCCTGTAACAACCTGACTGTGTACTGATGTACTGCTATGTAACTGTATGTCTCTGTATGTAAATTATGTGATGTGGAACCTTTGCAAAGGAGTCTCTGACTCAAAGGTATTTTCCGAACCTCCAATAAATAAAAATTAAAAAAAATATTTAGATAAAATCATCAGAATTTATGAAAATATGAAAAAACAACCTTGCACAACACTAAGTCCCGTTAAACAGACATTACCAAACCTCACTCATTTTCAAGAACTTTTTGTCCTAAAAAACTTTTCTTTTTACAGTTTTAAAATTGGATGTGTGTTCTTTAAGATTTGTAGGTTTAAGCACAGTGTGTTTGTATGAATGCTGCAGATCTAGAACCCCTTCAGGAACACAGGTGTACTACCAGCAGGCAGAGGGTACCTGAACATTCTAAGTGACAGTAAGATAGAATGCCTTGGGATCACGCTTGATGCTAATCTATCCTATGGTGCCCACATTGATTGTGTAGCCAAAGCTGCTAATACTCGTCTTGGCCTCCTTTTGCAGATGGACTAGAGGGTAAAGCTTGTCTGTTTGCAGATGACACCAAGATCTGCAACAGAGTAGATGATCCAGATGGGATGGGCAGAATGAGAAGAGATCTGGATAAACTAGCAAAATGGTCAGAAGAGTGGCAACTGGGATTTAATGCAAAGAAGTGCAAAATCATGCACATAGGGAAGAGAAACCCTGAAGCCACCTATAGGCTGGGAGGGGAGTTGCTAGCAGTCACAAAGGAAGAAAGAGACTTGGGCATCATCATCACTGATGACCTGAAATCATCCAAGCAGACCTCTAAAGCAGTAGGTAAGGCTAGGGGTGTTAGGGTATATTAGTAGGGTATCACAAGTCATAAGAGGGAGGTAATAATCCTCTTACAAGACACTGGTTAGGCCCCCATCTGGAGTACTGCATGCAGTATTGGAGGCCACACCTCCACAAGGACATTAACCAAATTGAGGCAGTCCAGAGAAGGGCAACCAAAATGGTGCAGGGACTGCATCAGAAGACATATGAGGACAGATTAAAAGAGCTCAATATGTATACCCTTGAGCAAAGGAGGGAGAGAGGTGATATGATCGAGGCATTCAAACACCTTAAGGGCATAAACAAGGTGAAAGAGTCTAACATGTTTAAATATAAGGAAAAATAGCAGGACAAGAGGACACAGCATGAGATTAGAGGGGGGCCGATTAAGGGGGAATGTGAGGAAATTCTTTTTCACAGAAAGGGTGCTGGATGCATGGAATGGCTTACCACAAGAAGTGGTGGCTATGAATACAGTGCAGGGCTTCAAACAGGCATGGGATAGGCATAAGGGAGCAATACAAATGAGTATGAATAGATAGGCCACTGACAGAGCAAAGGCCGATGGCACATTTATAAGGTAGAAAAAGAAATGGGCAGACTGGATGGGTCTTGTGGTCCTTATCTGCCGTCAACTTCTATGTTTCTATGTTTCTATGTTTCTTTTCCAGCACAGGCAACATCCTATCCCGGGAAGCATTGACAGTCGCTATTCCGAGCTCTGTCGTTTCCATTATTGACTATGGCCTGATTATCTATGGCTCTGCTTCTGCCACTGCTCTCAGCCGCATATCCACATCCCTCAATAAGGCCTGTCTGTGCACCACTGGATCCCACCATCTCACACATACGTGTGACCTTTATGCACAAACTGGTTGGCTTCAACTCACCAACCGTATAAAGTACCTAACCTGCATTATGGCAAAGAAAATAACCATGGGCCTTGCACCCCCTGGAGTCCAAACTCTCCTGTACCCAAGCAAAAATCCTCACACAACCAGGGGATCCGAATCTCAGCTCCTGCAGGTTCCCCCGTTGTCATACCACACAAGGTCAAAGATGTTTTGCACATAGGGTGCTTAGCTGGCTAAACGGTCTCTGCAGTGACATCTCCTCCACTCCCATGCTTGGCACATTCAAATCCAGGCTCCACCTTTTTCTCACTACCGTTATCTCCTGTGATTGCCTTATCTAAACGGCCCCCCTGAACTTTACCCAAGCCTCATCCATTCTCCTTCTACTTAACACTTATCTTCCCTTGTTCTCCTACTACGGCCCCCCCCCCGTACTGCCTGCACGCTCCCCTGTTATGTTGACAATGCCCTTGGCTGCTCTGACCCTACTGTGTCCTCCCCCCACCCCGTTGTCCTCTCACCTCTCTCCATCTAGTTCATTGTCTCTGTAACTTACCTTCCCAAATTGTTTGTTCAATATTCTGTGCAATTACATGTACTTAGATTACTGTCCTGTTTTAGCTTATACTGTTGTCATACTGTTTTCCTGTATTACTGTAACTGACGTGGAACCTTTGTAAAAGATCCTTGGCTCAAAGGTATTTGTAATCCTAGACCTAAATAAATAAAATAAATAATAAACATCAGTGTCCCACATTGGGGGGGGGGTATGGGACAGCCTCAGTTTTGCATTCTCCCAGGAGGTGAAAAGCTCAACCAGGGGAAAGTCCCACTGGCAAAGCAGGTGGTCCACCATCTCCTGATGAAAGGACCACTCGTGAGAGACCACACCCACTCTGTTGAGGGTGTCTGCCAGTTGGCTGGAGGTACCAGGAGATTGGCATCTGCACTGCTCACATGGGTCCAGGAGCGGAGGGCTTCCCTACATAGCTGGAGTGAATGCATTCTGCCATGTCTGTTGAAGTAGTACATAGTCATGGTATTGTCCATCCAGACCTGCATGACCTGACCATGAATCAATGGAGTGAATGCTATCACAGCCAGACACACGGCATGGAGCTCCAGCAGGTTGATTTGGCATCGGGATTCCTTGGAAGTCCAGACCTCATGAGGGGTGTGGTTCACAAGTGGGCTTCACAACCCACCAGAGATGTGCCAGTCTTCAGAATGACCATTGACTCTGGGCAAACAAATGGGACTCCTTCCTGCATTTGTTCCAAGACAATCCACCACATCAGTTGCATCACCATGACTGACTGGTCCAGATGACTGAGGTGCTGAAACCACTTGGGGGACAGCCGGCCTGGTGGTGCTGAGGGCTGAGGTGCTGGATACCTTACCTCGTGCTACTCGTGTGACCCATGTTTGGGAATGACCTCAGATCGTCAGGTTGCTGGCACGTGGGGGAAGGAGGGAGGTGCAGGACTGAGCAAGTCAGTGGACTGCTCTCCTCTGCCGGGGGTGCTGAGGGTGGGTCATGGCCCCCCATAGTTCCGCTCCCACCGGGTGGAGGTCCAGTGGGTAGCAATAGGTGGGAGAGGGTGGCACTGTTACGGGTGAGTGGAAGGGGCTGAGCTAGTGCCACAGTGTGCATGCATGCATGCCTCCACATGCATGTACAGCCATGTGCCTGGATCTCGGGTGGGAAGCAGGAGAAAAAGATTACAAATATCATTAAAATCTATATGGGAAAAAAAAAGAAACCACTGGAGGGCCAGCTCCCACCGTAGGGGGTGTATTCATAACTGCCATGTACTCCAGCAGTCACAGGAAGTCCAGGGCAGGGTGTGAGTGCCCAACCTGAAATGATCAGACAAAAGAGGTAAAGTTCACTGCCCGGTCTGCTGGGAGTCAGGCCTTGGGCCCCAGAAGGAGTCAAGACCTGTGCTGATGAAGTGGATGACCTACAAGGGGCTGAGTTCCAACTTGGCCGGATTGATGAGAAGACCCAAAGCTGAGCAAGGAAGCTAGATTCCTGGACCATTCCACCACCTCCTGGGATGGACCAGCAATCAGTCAACTGTCCAGGCACAGATATACCCAGACTCCACAGAACCTCATGAATGCTGCCACCACTGCAGTGCACTTGTTGAAGACCCTGGGGGCCAGAGGAGAGTCTGAAAGGCATGACCTGGAACTCATACAGAACCCCATCTGCATAGAACTGAAGGTACCACCAGTGGGATGGACTGACTGTGATGTGAAAGAAGGCATCCTGGAGGTCCACAGAGCCTAACTAAATTCTCTGCTCCAGAGATGGAATTATTTGATTCAGAGTGACCATCCGGAACTTGCACCTCCTCGGGAATTGAATCAGATCGTGCAGATGCAGTATGGGGTGCCAGCCCCGCCCCCCATCAGCTTGAGGACCAGGAAATACCTGGACACAAAACCCTGGCTGGCTGCAGTGTCTGGGGCATGGGCTACAGTGCCTTTCTCATGGAGCTGAGCAATGTACTCCCTAAGGGCAGACAGCATGTCCTGAAACACCACATAATCCCATGGGGCATGGGCCCAGCAGGCCAGGAGACCTCGGAGTTGAGAGGCAAACCTCAACCCACCACATCTAACACTCATTTGTTCATAGTGATAGCAGGCCAGGCATGCCAGAAATGGTGATGCCAACCCTCCATGGTGAGCTGAGGCAGAGACATGACATCTGGGAGGCAGATGTCCCTGACCCATCACTGAGCAGCCCTGGAAGAGGCCCCGGCACTGGCCACTGGAGGGACACCATTGCCTCAGTATCTGGGTTTCTAGAAGTCTTGATTGGCTGACTTGGATTTAGGCAGCCAGACCTGGCACTGCCCTGACTGGGGTTGCTGCAGTTTAGGCTGTAGAGACAAAAGGGCCAAAACAAAAAAGGCTTTTTCTTCAGCTTCTGTCCCATCGGGTCTTTCTGTAAGGACATGACCAAATCCAGGCTGCCACTGGACTTCTCAGTTCTAATGAGGTATCCCTCCACCCTTGGTCCAAAAAGGTCAGTGCCCAAGAATGAACATCCACCAGTTTGTGCTGCATAGCCACCATAAAGGTGGAAATCCTAAGCCTGGCTCTGTGACGCATAGCAACTGCTGCTGCCACAGACCGGGTGTAAGAGCTGCCTATGTCCAAGGCTGTCTGAAGCTGGAGCTTGGCAAGGGCACGACCTGGCCTCAGACCACTTTGACTGGCAACTGTAAGTTTGGAGAAAGGTGGGGAAAGACTTGCCCATCATAATGGCAGAGCTCACCTGCTGGAGACCCAGGGAGGATGCAGGGTAAACTTTTTTTGCTGTGTGATCCAGCTTAGGGATTACTTATTGGGGTTGTCGTCCCCAACATTACCCATCTTATAAAAGAAGAGTCTGCCACCAACCCCTCGACCAAGGGGTGATGTTAGAAACTGGGGAGCAAACTGATCAGGACCACATTCTCGCAGACCATATGGGCAGATGGCACTGGACATGAAGTGGGATACTGCCACAGCTTCCAATGTGGGACCCAGAATAGCCTCTGCCATGGGGAAGTCAGCTTCCCAAAAATTGTCTGGTCGAGGATTTCCATTAGGGGATATTGGGCCTGCTTCTGAACTGGCTCCAGAGGAATCTTCATCAACTCAAAGATGAGACAGAGAAAGGCCCCAAAGGAGACAGGACCATGGTTAGAAGCAAGCTCCTTGGTCAACTTTCAGTTGAAGCTCAGGGTCTTAGAGGAGTGCATGGAGGACCCATCAGTGTCTGACGACTCATCAAACATCATCCTTGGCCTTTTGTCCCCATGGACCACCCTGGACTCATCTGAGTGGGTGATCTGAATGAACAACCATCTGGGTTAGCCACAAGCAGGGCAAGTAGTCTTAGATAGCACCCTGTGCAAGGGATGTTTTGGGGGAGATTCCACCTAAAGCAGTGGAGAGGACAGCATAGGCTCAACTGGATGGAGCGGGACTGGGACAGGCTGCACCAGAGGAGCACTGGGGCCTGCAGGAGAAGCTGACTCTGGCCAAGAACCTATTGCTGCCACATCAGCTACTCATAGCTCCACCCTCAATTTGCAGTGGAGCCTCTCATCATCCAAGTATGAAAAGGAAGAGGTGCATCGACAGCACTTCCAGGACAAGAGTCAAATGTGGGAATCCCCAGATTCCTGAGACCATGATCTGGATGGAGACCAGATACTCGACTTGGACCTCAACTGACAAGTGTGTTGATGGCAAGGAGATGTGGGAGGAGGGGCTGTGTACTTGACATGGATCGGGTCCTGTCATAGAACCCCTGAAGGGTGAATCTCTTGGGGAGGAGACAGTCTGATCAGCTGACTTCTCCTGCCCCTCCTAAGAGAGGGCTGAAAGGATCAGAGTCCTGGAGAGTGAGTCATCTCTGATCTCATCTGATGACAGGTTAACCAGGTCCAGAAAAATCTCAATCAGCTGGTCATCCCACATCTTGGCCAATAAGCCTTATGGGGTCACCATGGAGCTAATGGCCTTCCCTTTGACCCTAGGAGGATTGTCTGAAGCTGAGAGCTTGACAGCTGTCAAGCGATCAAAGGAGTTGTGGAACTGGAAAAAGTGTGCCCATTACCTGTCCCACGACCTATGGTGGGTCCATTTAGATTTCTTGAATTTATCCCTTCAGGAAGAGCCCTCCCTGAGGGTCTGCAAAGACTGGCTCATGTCCCTGAATGATCCCAAGAATTAAACCCCGACACTGGTGTCCACTGGGAGCAACGTGGGAGCCAAGGATGAGACTGTTACAGCCTGAGTCATTGCCTGTTTAAGAGCGGCAAGCTGGGAGGATGAACCCACCACCAATTAAATAGCTTTACAGGCATCCTTGGAATAGACTGGAGGATCCCATTCATTTAGGTGCTCTAGGAGGAGGCGAGCGTACCTGTCCTCGAGTGATTAAGGAAGCAGAGACTCATGCAGCCCTCAGGCCTGAGTGTCGTCATCTGCCCCAAGGCAGTAAATGCACAAGGCATGTGGGTTGGTACACAACATTTTCTGGTTACACATGATGCACTGTTTGAAAACAGGTTCGGTTCTAGGTTCGACATGCTCCATGGAGAAGAAAAATGCTGAATAGCACAAAGGCTTTGCCTGAAGACAAAAAAGGGAAAATAACTGGCCTACACCATACACAGACAGCTGCAAAAGAAGGAGACCTGACTCTTCCAGCAGAAAGGAAGATCTGACTTCATGGGGAGGAGCCAAGGAGGATATCACTCTGGTGGGTGGGAGAAGCTTAGCTTGAAGACATTCTGGCTGGAATTAAAGAAAAGGGAAGACTGTCTAAGTGGGGATAGTGCACCACATCCATGCCCATAGAATGTGGGATTCTCTCTGGCTCTGCTACCATGCCAATAATGTCAACCAAAAACACAAAATAAAACTGCAGAGAGGATATGTTTTAGAGTGTAGTAAATTCCCAAAGAAGAAAATATGGAACATTTATTCTTTAATTGCTCATACTGTATAGTGCTCATTTTTGGTCCCTAGTTGCTACCTTCTGAAGAGTACCTGTGTTTTGGAATATGCATTATAAAGTTTGGTGTATGGTGATATTTCTTTAGAGAGCAAGTGTCATGAGTGCTGTCTGGATGTTATCTTTGCCTGCTTTAAGTGGCATCTATGGCTTAATCACTGCCATTTCATGCTACAATAAAAATCGTTTGATTTATGAGAGGTATTTGGCAAGATTGATCACAAAATCCACAGTGTATTTCAGTATGAGTTTAAGCATACCAAAGCTAACTTGTTACAAGAGTGGTGGTGGAATATTTCAGAGGTTGCGGACTTCGGCATGCCTGTAACTTAAGTCTGTCTGTTTTCCTATTATTGCCTTGGTTTTCAGTATGCATAATGTAATTGCATATGAACTTTTTGAGGAGGGAATGATCTGTGGCCCCCTTTTTCTGTCCTTTTTTTAATTTGATTTTAATCCTTGATTTTCTCTTATTTTGCACTTTCTACTTTTTTCTTTTCTTTCCAGTTTCAGATGCAATATTTTGTAACTTTGCCTAGTTATTATTTATGAAAATTTGGTTGTACAATTCTTTCTTACAAAAAAAATTCCCCAACTCTTGCAAAAAGTGCCTTGAGTTCTTTTATATCCATCTGGACACCCACCATGACAGCCACAGAGATGGGTAGAATGAACCTCAGTTTAAGGTCTTCTCTGAAGGGCAGCACACCCCAACAGTACAGCACCCCACCACCACTACACTTGGGTACCAGTGTTCATGGTATGAGCCCAGTCCTGGACAGGGACTAGAATCCATGACGTTATGGCTCAGAGGCAGATGTGCTACCTACCAAAATGAGCCACAGTGACAGATGGAAAGGGTAGGACAAAAAGAATGTAAATCATATAGAAGATAATCACAGTGTGAAGTGATTTAAAGAGATGAATGAGAAGGGGAAAAAGAAGAGTGAAGGGCCACTAGGGACCTCACAAATTATTAGACTGGGCAGGGCAGATTGGATTGACTACAGGGCCTTTTTCTTCTGTTGACAACTTCTCTGTTTCTGTGTAGCCATTGCAATTCCACAGCAACAGCGATCCCATCAGGAGGGCCCTGCAGGGTTCACCCTACATCTGCAGGGTCAGCTGTCTGCCTGTGAGGTGCCCTAGTGGCTGAGTGTGGTGCACCTGTACATGGTGAAAGGTGAAAGGCTATGTGGTGAAAACATGAAGAAAACTCTCGCTGTCTGCAGGATGACAGCTGCCAGTACTCTTGGGTCCTGTGCCATGGTGACCTCACCAGGGGTGGTCTACTGTAGTTCAGTAATGGTCATCAGGGATGGGAGTTCAGTAATGAGGAAAAAAGCACAGCCGGAGGATTAAGAAGATGGAAGATGGGGATAAACTGCTGTTAAAAAAGGGGATGGTGCACTTAACCAATAATACAGGGATGAGCTATTGAAAAACAGATTGCATCTGCTTCACCGCAAACTGCATATCATTCATGAAGTCACCTTCAAATACAACTATGTAAGCAAGGGATACTGCAAAGAATATCTGCGTTGTGTGTCATTTTCTTTAATGAGCATCACACTGCAGGCAGTATTTTAGGAGAGCTGCAAGACAAAACAGCAGAGTGATTCGACCCACTGGGTCTCCACTGTGAATTTGTTGTTTCTGACAAAGGTGCCAATACTGTATGTCAGTGCTTTGAAGGATTGCAGTTGCATCGTATTCCCTGTTTTGCCCATTTCTTAAATCTTCTAGTCAGACCTTTACTTTCTGGTGACAGCAGCATAATAAGAATAGTGGGGGATCACAAGAAAATGAGTGGCCATTTCTGGCATACAGTAAATCATGTAGCTTCTTGTCTCATTTCCAAAAAACAGAATGTGTCAATACAGTCACTTTAACAAGGTGTGCCCACGAGGTGGAACTCAACCAATTACATGCACGAAGGACTTCACATGCAAAAAGAAAGTCTATGAATACACCAAAAAGCACAATGTATTTGAAGGGGTGGGGTCTGAATTTGTTTCAGTAATGCCTCAAAGAACATTTTGCCTTTCTCTTTACTCCTCATGAGGAAGCCAACTGCAAAATTAGCATGGGGAATACTACCCTCAGCAAGGTCACTACAGTGACTAGTTTACTGAAAAAGAACTGGGAGTCTGCAAAGAGCTTTTGACTTAAAAGGTGACAAATCTGGCAGATCCTTTATTGACATCATAAAACAACCATTTTGGTGGTTGTATGAAAGTAGCAGTGGCTGCTCCCCCACTTCAGTTTTTGTAAATAAAGGATGTGTGTGTGCTTGTTTGGGTGTTGTGTGAAGACATCCCTATATACCCTGACTCCTCAACTTGTGGGGAAACTCTCTATTTATGTTAAACAGCCCTGCTATGGTGGGACATCCAAGGTGCTTGCTGCCCTTTGAAAGAAACAGCAGTCAATACCATAAGGAGCGGCACATATCAGGGAAAGGGTACAACACATAATTAACAGGCCTTAACACCAATTTATTAGGTTTGTCAAGCATTCATTTGCATAATCGATCAACATTACCTTTTCCCTAACCAGTCAGGGAGCCTCCCAGGTTATCTGCACCACCTCCCAGCAGCAGAAAAGGAGGCTATCTGGAGGATGCAAGGGCAGTTTGTCAGTTCAGTAGCAGGAGTCCACAGAGCTGGAGAAGGGCCAGAAGAGCTCAAGAAGCACAGCAGTCAAAAGAGGATTGCAGCTTATAGCTGGGAGGAGCACTAGGGCTGATTGGAGTTCTGCCTGCCTGGTAGCCCCATTAAGGGATTGCTGAGCTACAGCATAATGCAAGGTTGAACAGTGGACTCAAGTGGACAGCAGTGGGGTATGTTGGCATCATCCTGCATCCCCCAGTGTACCTGCAAGTTCTCAAGTGGCTCAACTGGCTGGTTGGCCAGCAGTGGAGGGATCAGGCCAAAGCCTAGTGGTTCCAGAGGAGAGACCTGAAGAGCCCGGGAGGAGGAGGAGGAAGAAGAGGAGCCACTGAATGAACTGTGGTTGGTGCCTGAGTGAGTGCTATTGAAGAGAAAGTCCTGCCTGACAGCCCCCAGAAGGGGCTTGGCATGTTGCAACTAGGAAACCCCAAGTGGAGCCCAGCAGACTGGACTGGCAGGTTGGCTAGTGGTCAGGAGCAGTGGAGACTGTGCTAGCAGGTTGGCTAGCAGTGTACCACATTTACAAAAGCTTGTATCCTTTGCAAAACTAGCAGCAGACAGTACATTGTGGGGGAGGCATGGCACCCAGGGATGGATTCCTTTGGAAGTGCTGTGGTGTAGTGGTTACCAGGAATTAAAGTGCCCTAATCCTAGTGCCAGCATGGGCTAACAAGGGTACCCCTGCCTAGCCAGTTGGGTATTGGGATCACAGTTTACAGCATGGGTCTAATTCCTCACAAAATCCCTTTTTCGGCTGGTAATTGTATGTAGCCAGTAGAGGTAGCCTTTCTTTGATTCAGAGATGGTAGAGGTAAGAAGTAATCCTTTTTCTATCCTCTAACAGGCTCTGGTGGTGGGGGGGGGGGGTTGGCCCTCAATTTTAGAGTGATAAATATTATTAAAAATTTTAGAATGAAAAACACTGTTGTAAGTTTTAGAGTGATAAACACTGTACTAGACTGTAGAGTGAAAGGCATTTCCATTGCCTAGTAATTGCATTGTTCTTTTTGCCAATTGCATTGCATTGTCTACTGTACTGTTTTTGACCTCTAATTTGCTAAATTGTCATTTATTGCTATTTATACTTACTTACCTTTCCTTCCTTCCTTCCTTCCTTCTCTGTGTGCCAGAGGTTATGTTTACTGAGTCTTGCACAACATTTTAGTCTGTTTCCCTGGGTGGTAACAGCAGTAATATTTCTGGGGGAAATATGCCATCAGTGCCATCCCCATATTAAAGCACATTTTCATTTCGACCATTGGCTGGCTCCATGCCATGTTTTGACATCCAGTCGTCAGGCTGAACAACCCACTATTGTTACCTCAGTCAGTTTAATCCCATTAACCATGGCTAAAGGTGGCACCACCAAAATCGTCACCTTGATGACATCATTGACACACACATTAATCATTACAATATTTACACAGCACTTCCAAAACTGAGTCCTAGCAATATCACAGTAGACCAGAATGTTCCCCAGCATCTTCCTGATCATCAACTCAGGCTACAACAGTTGTCGCCTTCAGAAACTGACACTCATTACTGTCAAGAAAGGCCGATTGTTCCAAACAGGCAAAAGAAGCTTCATCACTGTCTCAGAGTAACAATGATGATGATGATGATTATCTTAAACTTTCATTAGGTAAAGCTGACTTAGGTTTTGGCCCACCTTTTACTCATTCATCTACTGCATCAACAGAGACTACCTTACAAACCTTAAATCTTCTTTATCCCAAGGGTTGAGCATGTATTTGATGAGACAGTTGATGAGCTGTTCCAAACTGCCTGACCTTGAAACTCCTCCTCCTCATGTTAATGTAGTGGAATAACCAGATTCCCTGTCTTTGGCAGAAATAGGGAACACCTATTTAGGAGGACCACATATTAGCATTAGTGACCGTGCATTAGCATTAGTGCTGATTTCTTTGACTAATGGAGCGGGGGGTGGCAAAACGATCTGGCCTTCATATGTTTTCTTTTCCATTACATTTCTGAGTTGTCCACCCACTAGCATTTACTGCGAACACATATTTAGTGCTGCAGGAAATGCTGCCCTTGATAGCTAATCAAAGCTTAGTCTTGGAAATGCCTAGCACCTCACCTTAATCAGGGTCCTCTAAATAAATTCACTTATAAATTCCAGAAGTACTGGCAGCAAAGGAAAGCTGATGATGACAGTGAGAACCAATGAAATAACACCCTTCAGAGCACTTCCTGAAGGTGATACTGACCCAAAGGGTTAATCCTTATGTACAGTATGGCTCTATATCCTTTGAAAATAGGTTCTTGCCTAAAGGATTGTCTGTGGAATAAATGGGGAACGTACTACTATATTCAACTTACTGTGACTGCATCACCTAAATTGGGAGGCAGCATTTCTATTTTATTACCTAAATGCACAATCAGTTTATGGCAAGCCGTGCATTGTACCAAAGCATTAATTGATTTTCATTTTGTCTTTTGAATGATATTCCAAAATTGAACCTTTTATCTGAAGCATGCAACACATGAAGGCGGTGTGTGATGAGTACACTGACAAGGTATGGAATGCAGCTTACTGCGTTTTCTACTATTGTGCTTTGTCTGGGCACCTGTCCTTATGTCTCCTTTTATTACTAGGTACAGAACCTGCAAAATGTAGTGTGTGTGTTACTGTTTGCACGTGTCTTGTTTAAACAAAGCAGAAAACTGAAAAATGGAAAAAAAAAAATTAGTAGATTTTTTCAGTTTCTGGTAAAAAATAAATAAATAAATATACAGCCAGCATCAGCTTAGTTTGACATTACCCCAAATTTGCATTTTAGGATTGGGCTAATGAAATTTAAAATCTGTGGGAAAACTTGCAAAAAAAGGTCACGTTCTCCCAGAGGCAAGTTCATTCATTTTGTTTTTGTGAACTTTTTGCTACCTCAACTATTGGAACATGTTCCCTCCTAACCCTCTCACCATACCTTTAGGTGTCTTCCTAGGCATACCCAGTTAAAAGAGTGCTACCAGAATAGTGCAAGGAAAGACAGCGCTACTCTGAACAGCGCTGTCACAGACAGTGAGAGGGGATTTGCAGCGCTTTCAGTAAGCGCTCCTCAGGTTACTGTCCATGGTGCTGCAACAGGACGGGGGGGGGATCCAAGAGGTTGGCTGAGCTGCTCCTGTGGTGTGGAGGGCTGAAGCATGGAGCAGCTCGGCTTGGTGAGTGGGAGTGGAGACCAGGGTTCTAATCATGGTCTCCTGTCCTTTTTGCTGATTGGGACTTCTGTTGTTTTACAAGGGGTCATGGAAACAAGTATTCAATGGCCCCACAAATTATTTTTTCACCTGTGATCCACTGCCCCCAGATTTGGGATTTTTTAGTTTGGGGTGGGGGACAGAGCTCCACATGTTGGGGGTGTGGGGGGCAGAGCCCAGCGCAAAAAGAAAACTGGCAGCATTATTGCAGGTGCAATTGTAGCCTGTGTTGTTATTGTTGGCACTGTTATGACCGAGTGCTCTTCATAGGTACACTGATGTATGTTCCATCCATCCGAGTTACTTGGTGTGGAGGGGTTGTGGGATACAGATGGACCAGACACCGAACTTCAGGTTCAACAAACAATCTCTGTATGATGTTTATTCAAAATACAGGAAATAAGCTTCTGCAATGCCATATTCCTTCTTCAGTACATCAGTTTGCAGCAACAGACTATGTATGTCCTTTCTCTGCACTTAGCCAGCACCTACTGACACTGATCTCTGATCTAAGCACTTTTCAGTGAAAACCCTTCATCCCTATGTGGGCCCCGTTTGCTTGAGTAGTGGGGGCTCAAAAAGAAAAAAAAGCTAAAAACAAAGAACCTCAGCACAGAAACATTGAAACATGGGATACCCCAAAAGGCACTGACAACAAATCAAGTTTCAAAGAACAACATCATACATACTTCCATAATACAAAGCATCATGGGATATATGAAAATCACCATGACATTTCAGACTTGTTCAGTTTACAGCAATTTACATGCATTTTAAATAGCACAACTAACTTAATTCCATTACTAGTCATCTAGTACGTTTTACCATTATCAAAAACACCTAGTGCTATGGTATTTTCAATGCTTACAGGTTTCATAAAAATAAGGTATGTACATCAAGATATTTTATGGCATATTGCTATTACATACTAAATCCAACAATGATAAACACAACCTGTTTTACATATGCTTGGAGGTCACCACAATAACTTCCCTGTATGACAACCTGAGAGGGAAAAGGAAAATTAAAGAAGACACTATATCATAGTCAAGAAAGGGAATGGGTGCCCATAGGTGGCCAACCTTATGGACTAGAAATTGTAAAGGATAGATTAGACTAAGAAAATAGAAGAACTGTTCCAACAGATTTAGAAAAGGTCAGTTCTCAAGAGTGGCAGGAGCTCCCTGTCACACTTGGCATGTAGTTAGTGATGGTTCTTCTGATGTTCAGTGGCTCATGCAGTTTATGCAGCACATCTTGTAGATTAAGTTTCCATATTAAAGGGTAAAACTCTTAGGCCAGCCCGGTGGTGCTAAGGGTTGAGGTGCTGGATGCCACACCTTGCACCACACCGGTGACCCGGGTTCGGGAACAGACTTGGGGATCCAGGGGTCAGTGGGGGAGGAAGAGGATGGAGCATCTGGAGGACAGCTCTCCTCTCCCAGGGAGAGATTCAGGGGTTGCTCGGTGTCCTGGTGGCCCCCAATGGAGATCGGGGGCATTGCAGGAAACACCAGCCAGAAGTCAGGGGTGGAGCATGACAGATGCCAGCAGGGCAGCCATGTGCAGGTGTCACTGCATGCCGTGCTCCATGGGGGCAATGTAAAAGTGAAAAAAAAGTAAAATCACTGAGGATAGGTGACTGCACCCTGCCCCGATTGCCACACTCCAGTACCGGGCTTCTCCTCCATCTTGGCCAGGCACATTAGATTGACAGATAGAGCATCCTGGGAGGATCGGGTGACCCCACCTTGGGGGGGTGAGGAGCCAGGGGGTTTGCCTGGCCATAGCAGGATGGAAGGAAGGCTTCAGGTAGGAGGTAGAGCACTCGGGTAGCAGGGATGCCAGAGAGAGTTCCTCAGGCAGCGGCGAAAAAAGAGTCTACAAAAAAAAAAAACTGTAAAGCTCTCTGCCCACCCCCAGTTCATAAAACACCCCACTTCACTCACTCCCATAATTAAAACCATTCCCTATGCCTTCAGGGGCACAATGGTGTATGTTCCCTCCTTTAGGCCCCTCCTGCTCAATAATTGGGGAGGGGTGGAGCATGTGGAGTGCAGTGCCAAAAAAGCCAGCTGCACTGGTTAGCACCTTCCACCAGGAGATGAAGTGGGGAAGATAGACTCTTGATGGGTAGTTTATTTTATGTATTTATTTTTATTTAAACTTTTATTGACCAGGTGAGTGTAATGAGCCAATGCCCTTTTTCATACATGACCTGAGGCTAATACAATAGCCAAGATGTTAATAATTAAATTATAAAAGACATACTTTTTACATAAGACAATTTATACAAAACATTTACAAGAAAGCTGATCACAGTAAAATTTCTTGAGACACAGTTTAAAGGAAGCATGACTAACTCCATCGGACAAAGAGTTTGGTAAAGAATTCCAAATTCTTGCAGCACATACAGTAAGGGCTCACCCACCCATAGCAATCTTAACTCTAAGAACAACTAAAGAAAAACTATTACTTGATCTCAAAGTTCTAACGTCCTTTTTTAATTCAAACAGGGAAAAGGGGGTGATTCAGTCCCCTGTCATAAAACCTTATCAGTTAAACACATTAAACTATATTCACAACTAAATTTAGGTGGCAACCATCCTAGCATTTCATATAAAGTTCAATGGTGAGTATGATAAGGTAACCATAGTACAAACCTACATATTGCATTAAAGGTGGTGTTTAATAAAGATAAATCAGCTTTTGAAACTTGTAAAAATAGAAAGGAGTTATAACACAATGTTATCAAAGAGCACTTTTGCCAAGTGCAATCCTGGCAGCCAAGGTCAAACTGTTTTGCAATTTAAGCAGTACCCCAATTTTATTATTTACCTGTTGGCAAGTTGATTTTACATGCATAGAGAAAGACAAATGCAAATCTAATAATATCCCTAAATATCTAAAATGATCCACCTGTTCAAGTTGAACACCTACGCCATTTTTAATAATCAAAGGGGAACAGATAGTAGTTTTTGATGTCGACCCAAAGATCATGCATTTTGTCTTGTTGCTGTTTAGTAATCTGTTTAGTAATAACCTGTGTTACAGTAATCAGTCATCAAGAATAGAAAAATCAGAGCCCAGTAACCTGTTCAACATGTTCACCAAGGTGGCGCTATGATATAATATGATATCATCGGCATACATTAATGTATGTGTATTTGTGAGAGCAGATGGTAGGGGATCTATAAATAAAGAAAACAGAAGTGACCCCAGGATAGAACCCTGGGAAAAGCCCTGCTTCATCAATGTGACATTTGACACCACACACCCATTTCTCACCCTCAGCAGATGATGTGACAGGTAACTGGCAACACATTTGAGTGGAGAATCCACTAGACCAATGCTCCCCAGCCTCCCGAGCAGCAACTGGCGGTCCATCAGGTCAAAGGCCAGGTCCATGAACACAGCACCAGTAAGCATTCTGGTGTCCATTGCTCTACTGATGTGGTCTGTGGACACTGCCAAGGCCGTTCCTTTACCATAACCCTTTTGAAAACCATGCTGCACGGGAGTCTGGAAACGATAGGAGCAGAGATACTCTAATAACTGTGTATTAACTATCCTTTCCAACAACTTCCCCAGGACTGACAAGAGGGATATAGGATGATAGCTATCTACACTGTCCCTCTAACCACTCCTAAAGATAGGTATTATTACCATTTGCTTCCACTGAGGTGGAAACCGACCAGTAATTAGAGAGAGATTGAAACTTTTGTTACTGGAACACAAAAGTACTCCACCACTAGTTTTAAAAACCTGGGCTCAAGCTCATCCCCCCCCCAATCATTTTTGAACCACAATATTTTTGAATAATTTCAAAACATGTCTATATTTAACTATGTGGAAGTAAAAGGAGGCCAATAGTGCTGGCATAAGAGCACCCGGACATCACTGCACCACCGTTTGATGGCTGGCCCTTTTCTTTCTGTAGAGGTTCTTAAGCCTGGCCACATTCATCATTGAGCGATATACAGTATCCAGTTCCCATGGATATAGCCTGTTCAGGCCTACATCTTCTGATCCTCCCAGGCCCCAGTAACCCATCAGTCAACCCTACTGTGTTTACTCTATGGCAGGAGCTCCAGGACAAGGGCTGTCCTCTCCCGTCAGGCAGTACACTGGGTGGAGTGGTTCAATGTCATAATGACAGTTGTGGGAAGTCGATCACCGTTAGGGTGAGTGTACATTGCTGAAAATCAATTTTGGCAATGTACACTCTCAGCACAGAGCAAAAGGGCACCGAAGACATACATTTTTTTTGTTTATGCAGGGGGCTTCACCTCTGCCCCCGATAAAGGATTCTCAACTCGGGGTGATGTCGGGGGTGCAAAACAAAAGAAAAAAAAGTAAATCCCAGACTGATACAAAAAAACAGTGCACCCAGATTTGAACCTGGCACTCTCCCAAGCCTAGTCTGCCACCAGTCCACCATGCCACATGACCAGCTCAGCAGCCCACCACCACACTACACCTCACAAACCCTCCCTCCCCTTCCACCTGTTGCACAGAGTGCTCTCTCCCCCCTCATGCACATGTACATATAGCGACATCCTGTCGCTATATTCACCGCCACCTATCCGGTCACTCTTCCTGTCCAGTAGCATTGTGAACATGTTACCATTATTGAGTCACCTTTTTGAAAGGGCTTAATAGAGATCACCCTCATCACAGGATACCGGTGGAGCTGGATCTCTGAATAGGGGGGTGCCCACCCCCTCTAGGCAATCCACTATGCGTGGACGAGAATCTAGTACTGTAAAGGAGTCCTAGAGGCCCAAAGCATCATATAGATAAATATGCTTTTTTTTTTTTGCCCTTTTTAGATGCTTCACATCTACCATGATGTGAGTGCAGCCTGCCTGGTGGCCTCACATGCTCACTGAATGTCCCTGTGGCAGAAACAAGCTCCTGAGCCAAGCCTATCAATCCTTCTCTGCCCCAGCCTGACCTGCCTCTCTGTGCAGCAACTCGAGTTTGCTCAAAAACCTAGGTCAACTGCAGAGCAGTGCAACTTGCAGCTCCTGGGCCAGCAGGGTGGCAGATAGGTGACCCATTTTTCTGCAAACTCTATGCAACCTGCCCCTTCTTCTCCAGGATTACCTGGCATGGTGAGGGGCAATGGATAGATGCATACACTGGTTTACCCCTTAAGATATGGGACAATTTATTTTATTTATGGGAATGAATGGAGTTAAGTGCTTTCTGCTACATCCTGTAGAACCAAATGTCTGGGGGCACACATTGGTGTGCCCCCGAAGAAACTTAAATGTAAAGGGAAGGAGTGGAAGACTGGCATGGGGATTTTCATGGGTTGAGAAAAACCTCCCAAAGTTCCCCTTCCCTGATAATTCCTGCATTTTGCAAATTATACTTAAAGGCAAACTATAGGAAGTTTAGACAGCCCTAATCAAGACATTATATTTTTTATTATGGAAGATTTTCATAAAATTATCATGCTTTCATGAAACTGCCTTAAGAAATGAAGACTACAATGTCTTGATATTCATTTTTATGGCTGTGGGCGGAGCCAACAGCCTGTTGCTGTGTGTAGCTTGAAAATGGAGTATCATGGAACACATTTTTGGAACTTTTCAATGTATTCTTCCACATCTATAAATCACTGTGCCAACTAAAATAGAATACTCACTTCTTTCTGTTTAGAATATTGGAGACATAACTCCAATCTGCTTATCAGATGGCCATTAGGAAACTGAAACAGCTTGTTAAATATTGGTTGCCTATTAAACTGGAGATTTGTTTACCCCCTTCGAAATGCAACAAGTTGCACATTTAAAGACCTAGCATTTAAACATGTTTTGCTACTAACTTCAGTTGGTATGTATTGTCTTTCAAGAAAGATTTATACCTCATAAATGTCACCCTTTTCCAGCAAATGTATAATGATTTACACTGTTTTTTAACCTTTTAAAACACTATCTGATAAGAACTATCTCAGACATATGCCAGGTCTTCAGTGAACCACTTTCCAAACATAACAGATAACAGCCTGACAAGTACTGAGGTGTGTGTGTGTGTGTGTGTGTGTGTGTGTGTGTGTGTGTGTGGGAGAAACAGTCAAACTCCTGGCAAGGGAGATCTCATCTAATGAATTAACTAATGACAAACCAGAAGAGTGAGAAATTCATCTGTATAATCATCTGATTCCTTATGTTCCCATATAGAGTTATAAAAAAAGTTAGTCAAAACAACCAAGAGAGAAATTTGTAGGGGGCAACAGTTGAGTTTTTCTTGTGTTTTGGACCTCCAACTCTAGGCTGTGGAACATAAATGTGTTGTTTGTGGTTGGAAGGTCCTGATCAAACAATTGGAAATAGAAGAATGTTTTTTGTCAGTTTATAATATGGTGTACTGAGTGTGTATTTACTGAGTTGCTGGATCAGGGCCTTGAAGAAAATAATAATGCGCTTAACTCATTCAAGAGTCCATCAGGTGGTCAGAAAAAAAGTCTGAGAATTTGTCTGAAAACTAACAAATATAAGATGCAAAAAATAGCATCTGTGTATATGTATATGGGGAAATGTCTCTAATTTATTTATAATAAATTTGTTTACAGGCATTACTAGTATCTTTTGAAAGACTGGCCAACTTGTGATTACTAATTTTAAGTATAGTTTATGAAATAATGAGTGTGATATTTATTTTATATAGTCCCCCATTATGCCTTATGCATACCATATACATCCAAATCATTCCAAGGCCATCTTGACATATATTAATACAGAACAGCAAATCAGAGCTCTTTTCCTGATAGAAGTCTGTTGATATAATAAATAAAGAACAAAGTCATAAATAAGGAACCAGTGGCTTATGGAAAAATCTACAGGAATTTATACAGGGATTTGATTCTGCCTCTGTGGGAAAAATACAGGGAAAATGAGGGCTTGTTGCAGGGAAATGGTTACTTGCATCTGGGAGCAGTGAATATTTCTTATCCTATAGTTTGTATCCTGAATACTGCAGGGGAGATGCACAGCAGCCTGGCAGCACTGATAGACTAGAGGTAGCCCCTTCCCATCCCTAATCAATCCAACTCCATCCCCCAAGAGCTCCATAGTGTAGGGGCCCCCCTGACCTGATCACACCAGAGGAAACCATGGTCCATATCCATAGTGCAGAGGACCCCCACCCACCACCCTGGTGCACAGACACCCTTGCTCCTCCCAACACATGACCTGTTGCAGAGACTGGCATTGCCCTCCACACCCTGCCATGGCCAGACACCAACTGCACTGGACCCAGGCTGGGGACCTGCACTCCAGAATGACCCAAGTGACTGTACCATGCATTGGGGCACTATGCAAGCTGCAGATCCACCAGTGTATGCAGCCATGTGTACATCTGTGGCAAACCATAAGAGGGAACTGACATACCTCCAATGCATGCCTTGTCAATGCTGTATCTTCCTGCTGTCATACACCACTGCAAGTCCACAGTCTCCCCCCTTCCCCTGTATAACATGTAACCCTCCGGACTGCTGAGGTATTCAGGGTGCCATGGGGTATAGTATCCTGCAATGCCATTTCCAGTGTACACTCCAGGCTATGGATAGTTCATCCCTGGTTCCCTGATTGTACAAACGAATGGGAGGTCGACTGTAACATGCCTGTACCGGGACTTGTGTGACTGGGTACAGCATTGGCCATCACCCGCACTGAGAAGTGCAATGGCACTGGGACGATGGCTCCACATGCAAGTGCCTGAGGTGTATTGCCACTGGGCATTATCACCCACACAGAGCTCATGCCTATGTATGACACATTCCAGTATCCTACTGCCAGTGCTCCACCACCCACTGATACAGTAATACAATCCCATTACAGTGCCAGTCGTTGCAATGGAATGGGTTTGGGAGCAGGGAGGGAGGGGTGTCTGTGCACCGTTGAGGTGGGGCAGGGGCCACTACACTATGAACATGAACTGTAGGTCTATTCCAGTGCTATCAGGGATGGGAGCGGGGTCCCTACAGTATGGAACTGACAGAGCCTGGACTCCAGTATGATTGGGGCTGGTGGAATGGGTGGGGAGTGCCACTTTACCACCACAGACTTCAGGAGTGTCCCACAAGGGAGTGATCAGGGTCAGGGCTTGGGGGCAAGATCTGCTCCAGCGCTTTCATCCCTGTGCCAAAATGCAAATGGGCCAGTAATGAGCATGCATAAGCCCCTTTGCACCCTGCATGTTCAATTAGCTCATTTGCATTCCTGGGCTGAATATTGCCCATGGTGGCTACAGTGCATACTGGTATGTGCCACACATTTCCCCTGGGAGGTATTGAGTTGGGGGCACCCTGGATGCACCTGTCTTGGTGGGCACCTGCACTGTGACTCCTGTCCAGGGTCACATTTTCAACAGGTATAATGATGCCCATCACGACAAAGTACAGTGTCACAGGTTTACTGCATGGCAAAAGGGATTAACGCCCATTGAAATGGTGTTTGCTGCAGTAACTCTACTGCAGAATTCTGTAGTGCTGCACTTCATCCTGATGAGCTTCACTGTATGCGCGCCCTGTACCGGTGATGCATTCTCTTTGAATATTGTATCATTTCGACCACCGCATCCTCTTTGCACAATGCATCTTTCTGCTCGCTCATTGGTCCGGCACTTAATATGTCCCCCCGGATGTAAAATATTGTTTTCAGTGCGTTCTGATTTTACACAATGCAGCATAATATTGTGTAGATGTACAGCCCCACTGAAAATAAGATGCCATTTCTTCTGTGAATTATCCAGGCTAAATATATAGCAATCAGTAGGCATATTCTAGGAAAACACATTGTAAAAGCTTGTAAAACGAAGACTGCATTGAAACTGCCCCTCCACAGATCTGCATTGTGAAAATTCATTAGAAATAATTGATAAAAGTATCCTAAAAGCTCTCCACAGCCATATCAGCTCTGACCAGAGTTTATTTTAAATTGAGTCTGGTTGATACACCAAAATATATTGTTTTGCAGGAACCTTGAAAATCCATTTAATACCTTTTAGATTAAAGGGACACTGTCAGCCCCCTTAGGTCTCAAAGTGTTCCTAGTTTAAAAAACACATTTTATGATTGCCAACATTCTGTAAAGATTGCTAATGTAGCTGGTAGTTTGATTCTGATTAGTTTTTCTTTAAAAAAGTGAAAAACAGGCTGCCCACCATACCGGCATTACCACACAAAAACAGGCTTGTTTACATTAATTGATCAGCTCCAACTGCATCTTTCTTGGGCTTGGGAACACCCACAACACAATCTAACCTGTCATGATGCAGTGGGAGTTTAGGAGGCTACTGCTTCATGAATGACTGCACTGTTTGGGGGTGTTTCCAATGCTCAGAATGTATGCAGCAAGAACAGACCTAGGATTGTAAACAAAACAAGGTTGTTAATAAATATACATTAGCATGCATTTCAGTTCTACTAAACCAGGAGACAGACAAAACAAACAGTAACATCAATAACTTTTAGAGAAGGTAAGCAATTATAAAATGTAGGTTTTAACTAGAAATCATATGATGAAAAACAGGTTCACAGTGTCTTTTTAAACAGTAAATGAAAAATAAGAGGATAATATTCATTTAGTAAAAAAAAGTTTGAAATTGTGTTTAGTAACTTAGTAATGTAAATATTTTTGAACCAAAAAGTACTAGTAGCAGTAGCAGAAATGTATTTGTTTAAAGTGCCCCTCCAAAGTTCAGAGTGCCCTGACAGTGTGAATACATAAACAATAAGACACAACAGAGCGTGAGTAGTTATGTGACAAACACACACATACTATATGTGTGTTATGAGGCAGGAGGTGTTTATGTCAAATGCTTCAACACCTGGAACTGTGTTTATCACATAACTTTCCTCACTGTGATGTGTCTTACTGCACTTATAGTATGGGGACGCTGAAATATCTAAAAAAAGCCAACTTTTTTATATTTAAAAAAACATATCTCTTAAAGTAACTAGTAAAAAGTAATCCACCCCACCTGTCAATCATCTGTCTTTCCACACATTCAGCAGGTGGAGTCTTTGTTCATCATGGAATGCAGGAATTCAAACTTCTGCAGAAGTCTACTAGTAGAGAGTTCACCTCTCCCCACACAACACACACAACAGAAGGGCTCAATAAAGCCAGAGATTCAGTTTTATCTGGGCAGGGTTAAGCAGCAAAGATTTCAATGGTAGGCAGTTAATGATAGGAAAGGGTTTTCTGATGGTCCAAAAATAAGCTTGGAAAAGTAAAGCTAGGAGTAGTATATCATTTTTTAATTGATGTTCAGTATGTGTGTAAAAAGGAGACTATGAAGGGAAAGAACATTAAATTAATATTTTTAATATTTTAAGGGAGTTTCATTTTTAGGGCCTAGTGACTATTTTAGTGATAGTAAAGAAGGCAGTCATGTTTGTAATGGCAGTCAGGAATGTTTTTTTACAAACAGCATTGATACATTAGTGTACTGTATCCTGACTGCCAGCACTTTTTTAACCAGTGGTAGTACTGTGATATTGCACAGCTGTTGACCAATCAGGACACCATAATTTCCCAACTTGTTTTATAAATCAATTTAAATAGTAAAATAGATAGGATACAGTGGTAATCATCGCCACAATGAACAATAGTCGATTCAGTGTACTCTAGCTAGTGCTCTATAAGGCCATAGATGGGACTATGGCTGCGTGAACCTCCAAAAGTTCTACCTCGCAAACTTTCTAAGTAGAATCCCAAAACGTTCTACCAGGTTCTACCTGGTTCTACCAAGTAGAACCAGGAAGAATAAGGATCTACCAGGTAGAACAGGGTTCTACCAGCTATAACCAAGTTCTACCAAGTAAAACCAAGTTCTACCAAGTAAAACCAGGTTCTACCAAGTAAAACCAGGTTCCAAGGTTCCACATGGTATTACCAGGTTCTACTTAATAAAGAAATCCACAGAAGTATGTTTTAGTATATCTGGGAACGTAGATGTAGCTCTAAGAATGGTATGTTTTGCAAAGTTTTGGTGCATAGGATTCTGTCTCAGTGCATCAACATTTTATAAAACTTAACCATTCTTGAAATCTTAATACCACATGTACTTTCCAAAACACGCAAACTAAGTGGATTTTTTACTCAAGTAGAACCAGGTAGAATTTTGTTTTATATTATAGAACCTCCCTGTGTTTTCACCACTAAAACAGCTTAACTTGACACAGCCAGCAGTTAGGGAATACATTGTCCTGGCTTTGGTGCAGCTACTCAATGGAGCCAGCAGTGATGTACTGACTAGTTTGGGAATAGATCTCCCCAAATTTCCACCTATAGATGCAACTGCCATTTGCTCTAAAAATATTTTAATTAGGAACATTTATAAAACCCATCATGGAAAGACAGAAAGCATGTGTGTCAGACCGTTTACACAAAACCATGGGTGGTAAGAAAAACAGTAGCAGCACTTCTTAAGCAATCCAGGGAACAGTGAGAATAGTACAGAAAATTCAGGACATTGCTGAAGAAACCAGTCGTGGTACTCTGAGGATGAGCAGTATAAGGGCCATCATAGTGCAGCAGCCAGTATTACAGGGAGATTTGTTCCCAAACAGGCCAGTACAGCACTGCTGACTGCATCGAGTAGCTACAAATTCAGGGAGCTTATCCAAAATAGGTTAGCAGTAAAGCACTAGTAGGTGCGTTGTGTACCTGGAAACAGGGAGATTTATTCCTGCTAAATAGCTCAGTACAGCACTGCTGGTTGCATGACTTATGTCAAGTTTGAAAACACATGGAAATTTACCATAGGTAAGTAAAGCACTAGCAGGAATAAAATATAAGAGAAAGAGGAAATTGTTTTACCGTAATGGCACACTAAGTTGGAGCTTTCCAGGTGCAACCTGGGAACACAAGGAAGTTAAGTGACTTATTCTGGGTCACACAGTATGCTAGAGGGAGCTGATGGGATTCAAACTCATCTCTCCAGCTTTGCAGTGCAGCTCGGTCTTGTACAACTGCTGCTGTTGTTAGCCTTTAAGAGATCAGATTTAGTCAGCAGTGAACACAGCATCAGCACTCAGAACTGTCTCTCAGGGATGTCTTCTGCTGAGCTTGCCTTTCTCTTTCATTCCCTGCAGTGAGTGTACTCCAAAAGACAATTTGTTTGTATTATTACGGTATGATCTGCAACCCACATAGTAAGCAGGACTGGTATAGCTCCTCTGGGTTACCTACCCCAAACACTAAGAAACATAAAGCAAAGAGCAGTTCTGCAGTCACATAGCCATGCTGGACAGAGCAAGTCTGAAATTCCAAATGCTTCATTTTCGCAGTCAGTCCATTGACCACTAACTAGTAACAGACTACTGCCACTCAGACTGCCAATCTTTCAGTGGCAGTAGGATGTTACTGTTATTAGTTGATGGGGAATAGACTGTGAAAATAAAGGATTTGAAAACATCAAACTTGCCTGTATCCAATGTGGCTATGTGACTGCAGAATTGCCCTTTACTGGTTTTTTTATACCAAAACTTTGTTTAATTTGCAGTTAGTGCCCGGTTTGCTGATCCTACCCTTCTCTTTCACTCCATGCAGTGAGTGCACTCCGAAGTTTTTTATTCCTAGACTTTAAATTTGCACAATTAGTACCCCTATACCCCAGACCAGCAGAGAGTAGTGCAAATGTGCCCCCTCCCAACCCTGCCCTTCTGTACATTTTCTATCTCCTTCCCTCAATTTATTAACTTTCTGTCCTAGTGAAACACTAACCCCCCTTTTTGTTGGCCAGGAGTTGCCACAACAAGTTCAAATGATCAACGATTGACTTTTTAAATGAGAATCATTTACTTACGTGATGAAGCAGTGTAACTTTGCTTTGCACAGTTAGTGCCCTTACAGTAGCCCAGTTCAACCCGCAACTGCATCACCCTGCCAACCCGGCCCCTCTGTACTTTTTCTCCTTCCTTCCCTTGGTGAAATGTAGTCACCATCACTAATGGGTTTTTTTGGCAGGAATTGCCACAACACAAGTTCAGATGATCGACGTTGACTGCGAGACTTTTATTTATTTATGTGAACAGTAACAGAGCGGAACATTTAAGACCACTGTCCACCACTCGGGAAATCATTTGCGTGTCTCTCTCACATATTTTGCTATGACTGGCTGGAGGGGCAGGCTCAGCAGGCAGCATCCCACGTTGTGCAGTCTGCTGTACAAATGGTAGCCTGTGTTGCTGCCTAGGTCCCACCCTTCCTCCAATCACAAGGAGTCACACTGGGGGTGACGTCTCTCTGCTGGTCTGGTGACTTTCCCTCTCCTGCAGTGCTGTACCACATGATGAGCCAGCTGAAGAGCTCTAAGAGTATGTGCACAACTAGTAGGGATTATTTTCTTTTTTACATGTTGGGTCGAACCTAGCGAAGCAAAAGTTCGCATTTTTACAAAAATGTTTGCGTTCTGCGGACACCGCAGAACACAGGAAGTTTGCTTATTTTAAGGACCAGGTCAAACCGAACTTGCAGCCCTAGATGGGAAATCCGATGTCAGAGCAATTAAACACTGATTATTGAAATATTTCTGCTACCTTTAGATGGCTTTTGATCTGTTGTTCTGTTTGGCATGCTTGCTGACCCTCTGGCAACCTGGAATACACGTAACAAGCAACACCCAATACATATTTGTGCCTGAGTGCACAAAATGTTGTATTTAGTAAAGATTATTCTTACAGCCCTCCCACAGTGCCACACATCTAGAAAGCATGCCAAGGAGAAAGCATATTGTAATGCCCCAATAATACCAAGTATCCCCCACTGTAGCCAGTCAGTTCCCCTGTTATTCCCCAGTCCCATATGTGCCCAGGCCCCGACAATAAACTGCAGCTGCAGTTTAAAACTTTTTTATTTTTTGCTTCTGCAGCCTGCCCAGCCCTAGGGCGAAGAAATGCCATCCTCACACTGGGCAGCTTCATGTCTCCCTGGTCACTAGGGACTGGGTGTCCTGAATGCCAGGGAGGGCTTGTGTGGCCAGTAATGGCCATTTTTAAAAAGAGTTTTGGTGGGCAGCAAGCAGTCAGTGTGGTCGGGTCAGCGCTTTCAGGCATCCCGACAGTAAAAGAAAAAGTTTGCGGCCCAAGGCAGGGATAGAGAGGATGCAGGGAGGTAAATGTATATTGGTGTAAACATACTTGCTGTCCTCCTCTTGTTCTGCAGCAGCTCCCACTGTCCCAGCAGCTCCTGTGGTGGCAGTCCTCCAGTAGTAATGTTTTTTTCCCATGGCAGTCGACTGCATAGTGGGCTACTGCAGTTAGCCAAGTTAATTTAATTTTAAAAATTAAAAGAACTTTCGGTCTCTTGGCGGCGGCGCCCACAAGCGGGGCCGCATCACAGCACCAGCCACAGAAACAGAGCAGCGAGGGTCAAGTAGTAAGGCCCCTTAGTCATTCGCCGACCACCTGCCCGCTTTTCCTCCAGTGCCAGCAGCAGTATCTCCCTCCAGCTTCCTCCTGTAGCAGTTCTTCTCCTCGGGTCAGGGTGGTGAGTCGGTGGCAGCACCAACTGGCAGGTGCTGATCACCAAAACTTTAATTAATTAAATAAAAAGTTTGTTCGGCGCCATTGGACGCTTGGAGGGACAGCCTGAGGGGCAGCCTAGAAAGACAAGGCAGGACCCCTTAGAGAAGGGAGCACCAGTGGGCGGGAGATCTTTATTTATTTAAATTAGCTCTGGCATAGGGTAACAGGCAGGGGTGGAGCTAAGGCGGGACTAGCCTGCTTGATAGACAGAGGTCCTTGCCAGGCCTCACAGATTTAAAGGGGCAATGTCAGGCCCAGTTATTTAAAGAGGAAATGCTGGGCCTAGCTGTTTAAAGAGGCCACACTGACCCAGCAAATTAAAGGGGCCAGCTCAGAGTACAGAAAACCCCAGCGCCTTAGACCAGCTAGCCAAATTGGCTACCAGAAAGGGCTAGCTAGCTCAAAAGCTACTGGTTATTTTTATTTAGCACATATAAGGGCCAGTATGGGCAAGGAGGGCCCCAGTCATTGCAATAGCCATGGTAGCCAGGTGGGCCAGTGAGTTAGAGGCCAGGTAGCCAATGTGTTTTCTTGATGTTCTGTACATTCTATGCAATTTTTCCAGTTCTGGGTGTGCCAGTGAGGGGATGTCAGCCTCAGATAAGATATAGCACCCAAGATCAGAGCCCATTGGCCAGTAGACAAGTGGCCACCAAAAGATAAGCTAAGCAAATATTTAGTGCTCTCCTGTAGCTTGGAAATGCACTCTTATTTTAGTAATATACTAGCAGAGAGTAAAGGGGAGTGAGTCAGGCAGTTTGCCATCCCCTCCAGTTCAGTAGCTACATCCATGCCCAAGGGCTAGTAACCCCTGCAACTTCCCCGTCGCCCCTAGTCTAGGGAGGGACTCTTAGTGCTTAATCTAATCAGACTACCTTTGCTTTAGGGTAATTTTCCCATTAGATGCTTTCGGAGCTTATTACCAGTGGGAAGGGTATTGAAGGTATACCCCAGGGTCCCCATATAGCTAGCCCTTAGCTATTGGTAGGTTTTTCCCAGTGTATTCCCTTTCTAAAATTTCTACCTGGATTGTTGCTGTGTGATACTGGGATTATTAAGAAAAGTGAAGCACTGTAGAGACATTGAGACTGTGTTTTACAGAGACTGTACCTGAATCCTAAGATATAGCTGCCTTTCCCTGCTTAAACTGTTGTGCTGCAAGTAACTATTTGATTAACCCTGCATATGTTTTGCTTATATCAAAATATTCTGCTGTTTTTCTTTTACTGGATTATGTTTAGAGACTATGGGATCAATCCTGCACTAGTGTCTCCACCCAGGAACTGCCTTGCATGTTACCAAACTGCCCGCTCATCCAAGAATTGAACTCTCTAGCCTGATGCTAATCATCTTCGCCTGATTCTCATTCTCCTCATGTACTGTTGATTACAGTGACCAATCAGAGACTGAAATCACCTTCCCTATTCTACCAGTTAGGGCCAGTATAGGTATAGCATAGTTAGCCACTGGTCAACCGCTTCACATCCAGAACGTCTGGCCACTCCCCTTCCTAACAGTGTTTAGGTAGTGCAGGGAACCAGCCTGGTTCACAGGTAGGGATCCATTGTAAAAGTAAGGGTGGGGCTTTGGTCACAAGAATCCAGAGACCTTCTGCCCAATGTCTACATCCTGTTTTGTGCCCTGGAGTCCAACATCGACCAAGTGTCTGCATCGCATCTTGTGTCCTGGAGTCCAGCTTTGGCCCAGTGTCCACATCTTGAATTTCTCTGAAGCCAGTTTTGGCTTAGGAGTTCACGTACAGCAGTTTGTTTTTTCTCATTTCCTTGGGGTCTTCCACTGACCAGGAGCTCCCACACCTTCATCACATTGAGTGCTTCAGCTGCCTCACAGTATGATTGCCCTGGAGCCCAATTTAGCCAGGAGGCTTGCATAGTTGGGGTTCTTGCTCATTTCAGTCCCTTAACCCTTCGCTTTTCCGATCTGACCAAAAGCCGGCCAACAGAACACATCAGTGGCCACTGTCCTGGACTTATAAAGGACTCTGTGTTCATATGGTTACTGCTTATAGGTTGTATGTAATGAAATACAGTACGAGTCATCCTAGAGTTTAATAGACCATTTACTATAGAGTAATAGAGACTTATAGAGTGTAAAACGTAAGGTTTTCATATGGTATAAGCATCATTACAGAGTTCATAGTAGTAAGTTTGTTACCATAGAGTTATAAGAACCGAAGCGATAGAGATGAACAAAGAATAAGCTACAGTAAAGTTATAGCATCCCACGCTACAGTATAGATTGGTTGTATGCTGCTTGATATCTTTGGTGCCTTGCACCCAGCAAACCTGCTTTTATTCCCCGAGTTTGTCTCCTGCCTCTTCTTACTCCAGCACAGCTACACCATCAGCAAAATTAGACACTTGTGCTCTTTACAGTATAACATTTATCATTTTCCCTTGCTCTCATAACAAGACCCTCCCTCACCTTTTATACATGTACTTTAATACCATGCAGTATCTCTGTATCAAGTTTTTCCAGGCAAAGGTGCATTTATTTATTTCTGTACCATGGTTTTGCTGTCATTTCGATAATATATTTTCTATCAAGTATTCTTCAATTTTTAACAGAAAATAACAGAGATAGAATAGAATTTAGATTCTTTTAGTAGCCTTTATTTTCCAAAAAGGAAAAAATAATGTCATAATGCTTATAAGATAATGAGTATAGGAATGAATAAATGAATAAAAATGAATTCTGAGAAAAACAAACAAACACCAAAATTTAGAACATTTAGTGTGCATTTTATGTCATTGGGTGTCCATCACCTTTGCACTCCATTCTCAGCTGTTCGTTTCTCCTGTTCCTTATTTTTCTCTTAATAGTTGTGTTCAAATCAAAGTGGCACCTCACATGCATTAAAACTACACTGATCAAGTTCTTGGGCAACCCTCTTTTGCCACTTGCCCCATCATTATTTACTTTATTTGCCCATTCTAAATTTAGTTCAGATGGCAAAAGGGTGTACCAAAGCTACAAATCTTTCTGGCTGTCATTGGACCAGCACCTTCAGTCCTTCTCACCTTACTAAAGACAAGCACAGTGTTGATGTTGGGTTGAGTGAGCCTGCTACTTGCGGTGCAGCCATGGTATGGTGTGGTGTGTTGTGCCCATGTCCTTCTTGTGCTGGCCTATGCACTGCATGTTGAGGTGGCACAGGTGGTGTACAGTATCTGTGGTTCTCACGTCTATGATTGTGTCCCTGATTTGTACTGGGTCAGTGCAAGGTTCCTTTGCTTGTGGTGTCATTTCCTCAGCCTCTGCAATGTTGTCCTTATAAAGACTATCAGATGTGCACATCTCCATAGGTGTTGATGTCCACGGTGTTTGCTTTTGTAGTCATATGCCCCTCATTTCCCTTCTCAGTTCTTACATCATGGACCTCAGCTGGAGTTGTCTGACTCTGATTTGCACTAGTGTGTCCCTCATCTGTTGGCATTTCAGCTGCATGTGTTTGATGCTGTTTCTCACAAAACTCTTGAATGTCCTTGTTTTTTTACTTTTCTTTGCCACATTTGCTTTTTTTTTGCTGCACTGGTCACTCTGTGTGTTCTGCCCTTTCTTACAACTGTGCCCTCCCCTCTGGATGTGACTGCTCCTCGTCTGCTGCCCTTCCCCTGGGATGTGCCCCCTCATCTGGTTGTTGCCACTCCTCATGCATTGCCATCTCCTTGGGATACACCTCTGGATATGTCTCATTCCTTTGGAAGTAGACTATCCTCCTCAGTGGTTGCCTGCTGTTCTGGTACCTCTGTCATGTCCTTCTCTAATTGTGCTTTATAGAATGATGGCCCATTATCCCTGGTGATAATATCACACTATGTGGAAGACAGAAATATTTGTTGAGAATACTTTACTGTCCATTATGATGTAGAGGGCATTTGAGGCCATTGCAAAATAAGAAATCACTTCTTTCACACTATCATCACGATCAAGAAGCTGCATGTATAAGTGAGTCTTGCTGTTTGAGAAATGTGCAAAAAGGGAACTCTAGTGAGGTTGATACAGAACTACCTTTCAGAAGCTGGAATTCTGATGACTATGTCTGACATCTACAGTTACCTTTGTCCATGTAAACAACATCTACACAAATTTACAGTGGGAACTAGGTGGGCTGCAGTGACACCTCAATACTGTACACTGCTATTGCTCACTACAAGGCAGCAAGTTGGTACTGTGCTGCCTGACTGGCCTTGAGCAAGAGACATTTAAGGTGGTGAGATGGTACTGTGCTGTCTGTGTGGCCTTGAGCAAGCCACTTTATAAGGTATTGAGATTGTACTGTGCTGCCTGACTGGCCTACAGCAAGTCACATTACAAGGTAGGGGGATGGTACTGTGCTGCCTGAGTGGCCTACAGCAGGTCACATTACAAGGTAGGGGGATGGTAATGTGCTGCTTGAGTGACCTACAGCAAGTCACATTACAAGGCAGGGAGATGGTACTGTGCTGCCTGAGTGGCCTACAGCAAGTCACATTACAAGGCAGGGAGATGGTACTGTGCTGCTTGAGTGGCCTACAGCAAGTCACATTACAAGGCAGGGAGATGGTACTGTGCTGCCTGAGTGGCCTACAGCAAGTCACATTACAAGGTAGGGGGATGGTACTGTGCTGCCCGAGTGGCCTACAGCAAGTCACATTACAGGCAGATGAGATGGTACTGTGCTGCCTGAGTGGCCTACAGCAAGTCACATTACAAGGCAGGGAGATGGTACTGTGCTGCTTGAGTGGCCTACAGCAAGTCACATTACAGGCAGATGAGATGGTACTGTGCTGCCTGAGTGGCCTACAGCAAGTCACATTACAAGGCAGGGTGATGGTACTGTGCTGCTTGAGTGACCTACAGCAAGTCACATTACAAGGCAGGGGGATGGTACTGTGCTGCTTGAGTGACCTACAGCAAGTCACATTACAAGGCAGGGGGATGGTACTGTGCTGCCTGAGTGGCCTAAAGCAAGTCACATTACAAGGCAGGGAAATGGTACTGTACTGCCTGAGTGGCCTACAGCAAGTCACATTACAAGGCAGGGAGATGGTACTGTGCTGCCTGAGTGGTCTACAGCAAGTCACATTACAAGGCAGGGGGATGGTACTGTGCTGCTTGAGTGACCTACAGCAAGTCACATTACAAGGCAGGGGGATGGTACTGTGCTGCCTGAGTGGCCTAAAGCAAGTCACATTACAAGGCAGGGAGATGGTACTGTGCTGCTTGAGTGACCTACAGCAAGTCACATTACAAGGCAGGGTGATGGTACTGTGCTGCTTGAGTGACCTACAGTAAGTCACATTACAAGGCAGGGGGATGGTACTGTGCTGCCTGAGTGGCCTAAAGCAAGTCACATTACAAGGCAGGGAGATGGTACTGTACTGCCTAAGTGGCCTACAGCAAGTCACATTACAAGGCAGGGGGATGGTACTGTGCTGCTTCAGTGGCCTATAGCAAGTCACATTACAAGGCAGGGAGATGGTGCTGTGCACCTGAGTGGCCTTGAGCAAGCCACATTACAGGCAGGTGAGATGGTGCAGTGCTACCCAAGTGGTCTTGAACAAGTCACATTACAGGGGGTGAGAAGGTACTGTAGTGCCCTAGTGGCCTTGAGCAAACCATATTACAGGGTAGTGAGATGGCAATGAGCTGCCTGACTCACCTTGACTGAATCATATTACAGGGTAGGGCGATACTACTGTGCTGCCTGAGTGGCTCTAGGCAAGCCACATTACATGATAGGGAGATGATGATGTGCTGCCTGAGTGACCTTGAGCAAGCCACACTACAGGGTAGGAAGATGGTACTGTGCTGCCTCAGTGGCTCTAGGCAAGCCACATTACAGGGTAGGGAGATGATACTGTGCTGCCCAAGTGACCTTGAGCAAGCCACATTAAAGGGTAGGGAGATGATACTCTGCTGCCCAAGTGACCATGAACAAGCCACATTACAGGGTAGGGAGATGATACTGTGCTGCCCAAGTGTCCTTGATCAAGCCACATTACAGGGTAGGGAGATGATACTGTGCTGCCCAAGTGACCGTGAGCAAGCCACATCACAGGGTAAGGAGATGATACTGTGCCGCCTGAGTGACCTTGAGTATGCCACATTACAGGGCAGGGAGATGGTACTGTGCTGCCTGACTGGCTCTAGGCAAGCCACATTACAGTGTAGAGAGATGATACTGTGCTGCACGAGTGACCTTGAGTAAGCCACGTTACAGGGCGGGGAGATGGTACTGTGCTGCCTGAGCGGTATTAAACAAGCCACATTACATGATGGTGAGATGATACTGTGCTGCACAAGTGGTCTTGAGCAAGCCACATTACAGGGCAGGAAGACGGTACTGTGCTGAACAGTGTGGTATACTACACAGCTTTTTTGCCATGATTGCCATAATCAAGTTTCATTTTCTTTCTTCTGCAGTGATGTTGCCAACACTGTGGATCTGCTTCCAACAGAGGATGATGAGAGCAGTGCTTGAGAGGTCATCATGCACTCACTGAATGTGGGTACTCTGTGTCAGAATCATCAATCTGATGGATGAGATGCAGGAAGGGGTAGACTTATAGCACAGCATGGTAAAGACTTTACCCTCTGTTAGCTATTGGTATCTGCTGTATTTTGATTATTCTATTATGCTGGCCTGTGGCAATTTTGTGAATATATACTATTAGAATTGTCAATGCTAAGTGCCACAAACACACTCAGCAGGTCAGGCCCTCTGCTCCCACAGTGCCAACCTCAGAGTGCAATAGTGTGAACAGGTAACAGACAGGGTAACCCTCCTGTCTGCTTTTGGGTCTGAATCACCTTTAGTCTCAAGTTCTGTGGGGGGATTCAAACTGTGAACCTTATGCTAGCATACCCAATGAACAGGCTCAGATACGTACCCTCTTCGGGGATTGTGGTACAATCTTTCATCAGGGACACCCAGCCAGGCTTCCAAAATGAGCCCTTTTAACTCTATAAGAGACTTTGGGTATATTCTTACCTTTTTTCCAAGCTTAGTAACACCATCAAGCTGTTGAACAGTTTTGTCAGACTTAACCCTCTATATGTCACATGCAAAAAGAACTGGTAGACACCCAGGCAGTCTTTCAAAAAAATGTACTTTGCTAAAAGATGATAAAAATATGAAAAATGTAAACACAGAACACTATCTCAAAGAGCTCACAATAACATAAAAGAACAAGGAAAAATTACAAAGCAAAACTCCCACCACAATACAGTTAGATTATTGCTATCTAAAGTATTATCTCTGGAAGTGCATTTTAAAGTTAGATCAGAGAGTTGTGTCTCTCTAGAGTCCCAAATTGATATGACCTACATTTCAGATACATGTATTAGTTTAAACTCTGTGTCTCCACACCCCTTCTGTGAGTCATCTAGCTCCTCCTTTTAGAATATAAAATTACAAAAAATGATTTCCTGTCAGGAGGTATTTTAAATAAGGTACCATCAGAAGAAAAAAGGCATTTCCTATATATAACTCCTTAATTACACATGTTTCCTTTGAACTTAGCAATCCCACACTGGCACCAAGGTGTTAATAAAAAAAACAACAGGAATCAGCCTAATGATGTCCTGTTTCCAGAGTCATAAAGTAACATTTGGTTTGCACTTCAAAAAGCCCAGGCATGTCATGAAAAGGTAATAAAATGCCATTCTGAAGGAAGTCAGTTAATTCAATGGTTCTTGGTCAGTTTACATATCCTGTAGCTTCTCCGAAATCTGGGGGGAGGGGGAGCACCCATGGAAGCACAGGCTGTCTTATGTGAGACAATCATATACTATATTTTTATATTACAAATATCATACAATAACCATAACCAGATGGCCAAGCCTCACACTAAGTACAGTACAATACTATCACACCAAGTCCTGACAGGATAGTTTTCTTTCCCATAGTACATGCCCCTCTCATCCATGAGGGAACAAAACTAACAGGCTGAAGCAGGCAGAGGCATGGATGGAGGCAAAGGAAATGTTCATGGAAATTATTTTTACAGATGACAGTACTATAGCTATCCAGCCCTTTTGTCCAATGGCTGGCAGGAAAAAAAGGTCTCTTGATACTTAAACCACAGCCCAAACACCTGCTGAAAATACATGTCTAAGGTGTCATCTCTAGCCAAGGGCCTGGGCCAATACTGCTATTCACTGGAATCAATGAAAGGTGATTTCTTCAGGGAGGCAATAGTGTCAAATGCACTGGTGCCATTTATCCAGCTTGTATTTGTAGATGGTAATCAATATTGCCAATGAAATGTATAGTGTTTTACTGGGGATACTGGTTACTCAGTGCAACTCTCATTTGCTATGGTATGTACTACAACTGCGTATTCTTCCCTAATTTGGCTGCCATTGTTGGCAGACTTGATTTCTGTGATCAGTCCTGGTCAATAAAAATGAAATGAACCATACTCTTTATTTCAAGTCAGGTATATATTTTCCTTTTTTTTTCACTTTTATTCTTTATACTTTACAAACGGTGTCCCGCAATATGCAGCATCAGGAGTCCACATAAAGGACAAAGGAATGAACTGAATCAAGATGCTACCAGAATTGCCACATAAACCCAATTGAGATGATGTGATATCAGATGTAGCACTGCCCACCCCCCCAAGGACTGAGACAGTAACCCTGGAGGACTGAAGAACAGTGTCTCTGATCCCGGCACTCCACATGGGTCTGGCTGCTGCATCCAGTGTCTTCCTCCCAGCACAAGAATGCAAGAAGAAGGAAGCCCCCCTCCTGGCTGAAGAGTGGCTCTAGCGGCCCGGGTCCTGCTACCAGATGGCCACACCTTCACTGCATCTCCTGCCCATCTCCCAAGGACCAAGTCAATAGCCCTGGAAGACTGAAGAGTGATGCCTCTGGTCCTGGCTCTCCACAGGGGTCTGGCCACCGCAACCAGCATATTCCTCCCAGCACAAGAACGCAAGAAGTAGGAAGCCCCTGACCGGGCCAAAGAGTGGCTCTAGTGGTCCGGATCCTGCTACTGGATGGCTACACCTTCACCGCATCTCCTGACTTCCCCCTGAGGACTGAGACAGTAGCCCTGAAAGGCTGAAGAGTGGCACCTCTAGTCCCGGCACTCCACCTAGTCTGGCCGCCGCAACCAGTGTCTTCCTCCTGGCACAAGAACACAAGAAGAAGGAGGCTCCTGATTGGGCCAAAGAGCAGCTCTAATGGTCTGGGTCCAGCTGCTGGCTGGCTGCACCTTTACCGCATCTCCTGCCAGCCCCAAGGACTGAGACAGTAACCCTGGAGGGCTGAAGTGCAGCGCCTTTGGTCTCAGCACTCCACACAGGTCTGGCTGCCGCAACCAGCATGTTCCTCCCAGCACAAGAACACAAGAAGGTATAGTGAGCCCAAGGCTTGAAAGCCTGTAATCCTATTGGTTCCCAGGATGGTCTGTCCACTTTCTATTGGCTGGACACTCCCACTGAGTTTTAAACTAAAAAATACGCCTCTGCCTAGACTTTCGGAGCTGCCTTGACTTTCAGCCTGACCTGCAGTACTTTCAATTGCTATTCTTTGGCAGATTGTTCTCCTGCCCACCCTCCATCAACCCTGGCCAGTATTAAATGCTCTTTCATCAATGAAAACCACTCCTTCTCCAACCTTGGCCCAGTCACCCAGCAGGTCTACATTTTAAAGGCATAACACTCAGTTCTTATAGCTGTACTCTAAAAGGACCTAATCACTTCCTTGGCACACCAGTTTAACCAGGTGTACTGGCAAGGAGACTGTGATGTAATCTCTCCCACATTCCACAAAAGCCTCTTTCTGATGGAATACCTCTTCAGGTTAGGCACCAAGGCTCACCCCGACACTATGTCATCCCTGGGAGCTGCACTGATGTTACATCTCATCCTCCTATGTCTCCCTGGTGGATCTGTACCTGTACCTCCTCCCTTGGCCAGACAGCAAGATGTTTTTAATGCTTATGGGACCATAACCTTAACCTACAATATGGTGACCATGTCACACATAACCCCTGTGGCTACCTGCATAGATTGCAGAGCTCACTGCTGCCCATGTTGGAACCCTTCCCTGGCTCTCCTCCCTCACCTTCTCATCTCCCAAGGAGCCTACACCGTGCGTCATGCCAAATGGAGAATTCAGACCTAAAACAACAAACTGCTTAAGGAGACAATGAAATGGCCTATATTCCTAAATACATCCAAATCCTGGCCCACCCTCTAACTCTGAAACTCCTGCAAAAAAATATAGGGACACTTAAAATGGTTACAATCAATAACTGCAGCCTGCTTCCTAAACTGGATGGTTTACGGGTTTGGATCACTCAGCACCATCCTGATGTCATCTCTGTAATAGAAACCTGGCTAATTCCTGATTCCTCAGTTCTTGTCCCGGGATTCTTGGTGTTCAGGCAGGACTTGCTCAGTAAGAGAGGAGGAGACTGTGCAATCCCTTGCTGTCCCTGTACCTAACTCTGGTGACCAAGTACAAATGCTAGCAATCAAACCTCTCCTCAGTGCCCACAACAAAACACTTACAGTGATCTCAGTCTATATCCTGCCAAAGAATACAGCAACCAGTTTCATGATACTGCGAAATAGTCTATGCCAACTGAGCCTGCACTCCAAAATATTAATGCTTGGAGACTTCAGCAGCAACTGGCTCTCCCCCATAGCCTCTGCTCACAAAGATGCGCTGTCAGTCATCCACCTTACACAACTAGTAGAGACCCCCAACTAGGCTAAATTACTGATCCGGGTCTGGTACCTTGTTTGACTAGGTTTTATCTAACCAGCTAGAGCATATATCAGATACCACCATGCTTCCAGACTGCATTAGTGACCACTCCCCTGACACATTCTGCCAGTCTAGCAAGTTTGCAAACCCCCTACTAGACCTATCACCAACCATGTGCTGATCCAAGGTCACCCTGAACAACTAAAAGCAGACCTTAAGCACCAAGACTGGTCAGAAATTTTCACAGCAACTAATGTGGACACGGCACTCGACCAGTTCATCACCCGATTTAGCGCAGTCTGCTACAAGCATGCACCATTTAAAACAAGGAAAGTAAAGGGAACCAGCAACCCCTGGATCACCCCCGACCTTATTGAACTCCTAAAAGCAAGGAATCACCACTGGCAGAAGGCAAAGGCCTTGGGAACCAAATGTAACTTCCAAAATTACAGAAAGAGTAGAAATGAATGCACCAGGGCAATCAGATTGGCCAAAAGTCAATATTTCAAGGATGCACTTACTAACAGCTGGAATAACAGCAGGTCTTTCTGGAAAAATATTCAGAATATCACAGGGAAAGACCCCAAGAATACCCATAACATGCTAAATCTTGATGGTACCCAACCATGGAGTCAAAAGTCATCGCAGGCACATTCAATAAGGCATTCTCAGATCTAAGCATTGTCCTGCTTCTGGACTATTTCAGCCATACCCAAACAAGATGTAGTCAGGGGAACCCAGCCCCACAACCTAACCACCCTCATTTCTACTTCAAGGCTATCTCTGAAAGTGAAGCTAGATGCTACCTTAAGAAAGTACTTGGAAAATCAAGGCACAGTGGGGATACACTGGACCTCAAGTTTATAACCCTCGCATTGGAAGAAGTCCTAGCACCAATCACCAAAATATTCAATCTGTTACTTAGCCTCTTACAGTTCCCTCAGTGATGGAAATCTGCAATGATTACCCCAGTGCTCAAGAGTGGAGACTGTGTGCTCCTTGGGAATTATCATCCAATTTCAATACTCCCTCCACTCTCTAAGGCCTTGGTGTGCATCACGGCTGACCAACTTGTGGAGTACCTGGAGCTACACCAGCTGCAATGCGCCCAAAAGCATGGGTTCTGGCATGGGCATAGTACTGTCACAGCTTTATTTGAATTTACTGGAATCATACACAACTCCCCGGAACAATGGCTTTTGGTTGGAGCAACTTTCATAGACCTAGCCAAGGCCTTTTACACCGTGAACCACATACTTCTGATTGACCAACTCCACTATATCAGACTTTCCCAGACACTACCACATGGTTCTCGAGCTACCTAAGCAATCATTCACAACAAGTGAAAATCAGAGGTATTCTCTCTGAAACTAGGCCAGTATGCTCCGGGGTCTCACAAGGCTCCATCTTGGACCAGCTATTATTTAGTATATTTCTAACTATTCTGAAAATCTCATGTCAAGGCTGCATCCTGCTGTACGCGGATGATGCAGTCATTTTCACCAGTCACTCTCATCCAATGCTCCTTCAAGACCAGCTCCAAAATGGCTTTGTATCCACTGAAAAATGGTTTGCTGATCACAAGCTTATACTGAATTACAAAAAAAAACAAAGACTATGTTGTTCACCAGTAACCTTCGCAAACACAAGAACTTTCCTCTTATCATCAAAAATTGTGATGTATTTTTACCTGTTATCACTTGCAATGTAACCTTTGTTTTGTAATTGTTGCCCTGACTGGGTTATCCCCTGATGTAGAACCTATGTAAAGAGCTTCTGCTCACAGGTCTTCCAAAATGGTAATAAATAAATAAATAAATATAAGGAAGTAAGTTAAACCACAGAACCGTACTCAGCTGATTTGGGGTATTGGACACATCTGGAGGACAGTGCTAACAGTAGAGAACTGTAACTGATGTACTGGCCACCTCGACAAGATTATGCCAGCTGTGGCTCATACTGATGGTTGTACCACTGCTATGTGACCTACTGTATGTAAAGAAAAAGATGTCATCAGACAGTATATTTTTTTAAGTGAACAATAACTAAAACAAATCTCAGAAATTCAGATCAATTGTGACCTTGTTTTTCTGTATTCTACATCATTGTGGTGCCATGTAACACCTGGCCAGGCAGCATTCAAAGGTGTAATTTTAGGTTTTCTAAATTAGGCTGTGGGGGGAGGGGTGTCAAAGGAATCTCGGGTTTGTTTTACATTCTAAAGAACAGTTTCAGGTTGTTTTATTTAACTGTGGAGGCAGGGTATGCAAAGCCCTGTCTTGAACTGCAGTCTTCAAAGGTGATTAACAGTACACATCACTATAGGGAAATGCAGACAAATACATGCTGGCAGTATAGCCTAGAGGTTAGAGTAATGAACTATACATGGCTTTGTACATCCAGCATTCAGAAATGGGTTTGATTCCCAGACCCTCCATTTCCATACTGTGTGGTTCTGATGAAGTCACTAAATCTCTCCAGTGTTTCTGTAAATCTGTCATTGGGTATCGCAAGTCGTAAGAGGGAGGTGATAATCCCTCTTTGCAAGACACTGGTTAGGCCCCATCTGGAGTACTATGTGCAGTACTGGAGGCCACACCTGCACAAGGACATTAACAAAATGGAGGTAGTCCAGAGAAGGGCAACCAGAATGTTGCATCAGAAAACATATGAGGACAGATTAACGGAGTTCAATATGTATACCCTAGAGCAAAGGAGGGAGAGAGGTGATATGATCGAAATATTCAAACATCTTAAGGACATTAACAAGGTGAAAGAACATGTTTCAATATAAGAAAAATAGCAGGACAAGATGACACAGCATGAGATTAGAGGGAGGCTGATTAAGGGGTAATGTGAGGAAGTACTTTTCACAGAAAGGGTGGTGGATGCATGGAATGGCCTACCTCAGGAAATGGTGGATATGAATACAGTGCAGGGCTTCAAACAGGCATAGGGATAGGCATAAGGGAGTAATACAGATGAGTATGAATAGATAGGCCATTGACAGAGTACAGGCATATGGCACATTCATAAGGTAGAAAAAATGGGCAGACTAGATGGGCCTTGTGGTCCTTATCTGCCATCAACTTCTATGTTTCTATGTTTCATTCGATCAATGGTGCCACGGAATATATAGAATAGAGTATGGGTGACCATACACAACAAGACTGTGTTTCCAATGAGGAGATGATACAACGTCATACTGACCTTGAGAGCAAAGTTTCAGAGGTCTTTATGATAGCATCACATCCCAAAAATGGAAGCACATCCTTAGTTGTGTATGGTCTCCTATCCACTGTTTTGTACAGTATATGGTTTGTGCCTCCTGAAAAATGCAATCTAATACAGTACCACTGTATTCACCTCAATCTCCCAAAGGCGCTTACTGAACGTTACATCAGTGTTCTTGTACACTCTGTTACCTCACTCTCCAAAAAACTGGAAACTCTTGCTCTGTTACTCGACATCCATGATGCAGAGCTAAACTGTTTTTTTTAAATAAAATAAATACACCATAACGAATAAATAATCATAAGGACAGCACAACCATCCATTCCTCTCCATAACTGCCTCAGCCACCTTTTGTCGCTAAACGGGGCCACCATTTTTGCTTAACTTATTTAAGAAAGCCACATCTTTAGCCAATCACCGGTCACATGCTGATGTCAAAGCGGAAAAGTTGTTGTGGTACTGTTGTGACATTAGAATAATACTATAACAACGTTTCATGATCTTTGAACTGTACCACAAAAATAAAAGTATACATGGAAATCTATAGGGGCTAACCATATACTATAAATATTTTAATATATGAAAAAAAAACATAATAATCGACCATGACATGTTAAGTCACTGTTGTACTGTGCCATACAGCGAACGCATGGATTTATAAGTGGTGTCATCATCTCTTTAAAACATACAGACTGTATTGGAGGTTCACTTCTCACGTACCTCACCAACGGTTCCTGTCTCGATGTCACGCCTATGGTCATTCATTAGGTAGCATGGCATTGGACAAGGAACATGCAGACTGCAAGGTGGAGACAGAGTCTGTTAAGGCCTGCAAGTCCAAATAGGCCTGTGCGGCCAATGAGGCTACAGCCCCAGATTTCAAACTGTTGCCATCCACTCTTGGCTGAATTGGTACTCTCCTGTATGGGACTGCAGAGGGCAGACTATGGCATGTCACAAAGACTGAAAAGGTGGGTAAATCTTTAGAAACTAAAGGGGGCTCCAGGGCCAGTAATGTGCACACATTTTGTCCACTCAAATGCCTACTCACTTTCTCTTTTTTAAATTCCAGCCATTCAGGGGAAGGCCTGTAGAACCGGAGACTGTGGCCAGGTAACCAAGTAACAGACCATAGGGACTGCCTTCCACCCAATGCTCTCCGACTGGCCATCACATCCTCAGTACTGTCCCTAGTGGATTATGGCCTACCAGTATATGTAGCCACTGATTACTCGGTGCTCAATAAGATCTGACTCACTCTGAACAAATCCTGTAGACTACTGACCAGTGCCCCCAGGCTCACCCACACCTGTCATCTCTATTCCTCTGCTAATCTCCTCAACCTGGAAGAATGTCTCCACTACCAAACCTGCCTCCTAGCCAAGAAAGTTCTGCTCGGGCTCTCCCCCTCCGGGGTATCTGCCTCCCTCCAAAATACCTCCCCCACAGTCTCCACTCGCAGCTCGGACAAGGCCACTCTACTGGTACCCAGAACAAGAACCTCCCTAGCTCAGAGATCCTTTTGCTACAGGGCCCCTTCCTGGTTTAACACTCTCCCTGTAACCATCACTAACACTCCCAAAATTGCCTCCTTCAAAACTGCTCTTCAGAATCACCTGTTCAACACCCGCTGCTGTTCCTGTCACTAACAGGCTGCCCCCATATGACTCAGTGCACTTCAACAAAGTCCTCCAGACTGCCTCCTCTGCCTCACTCCCCCCTCCTCCAACCTGGTTTCCTTCATTCCCCCCTGCCAGATATCTGTATTTATGTAACTACTGTTATATGGAAGTACAAAATATATGTAACAACGTCTGTATACCATTGTGTAAAACCTGTGTAAATCTGTATGTCAACCCACTGTAACATTGTAACACTGTTGCCCTCTCTGTGACGAGGTACCTTTGTAAATGAGCCTCTGGCTCAAAGGTTGCAAATCTGATTGTACAATTAAATAAATAAAATTAAAAAAGGTAGTCTCAGAAGGAGCTGTGGATTGCAAGGTCAATATACATACACATATCTGTAGGCTAAGAGTTGATAACCACTTACTGCGTGGATGAGTTTTGGGAGTGTTGGTTTGTAATGGGAACACCAGAGGTAAGATTCAGATGTTATTCAGTGTATGCTATAAATTGGCTGCAGTGATTTGTTTCTGAAAAATAAAATATTTTAGTCTGGTTTTGTAACTTTTCACCTGCTGTGTTTGTCTTTGGAAATATCTGGTTTCACACCAGTCCTATACACTGTTGGTCTGAAAGTAATGCACAGATGACTAAAAAGACAGTTTGCAGGTTTAGTCTGAAGATTTGTGAAGAAAATGTTTTATAAATTTTGCAGGCTGCTCGTGTAACTTTTCATCTGCTGCGTTTGTTTCTAGCAAAATCTGGTTTCACACCAGTCCTGCATGCCGTTTGTCTGAATGTAATGCCTAGATGACCAACAAGGCACTTTGCAGGTTTAGTTTAAAGATTTACAAAGAAAATGTTTTATAAATTTTGTGGGCTGTTTGTGTATCTTTTTGCCTGCTGCACATTTCTGGAAAAATCTGTTTTCACATCAGTCCTGCACGCCGTTGATCTGAAAGTAACGCACGGACAACTAAAAAGGCACTTTGTGGGTTTAGTTTAAAGGTTTACAAAGAAAATGTTTCATAAATATTTGATGTTTAAATACTGAAGTACTTTTTCCATTCTATCTGTGTATCCTGTGAAAGAAGACTGGTCTAGGGACAGGTATATATCTACAACGGAGAGGCACTGAGGAAATAAACATCAGCGAGCCACCACCGAGAGTGTCATTAGAAGAGTGGGAGCGAGCGGGTGGTATTACTGGCATTCTATGCATGCTACATAGAGACTGACCCCGGTTCTTCTGCATCATTGGCTACAGCCACCAAAAAGCAACCATCAGATGAAGGTACTTAAATGCACTGTATGTGGAAATTTGGACTAAACATCTAAACTGAAACAGCAATCATGTTACAATACTGAACAGTTTTCTTTACTCAGGCTTGTTTTATTCTTTTATTATCTAAATTACATTAGCAGACTGGGGATGGGTTGCCTAAGATGGGTGGTAAGAGGCAGGGGTCTAGAAGCATTACCTCAAGCAAGTGGAGTGAAACAGATTGGTTATGTTGTTTTTTGGGGGTAGTGGGTGGTGCCTTAATAAAAATACAGCGTTAACAGATTTTGTGTGAGTGATGGGGAGGCAGCCTGTAGTACTGCTGGGGGAACAGGGACTGGGGGGACATGATGCATACTGCTGGAGGATAGGGACCAGTGGTCTGCACTATGTCCCTACCAGTCCCCTGCTGGGGGAGGGGCTGAGGACCTGGGGTCATGGTGCATACCATCTGGCCAGGGACAAGCAGTTTACCCCATGTTCTCCATTAGTCCCCTGCCATGGGTAGGGGGCACATGGTGTTGTCGGGCAGAGTGCCAACTGTCCCATTACCACAACCCCCTGGCATTACATTATCCCATGCAAGTGGAATGAAGCAGGTTGGTTGTGTTGTTTTGGAGAATAAGAGGGTGATGCCTTAATGACAATATAATGTTAACAGATTTTGTGTGAGTGGTGGGGAGGTAGCCTAGAGTACCACCGGGGGGGGGCAGGGATTGTGGGGGCATGTGGCATACTGCTGGTGGATGGGTACCAGTGGTTTGCATTATGCCACCACTGGTTCCTTGCTGGGAGGACAGAGAACATGGGGGACACAGTGCATACCACCTGGCCAGGGACAGGCAGTTTCTCCCCATCCTCCATCAGTCCTCTTCCTCCTTAGGTGGGGTGCACATGGGGCTGGTGGGCATAGTGCCAACCACCCCATGCCCACCATTCCCTAGCATGATAGTAGCTCATGCAAATGCACTGAAGCAAACTGATTGCGGGGGGATGACCTAGAGGATATACATGTCAAGAAGCCACCACCAAGAGTGCCACTGGAAGAGTCAGAGCAGAAGACATTACTGGCATCCAGTGGGTGTCACATATAGACTGATCCCAGTTTTGCTACAGCATTGGCTACAGCCAAAGAGGAACCATCTATACATGTTCTTTATGTGAACACTGGGGCCTGGATATTCAAAAGGGTTGCGCATGGCGCAACCCACTGATGCACCCCAGTGCGATATTCAAATGGGGATTGTGCCTGGAACAAATCCTGATATGCCAGAGCACATCAGTAACGTATGCAGTGCAGGTAGGGGGGGCATGCCCATGCATACTCCTCGCATCCCGATATTCAGCCCACGATGTGCTGAGTCCATGCATGCACAACCCCTACTTGTGCTGCACACAGGTGAGCCCCAAAAAAAACAAGGAACAATGGCTGGCCACCCACAGGTGAGCTGCCGTGTTGCAGGGCGCAACATGGCAGCTGCCACCTGAGCTCCGGCTGCACCTCCGTGGCAGCACCCCCCTATGCCCGATCATGGGCATCTGTTTAAATTAATAATGTCCTATCTCCCTGGTGGTCCAGTGGACTGCTGTCAGCCCGATCGCAGGCTTAAGTATAAAGGAATAATGTCCTATATCCCTGGTGGTCCAGTGGAATGCTCAAAGCCCGATCGTGGGCTTAAGTTTAAATAAAAGCATGTCCTATATCCCTGGTGGTCCAGTGGACTGCTCGCAGCCTGATCGCGGGCTTAAGTATAAAAAAATAGCACGTCCCATATCCCTGGTGGTCCAGTGGACTGCTCGCAGTCCGATCGTGGGCTTAAGTATAAAAAAAAGCACGTCCAATATCCCTGATGGTCCAGCGGTACCGGCCCACTGAGCCCCACCGCCCCGCTCCCCCCCCGGTCAGCAGCGGGTGGCAGCACCTCACCTGCCTACCGCCCACTGACTGACACAATCAGCCCATACCATACTACACAGTTCAGATATGTGAATGGATCCACCAGGGATATTGGACGTTTATTTCAATCAACATATGCCCGCGATCGGGCAGTGGGGCACATTGCCGCGCTGTGCAGGGGGCGTCGGTCCCTGACGGCTGCTGCCTGGCGGGGCACCAGGTGCAAGTCGCTGGGGATCGTGCACCTGCATGCAATGAAGAGACATGCAAATGGCCCCATTTGCACCTTGCATACATTATGGCCCCATTTGCATGTGCACTTTTGAATATCGCAGTTGTTGCACATAGCGCAACGGAACTTGCACTAGCGTATCCCCTGCTCCACTCTGGCCACTTGGGCTGGCACAGTGCGGGTGGCCAGGGTGCAGTATTCACTGATGCTGTGCCATGGCACAGCTCGGTTGAATATCGCCCAGTCAACACCCCTGCGCAGCCAAGTTGCGCTGCGCCCAGGCTTGCGCCACAGCCTGGCGCAGTCTGAATATCTGGGCCTGGGACTAAATATTTAAACTGCAACAGTAATCCTGCCACAGTATATAACAGTTTTCTTTAAGTAGCTTTTGTTGATTTTTTTGTTGCCTAGGATACTGGGAAGGAGGGCAGGGAACTTGTGGGGCATGGTGCATACTGACCAGGGACGGATGGTTTGCCCCGTGTCTCCCATCAGTCCACTACTTCGGGTATGAGGCTGGTGAGCATAGTGTCCACCAGCCCCATGCCCACAACCCCCCTGCCATTACCTTGTGCAAGTGAATGGACGCAGATTGATGGTGGTGGTGGTGGGGGAGCTGGAGGAGGTACATGTTGCCTAACCACCACCAAGAGTACAATACCTCTGGATGAAGGGGAGCAGGAGGTATTACCAGTCTCCTATGACTTCTACATTGAGACTGATCCTTTTTTTGGCTGCAGCTTTGGCTAAAGCATCTGTGGAACAACATTCATAGGAAGAGGTATCACCAGCAGAAGGAAGGCAGTAATATTGCCCCTGTATAGATCACTGGTGAGACTCCACCTCAAGTACCGTGTTCAGTTCTGGAGGCCCCATCTCTTAAGAACATAGATAGGGTGGAGGCAGTATAAAGGAGAGCAGCCATAATGATGCAGGGCCTACATCAGAAGCCTATGAAGATAGGCTCATGGATTTAAATATGTGCTCCCTGGAAGACAGGAGAGAATGGGGAGATATGATATAAATATTCATATACCTCACAGGGATATACAAGGTACAGGAAGGGAGCATTTTCCAAAGGAAAAGATGCTGGAGGACAAGGAGACACAATATGAAACTGGAGTGGGGAAGGCTCAGGGGAAATGTGAGGAAGTACTTCTTCATGGAGAGGGTGGTGAATGCTTAGAGCAGCCTACCAGAGGAAGTGGTGGGGGCTAAAGCGGTCATAGGATTTAAGAATTCATGGGATAGGCACAAGAGAATCTTAGAAGCAAGAGGTGGGTGTAAACCAGAGTCCAAATAGGATCTCTGGTGGCAGTATAGGTAGGGAATTTTTGGGCAGATTACTGTAGGTGGGCCAAATGGTCCTTATCTGCCGACAACTTCTAAGTTTCTATGTTTCTATTCAGTATATCTTTTAAATGTAAGGTTAACTTAATGACCATTTTTATTTAGGTACTGTGTGGGTAGGGGGAGGGCTGGCCTGGGGTAATGCAGTAGGGGAAGGGGACAGTGTGCTTACCACTGATATTTTGCACTTTTCTACAGATTGCATATATAGTATGTGCAATTATTAAATAAAGACAAAATAAATATACATGTTTGTTCAAGTACTGTCTTGGTGGGGGGGGGACTGGTATAAGTTAATGTAGGGGTGGAGTAATGAGCCTATGGGGACACTCTGCTTACTACTGATATTTTGACTTCTTTACAAATCCCATATATGTGGTATTGTACTTGAACACACTGAATACAGACTACAAAATATGTTTGTTCAGGTACTGTCTTGGTGTGTGAGGGGAGTGGAATGAGGTAATGCAATAGGGTGGGAAGGGGTGATGGGCCTATGATGACATGGTGCTTACCACCAATTTTTGCACTTTTTTACAAATCCCACATATCTGGCATTGACCACAATCAAACCTGAGTCAAACCACACGAAAGCAAGGGTCCTTGATTTTACGCAGGCCAACTTTGCAAAGTTGGGAGAGTGTCTTAAGAAAGCGCTGGCGGGGAAGGAGGAAGGTGGGGTAGAGGAACAATGGGCAAATCCTAAGGGAGCCATAGCATAGGGCTCTGGCAGAGAAGGTGGAAGTGGGGGTAGAGGAAAAATGGGCGAATCTTAAGGAAGCCATAGCTAGGCAACAAGCCTTTGCATTAGGCAAGTAAGCAAAACAAAGAGAAAGAAAAATACACTATGGTTCTCATAGAAAGTAGCTGGGAAGATAAGGGCAAAAAGGCTGGCATTCAGGAGGTACAAGGAAACACAGAGGGAGGAAGACAGGGAACTGTATTGGGAAAAACAGAGGGAGACAGGGAAAGCAGTCAGGAGAACAAAGGTGCAAATGGAGGAAAAATAGCACAGGCAATAACAAAAGGGGCCAAGAACATTTTCAGGTACGTTAGTGAAAGAAAAAAGACTAAAGGTGGGATAATGAGGCTAAAAATGGATGGAGGGATGTGTGCAAAGGGGGACCAAGAAAAAGCAGAAATTCTGAACAAATATTTTTATTCAGTATTCACAGAAGAAGGGGAAGGACCACAGTTAGGTGATAGAAGCACCAATGGAAGGGAGGTGGACACCAGTCCATTTACTGAGGAGAGAGTCCTAAAGGAACTTGCAAGTCTGAAAGTGAACAAGGAAATGGGGTCAGACAGAATACAACCCATAGTACTAAAAGAACTTAGGGAGGTGCTGGCAGCACCACTGACAGCCCAGTTCGACAAATTTTTGGAAACACGTTTGGTACCGAAGGACTGGATGAGGGTGAATGTAGTCCCTCTCCACAAAAGTGGGAGCAGGGAGGAGGCTGACAATTACAGGCCAGTCAGCCAGACCCCGGTGGTGGGGAAATTAATGGCATCACTACTAAAAGAAAGGATTGTGATATATATCGTGTCAAACAAACCTGGTCGAATTCTTCAACTAGGTCCCTGGATGGAGGAAAGCTGTTTGATGTCCTATACCTGGACTTCAGCAAGGGTTTCGATTTGGTCCCTCATGGAAGGCTGATTTGGAAATTGAAGGAACTGTGGGTGGGAGATAAGTTGGTGAGGTGGTAAGGGGCGAAGTCTCAACACCCAGAGAGGTCATCAGTGGGGTCCCACAAGGCTCAGTTTTGGGCCCTATCCTTTTTAATGTGTTCATTTCAGATATTGGGGAGGGGATTTGTAGTAAAATGAGTTCATTCACTGATGATACTAAATTGGGGGTGGTTGTAGATAGTGAGGAGAGAAGGAAGGCATTACAGGATGACCTGCAGAAACTGGAAAACTGGGCCCACACGTGGCAGTTGGGGTTTAACACACACAGATGCAGTGTTCTGCATCTCGGTATTAAGAACCCTGAGTATATCTACCACTTGGGGTGGTGTACAGTTGACTGCAGCGATGATGGCAAAGGACCTGGGGGATATGACTGATGCAAAAGGGAACCACTCAGAGCAATGCAGGAGAGCAGTGGCTAAGGCAAACAAAATGCTTGGGTGTATTGCCAGGGGGGTAATGTTCGGGAGAAAGGAGGTTAAAATTCTCCGTACACCTCACTAGTGAGGCCACATCTGGAGTACTGTGGGCAGTTCTGCTGACCACGCCTAAAAAAAGACACCACACTGCTGGAGAAGGTCCAGAGAAGGGCAACGAGGATGATCAGTGGTCTGGAGGGGTTGTCATATGAGGACAGCCTCAGACAGCTGAGCATGTACTCCCTGGAGGACAGGAGGGATAGGAGGGATATGACAGAGACCTTCAAATACCTGAAGGGGTTCAACAGAGTGAACAAGGAGTGTTTGCTCAAGTTGAGGAAGGCGGGCACTATGAGAGGCTATAGTCTAAAATTAGCACGGGGAAGTACAGGGGAAGGAAAGGGGCACTATTTCACAGAGAGAGTGGTGGCACCCTGGAATGCACTGCCAGATGGTCTGGGAACTGTGGGAGGTTTCAAGAAGGGTTGGGACAGGCACAGGAGCACAGTACGGAGTGGGGGTAGGGTGATCACCAGAGATGTACAGGGTGGGGAAGTGGGTGGGAGGGAGGACAAAATAGGGGGAGGTAGAACAGCTACAGTGCACTACCAGTGAGCTGCATTGGGCAGACAAGATAGACCGTTAGGCCTAATCTACTGGCAACTATGTATGTATGCATGTATGTATTTTGAATCCAGTGGAGCACAGGATCTGAGGCAGCATGGATTCACAGCGAGAAGATCTTGTCAAACGAATTGGATAGATTTCTTTGACTGGGTGACATGGGGAAATAGATCAGGGAGAGGCAGTGGACATGGCCTATCTGGATTTTAGCAAGGCCTTCGACTCCATCCCATATAGGAAGCTTGTAACTAATTTGGGCAGCCTGGGAGTGTGTCCCAGGGTGGTAAATTGGGTCAGACATTGGCAGAGTGATAGGACACAGAGGGTGGTGGTGAATGGAGCTCAATCTGAAGAGAGTAGGGTGACTAGCGGGATGCCACAGGGATCGTGCTGGGACCAGCACTCTTCAATGTCTTCATAAGCAACATTGCTGGAGGGCTGGAAGGGAAAGTATGTCTCTTTGTAGATGACACAAAGATCTGCAATAGGGTTGACACTCCAGGAGTGGTGGAGAAAATGAGAAGGGACCTAAGAAAGCTTGAGGAGTGGTCGAGGATGTGGCAGCTAAGATTTAATGCACAGAAGTGCAAGATCATGCACTTGGGGCATAGAAATGCAGGGCAGGAGTACATGATGGGGGGGAGGTACTGTTGACAACCAAATAGGAAAGGGACCTGGGAGTATTCATATATGATGACCTAAAAGTTACCAAACAATGTGAGAAGGCTGTGGAGAAAGCGGAATGCAAGGGTGCATAGGGAGAGGTATCACCAGCAGAAGGAAGGAGGCACTGCTGCCATGACTGTACAGAACATTGGTGGGACCTCATCTCAAGTACTGTGCCCAGTTCTGGAGGCCACTTCTCTGATAGGACATAGACAGAGTAGAAGCAGTTCAGAGAAAGGTAACAAATATGATGCAAGGACTGCACCAGAAGTCAAATGAAGAGAGACTAGAGGACCTCAATATGTATTCCCTGGAAGACAGGAGAGAGGGAGAGAGCGGGATATGATAGACTTTCAACTACCTCAAGACAATAAATAAGGTACATGAGAGTAGCATCTTTCAAAAAAGGTGTTTAAGAACAAGGGACCATGATATGAGAATAGAGGGGGGTAGACTCAGGGGTAACGTGAGGAAGTATTTTTTCATGGAAAGGGTGGTGGATGCATGGAACAGACTCCCTGCAGAAGTTGTGGGAGCAAAAATAGTAGAGGAATTCAAGAATGCATGGGATAGACATAAGGGAAACCTAGCGATAAGAAAGAGAGGGGAAGCCACAGATCAATTAGGATCTGAGGTATATGAAATAGGCAGGTAAAATGGGCAGACTAAGTGGACCAAGCAGTCCTTATCTGCTGTCAGATTGCATGTTTCCATGTTTCTATGACCTTGAAAATATTGACTAAAGACTACAAAATATAAAGTAAAATTCATGGCATATGTTGACTTCTTTGATAATTAAAGTGAGGCATAATTAAACAATAAACCATGACAGGGAATGGGTTATTGGTGTTGTATAATTGTATAATCATATCCTAATTCCAGAGAGGGAAGGTTAGAGTATATAGTTATTATCCCACCTTCTCTGGCCTTAAACTAAATTCAATGGAATAAAGGTTTAAAAGTCTGTTATTGTACCCTCAACTGTGCACAGGGAATTGAACAGCACACGGTAAATGTTCTGATTTAAGCAATATACCACGAGAGGATGTGGGCAATGCCAGGATTTACCCATGTCACCCACATCTTCGAGTGGGATATTGCTATTATACAATTAGGATTTTTTGAAATTACATTTGGGCTATTAGATGTGTTATTAATTGTAAGCATATGCTGATTTATATATTGATTTATTGGTTTGAAGGAAAAACATAGTCCGTGCATGCTGTGAGGCTGGCTATTTGAAGGCTCACACTGTGGTCTGGTCTGAGGTAAGTGCTGAGAGAGTTGTCAGATTTTTTTTTTTGGTAGGATGATGTTCGGAATTTTAGCAGATGGTCAAGCTCACTGTCATCTATTATTTCAAATGAACATTCCATTTTTTAACTTTTTTAAATTTAGCGCAGTGGCTTGGTGAAGGTAAGGAAGATGACGGCTGACGGCTATGATGTTGGTCCCAGAGTGATTGTGATAGGGCAGAGGGGAAGGGGATACAGCTGGCACTTTTTCCTGTTAGGTACTAGCAGGATTTACATGTTGTAAATCCTATTCATTAACCAATCAGGAGACAGGTTTTTTTTGCCTACTGTATAATGTACAATATTAGGTACCTTATTAAACCTGCATCATGCAGTTTATGCAGCCTCTTCATGAGAAAAAAGGTAATAACCTATGCTATGGTTCAGCAAAATGTAAATCAGGAACACCAACTAGGATAATTGAATGGAACAATGTCTATCATTTAAAGGCGTAGATTATGCCGATGCAAAAACAGGCTAGGAAGGCAGGGTGTGAGTGGGGGGTAGGCACTGATGTCATACAAAAATCATGTTACTGTACTATGATTTTTGTATGACCAGGTCCATCTTGCAAATGAGCTCTGCTCAATGGTGCCTGCCTGGATAAATAAAGATGTTGGTTGATTGACTTGAAAAGGCAGGATATCATTTTAATTCTCACTACAGCAACATGCCCATTAACTTTCAAGCCTGAGCTTAGCAACAGCAAAGTGAAAGAAAAAAAATGCATCATGGATGACATTATTAACAAATAATATAAGCAACCTAAATGTGGCCCACAATTAAAAATGATCGCTACAAAAGTGAGAAAGAAATCTATATTAAAGTAAGGTGAGTTAGAGACAAGCAGTAAAGGTGGATGACTTTATTAACTTATACTATAAGCAATCAAAGTGTAGTAGAGCCTATACAGTAATTCAAAGCAATTGCCACAAAAGCGAGAAAGAAATCCGTACTACAGTTAGACACAAGCATTAAAAGGGGACAGTTTTATTAACTAATATATGAGTGATCACTTCAAAAATTAAAGTAGAAATTAATAGAAATGTGAGCAGGATTCCAAGATATCTATATGAATGTATCAAAAGATGGTAGGTCAAGCATCACAGAGCAAAAGACCTTGGCTATTAAGACAGAAAACATAAGAGAGGGCAACTAGGCAGCTAGCTAGAAACCACTAATTAAACAATACTGCTGCATTGCTATTCATGTATGGCTACATATAGTGTGTATTAAGGGAGTGTGCATTAAGGTTTTTATTAGGGAAGGTCACCCATAACCAGGTGCACCTGTCCACTGCAGCCTCCAACCATGCTTGAGGTTGACACATGTACTGTATGAATGCTTTACAGTGACATCTACTAACAGCTATAGGAAGTACAGTGCCCAAGAAAGTGCAATATCAGAGCATGACAAAAAAAAAATGTCAGTGCAAGTCCAATGCTTCTTGCTATGTCTCCAAATCACGACATATAGCGATGGCTACCACTGTAAACAGAAAATTATGAAATGGATAGAAAGAATGTTGAAAGCTGATTGGTTGAGAGACAGTTTAACATGTGATTTTATTTCAGGACAACCTCACAAGTGAAACTAGTGCCCACAAAGCAGTCAACTTACGACCATAAACACATGAAAGGATCCATTTTATAAGGCACTTCAGAGTGTATGTTGCTGGGCTAATGACACCTTGCAGGTGGCTGAAGGCATTTTGCCTATGGTCTCATTCCTCACAATACACCACAGGTGTGATGTTATTCCAGTTGACACATACACTGGTGTGCCTTATTACTTAAAAAATATATGCTAGTTCATGTTTAAAACAGTCAAATAGAAACAGTAAACAGAAACATACTGTATAACAGTGTAATTTCCTTTATGAGGGAGTATTAAAATATATATCTATTTATATATTATAGTGGCACAGTAGTGCCATTATATCAATCAATCAAACTTTATTTAGCCAGGTAATTCATCTTTGAGTGAGCTCATTTGCAAGATGGTCTTGGGCAATACATATACATATGCATATACATATACATTAAAAAAGCACAGCAGTAGTTGCAAAGCTAATATGGTACATATGATACATAATAAGGTATAGGACATCATAATAACAATACTTAGAAACTAGTTACATACATGAACACTACCATTAGTACATTAGAGAACTGGTGACAGATAGAAACATGAAGGGGGTGGGGTGTACTCATAATCCAGGGGTAGGCGCAGCAGGAGACATACAATGCCTGGGGGTAATCATAGATAGGAAGGGAGAGGGAGGAAGAGAGATGGACAGGGAGATGGGAGAGGAGTAGGAAGGGGAGGTGGAAGTATTAGGAGGTGAGGAGAAGTGCTACCATTGTATTGGACAGCCTACGTGTGGAATGAAGTACTGTACACTTGCACAGTTATCTGAAGCAGGCGCACATTTCCTGAAGGGTAGGTTATAGTTAGGGTTCAGCAGGGGTTACCATATTAAACCTCAAAATCTGCACGTTCATATCTTTACAACTGTTCAAAGGATTTGCTCAAAATTTTGCATGTGCAGTCTGGGGGGGATCTCTTGACATGCCAAGTTTCATTCTGATCCGATAGGCAGATTCTGAAATGTGGACAGTAAAAAAAAAAGTTTAAAAAACTGCTGTTTTTTGCTGTTTTTTTTTTTTTGTCATTGCCTAGCACCCAGATTGTGTGGAATTTTGGTCTGAAATTGTCAGGGTAGAAAGGGATTGGCCCACAGATGTCTCTTTCTTTGGTTTGGTGAAAAACATATTAATCCTTCTGAAGTTACTAAATTTTGAAATTTTGGTTCTGAGCATGCTCAGTATGGTCTTGTGGATAGCTGCTTGGAATGAAAGAAGAATTTGGTCCATATGAAAAAGGATAATTTTTCATATGGGGAAATCCTTTTTCGTGAAGAAACAAATTTTGTATGGCCGCCATCTTGTTTCCATTTTAATAAAAAAAATTTAAAAAAACTTCAGAACCTACACACATGACATCCTGCACACACACCAACACATGTATTTTGCAAACTGGGACCTCATTAGGTGGATTCTATACTTAGTTTCTGGAAAATTTACCCCAAAATGTATTTTTTAACATTTAAAAATCCATTTCTGTGAGCCAATTTTCTTTTTTCGTATTGGCATACAAAAAAAGAATTGGTCCGTATGAGAAAGGATGGCTTCATATGAAAAAAAAATTTGGACTTAGTTTTTTTTTCCTGGATTCTTTTTTATATGAAGGCATTCTTTTTTCATATGAATGAAAAAAGCATATGAAAAAGGATGCCTTTATACAAAAAGAATGGAAAATACTAAGTCCAAAATTTTTTGTGATGAAGGCATCCTATTTTATATGCTTTTTTCATTCATATGAAAATGAATGCCTCATATGAAAAAAGAATTTGGACTTAGTTTTATTTGTTTTTCATATGAAAGCATCCATTTTGTATTTTTTTGTTCATACAAAAAAAGAATGCCCTCATAAAAAAATTTGGTTTAGTTTTTTTTCCTCATTCTTTTTTTTTTTTTTATGAAGGTATCCTTTTTGTATTTTTTTTTTTTTTCATACAAAAAAAGAATGCCCTTATACAAAGACAGATTTTTGGACTTAGTTTTTTTTCAACATTTGAACTTCAACAAGTCATAACTCCCCTAATATTTGGGCTTAAGGTACAATCTATATATCAAAACAAATGTCCTAATGGGTACTACAAGAATAATACATAGCCTGCTAAGAAAAAAACATTTAGGGCCAACACAGAAAAAACCTAAAATTAAAAAAATTAAAATTCTCATAGGATAACATTGGAACTTTAACAAGCCATTACTCTCTCAATATTTGGGGCCTGATTTTATAAGGTTGATGCAGGGCTTCCATCATGCCCTGCATCAGCTGCAATGTTTGGCACAGCTGCTCCAAAGCCCTTGGGTGCAATTCAGCCCGATTTTACAAGGGCAGGTGCAGTTGCGACAATTTCCTCACTTTACGGCAGCGTGCACCAAAGGTTTGGTGCATGCCCTGTAAAATGGGTACCCAGGGACACAAAGTTGGACATGTGGGGAGCTGGTCTAACTCCCTGCATATGGTGCAAGGGAATTATGGCATGGTTTTGCGGCAGGCAGCTTATGAAAGCATGCTTGCCACAGTGTTAGACAGAAGTCTCAACTTGAGTCACACTCTCTGCAGCAAGTTCTTTGCAGAGATCTAAATACTTTTTAAAATCAGTCCTTTGGACTTAAGGGACAATCTATATATCAAAACAAAGGTCTTAATGAGTACTGCAAGACTAATACATTTTCCCCCACTAAACATTTACAGGCAATATAAAAAATGAAAATAAAACATGAAAATTCCCATAGGATAACACCGGAACTTCAACAAGCCATAACTCCCTCAGTATTTGAACTTAAGGGACAATCCATAGGTATCAAAACAAAGGTCTTAATGAGTACTACTAGAATAATACATACCCCCCCCCCCGCCATTAACATTTAGGGGCAATTTAAAAAAAGCATAAACAAATAACAAATGCAAATTCTCGTAGGATAACACTGGAACTTTAACAAGCCATACAACAATGGAAATAAATTGATGTTTTGGCAAAAATGGAAGTGCAGGGCCTGGAGTGCATCATATGCATCAAATTAGGATATGATTATACTATCTCAACAAGTAAGGAAATTCATTGCAAAAAACTTTGTTAATGCACTAGTTTGGGTTAAACTGACAAAAGCAGGGAAATATGGTGTTAAGGTTCCCAACTCTAATGCCACACCCCCACCCTGCAGGCAGCAACAGGAAAAAAACATTATTGTTATTTTATCTGTCCTGCATCTTCATAAATCAGGCATCTGGTGTGCCTAGAGGTTGTCAACCTGAATGCTCACCCCATTCTCATATATTGTACACATCTCAGCTTATTTACTGATGGAATGGGGTGAGCATTAGGGTTGATAAGCCCAAGGCACACCCCACACCTGATCTGCAATGACATAGGAGAGGCCAGATAGTACCAGCCCAGTAGCACTGAGGGTTGAGGTGCTGGACACCACACCTCACGTCATGCCAGCGACCCAGGTTCAGGAATGGACCCGGGTAATTTGGGGGTCAGCTGGGGGAGGTAAGGATTGAACATCTGGAGGACTAATCCCCTTCTTTGGGGGGGGAGGTTTGTGTTGTGAGCATCAGTACAACAACGAGGGGTTCAGCCCACTCCCAGGGTGCTTAGCTGCCTCTGCAGAGGTGGAGACAGCTGCTGCACCCATTGCTCAGGCATGGGCATGGGCGCGGGGGAAAAAAAATGGAAGAAAAATACCTGGGACCTGGCAGGACCCATGATGGCCCCGACAGGCCAGAGGATGTACCCCTTGGGGGGGAGTCGTAGCCCCTGCCAGGTCTGCAGAGGTGGTGACAAATAATGTTTTGCTAAAAACAATGAAGTGGACCTTGTTGCAAAAAAATCTGTAAACAATGCTGAAGTTTCTCTTTCAATCCTACGTACCAATTACAAATTTAGCTCCCACTGTCTCCGTATTATACACTATTGGACTCTACTTCCTGACATTTGGTATAGTATTTTCTAGTTGTTTTTTTTTTTAGTTTATTATTTTACATTTTTAATTTCGTTTTATTTTTTTTTCATTGGGCTTCAGAGTTGGTACTGGGGTTTATTATATTGTTTAGTGTTTTTAAGTGTCGATACATGTGCTTCTTTAACACCTCAAAAGAACACTATATTCTGTGAAGTGACCACAAGATTCACATTACCATAAACCTCAATAACAGGCTTTATTTAGGCTTAATTACCAATCAATATGGCTGGAAATTAGGTTGTTTCATGAATGTTACCTTAAAATTTAAAGTTTTGTTGCACTGGGTAAGAATTTTCCCTCTCCTTTTGTTATTATCAGGAAATGTGGTGTGCAATCCAGGCCCCTTCAACTGTTCAATGGGTGCCTCAAATGATGGTATTTAGGTGGAAAAAAAGGGGCTTATGTTTTATGCATTTGAATGTTTGCAGTATGGCTCCCAAATTGCCTGAAATTGAAATGTTTTTAATTGAGACACATACCTCACAAGTTTTAGCAATTAGTGAAAGCTGGTTAAAGCCTGGCATTCTTAATAGTGAAATTGCAATTGCCAATTATTTAGTGTTTAGAAAGAATACAAAAAGGAGAGGGAGTTATGTTTTGCATTTTGGATGATGTGGATAGGTAGATAGATAGATAGATAGATAGATAGATAGATAGATAGATAGATAGATAGATAGATATTTTATTTATGAAGCACCCAATTCCTGAGACTCTGGGCGCCGTACAATAAAACCACAATACAGACACTATTGTTATTTAAAAGTTACAAAACACACATAATAAAATCAATATAAATACAGATTCCCTTCTATCAATCAAAACAAGCTCACGTTATAAAAGCCAGTTCAAACAAGTATGTTTTCAGTCCCCTTTTAAAGGCTTCCACCAAGGAGGGGGCCCCCCTTATATAATCAGGCAGGGAGTTCCACAGGTTTGGTGCAGCCACCGCAAATGCTTTATCTCCTGAGTGCTGCAACCTAACCCTGGGAACCCCCAGGAGGCCCCCCCCTCGGCAGAACGAAGCATCCAGGCTGGATTGTAAGGGTCAAGAAGATCTTGCAGATAGGTGGGACCCCATCATGAAGGGTCTTCTAGGTAAGGAGCCCTATCTTGAAGACAATCCTCCACCTAACTGTCAACCAGTGCAGTCCTTGGAGGACCAGGGGAATATACTCACCCCTTCTTACCCCAGTCAAAAGTCTCACTGCTGCATTCTGCACCAGCTGCAGTCTGCAGAGGTTGCCTCCAGAAATCTCAAGGTACAGGGCATTACAGTAATCCAGCCTGGAAGTTATGAAAGCATGCACCAGTGTGGGCAGGTCCTCAGGAGGGATCAGGGTTTGGATTCAGGCAATGTTTCTAAGATGATAAAAATCACTTTTGACCATGGCTGACACCTGAGCATCAAGTGTCAGGCTGTCATCCAGGATCACACCCAAATCCTTCACCTGTCTAGAAGGGAAACGGGGAATGCCCCCCCCCAACACTAGATTAGGGGATGCTTCAATTGTTTTCAATTAACTGTACAACTGTTTGCAAATGGCTTATTCTTAAGTTAATAATTGGCTGGCCAGCCTGCCAGTGCAGCAGCAGTGCTACCACTTGTGATGGCAATGACCCAGGTTCAGGAATAAGCTTAGGTCATTGGAGGGTCAGCATGGGGATGATGACTGAGCATCCCATGGGCACTCACCTCCTCAGAGGGTGGGAGGGACTATAGTACCCACTGCAGTGCCGCCACCCAGGTGATCATAGGTGTGGTGCAACAGCAGCCATCATGGGGAAGTGACATCAGCAGCATAATGTGCATACATAAGCAAGACCTTCCTGACATCTGGGGGCAGGACCAGAAAACAAAAATAACCCAAGCGATGCAGGGTGTTGTCCATCACCTGTCACAGGCCTTGTGCAGTTGACTGGGATCCAGTCTCCTCAGGACTGTAGCTCAGCTCTGTCCAGGGGAAACATGGGCCAGCCTCCTGGCAGTCCTTCTCATGGAGGGTTATCCATGGGGGACCAGTGAGGAAGAAGTAAGTTCTAGGGATAGGGGTTGATATTGCTGGGTGGAGCATCCAGACCAATGAGAATGAGTCAGGTGGGGGAGAAAAAGCACAGTAAATAAGAAAAGTTAACAACTGGCCCCCCCAAAAAAACTTTATGTATGTTGTGTCCTGATATTGGTACTGAGGAACTTAGGTATCTGACCTCTAAGTTGTCTGATTTAAAGATTAATGAGGTCACAGCCCTGGGAGACATCAACTTGGTCTGGTTATTAAATATGGATTATTTGAGAGCTATTTTGGATTATGTGGGTTTAAAACAGTTACTGACCATTCCAAACAGAATGAGTAATCAATCTAAAAAGCACACATTATTGTATTAGATTTTGGTGCAATGTCCCAGGAGAATTAAAACCTTCCTCACTTTATCTTATAGTATAAGTGACCATGCAACCGTCTTTTGTCACTGGCACAATGGTGTACCAGAGAGACATAATCAATTTTTTTCATGTTTTCACAATTGTTCCGGATAAGCTTTAACTAACTTTTTTGTTGAATTTGACCAATGTAGACTGGTTCTTTTTGGACACAGTTCCAGATATAAGTTTTGCATTAGACTTTTTTTAGTTTTGAATTATTGAAAACAGTACAAAAGCATGCCCCTTTAACTTGTAGACATTTTAAGGGTAAAAACTCCAAACAGATGAACCGAGAACTTTTCAAACTCATAAAACCTAATGAGAATGCTTGATCAGATTTTGAAGTTACTCAACCTTTGCATGATTGGACAATTTTTAGTCATTACTATAACCTTTGCAAAAACAATTCATAACAAAAAGTAATTTAACAAAAAAATAATTTTTTATATCCAAAAAAATTGTGGAGTTGTCTAAAGAATTTGTTATGTCTATCCAAAGTAAAAACAAATCTGAATATAGAAATGGATGGTCAAATACATTCAAATTACCAATTGATATCTAATATTTTTAATAATTATTTTTGTAATATTAACAAACATAGACCAAAGTCTGAATTAAAAAATTGCCCTAAGTTTGTTTTTTTTGAATCTTCTATTACAAGCTGACCTAAGCTCTATATCAAAGCAGTTACAAGTTCCCAAGTGTTTAAATGATTAATTAGTTTAAAAGCTGATAGATCCACTGGAGCAGGCAGCCATGCTCGTAAATTCTTGAAATTGGCTGCCCTACCTATTGCTTATCCTGTTTCAAAAATATTGAGCTTGTCTTTTGAATCACATCATGCCCCTGATCTATGGAAATCAGCCCACGTGGTTCCATTACACAAAAAGGCTTCCACATTTACTGTTGATAATTATCACCAAATAGCTATTCTACCAGTGCTTTCAAAGATACAAGAGAAAATTGTTAATGCACAGTTGACTGGAGATCACGTGATGCAGCAGACTGTGTAGCAGCACTTGGATTCAGCTCCCGCTATTCAGGGCCTTTATTTCAATTAAACCAGTTCCAAATAAGGTGTTAACAATCACTGAGCCAGTTATCAAGGTATGGATTTACATGTTGGTATTACGGGTTGGAAATGGAAGCAGAAATGAGAACCGTGCTGCCCCAACACACCCCACCTGTCTCCCTGGAAAAATCTGCCAAAAGAAGCAAGACCAAGATGACTGGGGGCGGTAAACAACCTACTACTATGGCCTCTCATATCTCAGCTTTGGAAGCAACTCCCCTCACCCTGGAGCTGTTTTTAAAAGAGCTGCAACCATTTAGAGATGATTTAAAGTCAGTTGTTGCTGAAATTAAGCAGATGTCAGGGGCATTTTAAGATTTATCCACTAGAATGTCTGATACAGAGACACAGCTTATCTCTATGGAGAAGAAATCAGATCGTATAGATAATACAACGGTAGAAAACCAGCAGCGTATTAAGAAGTTGGAGCAAAAAATCGAAGATTTAGAGGGGAGGAGCCGTAGAAATAATGTGGTGATATTTGGGCATTCCAGAAAAAGAGGAAGGTAGCAATACCATCCTATTTGTCCAGAAATTGATTGAGAAGCTTGCTGGCCCCTCTCCTTTGGGGGCCTCGTATATAATAGAGAGGGCTCACAGAGCACTGCGACCGATGCCTGCCCCTGGCCAACCACCCCGGCCCTTGATGTTTAAATTCCTCAATTTTCAGTAAAAGCAGTTCCTTCTGTCCAAGATCAAGGAGTTAGAGCAGGTGCTCTGGGAAGGAAACAGGATCCGAATAACCCAAGACCTCCCTGCCACTGTGCGACAAAGGAGGGCCCTTTTTCATCCCACAGTAATGAAGCTAATCGCTGCAGGAATAAAATTTCATATGGGGTATCCCGCTTACCTCCAGGTAATGATTTCAGGTGCCTGGATGTCCTTTGACAAAGCTGAACCCGCGTTGAAGGCATTACAGAAAGAGTACCCTGACCTCTTCAGAGCTCTTTGAAGAAGCATGAAAGCAGCGGTGACCTCGGGGAGAATTACTGGGGCTCCTGTGAGACCATGTTGAGGGACTGCAAAAGAAAGCCAGTTTATCGCCAAGAATTGTTTATGGCATTTATAGTGACTTATTGCATGTCTCAAGAATTTTGTGGGTTTGGTGACCGTTCATTCTGTTTTGAAATCCGTGGGGGGTGGGGTTTCAGAATGACTGGAAACTAAGGACATTTCTGAGGACTAATTCAGGGCAGCATGTAGCTTTCTCTTTTTCTTCCCCTTTAGCAGATCTGCCTAATACCCGTGGAGATAACAGATTTTGTTGGCCACGATTGCTCAGTTATTTGGGAGGGTATGGTATGTAGCAATTGTTTAGTTCTGGTCAATTATATTTTAGTTTACATAAATAAGAAGTTTCAGAATGTGGTATCTCCACAAGAGGGCACTCTCCACTCACATATGTTGGAAAGGATGGTGAATAACTCGCAATGGAGGTTATTCTGGCATTTGAAATTCAGTCTTGAATCACCCCTCTTTTGACTGGAACATTCTGTCAATATTAGGAGAGACTGAAAATGGGTACCCTCACATTACTAGGGGACTTTCCATAGTGCAATCTCATCCAAGTAAACAGATGATATTGTGGAAAGTTGTGTGCAGATATTAATGGGTGTGATAACCTTGTTGCTGTATAGCTAATGCGGTTTGGATTTATTTACTGTTTGCATTTACTATTTGGATTTGAAAGGCTGCCTCATTAAGCTCCTGGGTAGTGGGAGGGGGAATACTGGGGACTGACGCAGGACCAGCTGTACCGTGTGCCAATGACAGGAGGGAGAGAAGGTTGGGGCTCTTTGAGCAGAATGTTACCTAATTTTTGTTTTTGTACATTTTCAGGGTGGAGGGGGTGGGAGGGACTGGATATTATTTACTAGGAGTGTAATACCAATGCTAAGGTTGCCATACTTCGGGCTTTCATATGACTCCCCATGCAAGAAATGGAGATCACTGTCTTATTAATTAGACATAATGGCTAACAGTGTACGTATCGCGACATGGAATATCAGAGGGGGTAGGAAGAGAAGGAAGCAATATCAGGTGTTACATCACTTAAAGTTATTGAAAATAGACATTGTCTGTATTCAGGAAATGCACCTTTTGGATGTTGAGGCGTCCCAGCTTCATAGACAGCAGTTTGGTCAGTTTTTCAGCGCCGAGAGAACTACAAATAGCTGCAGGGTAATGATTCTTATCCACAGGAAAATCCCATTTAACACAATTAAAGTGATTAAGGACCCTGGGGGAAGATATATTTTTGTTCAGGGCTTACTTTACAATAAGGGAAATAATATTAGGTAGTGTATATGGGCCCAATAAGGACGCACCCGAATTCTTTACCCAATTAATACAAGTCTTGCAATCACACCTTTCCATGCCTATGATTATAGGAGGAGACTTTAACCTAGTGTATGATCAGACCATGGACTGGTCAAGCCCACAGAAGATGGGTCTTTCTCCTGCCCAAAGGGCATTCTGGGAATTTCTTGATCAGACTGGAATGTGTGATATTTGGCGGATATTACATCCCTTAGACAGGAAATATACCTTTGTTTCCACAGTTCACTCCTCCTCATCGAGGACAGATTATATATTCCAGTCTCACTCCCTTATACCCGGAACACTGGAGTCCTCAATCTTACCTGGGACCCCTTCAGATCATTCCATGGTTTCCTGTTTGATATCAATGATATCTCTCCCAAAAAGAGGTTCCAGGTGGAAACTAAATGATTTATTGCTAAAAGATACTTCTCTTATTAAACAGATACAGGAGTAGATTGATACTTTTTATCATTCTAATAACGATCCCCAGGGCAGACCAGATATGTAATGGGGAGCCTTTAAGGCATATCTCCGGGGGGCTTTGATTAGCATGGCCACATATAGGAAAAAGGCTTCCAGTGCTAGATTGACTCACTTGCTTTCCCAAATCAAGATACTAGAGGAAGATCTCTCCCCCACTTCTACATAAACCATCCGTCAAGAATTGATTAAGCTGAGAGCCGCATACATGGAACTTCTTCACAAGAAGGCAGATTATTCCATTTTAAAAACTCAGGCTTCGTATACCAATCAAGGTGAAAAGGCAGGCTGGCTTTTGGCACTCAGCGTTAAACAAATGGAATCATCTCGTTATGTCATCTCCATATTGTCCTTGCAAGGCGGTTCCCTTAAAACGCATCCAGAGGAAATTATAAAAGAATTCATGATTTATTATAAGGAGTTATACGGCTCTATGCGTTCACCCCAAAAACACAACAATTGCAGGCTTATTTATAAGACTCTAATTTACCCCGACTTTCGCTGGAACAGCAGAATAGACTTTTGGCTCCGATAAGTGCCGCAGAAATCACAGCGGTTATTAATGATTTGCCAAAGAACAAAACCCCGGGGATAGAAGGATACTCGGCCTTGTTTTACAAAAAATTTCAGACTCAATTAATACCAATGCTTCTCCCTTTGTATCAGCATATCCTATCGGGTGCAGATACGGACCCCTCGTTATTTGAAGCAATGATTGTGTTGATTCCCAAACTAGGTAGACCTCCTCACCGTGTAACCAATTACCGTCCTATATCGTTAATAAACCAGGATATAAAAATTCTGACCAAATTGTTGGCTTGCTGGCTTGACAAGGTAATGGATACCCTGATAGGATCAGAACAGGCTGGGTTCCTGAAGGGTAGGTCCTCAGCTGACCACTTAAGAACCCTGTCGCATGTCTTTTTGGTGTCTAGGGATGCACCCTACCCTGCGGCTCTGGTCTCCCTGGATGCTGAGAGGGCATTCGATAGGGCACATTGGGAGTATCTCTTCCAGACTTTGGAGGCCTTCGGCATCGTGTCTGGCTTTATAAGCTAGATACGGGCAATGTATAAATTTCCTTCCGCACAGGTGTCAGGAAATGGTGTGATCTCGGAAAAGTTCACCCTCCACTCAGGTACCAGGCAGAGATGTCCTTTATCTCCATTATTATTTAACCTGTATCTCGAGCCATTAATTAGAAGGTTACAAAATTGTCTGAATATCCAAGGGATCCCCATTTACCCCTATGAAGTAAAGGTCTCTGCCTATGCGGATGATCTCCTCCTTCAACTCTCCAACCCTGGTTCATCCATACCGTATATGCTGGACATTATTGCCACTTTTGGTAGAATGTCTAATTATAAATTAAATATTGGCAAAACAACGGTATTCCCGCTAAATCATAGACTCTTTAGATCTGATATAGCTGTTTTTGGGCTTTATTGTAAGCAAGATTCCCTTAGATATCTTGGCATAGAATTATCTCTAAGTCCCAAGCAAATTATTAGGTTAAATCTGGACACTTTGGTAAACAATATTGCTCAAGATTTGAATAGGTGGGCTTCCCTTTCTATTTCATTATAGGGAAGAATAAATCTCATCAAAATGAATGTGTTTCTGCGTTTATTGTACCCCCTTTCCATGCTCGATATCTGGCTTCCCTTATCCTGGTTCAAAAAATTACGATCCCTATTTACCAAATTTCTTTGGTCAAACAAATCTTCCCGAATAGCCTATCATACCTTGATGGCTCCTAAAAACAAAGGGGGTTTGAGACTTCCTAATGTGACCCTCTAGTTTTGGGCATCACATATTAATAAATATATGAGATGGATATCCCAGGGAAATTTATATAGGGCTCTGGCCTGGCTTAAAATTGAATTGTCGCTGATATGGACATCTGGCTTAAGCCCCAAGGGATTGTTACATATTAGGGAGAGTCTCCTCCCCCTAAAACTTAGAAACTCGACAATTTCTACATCCTTAAAAATTAATGCACAGATTTGCCGATTCCTTAGGTATGATCACACTAAGGATCTTAATCAACCTATAGTAGGCAATCTTTGCCTTAAAATAGCGGGAAAACCAATTCCCCAGTCTTGGCTCCCTATAATACAGGACTTGGAGGTCTCCGGGTTTATTAATGACAATCACACATGGCTTTCAATTCAGGAAATTATTGCCAAACTTGGCATCTCCAACAGGCATATATTCAGGGTCATCCAACTCAGACATGCTTTAATAAGATCCTTTGGCCATAAACCTAGCACAGTTCACTCCATTCCGCTCCGCAAGGAATTAGGTGTGCTCAGTGGAGGCCCTCAGGCGATATCCAAAATCTATAGTACATTGTTTCTCTGGAAGTTTCCAGACAGTTTTGGACCAACCGGTCTATGGGAATCCTTTTTCCCAGGCCAGAATATTAACTGGACAACTATCTGATACACCTGCCATAAGTTAATCAAACAGGACAGATTAAGACTAATGCAACTCTCTATCCTACATAATGCTTATTATACACCTTGTAAACTGGTTAAATTGGGGTTAAAGACCGCCACTCTATGTGTAAGATGTCAACAACAGGAAAGGACGTTACTCCATATTTTCTGGGCTTGCCCGACAGTATCCCCATTATGGCACAATATTATGCAATTTACGGATCCCCTTTTAGGTCTTAAGGATTTATTCACTCCTGAAATTTGTCTCCTGGGAGATCTTTCCGGTATTAAAATTTGTAACCAGAAGTATCATATAAAACTTATTGCCATGTCCGTCAAGAAGCTGATATTACGACATTGGCTTGACCAGCAAGAAATCTCCTATAATGAATGCTTAACAGAAATCCTGGCAAACTTACATACCGAGAAAGCCATTGCTAATTTGAATAATACAATGAGTGGGTTTAAAAAGATATGGGACCCCCTTTATGCTCTCTATTCACTACAAGGTGGTTTATATATTATGCACATATTACTGGGCCATGAAGTTAACCCAGATAGGACAAGTCTTAGCATGGTATGTCACTCTACTTATTGCCCTAGTAGATAAGGGTGGGAGGAAAGGAGGGGAAGGGACTGTAGGGATTAAGGGAGGGGGAGAGGCAGATTTATGAGTCACTAGTATCTAATGTAAATGGTTTGTATGTACGTATGTCTGCTTTGTTTGTATTATTGGTAAAAAGGTTAATAAACTTTAAACTGCAAAAATAATGCACAGTTGACTGATATTCTTGAACAGTATGTTCTACTCTGCAATGAATAACATGGAGGATTGTGTATGATTGCTCATACACAACAAGGATATTTTTTACTTGAGCAGTTTCGATGGTAACTGGATACCTCGAGCGCGCAGCTTGAGAGGTCCGTTACCATGGAAACCGCTTGAGTAAAAAAATATCCTTGGAATGTATGAGTGATCATACACAATCTTTTATAGTGCACAGTCACTCATACAATGGGGTGTCCTTCATTTTTGAGGTTTTTTTTTGCTCCTTTTCACCTCCCGGGACTGTGTTCACCGCCACAGCCGTTCCACAAGGACCGCAGGTCACCTGACCATGCATGCGCGCCCACCTTCTAAGTTGTTATGCTGCACTAGCTACGTAGCTAGTGCAGCATAACAAACTAACTGACTTAGCTAGTGCAGCATAACAAAATTTTTGTAGGATGGATTTTCATCTGTAATAATGTTCCACCATACACTATAAGATTTTTGTAGGGGCCGTAGTACAGACACTGCCTTACTCAGGTTCACAAACACCGTACATGAAGCATTAGATGCTGGTATGATGGCAGGTGTGGTTTTGTGGTCCTGACCAAGGCGCTTTAGCTGTTTGGCCACGACATTTTGTTGCAAAAATGTAAATCTCTTGGATTCGGTATGTTTTCATTAAAACAGGATTTCTGACTACTTGCATGATAGAACACAAATTACAAAATTGGACTCTGTCCTTACAAAGAAGTTAATGATTCCCAGCAGTGTTCCACAGTGATATAGTTTAAGGCCATTGCTTCTTTCATTGCTTGTTAATGATGCCCCAAAGGCCTTCCCATCAACAAGTACATTACTATATGCCAGTGATATGGTTCTTTATGGTCAGTCAAAAAATGTTGATGAAATTAATACTACTCTTCAAACAGAATTTCCCAGTGTACATGAATGGTTCAGGATGAATAAACTGGTTCTTAACCCAGCAAAAACATATTCAATGTCATATGGTACAAGTCCAAAACTTAAAAAATCTTTCAAAATATTTTTCAGTAAACATCACTGACAGAGATTTTCTCAAATCAGTTGACGTGTTTAAATACCTTGGTGTTCATCTTGACTCAGGACTGACCTTTGGTGCACACATTAACAATATGACACAAGAGTTCATCAAAAATTGGATAAATGATAGTGTGCTGGAAAATATTTGGCTTATGAATCTTGTTTAAAAATCACAACTCATGATCTATTACTGATTATTGGCTATGGATCATTAACCATTGATGCAGCCACAAAATCAAATTTAGATAGAAAGAGACTTCTATATCATAAGATAGCTAAGTCTGTCCTGTTTGCTCGAAGCAAAACACATCACTTCCTGAATACTACTAAAGTGGATTTACTTTCACATGAATACAAATCTCAGTTGATGCTGGAAAATTTTGTTTTCAAGATTTTACATAACAGTGCCTCTTTTTGCTTAGCTAATTTACTGTCTGATCAAAATAGTAACTATAATTCGTATTCTAAGTCAGAGAAGCTTCTTCCAGTTCCTTGTATGCATACTGTATTGGGACAGAATGAGTTCAGTTATAGGTCATTTTGTTTGTGAAATACAATACATGTGTCTATCAGGTCTTCTTCTTCAATGACACATTGAAAAATCGTTTTCAGAATTTAAGTGTCTATAAATGTTTTGCTTAAACTGATATCATATGCTGTATGTATTGTTTAATACTTTATAGCTTGTCGGTATGGAAGTACCACATTTTATATGTTCTGTGTAATGCTACTGCACTGTAAATCTTTCGTACCAATGTACCTCAGTCGTGCCTGAAAAAAGTGCTTTCGCCCCAGTTCACTTACCTGGTTAACAAAATAAAACTAAACTATACCAAACACAATTCTTTTGTGGTCTGTGCTCTGGTAAAGGTGGCTATCCCATGCAATTATGCAAGACAGGCATCTAAAATCTAAACACATATGACTTCAGTAAATAGCTACGTTGGAAAGTTTACATATGGGCATGTGAAGTATAAACCAGACAAGCAATGGTATGATTCAGAATATGACATTTATCATCATTTGTGAAGAGGCAGGTCATACAGTAGTAATATAGTAACATACAGTCTTAAGGGAGTCTGGGCCCATCATGTCTGCCCCTCCTCTACTTTATTAGTGGGATTAATAAATATGCTATGCAAGCTTGTGGTAATTAACTGGGATTCCCCACACCCTCTACTAACCAGGGTACACTATTATTCCCATGGAAAACAGAACTTTGTACATACAGTAATAACCTTAAAGGCTTAGATTACTTTCATATCCACTGGCATCCCATCCTATAGGTTTACCAATCTCTGGGAGAAGAACACTCTCCCAATTTTACCCCTAAATTTACCACATCTGAGTTGCAGGGTGTGTCCCTTCATCCGGCAAGAGCATGCCAGATTAAACTTAACTGTTATATCTTGTCAATAATCATGAGTGTGCAAAAGATGGAAATCATATCCCCCCCAACCTCCTTTTCTCCTGGGCAAACATAGTAAGAGCCTTTAGCTTCTTCACATAGCTTTGATTCTTCATACCTCTGATCATTTTGGTGTCCCTGAATTGCACCCTGTTGACAGACTTACTGTCCCTCATGTACGGGGAGAGAAGAACAGCACTCCTAGTGGGGCCTGGCCAGGGCCTTGGAAACTGACAAGAATCAGATAACTTTCCTTGTTTTACTTTCAGTCCATGGCTCCTAATGCAGATGCTGCTATTTCTATACTGTGGGTAGTTGATACTCTAATGAGAACTGTAGTGAACCTGTACTATAAGTTATTTTCCCCATTAGAAGCTGATTTTAAATACTGGTTCCAATGGCATTACAGTTCTATCTATACAGGCTTTTTAGTTATCCTAGTGGATGTTTTTAATCTACACACAGGCAGTATCATTTTAGAGCTGTATTGTAATGCAGTTTATGTCCCTTGCTCAGCACTTCTGTTGTTGGTACAATACATCTACCGTAGAACACCTTATTTTCACTTACATTGTATTTTTGCTATACTCATGAGTGATATTGTATGTGCAAAAATAAGATGTTAGTTAAAATAGGGTATCGCTAAATAGTGTACCGATATTATGTGTGTGAAAACTCTGTAGCACTAGCACAGCTTTTCACATCAGCTCTGTGTCATGATTTGAAAAGAGGCAGTTCAAGCAGAAAATTAGAAAAGTATCAAATTATTTATTAATGTTAAAAACTGGGTCAGTGAGTGGGCAGTGGTAAGGGTAAGGATTGAGAGTTTGAAGGATTAGGACAGAGATATGGATCAGGGTATTAAAATCAGAGGTAATATCATCTTGTGCTCAGCTCAGATGGACTCTGGTTCACTGAGGCTGTTGGTGTGAGCAACGACAATTCCATCTGCTTTAATGCCACGTCTTATATCTGAATGTCTCTCGCTCTGCTGGTTTATGCTCTTTAGGCACTTTTACACAGCGCCCTTCTGCACCATAAGGATTTTGTTGCACTCCCTCCCATACCCTCCCACTGTACACTGCTCCATTATGGTGTGCTTTTACACTCCACCATGGAAATCAATCCTGGAGAATGTCTCGCGAGACCCTCTGGAATCTCCATTGCTTGGGAATACCCACTTCTCGAGGCTGGTGCAATCAGTATTGGTCCTGAGTTCAGCTACATATATTGTTTGATACTTCAAAGAAAGCTGAACTTGAGCAAGTAAACAGTTCTTAGAAATGGGGGCTAAAAATGCTTTAAAATGGTTCAGAAAGTGGTTCCGTATCACTAGCCATGCACTTATGCATATTCATATTCATATTCCTTGGTAGAAGAAGAAGAAGAATCTGCATTTATATAGCGCTTTTCATACATCCAAAGCACTTTACAAGCAATGCTAGACTGGTAGTGAAGTGACTGAATGTGTGGTGGCGGCCATATCACACATCATCACCCACACACAGCCTGGATAATTGCATGAACCGGTTTATGGGAAGAGGAATGTTGGCCAGGACACCAGGAATGTTCCCTACTCTTTGTGAAGAGTGCCCTGGGTTCTTTTACTTCCACCTGGACACCCACCAGGACAACACCAGGATGGTCAGAAGGGACCTCAGTTTAACGTCTCATCCGAAGGATGGCACACCCCAGCAGTACAGCACCCCCCAATACTGCACTCGGATGCCAGCGATTTTTAGGTGCAAGTCCAATCCCGGTGTGGGACAAGAACCCACGACCTTCTGGTCCAGAGGCGGATGTGCTACCAACTGAGCCACGCTGACACGGTAGTACCAAAGGCAGCATGGATTCACTTGTGGGGGGGGCATGCCAGATGAATCTGATTGATTTCTTTGACTGGGTGTCCAGGGAACTAGAACAGGGAAGGCCTGTGGACATGACCTATCTGGACTTTAGCAAGGCCTTCAATATTGTTCTGCACAGCAGACTGATAACAAAATTGAGCAATCTAGGGGCTGGCTCCAAAGTGGTTAATTGGGTTAAAAACTACTTTTTGCAGATAACACCAAAATCTGTAATAGGACAATCAGGAGGGGGTGGAAAGAATGTGTAGGGTGATTGAGAAACTTGAGCAGTGGTCAGGAGCATGGCAGTTGGGATTTAATGCCAAAAGGTGGAAAATCATGCACCTGGGCATAGGAACCCAGGAGCTGAGTATAGGACTGTGGTGGTGGGGGGTAATGACAGTCACTAATCAGGAAAAGAACATTGGGATTATCATTTCTAATGACCTCAACGTGGCAGGGCAGTGTGACAAAGCAGTGGGCAAGGCCAGTGGGATGCTGGGATGCATAGGGAGAGTTATCTCCAGCAACAGGAGGAATGTGGTGTTGTCACTGTACCACTCGCTGGTGAGACCCCACCTGGAGTATTGTGTCCAGTTTTGGAGGCCACACCTCAGAAAGGACAAAGACAAGTGGAAACAGTCCAGAGGAGGGAAACTAAAAGAGTGCATGGGGTTGCAGCAACAGCCTTATTAGGAGAAACTGAGGGATCTCAATATGTACACCCTGGAAGACAGGAGAGCAAGAGGGGACATGATATAGACCTAAAAGTATCTCACAGGGGTGAACAAGGTGCAGGATGGGAGTCTCTTTCAAACAAGTTAGTGCACAAAAACCACAGGGCATGCAATACAGCTGGAGAGGGAAGTTTAAGAGTGATGTGAGAAAGTACTACTTCACTAAAAGAATAGTAAACTCCTGAAGTAGACTGTTAGTTGAAGTGGTAGAGGTGACAACAGTAAGGGGGCTTCAAGCATGTGTGGGATACACATTGGGGAATATTAGTAAATAGGCATGAAGAAGGGAGGGTCACCAGAGATCAGATAGGGTCTATGGAGACAGACTAGCAGGGACCATTGGGGCAGACTGGGTGGGCCAAGTGGTCATTTTCTGCCAACAAATCCTATGTTTCTAATATTTCTGCATGATCCAGAGAGAGTTAATCATCCAAAAACTGCCAGCTTTTGCATGTGAAACCTAAATCATCCCATTGTATGCTGAAAAGACAAAAAGCCAGTCATCAAATAAGAAGAATTTGTTAGCTAAGGCGCTCCCTGTGTCACCTTTCTTACCATCAGGCCAAAACTTTCCCAAATGCTTAGGGAGTCACCCCAGTTCACAGACATGGATCTAATGTGGTTGGGGGTTTTCTTGCTTACTGGCTGTTTAAGTGCTTTCCAAGGTCTACAGGGGCAGCATGAATGTGCTTCATCCAGTTCCTTTCCTGAGGTTGACAGGGATAGCTCAGAAGTATTTCAAAATCTTCAGATTTATCCAGTTCCTCTGGTTCTTTACCAGAGTGGGTCCATGGTGACAGCCCGCAGGCCCTTCAAATGTTTTCTAAAATGCTTCAGATTGCCACGCTCTTCAGGTTCTTTCCCAGGGTCCGTGGTGATGGCATGGAGGCCTTTCAGTGCTACAGAGTCAGGTCAACTGCTATAATTTGTAACTCCTCCTCCTGTTTTGATTTCTGTGGTGTTGTTAGTTCAAAAACTGGTCCCTTTTCATGAGTTGTGGCTTCTGTCTCTCTATTTTAGTGAACATTCCATCATGTAGCCAAACAGTCAAAGAACTGCCTTACCAATAAACCCCTTTTGAATACCATTAGACAAGCTGACTGATGTGCTGCAAGACAACATACCTAGTCCCAGCTGTCCCCGATTTTCAGGGATATCCCTTCTTTGGCCTTGATAATCTCCTCAGTCTATTCAAATACTGGTGCTCATGTTCCCTGAATGGGAAAATACTGGTAATGTAATCACCAAATACTGCCCAGCATTAAGGTGAAAGAAAACTTCTTATTCAGAAAATGCTTTCCACACTATAGCCCCATTTATACTCAGTGTTTTCACACAGTGCAGTTGGTTTGGAGCTCAACACCATGTACATTTGTGAGTGTAAAGAGTCCAGGCATAAATCTGTTTGGCTCCCCTGATTTTCTCTAGGATAGAGGAATCAAAATGGTGTCCATATTTTCCACTGTAATGTAAACTGTGTCACTTTGCACATCATGACTTGAGGTGAAATAAACACCACAGCACACCAAGGTATTCCTCTCAGTTTGAGTCCCAGAATGGAGGGCAGGAGAATGAACTAAGCTAGAAGAACAATACATGGTGGGGGCCCCAGTTTGAAACTGGTGTAATAAGAGGTTTCTGCTTCTCTTCAAAAGAGGTGTATGCCAGTGCCTCTGCAAACAGCCAGGTTAAGACTGGCACTGCAGTGAAGCAGCGTGACAACGATTACACATCACTTGTTGAGTGTAAACAAATGTCACTTATTCAGGCAACCTCCTTAAGCCTTCTCTCTGATTTGTGAGGCTATGGTTGATCAGAGAGATAGTGTCTCTAGAACAACTCAAGAGGCAACATGACCCACAAAGGAAGCAAGTTCCAAATAAGCCTAGAGTGCTTGAGGTAATGGGGAGGGAGCTCAATGGGTTACAGTAGCTTGGGAGGCAGGTAAAATGGGTGGTTCTTGACTAGTGTGTGAATTGCTCAGACCTAAGGAGGCGAGCATAAGTTACCAGAGACCCTTGGAGCTGGGCTTTTCAAAACTGGAGCCACTTTCCCGAAAGCTGGGGCAAAGATTGGAAAATTAAGCCCCACCACCAAGGAAACAAGTGACATAACAAATTGAAGGTTCTCAGAGTAGGGGGCTTACTAAAAAACTTTTTTTTTAGTATTGCTTAATATTTCAGGGCACCAATTTCATGGTCGTTGTCTGACTGTAACTATCGATATTACATAGTTGATCCCTCCTGGCCCTGTGACCTAAAAATTTTAAAGGCACAGCACAGAGTCTGAACCCACCCAAATAATTAAGATACAACATCGAGTAGTAGTTAGAGAAATGGGTCCACTCAGAGAGTTTCTATTTAAGTCAAAATTCAGATGGAAGAGAGGAATCACGCAAATGCTCACTATAATGAAGAATGTTCAGAGGATTTGTAAGCCTTACTAAAAGAGAGATACTTAACTAGCCTATTTATCATATGGAAGCTGTGTTATATACAGTCATGGAGGTTATTAAAGTCAGAACTATAACCCACAGATAATGCAAGAACCTGGCACCCTGAAGAAGCAACTATTGTTGCAAAACACTGCTGCAAAAAACAGATTGTCACTAGCTGCTTCTGATTACATTTCAGATGTATATATATTGCGGTCGTGTCAGTATAGTTAGGGTGAAAGTGCACTTCTATGTTAAAGTTCAGAATTTGAGGGTTAATACCTTTGGAGCCATTCAACGGATTTGCATGAAATTTGACATGCAGAAGCTCTAGGTGTAGGTCTCCTGACTTGCCAAACATGGTAGGGATCCATTGAGTGGTTTTAAAGTTATTAAAGTTTTTAAGTTCCCATTATTTTCTATGGGAAAAGTTGTGTTTAGCAAGAAACAGATGTTCGCAAATATGGCCAATTTGAGAAAACAAGACTTTTGCAAATATGTTAGATTTTCACAAATAAAATTAAAACGTTGAGGGTTAATAACTTTGGAGCCACTCAAAAGATGGTAAGCAAAATCTCTAGGGGTAGGTCTCTTGACATGCCAAATTTGGTCAGAATCCATTGAGTGGTTTCTGAGATATAAAGTGTTGAAAAATCATCAGTATAGTTAGGGTGAAAGTGCACTCCCATGTTAAAGTTCACACTTTGAGAGTTAATAACTTTGGAGCCATTCAATGAATATCCATGGAATTTGGCATGCATAATTTCTTGGCATTGGTATCTTGACCTGACAAATTTAGTGGGAATCCGTTGAGTGGTTTCTGAGATATAAAGTATTGAAAAAACAGAAAAATCTGGATTTTTTGACATTTCTTTGTCTTCCTGGATCTTAGAAATGGTTCATGTTGTGGGCTGTAATTTTCAGGGGAGAAAGCCTTTGCATCGTAGATGTGCCTTTTGAAGGTTTGGGGAAACATATTAATCTGCTCAAAAGTTATTAAAGTTTTTAATTTCTCATTATTTTCTATGGGAAAAGTTAAGTGATTAGCATGAAACAGAGCTTTTCACAAATATGGCTGATTTGCAAAAACAAGACTTTCACAGACATGCTAGATTTTCAAAAATAACCTGAGATGTTCGTATATATGGCCGATTTGCAAAAATAAGACTTTCACAAACATGCTAGATTTGCTCAAATAAAGTTAAAACTGAGATTTTTGCAAATATGGGGGATTTGCATAAACAAGACTTTCGCAAACGTTAGATTTTTGCAAATGTGCTAGAATTATCAGCCATTGATTTTCACAAATGTGATAGATTTTCACAAATGTATGATGTTTGTGAAAACAAGGTTTTTAGCACACTGTTTGTTTTCATAACTGCTGTTCTCTACCACTGTAGCAGGCTGAAAAGTATAGTGACTGGGAAAAATACACATTTATTCCTACCAAAGACTTCTAAAAGAAAAAAAAAACACATGGGGGAATTGAGCCCTCACACTGTTTTCGTATGCTTTTAAGTGTTAAGTTTTCATAACTGCTGCTCCCTAACACTGGGAGTGCCACTCCTCAGACCCTGCACTCTTACTATGATATATGGATACTGTTGTACTATCTTGATGGAGGGATGAAAGTACAGGGTCCAAAGGACCCTGTGCTCTCACCATGACATAGAAACATAGAATGTGACAGCAGATAAGGACCGCTTGGCCCACCTAGTCTGCCCATTTTCCTACCTAACAGATAAGCTGCACGTCCTAGTTAACCAACAGCTTACTTCCTCCTACCCCCCACTAGGACTGCCTTATGTCTGTCCATGCATTCTTGAATTCCCCCACTGATCTTGACTCCACGACCTCCTCAGGGAGGCTGTTCCATGCATCCACAACCCTCTCTGTGAAAAAATACTTCCTCACATTACCTCTGAGCCGTCCCCCCTCTATCTTCAAATTGTGCCCCCTTGTTCTTGCACATCTCTTTTTCTGAAAGATGCTACCCTCTTGGACTTTGTTGATTCCCTTGAGGTACTTGAAAGTTTCTATCATGTCCACTCTCTCCCGTCTTTCCTCAAGGGTATACATATTAAGCTCCTTTAGTTTTTCTTTGTATGTCTTCTGGTGCAGACCCTGCACCATTTTGGTTGCCCTCCTCTGCACAGCCTCCCCTCTGTCTATGTCTTTGCGGAGATGGGGTCTCCAGAACTGCACACAGTACTCCAGATGGGGTCTCACCCACTGTTTGTACAAAGGGATAACAACTTCCTGTTTTCTACTATTGATGCCTCTCCCTATGCATCCCAGTATCCCCCCAGCCTTCCTTACCGCCTTCTCACATTGCTTGCCCACCTTTAGGTCATCTGATATAATTACCCCTAGGTCCCTTTCCATTTTTACTGTTGTCAGTATCTCACCCCGCATTGTGTACTCTTACCCTAGGTTTTTGTTTCCCAGGTGCATTACATTGCACTTCTTTGCATTGAATCTGAGCTGCCATACATCTGACCATTCCTCCAACCTTGCCAAGTCCCTTTTCATCCTTTCCACTCCATCTTGTGTATCAACCCTGTTGCAGATCTTTGTATCATCTACAATGAGACATACTTTTCCTTCTAGTTCCTCTGCAGTGTCACTTATAAAGACATTAAAAAGGACCGGTCCTAGTACTGAACCCTGCGGTACCCTGCTAGTAACCCTCCTTTCTTCACTGTGGACTCCATTTACTACTACCCTTTGTGTCCTGTTGTCTAGCCAATTTTTTATCCAGGCTACCACCTTGGGACCCACTCCAAGGCTGGCTAACTTGTTTATTAATCTTTTGTGTGGGACTGTATCAAATGCCTTGCTAAAATCTAGGTAGGCCATGTCCACAGCCCCTCCCTGGTCTACTACTTTGGTCACCCAGTCAAAGAAATCTATTAGATTCATCTAACATGACCTTCCCATCGTGAATCCATGCTGCCTTGGGTCCTGTGCCCCACTGGCCTCTAGGTACTCAACAATCCTTTCCTTCAGAAGTGATTCCATCATTTTCCCTACCACTGAGGTCAAACTAACTGGCCTGTAGTTTCCTGCCTCTGTCCTGCTCCCACTTTTGTGAAGAGGAATCACATCCGCCCTCCTCCAGTCCTCGGGTACCACCCCATCCTCCCATGATTTGTTAAAGAGAGTAGTCAGCGGTGTCACTAGTTCTACCCTTAGTTCCTTTAGAATTCTTGGGTGAATCCCATCAGGCCCCATTGCTTTGTCCACCTTCAATTTTATTAGTTCTTTCAGAACCCTTTCTTCTGTAAATGGACTGCTATCAACCCCCGTCTTCAGAGTGTTTCTCTTGTTTGGTTTAGGTACCTCCCCCCTCCTCTTCCTTTGTGAATACTGATCAGAAATATTCGTTCAGTATCCCTGCTATTTCACTGTCACCCTCTACCCACATTTCCTCCCCTTTATTAAGCCTGAGTATCCCTCCTTTGGTCCTTCTTCTCTCCCTAATATACCTATAAAAGGTCTTATCCCCCTTTTTAACAGAGTTGGCTATCCTTTCCTCGGTTTGGGCCTTTGCTATTCTGACTGCCTTCCCAGCCTCTTTCTGCTTTAACTGATAAAGTTCTCTGTCCTGCTCCTTCTGTGTTTCCTTATATTTCCTGAATGTTATCCTTTTCTTCTTAACCTTCCTTGCCACCTCTTTTGAGAACCATAGCGTTTTTTCCCTTCGTTGTGTTTTGTTGATTTGCTTTACATAAAGGCTTGTTGCCTCTGTGATGGCTGTTTTGATTACTCCCCATTGTTCCTCCACCCCTCTTTCTTGCCTGTTTGCTAGTGCTCTTCTGAGGCACTCTCATTTTCCCAAAGTCAGCCCTCCTAAAGTCCAATACTCTTGCTTTTGTATGGCATGATTGTATGGCTGTGTTTATCGTGAACCACACTGTTTGGTGGTCGCTTGTTCCCGGATGGCTACCCACTTCTAAATCTGACATTCTTTCTCCATCCCCATTTGAGAGTACCAGGTCTAAGATTGCTCCCTCCCGAGTGGGTTCCAATACTAGCTGTCTGAGGCATGCCCCCTGTAGGGCATCAAGAATGACCATGCTTTTGGATGTGCCTGCAGCAAAGGTGCTCCTGTTAACATCTGGCATATTCAGGCCCCCCATCAACAATATCTCCCCTTTTTCTGCCATTCTAAGGAATCCGTCTATCATTTCCTTGTCCATTCCCTCCCCCTGAGATGGGCGTCTGTGTGCAACCCCCATGCGGATTGTGGTGCCATTTCCTGTCTCCAGGGTGACCCAGAGTGCCTCATCTGCTCCCTGCTTACTCTTTAGTTCTGTTGCTTTGATCCCTTCCTTTACATAGAGAGCAACTCCTCCTCTTCTTTTACCCTTCCTGTCCCTCCTGTAGATTGTGTAACCTGGTATGTTGACATCCCAGTCATGGTTCTCTGTGTACCATGTTTCTGTGACTGCCACAATATCCAGGCAACCCTCTTCCATCAAGGCCATTAGTTCAGGGAGCTTGTTACAAGACTATGGGCATTGGTACTCATCACCCTCCACCTTTTGATGGCCTTACCTCTTTTAGCCCCATTCCTGTCCTTACTGTCTTTGCCTTTTTTTACATTTACCTCTGTCCTTCTCCCTAATGACTTCTCTACCTTGGTGTTTACCTCACTATTTACCGTGTTTTGTGGGGGGAGGCTGGGATTTCCCTGCTCCTTTTCAGTGCCTCCTCCTTGGCTAGTTTAAATGCTTGCCAATGAAGCATTTAAACCTCTCACCTAGGATCCTGGTTCCCTCCCTGGACAGATGCAGTCCATTGCACCAGTATAGGTCTGCATCCCTCCAGGTGGCTCCCCAGTCCCAATGAAGCCAAAACTCTGAGCTCCACACCAGTTTTTCAACCGTTTATTGAATTCCCTGGTCAGGAGTACCCTAGCATCACCCTTGCCATAGACAGGCAGCACCTCCGAGAAGGTTACCAGATGCGCTACTTGCCTATGGCCCCTCCCCAACTCTATAAACTCCTCTTGCACTGCTCTGATCCCATTACTAGCCAGGTCATTTGTCCCTAGGTGGACAATGACATCCAGCTCCCTCCCTCGTGCAGTGCTTCCACGATCCTGAGGATTCGCTGCCTGTCCCTCCAAGCCATGGTGCCAGGCAGGCACCTTACCTCCCTTTCCCCTTCCTCCCCCATTTCTACCCCCCTAATGATTGAGTCCCCCACCAGGAGTTGTTTCCTTCTTCTGTGGGGTCCCATGCCACACTCCTGTGGGTCTGCTTTGTGAAGGTTCCCAGCATCCTCCTTGGTCTCCACTGCAGGTGCCTCCATAGAGGAACCACTATCCACCAGAAGAGTGAATGAATTGTGGAGAGATACAGCTGGAGGGATGCAACTCTGTTCCACCACACTCTCCTTCCCTGAGCCCACCCTGGTCCAGCCTCTTCTCCTTCTTGGCAACCTCTGAGGTAGTGGCATTGGCTCTGGTGGTCCCTGGGTGGGAGAGGAGGTTTCTCAAATCCTAGCCAGGTCAGCCTGGAGATGGGCAACCTCCTCCCTCAGACCAGAGAGGTGCCTGCAAATAGGGCAGCATCGCAGCCTCCAGAATGTCTCCCGGAACACTGCTGCCCCACAACCATTGCACTGCACCACTCCTATCGTCTCTTATTTTTCTCCTTACATATGGTTACCGTTGTACTATCTTGATGGAAAGGTGGGTGCGTAGGGTCCCCCACCATGACATATGAACACTGTTGTACTGCCTGGATGGAGGGATGGTTCAGACCCTGTGCTCCCACAGTTAAATGAGGATACAATTATACTATTTGAAAAAGAAGGGAAATTCTTTGCAAAAAACTTTGTTAATGCATCAGTTAGGGTGAATACCACAGTGACAAAAGCAGGGAAATAAGGAGTTAGGGTTTCCAACCCTAACACCCCATCCCCAGAGTTCCCACCCCTACCACCCCACACCTATCCCCCCACCCTACACACACCAACAGGCATCAGGGTGTGCCATTGGGTTGTCAGGCCTAACTCTCACCCCATTATCCCTATCCAGCAGCATGTAAGCCCAGGTTACAAGTGGGATGGGGTGAGAGTTTTTCTAACGACCCAATGCTTTACCAATGAGATATGCAAAGTAGTGTGGAGGTGTGAGAATGAGGCTCTGAGAGTGTTAGGGTTGAAACCTGTCTATTCCCTTTATCGCTTAATATTCATCTAACAATACGTGTAATTTTTGCAAAGATCATACTGAAAATATATATATATATATTTATATATATATAATGCCACTATATTGGATTATATTATCTTCTCATATAGTATATCATATATCATATATATACCAAACTGTATCATATTACAATATATTTATGTGTTATATCAGTTTATATTATCTTCTCATATGTCATAGCAGATTATATAAAATTTTTATTATATAAGGGCCATCAGACTCCACAAAAGCACCTATTACAGGGATCCCCTCACTAATACTTGGGCAAATGGAAGAGCTTTCTGGAACAACATCAAAGAAGTTACCGGAAAGCAGGTAAAAACAGCCCCCATAATGCTCGTCATTGACGGAGTTATAACCCTGTACCCCATGGCTATTGCAAACACCTTCAATACCACCTTCACAGACCTCAGCTCCGTTCTCCCCCCTGATTTCTTCAATGAACTCGACACCTCCAATAACTCTACCGGCACCCACCACTCTCCTGCACATCCACCTTTCTACTTCAAAGCTGTCACGAAACATGAAGCCTTCAAATACATCAGTAAAGCAATCATCAAATCAAGAATAAGCGGGGACTCTCTGGACCTAAAGCTGCTGTCCCTCTCTTGATGAAGTTATCAATCCACTCACCAAGATCCTTAACCTCTCCCTCAGCATCAGCCAGTTCCCGGACAGATGGAAATCCACCATCATTACCCCAGTTCACAAAAATGGTGACATGACCAACCACGCAAACTGCCTACCAATCTCCATACTACCTCTTCTCTCAAAGGCTCTTGAATGCCTTGTCGCTGACCAACTCACTGTCTACCTCGACAACCACAATATCTTATGTGTGCAGCAGCATGGCTTTAGAAAAGGGCACAGCACCACATCTGCCCTCTTGGAACTGACTGGAGCCATCCACAGTTCTCTGGATCACGGTCACCTAACTGGATCTGTTTTCATTGATCTAACCAAGGCTTTCAATGCAGTTCACCACAGGCTGCTACTGGACCAGCTTTCAATTGCTGGGTTCTCCCGTGTCTCCACGGCCTGGTTTAAAAGCTACCTGGAGGACAGAATGCAACAGGTAAAAATTGCTGGTGTCCTCTCAAAAACTATGTCAGTTCGTTCTGGAGTTCCTCAGGGCTCTATTCCGGGCCCTCTCCTTTTTTCCCTCTTTCTAAACAAACTCCCTCAATCCTGCTCAGAACAAATCTTACTCTACGCCGACAATGCTGTAATACACTCCACCCATGAGGACCCCCATTCTCTGCAAAATAATCTCCAGCTTGGTTTTGCATCAGTGGAGAACTGGTTCAGCAAACAGAGACTTATTCTCAACTACAAAAACACAAAGACCATGTTCTTCAGTAACTCTCATAATAAGCAAAGGCTGCCCCCCCCCCGACCATTACAAACCAACTTGGATCTACCCTCGAACAGGTTCAATCCTTCAAATATCTAGGGATTGCCCTTGACTGCAACCCATCCTATGGGGCCCACATTGACAATGTCGCAAAGGTGGCTAACATGCGACTCGGTCTTCTCTACAGGTACAGGTCCTGTCTAACCCCAGCAGCTCTGCGCCTCACAGTTCAAAGCTCCATTATCTCCATCATCGACTATGGCCTCATCATTTATGGCTCGGCTACATCAACTGCCCTCAGATGAATCTCAACATCACTCAACAAAGCCTGTCAACTTATTACAGGCTCCCATCGACTAGCCCATACGTGTGACCTATATGCATAGACTAGCCTTGTACAAATGCCAAATCGCCTAAAATACCAAACCTGTATGATGGCTAAGAAGATTACCATGGATCTTGTTCTCGGGGTCCAAACTCTTCTTCACAAGTAGTAACCCCACAACTAGGGGCTCTGAATCTCAATGCCTGATGGTCCCGCGCTGCAGAACCTCCCTGGATCAATGATCATTTGCCTACAGGGCACCTAGCTGGCTGAATAGCCTCAGCATTGAGGTCACCTCCACTCCCATGCTAGGTCTCTTCAAATCAAGGCTCCGAACACATCTCACTGCCTTCAGCTCCTGTGACTGTCACACCTAGCCACCGCTCTTATCTATCCCCTAGTTCTGCTCTCCTCAGCACTGCACTTCACCCCTTCTCCTTGCCTCTCTTCCCTCCTCCCCTGCCTTTCATCCACCCTCCTCCTAACCCCACAATCAGCACTTCTCTATGTCTTGACAATCGTCTCTGGCAGCTCATACAGCCCACGTTCCCTCCTGCAACCTCCTGTACACTACCTGTTTGTACCCATATGTTTGCTTTGTATTATCTAAAAATCTTGTGTTTATTATGCTTATTCCTCCATATCTGTATTTGTTCTACCTTGTTCTGTATTGTAATGTCTTAAATCAACACGGAACCTTTGTAAACAAGCCTTGGCTCAAAGGTATGGTAATCCTAGTATGAAATAAATAAAAAAATAAATAAATTGGCAGAGTACAGTAACTCTGGTCTAGCATTAAGCTGGGTGTGGATGCAAGCCAGTACCGGGCAGATTTGATGGGCTACAGTGCCTTTTTCTGCTGTTGATATCTATGTTTCTGTGTTTCTATAATATTATATCAAATTATATTATCTGCTCACATATCATATCTGCTATCCTGCCATATGCCAGCTTAAAGACCTAGGGCCAGATATTCAAAACTTTGCCCCTGGGCTTAATTAACACTGCCCGGTGGGCAAACTTAGCCCGGAGCACAATGTAAGCTATATTCAAAAGGAATAGCCTGGGGCAAACAGCTTCTGAATATAGCATGGGAATGAGGCTGTGCAAACTGGGCTGGGTGTGCAGGACAAATGTAGCCCTGGAATAAGTCAGCACTGACTATAGTAACTAGGAAGTGCAAACCACAACAACAACACAGTACACAATGATGTGAGGGTAGGTAGAGGTGAACTATGTGGCCAATGTGTGTGCCAGTAAATGTGTGGACCCAGTACAGCTGCAGGCAGCAGCAGATGTGAAAGAACAGCAATCAAAACTGAATAATATTCCCCGAACCGTTAGTACCATGCTAACACATTAGCACGGAGCTAAGTCATTTGCCCGGTGCAAACACAGTTGCCCGGTGCTAAGATTTGCCATATTCAAAAGTGACATGCAAGTGAGCCTACATAGATAGTCTCTGGGCAAACAGCCAGATCAGCATTTCATTATGCCCCGATTTGCATGCAGTTTGCCCAGTGTTACTGTAGGGTCCCACAGCTCCACCTGTAGGTCAGTCTGGAAGTACAGGGGCTGGTCAGGTCTGGCCGCAGCTCCACCTGTAGGTCAGTCTGACTATGCATGGTGGTTGCTGCAGGCTACATGTAAGCAGTACAGCATAGCATTGTGTACCCCAGGGGACAACACAGCATAGGCACAGACGGTGGTGGTGATGCATGTAACTGGCACACTGTAGGGCATGCTACAGTGCACAGCAGACACCACAGTAGCAAGGGGGCCAGTAGTATGAAGGACCCAGGAATGCCTATGGTGTGTAGGGTAGTGATGAACACTGCACTGTACACAGTGACAAGCCCACTTTGCAGGTGTTTACTGACAGTGGAGAATACTGTCACACTGTTGTGTGACCCACAGATGCTGCACCTCTGGCATGGGATATTCATTGTGACATAGACATAGCTGGCTGTGTGTGCTGTGGTGTATGTACAGCTGTACGATATGTAACTGGGTGGGCATGTACAATTGGACAGGCATACTGGAACTGGGGTATTCCCAATACTGGCCCATGTGCACTGTGTTCTGTATCCCAGCCTTGTGGCCACTCCCAGTCTGTGGTGAGGCCTGGCCACCCATACACCCTCCTCTCAGGACCCACCATGCCCACAGTGCTGCATGTGTGTGCTGGCATCTGTTGGTCACCACAGACGTATGGTGTGCAGGTGTGTGCTGTATGGGCACACTACCATGGTGGCCCCCAGGTGCCAGTCACCACATACTGCCTGGCACGGCTGGGACTGGTGGCAGCAGTTGGCATCATTGTGGTGCCATCAGTGAGCAGGATGTTTCCTCCATGTCTAGCATTTCCTCTGTGTCATAGTCATATGTTAGGGTCACGCAAGGCCGCGCTAAAGCCGCGCTAATGCCATGCAAGGCCACAATGTCACGCAAAACTGTTTGCCCAGGGTTAAGACCAGCTTTTCCTGGGCGGTATTTTGTACCATGCAAGGGGACACGCTAAGTCATGCTAACCACTATAGCATGACGCTAGTCACTGAATATCCCATAGCACCAGTATTCATGTTCAGTTTGCCCCTTGCATATAATTATGGTTTGCCTAGCGCTAATGCGGTTTGTGTGCACTATCTGGCCTTTTGAATATAGCAGACCCGTGCTAATCCCACGCTAAAACCATGCAAATAGTTTGCACACCGCACAAAGCTTTGAATATTTGGGCCTCAGTGTACTAGCTAAAACTAATATTAGTTTTAAAAAACAGTCAACCATTATCTTTTGCGTCTGAGGTACTTTTTCTTTTCCCTTTGGTTAATTAGAAGATTGTTTACCTGATGTTAGTAGATGTGATGTGTGGGACAGCACTCTGCCAGGTAGATGACATTTCTCTCTCTGTTTTCCCCCAATTACATCATCACCATTGTGACCTCACTGACTGTGACATCACTGCTCCTTAGGAAAAGCCACTCAGTAGCTGCCAGGTTAGTCACCTGTGATGTCACAGTCAGTGAGATCACAATTTTGATGATGTATCAGGGAGGATGAAGATAGATATGTCAGCTGATGGGCTGAGAGCTATTCCACACATCCAGCACAATATTATAATAAAAGACTCCTTAATGATCAAAAGGGAAAAAGAAAAATACTTCAGAAATAATAAGTTGCCACTGACTGTTTATTAAAATTTGTATTTTCCTGTCTGCCTGCTTTGGTTCCACCAGCTCTTTAAGGAACCTCATTCCACAGTGGCGAAGAAAGGAAATAACCTTGCAGTCATTACCCTGGTAGCTCAAGTCTCTGCTGAAGTACCCCCAACCCCTTATAACTACCAACAGTCCACTGCACCAAAAAATTAAATGGAGCCCTTGCAGTATAGGAGCATTTTCTAGATGACACCATGGATCCACTGAAATCACATTTTTTCAGCATATAAGTGAAGGTAAATTTAATAATAATAATTAGATATTACTTTAAAATAAAAACCATCAAACTTTGGCTTCAGAAAACACATCATCTTCATTATCATCCTCATCCCTACATCACGAATCATGGTCAACACCTGGCTGACAATTTTTTCCCTGCTTGCACGCTGCACATAGATGGCATAATTGGATTGGTATCTGTCATGATCTCAGATTCTGTTTAAATTATCCACTCTTCTGTAGATAAAAAGAATGCAGCATCTTCAGACATTATGGGTACCTTATAATCTTCATGATTCATCACATGCATGGCACCAGCTGCCAGTGCCACCACAGCCACATATGTGCTATGGGAATAGACAATTCCCTGTCTGCCATAAGGCACAACACATAGTTCTATTTCTAATCATCTTCATGACTTGTCACATGTTCATTCAGAAATCAAGCTTTCTTCTTATATAAATAAAAAAAAAGTATATTTAAAGTATTAAATAAAATTTATATTATGTTACTATAATCTACGCCAATACATTTATTGTCATGTCACTCATGTCATAGGGGCATGCGACAGTTCTTCCTGGACCAGTAGAAGCACAAGAACCAGTGCCCAGGCATGCATTTCACAACTAATTGCAGAGCAACGATGAATCTTGATTTCAGCCATTTTCCCGTGTAGGAAACACTGTTTTTTTTTAAGATCCTTACATCAATAAATGAAGGAACACATACGACGCTTAATCATGCTCCACAGTGTTTAGGCGTACTAGGCCCAGACAGTGTACACAGTTGTGTGTGCTGCAAAAGCTTATGCTGCTTCTGTGGCATATGAACAAGTCTCCAAAATACACAATATGCAGTCCTTCCCATGGTTAGTCACGTGGTGAGTCCACTTGAATGCCACACACACCATTACATACAGTCTCATTACATACAGTCTGATACAGCAACCCAAAGAAGCATACCCTATGACCATCATACAACTATTTTTCTTGGCATATGAATAAAAATAAATAATAAAATTACACTTGAATAGAAACAAAATGGGTGTTAACTTGTTCTAAACACAGTTGTTATCACAAATCATATTATCTTGTCATATAAATAACAAAAGCATAAACAATTACACAGATTTGTATATTATATCACATTACTGTCAAAATATTACTGTTTAGTATCTAATATACTAAACACATAAAAATGATAAACACAAATACTGAATAATATCTATCCTATAAAAAATATAATTGCTTATTGATCCATAATCTAATATAAAAATGTAATCGTAAAATCTTATGGTGATGTAAGTGGAGAGTAAAATGCTACAGGGGCTTATGGTCACCAATAGAAACATAGAATTTGACAGCAGATAAGGACCGCTTGGCCCACCCAGTCTGCCCATGTCCCTGCCTAATGGATAAGCTGCAGATCCTAGTTAACCAGCAGCCTACTTCTTCCTACCCCCACCCCCTAGAATTGCCTTATGACTGTCCCATGCATGCTTGAATTCCACCACTGTTTTTGACTCCACAACCTCCTCCGGAAGGCCGTTCCATGCATCCACAACCCTCTCTGTGAAAAAATACTTCCCTAAATTACCTCTGAGCCACCCCCCTCTATCTTCAAATTGTGCTCCCTTGTTCTTGCACACCTCTTTTTTTGAAAGATGCTACTCTCTTGGACTTTCTTGATTCCCTTGAGGTACTTGAATAAATACTAAGTACTGTATTACATTACATTAGTAGATTACATTAGTTCAGGGAATCTTAATGGATTTCACATACTGTGCCACAACACCACAAACAGTATTCCACAGCAGATATATGCCAACAACACCTTTCACAAGTACTGAAAGCTATAGTAATTTACAATCGCTGCTGACCTCAAGGATTCCCCCCAAACTGTAGTCCGTTTTACCTAATACCAACTGTTGCACTGGGAGCCCAAGTGGTTCATCTGAACTGATGAAGCCACACTGAATGTTCAGACCCCAAGCTTGAAGCCAAACTGAAGTTGACTCTGATCCAGTTCTCCAAAACTTACCCTCCAGTTTGCAGGCATGACCCTTTTCTCAGAGATCCATTGAACAGGTCTGCCAGAGGTTACACCAGGGCCAGCTGAGTTTCCTTAAGAACCCTGTGGTGCTTACCATCAGGACCTGGCAGTTTGTTTACCTGGCCTCAAACCCATTAGGCTCAAAAGAACCATGTTTCACCTTGATATCCCCATTTTCTTATATCAGGGAGATTGAAATCTTCCATAATAACTGTCACCCCGATTCAACTGATTTGAAGATCACCATTAGGAGCAGTTAATTAGCCTCTCAAGCCTGATAAGGTGGGCTACACATGACTCCAGTCCTCAGGCATTTGCCCCCTACCAACTGTAGCCATAAGAATTATACTGTATATCTCTCTCCCCACCAATAGGTCTGTCCATAACATTGATGGAGTCTATGAACATTTCCACTCTCCCTCTTTAGCCATTCCTCTTTCCTTCCTGAATAAAATACAGCCAATACAGTGAGATACCAGCTGTGGTTTTCTGCTACTCAGGTTTTGGTAATGACCAGAATGCCTTGATCATCCCCAGCCACTAATGCCTGCAACTCCTCCATTTTGTTGGCCAGCCTCCTAGTGTTTGCACAGCATCCCTTCCAAGTCCCCCTCTGATTTTCTTCTCCCTACTGCTACTGTTTCCCCACCCCTATTTCATCTATAGACATGTCAAGCCAGGATGAAGTGCAGAAATGCTGCATAATATCACATAATACTGCAGTGTACTGCAGAGGCCATTGTAAGTCAATGGCAATTAAGCTCTTTTATCATGCAGGATTATCTGTCCCCTGTTATGCTGCTGTATATCCATCTGATATGGAGAATATTCTACTAGGCTCCCTTTCTGTGTGTCAATGCAGTGAGTCCTATCACTGCCCTCCACTCCGCTCCACTCCACCTAGCTGAAATTCCTATTAATATAAGGGTCTACCTTCTGTCCAATACACTATCTCCACCACTGTTAGGATGCAGCCCATCTCTTTTGAATAGTCCCTTGTCCTTTCAGGAGTGTCCTTAGTTCTTCAGGAAAAGGAAGCCCTCCACCCAGCACCAGCCTTTTAGTCAAGTGTTAAGAAGTTGGAGTTTAAACTGTCTTCTCTGTTATTCTCTTGGCACCTGTAGGACCTTCAAAAGACTTACCATTTTAACAACTTCCTTTAGCTTTTTTTCTTAGCAACCTTAACATGGCCTTGACCCTATTTATGGTGCAAATGGCCAGAACATTGGTCCCTACTCGCTAGCTAAATTGGAATGATCCTGTCCACTGTCTCTACAGAGCAGCAATGTGCCATTGTCTCCACAGGGCAAGTGGTGCAAACCACCATCTATGCTCGTGTAACTATTGAGTCCCAAATTAGCCCTATTTATTTGTCTTTAAGGGCTTAGTAGTTACCTAAGGGGATTAGTAGTAAGATCAGAAGCAAGGGGGGTAGATAGTATAGACAAAAGGTCTTGGGGTATGTTATAGTGTTTTATCGGCAGACTGGATAGATCATTGGACTTTTCTGAAATCATTGTCCATATTTCTGTGTTTCTATTATGGAATTCTGTGGTTGAAAAGGACATAATCTACATCTTCAAGTTCTAGAATTCCCCCATTATTTTTGACTCCACTACCTCCTCAGGAAGGCCGTTCCATATATCCACAACCCTCTCCTTGAAGAAATACTTTCTCACATTACCCGTTAGCCATCCCCCTTCTATCTTCAAACTGTGCCCCCTTGTTCTTGCACATCTTTTTCTCTCAGAGATGCTCCTGTCTTGGACTTTGTTGATTCCCTTGAGGTACTTGAAAGCTTCTATCATGCCCCCTTCAAGGGTATACTTATTAAGCTCTTTTAGCCTCTCCTCATATGGATTCTGTTGCAGAGCCTGCACCATTTTAGTTGTCCTCCTCTGGACCACTTTCATCCTGTCTATGTCCTTTCGGAGATGGGGTCTCCAAAATTGCACACAGTACTCCAAATGGGGTCTCACCAACTGTCTGCACAGAGGGATAACAACTTCCTGTTTTCATTTGAAACAATCTCCCCCACTTCCATGAACATGTGCTGCCTTGCATTCTGGAGACCATTCTCCTCTAGATAATCTACCAACCTTTCCTTAAGTATGGTCTCCATGAGCTTGCACACGATTGAGGTCAGACTGATCTGTAATTCCCTGGGTCATCTTTGGGACTGCTTTTTTGGAGGAGCACCATGTGTGCTGTTCTCCAGTCCTGTGGTACCACTACCAACTTAATTTCTATAATACAGTCACCTAGTACTTTTTACCTTTATCAAAAACATCTAGTGCCATGGTATTTTCAACATTTACAGGTTTCAAAAATATAAGGTATATACATCAAGGTATTTTATGACATAGTGCTATTACCTACTAAATCCAACAATGATAACTACAGCCTGTAGTTTTACATAAGCTTGGAGGTCACCACAATAACCTCCCTGTACAAGGACCTGAGAGGGAAAAGGAAAATTAAAGAGGACACTATAGCATAGTAAAGAAAGGGGAAGGGGTGACCATAGGTGGCCAACCTTATGCACTAGAAATTGTAAAGGGTGGACTAGGCTAAGAAATAGAAGAACTGTTGCAACAGATTTAAGAAAAGTTTGGTCCACAAGAGATTCAGGATCTCCCTGTCACATATCCTCCACCTTAAGAGGGAAGCAGTTATTCCAGACTGCTTACCACCTTCTGTCCCAGGAAGGGATGGAGCTTCCACCCAACTATCTTTAGAAACTCCATCTCAGGGTCCCTATTAATTAAGCAATAAGGCACAACACGGCATGTGTTATCTTGTAATAACGTCACTCTTGGGGTGGGTTGAAGCACGAGGCAAAGCCGAGTGCTTCCACCACCCCAGGAGTGACGCTATTACACAATAACACACACACTGGAGTACCTTATTGCTATTATACAATGGTTTGTTGTTATACAAAATAAAAAACATAAAAAAAATGTTTTTAGTAGATTTTTAGTGTGACAGTATATCTTTGTTTCTTAAGAAAAGTAGGAGCAAATGGATGTCATCTGTAATACAGAGATGTTAATGTGTGATAACATCACTGTCTCAGGCATACACTGACCAATCAGAGTCCAGGATTCTTTCTTGCCATTGTATAATGATAAACATCACATCTTAAACATAGTGGCTATCATCATTCTTTACCCTGAGGCGTTAACACATTTCTCAACAGACACTAATGGTACCTTCCCTGCACTATCTCCTTTTGGGGAAAGTCTGTTATATTTCATTGACATCAATTCCTGTACCATATCTAGACATGAAATCAACATTTACATATTGTCCGTCTTGTTTCATAACCAAACATTTGAATGACTGTAAAGACTACTACTACAGAAATAATTTTTCCTGGGTGAGTAATTACCTGCTCCAACCCCACCAGACATGTCAGTTTTAGGCAGGGGCCCAGTTCTAGGTTCAACCCCCCTCTACATAAACCCACCACGTCTCTTGATTCATTCATTTTACTTGCTACTGATACAGACACCTGAGGGTAGACACTCTTGGTGTTACCCCAGCACAGGCTCCAATCCCTTTTAAATATTTGTGCTTATTTCAGATGTTACCACCTAGTACCTTGTGACCTGTGTGAGAGTTTTCCCTTTTTCCAAGGTGTCATTTTTTTTCTGTACTGCCTCTACCCTCTGGGACACTCTTTCCACACCCCGGGTACTAGTTGCTCTGCTGTCCCCAGCCGGTACCTCCATCTGGTTGCACACTGGACAGGTCCTAATATAGGGCCGCCACCTGTCTGTATATACAAGGCCAGTAATAAGAAGGAGTTAACCAAGCCAAGACATTGCTATGGCTCAGATGCCCACAGGGACAGGAGTGAGCAGCCTGCATTACCAGTTGTCTGTAGGCCTCAGGCACCACTACCTGGGCATCCACACTTTTTGTATGGGGGTTGGGCCTCATGTGGTACAGAACACCCTTCTTCAGTTTGTACCACCAACATTGATTTGCCACTGCATCACCATTAGTTCAAGTTCAAGTTTTAAGTTCAAGTTTATTGCAGGAAAACTCCGTTCAACAAGCTCATTCACAAGAAGGTCCTGTGATGTGTGCAGGCAATTATATATTGCATAATAACAAACATCACAGAAATTAAGTACATAATAACAGACATCACAGTAATTAAGTACATAATAACAGACATCACAGTAATTAAATACAGTTTCAAGTAGTATGCTACATATTGCTCAAATTAAGGAATGAAAAGGTGGGTACAGGGAGCATAGAATGGTAAGAAGCATTGGGTTGGGGGTTACTGGCCGCCAAAAAAAAGATAAATAAGAATACAGGGGGAACAAGAAAAAGGGCTAGGGGGCCAGAGGGCTAGATGAAGTGAGGGGATTGATAGGATATAGAGTAGGAAAGGGATGTAGTGGAGGAAAAGGGAAGGGAAGGTGAGAGACCAAGGGGGGTATAGTATAGAAAAAGAGGGGGCAGAGAAGAGTGGGGAGAAAGGATATAGATACCATTAGGGTTGGTCTCCGAGGAATTGTTTTGGAGCAGAATGGGCTGTGGCAAATGCTGAGTGGATTCTGTATGGGCTAGAGCTAGTGACAGCTAGTAGAGAAGGCATAAGGTGAAGGAAAGGTGGAGAGGTGGCTTAGAAACAGCTGCAATTATTTTTTATTTTAGATGTAGCCAGCCTTTTGAGAAAGTTGACAGGAACAGGGCTGGATAGTTTCAGTGTGGACTGGAGCTGATTCCAAAGGGTTGGAGGGGCTGTTGATATGGCATGTTTGCCAAAGGAGGTGCGAGTCCTTGGTACATCAAGGAGGATGAAGTCAGATTTCCTGAGGGATTACAAACTGTGTGAACTGCAGATGAGAGATTTTAGATAACATGGGTTCAGGAGTATCTTAAGAGTACAGATACCAGCATGGAGCTTACGTCTAGTAGAAAGTGATGTCCAGCCAACAGCTGTGTATATTTCGCAGTGGTGGGTTTGGTAGGGTAAGTTTTTGTGATAAACTGCAGAGCACGATGATAGAGGGAAACCAATTTGTTTAGGCTTGTAAATGCTGAGGAAGTGTAAATTAAGTCTCCATAGTCGAGTAATGGAAGGAATGTGGCTTGAACAAGCCTGATTCTAGTCCCAAGAGGAAAAAGTGACCTATTTCGGAAGAAGAAACCTAGCCTGACTTTTAATCTCCTGGACAGGTCACTGAGATGGTCATTAAAGGAGAGCTTATTATCCAGCCACATACCAAAATATTTAAATTTGGAAACGACTTCAAGGGGTTCTCCTAGGGAGTTGATGACAAAGTCTTTAGGCGGATCAGTGGAGGAGGTGTTAAGGGTGAAGATCATAGCCTTGGTTTTCTTGGCATTGAGGAGGAGTTTGGCATTAATCAGATTAAGTTCTAACTGAGCAAAGTCAGCTTGTAAGACGTCCCTTACTTCAGGCAGAGTTGAACCAGATGTGTACAGCACTGTATCATCAACAAAGAAGTGCAGCTTGGAATTGGCTATATGAGCATCAAGATTGTTGATGTACAGGGAAAAAAGGATGGGACCTAGGATGGAGCCTTGCAGGACTCCCCTAACAAAGAGTGAGGAGACAGAAAATAGGCCACCTGCTTTGACTTTCTTAGTCCTTCCAGAAAGGTAGCTGGTAAACCATTGAGTGGTAGAAGGGTGGCGCCTATTTTGATAAGGCTTCCACCTAATAGGTTGTGGTCAACAGTATCGAATGCCTTACTAAGGTCTAGGACTACTGCACCAGTAATTTTCTTAAGTCCACAGCAGAGACCCATTCGTTGGTGACTTTTGCCAATGCAGTGACTGTACTATGATTAGGCCAAAAGGCGGATTGTGCTGGGTTAAGAAATGAGAAGGTTTCAGTGTGGTGCTTTAACTGAGTGTAGATCAATTTTTCAAAGACTTTAGATAGGATGGGCAATATGGAGACGGGTCTATAGTTATTTTAGTCACATGGGTCTCCTGATTTGAATAAGGGAAGGATGTGGGTGGACTTCCAGCAAGAGGGAACTGAGGCAGTGGAGATAGAGAGGTTGAACATGTGAAGAATGGGGGCAGTGAGGTGGAGGTAGCCTATTGTTAGGAAAAAAGGTTCCAGACCTTCAACGCCAGCACTTTTTTTAGAATCCAGATTGAGGAGCAAATCTTTGACTTCTTTATAATTGAGAGGGAACAGCTGAAAGGGACATGACAGGGTTTGGGAAGCAATGTTATTGCTGTCTATGTTGTTAATTTGTCCTGCATATGGTGGGGAGTCGAAAGCTAGGCCAGCAGTGGCAAAATAAAAAGTTCATTTCTTCAAGTATTTGATAACTATTTTCCACCACCCTACCATTACCATTTATTTTAGTTGGGATGGAGGAGATAACAGGCTGGCCTTCGATAGTCTTAAGGATCTTCCAGATTTTATGAGAATTCCCTTTAGCCTGTTGGAGAGTGAAGACATAGAAGTTGGCTTTAGCTGAATGAATGCATTTAACACATGCATTCATGGCTGCTCTAAAGGCCTGCCAGTCTGCTGGACACTTAGCGTGCCTAGCCTGTGCCCAGAGTTTATCCTGTTTCATAAGTGCGGCCTTGAGATCTGGTGCGAACTAAGGGTTACAGATTTTACGCATCCTAACCTTAATGAAGGGGGCATGTTTATTAGCCAGGATAATAAGGTTGTCATTGAGGATAGTGACTGCCTCATTGGCTGTTTTAGCTAAGTAGAGGTCTTGCCATCTAACCTTCCCTAGGTTGGACAAATAGTTCGATGCACTAAACTTGCGATAGGACCAGTTAATAATGAGCTTGGGTTGATGGCGAGCTTTTGCTTGTGATCTTGTGCAAACTACAATCCCATGATCACTCAGACTGTTATGGAAGACTGCAGTATGTAACATTTTGTGGGGATGCATAGTTAAAATAACCTCAAGGAGTGAGCTATTGTCAATATTTGATGTGTTGATCCTAGTTGGTTCACTCACTAGCTGGGCAAGGCCAACATCATCGCAGAAGGATTTCAAATTGAGTGATTTAGAGGTAAGCCAGTCCATGTTGAAGTCCCCAAGGATTAATGTTTCAGAGTAGGCAGTGGTGGTTAAGGATTTAAGAATGTTAAGGATATCAGTACCACCAGTTGGTGGCATGAAGCCATCAATAATAGTAATGCATTTGGTCGAAGGAAGGTGCATCTTTTGAGGGAAACTAACTCAAATTTCTTAGGTTTAGATTTGCAGAAGATATCGGTGACTGTATATTTGGTTTTAGCATAGACAGCCACTCCACCCTCCCTTGTATCCCTGTCAGCCCTGTACAGTTTGTAGTCCAGGAGAGTAACTTATTGGTCAGAAATGGTCTTTTTGAGCCATGACTCAGTGACAATAATAAGATCTGGTTCAGTGTGAGCAGCCCAAGCTTGTAACTGGTCAATTTTTTTAATTAGGCTTAAAATGTTGACCAACATTATTTTAAGTCCGGGTGCGGCCACAAATTCTGCGGGTGAGGTAAGTGGGAGTGGGGGCCCCGGATTTAATTCTACATTACCCAAGCAGAGAAGGAGCAAGAGAAGCAATTTCTTTAAGGAACTCATAATGGATAAAAAAGCTTTCTTTTTTTTGTTACCGTCCACGAGGCATTGTCAAAGAAGTCAGTTTGGTGCTAGGGAGGGAGGTACTGACACTATAACTTAGTGAAACAAGGGAAAGTGCTCTAATCGACAAGGGTGATTGGAGTATGAAATGGAAGGGTGATGTGTGAGAAGCATAGATAATGGAAGGGGGGAGCATTAGATAAGTAGTGGTGCAGTGCAGGGGGCAGCATATGTGTGAATAAGTATGTCCAGAATTGGATCTGAACCTGATACTGCATTCAGGTCAGTTATATAAGATATGCTGGATAATATTAACAGGATGCCAAAAATAGAGTGTGCCATGGCTCAGGTGTAATGGCTGGGAGAGAGATGTATGAGACTCCCCTAAGTAACTATCATAGAGGAGGACAGTATAACATCAGGGGCTAGGCAAAAACAAAGGAAGCAGGCCAGGTGTGCGAAGCAGTGGAATGAAGTACAGACTCCCTCAAAGGGGACTGGAGGAAATCATGCATGAAGAGTATCAATGGGGTGTCTGAGCATCAGAAAAGGGCAGAGCTAAGGTGTATTTAAGGGAGGCCTAGGTGGAGGTGGAGGGGCGAGAAGAAAAACCGAGTACAGAAGAACTCAGGCACAGCAGTTTACAGTGCCAAGTGGCAGAAAAGAAAGTCTGAGTCAAGTCTGAATCCAAGGACCAATCAGGGCTCATTTCAAGAAAGCACCCGTGATCTGGTTGGTTGATCTGAAGCTGTACCTTGGTGTTGCGGGAGTCCAGGCTTCTCAGAAGCAGCCTACGGCTGCAAAAATGCCGTCCAGCAGTGGAGCAAGGCTCCAGGAGTGGAGCACGGGTTGGCCCTGTTGAGGGGTAGCTGCTGCAGAGAAAAGAGGGAAAATATTTAAGGACTGAAGACACAAAAGGACAGACAGAGCAGTGGGGGTTGGCGATTAGCAAAACAAAAGAGGATATTTAGAGTTAGACGCCAAGAGTAGCAGGGAACAGTTAAGCACAATTTAAATTGACTAAAAAGAGCTGTAATTACTTAAATAGCATTTGTATGGCTTAGCTGCTTGGATTAAATAAATGCAGACATTTCAAGTTACAACCAGAATTATTTTTCTACTTTTTGCTTGTTTAACAGAAAAACTGAGTACAGAAGAATTCAGGCACAGCAGTTTACAGTGCCAAGCAGCAGAAAAGAAAGTTTAAATCAAGTCTGAATCGAAGGACCAATCAGGGCTCGTTTCAGGAAAGCGCCCGTGATCCGGTTGGTTGATCTGAAGCCATACCTTGGTGCTGTGGGAGTCCGGGCTTCTCGGAAGCAGCCAACGGCTGCAAGGATGCCCATCTGGCCATAGGGCAAGGTTCCGGGAGTGGAGCACGGGCTGGCCCTGTTTAGGGGTAGCTGCTTGGTACTGCGGGAGTCTGGGCTTCTTGGAAGTGGCAGAAAGCTGCAAGAACGCTATGCGGCTGTGGGGCAAGGCTTTGGGAGTGGAGCTCGTTCTGGCCCTGTTCGGGGTCAGCTTGGTGCTGTGGGAGTCCAGGCTTCTTCGGCATACCCTCCTTGACTTTAACACACTGTAACAGTTTGGCAATATTAGCATCTTTAGTCTGCAGTATACCCCAGTCAATACTGTTAATAGATTTAGCTGTATTAATACAAGAAAAAGTCCCTTCATCCTCATAGGCTTCTTCTTGCTTGCTTGGAATCTTCAACCCTAGCACAATATCACTAGGCACAGTCTTATCTGGGGGCTCACATTCAAGTTCCATTCTTGCATCTCTATCCTTCAACAGGTAACATCCTGGGAACACAGGCAACAAACAATATCCTGCCTAGTCAGGGGTTCCTCCTCCAGCTGAGCCCACAAAAAATCACCCTCTGATTCTTTATCCAAACTCTCTGGCAGAGACCTCTCGAGCACCTGGCACCAGTGTTATGCCTCTCTGCATAGTCAGTCTGCCTCAACCCCACATTAGTTTCTCATCCCTTTGCATTTCTTCATCATTTTCAGGCTTGGCCTTCCCCTAAGCTTCCATGTCCAGTCCAGGCAGCAGCTTCTCTCCATCTGTCGGTCATGGTTCTGATCAGAACTCAACGGACTTTCTTTTCCAGGTTCTCCTCTGGCAACTCCTGCCGCATTGGTCCGCCTGGGATATCTGGGCAATATTCACCAGAAAACATCCCTCTTAGGCCAGTCCAGATGTTTCCAGCAAGTTATCCCAATTCTAACACCAAGTCTGTGGAGGCATTGTGGGATAACAGATGAACCAGACACAGAACTTCAGGTTCAACACACAATCTCTGTGTGATGTTTATTCAAAATACAGTAGATAACCTTCAGCAATGGCATATCATCAGTTTGCAGCAACAGACTATGCATGCCTTTCCTCTACACTTAGTCAGCATTTACTGATCTACTGATCTAAACTTTTCAGTGAAAACCTTTCATCCCGATGGTTGTCTTGTTTGCTTGGGTGGTGGGGGCTCAAAAAGAAAAAAAAACAAAACAAGCTGCAGACAAGGAACCTCAGTGCAGAAGCACTGAACCAAGGGTTACCCCAAAGGGCATTAACAATAAGCCAAGTTCCAAAGAAACACAATATCACACATACTTCCATAATGAAAAGCATCATGGGATATATACAAATCACCATGAAATTTCAGATTGGCTCAGTTTATGGCAGGAATGCATGGTACCAATTTACATGCATTTAACAACTTAACCAACTTAATTTATATAATACAGTCACCTAGTATATTTTATCTTCATCAAAAACACCTAGTGCCATGGTATTTTCAACATTTACATGTTTCGTAAACATTAGGCATATACATCAAGGTATTTTATGACATAGTGCTATTACCTACTAAATTCAACAATGATAACATCAACCTGTTTTTTTACATAAGCTCGGACGTCACCACAATAATTTCCCTGTACAAGGACTTGAGAGGGAAAAGGAAAATTAAAGAGAACACTATAGCATAGTCAAGAAAGGGGAGGGGGTGCCCATAGATGGCCAACCTTATGGACTAGAAATTGTAAAGGATAGATTAGGCTAAGAAATAGAAGAACTGTTGCAACAGATTTTAAAAAATGTCAGTCCTCGAGTAACAGGACCTCCCTGTCACCCCCCATGAAGTCTTCCTCACCCTAACTTCACTTAACCCATCAAAGTCGGCCCCAAAGGGCTGGACCCAAAACTTCCACAAATCTCAGCTCTAGCTACTGCCTTTCCACTAGCTCACCTTTTGAACCTCTTCTTCTCCCACTGTGCTGTCCCTCCGCCTGAAAGATAGCAAAGGTCTTACTTCTGCACAAAGAGGGCAACCCTTCCTCCCTTGGCAACTACCAGCTAATATCACTTCTTCCCTTTCTTGCTAAGCTTCTGAAGGCCCTCATCTATACCAAACTTACTAACTTCCTTTATTCCTCAGATTTCCTATCCCCCTTTCAGTCTGGTTTTAGGAAGCACCACTCCACCATGTCTTCCTTGCTGAGGGTAACTGACTCTACCCTCACTGAGATGGATCATGGACATATCACCTCAGCTATATTTATTAACCTGGCCAAAGCCTTTGACTTAGTATCCCACCCTCTCCTCCTCAACAGGCTGAGCTCTGCAGGCCTCTCAGCACCCACTGTTGGCTGGTTCCGCTCATACCTCATGGAGAAGCAGCAGTCGGTACAAGTGGGTAGCATCCAGTCCCCCATTCTTGCCACCCTAGCAGGTGTCCCTGATGGCTCCATCCTATTCTCCATTTTCCCAAATGACCTCCACTCCGCCTATGTCTCTTCACATATCCAAATGTATGCAGACAGTCATTTACACCTCTGGCCCTTCAGCTTTAGCTGTGGAAGAGCCGCTCCAAAAGGACTTCCAGAATATTCTGCATTGGCTCCAAGCAAACCAACCCAGGGCCAACACAAAGAAGACTGTAACTATGATCTTTGAATACAGTCAGAATCTGGCTAGGCTCTCACCTCCTTCTGCTTTCTCCACACTTGATGGCACCCCTCTGGAGATTGTCCTTACCTTCAAGTACCTTGGAGTCTTGCTTGACAGCAAGCTCAATTTCTTCATCCACATCGATGCCAGTCATGCCAAACTCTGCCCAACACGTGATGCCTTGTACTGTAACAAAGACTGCTTCTCCATCCAGATCTGCCAGGAGCTGGTACCAAAATGGTCCTCCTGAGCTTTGATTATGCTAATGTGGTCTATGGTACTGCCCCTTCCTCCTCCTTTGCCAGACTGGATATCCTCTGTAATGCCTTCTGCTGTTTCACCACCAAATATCCCATCTGAACTCATCACTGTTCCCTTTATTCCTTCCTCTCCATCCTCCCTCTCCCTTTATGTCGCCAGTACCACTGTGCCACCTTCATCACCAAATATTGACTGGGATCCTTTCCATCTTACCTATCCCCACTCATCTCCCCTGTTTCTTCCTGTTCCTACTCCCTCTGCTCCAGGGATTCCCACACCTTCTCCATTCCCCACCCTCACTCTTCTGCTGGGCAAGCTGCTTTCTCCTACTGCTTCCCCTCCCCTCTGCTTCTCCCCTTCACTGTCTGCCTTTAGATATTAACTAAGACAAATCCTTGTACCTCCTGTTTCTGTAAATCACCTTCCTAATCTCGTATCCTCTTCCTTGACCCTCTCCTGTCAGCCCCCCTTCATGTGAGGCTCTTTAGCATAGTCCCTGCCCCAACGTGCACTATGTACTTTGTTTTGCGTATGTCTAGCCACCATATCGTTGCTGTATTTATGCTACCATTTTATGTGTCCACTCCATTTGCTGCTACCATTGTATTTTTTATGCCTACAGTATATGCTTGTTTTAGATATGTAATTTGTATCCATGTTTTGCTATGTAATTCGTTCCTCATTTCCCATCCCCCCAGGTCACACCTGGAAATGAGCCTCAGCTCAGTGTGCCTTTCTCGGCTATCAACTTTTAAATAAATAAAAATGAATAAATAGTTCTGCTAGATCAACTAACAAGATCATCTCCAATATTAACTAATATTTGTCTGTCTTTATTGTCTAAAGATCACAGTGTGAATCAGATTTATTATCTTGGTTGACCATAACCTCCAGGTCCATCTCTTCTATACTGCTCCTTAGTTCAACCCTATTTACATGGTAGATTACACAGTACTCCTTCTGCCAAAATTCAGCACAGTGCATTTCTGCCTAATTGTAAGTGTTGTTCAGGTCCTTCTGTAGATTAGTATGTGTTTGCACAGCATACTTATTCAGCCCTGTTTATGAAGCAGAAGGGATGGGTGGACTTGAGGGACATAGAATCACATCAGACTTTCATTTACTATGTTATTAATTGTAATTTGTCCAGTTTCCTTCACCCTCTAAAATGTACTTATCCAGCTGTGTGGATGCTAATCTCAGGGGTTAGCTCCCACACACTGGCTTCCAAATAGGTTTACAAAGTTTATCACAATTATGGCTACTAGTCCTGCCACCTGTTTCATGATTTTTGAAGCTGGGGCCCTCTGTGTGCATGAGGCCCCTGGCCCTCAAACCACAAAACTGGAATGGCAGGGTGTTATCCAATTGATTATGGGTTGCAGCATGTCCAGCTCATTTTAGGCCTCCGCATTCATGAGAAGGAGGTCCTGACTCTCACACACACACACACACACACACACACACACACACTGACTGCCTAGAAACTAGGGATGCTTGGAATAGCCAATTGTGTTCTTTTGCACATCTGTCTGAGTATCAGAAATCCAATGCTGAGACTCAGTTCTGTTCTTCAATTAAGCCTTCGAATTCAGAAGAAGTGGATTTAGAATTTCTGATATTTAATCAGACTATGTTTGAAAACTCTACCCACCTGGTTAGTAGGGGCTCCTCGATACAAATGCCTGTATATTTGCATAAAGTCATACCCTTTCCACCACCCACCTAGCACTCATTACCCCCCAACTGATAACTTACTTTTGGCATGAAGATACCTCAAGCAGCAGTCAATCTAGTAGTTACTGGTTTCCTTTTCTGTCTGGTCCAGTTAATAGAATCCAAAAAGGAGCCTGGTCTGCTCACTGCCTGGCCCACATAAAAAAACGCCCACTCTTACTGGATGCATGTTATCATTATCATCACCATGCTGACTGCCTACTGCCATGCCCAACTATCCACCAGCATGCTCCTGCCTCCATCTTGTCTCCCCTCCCAGCAGACAAGAATTCTTCATGGCATACACCAGACACAAACTTGTGGGCTCTTCCTCACAATAACTGTTCCCTTCCTGATTAACTCTGCTGGGGGGGGGGGAGCAGCACAAAACCCTGGGGTTTTGTGCTGGACTGCCCCCATCACAAAACATATCAGCAAGGAAAGTGACTTTGAGGAGAAGCTCATGAGTGTGTGGCTAGCACGTATGTCAAAAACGTCCTGTCTGCCGAAAAGTAAACATGGGGGAAGGGGGGCATGCCAATAATTGGCTGGGGACATGAAAAGGGCAGCTGGGCAGGGCAAATGACAATGGCACACATCTAGTAATAAAGGGCTCCTTTTGTATGTAGAGCAGGTAGTGACTGGATCGTACTCCTTTTTGGATTCTAGTAACCAGACCAGGCAAAGAAGGAGACAGATGACTACTAGACAGACTGTTACTTGAAGAACTTTCATGCCAAAAGTTAGTCTTCCGTGGGAGGGGGAGGAAAGGGTAGAATGGGTGCTATGAGGGATGGGGGAAGGTGGATGTCTTTATTGTCATTTTTGCAAATTTATAGTTATTGACATCAAGGGTCCCAGTTAGCTAGATGGGGGAGTTTTCAAATTTAGCAGGATGCGGAACTGGTATCCAATTCCAATTCTGAATATGACTGTTTTCAGAATTAGGATTTTGGAACTTCAGTTCTGGAAATCCTAATTCCTAACAAAAAAGGCTGGAATCCAACCTGTTCCATTCAGTGGGAGTGTTCTGAGGAACCCTGCTAAAAACGTCAGCTGGCCACAATCTTTCTGACCAATGTAGAAACTCTTTCCTTCTCCTAGGAACAATTTTGTTTTCCTGCCTGTGGATCAGTAGTGACTTTTTATTTGTTGTGGTTGCCTGTATGCAAGGGGACAGTGAGCAAACAAACAGGTGTGTCCAGAAAATACAAACATAGACAATCAATATGTCTTTGTGGTGAAGTTCCAGTGCCTTGTTGACCTAGAACTGACCTGAGACCTACCAAACCTATGTCACGTGGAACATGAGCTGGACTTTGGAAACAGGTCTCTAATTGCCAGTACATTATCCTATAAGAACTGAGACCAGAAAACTCAGTTATTCTGATTGTAATGTGATGCAGGGAATATTTAAAAAGATGCAGATCCAGCATTGATTTCTATGACCCAGTGGAAGAAAAATGAAGATGCAGGAGTGTGCCCCACTAAACCAATAATGAATGATTTTTTTAAAAAGTGGGTCTGACCATACCATACAAACAGTTCAGTTTTCTTTACAAAGATGTTTATTTAGAAAGCTGTAACCATCCAACTTGTATTCCCACAAATGTTTCTTAGCATGGCCACTTCACCATGGTGTGTGGGTGACAGTAATCTGCTTGAAGCAGGGTGCTAATTCTCTATAATGGATGCTTTTTAAATGGTTCTCTGCTTTAAACAGCATGCTAATTCTCTACAGTGAAAATACTTTTAATGGTTGGACTGGGATTCATACAGTATATAGGAGCTACATGTAAATGGCTATCTTTTTTGATAACTCTGATGTCCACCCTCTCTGAACTTACCTGCTCTGTTGATTTCAATGATTTCTTCCTGGGCAAGAGGGCAGGAGTCTCCTTGGGCACTCCTCTGGGGTGTCTGCATGTCAGGCTTGCAGTAGTTTGGTGATCCAGGCTGTGGCGGCCGTGGGATATGCTTATTCTTCTTCTTTGGTAACTTCTGCTTTGCCATAGCAAGAGAGTAATACATTCCAAAATTGTTGACAATCACAGGAACAGGCATTGCAATTGTCAGTACACCAGCCAAGGCGCAAAGGGCTCCCACCAGCATGCCAGACCATGTCTCTGGGTACATGTCACCATAGCCCAGGGTTGTCATGGTGACCACAGCCCACCAGAAACCGATGGGTATGTTTTTGAAAGTGGTATGGGCGCTACCAGTAGGATCGGTGGGGCTGGCCCCAATCCTTTCTGCATAGTAGATCATGGTGGCAAAAATCAAGACCCCAAGGGCAAGAAAAATGATGAGCAGCAGAAACTCATTGGTACTAGCCCTTAATGTGTGCCCCAGGACTCTCAGCCCAACAAAATGGCGTGTCAGCTTGAAGATTCGGAGGATCCGGACAAACCGGACCACACGGAGGAAGCCCAGAACGTCTTTGGCTGCTTTGGAAGACAGTCCGCTTAAGCCAACCTCTAGGTAGAATGGGAGGATGGCCACAAAGTCAATGATGTTCAAAGTGCTTTTGATAAACTCAATCTTGTTGGGGCAGAAGATGACGCGCATAAGGAACTCAAAGGTGAACCAGATCACACACATGCCCTCGACATACGTGAGGAAGGGCTCGGTCTCCATCTCAAAGACTGTGTTCTCCCTGGTGATGTTCCCAATCTTGAATACTTCAGTCTTGTTGGTGAGGGTATTGAAAGCTTCATGGGTTTCCAAGCAGAAGGTGGTTATGGAGATTAGGATGAAAAACAGGGATGCAAAGGCGCAATACTGAAAGGATAAGAGAGAAAGAGAAAAAGAGAGATGTTAGTGTAAGACATCAGTGTTCATTGTATTAGTTTCCAGTACTCTTACGATTCATAAACTAAATATATATATATATATATATATATATATATATTTTATATGCATTTAGAGCTGGTAATAATGAAGGATAGACAGCTATGGAAACTGATACCCTCTGTTTATCTATAGGTCAGATTAAGTATGGAGCAGGCAAAGTGCAACACTGGATTTCGCACACTGCTGAATTTAGTGCTGGTGAAAGGTGATTGACTGTACTGGAGACTTAAGTCTACTGTTTGTACACATAGCCTCATTTTAGTAATAACAGAGGCTGCCTTTTTTAAGTCACCCACAGTGAAGTGTCAGTTTACTTTATTCACTGCACTACTAATATACCATTTATAGTATAAATGTAATTAAATCACTGTGATCACAAAAAGCAGACCTGTTATTTATTTATTTGTTTATTTATTTATTTTTGAGTTGCCCTTTCCTTTAAAATGTAATTTAACAAACCAATTCAATAACCAGAGACACAAGGCCTGATGGGGCAGCTGGGTTTCAATGCTAATAAGTGCAAACTAATGCACTTGGGGTACAGTAACCCGGTGTAGAATGAAAAATGTGGGGGGGGGTGGCAGTGATACTAATGACCACCAAGCAGGAAACAGACCTAGGGGTGATCATACTGGATGACCTAAAGGTGGCCAGACAGTGTGACAAGGCATGTGTGAGGGTGAGTGGGATGCTGGGATGCATAGGGAATGGTATGACCCAAAGAAAGAGGGAGTTGGTGTTGCCTGTGTACAGATCAGTGGTAAGACCACACCTGGAGTACTGTGTCCAGTTCTGGAGATTATAACTCAGAAAGGACATTGACAGAGTGAAAGCAATCCAGAGGAGGGCAATTAAAATTGTGCAGGGTCTGCATCAGAAACCCTAAGAGAAGAGATTAAAGGACGTTAATATGCACACCTTGGAAAAGAGGAGAGAAAGGGGCTACGATAGAGACATTTAAATACCTCATGGGGTAAACAAGGTACATGAGGGAAGAATTTTTCAGAAAAAATGTGCTCAAGGACAAGGGGGCATGATAAGAAGCTGGAGGGGGATAGATTCAGGAGAGATGTGATAAAGTACTTCTTCACAGAAAGAGTGGTGAATTCCTGGAACAGTCTTCCAGCAGAGGTGGTGGGACTATGGCCTAACAGTGCAGACCCTAATTGTCCCAGGGCCCTGTGTGAACCTCCTTGCTGTAGCCCCACATTAGAAGTGGGGAGTCCCCAAGGAACATCCTCATCCCTAGTATGGCCTCCTGTATTTTCATTTTCAGCTACTAGTGTGCCATTTTTACAATTTCTTTCATTTTGAATGTAATCTCTAAGACATGAGAAGATGCATACATCAGCAACAGATTTTGGAGAAATTCAGACAGAGTCACAGGGGGCCAGGAAAAATGGAGACCAATTGGACAACTGAGGCTTTTTGGGACCGCTCTGTTCTTGGGGCCCTGTGCAAATGTGCAGATCAGTTCAAACCATGTTAAGGCCAGCTCTGGGGGTGAAAACAGTGGTGGGGTTCAAGACTGCATGGGATAGGAATAAGGAAATCATAACGGAGATAGGAAATGATTTCCTGCTGTCTTAAACTGTAAAATAATAAATATCAGATAGCTGCCTGTGTGTGTGTTTTTTCTGCATTTTAATGTTTATACTCCACATTTCTTTATACCACCCCTATGTTGACAGACTATCGACTTGACAGTCTGTTTCTGTATTGAGAGTCAGCGCATGACAAGCTTTGAAAAGCTCACGTCACAGACTCCTGATACAACAGTTGCAGTGCTCAGACTTGAATAATGAACTGCTCCAACAGATGCCACCCAGTGTTGCCATAGTCCAGTTGTAAAAATTAAACCCGGCCAGCATTACCTGGTGACCGGTACCCTCCCACCACCGCCTCCACCACCACACACACACACACATCCCTCCTGGGCCAGTCACCATACAAACCATTGAAAAATTCTGTATGTGCAGCTGAAAAAAAAGTGATTTATTCATTCCATCCTTGGTGTTCCCCAAGTGACCAACCTGATCACCGCCCCTGTCCTTCAAAGTAAGCTCCTTAACTTAACTGGCATTCTCTGTGGGGCTGCCGATTTACATGAGCAGGTCTCCTGGATAAATTTCTTAAGTCCAATTTTTTTAACCTCTCTTTTTTTGTTTAAATTTAAACATGTTCCATTTGTTGGAGGGGGAGGGCTAGGAAACTGACAGAGGAGCACTCCGACCCCTAATTCCTTCTCCCGCAATGAACGAAGCTCCGACTGAACTCTTCAATAAATTGCTGAGCGAAAAGTCCTCAGTGTTTAAAGCTGTCTTCTGATTTAAAGCTGGTGTCTTTATAGTATGAAGAAAAAAATTCAAGCTGAGCTGTCTCCCAATACTGTCCCCCTGGTAGATTTACGATTTACAATCCAGGAGACCTGTACCTGTTAATCAGAACCCTGCTAGGGGGACAGTATCGGGAACCAGCTCAGCTTGGAATTGTTTTCTTTCTTCAAACTAGAAAGGCACTGACTTTAAACTGGAAGACAACTTTAAACACTGGGGACTTTCCACTCATCAATTTACCTGAAGAGCTCAGTCAGAGCTCTGTTCATGGGAGAAGGAATCAGGGGTCAGAGGGCTCCTCTCTCTGCTCCTTAGCCCTCTCCCTGCACCGAAGGGAACACGTTTAAATTTAAACAAAAAAAAAACAAAAAAACAGAGAGGCAAAAAAATATGAACTTGTGAAATTTATCCAGGAGACCTGCTCTTGTAAATTGGCAGCCCCACATGGAATGCCAGTTACGTTAAGGAGCTTATTTGAAAGGATGGGGTGACAATCAGGTTGGTCACTCAGGGGACACCAGGGATGGAATTAATAAATCCCTTTTTTTTAGCTGCACTAACAAGAATTTTCAATGGTTTGTATGGCAACTGGCCCAGGAGGGCTGTGTGTGTGTGTGTGTGTGTGTGTGTGTGTGTGTGTGTGGGGAGGGTACCAGTTGCCCAGGTGATGCTGGCTAGCTTTAATTTTTACAGCTGCACTATGGCATCACAGGGTGGCATCTGTTGAAGCAGTTCATTATTCAAGTCTGAGAACTGCACCTGTTATATCGGGAGTCTGTGACGCAAGCTTTTCAAAGCTTGTCATGCGCTGACTCCTGATGCAGAAACACAGACTGTCAAGTCGATGGTCTATCAACATAGAGGCAGTATAAAGAAATGTGGAGTATAAACACTAAAATGCAGAAAAAACCCACACACACAAGCAGCTGTCTGATATTTATTATTTATCTGACAGTTTAAAACAGCAAGCGATTATTTCCTATCACTTTTAAGGAAAGGGAAGGGGAGAGTGAATGGGCTGGAGACCTAGCAGGATCTGCAGTGATACTACAGATAGGGAAAAGTGGGCAGATTATGTGGCCCACGTGGTCCTTATCGTCTGGTAAATTCTATGTTTCTATGACTGGCAGATGGCGCAGCATCAGAGATGACCAGGGAGATAAAAAGTAAAACTTATAAAAAAACTGTTCAACATCTAGGGCAAGGTGACCAGGTTTTCTGAAAAAAAGATGTGATGGACTGCTATCATCATGATTTCATATAGACTCAAGTCACGGCTTCACAGTGTCATGGTGAAAACTGGGCCACGTACAGTATTGCGATGGGAAGGCATGACATTTCCACAGTTTAATTATGAGATTCCTCTACCCAGCCTTTAGCCAGAAGGTGTCCCCCCCAGAATGGAACAAAATAACCTCCCCCATGGTAAAAGCACCCCCTCTCTCCTAGATCTAATCACTATCTCTCTTCGAGCTGCCCCACTATCACAGTGGGCTTGCATGGCAGCAGAAGGTGCTCTCCCCCTTCTTGGCTTGCCACCATAAGATAAACACACCACTTTTATTCCCAGCTCAACAGTTGGCAGTATGGGAGAAAGGGGCTACTATCCTATCCCCAAATAGTATGCCTTTTACTGGCAACCCCACCTGTGGGGCTAGGCCTCAGCCCCCCACTCTCACTGTTCGCTGAAGGATCACCAAGCTGACTGTGAACAGGCTTCTGAGGAGTCATCTGGTTTTCCCCCATAACTACATCCAATATAGAGTACTCTTGATTTAATAAATCATTTTTCATCTTGTTGCTAGTACCAGGAATTTATTTCTTACATTATCTGCAAGACTGTAAGTTTCTTTAATCGTAGTATGTACCTGCACATGTTTATTAAGCATTTCTGGTTCAGTTTCTGTTTGTACATTTTTGAAAAAACTGATTAAGGGCAAAATTACGATGTCAGTGTTGCGACTGATCTCAGTATTGCTTCCCCAAAAGTGTGACAAATTTCCTGTTCAAAATAACATCCATACCGCAAGTAATTAACTAAATTACTGCGCAGAAACAATGAGAATTAAGCAAACTGATATGAGTTCAGAAAAATTGCAGCAAACAAAGAAAACTTCAGGTTCATAAACTAAACAGCTTTTTTGCAATTTTTCAAAATTATTTCTATTTTATGCTGTTTTATGTTGTAACAAGGGGACTGAGCTTTCAGAGAACCTACTTTTTGTTAAATTACACAACACGTAATTATAATGCAAGAATGTAGTTTTCTTTATTCATTTACTGTATTTTTTACTGTATTTTTTTTCTGATTATGAATACTTTTGTTTGATAAAGATTATTGTTCCCAGTGTTAGCAGTGATTCAGACATTTTTTTTTGGGGGGGGGACAGAAAACCAGTCATACTTTGGGGGTCAGTGATCTGTGATCAAGCCCTAACATCAGTTAGGATAAGATTTGACCAGAAGGGATGACTGACACTCCAAATCAGGTGGGAATCTTGGAACATCCACCCTGAAAAGCATGGAATACCATAAAACATGTTATCAGTTCAGTGACTTCCAATACAAGGGTATACTGTGAAACCATGACATCAGTCACTATATAGCTTCTTAACTATAGCCACCACCACCCCCATCCAGTATGTCAGTCATTATTTACTTTGAATTCTGAGGCATAGCTAGGGCAGAGCAGGCTCTATATCTGTGACTGCCTTTCCCTACTTTACAATAATTTATTTATTGCAAAAAAAATGTGTTTAGTCATCAGAGCTGAACTTTAATACCACAAAAGTAAGGAAATGTGACATTTGGGTAAAACAAATTCCCCTTGGCTGTGGTTAATTTGTGCTGTGGTGTTTTATGGGCTGTGAAATACAATGCTATATAGCACTGGCATTGTCTTTCTAAGTACATAACAATACTCACACAACAATGCTTGGAGAGAGGCTACTACAGTTATGGCAAGGCCAATGGTACATCACATGATCATTCAAAGCCTGAGACACACAACATCACAGATTGAACATTGTTTTACCCTAACATAGCATTTCCTTATTTTGTGGCATTGATACTATCAATGGTCAGCCCTGACTGATGCCGAAACATAGTTTTTGGTAATTAATTTTCTTACGTTTTAAAAAGAAAAATAAATCATAGGTATACACAAGTTTATATTGACAAGTCTAGCCTTTGGCTAACATTGTCAGCACTTTTAATGGCAAGCAGTACCCGGTCACCATGCCACTCTCCACTCTTACCCTGTGCAAAAGAGTCCTAGTAATACGCTAGCATACTCACCTCATACCACCCCTGTACCAAGCAGTTTCGGTTGTCCACTGGTACGCTCCCCCATCACTCCACCCCTGTACCAAGCAGTCCCAGGTGTCAAGTCATAACACCCCTTCAACACCCTGCCCCTGTACCAGATAGTCTCTGGTGTCCAGTGATAACCCCCCCCCCCGCCATACATTGCCCAGTTCAAAGATTCTAGCATGCAGTGGTACCCCCTTCTGGTGTCGTATCAACACAATGCATGAAAAATAACAAGGACAATATCAGCCCAGCAATATGACCACCAGGATAAACAATGAGTGACAACTTCAGCAAGGCTCAAAACAGTGAAACCTTCATGTAGTGTACAGTGCATCTTGAAGAATGTATATTTAAGTAAGGAGGTGTGGGCGGTAAAGCTCCCTGAATAGGGGGTTGCGGGGGGCAAATCACCCCAATTGCAAACTTGTGTAGTGTTCATTTGCACTTTTTGCTGTTTTGAGCCTCATTGAAGTTATCACTTGCGGTTTTTCCTGGCACTCATATTGCTGGGCTGATATTGTCCTCGCTATTTTTCATGCACTGATTTCACATGGAATCCTCCCCACTTCAGCAACATGTCCATGTCCAAGTAAACCTGCCATCCAAAAATACTCCAAATGCCCTGTCCCATGTCTTGATATCCTTAGGATCCAGTGGTGCCCCCCCCACACCCTGCCTAATGCTCAAGTATTCCTGGAATCCAGTGGTATACTCTACTATCACCAATGTCCCATCTCCCTTAATTATGATGCTATGAGCTCCATCTCACTGTCAAAAAGACTTTAATATAAAAAACAGTAATTTTCCTTCCCATCACCCACTAACACTATTTCACCCACTTCCTCCTCACTGCCACACTGCACTATATCCCCCTTCCCCAGCCCACTAGCACCCCATTCCCACCCTCCTCCTCTATACTACCTGCAGTTAAAATAAATAGGGAGATGGCAAATTGCACTACCCACCTCTCACCACCTCGTCTGTCCAGTTGGAATGAACTGACGTGTGATCAGCTATTCCCAATCATGCTTTCATTCATTCACATGGCAGGCAGCCAAACAGTAGAGAGAAGGGCTATGCCAATTGCCACCTCCCCTATTTATTACAATTATGAGTTACATGGGTATGGGAATAGATTCTAGTGAGCTGAGGAAAGTGGTACTGTATTTTTTTCAGTTAATTTTCTCTTTGCTCCCTCTAATCCAGACAGCTCTCCCTTCATGCCAGCCATGACTGTAACATCACCCTGACTTTTCACCAGGATTTGCCATCTTGCTACTCAGTGTGGCCTGAGTGCTTAGCAGGTGCAGGGCCCACCGGTGGCTGGAGTCAGCTAACTACTGGAATCCACCTGGATCCATCTTTTTCCTGCGTTTCTTGCCCCCCCCCCATCATGGAGAAACCAGCATGCAGTGACACCAAAGGCAATGTGATGTATTATGCCGCATGCCACACATCTGATGTCTGCCGCTCCTCCACTGTTGTGGTCTTGGTGCATTGTTCCCATTCACTGCTAGGGGCCAGTCAACCACCAGGCTCCATGTCTCCCCTACCCTGAAGGAAGAGGAGGAAAGTCTACCCTACCACCTATCCTCTGACTACCAAAGCTCACTCTTGAAATCAGTCATCAGTTTCATAAGCAGGATTAGTATGGCTGTGCCAGCAGGCCAGCCATTGGTTATACAGTACTGTATTATAGTAATGAGGAGGCAGAGGGTGTGATGGTTACTAGTGGGTGGGTGAAAGGGAAATTACTTTTAACTTTTTTTTTAATTTATTTAGTATAGATGACACTATAGGTGCATACCACTGGAATAAGGGGGGTTTTCAGTGGCCACAGGATTGGCCTACAAGTAGCTGCAAATTGATTTTTTTTATTTTTTAAAAGTTCCTAACCCTGGAGTTGGGCACCTAGTATCAAATGGGGCGTCTTCAGGGGTTGTATTCCTAGTGGATGCAAATTGGATGTTTTTTTATCATTAAACATTTCCAACACAGGTGTTAGACAGCCTGTATCGGAATGGGGGTTGTGAAGAGAATATGCAGAGCTTTTTCCATGTGTGGGTCATAGCAGCCTGTGAGGAGACTGTGGTAGACACTTAGAGGTATTCTGCTAACAATGAAGCAGTGAGCGTTCGACAACAAAAGTCAACTTTTATTCAGTTCATCATTTTAAAAAAAAGATATACCATCTTCCTGAAATCCTGGGCTTCCTGGGTTCTCCTGCACTAAGCTACTATATACTGATGTTTAGAAGCACCAGTCACTTTTGATTAAATTCCAATATGCATAAGAAGTGGAACACTTTTATCTGTTTTAATTGTGTGTTTTTAATCTTTTATCTTTCATTTTTATCCCCATGACTTTATGATACCTGTGACTGTTGCACATATTGGTTCATTCTGCTCCTTGAACTAATTTAGCATTGTGCCTCCTTCTTATGCTATTTCTACCTTGTACAGTACACCATTATTTTAGACTACGTGTGCCACTGTTTTGCAAAACCTATTTGCCTAGTATCACAAGCAGCACCTTCAAACAGAAGTGACCTTGAACAGTGATTTCAACTCAGAAAAAATGATAGAACATGACTATATATGAGCAATCCAATACAATAATAGAGTCTCTAATCACCTTTTATTAATGTAGATAATTTACTTAGGCCTGGATATTCAAAGGGGTTGTGCCTGGCATGACAGAGTTGCACTGGCGCAACCCTGCATTGTGCTCTGGTGGGACACTGAGAGAGCTGCCAGGCGCAGCGCAAATCTCGATACATCAGGGAACAATGTAATGGTATGTGGTGCAGATGCAGGGGGCATGCCCATGCATATGCTGCATATCCCGATATTCAGCCCGGGATGTGCGGCACACGTGGTGGTGCAGCCCTGCAGTGCGCCACATAGGAGGGCTCAAAGTTGAGCTGCAGAAGAGTGGGAACAAGTCCCAGCCACCCACAGGTGGGCTGCTGTATTGCAGGGTGCAACACAGCAGCCGCCAGCTGTGGGTGGCCACCTGCCAACCCAGAACACCGTCCACAAGCACATATACCCCCCTGGTAGTCTAGTGGTACCCCCCTCCCACCCGTGTCCCCGATCACGGAAGCGCTGACTTTTGAAAAAGGCACCCGCATCTCATTGGCCCTGCAGCCAGTGATGCTCGGACGGTGAGGACTGAAAAGCCGTTCTGAGCCCCACCAGCCGCAGCATTTGCCCTGGACTTGTTTTTTTCCTCCTGGCCACCAACCCCATTCCCTCCTCCCGTTAAATGTTCCCAAACCCCGCCTACTCAACTCATATGGACCTATCCCACAGCTGCCTGCTGTATGGGATAACTACATAAAGCGTTTCCTAAAATGTTGCATTGATGGTGTCTGATAGCTGTAAAAGTGATAATGTATCCTCTGGTGTTCTTATGCTGGTGTCTGTTTAGAAACTGCATATGCTCTTACTCTAATTTAGCTGTGTCTGCTTAGCCATTCAATGCTTAGTCTGAAGTATTTACCATATTTTTTACACCTCTTTTTTGTGGGCTTCGGGTTAAACTGTCTGAGTGCCATCCTCACTGCTACTGTTTTTCCCCTGCTCCACTTACATTCTTGACCTGACATATCCCAAAAACTCGGAGCTGCTGGATCAAATCTTTACTTACTGAACCTGCCCTCCAACTACCCCTAGTCTAAGGTGCTCCTAAACCACTGAGTGAGGTAGCTTTTCTTTTTCTCTTTCCACCTACCCTCTGCCCAGACTCTAAACATGCGGGGTGTTGGCCTTATGTCTGCTGCTGCCTACGTGGTACTAATATTAGGGACAGACCTGCTCTACTCCTGGGGCTATAGTCCCATCGATCCAGATGCTAATCCTGGTCTCCATTTCCCAGTAGCCCTGGATACCCTGGTGGAAGGGAACAATGCTATATTACTATCCATGTACGGCTTAACCAGACATGGTAACTGTTGCAACCTTTTTTACCACCTCTCTCAAAGTGACTTAAAGAGGCTCCTCCCTATTCCCACCAGAATCATCAGTTACCTGGCCTGGCTAAAACTTGCCTTAGGGAGGGATGTGGTATTGAACCTTGGCCCCTACCCCCCCAATACCAAACTCAGCGACCCCACTTGCCCTCTCTGGACCAGTGTCAGGGGACTCAAAGTGGTGAACATGAACATAAGCAGCCTAAGGCACAAAATCCATGCCCTCGAAGCCCGGACAATCCTCTACAAACCTGATATACTTGCAGTGACTGAAACCTGGCTTAAACCCTGCATCCTTCCTCACGAAACGGACTTAGGTGGTTTTAATGTTTTCAGGAAGGATCGTGTTGGGAAGAAAGGTGGGGGGGGGTTCTTATTTACACCCGGAGTGGTCTTAATATTATACAGGTTGTCACCCTCCCTCTGCGACTATATGGCTGAGATCATTTTTGTGAAGGTGCTCATGGAGACACCAAACCCCTATATGTAGGGTGTGCATACCTCCCGCCCCAAACGGCTGCATCCTCCCTCAAATTGCTAACTCTTGCCTTGGCAGAACACTCCCTGGGAGAGCTGATTCTCATGACGGATTTCAACCAAAATTGGCTCACACTAGAGGCCTCCACCAGCAAGAACCCTATACATGATACCAATCTGACCCAAGTTATCCACCTGCCCACAATGCATAATGCCAGGTCGGGTAACCACTCATTGCTTGACTGGGCCCTGGTATCCAGCCTGGATCGTATTCAAGCTGCTGAGGCCAAGGCAGACTCTTTGAGCGACCATTCCTCAATTTTCTGTATCTGGTCCAACAGGCCTCCCAGATTGCCTGCCAAAGTAATTGAAGCCAGAAATTATAACAGTTTCTCTTTGGAGGCTCTCTGCTCTGACCTATGTGCCATAAACTGGGATCCTCTTATCTCCTTCCCTACCTTTGATGAGGTGCTTAACTTCTTTACCAACACTTTTATGTCAGTGGCCAGTACATATGCCCCCCACAAGAAACTGAGGGTACAAATCACGTGATGCCCTGGGGAGAGTAGCAGCAGTGTGTTGCAGCTCCGCTCGCTAGAACAAAATAAAATCGTTTTTTCTACAAATAATCAAAGTAAAATTAGTGCTTACCTTCACTAAACTTAAATTGTACTGAAGGGAGAAATTGGAAACTTGGGAGGCAGAGAGAGAGACATTATGTCAGAGTCGTCGGAAGATCGAGAGGAGGAAGTTGCGGTGGGGCTGGAAGCCAAAAGGCCCCACAGAAGCACTTCTCCTGATTCTGAAACAATACTAGCCAAACAGCAATCGGCACAAGATCAGATGCAGGAGGATATCAGCACTATTAAAACTGCCTTATTTACTCTAACAGCTGAATTTAAAGAGTGGAAAGGTTCATTGTCGGGCCTGGGTACTCATATAGGGGACGCGGAAGCCAGAATTGCATCGGTGGAAGACCACGTAGTGAAACTGGAAGCCGACAACATGGATCTGAATAAAGCAGTTAAAAAAATGGAAACAAAAATCGACAACCTAGAAAGGAGATCTAGGCGTAATAATCTAGTCCTCCTAGGACTTCCAGAAGGAGATGAAGGTAGCAATGCTACTGCCTTCATGCAAAAGCTCTGTGTGCGGATCACTGGCCCTTCACCAAATGGGCCTATTTATGGCATAGAACGTGCACATAGAGCGATTAGGCCGAAACCCGAGCCAAATAATCCTCCAAGACTGATAATATTTAAAGTTCTCAATTACTTGGACAGGGATCACGTATTAAAAGCAGCTAGAAGTGCTGAAAAGATAGAATGGGAAGGGAAGCACCTGAGAATGGTTCCAGATTTGACTTATAAAGTAAGACAGGATCAAGCAACCTACCGTCCAATTCAATCCAAGCTTTGGGCCGCTAAAATACATCATAGAACGCTATATCCAGCCCATTTAGAGGTCTCCTTGCAGTCAGGGGTTCAACACTACGAAATGGCAGAACAAGCAATGGCTGATCTAGCGATCCGGCTGCCACAACTGTTCGGTAAGGGGGACTGAGCAAATTGAAAGGCAAGCTGATTTTGGCAACAAACAAGTTAAAGAACATGGGTTTTTCAGGTGAGAAAGAGGAATGGAATTAACACTCAAACAGAACTGATCCTAGTTTGACTTTTGGGAAGTAAAGATGTTCACCGTGACCTCATATTCAGAGGAAGAAAGAATAAGAGAAAAAGAAGAATGAGGTGAACTTTTTCCTTTTAAAAAATAGACTGGGGCAGTCGGGGAGGAGAGGGGGAAGTTCCGTTCTGGAAGATTTAAATTTTGGGGCTGGAGGTTTTAATTTATCTTCCTCGAGTATCTGTAAGATAGACGAAAGGTTTTAAAAATGGAAAATGTTTACAAAGGACGCCATCGTGTGGCTGCAAAGATTACTGCAGTCTGCATGATTATTATTAAAAAGGGTAAACAATTATTAATAAGCGACATTACCCTTCAGGAAATTGAGGAGCTGCTGTGAAATTTTTAACAGATAGCCTCAGAGAATTTTTGTTATAATTAGAGAATACGAATTGTCGATTTAATTGTTGTGTTTTTTTGGTTTTTTTTAGGTAAACATAACTATGAAAGGGGATAGTAATGGAAAATTAGCCCTCTAGAGTTTATAGAAAAGGGGATAGTAGGATAGATGGTTAGAGGAGGTATAGAAAATAGCACAGTAAGAGATAGTAAGGAAGGGATAGAATTATAGAGAAGATAAGGTAAAGTTTAGCAGAAACAATTCTGCACCTGGATGTTTGCCTTTGGTTTATCTTTAGAAAGGTTATATCTGCTTTATGATTTATCAGGTGCTAAAGTGACAACAGCGGATCTGCTCCTCTTGGGGCATGGCGAATACAACATTAGGGAGCGGGCATTTGGCCTGGGTAGTTAATCAGAGGAAATGGAAAATTAGTGGATGGGGGATGGGGGAAGAAAGGGATTTAGGCAGGAATTAACTATAGTGGATACTGGTAACCCATTCAGGACTCGGATACACGCTTCAATTAATACAAAAGAAAGCTATGGTATAGAAATATGGGGAGTTGGAAAGTAATATCGTGGAATATTAAGGGGGGGAAGGATAACTTAAAAAAGTATGTTATATTGCAACACCTTAAAAGATATCAGCCTCACATTGTTATGCTGCAGGAGACACACGTAACAGCAGGGAATTTGAGTCAATTTAGCAAAGCATGGGTGGGACAGGTATACGGGGCAGGGAACAGCCTCAGAAAGGCAGGAGTAGCTATTTTAATCCATAAAAGTGTACCATTTAAGGAAATCAAAATGTGGCAAGACCCAGAGGGGAGATTTGTTTTTGTACATTGGAGTTTAGCGGGGGCGGAGGTGATGTTAGGCTCCATTTACGGACCGAATCAGGATACCCCTGAATTTTTTCCACCATTAGAGGCCATAATATCTTTAGTGCCCAACACGCTGTGCCTCCTTGGAGGAGACTGGAATTTGGCATATGCAAATGATATGGACAGATCATATAGCAAGCGAATGGGCCTTTCATCAGCACAGAGGGCGCTCAGAGAATTGATGTCCAACTCGGGTCTGTCTGACCCTTGGAGGCTTAGAAACCCTCAGGTGCATGAGTATACTTTCTATCCAGCACCACACAAGGTGCTTTCAAGAACAGATTTCTTTCTTACTAGCTCCTTTGCTTTATCAGGGATAGAGGATGTGGGGATATACCCAAGGGTCCTGTCGGATCATTCTCCAATTTGGCTGAGGGTGAGATTTTCCCAATATAGGAAGGCATCCAGATCATGGTCATTAAACACCCAACTATTGTTAGATGAGAATCGAGTAGAAAGGATAAGAGACTTTATAGAAGTCACATGGAAAAACAATTGTGCATCTATCCAAGCAATAGATGTGCTATGGTGCACCCTTAAAGCTACGTGGAGGGGGGAGTTAATACGAATGGCCACAGTTAGGAAACATCAAAGGATACAGGAAGTAGAGGGGTGGTTGGAACAAATAATCACCTTGGAAAAGCTTCTGGGCACAACTTCAGAAGAATGGGTATGGGGAGAACTTCAAGCCCTTAGGTCGAAATATGCCTCTTATATGTTAAATGTCAATATAAGGGCCAATGCAAGGTGGAAAGCCAATTATCTCGGACATGGAGAGAAGGCAGGACAACTATTAGCAAATAGACTTAAGTAACAAAGGGAGGCAAGGTGGGTGTCGACATTAGAAGATAAAGACACAGGACAATTCACCTCGGACCCGTCTGTAATTGCTGAGATTTTCAGGGATTATTACCAAGAGTTGTACACAGCTCCAGAAAGGCAGGGAGATTATACAAACAAACTGGAGGAATTTTTAAAGGACATGACATTCCCAAAGTTAAATATAGAACAACAAAATTACCTGGTTGGCAATTTTAATATGCAGGAAATATTAGCTGCAATTGATAGACTACCGGTGGGCAAAGCCCCAGGCCCCGACAGCTTCCCTCCGGCTTGCTACAAAACTTTTAAAAATGAATTAGCTCCTTATCTGCAGGAATTATTTAACTACTTATTTGAGGCCACTATAAAAGAATCTGCCATATTTGAAGCCAGAATACTAGTTTTACCAAAGCCGGGGAAGGATCACTCAAGTCCTAGTAATTACAGACTGTCTCGATACTTAACATAGAAGTTAAATTGTTGGCAAGCATTTTGGCATTCAGACTAAAACAGGTTTGGGACATTTTAATCGGACCAGAGCAGGCAGGCTTTGTCGCGGGGAGACATTCGAGCGACCTCTTCCGGAAAATTTGTCATTTGATGTCTGTGTCCAGGGAGTCCAATACTGATATGGTGCTGGTCTCCCTGGACATGCAAAACGCTTTTGACAGAGTCAATTGGGAATTTTTATTTGACCTTTTGCCTTGGTCTGCCTTTCCTGATGATTTTATTAGATGGGTGAAAATACTTTATTGTTCCCCATCAGCGAGGGTGCTTTGTAATGGAGCCATTTCTGATAGTTGTAGGCTGACTAGAGGTACAAGACTGGGGTGCCCATTGTCCCTGATGTTATTTAATTTATATATTGAGCCGTTGGCCCTGAAAATAAAAGCAGTAGAATCTGTCAGGGGAATAAAGATAGGTGCAGAAGAATATAAAATATCAATGTTCGCCGATGATATTCTCCAGCATGTATCATCTTGGCATCTATCATTGTAATCGGCCTTGGATATCATACAAAATTTCAGTGTGTTATCAGGATGTAAATTGAATACAACCAAAACATCGGTACTAGCTTTAACCCCTACGTGTACAAAGGCCATGATAGAGGAAATAGGATTATGTTGGGCCCCCAAGTCAATTTCCTTTTTAGGTATAGAAATCCCCAAGGACATGGGGAAATTAAAAGCTTTGAACTTAGATCCGGTAATCTTACAAATGCAACAAGATCTGAAGAGATGGCAAAATTTATCTTTGTCTCTATGGGAAAGGGTAAACATCCTTAAAATTGTTATTTTTCCTCGGCTGATGTACCCACTATCAATGTTGAATTTGGATCTCCCACAGAACTGGTTTAAAATGGTGGATGCGATATGGTCTGACTTTTTATGGCAAGGTAAGAGGCCAAGAAGAGCCATTCAGAAATTAAAAAGACCGAAGGAGCAGGGTGGTCTCCAAACTATTTTTCTACTATCTGGCCTTTCAGGGGAGTAAGTATTTCCAATGGAAAAATCCACAAAGTAACAATATACCCAAGTTAGCCTGGCTACAAATAGAGAGACACTTAACTTCTAATTATAAGATATCATTAGCATCCCTGTTGTTTACACAGAGTAAGAAAATACCACAGATTTTGAGGAATACGCCCATAGCATGGTCCATGAAAGCCCACATTCAAGTTATGCAATAGCTTGAACCTGAACCATACTCCTGATTTGGGGCAACCCATTTTCAATAATTTTAATTTAACAATAGAAGGCAAAGTTATCACTCAAAATTTTTGGAAAGAACGGCGTGTGACAAAACTATCAGAGATAGTGACAGAAAGAGAGAATTTATTTCACCCTCAGAATTTAAACAAGCCTTTCAGTTTCAGACTCTACCAATATTTAAATTTCTCCAGATTAAACAATGTATAGGTAAGGCATTAAATAAACCCCCATGGTCCCTAAAGACAGATAGAGTGTTCACAGAAATGGCAGAAATAGCTATTCAATCTAGACCAATAGCCCGCTTATATAAAAAATTGGTTTCTATGGCTGAAAAGGATCTTAGACCTACAGCCCTATATTGGCAGATGGCCGCAAACCTGTCATATGATCCAATGCAATGGGAATCAATATGGTCCAATAATTATAAGTTTATCAAGCAGGACAGGCTTCAGTTGGTAAGATTCAACATTTTACATTTATTTATTTATTTTTTGTTGACCGGGTAAGTGCACTAGACAAATCCTGCCTATTTTCAGGCACGACCCAGGGAAGGGGGATACAGATGAATGCCAACTGACCTTGAACCAGATTAAGCTGTTGGTGGTATTTTTATTATTTTTTTTTTTTTAGTGAATGAGGGAAATTTGGCCAGGACACCGGGGAAATTCCCCTACTTTTTTCGATAAGTGTCATGGGATCTTTAACATCCACCTGAATTACCACCAATCCAGGCAGATGGGACCTCGGTTTAACGTCTCATCCGAAAGACGGCACCTCAGAAATGCAGCACCCCTCTCATGCTGCATTACAGTGTCAGTACTGGGATATTAACCCAAGTGCCAGATGTGGGAACTGAACCCACAGCCCTCTGATCTCCTGGCCTCAGAGGCGAGTGTGCTACCTACTGAGCCACTGACACTACAATCTATTAATCACATAATCTATATATTACCCCGGTTAAGATAAACTTGATAGGGAAGCAGTATTCTTCAGCATGCCCGAAATGTAATCAGGAGTTGGGTACGCTCAGTCACTTGAGCTGGGCTTGTTCTAAGATCCAAGGTTTTTGGTTGGAAATTAAGGACTTTTGTAGCCCACTGTTCGGGAGAACAATTATTTTACCATTGAGACATGTGTGATAGGCCACCTCTCAGCGGCTATTCCAAGTAAATTCAAATATTATTTGACCTTAACCTTAATAATGCCAACTTGAATTAAAACGTATTGGAGTTCTGGACAGATATATCAGTCCGTGGCCCTGTAAGGATTAATATCAGCTGTGGCATTGCTCCTTACAATGAGATACTGGGTAAAAGAAAATTCACCTCCTTTTGGAGAATGGATTAAAGAAATTTATAATGCTATTAATGTAGAGAAAGCAATAGGGTTACAGTACCACTCTTTAGGAACCTTTAGTAAGAGGTGGGAGCAACTCACAGCCTACATAGCTGAGAGGTGAGATATGACACAGAAGGGTCATAGCTCCAACTCTTCTTGATGTAGTAGAAAAAATTTATAACAAGATGGATAATCAAATGAAATGCATTAGTTGATAATAAGACTGCCTTTTTTTTAAGCTACAGTATGAAGTCCTGAAGGTTGCTGGTTTGTCGAATGGAGGGAGGTTGGGGAGGGGAGACATCTTAACCTATAACCATAGTAACATTGCCTATAGGAAGGAGGGGAGGTAGAAGGGGGGAGGGGAGAGGGAGTGGGATTAGAGTGGAACTTTAGTTCTTAAGTTTTAGTTGTAATTTTTATGCTGATTGCGCGCATGCGCAAGAAACATGTTGCGTCAGCTTTCTCCACAAGCAGGTTGTGGAGGCATGGCACTGTTGCGCCCAATGCCCCCACAGCCTGTAAAGGCTTGTCCCCCATCCCCCAATGCCATGGCACGCTGCTGCTGACAGTAGTTCAGCCAGAGTGCCACCACTTTCTAAAAAATCAGCCGCTGTAATCAGGGGCCACCTCGTCATTGCAGTGTCAGCCATCCGCTGCAATGAGGGAGCGACCCGTCATTGCAGGGCGGGATGTGAAACCCCTGATATTGTTTGTGAACATGGCGGTGGGTTGCTGCCGTGTTCACAAACAATATAACCCCTTCCCCACCACTGTGTTTACTTGACGATGGGGGAGACCAGTTCCTATTGGCATTCTGTAACCCCCCCATGTTGTTCCTGCTGACAGGATACCCAATCCCCATCAGCATAATGATACCCCGTGTTGTTCCTGCCGATGGGTGCCCAATCCCCATCGATAATGATACCCCCGTTTTGTTGCTGCAATCGGTGCCCAATCCCCATTGGCATAATGATACCCCCATGTTGTTCCTGCCGACGGGTGCCCAATCCCCATTGGCATAATGATACCCCCTTCCGTTTCTATAGCCAAGGGGTGCCCAATCCCCCTCAGCTCCTGCAGCTCCCCTCCCCTTTCCTTGTTTGCCAACAGGGTGCCCAATCCCCTCGGCTCCTGCAGCTCCCTCCCCTTTCCTTGTTTGCCAACAGGGGTGCCCAATCCCCTGTTGGCTAACTTTCCTACCCACACAGGTGGCATGCTGAGAGCCCACCCCAGTGTGCCCAAGCACCTGTTAAGAGGAAAATAGTCCCCAATGTCTTATTTTTTTCACCCTGTGAGCAGAAACCCTCAGAGCTCTCCAGGCCCCCCTCCACAACCGCACCCACCCACTGCGCACCCTGCCTCCCCACACCCCTCACCCCATGCCCACCGCCCGGAGTTGTGTAGCGACAATCTTGAGTGGACCGGAGCTATCTACGCTCTTCAAAGCCGACCGCGAACTGAGGAAATGCCGGTAAGCTGTATAATGTAATAAATAGGGTTTTTCAACTTTAGTGCATATCTCAGGCATTTTGGGACTTTTTTCACCACATTTTCAACATGGGGTTTTTGGGACCCCTCCTCATGAATTCTTGAACTGTCTTGGCGTTAATCGGCCCTGAAAGGTGGTTTCGCAGTCACTGTGCGGAATCACCCCTCAGGGCCAATTAACGAAACGACAGTGCCAGTGTTCATGAGGTGGGCTCTCAAAAAGCCACCATTACAAATTTGGTGGGAAATCAAAAAATGACACTTTTACAGCGTGCATTGTGCAGTTGCTACGCACACTCGTAACTGCGTGAATTTACAATATTTTCATGCCAGATTTTCAACATTGGCATTTTCTCACACCTCCTTGTGAGCAGTACAGCTGTCATTGTTCACATCCTGGCCAAAATATGTTTTCACAGTTCCGGCACAAAATAGCGCGATCGCTGTGGGAAATCAGTGTTAAGGACAGATAAAGAAAATGACAGTGATACTGTTCATGAGTAGAGGTCCTAAAATGCCTATGTTGAAAATTTGGTAATGATACTCCATAAAATGACTGTGTTACGAGCGTGCGTTGTGCAGTTGGCACGCACGCTCGTAACTTCTCCCAGACCTACTTATGAACAGTGTAGCTGTCATTTTTCCCATCCTGGCCGAAATGTGTTTTCGCACTTCTGGCACAGAATAGAATGGTCACTGTGGGAAATCACTGTCTGGGACAGATTAAGAAAATGACAATGACACTGTTCATGAGCAGAGGTCATAAAATGCCTGTGTTGAAAATTTGGTGATGATAGCCCATCAATTGACTGTGTTACAAGTGTGCGTTGTGCACTTTCCATTCACCCTTGTAACTTCACAGATTTGTAATATTGTCACACCAGATTTTCAACAGTGCCATTTTTTCACACCTCCTTATAAGCAGTACAGCTGTCATTTTTTACATCCTGACCAAAATGTGTTTTCACAGTTCTGACGCAGAATAACGTGGTCACTGTGGGAGGTCAGTGGCACTGTTCTTGAGCAGAGGTCCTAAAATCCCTATGTTGAAAATTTGGTGACGAAACTCCATAACATGACTGTGTTGCAAGCGTGCGTTGAACTGTTTCCATGCACCCTTGCAACTTCACAAATTTGTAATACTGTCATGCCACATTTTCAACAGTGGCATTTTTTCACAACTCCTTATGAACACTACAGCTGTCATTTTTCACATCCTGGCTAAAATATGTTTTTGCACTCCTGCCGGACTATAGCATGGTCACTCTGGGAAATCAGTGTTTGGGACAGATTAAGATCGACCGAGTGAGTGGGGGGAGTGACCGAGCTCAACTGAGCTCTGTTGGGACTGCTGCAGATTTGTTTGTGGGCAGACAAAGGCCCCACAAGAGCCCACTACAAAAGGGCAGCCTGCAGCACTGGGAGAAACAGAGCGAGAGAGCAGCGAGTGAGGGAGAGTGGGAAACTCACGAAGTGCTGTCAGGACTGCTGTGGATTTGTTTGTGGGCAGACAAAGGCCCCAACACAAGAGCCCACTACAAAAGGCAGCCTGCAGCACTGGGAGAAACAGAACGAGAGCAAGTGAGGGAGGGTGGGCGAACTCACAGTGCTGTCAGGACTGCTGTGGATTTGTTTGTGGGCAGACAAAGGCCACAACACAGAGCCCACTACAAAGGGCAGCCTGCAGCACTGGGGAGAAACAGAACCCAGAGAGCAAGTGAGGGAGGGGAGGAGCGAACTCACCTAAGCGTTGTCAGGACTGCTGCAGATTTCTTTGTGGGCAGAAAAAGGTGTCAATACAGGCAGGGGCCCAGTACAAAAGGCCAGCCTGCAGCGGTGGGAGAAACAGTACGAGCGAGTGAGACAAGGGGACTTAGTGAGCTCAACGGAGCTCTATCAGGACTGCGGGGATTTCTTTGTGGGCAGAAAAAGGCGCCAATGCAGGCAGGAGCCCCGTACAAAAGGGCAGCTTGCAGCACCTGGACAAGCAGGATGAGCGATGAGACAGGGAGACTGAGCGACCTTAACGGAGCTCTGCCGGGACAGCTGCAGATTTCTTTGTGGACAGACAAAGGTGCCAACGCAGCCAGAAGCCCCATACAAAAGTGCAGTCTGCGGCGCCAAGAGAAACAGAATGAGCGAGTGACAGGCGGTGCATGAGCAAGCTCTACAGAGCTCTAGTGTGACTGCTGCAGATTTCTTTGTGGGCAGAAAATGTAGCAGGCAGGAGCCAGTGCAAAAAGGCCAGCTTGCAGCACCAGCAGAAATGGAATGCGAGGTGAAAGAGGCGGAGTGAGGCAGGCTCAGTGGAGCTGTGTCAGGACTGCTTCAGATTTATTTCTGGCCAGAAAAAGCCTCCAATGCAGGCAGGAGCCCAGTACAAAAGGGCAGCCTTCAGCGCCAGGAGACACAGACCGAGCGAGTGAGGGAGGGGGAGTCAGTGAGCTCAACGGGGCTCCATTGGGACTGCTGCAGATTTGTGGGCAGAAAAAGGCAGCAATGCATGCAGGGGCCCAGTACAAAAGGGCAGCCTGCAGTGGCAGGAAAACCAGAATGAGTGAGTGAGTGAGCTCAACAGAGCTGTATTGTAACTGCTGCAAATTTCTTTATGGGCATAAGAAGGCAGCAACACAGGCAGGAGCCCAGTAGAAAAGGGTAGCCTGCAGTGCTGGCAGAACAGAATGAGCGAGTGAGAGAAGGGGAGTGAGAAAGCTCAACGCAGCTTTGTCGGGACTGCTGCAGATTTCTCTGTGGGCAGAAAAAGGTGCCAACAGAGGCAGGAGCCCAGTACAAAAGGGCAGCCTGCAGCGCCGGGAGAACCAGACTGACTGAGTGAGACAGTGGGGAGTGAGCGACCTCAATGGAGCTCTGTCAGGACAGCTGTGGATTTCTTTGTGGGAAGAAAAAGCCACCAACACAGGCAGAAGCCCAGTACAAAAGGACAGCCTGCAGTGCCAGGAGAAACAGAATGAGCGAGTGAGAGAGGGGGAGTGAGCCACCTCAATGGAGCTCTGTCGGGACAGCTGAGGATTTCTTCCTCAGCAGAACAAGATGCCAACGCAGGCAGCAGCCCAGTATAAAAGAGCAGCCTGCAGCACCGGAACAAACAGACTGAGCCAATGACAAGGCCACTGGGTGAGCTCAACAGACCAACGCAATCAACATTCGGCATTGACAAATGCTTGTTTGTATTGTCATTGAAAAGCTCAATGCAACTTTATGTAAAATGTATGTGTTTGATTTGATGTGTCTTATAAAGCTTATTAAGTAGCAAAATTAAAAAAAGAAACTGAGGGTACAGGGAAAATGCCACAAATGGCTTAACCCTAGCCTTAAACGGAGCATGCTGCTACATGATCGGGCCTGGGGTCAATACAAATCCACTGGCCAGAAAATTGACTGGGAGAGGTATAGAGAACTGAGGAATCAGTTCAAGAAAGCCTCCAAGTCAGCCAAATCTAAATACCTACGAGATCTCCAGTCTAGGCATCTACAGGATCCCAAGATATTCTGGGGCCAAATTAACTTGCTGTTAAAGGGTGCACCCAGTGCCCAAGAGGGTGCGCTCCTGGTCGGTGATATCCTAACCAATGATCCCACCCTAACTGCAGAGGTGTTTAGTGCCATCTTCTTCAATCCTGGAGGAACCAAACCTCACCTGCTGTCTGGTGCCCCCAGTAACAGAGACACCGCCTGGGAACATTGTAGACCACAGTTTCACTTGAAGCTGGTCAAACCCATTGAGGTACTTCCCCTTCTGCAACGTATAAGTCCGGACTCCTCTCCGGGACATGCCCTGCTTGAACCTAGACTCCTGCGGGCTGCTGCCCCGGCTATCTCCCACCCAGTTGCCTTGCTTATAAAGAGGTCCCTCCTAGAAGAAAAGGTCCCGGATAAATGGAAGGTTGCAACCATTGTCCCCATTCACAAAAAAGGGCCACGGGACAATGTGGGGAACTACAGGCCAATCTCTATTCTCTGCCCGCTAGCGAAGGTGCAGGAGAGATTGGTCTACAATCAACTACAGGACTACCTTGAAAGACACCTACTCCTAACTGACTTTCAACACAGCTTTTGGAAAGGCCATGGCACTGATACGGCCCTTATCCGGCTCTCATCTGACATCCTTGACGCAATGGACCAAGGTTCCCCAACGGGGGCTCTATTCATTGATTTATCCAAGGCATTTGACTTGGTCAGCCATGAACTTCTCCTCACCAAACTTCACCTACTTGGACTGGACGGACTGTCTGCTACATGGTTCGAGTGCTATCTGCTAAACCGAACCCAGAAAGTCCTATGGAGAGGAACCCAGTCTAGTGCTAAATCAGTAACCTCCGGGGTACCCCAGGGCTTGATCCTTGGTCCCCTGTTATTCACCCTTTTTGTCAATGATATAGAGGGGGTGGGTGGGAGGAATAACCTCATCCTCTATGCAGATGACACCATCATATACTGTAGTGATCCACTTTCTGTTGTGATTACTGCCAACCTCCAGGCCAGTCTAGCTGCACTGGAAGCCTGGTTCTCCTCAAACTCACCTGTAATGAATGAGGATAAAATGAAGACAGTCCTGTTTGGGTCCAGACACCTTGGCCCAGACCAGCATAGTATCCTACAACTTCATACCACACAAGGAAAGAGAATAGAGGTCACAGACAAGATCAAGTACCTCAGAGTCCTGCTTGATCAGGCGATGACCTTCCAGCCTCACACTGACTCTATTGTTAAGTTCACCCACCAGAAGCTAGGACTTCTCTATAGGCTGGGTGACTCACTTTCTCTCAAAGCTCGCTGTGCTATATCCAACTGCACCTTATTCCCCTCCCTCCTCTATAGGACTCACCTGCTGCAGTCCCTAAGGGTGGGTGAACATAGAAAGCTTTCTACGCTTTACCACGGGGTGACTCATTTCGCCACCAACTCCCTGCCAAGAAGGCACCACTGTGAGGTCCTCGCTGATCTCCACTGGCCATCTATGTGACAAAAACAGGTCTATTCCTCTTTAAACCTGACTTTCAAATTTACCACTGTTGACCCCCCTCCCTACCTGTGTGGGCTGCTAAATCCCAAAGCCTGGAGCTGGAACCTGAGATCCTCCACTGGCCATCCCCTTGACATCCCTCAGGTCCGAACTGACCATAGCAAATGCTCCTTTAGGTACACTGCCCCACATTTATGGAACCTTCTTCCTGCTGACTTGGCCAACTGTTGCACTATTCAGGGTTTTAAGTCAGGCTTGAAAGTTTACCTACTAGAGCTTAGTCTCTGCGTCTGTAACTGCTAGCCCTGAACTTGGTCTCGGTGGCTGTAATTTGCTTGTCCCATAGCAGACAGCCCACTTGGGGTGGCAATATATCCTACATAATGCTGGTTTCATCTGTTCCCTAAAGTATTGTTGTTTAAAACATCATAAGTCCAAGTTAATTTACTAAGTTATTATATGTATGTAACTGACATGCTCTGTAATGTACTCTTTACCTCATCTAAAGTATGCTTAAGTGTACTCCTGCCAATGTATGTACTACTGTGTACTCCTGCCAATTGTATGTAATCTTCGTCTGTAACTAATCCGGGTCACTCCTGAAAAAGGGACCTCTGGTCTCAGTGAGCTTACCCGGTTATCAAAATCTAAATAAATAAATAAATGACTGTATTTAAATCCATGGTAGTCTTGTGGCACTCCCCTCCCTCCTGTTGCCGCGATCGCCAGTTAATACTGTGCAAAAGCCCTGGTAGTCTAGTGTAACCTCCACCCCCCGCCCCTAGCCCTGATCATGGTACAGCTCCATATGTATATTCCCTGGTAGTCTAGTGGTCCCCCACCCCTCACCCCACACAAGACCCCTTGCCCATCCCGCTGCCCCCATCGCCAGCGGGCGGCTGCATCTGCCTATGCCACTTCCCGGCCGCCTGCTGAATGACAGGTACAGTATGGCTTTCAGCCCATTGGTCCCCAGTGTAGACCAATGTGTTTGCAGAGCATGTATACTAGACAGTCCCAGATATGTGAATGACTTCATTACATATATCTGGAACCGTCTAGTACAGATATAATGACAATTCACATATTTGGGACTGTCTAGTGAAGTATGCCTGCAAGCCCATTGGTCCACACTGGGGACCAATGGGCTTACAACCTATACTGTACCTGTCATTCAGGCCGAGCAGCTGAGTGGTATGCTTGGGCGGGGATGCAGCCGCCTGCCAATGAGGAGGGGCGCGGGTGGGCAAGGGTTCTGTGTGGGTGGGAGGGTGGGGGTGCCACTGGATCACCAGGGCATTTCAGTACAGGGTTTACCTGTGATCATGGCAATGGGGCTCCACTAGACCACCAGGGATGGTCATAAATACATATATAGGAGAATCAGGCACTCAGGTGGGAGGAAGGACTACTAGAGCATCAGGGATGGTCATGTATTATATTTATTGGGGAATCGGGGACACGGGGGGCCACTAGACTACCAGGGCTTTGTGTAATACATATACCATGATTGCAGCTATGGGGAGGGGGATGCCCCAGGATCCCCACTGCACACATCATGCTCTGCAGGGTGCCAGACACAAGTTGCCAGGCTGCCCTACGCAAGGCATGCAAATAGGGCCATAATGACATGCAAATTGCCCCATTTTCACCTTGCATGTATTATGGCCTCATTTGCATGCCCTCTGCTGAATACAGCAGGTGATGCACCTAGCACAACTGCACTTGCGCTGGCGCATCACCATGCTCCCTATCTGTGGCTTGCGCTGGCACAGTACCACTGTGCCATGTGCAGTATGTGCACTGACCGTGCCATATTCAAAGGTGCTGCACCATGTTGCATCCCCATTGAATATCACATGGTTCTGTCCCCGGCTCATCACAGTTGCACTTTGCCCAGGCTTGCACCACTCCCCGGCGCAGTCTGAATATCTAGGCCTTAGTATACATCTAGAATGTATATTATTTATTATGGTTACTTTTTTTTATTTGATATCTTCTATGATTATTTCTTCAGTGTGATACTAACTGTTGTGTAACCATAAATTTCTCAGATAAAAAATATAAATCAAAAAAGAGCAACCTTGATAATTTAAGATTTTTCAGATTTGAAACTCTTTATCTGCCCTTATGTGTTCTTTGCTCTTTAAACTTTTAAGGTTTCTGCCTTCCTCCAATTAGATATCTTAACTGATATTGAATAAACTTGTTCCGTGTTATACTGTTCCCACTGTGCCCTCAGCGGCTTTCCACACTTCGCCAAGTGCCAATCAAAGGTTGTGTTCCTCTGTATCATGTTACTGTTACAATAGTTAGTAGTCATGTGATTCACTGCAGTCATTTTATTTCTGGTTTAAGCAGTTGTTAAATTTTTTGCTCGTGAGTACATTTCATAGCTATTTAAGGTTTAACCACTGATATATTTGTAATTTGGCATTCTCCATACTGGGCTAAACTGCAAATTACATCAATGCTACTGCTCTGAACTCATCATGTGACCACTCAGGCATAAAAATTCCCATTGCTTCCCGCATTTTCCCATCGGTGCTGGGTGATGAATGGTCTTCTGGCCTCAAGGGGTTGGAATCACTCATTGTATTTGTGTCTCAGCACTACATTTTGATATTTCATTCTGCTTCTTGGGTTTCTAAAGTGTCGAGCCACTCCCTTACCCTATATCTACATTATGCAGCACACCATTATTTTAGCAAAGGTACAGTATGCCACTGTGAAATTCTGCTTTCACTTGTATTTGTGAAGGCAGCATCCTGGTTCTCAAAGTTAAATTTTTAAGGGTTATTCACTTCCTTTCAAATCTAGGACTTTAAAATACGAATAAGGACCAAAATAAAAAAAAAATCTATGGACTAGCAAAACAGTGTATCTTGGTTATCAGGGTTCAAAATGGCATGGCAAAAATTCATGAAATGAAATTATCCAAGTTCTATAAGAACATAAAACTTGCCCATACCAAAGAATTCCACTTGTGTTATATTAACAATTTTGAATACCTCAAGGCACTTTCACAGTTAAGGTTTCAGATCCATTAACATTTTTTGATAAATGGGAAAAGATGGATACAAAATGTGCCTGATCATATAAATGCTTTTGTGGCTTTGAAAACAGGAATAATTTATCATACAGTATATTATGTTGCCCAGTACACCACTATCTAAGCAAAAAATTTCTGCAACCTGTATTGATGGGTAAATAGTTTAACTCTGATGAAAAAAAATCCTATGGTTGTTGACACCTGTGGATGTATTAATATTGGGGGTTATGTACAAAAAAAGGGATTGGCTATGCGCTGCATATCCGCAGTGCATAGGCAGACCTGAGTTGGAATGTTGCACACTGTGGGTCCCGCCGACCCCCAGTGGCATTCACAGAAGAGGTGCATACTCCTGCACTCAATGCCCCGGCCATTCATGCAGATATGTGCATGGATGGTCCAGGAAGTGTCAAGGGGCATGTCTGATGCCCGCACTCCATGCCATTCATGACAGTGCAGAGTGCTAGGAGAGGGGAGCACAAAATACAGCAGCAGGAACCCCAGTCTCTGCTGTAGCTGTTGTGTGCCCCCAACAGAGTACCCCCACCATCCAGGGGACTACTGAGATTAAAAAAAAAAAAACATTCAGTTGTGATTTAAGATGGCAGCTGTGTATGTCTGCACTGTAATGAGACTCTTGATTGACAGCTTTATGGGAGAAATGTTCTTCTCAATTACTTTTTGAATTGATTGACAGCTTTGGGTTCAAAAAAACTTTTTATTAACAGTTAGGAGTTTAGAACAACTCATTGAAACCACCAGCAAAATGAGGTAACCATATATTATGAATGTTTTAGATATATAAAGAGTCACCAACACTGCAAGAAGAACTTTAAAAACATTATATTTGGACACAGAGTAGCTTATATTTCTCATTAACTCTGTATTTCTTATCCCCATTATTTATTACTGAGGTCATATTCATGAAAACAGGATAGTTGTCCTTGAGGGTTCATCAGCTCCTCAACCTGATGCCATGATACTCTGCTTGTGACATCACAGTTATTTCCATGGCAACAGACTGTGATGTCACAGCAGAGCATTACACTTTCAAGTAGGGACTAAGCTATAGAAGCAGATGAACTCTAATGGATAAAGATCTTGTTTTTGTGGAAATTTCGTTAGTAATAAATAATGAAGAGACATTTATAGAAGATATATGAAATACAAGTTGAATTGTGTCTAAATTTTATATTTCCCAACGTTTTCCCAAAGGCGACAACTGCTCTTTAAACTTGCTTCCTGTTGGCTGTATGTTAGATCATGCTACGTCTGATTTAAATGATTAAGAGAAGCACTGTGCGGGTTTTTATTGTACTTACTTAGTAATTATTGTATAAATTATTTTTTTCTGTGTATTATATTTTTATATTTACTGGTTAATGGTTATAAACCACTGCCAGCGAGTGCCCAACAGCTCCATAAACCACATATGTGGTTTACGGAGCTCCATAATCCACGGGCACACAAACATGAAAGCAGCACCTTAGAATGCCACCGGAGAAGCTAGCCTAGTTCCGCACGTCCAGTAGTGCTAGTTTTTTTCACACAGTAAGCTCAAGGCACAAGCTTCTTGATGGCTTCACAGTACTCCACAAAGCAATTTTTTAAACTTAATTAAAATTTAAATCAGAACCAGTAAATATAAAAAATAAAACATGGGTAAGTGTGTTTTAATGGTGATTTTGTGCACACCCTCTGTGAATGATGCCCATATAAACCCCTATGGCTTTGCCCTCAAGGTTTATTGGGGATCACACCCCTCGGGTGTTCATAAAATCCCTATAAACCACACTTACCCATGCATTATTCTATATACAGTATATTTTGCAATGATCGTTTGGTCCATGTACAATAAAGTACTGACTGATACATAACTTTTCTCAGAATATGTTTTGTGTGCTTTAAAAAGATCAAATGTACCATCCTCAAGGCAGGATCTAAAATCCAACAAGTTATAGGTTTCAAATCCAGATTTTTTTTCCCCAGTTAATGATGAGCAAAACTATGCACTTTTTCATTTATTTTAAATTGTTCGACACTTTGTAGCACAAAACCTCCTGAACTAAATGCACCCACATTTGCACATCTCAAGATCCTGAGTCAAATTGAATGCCTTCCAAATTTTATGTCCCTATATTATGACACAGCTATGAGATAAGCCACCAGAAAGTGGATGTTTTATATAGAAATGCCTTCTGAGTAGAGATGCAGAGAATTTAAATTTCGCCGGCGAAGTGAACGCGAAGTCAGCACTTCGCGTTGTCACTCCGCTTCGCGGAGTGACCAGCATGAAATGCCCACTTCGCCTTGTTATTATTACTTCACGTTGTCATTCCGCCTTAAGGCGAAGTAAGGTGGAGTGACAACAATATTGGTTGCCCCCCACACTCACAGTCACAATAATTAGTGTGCATCCCCAAAATGCTACTGTCATCTTGTCTCCAGAAATTTCCCCAGTGCTGACAAAGTGAAATGAGAGAGTAACAAGAAATGCAAAGTCTCTCAGAATTAATGGCACACTCAGTCATCAGGGCAGTTGTCAGACAAAGTCACCAGAATTAATGTTCATCCCCAAAATGCTACTGTCTTGTGTCCAGAAAATTCCCCACTGCTGACGAAGTGAAATGAGAGTGTAACAAAACATGCAAAGTCTCCCATCTTAGAGATGCAGTGAATTAAAATTCCACTGGTGAAGTGCCTGTGAAGTGGGCACTTTGTGTTGTCACTCCGCTACGCAGAGTGGCCAGCATGAAATGCCTAATTTGCCTTGTTATTGTGATTGTGACTTCTCGTTGTCATTCCACCTTAACCTGAAGTAAGGAGGAGTGACAACAATATTGGCAGCCCCTGGGCCCCCACACATCACATGACTTACATACAGTACTGTAACTCACTTGCTGTACAGGAATGCGAATGCCTACAGCAGTAGTTCCCTGATGACAATGACCTGTATCACAAAACTCCCCAATTTGAAAACTCATATCAATGAGTACAGTGGTGAAGTCTGGAGAGATACTACAAAATAGGCTTACATGATACAAGTAACTAGTAAAAATATTAATTTTGTGATTCATGATGTGATTGTAAATCATGACTGCATTCATGACCATGAAATATGAATTTATTTTTCTCGGACTTAGAGCTGACGAGAGTATTGGGAATGCAAATGCCTACGGCTGTACTTCCCTAATGACCCGGCTGTTACCAAAACTCACCAGCTTGAAAACTCATATCAATGAGTACAGTGGTGAAGTCTGGAGAGACACTACAAAACATTAATTTTGTGATTCGTGACATGATCGTGAATTGTGTGCACCACACCAGTATTCCAAAGGGAAGCCAAAGAAACAATTGTGACTTAAGTAACAGATGGAGATTGGGCCCTAAAGAGATGCAAATGCACAGACAGATTAAGATTGCACTGCGCACTAAAGAGATGCAGACACAAAGGCACAACAACTACACCTGGCCAGTGCTCACCATCAGAAATCCAAATTTGGAAAAGAATACCTTTTGCCATTGGGGGGGGTACTAGTGCATGGCAGTAACAGTCCACTACCACCAGTAAAGATACTACAAGCAGTACAAATAATTCATGCAGGTGCAATGTATAGCAGGTTCACACTGCTGCAATCACTCTGTGGCACAATAAATGGCATCTGATTTAATGGCATGCATGCATCGCGCGCGCGCACACACACACACTACAAGTAATGCGTAACAAATTGAAAACCTTTAGTAATGCAACCAAATGTTTTAAACAAACTGAAATTATACACTGCTGCACCACAACAATTAGCAAAAAAATGCCAAGAATTACTGAAAATTTTACTGTGTGTACATTAACACAATTATACAAGAAAAATATAACCAAAACAGGACTGCCTTTTTCTCCCAGTTAATCTACCTACACCACAGATACGCCCCTCCCCCAAAGCACACTTCACAGTACACAGACTGATTGTTCTAAATTAACATTAAAATTCCACACACACACAAACAATAAACACTCGATGATATGAGCACAGGAGGCTTTCCTACAATCAATGTACTAAATTTTGAGCAAAAAAAAAAAAATGGTTCAAAAAGGCTTTTTTAACAGCTTTTAGAGGATTTGAATGGCAGAGCTCTGAGAGGAAACTGTCTCCATCTTCCACTACACACACACTACACAGAACTGAGGCTGTGCAGAACAATCTAGAGCCCATGTGACCTGCAATCCCATGAAGCACTGCAAATTCACTTTGGAACTCAATAACAAGGTGAAGTGATGCGAAGTACATTGATTTCAGTGTTACTTCATCTTAAAATTGGTGGAGAAGTGGTTTGGGGAAGGCAGAGTAACGCAAAGTCATTGTTTTCAATGGACTTCGCGTTCCCCATTATAACGCGAAGTACTCTGCTTCACGTTGCAGAGCACTTCACGGATTCCGCATTACTCCGTGTATCACTTCGTGGAGCGAATTTGGCCCACTTCACCCACCACTACTTCTGAGTCCTAACTATAGTGGCACTGTTGGTGCCACATTAATGAGTTCTTCGCTCTCCTGCATCAGTACTGAACCTGAGTTGACTTACTGTGTAACTTCAGAATATGCTAGTAACTTCTGCTATACTCTCAGGTCCAAATGGGGACAGAAATAATCCATAGCAGTACAAAGAGAAGACTGCCGCTTCCCAATGGATACTGTCCCTGCTCCACAAGGGCCACAGATGATGCAAGCAGATCTATTAAAATTCATTTTTTCACTGTCATCTTGCCCATGCCTGGTGAAGAACAGCTGAACACTGGGGTTTACTGTCTTACTTTCTGTCCTGATTGGAACAGAAATTATTTTTTTTATTATTTTCGTATTTGCTCTTTTTGGCCAGGAAGGTATGCTGAACATGAGCTTGTTTCCAAGTACAACCTGGTGATGAAGTCAACAAGACATAACAAAGAGGTGGTGCTGGTGGTGGCAGAGGGTGAGTTGCAGAAACCAGACTGGCATGGACTAATAAATACTGGATAGTCAAGAAATAGGATGTGTTTTAGATGCTGTTGTTGTCAGATCTTTTCAGTGTAATATAATTTTATGGATAAGTTAACATCATTTTTTTAATTTATTTCTGTCATGATCCTTTCATTATGTGTTTTATAGATTTTGCATCTCATGAAATCAATAAAAATGTACAATGGGAAAAGCCAAAAAAATGGGATGCATTGAGAAAGTACCATGTGTTCTTGGAGCTTGGCAAGGGTAAGGAGGAGGAAAGTGGTTACCCAGAATAGAATAGTCACCTCCATTGTGATGGTAGATAACTTTTGCTTGCTTCCAGGCTTCATGAACTAAGCCCATGTGTAATGAAAGGTTAAAAATCAGTTACAGGGAAGCAAAAGCAGGTGCAGAAAGATACGAAAGTTTGGGGTTGAGCCCATCTGGGCTACGACATCTGTAGGAGTTGAGAGAAAACAGAACTGAGAAGGAAACAGAGGTGGTGGAAAAACAGAGGATAGGAATGGGGGGGAGTAAAGGGGTTAAGAGGAGTGGAGGGGGGAGGGGGAAAAGTGAGCTTGCACAGAAGAAGAAAAAGTGGTTAAAAGAGATAGCTACCTCTAGTAGGAGAGAGGTGGTAGAACTGCCAAGTAAGAGGGTGAGGGTGGGAGACTGCATGTCAGGACTGAAGAGGGTGTGAACAACCTTCCAGAATTTAGAGGGAGAATTAACATTATTCTGGATGTATCAAATAAAATACTTAAATTTAGCCATCCTGGAAGCCTTGGTAGAGGCATTATGGAGTTTGTTGTATCTGATAGTGTCAGCTTGTAAGCCGGTGGCCTTAGGCAGGTGCCAGGCAGAGTCTTTGGCTGCATGCATGAGATGAGCTCAGATGATACCCATGAGTGGTGGGATCCCTTAACATGAGATGTGCAATGCCTGCCTGCCAGTGTAGCAGTAGGGTCACCACTTGTGACACTGATGACTCATGTTCAAGAATGAACATGCAGCATCAGAGGGTCAACCAGGGGGAGGTAAGATAAGCATCCCATGAACAGCTCTCTTCCTCCAAGGGGGATGGTTATGGTTTCCCAGCATGTGAGTGGCACCCAGTGGGGACTGGGTATACACAGGCCAGGACCACACACAAATGCACAGAGGTGATGGAGGATGTCCGCAGGATGTGTGCTGATGTTGTTGCATGTCCACACCTCCTGGATGAAACTCAAGTGAAAATTCCAAGGGCTGGCAGCTTGGTGACACCCCTGGATCTCCACCAGAATTATGCCCCAGATGTAAGCCTCAGCTGGGGTCTCAAGTGGACCTCAGACTCTCACTTCTGGAAGCCCCACCAGAAGGGGCAAGCTGCAGGCATCTCAGCCTGAGCAGCCTGGTAGGGATGCTGGGTGGTAGGTCCAGGTGCCAATAGAGGGGGTTACATCACCACTGGAGACCAAGTGGCTTAAAGATAATAAAAAAAAAAATGAGATTTGCAAAAGGGATCATGTTTGTCCCAAATGGAGGAAAAGCATAACAGGAATTAAGAAAGGGCATAATCAACATCCAAGGATGAGAAGATGAAAGACCAATCAGTGATACGAGGTCAGTTTGGAGTACAGATAGTTTGAGGACCTAAAAGTCCAAAGCTGTATCACTTTTGTAAATGACATAATGACCCAGAGGATCGGGAGTGGAAGCAGGATTTGTAGCAGTACAGTGTGCCAAGTTTGGGAAGGAGCTGTTTGTGCATTGCATTGATGAGGCATGAAACCCCAAACTTTTAAAAGAACTTGCATAAGGACTTGCAGGCCTTCTGACAGATACATTTTCTGCCTCAGTTTCAGAAGGGAGAGTCCAATCAGAATGCAAGGAGGCTAGCATTATTCCAATTTAGAAGAAGGGGCATAGACAGGATATCACCAACTACTGTGTAATAAGTCTTACATCCACAATAGGCAAAATAATGGAAGACATAATAAAAGAAGAAATTGACAAACATATGATCACACAAAACTGAAACAATATTTTACAACATGGTTTTAGGTCAAAAAGGTCATGTTTAAACAATTTAATTAACTTTGTTGAGCCGATTAGTAAGTTTTTAGATGCTGGCCTACCAGTGAATGTACTATTTCTTGATTTCTCAAAAGCATTTGGACACTGTGCCACATTTTTATCTGACTTGAGAAATGAAAAGAACTCAAATTTGACTCCAACATTATTAGCTGAGTAAATTCTTGGTTAAACAGCAGAAGACAAAGAGACTGGGTATCTTTCTGAGTCGGTGTTAGTTACCAGTGGGGTTCTGCAGGGCTCAGTTTTGGGGCTGACACTTTTTACCATTTATATCTCAACAGTGCAAACATCTGACAATGCAAGGATATGCAATTCTGTGGATGAGCAAAATTTGGGACAGTAGTCAATAGTAACAGGGGGCATTAGAGAAGTTCCAGCAAGACATCTAAAACATTGAACAATGGGCACATAAGCATAAACTAAACTTCAGCTTAGATAAATGTAGGGTGATGCACTTGGGCAAAAGAAATACGATGGCCACATACACATTAGATGGCAAACAGGTACATGAAACAAGTGGTTCTGGCAGTACAGCCCAGAGGTTAGAGTAACAAGCTGTGAATGAGCTTGGTACATCCAGCAGACCAGACATTGGTTTGATTCTCACAACCTCCACTTGCATAATGTGTGACTCTGAGCAAGACACTTAACCACCCAGTACTCCCAGGACACCCCTGAAAACAGGCACTTGTGCTTAGTGGGCCTCACCTGGTTACCAAAGACTAAAATAAAAATTAAAACAAAATAAAAAAATAAAACTTTGGCCAGAGCCAATAGGGCTGCAGCTGAGGACTTTGGGGTAAACATTTTTAAAGTTTGTTTTGTAATATTTTTACAACAAATTTTCAACATAGTCTTGTTATGATGCTGCCTCATGAAGAAGGGCAGAGATAATGTTCAACTTCTGGCCTAAAGGTGATTTTGGGCAGGGACTAAAAAATCAGCTTTCAGGACACCAAAACACATTTTGGGCAGGAGTTGAATCATGACAGCTGTCACATTCATGAGGTGCTGTGAAGATATGGCTATGTTATAAATTTGAATTAAAAATATTGAAAATTACTAACATTACAAGACTGCAATTGCAAAATTCAACTTGGACTTAAAACGGTATTGTTTTATTAAATATTTGTACATCAAATTTTTAACATAGCCTTCTTATGACACCACCTCATGAACAGTGGTAGAGAAAATTTTCGGCTCCTGCCTGAAAGGTGATTTCATGCAAAGACAGCAAAAGCACCTTTGGGGTTGTAAAACACACATTTTGGCCAGGATTTGAAAAATGACAGCTGTCACATTCAAGGAGGTGCTGTAAAAACATGGCTATGTTGTGAATTTGGGAGAATAATATTGAAAATTACTAGCGCTACAAGCCTGCATTTGCAAAATTCAACATAGGCACATAACTTTGTTGTTTTTTACGTTCGCTTGCGCGCATGCACAAGGAACGTTTTGGGAGATTAGCACACTTGGAGGTGTGCCTCTCCCATCCAATGCACTGCTCCCTTGAGCAGGCGTGGCGGTCCTGCACCAATGGGTGCAGGAGCTCAGTATGACAGCGGTGTTCCTCTGCTTCAAAGGAAAGCACCGCTGCCATGCTGGCGCCGCCATCACGATGACCCCCTGGCATCCGCTTTGCCTGCCCCTGCGGCGTCACGCCGCCCCCCCTCCACAGCTTTGGTGCCACAAACTTTGTTTGCCGATAGAGTGCCCAATCCCCGTCGGCTCCACAGCCCAAACCATCCTGCTGCCATGCTGGGAGCCCACCCCAGCGTGGCAAACGCCGTTTTGTTTCCGGGCGGGGTGCCCAATCCCCTGTCGGCCCTTGGCCCCCTCAAGATAGTTTGCCGACGGGGTGCCTAATCCCATCGGCTCCCCCCTCCCAGTCATCTTGTGCCATGCTGGGAGCCCACCCCAGTGTGGCAAACGGTCCCACGTCGTCTTTTTTTAAACACCTGTAAAATAAAAACGGTTCCATGGCGCATCTCCCAGCCCCCAACCCGCAACCACCCACTGCGCAACCAGCCTCCCACACCCCCACCCCATACTTACATCCGGACTCTGGCGTGACGATCTTCGGTGGACCGGGAACACGTCTGCACTCTTCAAAGGTGACCGCGAACTGAGGAAATGCTGGTAAGCTGTATAATGGGCTAGATGGGGGGGAGGGTTCAACTTTATTGCATATCTCAGTCATTTTTTGGAATATTTGCACCAAATTTTCAACATGGGGTTTTTGGGACCCCGTCTCATGAATGATGTCACTGTCATTGCGTTATTCAGGCCCGAGGGGTGATTTCACAGACACTGTGCAGTCACTACATGAAATCACCCTTAGGCCTCGAATAACACTATGACAGTGACATCATTCATGAGAAGGGGTCCAAAAAACCCCATGTTGAAAATTTGGTGCAAAAATTCCAAAAAATGACTGTTTTACTAGCGTGCGTTGCACAGTTCCTACACACGCTGTGTGAATTTTCAATATTTTCACTCCAGATTTTCAGCATTACCATTTTATCACACCTTCTTATGAGTTGTATAGCTGTCATTTTTCACATCTCACCCAAAACATGTTTCCGCCCATGGCACAATGGCGCAGTCGGTGTGCGAACTCAATGTATGGGACACATTAAGAAAATCACAGTGACACTGATCATGAGCAGAGGTCTTAAAATGGCTGTGCTGAAAATTTGGTGAAAAAATTCCTAAAAATTACTGTTTTATGAGTCTGCGTTGCGCAGTTCCTACGCACGCTCGTAAGTTTGCGAATTTTCAATATTTTCACTCCAGATTTTCAACATTGCCATTTTACCATGCCTCCTTATGAGCGCTGCAGCTGTCATTTTTCACATCTTGCCCAAAATGTGTTTCCGCCCATGTAGTGCACAATGGCACAGTCGGTGTGTGAACTCAGTGTATGGGACACATTAAGAAAATCACAGTGTCACTGTTCATGAGCAGAGATCTTAAAATGGCTATGTTGAAAATTTGGTGAAAAAATTCCTACAAATAACGCTATTTCTGGCGTGCGTTGTGCAGTTCCTACACCGCGCTTCGTAAAGTTTGCAATTTCAATATTTTCACTCCAGATTTTCAGCATTGCCATTTTACCACACCTCCTTATGAGCAGTACAGCTGTCATTTTTCACATCCTGCCCAAAACGTCTTTCCGCCCATGTGGTGCACAATGGCGCAGTCGGTGTGCGAAATCAATGTATGGGACACAGTAAGAAAATCACAGTGACACTGTTCATTAGCAGAGGTTTTAAAATGGCAATGTTGAAAATTTGGTGAAAAAATTCCTAAAAATGACTGTTTTACGAGCATGCGTTGCACAGTTCCCACGCATGCTCGTAGGTTTGCGAATTTTAATATTTCCACTCCAGATTTTCAACATTGGCATTTTACCACACTTCCTTATGAGCAGTACAGCTGTCATTTTTCACATCCTGCCCAAAACGTGTTTCCGCCTATGTAGAGCACAATGGGGGTAACAAAAAGGTCATGCTGAAAATTTATTGTTCAAATACCAGCAATCGCACAGGGCATTAGGGTACAGCACCATGCATGCCAAACACCACTGCAAATACCTGCAAGTGAACGTTCGGCATTGACAAATGCTTAATATTTTTACACCAAATTTTCAACATAGCCTTTTTACGACCACACCTCATGATCAAGGGCAGAGAAAATATTCAATTGCTGCCTGAAAGATGATTTCACACAGGGACTGCAAAATCACCTTTCGGGACAGATTTGCTTAATGTCAGTTCAACTGTTCATGAGGTCTGGTCCCAAAAAAGGCATGTAGAAAATCTGGGCCAAAAATATGTAGAAATGCCCAATGTATGGCACTAAGTCCAAAACCCCATTGAAATACATTGAATCACATACCTTTCTTCAGTTCGTGGTCCAGCTTGAAAGAGTGAAGACGTGTCTGCGATCCAGAGAGGATTATGGTGTTGGACTCATGATTGGTAAGTAAGGGCTTGAGGGGGGAGTGGGTGCTGAGTGGAAGGGTCAGGTGGGGGACTCCACCAGCCACAAGAGACATCGATGGACGGTTTTATGTTACAGGTTAAAAAAACAAAAAGTGGATTCCTGCACTGAGGGATTGGGCACCCCAAGTGCAACTATTTCAAAAAAACAAAACGGAGCAGATTTCTGCTCTGGGGAATTGGGCACCTCTCACAGTGCCACTATTTAAAAAAAAAGATCATGCCACTGGGGATTGGGCACCCCCAGTTTCAATGTGCGGATTTCTGCACTAAAACTTTATAGACCATCTATTATCAGATGCAAAATACTAAAAAAAACTTAAAGGTGACCCAACAAATGTGTTCCATGAAGATCTGGAGCCATTGGAATGTGCAGAAAGGGAAGGATGCATCACTAAGGATGAGTTCTGAAATATTTGGAATGATAGTCCTATAATCATTACCATATACATCCTTACCGAAATACACAACAATCTCCAAAATCCTGCAGGATGACCCATAGTCTCTGGGATTCATTCACTGACAACCTCTCTAAATTCCTTGATTTATTATTAAAAGAGAATGTTGTCACTTTGTAATCTTCCTTACATGACACGCTGCATTTACCGAGAATTTCAAACAGTTCCAATGGTTAGAGACAACATTTTCCAGGGCATAGATGTAGAGTCTTTATATATGTCTATAGCACATGGAGATGGGATCAGGGCATGCCAGTGTTTTTTACAAAAAAAAAACAAAAAAAAAAAACAAGTGGAGACAGGTTGCCCATTAACTTCACACTGAAGCACTCAGAAAAATGATCCTGACACTGGGATTGGCACCCCAGTGTCACCTATATGTTTCTGGGGGGCAAGATGGATATAAATAATTTATAAATCATTTTATCAGCAGTCATGGTGGAATTCACACAATCTGCTGTTACCAAGATAGGCGCTGAGCACTATTGTACATGCGGTAGTAGTCACACATGCACAATATCATTTGGTGACCATGACTGGTGTTTTTTTTTCAAAATTACAGCTATCCCCCACCTGACCCTCCATGTCAGCACCCCCCCCCACACACACACACAGAAGCATAAAAGTGACACTGGGGGTGCCCAGTCCCCCAATGTCATGATCAGGACTGTCATTTTTTTATCAAGAACAAAAGTGCTTTGCTAGCGGACTGCTCCACAGATGCAGAGGTGACTGTGATGCATGTCCAACAAGTTGTACAATCAAAAAGAATGCAAAGAATGCAGAGTCCTTTTTCTGAAACCAAAAGGATTGCAGGGCTTCGCCTACTGCAGCCCTAAAAAGGATCTGGGAGTAATTGTCATGAATGATTTACCATCTGCTGGGCAGTATAGAGAGGCAGTAGGAAGGAGTAATAGGATAGTGGGCCATATTAAGCACAACATACGGAGTAGGGATAAGGAAGTTTTAATCCCGCTGTACAAGACCCTAGTAAGCTGCATCTTGAATATTATGTGCAATTCTGGGCACCATATACTAAAAGCAACATAAGGAAAGGGAAAGGGGAAATTGTTTAACCAGGAAAGGCACACTAAACTGAAGCTTGTTTCCCGGTGTGATCTGGGAGCACAAGGAAGTTAAATGACTTGCTCAGAATCACACAGCATGCAAGTGCTCAATGACTAATAGAACATATGAGGAGAGATTGACAGACCTGGGCTTATACTCTTTAGAGAATAGAAGATTCAGGGGAAATATGTGCTTAGTATACAATGCCTTTCAAGCTGCTGGCCTTTTTGAATGCTTAAGGCTAGAAAGGAAGTTGACAGACAGAGAAACCATGCTGCATAAACTTCAAATAAGAGGCAATCTATTTAGAACAAATAAAAGAAAAGCTTGGCTTAATCAGAGTTGTGGGCCCTTGGAATGGTTTATTGTCAGAAGTAATTCAAAGTAACTCCTTGAAAACATTCAAAACAGCTTTGACCAAATACTTGGGAGACAAAACTATCCACTATACTATTTTAACTGAGTGAGTCATAAAGGCCTATGTATCTTTCTATGATTCTATGAAAAAGAAAGGTGATGATCTAACCAAACACCAAGCAGCTTGATGGGGGGGCATTTTATCAAAGGGGGAGCCATCCATCATCTTATTGCTAAGATCAATTACTCAGATATGTATGGTATACACAGTACTTTTTCTCCTCTGTTTAATGGCCAGGTAACTATATTGATTGCATCTGTATTGTTATGTCTTGTTTTTTCTCTCACTGGACATGGCACCTTTGTAAAAGAGCTCCCAGCTCAAAGGTGTATTGTAATCTGAGATCTTAATAATAAATATATAAATAAATCCAGAGACTTGAAGACTGGGGCACTTTTGAGCTTTGCAAGTCCTTGTTTACTAGAAAAGGTTATGAAGTTATGTAGCACTGAGAGAAGGCTTTTCAGAGAAGAACTAATGCTTGATGCCATCATAATCGCACTGGAGCACCACTTCTGATTGAGAGGTCAAGGAACTGGGTGCAAAACACATAGTGACATCCACGTACACTTGGACATATACAGAAACACAGACTGAGAGTAGGTCATTCAAGAGGAGCAAGAAAAGGCTGCAACCCAGGATCAAGCCCTGTGTGATACTTTACCAGCCTGAAAGGGGTATATTGTAGGCAGTCACCAATGAGAACTGACTGGTGCTGGTTGGATAATTAAGAGCACAACCATCTGACCGAGAGATGAGCTAATCTAGCCAATGTACGGTTTTCAAGCGGGATAGGTTGGGCAACAGTATGGAAGGCCTAATCAAGGTCAACAGTGATAGCTGATGTACACAGGCTCTGATATATCCCATTAAGATAATATCACTTAAACCATAGAAAAGAAGAGAGTGGAGTGAAACTTACAAAAGCTTGACTGGAAGAGACAGAGTAAGGAGGATGAGGAGGAGTACAGAAAGGAAAAGGGTTGGCAAAGCACTAATACAGTATTTATGGTACTTTCATAAAAGCAGGCAGAAAAGAATTAAGTCTCACTCAGACCTTTTCTACAAACTTTAGGAAATGACATAGAAAAAAAGCTCTACAGAAATCCATAGTGTAACTGAAACAACTTTTCTGTACAGTTCCTGGGAGACTAATCCTGCCCCCTTTATGGACATAATTAGTGTACATTCTTGAGAACCTAAGATTGGTTAAAAGGATCCTGCTGTGGGATTCAAACCCAAGTCTCCAGCTCAGTAATTCAGTTCTCTAACCTCCAGACAAAACTGCTTGTATGGAAATTTTCCATAGAAAAGAAATGTGAGCTTAACTGAGGATGATGAGGATTATTTGACTGAAAGCCAATCATTTTAATGATCACAAAACAAGTATTCCGAGATACAATTTTAAATGTAATTACTAGTAAACATCTATATGACTATAATCTCTTCGACTTTACTGTCTTATTAAATACATAGGGCTTGCTTTTCAAAGGCCCTCCGGCATACACATGATGACTTGCATCACAATTTTAGCACAATTGTTCTAACTGTGTCAAAAAAGTTAGACTTGCTTACTGTGTGAGTCTTAGCAAGTCACTTAACCGCGCCAGTGCTCCTGAGTCACCCTAAAAATAGGCATTTTGCCTAGTGGGCCTTACCTGGTTACCAAAGAATGAAAGAAAGAAAGTGCCACAAGCTGTACTCTGAAAATGAAACATGCATCTTATTTTGCCATAAAACTGGTGAGCTGTTGCACGTGCACAAGGTGTTTGACGATAGCAATACCAAATTTAGGCACATTTATTGTGATGCAGGTACAGCTTAAGTTGGGAATTGTACCTGCATCAAGACATTTGAAAATCCAGTGCTGGGTGTGCAAACTCTTTAACTAATAAAGCTGCAAACATTGACCTCATGTCCGTAAATCTCTGCCTGCTAATCTCACTGTCTGCAAACTGAAAAAACTGCTCCACTGATCTAGTAATTGTTAACAAATAACTACATCTAAACTGTGCATAACTATGCAATCATGGTTTGTTAATGTGACCCGAGCCCCATGATAAAACTACACTTTTATGGTTAACAAAACTGTATAGCTGCCCAGAGCTGTTAGCCAAGCAATTAGAATTTTTTTCAACTACTGTTATAACAACAGTTACAGTATATGCATGTTCAAACAGTGCATTCATGCATTACAAAGAGGATAATGGATAGCCAACAAAGAATAACCATGCTGTAATCGCATCTAGAGGTTTCCATGACAACTAGGTAAACCTCGAGAGTGCAGCTCGAGAGGTTTACAGTTGTCATGGAAACCTCGAGATGCGATTTCAGTGAGGTTATTGTCTGTTTGCCATCCATTAGCTTTTATAGTGTATGGGGCTAAATACACTATAAATACTAATGGTTTTCAATACCCTTTTCATTCAGTTAGCTTTGTTTAACTAAGCATGAGTTTGCAACCAGATTGTGGTCTTACCTGATGTAGATAGAACAGAACTCGGACATAAACTCTTAATTTAATAAACACAAACACCGCTTTATGACCTAAACTACTAAAAAAAAGGGCCGGCCCGGTGGCGCTGAGGGTTGAGGCGCTGGATGCCACACCTCGCTCGCCGTGACCGGTTCGATAACGGACCTGGGGAGCCGGGGCTGAGGGGAGGATCAAGCGTCCCTACAGATGCTCTCCTCCCTCAGGGTGGGATACCTGGGACAGCGCAGCATCCGTCATTCCGTAAAGAGTACGGTGGAAGCACTGATTCCTGAAGGACGGGCAACTCCAACAGGGGTGGGGAGGGCGTTGCCTGCCCGCGCTGCGAGAGCCAGATGTGCGTCAGCACGTAACCTCTCGGGACTCAGTCCCAGCGCCCGGCGCGCCCCAGGACGGGACCAACAGACAAGAGGAAAATTCACCTCGCGTCCTGGATGACGGCCTCCGCTCAGACCACCATACCAGACAAGACCCACTGTGCAGGGAAGGAGAGGAGGCACTCTAGGGGCAGATCCAGGGATGGCTAAGAGCATTGAGAGGCCCGAAGGAGTAGGACCAAGAGGGTAGAAAAAATCCAGGAGGGAGAAAAAAGAAAGTATAAAAAAAAAAAAATAAACTACTAAAAAAAAAACCAGAATACACAACATTTTTCAACAGAGGTTGGCTGTAAAGTTCTGGTTAGCTGTCTCGGGAGTCACATATTGCCTGGGAGTATTGACATTACAGCCTCAGCTTCACGGCTATTAAGCATCCATTTTGTTCGCACTCATGAGGGGTTGTGGAGGTCAGTGGGAGGTAGCGTGCACCCAGTCTGTCTGGACGGATTTAAGCCGACCAGAATTCATGGACATTGTGAAGATTGTCCAGACTTTGTGCCCAACCCGTTGTAGTTTGGATCCGGGCTCTACCTCCCTTCTGGTGGGATGTGTAGATGTTGTCTGCCTGATCCTAGCTGAAATTGTATGGAGATCCTTGGAGAAGAGAATCTTTCCGGATCCTTTACAGGAGGTGGTCATTCGACCACTCCTTAGAAAAACCTCCTTGGGATCCCATCGATCCAGCTAACTACTGACCTGTCTCTAACCTTCCCTTTGTGGGGAAGGTTATTGAGAAGTAGTTGCACTGCAACTGGACAATCATTTGGTAACTCACAATGTCTATGAAGCCCTCCAGTCTAGTTTCAGAAAGAGGCATAGTATGGAGACTGCCATTGTCCGGGTATTAAATGACCTAATGGTGAGAGATTGAAAGACTCGTACCATCTTGGTCCTTCTCGATCTCTCAACAGCTTTTGACACTGTGGACCATGAGGTGCTTTTGGAAACCCTGCGGTTCCTTTGTGGACTGTCAGGTACAGTCCTCAAATGGTTTTGATCCTTCCTCGTAGGCAGGTTTCAGAGGGTGGTCACTGGAATTTATTCCTCTGATGCCCTCCACTGTCCTGCGGGGCGCTGCAGGGCTCCATATTGGCACCCATGCTGTTCGCAGTGTATATGCTGCCATTGGGAGATATCATTAGGCATTACAGCTTGAGTTTTCACTGCTATGCAGATGATACTCAGCTGTATATGTCCTTTGTGCCTGGACAGGTTGATGCGATCTCTATGCTAAATAGTTGCCTCTCTGAGATCAAAGTCTGGATGAGCATGAGTTGGCTGAGACCGAATCCAGATAAGACTGAGGTGTTGGTTGTGGATCCAGGCTGCCCGGGGGAGGGTCTTGGTGCTGGGCACGTGTCGGGCCTTTGGCTTGATGGTGTCCAGCTCATTACCTCAGATTGGGTGTGTAACCTGGCCGTTGTTTTTGATGATAGTTTGACTCTGAAGTCTCAGGTGTCAGCTGTGGTCAAATCCTCATTTTACCATCTGAGGAACATTGCCCAGGTGGAACATCTGATTCCCCCGGGCAACCTTCCAGCATTGATCCACGCCTTCATTATTACCCGTCTTGACTAATGCAATGCCCTCTACCTAGGGCTGTCTGGGGTTGATATCCACTGCTTGCAGCTGGTGCAGAACACTGTGGCCAGGCTGTTGACTGGTACCTCTAGGACCAGTCACATTACGCCTGTGCTGCGTGAACTGCACTGGCTGCCAGTTCAGTGGTGGATCACATGTAAGGTAGGTTTGCTTACCTTTAAAGCCCTACAAGAACAGGGACCTGACTACCTTAATGATCTCCTGATTCTCTACTCCCCCAATCGCCCTCTCCGATCCACCAATGAGGGATTGCTAGAGATTCCCAGGGTTCATCTTAAAACATCTGGAGCATGTGCTTTTTCATTTGCAGCACCGACCCTGTGGAATTCTCTACCTCGTCGGTTAAGAGAATGCCTGACCATCAGCAGTTTTAAATCTATGCTGAAAATGCATTTATTTTCTTTGGCCTTCCCAGATTAATGAATCGATTTTAAATAAATTTTACTGTCTGTTTTTATATTGCAATTTATAATTTGTACAGTGCCTTGATTTTGAAAGGTGCTATAAAAATAAAGATTGATGATGATGAGATTCTCCACAGCAATCCAGACTACAAGCAGGTAACTAGGAGGGAATCACCATAGCAATTGCCATTCTACAAGCAGAACTCTGGTTGTGGGCACCATTCTACTTTGCTATGGTATTGCTACTGTATGGTGTAGTGAGGCACGGTTAACAAGACGCTGACATCACAGCAATACCATAACAAGAGAATAAACTTACTGAATTCAGCACATAATAGGGGCTTCCCATACATTACATACATATACTTACATACACACATAGTTATATACATGCATCCATGCGTAAATATTTTCATCCACACAAACATATTCAAAAAGGCACCATAGGTCCTCTCTGCACTGCTAGCCCCGCTGGGCTATAAAAGTAAGGCCCATTTTTCTGTGGGATTCAGGCTGCGCTCTTAGCTCATTGGAGCTGGAGGAGGACGAAACTGCACAAAGCTGCAGTTTATCTACTTTTGGGCTAAAGCTGCAAGAAACTGGAGCTCCTCAGGGCTCAATCTGATTTTATTTAAGGACTTGTGTCAGTCGGGGCTCCCGACTTGAATCTCTGGCGACTAACTTTAAATTTTCAAAAAGGCACCAAAGTGCTCTCTGCACTGCTAGCCCCACTGGGCTATAAAAGTAAGGGCTATTTTCTGTGGGATTCAGGCTGCGCTCTCAGCTCATTGGAGCTGGGGGAGGACGAAACTGCACAAAGCTGCAGTTTATCTACTTTTGGGCTAAAGCTGCAAGAAACTGGAGCTCCTCAGGGCTCAATCTGATTTTATTTAAGGACTTGTGTCAGTCGGGGCTCCCGACTTGAATCTCTGGCGACTAACTTTAAATTTTCAAAAAGGCACCAAAGTGCTCTCTGCACTGCTAGCCCCACTGGGCTATAAAAGTAAGGGCTATTTTCTGTGGGATTCAGGCTGCGCTCTCAGCTCATTGGAGCTGGGGGAGGACGAAACTGCACAAAGCTGCAGTTTATCTACTTTTGGGCTAAAGCTGCAAGAAACTGGAGCTCCTCAGGGCTCAATCTGATTTTATTTAAGGACTTGTGCCAGTCAGGGCTCCTGTCTTGAATCTCTGGGGACTTATGAAAATTCCCACCCACCCACCTCACTCCTTCCTCCCACTAAATGCGGTCTAGCCCCTCCCACTCTCCTGGTGGGTCTATTATTATATTTATCTCGGCTAGGTGAAACTCCTTCCTGTCCCTTCTCTCAGCTGACCCCTAGTGGAGATCACTATGAACTGTCTCTCTTCACCTTTGCAGTGTCAGTGGCTCAGTAGGTAGCACCCTCGCCTCTGAGGCCGGGAGATCAGAGGGCTGTGGGTTCAGTTCCCACATCTGGCACTTGGGTTAATATCCTAGTACTGACACTGTAGTGCAGCATGAGAGGGGTGCTGCACTTCTGAGGTGCCATCTTTCAGATGAGATGTTAAACCGAGGTCCCATCTGCCTGGATTGGTGGTAGATCAGGTGGATGTTAAAGATCCCATGGCACTTCTCGAAAAGAGTAGGGGAATTTTTTATTATAATCCAAACATTACATATACAGTAAAAAACAGTGCATATGCATCTACATATTTGCAATTCCAAAATAATATTACATGTTCTTTTAATTCATATTATCATCTTCCACTCCCTTTTTTTTTTCCCTAAATTTCTACCCCACCAATCTAGTCAAGCAAGAAATCAAAACTTTCCCAATGAGATTTCCATTTCCTTATAGAAATTGTGCTCTTTTCTATAAACATTAATTTCCTGATCTCGGATTCTATTATCATAATCAAATTAAAAGGGCTTAGAAACTGCTGTTGCAAAACTAATCTACATCTACTAATCCATAACCAATATAAAAATAATACATGAATTACCTGTAAGAAGCTATATCTATCCTTACTATATTCTTTATCAAAAAACCCATAATACAAACACTCTTGTTGGTGGGAGTATTAACTTTCTTCCACCTTTCTTTAAGAACATCCCAAAATTGTCTCGTGATACCAACAATCATAATATAAATGATCAATTGTCTCTAATTGCATAATACAGTTATCTCTTGACAATATCTTTCCTGGGAAGATTTATGTTTCTGATTATTTCAACATTAATCTTGCTATGAACTCCCAACCATAAAGTGTCCCACATCTGTTCAGAAATGCGGGTATTTGTTAAATAGTTACCTAAACCACGAGATACCTTCTCAGATAGGTGATTAAAAGGGACTTCTGAAAAAAAGGAACTCATAATAAAACTATACATTCCTTTCCTATTCATTTTGTTAACTAACAACCAGCTTACATCCCATTTTTTAACATAATCAAATGCCGACCTCCATTTATTTTGTAAAGGGGGTCTTCTTTTATTAAAGTGCACAAAACATCCCTCCTCCCATTCTTTCAAAATGCCCTTTAAGTAAAGGGTTATTAAACTAACCCAAATTTGAGAAATATTTTGAACCACAGGGATCAAATTTCTGTATACAAAAATGGTAAAGAAGAACACAATTGGGTTTATCATCCCCAACCCACCTTCCTTAATCCCCAGATACAATATATTCCTTTTGATAGGGTTTAAATGGCTACCCCATATACCACTAAAAAAACATCTCATCAAAGGAGTTTCCAGCTTTTTAGGGATAAAAAAAATATTGCTTATAAACAAAAAGATAGGGATGAGATAAGTTTTAATCAGATAAATCCGTTTCTTCTTAGCCAATCTGTGTTTGTTCCATGAAGACACTTTTAAGTTAGCTTCCTTTAAGGCTTCTTGCCAGTTATCCCAGTCGCTATTTTTACCCCCAAAAAAATACCCAGAATTTTATATGGTGATTGCTCAATTTTGAATCTCCCACTTTAGCCTGATTCTCAGGGAATCCTGAAATAGCTACACATTTAGTTTTCTCCTCGTTTATTTTGGCCCCTATGGTTCTCCCTACATTTTTAAGTAGCTCATATGCTACTTCTATAGCCTCACCATTTGGTAACACTAAACAAATATCGTCTGCATAAACTACTAATTTAGGTAGATTAATATCGTGTATTACTATAGGTCTTATTAAAGGGGACCTGCATATAATCCTCACTACCGGATCTAAGGCAAATACATATAAAATAGGGCTAAGCGGGCATCCTTGTCTAACTCCTTTTAACATACTCTGAGGTTTACCTGTCCACCCATTCTCGAGGGGGATGACCGTAGCTAAAGAATAACATAATTGTACCCAATTCACAAATTGGGTAGGTATCCCATAGGCTTTCAAACATTCCCATAGGTAATCATGGGACACTTCATCAAATGCTTTCGATTGGTCTATACTAACCAAATATCCCTCTAATTTATCAGCGGTGTCATTACCTGCAGACATAATCTCTCTGATTAAAATTAAGGCATCAGTCAAATGTCTCCCAGGTACTGCACAAAACTGCTGTGCGTGTATGCATTTCTGTGTCAGCGAAGACAATCTATTCCCCAAAAGTTTAATAAAGATCTTAAAATCTACATTTAGGAGGGTTAAGGGTATCCAGTTTTTGATATCCATTTTATCACCTTTTTTAAAAAGGAAAATAAGTAGACCCTCGTACATCTGAGTAGGTAACAACATATCCTCCAAAAAGGAATTATACACCTTTAATAATTCTTTTGGCATTAAATCCCACAGAATTTTATATATTTCACCTGGTAAACCATCAGAACCAGGTGCAGTGTTTTTCTTCAGAGTAGATATCGCCTTACTCATTTCTGCCTCAGTAAAGGCCTCTAACATTTTATTTTTAGTTTTAGAATCTATTTTAGGTATATTTGCAGCTTCCAATAAATGTGGTATAAAATTGGAAGACGGTCCCGCAGTCCCAAAAGTGCTTAACACCTGTTCATCTAAAAAATCCATTATTCCCTTATTATCAGAAATCAAAACCCCTTCTTTTTCCCGCAACCCCAAAAATAGCCGCTTATTCGATCTGGTTTGACATGCTAAGAAAGGGTTCACCTGTGTAGATTTCCCTAATGTCCCAAACTTCTGTTCTTGACTTAAAGATTTCATTCGATCATACTGTAAATATGACATCTGTATCTTTATCTGATTTATTTCTTTAGATAAATCCTCATCCTTTTCATGTTGGGAAGATAGTAAACATTGTAATGACCTCCTTAACTTCATATAATTCCTGTTTCTCTGGCCCGCCATTGCTCTACCTTTATATTGAAAATAGCCAATCAGGCATCTTTTTAGAGATCCCCACCAACTTCTTAAATCCTCATGTAAACCCATCGTAGAAATTTGATCTTTTATTATTATGCTTATATCTGATATAACTGTAGTTTCTTTTAAACTTAAAATATTGAGCTTCCAAACCCCTGGCCCATGTTCTCTATTTTGCTGGTCATTCACCTTAATTCCTATTAATATATGATCTGATGTTTCTACAGGTATATAAATTAATCCATCTATTTGTAACTTCTCTGGTGCAAATATAAAATCAATTCAAGAAGTTAATTTCCCTTTAAAAAAGGTAGGTTTGTTTAATCTCTTCCCATCGTTGTGTGTGTCTTTTAACCCTGCCTGAGACAAAATAGAAGATAAACAAACTTTGTCACAGTACTGCTTCCCATATTCTTTCTTCTGTTCAAAATTAATATTAAAATCCCGGCCCAAAATTAACACCCCTTTTTTATACAAAAATGGTCGAATTTTGTACAAAAGTTCAATTCTTGCAGACTTCACCTGCGGTCCATACACAGTAATTATGTGGCAAGGGATGCTTTTGATCTTCACATCGATCATTAAAGCTCTACCTGGCTCTATTTCAACCATCCAGATTAAACTTACTTCAAAGGTGTTAAAGCATATCCCCAAACCACTACATAAATCCTCACCTAAAGACCAAAAGGACGTACCCCACCTCCATTGATTTCTAGCTTCCTCTATCTCTGCTAAAGTATACAATCGAGTATCTTGTAAAAGATATACATCATATTTAAATGACGAAAGTATGCCAAAAGTTGTCATACGTCTTATATATGATCTAATACTGTTCACATTTAAAGAAGCAAACGTCAAAGAAGAAGAAGCTTTAAGGAGGTGGTTTAGGAGGTTTATTACTAGACCTAGTTACCCTCTTAACCACCTTCAAAACCTTTTGCCTACCAGGACACCCAGAAACGGGTTTAGAAGCTTCTACCCCAGATCCATTAGGATTTTGGTCTGAAATTGGGAAACTTCCTTCCATTTGCTCTCCCCAACTTGCTAAAATTGAATATCTATTCGATAAAGGCAGAGGAGACTTGGAGGGGTCTCTGAAACTAACATTTTCTCCCACTGTTTCTTTTCCCTGTTGACTTTTTTTCTCCTTTATATTATCAGGGACACTCTGCTCATTGCTTAACTGCCTCATAGGTCGAATAGGTGATCCATGGGGGGTAACAAAGGGGGAGGACATATCTTCGCTGCCTAATCCCGCACTCGGGTCTAAAGGACCTCCCTGTGGTATCGTAATACCATTCCCCTCCAATCTTGTTCTTATGCTGGGTCTTCTTCCACTTCTGTTGCCCCCCCTCTTCCCCTTCCCCTTAATTTCTCTCCTCCCCTTGTCCCTAGTTCGTTGTCCCCTATTTCTGTCTGAGAATTGCGAGCTTGTGTTAGCAAATGCTCTTGGTCTGAAGTCTCATTTGTTTCTACATACTTCCATGCACAGTCAGCAAAAACATGGTCATTTTTGTTACACAGGCTACATACAGGGGGGCTTGTACATTCTGACATTAAATGGCCTAACATTCCACAGTGAAAACATCGAACTTGTTTACAGGCTGTATTCAAATGGGACAATGACCCACATTTAAAACAACTTTGGGTTGACCTGCGTAAAATACAATGCCCCTGTCCCTACCCAGATAGAAAGAGCTAGGCAAGTGCTGTATACCTTCAGCGTCATGAATTAATCTGACGCGAAAAGTCCACCCTCCAGTCCAAAAACCATTCGTATCCAAAATTGGACGAGGTTTATCTTGCACATAGCATTTCTTTTCTAACCAGAACATAATGTCCGATATGTTCACCCCTTCATTTTGAAATAAAATTGTCACAGTTTTAACAGTTGGTTTAGTTATTGGGATTGCTTGAAAATCTTTCCATTTCTCCTTGCCTTGCAGATTATAATAAAGTCTCCAAAACTTATCCAAAGACATTTCTGTGCAAAAACTAACATCATAATAGCGATCCCTTGGGGGGTGAATTAATGCATATACTTCATTTGGTGAAAAGGACATGGAGTCAATTAACAAACTTTTGCCTACCCAAATACGATCAGGGGCTATTGCCAGCTGCCCAATGTATCTCAGTCTTACCAGGAATCTGCGCTTAGCCGACTCCACAGGTTTCCTAAAAAGTCCAGCATAAGTCTTCACCGGTTCTTCTCCTGCATTTTCCTCATTTACTGGTTCATTATTCTCTTCCTCTCTCAACTGTTGTAGGGCTTCCTCTGAAAGTGCAGGTTCAATTCTGCTCACAGGTGTAGAAAGAAACGCTGACTCCAAACACACAGGGTCATCTATTACACATATCTCTAATCCCTCTGTGGCGTCTTGCGTCTCTAAAAAACCACTGGCCTCAGTTTGGGAACGCGCATCCTCATTTTGTTCTTTTTGGCACTTTGGATTTTGATAATAGTCCACAAATTTTTCTTTATTTTTAATTCCTAAAGACGATGCATTACTCGTTCCCGGGATTGGAATTAATGGGTCCGGGACCCACTTGTTACCATCCCACATCCAACCCGCTTTCACTAGTGCATCTCCAGGTGACCAAGGCTCAAGAGGTCTCAAATTCTTCAATTTCTGTGTTAGTCCAGACATTTTCCTGATACCAGGATTTATATCTTCTTCATTTTCTGTGCGCTGTTCAAAGCGCTTACCTCCCTCATAATTCAGACTTACTGGAGAACGTTTCCTTTTGTTTCTTTCAACTTTAAGTTTCTGTTGACAAGATTGATAATCTTTTTCAGCCATTGAGATTAAATCCAACCGGTATTGCTTTTCCTTTTTTAACTCTTCTGTTAAAACCAATTCATCTTTTCCCTCAATGTCCGTATTATTATCATCCGCAATTAAAGTTTCCTTACACATTTGGTTTATCTCTGTCTCCTGGCTTTGTAGTTCTTTATTCCCTCAACTGTGTTTTCCAAACAGGTTGGGTCAGCGTCTCACACCTTCCTCTTGAGCTCCTCCGACTGACTGGGCTCTTCCATGTCCTCGACGGACAGCACCACCCCGAAAAGAGTAGGGGAATTTCCCCGGTGTCCTGGCCAAATTTCCCTCATTCACTAAAAATACCACCAACAGCTTAATCTGGTTCAAAGTCAGTTGGCTTTCATCTGTATCCCCTTCCCCTGGGTTGTGCCTGAAAATAGGCAGAATTTGTCTAGTGCACTTACCCGGTCAACAAAAACTAAATAAAATAAAAATAAATAAAATAATCTGTTACATGTTATGCCTAGTTGTGATCTGATCTCTGCCTGCTAAGTATCTCTATTCTGCTGACTAGTTCCTCCTACTCACAGATTTTATCCACCACCACTGCTTATCTGCCAGGTTGTAGCTACCCACACGTTGCAATACTGCTGTGCAGCTGTTATGTGCCCTATCTGTACTTGACCCCCCCCTACTTCCAGTCTGGGCTTACTGGCCTAGTGTAACATCTGAATCCTCTCATTTCAGCATGCCTCCCCCCAAGTGGCAGAATGCAAAGGGCCTAAAGATTGCCCACCTTAATATCCGCAGCTTTCTCGATAACCTCCCAGACCTAATGGCCTGGGTCACCCACTACAATCCGGACATCCTGGGGATCTCTGAAACCTAACTTAAACCAGCCCATCCTGATTCTGTCTGTGCCCTCCCAGGCTACCTTGTGATCAGACAGGACAGAGAGGGAACCAAACGGGGGGGGGGACTACTGCTCTACTATAAACCTCACCTAATAGTGTCTGTCATACCTCCCCCCCTCCCTCCCCCTCTGGCGAGTTCCTGCATGCCCTTTTTATATTGGGTGACACAAAGAAGTTCCACCTGGCCAGAATTTACAACCCACTCAAAGGTGGTGTACATGGCCTCTCGCACCTCCTTGACTGCCTCAGTCCCAAGGTGGGGACAAATAAACTCATGGTGTTTGGGGATTTTAACCTAAACTGGCTGAGTGGCAATGCCAAAGTCTACGAACCCCTTCTGTCCAGTCTCGCCCTAGGTCAGCTTATCACTGAGCCCACTAGACCCTCCTCCTCTGGGGTGCAGGACACTCCTAGACTGGATGTTGAGCAATAGGCCTGACAGTAACTCAGTTTCTGGCCTCTTCCCTGATTCCGTCTCTGACCATTCCCCCACCTTCTGCATCTGGAAGGTCCCTTCCCCCGGTTCCCCCCAAAAGTCATTCAGATGAGGGACTGTTCAAAATTTGACTACAACAACTTCCTTACCGACCTCCGCAGAACAGACTGGTCCCTGGTCTATGCAGAACGTGACCCCTCTACTGCTCTTGACTGCTTCCTAGCCTTATTTGCCCCATTACAAGACAGACATGCCCCACTCATAAAAAGAAGAGTGAAGGAGACTGTCACCAAATGGTTACAAGGGGACCTGTTTGCCCTGATGAAGCTTAGGGACAAAAGCTGGCTAAAATGCAAGGACTCAGGGGACAGATCTGACCTTGAGGCTTACAGGCAGCTCAGAAACTCCTATAAATGGGCAATTCACACGATCAAGAGTGGGTTCTGCAAATTCTCCCTTGACACGTCTGCCAAGAACTCTAGGAGTTTCTGGCACACCATCAAGCATACCATTAATTGTCCTGCCTGCCCCCAGGTCTCTGACCTGCAAATCGATGGAGTCAGCTGTAACAATGCCCTAACCATAGCCAATGCCTTCAACGTCCAGTTCTCTGACCTGTCTGACCTCACCTCCACACCTTCAGCTACAAAATAATCTGGGTCCCACTTCTGGCACTGCGTCCCATCCTCCCCCGCTTTCTACTTCAAGTCTGTCTCCTGCACTGAGACACGGAAGCTCCTTGCTGGTCTCTCCCCTCACTCTGGTGCTGGGCATGCTGGTGCTGATGAAGCTTAGGAACAAAAGCTGGCTAAAATGCAAGGACTATAGAGCCCCCTCCCTGTACAACTCCCTACCTGCTGGTATCACAAATGCTCCCTCACTCGCCAGCTTCAAGAACTATCTAAAAAACCACTTGCTCGTCTCACACTCCTGCCACTGCCCCAATCACCCTTCTGTCTGCCCCTTCCTTGTTTGATATGCTTATAAAAAAACGTTTAAACTGACAATGGTGTTATGATACTCATTCACCTGCAATTGTGACATTGCCATTGTTAATTTCTGTTGCTGACTGTCTTGCCTTGCCTTCTACATGCCTTTGTCTTACTACTGTACAGTATTTTGGTTTACCTCATGTATGTTTGTTCTGTCTGCCTTCGACGAGGTACCTTTGTAAACGAGCCTCTGGCTCAAAGGTTTTTAAACTGATGTCATAATAAGTAAAATAAATAAATAAATAAAATGACAACCTTGAGCCAAAATTACTCAACCTGGAAGCCCCCCTCATTGCCCAGCCTATCTTCCACATTCTCAACTCCTCTCTCATATCTGGGGCCATCCCTGCCATATGGAAGGTGGCTTGTGTGATCCTGGTGCTCAAACGTGAAGATCCCCAAATACTTGAAAACTATCATCCCAAAGCGATTCTGTCTGCAGTAAACAAACTGCTTGAAAAGGTTGTGGCCACCCAGCTTGATCTCTTCCTCCATACCTATGGCCTCCCCTCCCTCGCACAGCATGGGTTCTGGAAAGGGCACAGCACCTCTACTGCCCTTGCACAGGTCACCTCTGAAATCAGAATGGCGACTAACCAGGGCAAACTCATGGGGTCCACCTTCATTGACCTGTGAAAGGCCTTTGATCTGGCCGATCACACTCTCCTGGGTACTGCCCTCCAGTCCCTCGGCCTTTCCTCCCCAGTCCTAGCTGGTTTTCCAACCACCTCATGGGTAGGCAACAGTACATGAAGTTCCAGAAAGCTCTCTCTGGGCTGGCACCAGTAACCTGGGTGCTTCAGGGGTCTGTCCTAGGCCCCTTACTGTTCTCCCTTTTTATCAATCAGCTGCACTCGGTCCCTGCATCCGGACATGTCACCCTTTATGCCGATTACCTGGTGCTTCTAGCTAGCTCCCAGGATATCAGAGACATAAACTCTAGACTAAACTATGATTTCAACTACATCAAATCCTGGCTCAGGGCTAATAAGCTTGTAATCAACCTCCAGAAGATGCAGGCCATGTTATTCGGCACCTCTGCCAAGATCAGAGTTTGTCAAGCTGATCTCTTAACCACTGGCACCGAAGGCATCCCTGTGTTGGTTGTTGACTTCTTCAAGTACCTGGGGGTAACCCTTGACCCTCAGCTTGACCTCTCCCTGCACATACGTAACTCTTGCAAGGCTACAAACTGGAAACTGGGCCTGGCGTACAGGGCCAAAAGCTGCCTCACCCCAGCTGCCCGATTCGCCCTTGCAAAAGGGGTCTTTCTCCCTATGCTCTGCTATGGGCTCACCTCTTTCGTGAATGCCCCAAAATCCTGGCTCATGAAATGGGACACCACGTATAACAACATGTGTCACTTCGCCCTATCAGTCCCCTGGCTCACCCATCATTGCCAGCTCTACTCTAGGCTGGGTTGGCTCTCCCCTAGTAATCATCGATCCTTTGTTATGGGCAACTTTACTGATAACATCATCCAATCGTCAGCCCTCCCGGCACTTGCCGAGCTGCTCCAGCCCACCCCCTCTGGCTATCGGCTGAGGTTCAGTGACTCCCAGGCTCTCATGATCCTTAAAAACACATTCCCTCAGAGGGGATCGCACCTTTGCAGTCCTTGACCCTGGAGCCTGGAACTTTCTCCCTGCTCATGTAAGAGCTGTCCTCTCCGACAGATGCTTCAGGTCCTCCCTCTGGGGCTACCTAAAACAAGCTTCTGGCTGCCTTTGCTCTTAGCTGTCCCACCCTCCATGGTATGCCAATGCCCATCTATGACTGAATGTGGGCTTATGTCTTCTGCCCATCTTTGCTCCTAGCTGTCCCACCCTCCACGGTGGGGAAAGTGCCCATCTATTGACTGGTTGAGTGCCCCTTTAGTGCTCTCCTCAGAAATGCCCTGCTGATTTTTTTATTTGCTTTCTTAACTGCCTCCTGTGATTGCCTGATCTTAACACTGTATTTGTATTATATTTGTTCTCTGATGGTACCTGGCTGTAGCCCTTTGCCCATACCTGTCTGTAACTTGTTGATTGCTGCTACCTTGTCTCTGTATCTGTATATTGCCTGAGTCCTCTGACTTCACCTTGTTGTTTGTTACTACCCTGTCTCTGAATTGTTATTGCCTAAACCTTTGTAATTCTCCCAGGTTGCACCTGAAAATAGGCACTTGACTGTCTAGCGTGCTTACCTGGTAAACAAAAGCTAAATAAATAAATATTTGCATACATAAATACTAATATATTTACATACAGTACATACATAGTTACATCCATTCATACATTAATACATACATGCTGGCATAAATACATACATACTTACACAAATACATAGTTACATGCATATATATTTATAAAATGACATGAAAAAATCAAGAAAGTTCATTGGCCAAGAGACTTCACCTGACTGAGCATTAAATATCAATAAACGCATGGTCATGTGCTGAATCTCATTTTCTTCTCCCAAAAAACCTACTTAGAGACATTTTGTAAGTGTAATGTACCTCTCCAGGGTGTGCATTATAAGATTTCAATGCACTTCCCAGGGGTGTAAGGGCACTCAGCCTTTGGCCTCAAGCCTTACTCCACTTATGGGGTGTGCATTAAAATCCCATAATGCACTTCCTGTAGTGGCTTATTACTTACATATTATAGCAGCATGCTGGCACCTCTATAGTTAAGGCTGAGTAGGCTGTTAAATGTTAAACCTCTATTTGTGCACCTTAATAACTCTGCTATCATTTGACAAAATAGCGCAAAATTTGGCATGCATGGTCAAGTTGATAGTTTCAGGATGTGAAAAGTTTTGTGATGGCACATAGTTCAGTGTTTGAGATACAGAGTGCTAAAACAAACACACACACACACACACACACACACGCGCGCGCGCACACTCGCACACACACAAAGTTTGGTTCCCCTATACTTAATACTGACCCTACAGACTAGACTGTGTGGAATTTTTCATGACATGTTTAGGGTTGAAGGAGCCCATGCCAAGGTGTGCCTTTGGAAAGTTTCATGAAAAAAAATATTACTTGGTTCCTGAGTTATAACGATTTTAGAGTTACTGTCCTGATGTGAAAGATTGCGATTGCTTATTTTCATGATTTACCTCTCGAACCATACAAAAAAAAGATTGTGACTGCTTGCTTCTTTCCATGATTTGCCTCTTCTGCTGACAAAAATACTGATTGTGTTGGCTGCCATGTTTTTCTTATTTTAAATTCACAAGCATTAAAAATGCTTAAAAATAATCTTTTTTTTTTTTTAAATCAAAAAACACCTGAACCTAGCTGAACAGGACCTGTTTAGCTTGATTCTGCCATTTGCTTTTTTTAAAACTTTCCAGAAATACCATTTTGGTACCCCACAATACAGGGTGCCCAGCTTAGCAAGATGAGCCATTCACCCATGTACTCTGCATGAGCAGCAGAACGTTCTTGAGTTCTGCAGCTGAAGCTGGAAGTCATGCTGTGGGCTGCAGTGACACCACTGAGCCACTGATCCCCTGTTCACTCTGCCTGTCTCTCTCTTTCTCTGTCTGTATCTATCTATCTATCTATCTATCTATCTATCTATCTATCTATCGATTTATCTCTGTCAAGTGGATTGGAGTGCCCAACCCTGGTACCACTTCTTTCTCCCCCTTCCCCTCCACGTTGCCTGCCCAGCCTTCCCATTGTTTTGGGTCCTTTTTGTATCTATTTATATATATTATAAGTGGACTGGGGTGCCAACCCCGGTACCATTTTTCTTGATCCTCTGCCTTGCAGGTCGATAGCTCTCTGTTCCTGTTTTTGAGGTTGCAGCACTGGAGTGCCCACTCCCTGTGCTACTGAACAGTTGCCTGACACTGGGGTGCCCAATCTCTATGTCAGAATGTCAGGTTCCCCTGAAAATAAGAAAAACATACCTCATTGTTTTTGGTTTTTTCCCTGCAAAAAAGAAAACATTTCCTTGCACTCTGACCCCCAACCCCGACCTCTCACTCAACACCCACCACCCCACACACACCCCACACACCTTCACTCACCTAAACATGCCCAACGGTGAAGATCCACTCTCCAATCAAAGACATGTCTTGCTGCTGGAACTGCCGACTGCAATATGAGAAACTAAGGTAAGTGTGGTTCAATGTATTTCAATGGGGTTTAAAACTTTGATGTACAACTCTATCATTTTTGCATATCTTGACCCTAAATTTTCAACATGGCCTTTTTGGTACCCCAACTCATGACTAATGGTGGTGGAATTAAGCAAATCAGGCCAGGAAGGCAATTCTACAGTATTTTTGGCAAAATCACCTTTTGGGTGGGATTTCAACATTTGTACTGCCCTTGTTCATGAAGTGAGGTCATAAGAAGGCTATCTTTGAAATTAGGGGTCAAAATATATAAAAATGGCAAAGTTTTGTGCATATGTTGAAATTTTTCTATGCTCGCTCATAACTTTGGTAATTTAAAATATTTTGACCCCAGATTTTCAATATAGCCATTTTTTCATACCACCTAATGAACATGATGGTATCCTATCAGGATACCAAAGTTGAGAGTACCAACACTCACGGACCTGGCTTCAGCATCCCAAAATTAGGGATGCCTGAAAGTGTTGCCTGACAGCGAAATTGTATTTTTCCCAACAAAATGCTATGTTATGCCCACGGAACATGGTTCCACCTGGCATAACTTTGTGAGGGCGGCAGAGTGGGGAGCTGGCTCCTGCTGCTCAGCCAGTAAGCTTTCTGGGATGAGTGTCTGTTCTTGGTAGAGGAACTCTTTTCAAACTTTTTTTTCACCCCTGTAACCTAACTACCAACTTTGAGGTCTGCTCCTCCTCAGAGTTGGTTATATTAGTTAGGGGGTGCGGGGCCAAAGCCACCCACATGGGGGTGCAGGCAGTGAAGCCCCCGGCATAACACAAGTCCCCAATGGGATTCTGAAATTTGGTCTCCCAACCTCGATGTACAGTAGGTCAAGAGACCAAATTTCGGGATTCCATAATATATCCAACATGACAGCTGTCATTTTTGAATCCTGGCCAAAATGTGTTTTCACACCCGTGGCATGCAATGACATTTCAATGGCATGGAATCATATTTCAGCAGGAATTTAAAAACGTTCACCTACTGGGTTCATGAGGTTGGGGTAATAAGAAGGCTATGCTGAAAATTTGGTGTACAAATGCAGTAAAGTGCCCAACTTATGACTAAACATTGCAGTATTTCAACATTTACTAATAAATTTGCTAATTTACAGTATTTTAACTGCAAACTTTCAGCATATCCATTTTTCCAGACCACCTCATAAATGTGACAAGTGGCATTTTTTAAATCCTGGATGAGACGTATTTTCACACTTGTGGTGCAAAATGACATTTCAGTCAATGTACTATAAATGATACATGTCATGATTAGAAGGGCAGTCATAAAATGACTATCTTGAAAATCTGGGGTGAAAATATAAAAAAAGAGTGAATGTGTGATGAGTGAATATGTAAAGAGTGAATGTCTGAAGAGCGAATGTTTACTAAATGTGTAAAGACTGAATATGTGAAGACTGAGGCCCAGATATTCAAAAGAGTTGTGCATGGCGCAACAGTGTTGAACCATGCGCAACCCACTGATGCGCCCCGACGTGATATTCAAACGGGAATTGTGCCTGGCACCCCAGTGTCCCACTCTGTTACATGAAAAGCCAAAATTAGATGCTTTCTATCAAGCCACCCCACCTCAGCCACCACCACCACTGGAAAAAACAAGCAACATGTAAATCTCTACCAGTTGACCTTCAGCATTCATAACTGGCACCAAAACCCTGAATTCAGTGCACGGGCTCAGAAAATATTATTATTTTAGCTCTGATTATACCAAGAAGTACCAGAACACAAGTGCATGCTTCAGGTTTAAAAAGGAACCTATAAGCACTGCTTCCTTTTATACAATTTGCAATTCAACAATCGGAAGACCGATCAGGGTGCCGTGTTTCAACAGCTCATATTTTTTTATTGGTTGGGTCCTCTGTTTTCAGTACACAATGTTTCCAAACAGGACTACACACAGATTTGATGGCTTGACATATTAAAAAAAGAAAACATAAATAAACAAGATAAGATTACTGAGAATTGCCAGCAATGCATTTCAGAAAGTAACTTCGGAGACAACCCATGGCCTCAGCGCAATTTGGACAGGACATCATTACTTAGTATCAAAACTATAATATGGACATCACAGGTGTTTAATATTCCCCATGGTACAAGACAGTAGACTTATAATTATTTAGGAGGAAGGGTGCAGCAGGTGGAAAGCGAGTGATTACATCCTGAACAGACACTTTGTGTGGTATGACCGATTTGTTATTCAAGAACCATAAATGATAAGTCAACTGAGGGTCCATTCATCAAGTATGAACTGTGGGTGTACTGGGGTATGTTGGGTGTTGGGTGCTGAGTGGGAGGTGGAGATGGGAGTGGGGCTCATCTGAGAGGGACTGTTTTCAAAAAAAAAATGAGGATTGTTATGTTTTTCATAGGCATTGGAGTGATAGGATGGTGGGGGGGTGCCACTAAACACCAGGGATTATTTTTTTAACCATGGGGATGGCAATCGGAATGTGTGGGATGCCACTAGGCACCAGAGATTATTTGCAAAACCATGGGTATGGTGATCAGAGGGAGGGTGGGTGGGTGCCACTAGACACCAGGGATTATTTTTTAACCATGAGGACTACAATCAGAGGGTGGGGAGGGTGCCACTAGACACCAAGGATTATTTGCAAAAAAACATGGGTATGGCGATTGGGGGTTGGGGTGCCACTAGACACCAGAGACAGAAGCATATGATTATAGATGTAGGAATTATACTTTATATGTAAGCCAACTTGCCTGGGGGAGTACTTTCTTAACTTTGAAACATTTGGTCATTATAGTATGGGAAGATGGCAATCATAAAAGCAGGCAAGGATTCTCAAGTCATTCATGACTCATGATACGAAAAAGGATTCTTTTCATATCAAGAGGTCACCAAAAAGGATTCTTAACAATAAGAAAAAACAAATCTTTAGGCAATATTTCTAACATTGAAGTGCAGATTGCACCCAAGGGTGTTCCAATCAATCAGCTAGATGTGGTGCTCTCTCTTCGGGATGTCATTTTTGTGGCTTTTGAAATTTTTTTTAAATGGAACACAAGATGGAGGCTCGTAAAAAAGGATTTTTCTCTCATGAAAAAGGATTTAAATCTCATGAAAAAAGAATGGGTCTCACGAAAGTGAATCCTTTTTCACAAGAACACAATCCTTCATCAATTTTTCTCCCTCTATCCTGAAAAGTGCTCTTCCCATTGAAAACAATGGTAAATGAAACAACATAATAACTTTGAACAGATAATTATTTTTACACAAAACTAAGCATGCCTGTTCTGATAGTCAAGCTAGTTCCACCATAAAAAAATCACACCAAACTTCCACAACGTCAAGACGCAGATGATGAGGAATAAACTGCAAAAAGTGGCGACTTTATGACTTTTTCACTGTCCAGAGCATTTGCATATCCAACCAGAACAACACTTGCCACATCAAGAGATCTACCCCACATGACAATGCATATCAAATTTTGAGCAAATCCATTGATTCATTGCAAAGTTATTACAATGCAAAATTTGAGGTTTAACATTAAACATGCTACTCAACCCTAACTATAGGGGCAATAACGTGCCCCCATAATATAGTTGTGGCCTTACCTACACTAACAGTTACAAACATAGTTACAGTAAATACATACATACACACACACACACACACACACACACACACATATGTATTTACATACATACATTATCTCAATGTTATACTGTTTATGTAAACTTCCTACCCATTGTCTGTACCTTGAAATGTTCAATACTGTCTGGTATCTAATTTATGTAACTAATCCTGGGTCACCCCCTGAAAAGGGGACTGTCCAAGGCCCAGTGGGCTTACCAGGTCAACAAAATTCTAAATAAATAAATAAAATAAATAAACACTGTTAAATGCATAAATACACAGCTACGTCCGTACATATGTCCATAGCTGCGTCCATGCATACATACATACATATATATTGACATACATAGATACATATTTTATATACAGTACATGCAAGCAGCACATGCACACATATTTAAATACTTACATAGTTACACACATACTTTCATACATGTATATATCACACATACATACATTCATACATGCATACATACATCTTTCTGGAAGAAAAAAATAATTGTGAATCAAAGCTCTGTATTACATCACCGTAGTAGTAGAAATACGCTGTCAGTCCTTTATCTTCAAAACACTTATGAATAGTGCTGTGCGAAAATAAAATTCTGCCATCAGAAGAGCAGTATACCACAGTTGTTTAAGACTCAGTGCTGCAAACCTGGAGACCTGGGATTGAATCCCACAGCCCCCACTTGCATACTGTATGACCCTGAGCAAGTCACTTAACTTCCTTGTGCTCCCAGGTCACACCTGTAAAAAAGTTTTCAGCTTAGTAAGTCTCTCCTGGTAAAAAAAAAAAAAAGATGTACTACAAAAGTCGGAATGTGGAAATTTGTTTTGTGGACTTTCCGAATGCACTTTGGAAACTTTCCCAACATTCTGACTTGGAACAGTGTAATGAATGTATGAATAGCAGATTAATGTATTAACCTGCAGAGAGAAATTTTGCAGAACTGATAACTGAACTGTTGAATGATTGCATGAATTGTGGATTGATGTATTAAACTGCAGAATGGTACTCTGTAGAACTGTAATTCCACAGTCCATGTGTATCATTCCCCAATTCAGTTAACAAATTTTGTGGAAGGGGCAACAATTTGCCAAACACATTCGGAGGATTTGTATTTCACAAATTCCAGAAAAGTTCATTACATTTCCACACATTTGCAATTTCCACCCAGTATTAGTTATGAATGCTGACCTTGAAGGTCCTTATAGTATCAGCTGATATACCATCTTCTTTAATAGTCTATTCCAAGGGCCTGATTTTCAAAGGTTTAACCCCGATGTTTGATGCAACTGTCCCAATTTTAGTACATTTGGTGCAGTTACGGCAGTTTCCACACTTTACAGCAGCTTGCTCCAAATATTTAGTGCAAGCGCCATAAAATGGGTCCACCAAATGGGGCAAGTTAGACCAGAGGAGAGCTGGTCTAACTTGCGGCATTTGGTGCAAGTAAGTGTTTGATGCAGGCTGTGTTGTAAAATTACGATTGCTGCAATTTTTGACACCAGTTGCCCCTTGCATCAAACTTTTTTGACTCAAGTCCCTTACTTCATTCCAAGTCCTTTGAAAATCAGGCACTAAATGTCCACCAAGAGTTTTATGACTGCATGTCTGTAACTCGGAAGTCTGCACAAGAAAATTGCCAAGTGATAAGTGTTCTTTACTTTGGGGGTGGAGGAACCGCTGGCAGGGAATGACCACCACTCAGTGTGGTTCACGATAAACATGGGGAAAGGGTTAGTAGGAACAGGCACAAGGGTGTTAGATTTCAGGAGGGCTGACTTCAGGAGGATGAGGGAAATAGTACAGGGGTATCTGGCCAGGATCCTTTGAAACATGGACACTAACCAGAAGTGGGAGGTCATTAAACTGGGAATTGAGGCAGCAACCGTAACATGTATGAAGGTCCAGAGTAAGAGGGTTAGGGCCAAGAAGCCTAGCTGGGTGTGCAGGGGCATCATGGATAAAGTAAAGAAGGAAGAAAAGAGCAACCTTTAGAAGGTACAAAAAAAGGAAGTGAGGAGGACAGAGAAGAATACCTGAAGGAGTCAAGGGAGGTGACAAGGGCAGTCGGGTCAGCCAAGGAATCCAGGGAACTCAGGCTAGCACAGGGCATCAAAGAGGGGGAGAAGTATTTCTTCATGTACATCAGGGAGAAGAGGAGTTGTAAGGAACAAATAGTAAGGATAAAGAAGGATGGGGTTGGGTGGAAACAGGGGCAGAACTGGCAAAAGCATTAAATGAGTACTTCTGCTCAATATTTACTAAAGAGAAAGGGAGCTGTACCCAGGGGGGTGGGAGGGTAGGCACAGGGGGAGGAGGTGACAAATGGGGAAATTCCAGTGGACAGAGTACTGGAAGGCTTGAGGGCAGTGAGGGGGGACAAGGCACCAGTGCCAAATGGCATATACCCCAGGGTGCTGAAGGAGCTGGCAGAAGTCCTAGCAGAACCCATGGCAAACCTGTTCAATGCCTCCCTGGACTCAGGGAATGTAACTCAGGATTGGAGGATGGTGCACATGGTACCCCTCCACAAGAGCGGCCCCAAGAATGAGCCAGGAAACTACAGACCGGTAAGCCTCAAATCCATCGTGGGAAAGCTGATGGAGACAATCCGGAAGGAGAGGCTGGTTTCTCTCCTAGAGGCTAATGGGCTGCAGGACAACAGACAGCATGGGTTTGTGTCAGGCAGATCCTGTCAGACCAACATGGTGGATTACTATGACTGGGTAACCAGGCAATTAGACAGGGGTCATGCAGTGGATGTCCTGTACCTGGACTTCAGTAAGGCATTTGAGTCAGTGCTGCATGGGAGGCTTGGAAGTAAGCTGGAAGGCACATGGGCAGGGGCAAAGATGGTGGGATGGGTAGTGAACTGGCTGCAAGGGAAACAGCAGAGGGTGGTGGTGGGAGGAGAGCTCTTATCTCCCAGGGCGGTGACAAGCAGGGTGCCACAGGGCTCCATACTGTGACTGGTGTTGTTTGGGATCTTCATAGCAGACATCTCAAGAGGCATCAAGAGCAAGATCAGTCTGTTTGCAGACAATACCAAGATGGGAGCAGTAGTGGATGACTTAGAAGGCCGGCAGGGGTTGCAAGATGATCTGGCAAAACTGGAGGCCTGGTCTGACACTTGACAGCTGGAGTTCAATGCCAAGAAATGCAAGGTGCTACATTTTGGTGCAAAAAAAACCAAGAAGGTGCTACCAGCTAGGGGGGGTTCAACTAGCCAAGACGGAAGAGGAGAAGGCTCTGGGGGTGATCATAACGGGAGCAATGAACAACTTAGCACAGTGTAGAAAGGCAGCTGCAAAGGCCAACAGGATGCTGGATTGTATTGCCAGAGGCATATCCTCCAGGAGGGAGGAGGTGATCCTGCCACTATACAGGTCACTGGTTAGACCACAAAATAGTAAATAAAATCCAGCACTGCAGAACCATAATTCAGGGAGAACTTTATTTTTATTTTTACAAAAAAGAGATTTAAGATGTAAGCTTCAAAATAAATACTTACAAACAGCAAATTATACACTGACAAATAAAGTGTGAATAAATCTAGGACTCCTTGACCCTTTCAGCCTCAGTGCTTCGGGGCACTGGTACCCCTTCATCAGCAGGCATGACCAAGAGCATTGTGCTCAGATTATAAACTATCTTACCACAGGTACAACTCATCAAATACATTCAGGGCCAGATATTCAAAGCTCAGCACCTGGTGCAAATCCGTAGCGCTGGCATAGCGCTGGGTTTGCGCCAGGCTGCAATATTGGAAAGCCCTAATAGCGCCAGCGCTGTGTGGTAGCACTGACACTAAATGATAATGTATGCAGGGGTGGGGTCTAGGGGAGTGGCCAGGAATGCCGGCACAGCCGGCATATTCAAGCATATAGCACTGCACTACAGGCATTAGCGCCACCTGTAGTGCAGCACTAATTACCACTGACAAAAAAGCCACAGTAATGCGGCAGTGTCCCCCCCCACATCGTGGGCCCCCATAGCCGTTATTAGTTATTAATCACCATGGTGGTCTAGTGGTCCCCCACCCCCCCCAGCACAAATCCTGGACCCGCTACAATAGAAATCAGGCAGTTTTCCTAGTAGTCTAGTGGTCCCCCACCCCCCAGCACGAATCCCGACCCCTGTCACAGTAGAAACAGGCAGTTTTCCTGATGGTCAGTGCCCCACCCCCAGCATGAACCCCGACCCCTGTTACAGTAGAAATCAAGAATTTTCCCTGGTAGTCTAGTGGTCCCCCACCTCCAGCATGAATCCTGACCCCCATTACATAGAAACAGGCAGTTTCCCTGGTAGTCAGTGGCCCCCCACCCTGTAGTAAAGCCACAGCTCCTCCCATAACTTCCATCGAAGCCGGCGACAGCTCAGCCCTCCTCACCACCACAGTCGTCGCTGACTGGTATGAATGAGCGGTAGTGTAACGAATGATCATTACACTACCACTCATTCATACCTCGGTCGGCGGCTGGCTGAGAGGGTGAGAGGAGGGCTGAGCCAGTCGCTGGCTCCGTTCGTGGGAAGTTATTGGGAGGAGTGGAGGCATCACCGCCGGGTGGAGGGGCCACTAGACTACCCGGGAAAACTGCCAGATTTCAACTGTAACGGGAGTCGGGATTTGTGTTGGGGGAGTAGGGGAACCACTACACTACCAGGGAAACTGCCTGATTTCTACTGTAATGGGGGTCAGGATTTATGTTGGGGGTGGAGGACCACTAGACTACCAGGGAAAACTGCCTGTTTCTACTGTGACGGGGGTCAGGATTCGTGCTGGGGGGTGGAGGGACCACTAGACTATGGTTAAGGATGTTGGTAGAGTGGGAGGCAGTATAGCACAGTGGTTTAAGGCTCTGAGCTGCAAATCTGGTGATATCCAGCAGAACAGACCTGGGTTTGAATCCCCCAGCTTCCACTTGAATACTGTGTGACCCTGAGCAAGTCACTTAACTTCCCTGTACTCCCAGGTTGCACCTGTAAAAAGCAGGCAGGGCGCTGCCGCCCACTCGCTGACCGGGCGGGGGCTCAGTGGGTGGGTGGGGAGGGTACCACTAGACCACCAGGGATATTGGATGGATTTCTTTATTTTATTACAAATGCCCATGATCGGGCAGGCAGCGGTCCACTGGACCACCAGGGATATTGGACGGATTTCTTTATTTTATTACAAATGCCCGTGATCGGGCAGACAGTGGTCCACTGGACCACCAGGGATATTGGACAGATTTATCTATTTTATTACAAATGCCCACAATCGGGCAGACAGCGGTCCACTGGACCACCAGGGATGATAGGGATTTTATTAATTTATTCAGCCCGCGATCGGGCTGTGGAGCACATTGCCGGCTGCAGGGGGTGTCGGTCCCCGACGGCTGCTGCCCGTCAGGGCGCCAAGCGCAAGTCGTCGGGGATCGCGCGACCTGTGCATGCAATGGGTTATAATGATGCAATGGCCCCATTTGCACCTTTGCATACATTATGGTCCCATTTGCATGTCAAGTTTTGAATATCGTGGTTGCTGTATATAACGCAATGGAACTTGCGCTAGCGCATCCCCATGCTCCACTCTGGCCACTTGCGCTGGCACAGTGCCACTGCGCCATGCACACTCCGGGTGGCCAAGGTGCGATATTCAACGATCCTGTGCCTTGGCGCAGCTCCTTTGAATATCGCCCAGTCCACATCCCTGCGCAGCTAAGTTGCACTGCGCCTAAACTTGTGCCATAGCCTGGCGCAGTTTGAATATCTGGGCCTAGATGTTTAACTATAGGATGGTCCTGATCTTGTTTTTGCAGAGTCCTATAGTGCTCCTGAATTCTCTCTTTTAGGCTTCTAGTGGTCTGGCCAATATAGACCTTGCCACAAGTGCACCATATGGCATTGACCACACCTGGAGTTTTGCATGTAGTTCTGGCGACCGTACCTGAAGAAGGATATTAGGCAACTGGAGGGGGTGCAGTGCAGGGCAACAAAAATGATCCAGGGGACTTACCCTATGAGAGCAAGCTGAGGGAGTTGAACACGTATTCCTTGGAGGAGAGGAGGGATAGTGGGGATTAAAACCTTTAAGTACATTAAGAGAATAAATAAGACGGGCATGGAGGGGCTTTTCAAATTAGGGAGTGGGAGGTTCACTCAAGGGCACAATCTGAGATTGGAAGGGGAAAGGTTCAGGATGGTAATGAGGAGACACTTTTTTATGGAGAGGGTGGTGTCTGGGAGGAATGCATTGTAAGAGGAAGTGGTATTCCTTAGAACTGTGGACTGCTTCAAAAAGGGACAGGACAGAGTAAGGGGAGGTAGGGAGGAGAAGCTACAGTATAAGGGCTGCTAGCTGCACAATCAAGCAGACTTGACAGACTATAAGGCCTTTATCTGCTGGCAATTTTGTATGCTTGTATCATCTTCTGTTAATTTAATGCAGTTACTTATTATCTTTTTGCAACTTTAGGAGTCAAAGACTGTGAAGCAGTGGTAAATATTGGAACTTGTGAGCATGAAATAAAACATTTTTTTCAGTTTTCATGGCATGATTATAGCCAATTGACTATGATTACCAAATAAACAGAAATTGTTTTTTTGTCTTTATTTATTTAAAATGTTGGTAGCCTGGAAAAGCACACTGACCCAAGGCTCGTTTCCAGGTATGACCCGTGGAGGGGGGAGGGGAATTCATATGTGAAGAGCAATTCCTAAACAAGTACAATACATACAAAGTACATATACAAAGTACATTGGCAGTTGAGCAAGGTGAAAATAATTGAGGAGCCCCCACTTGAACTAGGAACAGCATGGTATCTACCTTAGAATATAAGATCAGTACACGAGATCCGTACATGCCAGCAATAAACAAATTGTGCTAGAGTGCATAGGATTATGCACCTCATAGATTAGACAGCAAACTAGGGACCAAAAGCTTGCTGGTCCAGTAAGGGAAGAAATAAGAAGAAAGGGGGGCAAGAGAGGCTAGGAGAGGAGATTCAGAAGGATCAAGTATATCAAGTGTCGTGAATGTAAGACAAGCCTAAAAATGTTAAAAAAGCTAGTTTAAAAAATATGTTAATCAAGAAAAATATTTACTAAAATTATCAACAACTGAAAACAGTATTATATAGATCAAAAAATGGTGAGGAGGATTCAGGCTAACAATGGCACTCTGGTGGAGGGGGTGGGGGTGGAATGATCCATGCCAGAGGAGGTATAAGGAATAGGAAAAGCTTCCACATTATGGTTTATCTTTATTTTAATCATATTACTTTAGCTTCTTTATACATTTCCCTTTTTGTTGTCAGTTTGATTTTATGCATATGTATTAAAGGTTTCCAACCAAGCAGAGACCTGTCAGTTGTTCTAGGAGAAAAGAAATGCAAATATTTATTCAAACTGTATAATATATGATTAAGTAATTGTATACTGCTAAAAGATTCGATGGTATTCTCTGTTATGGTAATGATGTATGAATTACCTGCATGTACGAAAACCTCAGTAAACTTCAAGTTTAAGAAAAGAAATCTAGCAGTACACTATTTTATGATGTTGCCCTGACTTTAATTTTTTATTTAAAAAAATTATGTTTCTTGTTCCCAGTGGATCCAAAGTTAGATGTTTCTAAAAGTAATGGGGAAGATATTCAAAGCTTTGGCACTGATATTTATGCCTTGAGTGTAGAATTGGTGCAGCATTTCTTGTATTCAAAGATTCAGTTTGTGCTGTGCAAATTCAGCTGTGCACTGACACAAAGGTATTGTGCACATACAAATGGCTGGGGGCCTGCAGACAGTGTAGAATGTATAGTATATTATACAGAATAGTGTATGGGTGACCATATACAACAATGTTGTGCTTCCATCAAGGGGATGTGATGACATCAAACAGACCTCGAGAGCAAAACTTGAGTGATCTTTATGATGGCATCACATGCCTGAGATGGAAACACAGCCTTGCTATACTGTAAATGGTCACCCATACACAGTTTCAGGTAGTACATGATTCCCTAATATTTTAAAGTTTAATTTCACCGGGTTTCATACCTTGTATACATGCTCCTACTCACTCCCAGCAATTCAATCTACTACCAAGTCGCATGTATGTTGCTAACAGTTATTCCTGCTCCGCTCCCAACCCTCTGAAGACTCACAGTGGTAATTTAAAAAAAAACAGAAATTAGTATAGTTTGGTAACACAAAGTCAACTACGGCGATACATGTCCAAACTGTCTTGGTTAGCCACCCGCTAAACAGTGCCTCCATTTTGCCCTAAATTTTTTGTGCAGAGCACATTTTTGTCTAATCAGGTGGCACGTCAAAGGGGACAAATTGTGATATTCTTGTGATATCAGCGTGATACTGCAACAGCTTTCCATGGCCTTTGAACTGTCCTACAACAATTTTTGAGAACCAGTGAATTATATATGCAATACTCCCTAACCGTATACTATAATAGTATTGTTTTGATACTGAGGTGAGCCATGTTAAATGCCATGTTGAAAAGGCATGTTTCAACTTAGTGTGTCGTAAGGAGGACACTTTTAGATAGCCCATACATGACACATGAGGCTTGGGATGCATGAAAAGCACAAACATACAATAAGTTGGCAAGTGGTCCTCGCTGCAAGTAGGATGTTAATGTGACCAATGACTGGACAAATTATTTTGCATGTTCTTATATGCACAGGTCATGAATATATGATACTACAAACCCCAGTCAAACTACAGGTACTGACAAATATTGACAATTCAAAGCCATTGAACTGCACTCTGACCACAACATAAAAGTAGAACCTCTCATATGAAACAAGAATAGAAAAAAAGTAAGTCCAAAATCATTTTTCATATGAGGGACTCTTTTTTCATATGTACAACAAAAGCACATGAAAAGATCCCTTCATATGAAAAAGAATCGGGGATCCAAAATCTTTTTTCGATGAGGGCATCCTTTTTCTATGAATGAAAAACATACAAAACAGATCCCATCATATGAAAAAAGAATTTGACTTAGGTTTTTTCTGATTCTTTTTCGTATGAAGGAATCCTCTACATAGGTTTTTTTTTGACCATACAAAAAGGATGCCTTCATAAAAAAAAAAAGAACTGAAAAAAAAAAAAATAAGTCCAAATTCCTAAGTGATCCTTGTTTGTATGGGCCTATTCCTTTTTTATTTGGCCATACGAAAAAAGAAAACTGGCTCCTAAAAAAGGATTTTTAAATGTATAAAAAATATATTTCTGGATAATTTTTCCTCAAACTAATTGCATAGTGCACCTAATGGGGTCCTGATTAACAAGTTACATGTGTTGGTGTGTGTGCAGGATGTCATTTGTGTGGGTTTTGAAATGTATTTTGGAAAAAAGGGAAACAAGATGGTGGCCATATAAAAAAAGATTTTTTCCTCACAAAAATGATTACCTCATACAAAAAAGGATCCTTTTTTGTATGGACCAAATTCTTTTTTCATTCCAAGCAGCTACCCAAAAGACTGTGCTGAGCATGCCCAGAGCTGAAATTTCAAAATGTAATACCTTTTGGATGGATTAATATTTTTTCAGCAAACCAGCAAGAAGCACCACTATGGGCCAAGCCCTTTCTACACTGTAAATTTCAGACCAGATTTCCAAACCATCTGAGTGCTAGGCAATGACAAAAAAAGAGGAAAAAAAACTGATTTGTTTTCACTTTTTTTGCTATCCAGATCTCAGAATCCATACATCCGACCAGAATAAAACTTGGCAAGTCAAGAGATCTACTCCTTGAGACTGCACATGCAAAATTGTTTGCAAATCTGTAGAATAATTCTGAAGCTATTAAAGTGTACAATTTGAGGTTTAATAGAACTCCTGCTCAACCCTAACTATAGTGGCACTACCATGCCACTATAATATAGCCATTGCAAAAAACTGCATTAATGCACCAGTTAAGGTTTAACTTAATGCCACAAATGTAGGGAATTGTGGTGCTAGAGTTTCTAACCCTAGCTCCACTCCCCCCAAGTAGCAAAAGATTGGACCCCACAAGCAAACACAGACAGTCATCATCAGGTAAGACAAACAACATACAACATACAACTAGCCAGCCCAGTGGTGTACAGGGCTTAGGCATGGGACACATTACCTCTTCCTATGCCAACAATATGGATTCAGGAAGGAGCTCAGGTTGCTGGGGGTCGGTGGGGGGGTAGGCTGAGAGAGGATGCAGCAGCCACTTGGCAGCTATCCTTTCCTGGACTGTGGAGGTTGGCTTTCCCAGCTCTTGGTTGCCACCGAGTTGAGGCTCAGTGGTAGCATCAAGCATGTGTGTGGCTGGTGCTAGACTGTGTGGGTGGAGCTGGGTCGCTGGTTCCAGACTGCATGCAAGAGTGAGTGCATTCCAGAGTGTAATGGGGAGAAAACTTGGTGGAAAATGGATGGGGAGACCAGGCTTCCATGAAGTCCTGACCTACTGTGATGACCATCAGAACCACAGGACAGACATCAGTGGCCAATCAGTGGCAACCGGGGACAGGGATGAAAGCCCAGCCAGCCCCTGCCAATGAGAATAAACACCATAATAAAAAAAAATGTTTTCAGATGACATACAAATGCAGTAGCACTAATGTGGATTTTAATCTGCTGCTGCATAAGTGCAGGCTCCCTTCAGCTGACAGAAGTAGTGCTGCAATTTGGGTATCATAGGTTTCTATGCATCAGCATAACTGCAGTCTCCATTGGGCTCTACAGCCAGACATAGGGGTATCCAATCCTTGGTGCTGTCTCAGTATTTAAAAAAAGAAAACAAAAGTGTATCCAACACCAGAGTGCCCATCCCTGGTGCCAGTTCAGCCCTCAGTCCCCCCACCCACCAAAGACATACCCCCCCGGTGCTGAAAACATCAAACTAGCACTGAGATGCCCAATCCCCCATATTAGTACCTGTAATATAACAAACATTTCTCAACACCCAATGTTGTCTTGCTGGCATTGGCATTGGTAGTGCAGGAGTTAGAGAGATGCATAATAAGAATGGTAGTGAAGTATTGAACTGACGCCAACCCCACCCCCACGCTGCAGAGACTGACAGGCATTGGGGTATGCCTTTGGGTCACTGGCCATAATGCTCACGTCATTTCACCTCACCATACCCTGCAGATAACGACAAGTGTTGTAGTGTGCCTTGGGGTCTGCGGAACTTATGCTCACCCCATTCCATAAGGAAATATGCTGATGGGTGCAGTAGAGGAGAATGGGGTGAACTTTGGGGCCAAACAGTCCAAGGCATACCTTGATGCCTGTCAGTGGCTGCAGGGTGGGGATGGGATGGCATGAGCATTACAGCTGACAATCCCAAGTCACACCCCTGACACCTGTCATTCTCTATAGGGTGGGGCAGTACTGTTGGACATCCTAATGATCCAGGTATTTGTAGGTATTTTCACTCCAGATCTTCAAAATGGGCTTTTTGTGACCCCCACCTCATGAACAGTGGCACTATCAGTTCGTTAGCCAGAAGGTGATTTTGCACAGCGAATGCACCATTTGGCACCACATGTGTGAAAACACATTTCGGGAAGGATGTGAAAAATGACAGCTGTACTGTTCATGAGGAGGTATAAAAAATGTCTATGTTGAAAATCTGGAGTAAAAATATGAAAAATTAGTGAAGTCATGAGCGTGCATAGAAACTACGCAACACATGCCCATAACGCAATTATCTTGGAGATTTTTTAACCAAATTTTCAACATAGGCATTTTGGGACCTACACTCAGGAACAGTGGCACTGTGATTTTGTTAATCAGTCCTGAAAGTTAATTTCCCAGAGTAACCATGCCATCATGCGCCAGATGTGGGAAAACACATTTTGGGTAGGATGTGAAAAATGATAGCTGTACCGTTCATAAGGAGGTGTGAAAAAATGGCAATGTTGAAAATCTGGAGTGAAAATATTAAAAATTGTCGTAGTTATGACCGTGCATGGAAACTCTGCAATGCACGCTCATAACACAGTAATTTTTTGGTGTATTTTCACCAGATTTGCAACATAGGCTTTTTGGGACTCCACCTCAAGCACAGTGGCACTGTGGTTTCATTAATCAGTCCCGAAAGGTGATTCCACGCAGTGACCATGAAATGACCTTTCAGGACCAAATAACGAGATGACAGTGCATGTGTTCATGAGGTAGGGTCCCAAGAACCCCGTGTTGAAAATTTGGAGCCAAAATTCCAAAAAAATGACTGAGATATCCACTTAAGTTGAAACCTCCACATTGATGCCATTATACAGCTTACCGTCATTTCTTTATTTTGCAGTTCGGCTTTGAAGAGTACAGATGTGTTCCCACTCCACTCAAGATCACAGCTCTGACCTCCAGAGGTAAGAATGGGGTGAGGGGTAGGTGTGGGAGGTGGGCACAGAGGCGGGTGTGGATGGGGTTGTGGAAGTGGGGCACTGTGGCAGTGAGGGACCATTTTCTTTTTTCAGGTAAAGAAAAAAAACCCGGACATCGCAACATGGTTTGTTGGCCACATGTGGGTGGGTTCCAATTGTGCCACACAAGGGGGGGTGAGGAACATGCCAACACAGTCGGCTTTGTGTGACCAGTGGCACACTGAGGTGGGCTCCCAGTGTGCCACACAATGTGGGGGGCGGGGACATGCCAACAAGGGGATTGCACCCCTGATGTCAGCTTTGTTTGCAGAATGTGTGGCAGTATCAGGAACCACCGCCATGTTTATTGAAATGTTTCTCCAGGAAAGGCACGTATGGGGAGCGTGTCATCTCTGCCACTACATGAGGAGCTTGTCTCTGATTGCAGCGGCAGATTTCTTTCAAGTTGGTGGCACTTTTCATATTTTTTGCATCAGCGCTTGCATACTGGCTAATTGGAGAATGAGGGACGCACCTACTAAAGCGTGTCCTGCTTTGGCCAACACTGACACACCTCTCACTGTGCTAATACTACTGCAAGATATTGCTTGCACATGCGCAAGAAAACATAAAAACGATCCCTCAACATCTTTTTCTTTTTTATGTTTAACTAACTTGTTTGAAAGAAAATGCTACATCAATGTCTGTTGTGCTGTTGCCATTTCTCTCCCTATATCCACCCCTCAAACCCACCACGCAGCACCCCCCCCCCAAAACCCTTACTTACCTACTGGGCTCCAATGCCGGAAATCCTGCCAGGACCAGAGACACATCCTCTTTCTTCAATGCTGGATTGCAAACTGAGGAAACAAGGTAAGTGTGGTCAATGTATTTCTGTTGCATTTTGAACTTTTACTCATAATTTGATAATTTTGTAATATTTGTCCCCTAAACTGTCAACATGGTGTTTTGGGGATTCTAGCTCATGAACAAGGTAGTTGAACATTTTTAAACTTTCCCACAAAAAGTGATTTCACACTTGCGCTTCAAAATCACCTTTTGAGTGGGATTTCAAAATTTGCACCTTCCTGGTTCATAAGAAGACTATGCTGAAAAGTTATGGTCAAAATCTTAAAAAGCATAAAGTTATAAAGATACATTTAAAGAGCTGCTGCCACACTCCAGACAGGCAGTTCATACTAGGTAGTTGCCTGCCCACAGTCTCCAACTTCTCTTCAGTAAGACATTTAACATTAGACAATTTATAGACCTTCTACAACTACATAACATTCCATTCTGTGACATTTGACCTACACACAACTATAGTGTCAAGGATGCTACCTTACCTCTGTTTGGTTGTGTTTCTTATCTAATTACTCCCCTAATCTGTCACATTCATGTGTAAAATGTTTTTTCCTTCTAATATTGTTCTGAGTACTTAAGAGAGTTCTTGTAAGAAAACGGTAATTTCCTTCTGAGGAAGGACTATGTATGTTCAAAAGTTTAAGGATTTTCTGTAAATCTTTGTTGGTCCAATAAGTAAGCATTAATGCCCGGTGAAGGCTTCCTGGAAATTAATGCATGGTTGGGGGTTGTGTACGAGGCCTTGGCCGAGTGCCTACAACTCATTTCAAACATGCATTAATTCCCCAGTAGAGCCAACTCGAGGGAATTAATGCATTTGTAACAGGAGGAATTAATGCATTTGTAACACGGAATACTGCGTCGTTGCTATCGCTTTTACTGCTCAGGTTTGTGTCAGCGCAGGAGATCCTGCGTTTTCGCCGTGATGTGTGTTCTGTTTGCTGCTGTGACAGGTAATGTGCTAGAGCCTGACCTGTTGACCCCATGATTAATAGCTGGAGCGGGCATTACTGGGGAATTAATCACTGCTCCAACTTTGATCATGTGGTGAGTTTTGTCCAATGACGTTGCCTTATTTCAGGTTTCTGTTGTTTGCCATGTTACAAAAGGTATTAAACCAGAGGTGTACTCTACACTGGATATAGACTCCACCCTCTCCATATTTACACATGTTCTTCGTAAAGTGTGGAACACCCATTTCCCCCCTCCTCAGGAGACGGGGAGTAAAACACACCCATCATCCGTGGATTTTGGCAGACATCATCCACCTGTGCAAATCCCATGACCTCGCCTGAGCCCAATACAAATCCTTTCTCTCCCCTTCTGACTTCCAGGCTTACAAGTCCCTTAGAAACACTGGCACCAAAGCTATTACAGCAGGAAAAACAACGTATTTCAAATCAAAGCTGCACAAAATCTTAATTCCTCCTCCAATTTTTGGCACACTGTCCACTCTCTATTTAACACAGAAACATAGAATTTGATGGCAGATAAGGACAGCTTGGTCCACCTAGTCTGCCCATTTCCCTATCTAATGGATAAGCTGCAGATTCTAGTTAACCAATAGCCTACTTCCTCCTATCCCCCACTATAATTGCTTTATGTCCGTCCCATGCATTATTGAATTCCCCCACAGTTGTTGACTCTATGACCTCCTCAGGAAGGCTGTTCCATGCATATACAACCCTCTTGTGAAGAAATACTTCCTCACATTACCTCTGAGCCGTCCCCCCTCTATCTTCAAATTGTGCCCCCTTGTTCTTGCACATCTCTTTTTCTGAAAGATGCTACCCTCTTGGATTTTGTTGATTCCCTTGAGGTATTTGAAAGTTTCTATCATGTCCCCCTTCTCCCTCCTTTCCTCGAGGCTATACATCTTAAGCTCCTTTAGTCTTTCTTCATATGTCTTCTGGTGTAGACCCTGCATCATTTTGGTTGCCCCCCCTGGACAGCCTCCACCCTGTCTACGTCTCTATGGAGATGGGGTCTCCAGAACTGTACTCAGTACTCCAGATGTGGTCTTACCAACTGTCTGTACAGAGGGCCAACAACTTCCTGTTTTCTACTGGTGATGCCTCTACCTATGCATCCCAGTATCCCTCAGCCCTCCTTACTGCCTTCTCACATTGCTGGCCCACTTTTAGGTCATCTGATATGACTACCCCCAGGTCCCTTTCCATTTTTGTTGTTGTCAGTATCTCACCCCCCCATTGTGTACTCTTCCCATGGCTTTTTGTTTCCCAGGTGCATTACTTTGCACTTCTTTGCGTTGAATCTAAGCTGCCACACATTTGACCATTCCTCCAAACTTGCCAAGTCCCTTTTCATCCTTTCCACCACGCCTTGCGTATCAACCCTGTTGCAGATCTTTGTGTCATCTACAAAGAGACATACTTTCCCTTCCAGTCCCTCTGCAATGTCACTTATAAAGACATTAAAAAGGACCGGCCCCAGAACTGAACCCTGCGGTACCCCACTAGTAATCCCCTTTCTTCATTGCAGACTCCATTTACTATTACCCGCTGTGTCCTGTTGTCCAGCCAGTGTTTTACCCAGGCTACTACCCCGGACCCATTCCCAGGCTGGCTAATTTGTTTATTAATCTTTTGTGTGGGACTGTGTCAAATGCCTTGCTAAAGTCTAGGCAGGCCATGTCCGCAGCCCCTCCCTGGTCTACTACTTTGGTCACCCAGTCAAAGAAATCAATTAGATTTGTCTGACATTACCTTACTATTGTGAATCCTTGCTGCCTTGGGTCCTATGCCCCACTGGCCTCTAGGTATCCAACAATTCTTTCCTTCAGAAGTGATTTCATCATTTTCCCTACCACTGAGGTCAAACTGACAGGTCTGTAGCTTCCTGCCTCTGTCTTGCTCCCACTTTTGTGAAGGGGAATCACATCTGCCCTCCTCCAGTCCTCAGATACCACACCATCCTCCCATGATTTATTAAAAAGGGTAGTCAGTGGTGTTACTAGTTCTTCCCTTAGTTCTTTTAGAATTGTGGGATGAATCCCATCAGGCCCCATTGCTTTATCCACCTTCAGTTTTAAGAGTTCTTTCAGAACCCTTTCTTCTGTGAAAGAACTAATATCAACCCCCCTATCCAGAGTACTTCTATTGACTGGATTAGGTATCATCCCCCTGCTTTTCCATTGTGAATACTGAGCAAAAGTATTCATTCAGTATCCCTGCTTTTTCACTGTCGCTCTCTGCCCAACCACCTTCCTCTTTATTCAGCCTCAGTATCCTTGCCTTAGTCTTTCTTTGCTCTCTAATGTACCTTTAAAAGGTTTTATCCACCTTCTTAACTGAGTTGGCTATCTTTTCCTCGGTTTGGTCCTTTGCTATTCTGACTGCCTTCCTCGCTTCCTTCTGCTTTAACTGGTACAGTTCTCTGTCCTGCTCCTTCTGTGTTTCCTTTGATTTGATTCCCCCTTTCAAACCCTCAACCCCTACTCTTACCATTGATGGGTCACCTGGTCTCTGGCCTGGCCTCAGTGGCCTCCATACATAACACCTTTTTCACCACATGAGCTGTCCCCTCTAACCCCCTCCTCCATCCCTACCCCCTCCCCTCGACTTAGGGCTCCTCCTCCTTCTCTGTAATCTCTAGTCATGAAGTCTACCATGCTCTTCTTTTCCTAAACCCCCCTAAGTCCAGTCCTGATGGTCTTGACCCCCACCTTCTTCACATCTCTGCTTTTGCTATCACTTACCCCCTTACCCATCTGCTGAACCTCTCCTTCAACCTTTGCTCTGTCCCCATGCCTCAAAGATTGCAAAAGTGATTCTCCTACACAAAGGGGGTGATCCTTCTGCTCCTGGGAACTAGAGACCCATATCCCTTCTTCTCTCTCTGGTCAAACTGCAAGAATCCCTTGTTTTTGCCTGCTTTACTGACTTTCTTAACTCCTCTGGTTTCCTTTCTCCCTTCCAGTCCAGGTTCAGCACCAATCATTTGACCATCACCTCTCTCCTTCACATAAATAACTCCATCCTCACTAACATGGACAGTGGACACATGACTGCTGCCATGTTCATTAAACTTGCTATGGCTTTTGATTCTATTTCCCTCTCCCTTCTCAAAAAAATCTGCTCCACTGGACTCTCTTCCTTGACCATCAACTGGTTCAACTCTTACCTCTCTGGCCGGACTCAACATGTCTTTACAGGTGGCACCTTCCCCCCCACTACCTATCCACACTGGTGTTCCCCAGGGCTCCATTTTAAGCTCCATCCTCTTATCCTTCTTTCTTAATGGCCTTCCCACAGCCCATTCTTTCTCAAACATACATATGTAGAGTATATGGATGATACTGTCCTTCATGTCGCTGGTCCCTCTGCCCCAGAAGTCAAATCTCAGCTACAATCTGACTTCCACTCAGTCCTGGTTTCATTACAATGACCTCAGAGTTAATGCCATGAAAACTATGTTGATGTCCTTTGGAACCCTTCAAAGATTGGCCAAACTTGCCCCAACCCTCTGCTTCTCCACCCTGAATGGTAACACCTTAGAAGAAGTCCCCTCTTTCAAATATCTTGGTGTCTGGCTAGACAACTCACTAGACTTCTCATCCCATATAGACAATATTCACTCTACACTCCACTTTAAGCTGAGGGCCCTGTATAGAAATAAAGACTTCTGCTCCCTGCCAGTCCACTGAGAACATCTAACTAAAATGATTCTCCCTTTGACTGCACCAATGTAGCCTATGGAGTTACCCCTTCCTCCTCACTAGCCAGGCTGGACTCCCTTTACAATGCTTTCTGTCACTTTGTACTCAGTGTTCCCCCTTCCTCACTCACCACTGTTCCCTCTATTCCTCCCTCTCCCTCACCTCTCTTCAACTGCACCATCAGCACCATGACACCCTCCTCACCTCAAAATTCTGGCTCAGATCCCTCTCATCCTACCTTTCCTCTCTGCTCTCACCTTCCACCCTATCTTCATATCCTCTCCACTCCAGAGATGCCCACACTTTCTCCTTCACCAATCACCTTGCTCTGGCCAATCAGCCTTTTCCTACCATCTTCCCTCTCTCTTGGAACTTCCTTCCTTTTTCCCCTCAGACTATCACCCTCCTTGCTATGCCTGAAATGTGCACTCTCCCATTCAATCTCACCTCCTTGCTCCTGCCCCTTTTCCCCCTTCAGCCCTTTGCACACCCAACATTCCCATTTCCTTCAACTACATTGGTCTGCTCACCCTTGGATGCACAAGCACCCACTCTAGTTATCCTCCCATGCTATCCCATTTGTCTATATGTTCCACTCTTGTTTGTTAATGCATAATTCAACTATTTGCTCTATTTTATATTAATTATCTACAGTTTTTTACTATGCCCATGTACCGGATCCCCTTGTCAGAATGTTCTTCTTAAATGTTAATTGTTCAGTGATGCTCTATTAAAAATTTATGCATGTTATGCTCCTCATCTCCCCTTCCTCCAGGTAGCACCTGGAAATGAGCCTCAGCTCAGCATGCCTTTTCCAGTCTTCAACCTTTAAATAAATAAATAAAAATCACCTATTTTGTGCATCTTGCAATAGTATGTAACTTTTCATTCATATCTGCTTAAAACAGTGGGAAATTACTGTATTGTGCATTAAAAATGTCAAAATTAAGTGGATTTGCAAACTGTAACTTGAGTGTTTAACAGGTTAAGGTGTTTGGGGGATTCTTCAGGTTGTGTTTTCTTGAAATACGGTCTTTACTGCAATTTCAATAAAAAAACATTTTTGAAGTCAGTCCATAGGAAAGGAAAATGAAATGAATGTGTTCCTCAAACAGCATTTGTTACATACAAAAATATGCTCGTGAGGTGTCTTGTTTTTGATTTTTTCATTTTAACTATGTATTTATGCTCCTACTTTCCTCCCTTCTCCATTCTCTCCAGCATCCTACTACCCACAGGCCCCACTCCCCATTGACATCTGCCCCTAGAGCACCTGACACCACACACAATCTTACCCCCAGTATACCCCTCAGGTAGGGGTGAGGAGGAACATCCCTTACCTCCTCAAACCAGCATGCTGAAGCTTGTGGGGTCGGTGCAGCAGAGTCTGTTCTATGAGCCCGGAGACCTGCCAGTGAGGTGCCATTGCCTAGGAGATGCTGAGGTGGTTTTTCTGGTTTCTTTCCTCCCTTTTCCCAATGCCGGTGTGCAATGAGAGGCTATGAGCTAGGAGGCATGCTGAGATGTACCTCTTTGTTCTGCCCCTCTGCTGACATCTACCCAGTCCACTTGCAGCTGCTCCACCTACTGCGCTATCCACCCGAGCTCCCCTAGGTGGTAGCATTGCAGCGGGAGCCTGCAGTGACCCCCCCCAGAGAAGGAGAGCTGCTGTTGGGTGCTCCATCCTTCTCCACCTCAGCCGACCCCCTCGGCAACCCCGAGCTTGCTCTGAACCCGGGTCACCGGTGTGGTGCGAGGTGTGGCATCTAGCGTCTCAATCCTCAGCACAACTGGGCAGGCGTTTTTGATTTTTTCAAAGGATGTTTTGAATTTTTTTTTTGTTTTGTGACCCTGCACATCTGCAGCCACATGGTTCTTCCCTTGGTGCACGTGTCCACAGCCAGATGGAGTCTTCTCTTGGCACAGAGCCCTGTGTATCCATGACTCATGCCTTGGCACATGGCCAAGATGGCCCTGCATATCTGCAGCCAGATGGATTCTTCCGTGCATCTGCATTGTTTTGCACAGGTCCTGATGAAACCCGTGCAAATGAGTATACAATTACCCCATCACAAAATGAAAGGAAATTAATTGCAAAATAACCATGTTAATGCAGACAGTAAGGTTAACAAACATGAAGTGCACAGTAAGTACAACATTAGGGTTTGGAATCTCAGAAGTCCTGGCAAACTGGTTGTGTGGTGTTCTGTGAGGTTCTCGGCCCTAATGCTCACCATCCTCCCCTGAGCAAAGAAAGTTATTCATGATATCATGCTTTGCATAGAGCCTGCAGAGCCTAGATCAAAGAAATTTATGAATAATCTTGATCTCATGCTTTAGGCAGGGCCCTCTATGTGTAGTAGGTTATACATAATCTCTTGCTTCATGCAGAATGTTATGACTGATTCCATTGGCCACATGTGGCAAGCCATAGTTATATATCTCTGAACACTATAAACCTATGGGGCATGAACCTGGGTCTGTACCTGATGCTTTGGTCAGGAGGCTTGGGGCTGGGGGTGAAAGTGAGCATTATGATTGAGTACCTGAAAAAAACACCACACTATTAATTTGCAAAGATGTCTGAGAGAGAGAGAGAGAGAGAGAGAGAGAAAGCAGCCAAAGCTTCCTTAAATCAAGGAGGTTATTTACTAGACTACACTGAATTGAATTATTACTTTTTGGACCTGTGTAAGTAACTAGTATTGATTCTCTGTTTTTGGGATTGACTTTTCTTAGTTTAACTTTAATTTGCCAGGGAGGAACTGTAGCTGGGAGATATTTGCGGTCATTTGTGACTAGACCTGTTACTTAACCTCTGCCAAACAGGTGTCTGTTAAGGGGACGAGCTGAAAGAGGCCTACTTGAACTGTGGATTTAAAACAAGAGTTGTTTGTGGTCTCTGTCTGCTGAGACAGAGAGAGAGAGAGAGAGAGAGAGAGAAAGCATCCAAAGCTTACTTTAATCAAGGAGGTTATTTACTAGACTATGCTGAAATGAATTATTACTTTTTGGACCTGTGTAAGTAACTAGTATTGATTCTCTGTTTTGGGGGTTGACTTTTCTTAGTTTAACTTTAATTTGCCAGAGAGGAACTGTAGCTGGGAGATATTTGCAGTCATTTGTGACTAGACCTGTTACTTAACCTCTGTCAAACAGGTGTCTGAAAGGAAGAAAGGCACTCCCCGGGGTGAAGGATCAGAGTTGTAGTTGATTGTTTCTGGAGGGCACAGATTAACTCCCACCCACTCTGCCCCTCACCCCACCCGCCCCAAGTGCATAACTTCCTTTATAGCAGGCGTTCTGACATCACTTCCCCAAAACTAACAACATACACCTGTTCATATCCTTAAAGGCACAGCACACTAAATAGGGGATACAGACACTCACAAGCTTGCACACACTAAAACAAGAACAAAAAAACAAAAAAGAGGGACAAGCATCTGTAACAGGAAGGGACACAGACATGTGGAGAGTATTGTAATGCACTGGCTGTGGAGCAGCAGTCTTCCAGGAGACATTCTGGAGACTGTGTTGCTGCCCTATTTGCAGGCACCTCTCTGGTCTGAGGGAGGAGGTTGTTCATCTCCATGCTAACCTGGCAGGGATTTAGGAAACCTGCTCCCCCACCCAGGGACCACCCAGACCACTGCCACTACCTCAGAGGTTGCCAAGAAATAGGAGTGGTTGGACCATAGTGGGCTCAGAGAGGGTGAGGGTGGTGGAATAGAGGTGCATCCCTCCAGTTGTGCATCTCCACAATTAATTTGTCACTCTGGTGGAGCATGGTTCCTCTACGGAGGCACCTGCAGTGGAGGCCAAGGAGGTTGCTGGGAACTTACACAATGAAGACCCACAAGAGGGTGGCACAGGACCCCACATGAGAAGGAAACAATTTCTGGTGGGGACTCAATTGTTTGGGGGTAAAACTGGGGGAGGGAGTGGAAAGGGAGGTAAAGTGCCTGCCTGGCACCATGGCTTGGAGGCACAGGAAATTAATCCTCAGGATTGAGGGAGCAGCTGCAAGGGGGAGTGAGCTGGATGTCATTATCCACCTAGGGACAAATGACCTGGCTAAGAATGGGATCAGAGCAGTGCAACAGGAGTTTGTGGAGTTGGAGAGGGGCCTTAGACAAGTAGCACACACGGTAACCTTCTTGGAAGTGCTATCTGTCTATGGCATGGATGAGGCTAGGGTACTCTGCACCATGAGATTCAATGACTGGTTGAAAAGCTGGTGCAGAGCTCAGGGATTTAGCTTCATTGGGGACTGGGGCTCCATCTGGAGGGATGCAGACCTATACTGGAGTGATGGTCTGCATCTATCCAGGAGGGGAACCAGGATACTAGGTGATAGGTTTAAATGCTTAATTGGCAAGTATTTAAACTAACCAAGGTTGGAGGTGCTGAAAAGGAGAAGAGAAATCCTAGCCCCCCCCAAAAAAAGAATCAGGGTGGTTAGTGAGGTAAACACCAAGATACAGCAGTCGATAGGGAGAAAGACAGGGGTAAATGGAGAAAAAGACAAAGGCAGTAAGGACTGGAATTGGGCAAAAAGAAATAAAGCCATAAAAACATGGAGGGTAATGAGTACCAATGCCCATAGTCTAGGTAAAAAGCTCCCTGAAATGGTGGCCTTGATGGAAGAGGGATTCCTGGACATCGTGGCAGTCACAGAAACATGGTACACAGAGAACCATGACTGGGATGTCAACATACCAGGGTACACAATCTACAGGAGGGACAGGGAGGGAAGAAGAGGAGGAGGAGTAATTAGCTATGTAAGGGAAGGGATCAAAGCAACAGAACTAAAGCATAAACAGGGAGGAGAGGAGGCACTGTGGGTCACCGTGGAGACTGGAAATGGTACCACAGTCTGCACAGGGGTTGTATACAGACCCCCATCTCAGGGGGAGGAAATGGACAAGGACATAATAGAAGGCATCCTTAGGATGGAAGAGAAAGGGGAGTTATTGCTGATGAGGGACCTGAATATGCCAGATGTTAACTGGAGCACCTTTGCTACAGCCACATCCAAGAGCAAGGCCATTCTTGATGTCCTACGGGGGCATGCCTCAGACAGCTAGTGTTGGAACCCATTCAGGAGGGAGCAATCTTAGACCTCGTGCTCTCAAATAGGGACATAGAAAGGATCTCTGATCTTGAAGTGGGTAGCCATCTGGGAACAAGTGACCACCAAACGGTGTGGTTCATCATAAACTTAGCTGTAGAGTCAAGCCATACAAAAGTGAAGGTACTGGACTTCAGGAGGGCTAATTTTGTCAAAATGGGAGAGTGCCTCAGAAAAACACTAGCAAACAGGCAAGAAGGTGGAGTGGAGAAACAATGGGGGAACATCAAAACCGCCATCACAGAGGCAACAAGCTTTTGCGGAAGCAAATAAACAAATCAAAACAAAATAAAAAAAATACTATAGTTCTCAAAAGAAGTGATGGGAAGGTTAGGAGAAAAGATAGCATTCAGGAAGTATAAGGAAACACAGACGGGCAGGACAGAGAACTGTACCAGTTAAAAGCAGAAGGAAGCGGGAAGTCAGTCAGAATAGCAAAGGCCCAAACTGAGGAAAAGATAGCCAACTCGGTTAAGAAGGGGGATAAAACCTTTTATAGGTACATTAGGGAGCAAAGAAAGACTAAGGTAGGGATACTGAGGCTGAATAAAGAGGAAGGTGGTTGGGCAAAGAGCGACAGTGAAAAAGTAGAGATACTGAACGAATAGCAGTTTTAGATATTGGAATGGGGAATGCTGACTTTCAGCAGCATTAAGGTGGGTGAGTGGGCAGTGGTACTATTGTTCACCGGCGGGGTAAATAACAGTCAGTCATTCCTATGTCTTGTTTGCACCAATACATTTTGTTTAAACATTGGAGGACATTGTGTTGTGCTGTTTTGTTGTTTTTTCCATTCCTGTTTGAACAGTGGCACCTTTGGGGTTTACAAGTGCTCTTTTTCCATTGTCTCCAGCTTTCAGGAAGTATAAGGAGACACAAATGGAAGCAGACAAGGTGGTATATCTAGAGCAACAGAAGGAATCAGGAAAGACAGTAAGGATGGCAAAGGCTCTAACTGAGGAATGGATCACCCAGGAGGTCAAGAATGGGGATAATTTTCTTCAGGTACATGAGCAAAAAGGGGAAGGCATGGGTATTATAATAAAGATCAGGAGAGTAGGATGGGGACTGTGCAGATGCCAAGAAAAAGCTAAAATGTTAAACAACTACTTCTGCTCAGTCTTCACTGTGGAAGGGGGGATGGGCTAGCATGCATTAACAGGCACCGGGGGAGGAGGAGTGGACACAAGTTTGTTTACAGAAGAGAGAGTCCACTGGGGGTTGGAAACCTTAAGGAAAAAAGGTGAGAGGGGTCAGATGGGAGTCATCCAAGGGTATTTAGGGAACTGAGCATGGTGCATCACTGTTTAGCACACCATTGGACTTGGAAGTGGTTCCAGAGAAGTGCCGATGTAGTCCCTCAGCACACAAGCTGCAGCAGGGAGTAGGCCAGCAATTACAGACCAGTAAGTCACAGGTCAGTGGTGAGGAGTTAATGGAGTCTCTGCTGAAGATGAGACTGATGGAGTACCTGTAGACATATAGACTTCAGGACCATTGACAGCACAGCTTCACAAGGGGAAGATCATGTCAAACAAATCTCATAGATTTCTTTGACTGATTAACTAGGGAGGCAGATCGGGGAGAGCAGGGGATGTGGCCTATCTGGACTTCAGTAAGGCCTTTGATACTACCACACAGGAGTCTGGTAAAGAAACTTAGCAGCCTGGGGGTGGGAAGAAGGTGGTGAGCTTGGTATCTAACTGGTTGAAAGACAGGAGGCAAAGGGTGGTTGTAAATGGCAAGTTCCTTGGAGGACGGGACATGGGAGAGTAACCAGTGGAGTACCAGAGATATCGGTATTGGGCCCTGTCCTCTTCAATGTCTTCATGGAGGGGATGGACTGTATCTTTGCAGATGACACAAAAATCTGCAACAGGGTGGACACCCAGGAGGGGGTGGAGAGAATGAATAGGGATCTGGGGAAACTAGAGGAGTGGTCTAGGTAATGGCAGCTGGGGATCAATGCCAATGCTAGAAAGTACAGTCATGGATCTAGGGCACTGAAACCCAAGGGCTGTGTATAAGACAGGAAGGAGGTTCTTACAGTTGCCAAGCTGGAGAAGGACATTGGGATGATCATATATGATGATCTCAAGGTGACAGAGCAGAGTAACAGGACTGTAAGCAAAGCAAGCTAGATGCTGGGGTTCATAGGAAGGGGGATCTTTAGCAAGAGAAGGGAGGTGGTGTTGCCTGTGAATCGATCACTTGTTGGACCCCACCTGGAATACTGTGGCCAGTTCTGGAGGCCACACCTTCAAAAGCACATCAGCAGGGTGTAGTCAGACCAGAGTAGGACTACTAAAACAGTGTTCGGGTTGCAAGAGCAGACATATGAGGAGAGGTTGTAGGAGCCTGCATGTACTTCCTGGAGGAATGGCGAGCTAGAGGAGATATGACTGAGACCTTTAAGTGCCTCACAGAGATGAACAAGGTGCAGGAGGGGAGTCTCTGTCACAGGAGGAGGAGGAGCACCATGCTATGAAGCATCCATTCTCAGTTGTTTATCATTCAGCAAAGAAATGACAGGTAGATAGACAAACAAGCAGAGTTTGTGTTTTGAGAGCCTACAGGCTCAAGGTACATTACAAATAACAAAATGGACACTAGCAAACATTTCAAACACATAATATATAAATAATCCCACAATCAATATGATTACAATACAGAATAAACAAGGAAATAAATTGCAGCCGGAGTCCTATTGCATTATGAGAATTAGTTGAGGACGGTCATGTTAAACAGGCAAATATTCAAAAAGAATTAAAAGTCACAACCACTGGAATATGGATTTTTCCTACCACTGAGATTCTCCCATATGGTGACTAGCCCAAATGTGTGAGGGCCCAATATATTCAGGACATTATTAAATGTCAGCAGTAATACTTTGAAATCAGCTCACCACTTATTAGTTAGCCAGAGCAGGTCACAGAGCACTGAAGAAATCTGCTCCCATCTTGATGTGGATGTCAGAAGCCTTGCTGCCATGTTATGCACCAGCTGCAAGAAACTAAACTGAGCAGCAGACAGGCCCTGGTAGAGTGTGTTGCAATATTCAAGCCATGAGGTTCAAAGAAGAGAAGATAAGTAATGAGATACTCTGAGCACCACTTCTTCGAGCTATTAGAGATGGGTACAAAATGAGTAGATAAAATGATAAATGCTACTGCTTAATGAGCTGTTCTGAGCAGCACCTTAGTCACCCAGTAGTGGTGGGTACAAAGGTGCTGATAAAGTTATTTCATAAAATGGGCTTAGGAAATGAAGGTCTATGATTTTCTGACTTCCATCACATTACCTTTTTGGGGGGGTCTGGTTCATCCTTGGTTCAGCCCCCACCCCAACCCAGCACTCACTGCCCCAGGACTTACCTCGGGTGGTGTTCCTCCCTGGCTTGCCCCCCACAGTGGGGCCATTGTGTAGTCATGTCTTCAATAGAGTTGAAGGCCAGTTCGCAGCAGAAACCACTGCTAGCGTTCCTTTCTGACTTGTCCCACAGGCTGGGGCTGCAGGGCTGGACTGTTCCTAATGGCTTTACAGCTTGGTCCCCAGCCAAGTACTATGGTCAGTGGTGCAGGGCTCATAACAAGGCAGAGTGTGATTTTGTGGGCCAGCATTTTCTTTTACATTTTTCCCTCAGGAGACATGGCATGCAATAATGTATGACCCATGGTCGCCGACGTCTGTCATACCTTCCAGCAACGCAAGCTCCAGCTGCTGCTCCCCCGGGCTTCAGCCACATGTCAAACATGCACCAGATGCTTCCCCACCCTCCCACAACAGGAAGAAAGCAGACTGTGAGACACTTAATCCTCCCCCCAGCTGGCCCTTTGACTCTCCAGGTCCATTTCCAAACCTGTGTCATCAGCGTTGCAAGCGGAGACATTACTGCTATGCTAGTGGGCTGGCTATCACATAGCTGTTTTCTACATCAGTTCCCTACATGTAAACTGTTCAGCGCTTCTTTCAAGGGCAAGGTAAGGCATTTACTGTTGTATAGAGCTCCATCCAGCACAGGCTTGGAGTGCCTTGCACAATTCCTCGAATCAAGTACAATACACACAAACATAATACATAGATAACATATAGAGCAATACATGGGGTAGTGTGTGTAAAATAAAGGAATAATGCACAACAGGGTGTGTGTTGTGCTGGGATAACGCCATGCCTCAGGTGGTTGGGCATGAGGCAGCAGGACAAGTGCATCCAACACCCGAGAAGTGACATTATCCCAGTACAACCCACACCCTGGAGTGCATTATTCCTACTATACAATGGCTTTTTCTGTTGAAAATATACGTTCCCTCTGGACATAAAATAGAGGATAATGTATGGTCATCGATGGTTAACCAGTTTGTTGATTTATTGAGAGGCCGTTGCAGGGTGACCATGTAAACCTCGAGAGTGAAGCTCGAGAGGTTTATGTCGCCATAGCAACCTCGAGATTGGTTAATAAAACGGTTACCCATCGATGTACCATACATTAGCTTTTATAGTGTATGGTACCAGTTCATTTTTTTAGAAAAGAAAGCAGTTCCTTACTGCTGTTTTTTTAGGTCCTCACTGCTGTGCACTCACCACCATGGCCGTTTCAAGGCCGTCCGATCCAGCTGCGTGCATGCCCAGACTGTTCCCGGTTGTTAACCCATCGGTGTGACTTACCATCGATGGGTTAACAACATCGTGACATCACATCGATGGTAAAACGTTGTTATAAAAAGGTAGATTTCTACCTATAACAACATTCTACCGTACATTATATAGTCACTTTTTTATCAGTTAACTCTTATTTTGCTAATGGTTACTTAAGTATGACAGCTAATATGCTGATTTAAATACAGCAACAAGGAATTCAGGGAAGATTATAAAGGTAATTTAAATTTTCCTTACTCAGCAATGCAGTTTCCTTTTTTGGTAGTGGTGACTGCAGTATAATACCTACTATGCAATTGTGTGTGGCAAAGCATTGTGTGTAGAATATGAAACGGGCTTCCATTTTATTTTTTCCTCACTTGGAGGTGCAGTCTCCTATTTTTGTCGTGGTTACAACAGTGTAAGTTCTCAAATGTGTTATTTTCAAAATGAATCATTTTGCACACACTGATAGGTGACAAGATTTCTTTACTGAAAGATGTAGTCTCCTATTTCTGTAGTGAGAAAGAGAAGAAATAGCCTGTATACTGATTTACATCGCAAGGAATTGTGGGTACAGTAAATAGCTAATTCTTCTATCTCCATAATCTACATGTGGAGTGCTTTTTATAAACTGATGACATTTGGTCATGTGTGTGCTGGGACTAGATCCATGATGTTATGCTGGGATAACATCACGTGTCCAGACCCAGACTGACCAATCAGAACCCAGCATTCTTTCTTGCCATTGCATAATGAGAATTTTACACACAACCAAGCCATTGCATGTTCCATAAACCCTGAGAGCAAAGCTTAAGGGGTTTATACAAGCATCCAATACCACGGTATGAGTAAAATTTGAGTTTTACACACTACCCCATGTGTTGTTTTATATAATTGCCATGGAGTGTTTTTTTTTTTTCAGAGCAATTATATAAATAGAAATTGCTGGTAGCTACAGTCAAGTTAAAGCTCAGTTTACACTTTTACTTTTTCCTTTTAACTTTGTCCACAATTTCTTAAAAGTACAAAGTATACAGAAATGATTTCAATTAAGACAAGTTTGTGATTGTAAAACACTTACTCTGGAGTTCGAGTGTGTTTACTAAGAGGCAACAAAGTATGTACACAAGGAAGGCAAGATAGCGACAGGCGCATGCAAGGAGAGAGGGAAACCCAGCATGTGCTCGCCTTAATAACCAGTTAGTTGCAATGGTGAATTATAACAGGGTTTTCCCATGGGAAAAACACTCTGCATTTATAATAAATGAAATATACATAATAAGAATATACAGTGATTAAGAAACACTGCCTAGGCTGCTACTAATTAAAGGCTAAAGAAAAATATAAGTTTTTAGCCCCTATTTAAAGCAGTAGTACCAAGTAACAGAAATTTAAATAATTTGATTGGTAGGACAAACCAAAACATCAGTATATCTGATATTGTCTTTGCTTTATTTAATTCCTGAGGCCAGATGAAGGATTTTGAAGTTCTAAAAAGTTATTGGTCCTATACCAGGTCCACCATCATGAATGTAAGCAGATCAGGATGGTGTTGTGCTGTTGGCCATCAGAAACACATACATGCAACACCCTGACATATCTGCATTATACATACAGTGGGTGCAGTTAGTGTGTGATCTCTGGGGAGAAGGTTTTTGAAAGTTGCTGAGGGTGCTATCTTTATTGCAGATCTACGCAAATTACAAAAGTTGCAATTAAACATGCTCTTAAAAATAACTGATTGCATTTAAAGTACCTGAATGAAGAATCTTAGATTATAAGGAATACACTACTGCTTAAAAAAGGTAGGATGCTATGTTTTGCTGGCTAAGTAGTATTGCTGCTTTCAAGGTCTCAACCAAAGGATAACTTCTAAGGTTTAATGGCAAGGAATTACAAATAAGAGTGGCTGCCACCAAGAATACTCTTTCTCCATAGAGTTTTAGATGCTCCCTCAGGATGTCCACAAGAAACATGGAAAATGATGGCAGAAGACTGATGGTTCATCCAGTCTGCCTTTGGTTCCCTCTTTCTAACCCCAGGATATATTGTCCATACAGGGTTCTAGCCCCCCCCCCATTCCTGTTACTGTCACCCCAAGAAACCACTATACCCTTCACTCTGTCCCAACCATGCTTGAAACTATTAATGTTTTTGTGTTCCCCACCTGGCTGGTAGACTGGTCCATGTTTCCACCACCCTTTCTGTAAAAAAATACTCTTTCATATCCCTCTTGAACCTCCTTCCTGTAAGTTTCCACTCATGACCTCAAACTGTTACTCATGCTAAATAATTCCCCGCAGACCACCTTGTTTGTTCCTTTCAGGAACTTGAGGGTCTGTATCATATCTCTCTTCTTCTCCCATCTGGTCTCCAGCCAGTATGTGTTCAGTACCTTGAGGAGATCCTCTTAAAACCTGCCCTGCTGGCTCTGAATCACCTTTGTTACCCTTTGGTGCACTACCCCTAGCATGTCTTTATCTTTCCTGAGGTGAGGACTCCAGAACTGGGCAAAATACTTCAGGTGTGGCCTCATCAAAGATCTGTATTGAGGTAGTATGACCTCTCTTCTGATGTCAGTACTCCCACCAATACATCCCAGCTCCTATTTGTCTTACTATAGGCCTTGTTGCACTGGCTTGACTGTTTGAGGGAATCACTAATGATAAATCCTAAGTCCTGATCCTCAGTCATAGTGCTAAGTCTTACCCCACCCATCCAGTATTCCGTCCTGGGGTTCTTTTTCCCTGGGTGCCTCAGGAAGTGGTGGATATGAATACAGTGCAGGGCTTCAAACAGGCATGGGATAGGCATAAGGGAGCAATACATACGAGTATGAATAAATAGGCCACTGACAGAGTAAAGGCCTATGGCACATTCATAAAGTAGAAAAAATGGGCAGACTGGATGGGCCTTGCAGTCCTTATCTGCCATCAACTTATATGCTTCTATGTAACTTTTTGGCATTGAATTTCAACTGCCAAACCCTGAATCACCTCTCTAACCTTTGCAGGCCACTCTACATTTCTGATTCCATCATCGCTATCCACCCTCCCAAAGAGCTTAGAGTCATCTGCAAAGAGACACAACCTGTTCTGGATTCCTTCACTAATGTCGCTGATGAAGACCGGGCCCAGGACAAATCCCTGTGGTACCCCACTTGTGACTTCCCTCTCCTCTGATTTGAACCAATTAACCAAAACCATCTGCTGCCTCCCCTTTAGGCAGTTACATATCCATCTTACTATCTATTAGGCAGAGGAATAAGAGAGGGAGTGATACCTATGACCAACTAGGGTTAGTAGTGACAGAATAGGCAGGAAAAAGGGGGCAATTGGATGGGTCTAAAGGTCCTTTTCTGCTGACAAAATCTATGTTTCTATGTCCCTTGCTGCACCCAGGTCACCAAGGTCCTCCATCTTCTTCAGAAATCATCTGTGAAGCACCAAACTGACAGCCTTGTTTAAGTCAAAGTAGAGTAAATCCACAGGGTAGCCCTTATCCAATGCCCTCATCACCCAGTCAAAGAAAACTATCAGGTTAGTCAGATAAGACCTCCCTGCCATGAACCCATGCAGTTTACTATCCTGGAGACCACTGCTGTCCAGTTGTCCACAAATGACTCTTTGACAAGTGAATCCATCAGCTTCCTTACTACAGAGGTAAGACTGACAGGTCTGTAGTTCCCCGCTTGTTCCTTGTCTCCCCCTTATGAAGCGGAACTGTGTGTGCCATCCTCCAGTCCTTTAGAACTATCCCCATCTATAAGGAGGCATTAAATAGTCCAATCAGAGGTTCATCCAGTTCTGCTACCAGTTTTCTGAGCACCCTTGGATGCATCACATCTGGTCCCAGCCCTTATCTCTTTTAGAGCTGCTAGTCCTCTCCACACCCTTTTGCATATAAATACTGGCTGACTCATTTCCAGGACCCTCTTTGTGGCTACTTAGATGCCACTCTCTGGCAAGGGCCTGCTGTCTTCCTTTGTGAAAACAGAGCAAAAGTAATCATTAAGGGTGGCAGCCCCTTTAACATGTCCTCCTTCATCACCCCCCCCCCCCAGAGCCTAACAATTCCCTCGCCTTCCTGTCTTTTTCCCTAATATACTGGAATAATTGTTTTTCTCCTCTCTTAACCCCCTCTGCAATATGCATCTCAGTGTCTGCTTGTGATTCCCTAACCATCCTCTTTGCTGCCTTATTTCTCAAGATACAGTATATTCTACCCATTCTTCCTACTCCTGCTTTTCTTTATGCTTGGTGAAGGCCTTTTTTTGACCTTCACTACTTCCCTGACCTTTACCGAGAACCACAGTGGTCTCTTGTACTTATTACTTTTGGTTACCATTCTCATGCATAACTTAGATTCCTTGAGAATGGACCCCTTTATTGCGACCCATCTCTCTTCCACACCACCTTATGCTGTTTGCCCCAATTAACTTGTCAAGGACCAACTCCTACAACCTGTTGAAGTCCGCCATTCTGAAATCAAGGGTATCAACTCTTGAGTGTTTTTTTTTTTCGGTTCGTAGGACCAGATCGAACAAAATAGAGTTGTGGTCGCTGTTCACAAGTGGCTCCCCTACTCTCACATTCCTACCATTTCTGAGTTTGTGAGCGCCACATCAAGAATGGCAGCCTGCCTGGTGGGTTCCTTAACTAGCAGCACCAGTAGATAGCCAATGACTATATCCAGCAAAGTTTGATTTCTGGTGCCACTGGAACATCCAAATCGATATCCAGCTGGTTCAGATCACCTGCTGCCACTACTTCCCTCTTTGCCACTCCCCATTTCTACTTCTTCCCTGCATTCCCTGTCCTTCTCTTCCCCTTGCCCTGGTGGTCTATAGATCACCCCTAACCATAGTTTCTTGCCTGAGGCCACCATAGCTGCATGCAGAGTGACTCTGTGATTGTCTCCCCATCACTACCCCTGATGCATCCATTTTCCATAACCTCAGTGCCATCCCAGACATAAAGGGCTACACCCCCCCTTCTACCTTTTCCTCTATCCCTCCTGAACATTGTGTACTCAGGGACTATCAGGTCCCAGTCATTGTTTTCTGAGGCCCAAGTTTCTGTAATGGCCACAAGGTCCATCTCCATGTCTGCCATTATTACCTGAAGCTTACTGATTTTATTAACCAGGATCCTGGCATTAAAGCAGACCCCTTCTGTCAAACTTCTGAAACACTGTTGCTGTTTATCTGTTTTTTTTTTACCTTATCCTTCCCTGGTCTTTTAGTTTTTTGTATTTGTGTGGTGACTGCACAGTTTGTGCTCCCCCTCTCTATTGTCCATTCCCCAGCCCAGTTTGGACCTCAACCCTATACTTTCCTGCTGTGCTGCTACAAGCCCCAGATATGGAGGAGCACTAGCTAGGTTCTCCTTCCTCTGTCTTGTCACCATGATTCCTCCAGTCTCAGTCTCCCCCCATAGTCAGTTTAACTGTACAATATATATGTCAAAAGTCTGCCTTGAGCACTGGCCCCTTGTTCTCTAAGGTGACGTCTGTCACCCTTGAACAGTCTTCTGTCCCAGTCCCCCACGAAGTGATACCCCTTCTCCTGACACCATCCCTTAAGCCATCCATTAAACTCCTATATCTTATCCATCTTTATACTATCTTTCTTCCCCTCCCAGTCCCACACAGAGAGGACCTCAGAAAAGGTCATGGAGGCTGAATGTGCCGTCAGTCTGTCTCCCAGTCTGTGAAAGACCCACTTCATCATCTCCACCAATTGGTTTGCCAGATCATTGGTACCCAGGTGTACCAGTACCCTAAAGCTCCCCCACCACCACCCTCCCTATTCTGTCTAAATCATGGATGGCCAATGCACCAGAAAGGCACCTGACCATCCCCATCCCATCCAACCCCGCTTCTGACCACCCTATCAACTCTGCTAATAAGTGAGTCCTCAACCACTAAGACTCTTCTAGTAGACTTGCCCCTGTTCGTCCCCTTAGGTGCAATCATGTAGTCCCGCCCCTTTCCTCTGACTGACTCTAGAGTACCCCAAAGCAGAGGCAGAACTCCTCTAGGGGTGCAAAGTGGCTTACTGTCTGGATGGTGCTAGGTTGGAAAACCTCCATGTTGTTAACCCTGCATCCTCCCCCTCCCCATGACTCTCTAATCCTCTGGACCAGCTGGCCTCTGGGAAGTGGGGATGTGGGGGGTGGGCTTCAGCTGAGTTGGTAACTCAGCTGAGATATTTATTCTCTTGCTGCCACCAGCCAAGCATGGAGCTCCACCAAGGTGCTGCCGATGGGGAAGTGCCCCCCCCCAGTTCATATCCCTAGAGAAGAGTGACCCGCAGCCACAACAACTGACTGTCTCCCTTCTGTACCCATCCTTATCCAGTATCTATGAAAAAGATTATACCTAGCTGATTAGCATATTTGATATTTAACTATTAACAGAAGCAACAAATAAACACTGAACCAAGAATACAACTGATCAATATTAAGAAAGCTATGTCCATAACTATAAATAAAAATAAGGTATATCCAGATAGGTTGCAGCTAAGATGCTTAATTAGCTAACTAAACAGTCAGCTACAGTAGATAAAAGGGAAAGGGGAAATTGTTTAATGTGGAAAGGCACACTAAGCCAAAGCTTATTTTCTGGTGCCACCTGGGAGCAAAAGGAAGTTATGTGAGTTGCTCAGGGTCAAACAGAATGCAAGTGGGGGTTGTGGGATTCAAACCCAGCTCTCTATGTTTGCAGCTCAGAGCCCTAAAGCAGAGTGCTATACTGCCTCAATAGATAAAAGCAATGTAACAGTCACATAGCAGCAGAAAATTACAACAGATCAATGCTGTAATTAAATGTTTTGTGCTGAAACTAAAAATAAGGTAATACTCGGATAGAGAATAACTAGGTTATCCAATATACATCATAATATATTTAAGGAATAATCCACGATAGGATGTAGGTTGGGCTGGGACTTACCTATGCCTGGCGTGACCGCAGGCCAGTTGACCAACTACGCCAGGTGTGAGTAAATCCCAGCCCAACTCACACCTTATCGTGGATTATTCTGATTGTACAATTAGGAAACATGAGAACTGCAGTAAAAATTGTGAAGAAAAGTTTTTATTTTTTTTATTTTGCTTTTATGCTTGAAACAGTAAGATATTAATATGCAACATAAAACAGTTCCCATTCAATCAACATATTCAAGGTCATCAGTAATGTAGTAAACTGTAACTAGCTGAACAAATAAGAAAACATCATGTGCGGTGTTGAATTTTGCTAATAAACTATTTCTAAACTAACAGACAGTCAAGTAATAAATTGCAGAAAGGGTCTTGCTTTTGGTTTTTGCTATACTGTAACATTAACAAGCTGTGACCGATCACTGCCGGGGGCCGATATTGGACTTTTGGCAGGCTAAGCAACTGATTGCTGAGGTGACTGAGGTAAGCTTATATTTTGAACCAGGTTCACATTGTCACTTCTTTTTTTTTAATTCCATTTCCCTCTGGTCATGGCCCCACAGTGCCTCTCTCAGGCATCCTGCCTGTTCCTGCCCACCTGAGGTCCCCTCGATTCTGTGCCTCCTCTCTCCTCTCCTCCCTTCCCCACAGCCAGCACCCCCAACTTAACCCCTCTGGGGTGGGGCCGCACCTCCTGTTTGGGTGCACTTACAGACATAGACTCTGGCTGTGGGTGAGGGGCCCTGGTGGAGGAACTGGAAGGCCAGGCGAGTGGATCAGCGGTGGGCATGAAGACGATGCCATCGCTCATCTCATGGAGCCAGGTTTTCCATGTTCTGGTGCCCTTCCCTCTGGTGTGGTGCACCCCTGATGCTTGGTGCATGGCAACCCTGCCAACATCAGCCACACTGACTAATGTGCAGCCTAAGCACTGCAGCACCCCCGATCTCCACCGGGAGCCGCTGGTGCTTCAAACTATCCCCAGCCCTCCCTCTGGGGAGAGAGCAGCCTAGTGGGTGCTCAATCCTCGCCCTATCCCTGCTGACCCCCAGTGGCCAAGCTCACTTCTGAACATGGGTCGCTGCCGTGGCGTGAGGTGTGGCATCCAGTGCCTCAACCCTCAGCACCACTGGGCCGGCTGACACATTGTCACTTCTTGAGCCAGGATGCAAATATTTGCCTGAAAATCTCGGTTGTCTGCCAGATCAAAACTGCAACTTAATTCTGCCATATTTTTAAAACTTTGGGCTGTAACACAGACGAGCTGTGTCTGATCACTGCCGGTAGCTGATACTGGACATTCGGCAGGCTAAGCAACCGATCACTGAGGTGACTGTGGTAAGCTTGTGGTTTGAACCAACCAGTTTCACATTGTCAGGAACCTCTTCCTGACATTTTTTTAATGTTTCACTTTCGCTGACAGACTTCTGCTTTTGTGGTATACAGACGGGTAGCAGGAGATACTGCTACTGTATTGGAACACTACATGTTCTAAGAGGAGTGATTTTTGTTTACTATGTCCAAAAATGTGCAGCTGGTTGGTACTTTATGTGGTGGTTATGCAAAAATTACTCCATGGCATGAAGTAGCAGTTGACCAATATGAATATTTAATTTTTAGACACCTTTCTATAATGCATAATATATTAATATACAGTACCTAAACAAGTGCACCCAACATCATTTTACCATCACATATGCCTGCACTGTTTTCAAATATAAATACACAATACAAGGGTACCCCAGATAGAGTGTTCCTTGGATATTCTTACCCACCTGCTTATTTACTCCCTCAGCCCTCCTGCAATATCTAACACCTCCTTACTACAATGTAATACACCCCGCCCTGACCTAATCTCTACCTGCCTTAAACCATGTCAGCTGGTCCCTTAAACACTCTACCCTAGATAGGGTGTTGTACTATTCCCTCCTTCCATTTGACCTCCCTTAATCTTCATTAATCCACATGCTAAAACAAATAAAAAGCAAATTTTTTCCAAGTCATGCAAAACACTTAGGGCAGGATTCACAGAAGGGATGCACCAAGCGCATCCGAGATCAAATCAGAGGCATCCCTGAAAATCTTAAAAATTGATTCAGGCAAGGAGCCATTAGCCAGCAAAACTCCTATGCACTGGCACATCCCGATGTGCCGCATACCACCAGTAATGCTATGCGGTGCATCCGGAGGAGCTGTGAGTGGGGGGGCGTGCCCATGCATCCTGGGCACAGCCCAATTCACAGACCAATTCTGTGGTGCAACCAAGGGGCAAGTCCGGGGATGTGCCACAGAAAGATAAGTCTAGAAAAATAGACTTATGTTGGGGGCCACCTACAGGCAGGCTGCCGCACTGCAGGCAGCAGCATGGGTGCCCGCCAACCCTGGCAGTCCAGTGAGCTGCCCCAAGCCCCCGTACAATGCTACCCCTGGCAGCAGTAATGGAAATGCATCCCCATGCCCCCATATGAGGCCACACCCAGCGGCAGTACAGAACATGCCAACCCCCCCATTCCCTCGTACGATGTCACACCCGGTGGATGTGGCAGGACAGATAACCCCCCCCAGCTCCTCTACAATGCCACTCCTGGTGGCAGTAGCAGTAAAGATGACCCCCACCACTCAGTGCATCTCCCCTGCACCAGGGCAGCCGAGATGCACTGGGCGCATCTTTTTTGTGAATCCTGCCCTTAGTATTCTAAAATGATATTCCTGGTATTCTAGAACTCAGTGGCCTAAGTAAAATCTGTGAATTCAGTGTTCTTCTACTGCAGATTCCATCACAGAACATGAACACAGTGCTAGAACATCTGCTACTTATGCAATAAGGCAAGACAGAATGTCTGTTATGCTGGGATAACAGTATGCCTCGGGTGAAGCACAATGCCAAAGACAGAATGCTTCCACCACCCAGGAAGTGCCATTATCCCAGCACAAAGCACACGCTGGAGTGCCTTATTACGATTATGAAATGGGTCAAAAAATTTATGATAAGATATTTGTATATAAAAATAAACATTTGTATAATTTAAATGAGTAATATTGACAAAATAAATAAAACACGTGTTTAAAAATAGACCCATTTGATTTGTTCTGCAGTTTTTACTTGTCAAGTAGGTGGGACACATCAGCAGTCTTATTTATTTATTTATTTATTTATTGAATTTTGTTGACCGAGTAGGCCCACTAGGCCCCGGAGGTCCCTTTTTCAGGGGCGACCCGGGGGTAAAAAATAACATACAGGTAAACAGAACAGTACAAATTGATAAAAAACATAATGTTTGACAGTGAAAGATTTCATAGGGTTACAATCAGATAGGTGGTGGGGGAACATACAGTCAGTGGGACCTCTAGAGTTGGATATATATAAAACATTTTACATGCACAAATCATGTAGATCTAGGGAGTGCACGAGATAAAGCCTAGTAGTTGCCAAGAGACAAGATACCTTCCTAAGGGCTTAGAGGGATGGAGGTATGGGTTACAATAAAGCTCACCTTCCTATGAGGGAGGGGCAGAGACGTGAGGTCAGGTCCTAAGGCATTGGCAATTACTCCTGTCGAGAAAGTGTGCTTTGAGTTTAGACCAGAAGCAGGGGCCAGACCCTGCCTCCCGTACCTCCAGTGGGAGGTTGTTCCAGTTGGAAGGGGCTGTGAACGCAAAGGACCTGGACCCAGCTTTAGTCCTTGTTTTAGGAACCTTGAGGAGAGTTTGTCCTGAGGTGCGGAGACTCCTCTGATTGGATTTAACCCTGACTAGCCCTTTGAGGCTAGGGGGAGGAGAGGGGCCCAGTAGCTTAAAAGTCAGGCAGAGAGTCGGGTAGATGAGGCGGGCTTCCAGTGACGGTCACCTGAGCCTTGCTTGGGCCTCGCAGTGGTGAGTTCTAGGGTGGGACATTGTGGAAAATCGGGCAATCTTGTTGTATAAGGTCTGGAGCCTGCCAAGTTCCGTAGAGGCCACACCTTGGAGAACTGGGGCCGCGTAGGTAAGCTTGGGGAGTAGGACGCTGGTTGCGATGGCTACCCTGGCTTCAGGGATAATCTGGTCCTTTATTCTATAGAGGATACGAGTTTCACATGGATGGCTTTGGTGAGTTGGTCAACATGATTTTTAGAGTGAAGCCTTGGTCAAGGTTAGACCAAGGTATTTAGTGGAGGTAACCACCTCGAGTTTATCTCCCCCTCTGGACTGCAGCTGAAGGAGCATCGACCGCTCGGTTCCCAGGGATCTGGGCCCGAACAGCATCGCCTTGGTTTTGCTGGTGTTTAATACCATTTTGTTCAAAGTGAGCCAATCCTCCATCTGAAGGATGTCCTCTTGAAGGGCATTCGCCAGTTCTTTTACATTAGGGGAGGCTCGGTAAATGACAGCATCGTCCGCGATTGATGACGTTGCTGCCCCACAGTGTAAGTGCAGATCATTTATGAACAGAGTGAAGAGAAGGGGCCGAGATAGACCCCTGTACCTTCTTCTTGAGCGGTGCAATCTGGGAGACATTGTCCTCCACTTGACCTCTGGTACAGCCAGTGAGGTAACTCTGAAACCATCCTAGTGCATGGGTGTCCAGGCCAAGAGAGCACATTTTATGCAAGAGGGGGCTGTGGTTTACCAAGTCAAATGCTTTAGAGAGGTCAATGAAGACCACGCCTGTGCTGACCCCTGAGTCATTGTTACACAGGACTTCTGCCGAGAATTTGGTTAGTGCAGTATCTGTCCCATGCTTGGCTCTGAAGCCGTGCTGAGACAAGGAGATTACCTGGTGTGTTTCCAGGTATTTGCGTAGTTGGGAGTAGACTAGCTTCTCTTGTATTTTCGCTATTGCGCACAGCAAGGAGATAGGCCTGTAGTTCCCTATTGGCTCAGTAGGCCCTCCCTTGTGAATGGGAATCACTAGGGCCTGCTTCCATGGCTCAGGGACTGACCCCTCCAATAAGGACCAGTTTATCAGCCAGGCTAGTGGCTTCGCTAGTGCTGGGGCACCCTCCTTAAGGATTCTTGTCTGGATCCCGTCAGGGCCTCCAGTGCCTCTCGACTGCAGGGATTTAAGGATGAGCAGAACTTCCTTTGCCTTAACCAGCCGCAGATGAAACTGTGGGTGGTCTAGTTCTCGGGGCAGGTGCTCGTAAGGCTTATTCCCGTTATCTGTGTGCCCCACCTTGTACGCATCCAGGTTCGTGAAGTAGCCATTTAGGGCCTCTGCGATGTGAGGCCCCTCATCAAGTACTTGCCCGTTCACCAGGATAGGGCCAGTTGTTGATTTATTGTGACCTTTTAGGAGTTCGTTAATATGAGACCAGAAGAACCTGGGGTTTCCCAGGTTAGTTTTTTGGAGATTGGAGATATATTATTTCTTAGCTTTCTTTATGGCCTGTTTGCATTGGTTTCTGAGGGCCCCGTAGCTGGCTAAGTCCACAGGAAGTTTAGTTTTACCACTGTATGGGAATAAGTGAGGGCAAGCTTGAAAGCAATAGCTTCAACTTTGTATGTCAGGAAGTTTGGGCATTTTTTAAATATGTGGATATCAGCATGGGGTTCCGAGGTCCTCAACCAATCAGGTTTCTAGATTTTGTTGACCCATTTCATATTTAGCAACACCTAACAGCTGACAAAAATGCTAATCTGATGTTATTTTAGAGAAACAAAACCAATAAAATCGTAATTTTTTTAAACCTGTAGAAATTAGCAGCTCAGAAAGCTCCTCAAACTACAAATAAGACAACAGCACCACACCATCGAGAGGCTGCCACAGCAACGGCACAACAAATCTAAAAGATAGGAGAAAGTAAAAAAAATCAGAGATGACTCACAAACATATGATGTACTTAAGCAATAATGCCCGACAGGATGTGTGTCGTGCTGGGATAACATCATGCCTCAGGTGGTTGGGCACGAGGCCACAGGCTGAGTGCGTCCAATAACTGAGGTGTGACGTTATCCTAAATGACACACACCCTGGCAGGCATTATTGCTATTATACAATGGCTCGTTGCTATACAGAATAAAAAATATCATTTTAAAGATGTTTTTGTGTGGAACAATATTTTTAATTTTTTAAGAGAAGACGAAACAATCAAGGAGGTGCTCAAGCAAATGATCATCTACGGGTTCACAGTGAGGCTGAGACTAGACCCGTGATGTGCTGGGATAACATCATGGGTCCAGCCCAAGACTGACCAATCAGAGTCCAGGATTTTTTCTTGCCATCGTATAATATAATGCATTAGACATACATCAACAGACAAACTCAATTGTTTAACAAAAAAGTACCTACCAAAGCAGCCAAAATGCCCAGAAATGGCACCCGGGTCCTCAAGATCAGACACTACAAAAGGCACACACAGAAATAGTGTAAAATATAGTAATAAAATTAACTACATCAGAGTCGGCAAATCACGAAAGAAACGCGATGACCATCCTGACTCACAGCCAGCATCTACCAGACACATTTTATACTTTCCTGGATACTGTAATGTCCTCTTTCACAATCACCCAAATAGACAAGAAAGAAAATTATGTAACATTTGAGAAATATAAACAGCACTTTGCTCAGTAGAGATACTCACAAACACAGCCACTCTGTTGCAGCCAGAATTCTAGAAAATCACAAAGAAAACCTTTGGTGGAGTGAAACAGATGATCAAGAGCATACCAAACTCAGGGACCTTTAAGGTAGTCAGGCCCCAAACCATGCAGGACTTTATAAGTTCACGGTGCAATCCCGAGGGGATGCGCCACCTAAATGGGAGCCAGTGCTGCTGCTGCACAACAAATGTGTTATGTTCCCTCAATATTCCTCAACCCTTGAGGCTTATTTTCAAGCTGTCACTATGATTTCACTAAAGGTAAATCTGAAAAAACAAACCCGACTGCCTTCTTTGAGGTGGTAACTAGGAAGGCGGGTAGGGTCTGGGCAGCAGATGTAGTCAGTTTGACTTCAGCAACACCTTTGGCTCTCTACCACATTGAAAATCCTCGTGGAAAGTAACACAGGAGGTGGATAGCAAATTAGATGACAGGTAAAAAGCAAAAAAGGGGTGATGGATGGACACAGTTCCGAGTGGAGAGATGTTCAAAGTGAAGTATACAAGGGCATGAATTCTGGGTCTACTGCTCTTTAACTTACTTAACAGTTACTCAGAGGAGGGAGTCAGTGACAGGCTGCCAAAGTTTGCTGTTGACACTGAGTTAGCAAGAGGAGTTGACTCAGCAGAGGTGGGGGATGCACTACAGGGTGGTCTACTCATAATTTTGGTGTAGGCAGAGAAATAGGGGCTTAAACAGGGGGAGGGGGGTTAAGATTTGGTACTAGAGCTAAGGACAAGGATTCTTGGTTCTGTACATGCCCTGTGTGGTGCAACATGGACAGCCCAAGCAAGGAAAAGGATCCAGTGGTAATTGTGAGCCGTTGTGCACTTCTGTAGTCAAGAGAGCAGATGCAATGTTGAGATGCACTAGGAAGAGAGTAAGGAGTACGCCATGGGAGATATAACATTAAAATTACTTTCCATAGGGTCTGGCTGTGTGTAGCCCCTCCCCCCACCCACCCAGGAGCTACGTGTCTTTAAGAGAGTTTAGTTACCTCTAGGCTGTGGCAGTTTCTATGCCCTTGAAGGACTGGGTCTGCTGGTCTGACTTGGCATTCCAAAGGGTTGGAGTCAGTGATCTTTGCTGAAGGGCAGAGGCTTGGGAATCAGCGAGCTGGTGGGAGAGGTACTATTGGCACATTGTGCTAGCCCCCACTTTCTGAAAGTTTCTCTATAGAACTGACATAGAGAAAGAAGAAATAGTTCATGGTGGCTATTGATGAGTAGAGGCTTAAAGGAAGGGGGGGCCCCTCTCCAATAGGAGAAAAAATACATTTGAAGAAAGAAGTAGAGGTCTGTCTGACAGGAAGTTGGTCCCAGGGAGTTCTGTGGGCAAAGGAACTGAAGTAATGTTCACTCTATTTTACAGTTAAAGTGATTGATTTGGCATCTAAATGTGCCCTCCCTCCCCAAGTGAGGAACAGCAACTTTCAAGCTGCTAAATCCCTGTCAGAAAACAGAGATTTACTTCAGCACTTAAAGGGAGGGTCAGTTTGCCCCAAAAGTTCAGTGTAGTGCCAGCAAGCCCCAGACATGATGCCCAGCTGGGTAAAGTGTCAGTGTTCCAAAAGGAAACCTGTAAAGAAAAGTGTACAGTGGTAGACTCTGTGGGAACTCAGCGTCTATTCATGCATAAATGATAAGATCCAGTAGTACTGCTCAGCTGTCAGCTTGGGAACTGGGAAGTCTGTCAAGGTTACGTGAAATGGAAAAAATGGGCTAGCAGATGCCCATGGAGTCCCTAACCATGCTTCCTGTTGTGGCAGACTGCAAGAGTACCCAGTGCCTCCACTGGGGCCAGTAATATGCCACTGGAAGTTCCCAACCAGGGTTGAATCCAGTCCAAGAATAACAGACTGTTTCACCCTGTGGAGAAAAGGTGGAATGACAGGAGAAGTGTAATGTGGAATACACAAGGTCGCCAACAGTTTACGTGACCTCACAATAGGAGGAATAAAGGATTCTCATTGGGACATCAAATTTGTTCTATATCCAAGTTCTGCAAATCTCTTCCTGTGCAGCTCCAACTAGCCCTGTCTCATGTCAGTGGTGTCCCAGAGGTTATTTCAGGCTTGGAAGGTCAATTAAGTGTTTTTCAGCTGATTTTGTGGGGAATCTCCCTGAACACTGTTTTGTCCTGTATACCCCTAGACCAGGGAGAGTGACCTTACATGTGGAATAGCCTAGCCTACCCAGTGAGGTTGCAGAAACTCACACTTCTCAGGGTTGCAAAGCAAGACTAGAGAGAGGACCAGATTTTCTTTTTTTGTGTTATCTGTCTTACATATGAACATATGAACATACGAACATGTGCCAGGAGAAACAGACCACCTAGTCTATCTAAGTCTGCTCAACTGTGCAGCCAACACCCCTAGTTTTATCTCACCTGCATCTTGATCAGCCTTTCCTTCAGGCTATTGCCAAGGATCCTCCCCCTGGGACTCTGTCGCCAACCCCTAGCCTCATATCACAGCCGGCCCAGGGTAACCCAATGTATCCCTTTGTCAGGCGGGTTCTCTCCTTCTGGGGAGAAAGTGCTTTATGGCCAACCTTCTTGACCCTGAGTATTGCTGAGGTTGGGTCAGTTTGTTCGGGGCTCCATGGAGGTGAGGGCCCAGGTGGCCATCATCTGGTCGATCGAGGTGTCATTTTTCTTATTTACCTCCAGGCTTTCCCTTGTTGCGCTTCATCTGTAGTGCTCCTGGTCTCCACCAGGGGCCACTACAGAGCTAGGCATCTCCCCAGCCCACTCCAGGAGAGAAGAGCAGTCCTCCGGATGCTCAATCCTCTCCTCCCCCTGCCTACCCCCAGTGCCCAATCCGTTCCCGAACTTGGGTCTCCAGTGTGGCTCAAGGTAAGACGCCAATGCCTCAGCCCTCTACATCACTGGGCTGGCGAGGACCAGATTTTCAAAGGAGGATGCAGGACTTTTGCCAAGTCCTGCATCCAACCATTTTTTTGTGCAGTTGCACCAAATATCTTGGCTACAGTTGCACCTGATTTTAGTAGATCGTGCACAGTTATGACACTTTGCCCAATTTACGGCAACTTGCGCCAAATGTTTGGTGCAAGCCCCGTAAAAACAATACCAGGTATTGACACATGCTAGGCAAACAAAAATATGGTCTAACTTGCAGCAATCGGCACACAGGACAGAGAATCCTGATCAATGGCCAGGAGAAGGCCGCAAGCTCCATGCATCATATAGTCGGTGCACCCAGGGCTTATGGCAATCGGAAGCTCTTTAAAGTCTGGCCCAGATTCTTTAGGGATAATGGCATTGAGATTTACACAGCACGAATAGGGAAATGATTCCAGTTGACTAGCTTGGAGGTGTGTGTATACAAAAAATTGAGTGTCATCACTCTGTTTGACAGGAAGGGAGAACAGGATGCAATCAAAGTCCCTTCCTTCATGACAGCACTACAGTGTGTCAGTATTCACCATCAAAACAGTCACACACCAGCTCCCTGGCACCAGAAAAAAGAAATCAACTTGGCACAGCCAGTATTCCATTATTTTCTCACTAAATGCACTCACCTCAAAAAGCAGCTATATATCATATACTGTGACCACTGAATTTTAGAAAATTACCCAAGCCTTACCACAACTAGCTGTAAATTAATATTATATGAAAATTTTAACTGGGGGGTTTTAAATCCTAATTTATCAGTTGTTTTAGCTATATATGTTGTATTAAAAAATACATCATTCTGTCCTCGCCACCTGGCTGCGGAGCACCACCCAGTACATCATTGGTTTGTTTAAAATCAATTAAATTAGTCTCCATATTTTTCTCATCCACCACCACCAGCTACTGACAGTGACATCAAAGTAAAACACCAGCTCAGATTCTTCGATCTCTCCCTACGGTGTTATATGTGCAAGTGCTGCTGGAATGTTACAGATCTCTGATCTTCTTGGGGTGGGTATAAAAGGTACCAATAAGGTTATTAGAAATACTGTGGTTTAAGAAGTTGCATCAAACACCTCCTCTCTGATCCAGTAGTGCCAGGTATAAAAGGTACTGATCAATTTATTATAAACACTACTGTTTCACAAGTTGCTGTGAGTACCACCCATACAGCAAGGTGATGTCTGCAGAGCATGACTATATAGTTGTAAATATTTCTGTTTGATAAGCTGCTCTAAATGGTCCCTTTCAACACTGCATGTGAACAATGTACATTTATAAAATGACTAAGAGAAAAATAAAGCAGTCGGATTAGCCCTTGTGGTCTTAGAGTACTGTATTCCGTAAATCTTACCAAAACCTCATTAATCAGATCTTGTTACCACATTACAGTATTTCAGTCCCTCTACTATATAGTATAGAAACATAGAATTTTCCAGTAGAAAAAAGGCCGCTTGGTTCATCACATCTGCCCAGTCCTATCTACAGTGTCTGATGTGAAATGTAAGAATGCTAGTGGCTGTCCGCACTGACTTTCCCCTTCCACTTTTGACACTGTATTATCAAAGCCCAGGGGCCAGATTTTAGAAGGTGGATGCAGGAGCGCCAATGCAGCTATGGCACTGATGGTTGCCACAACTGCACCCAATTTTATAACCTTGCATGCAGGTACGACAATCCGTCCGATTTTTGGCAGCATGCACCAAACCTCAGATACAAGCTGCATGTAAAGGATCCCAAGTCTGGATGCAAGCTAGACCACAAAAAAATGATCTAGTGAGCACCACTTTGATGGAAGGGGTAGAAAATCCCTTTAGATTGCCGCAAGCCCCATGCACCATATCTTTGGTGCGCCCAGGGGTTCACAGCAATTTCAGCTGATAGAAAATTCAATTGCATGTATCTGTCCCACCTATGTTTCAGTCCCTCCACTGTGGTTGCAGAAACCACCCCTTTCGGCAGCCTATTGCTCCCTTCCACCACCCTTTCTACAAAAAATACTTTCCGGTGTCCTTCTCAAACATGCCACCACCAGTTTCAAGGCGTTACTCCTGTTTGTGTTACATTTAAACCACAATTGTTTTTAAGGCAGCTCTGAAAAGTAAACAAAAAAGGTCTGAAATATTGCCTCCTCTATAAAGTCATCCATTTTTACTCAACGTACCTCAGCAAATTTGAACACCTCCAGGAATTAACACCATCTCCTCTTATGAGCATGATACCCCCTACTTCCAGAACTATTGCTCACACTAAACCCTCCAGAATTTTGTTCCCTTGCTCCTCTCAAAATTTTCATCCCTTGCACCTGCCTAAATTTTGTACCTCTGCATGCCTTCAGTCTTTTATCTTCATACCAATATCAAATTTTACACACCACAAATTTTGCATCACCACTGCTTCTGAATTATAGACCTATTTACCCATCCCAAGCCTTGCACCCCTAATTAAATGTTGCTAACCCATGCCCTGTTCCAATTTTGTGGACTCAAATCTCTTCCAAATTTTGCATCCCTACATTTATTCCATAGTTTATACCCTATGGCCTGGATATTCAAAAGGGTTGTGCCATGCGCAACAGGGTTGCGCGTGCACAACTCCAAAAATGCGCCATTCTGCGATATTGAGAAGGGGCCAGTTGCACCACCGAAAACATGCTGAGCAACAGCACAATGGAAATGAAGGCATGCGCAACCCAAGGGGGCGGGTCCATGCATAAAGTGCACAATGCGATATCTGAACACTTGCGCAATGCGCAAGAGTGGCTCAGCCGGAGGATGCGCAGAACCGGATGTGAGCCAAAATAAAAAGGCTCAAGGAAGCGGCGCAAGAACCCCAGCAGGCCGCAAACTGGGGGAGAGAGACAGAGAGACAGAGAGAGAGAGAGAGAGACAGGAGCAGGAAGGGCAGAGAGGGACAGTGGTCCTGGAGGACAGAGAGGCCAGTGGGGTGCCGTGCAGTGGAAGCAGCAGTGGGGGCAGTGGGGTAACACAGGAACAGCAGCTGGGGGCAGAAGCCAGGAGATGGACAGTGTCAGCTTCACATGGAAGCTGTAATGAGGTGAGACAGCATGCAGGGGAGGCGTGGCAGCAGGCGGGAGCCCGTCGGCAGTATGCCCCGACAGGCGTATCGTGGCCCGCATCAGCCACGAGCTGTACACAGATGCTCTAGATTGTGGCCCGTACTGCCTGAACAGGGCAATACTGAGACGGCTCAGCGAGCTGTGCAGTGATGTGATGCAGGCACCTCACGACGGAGTCATGCTCTGTCCGTGGAGACCAAGGTGACAGCCTGCATGTGCCTGCTCACCACGGGCACCTTCCAGAGGCCGACAGGGGACACCATAGGCATTACACAGTCGGCCCGTCACGCATCCTCACCCAATTCCTCAGCGCACTGCTGCCTCATGCTTTCGGAGTACATCCATTTCCCAGCCGGCTGCAGCCGTACAGCAAACATGCAGGAGTTCCACAGGTACATGCCTGGCATGCTAGGGGCCATAGATGCACCCATGTGGCCATTCGCGACGCCACCTGGCCCCGACGGCCATGCATATTGGAACCAAAAGGGCTTTTCCAGTGTCAACTGCCAGGTGGTGTGTGATGCCACTGGGCGCATCATCAATGTCTGCGCCACACACCCTGGCGGAGCACATGATGCCTTCATATGGCACCAATCTGCACTGTGCCATCGATTCGAGAGTGGGAACATCCCCACGGGTCATCTAGTGGGTGAGTACAATGTATGGAATGCAAACTCTGTGCAAGGGTGGAATGACACAGGTGCCATGGTAGTGGCACACAAGGATATGGGCAATATGGACCTGACATGACACTGATCTCCACTATCTCCACACAGGTGACTGTGGATACCCACTCCGTCCCTGGCTGCTCACACCATACCGGCGCCTCACGCACCCCAGCGCAGCACGGTTTCAATGAGGCACATGCCACAACATGGAACATCATAGAGCGGGTGTTTGGGATACTCAAGGCACGCTTCCGATGCCTGGACACCTCTGGCAGAGCCCTACAGTACAGCCCCCAAAAGGCCTGTGGGATATTCCTGGCCTGTTGCATCCTGCACAACATGGCCAAAGACCATGGGATAGCCGTACGGTCCAAGAGGGGGACAGCGATGGGGACACCAGTGGCGCTGTGATGTGGTGATGAGCAGCCCCCAGGATGGAGGGACCCCGACTGACACGGCAGGCCCAGCTGCACCGGGACACCATTGCAGAAGAGCACTACGCACAACACAGGTAAGTCAAGGGGACATGTGCAGGCAACACTGTCCATGCGCAAACCACAGGCACACAGGGAAACACACCGTGCATGAAGGTCAGGGGAGTTGAAGGGTCCAGGCATACCAACACACCATCAGAGAGGGGTGAGCACTCATATGGACACACACACACACCAGGCAGCATACAGGGGCAGCAGCACAGCACTGCGGAAATGACATCGCCAACACACAGCACCACCAACCCCCCACCACCTGGACTGTCCACTTATGTGTGTCAGGACCTGGGCAACCTTACACCTGGTGTACAGTGCAATGCAGGCATCATCATCCACACGCACCCATGGACAGCAGTTGGGAGAGTGCAGGTGGTCCGTGTGTCAGCTTGGTGAGCAGAGCACCCAGCAGTGCACTGCCCACCATGACACACATTGCACACAGGGCAGCACCAGACAGGGCCTGCATTGGGAGACAGCTCAGTCAGGAGCACTGTCCCACGGCCACCACGGATGCGTGGGTGGCCCCGCCGTGGCCTAGCAGCACTGGCAGGCTGAGCAGGGGCCACATCGGGTGGCGCTAGTGCACCACCAGGGGTCCCAGTGCGCGACCGCGACCTTGCCCGCACAGGGTTCTGCATCCCGCCAAACAAACTTGCACCAGGGGTGCTCGGGATGCCCACAGCAGAACCCGGCGTTGACAGGCCTGGTGTCGCACGACGCCGGGAACAGGGAGTGGAGTGTGCACTGTGTGGGGTGCGTGGTACAGGGGCACCAGACAGTGTGGTCAATGCGGTCGCCACAGAGACCACTGCCTGGGTCAGCCTGTCAATGGCAGCGGTCACATCCGTCCGCATAAGGACCATCTCGGCTCGATCACGAGCACACTCCCTGCTATGCCGCTCCACGGACACAGACAGTGCCTCCACGGACCTTGCAACCCGCCCCTGAAGCTGTACCGACTCCTGCAGCAGGCAGGTGTGCGCGTCCAATGGGTACTGTGCCCCAATGGCATCGTGACCCCCAGGGTGTGGATGGTCCTGGTGCACAGCACCCCTTGAGGGTGGCTGCTGTTTGCCAGGACCAGGTATGGGCGGATCTAAGGGCGGTGGACAAGTGCCACTGCTTGACGCTGTCCCCCAGGCCTGGTGTGCAACTGCTGCTGCCGCCTCCAACTGCTGAGCCCCCAGGTCCACCTGTTCCACCCCTGTGCTGTCAACAGTGCCAGACACCTGCTCAGCCACCGATGCTGCCCCACCGTGCTGACAGGCACAGCCTGTGACTGTGCCAGCATGCTGGTACACAGGTGGGAGCAGGATGGCCCAGGGCACGTGCTGGCCTGCCTGTGTCCATCGTGGACACACACCTATCACTGGCCATTGCAGGCCTGCTATCATCAATAGTGCCGGTGCGTGCACTGCCATGGCACAGCATGCTGGCATACCTGCATGCCAGACTGCTGTGACACAGGCTGTGCACCCCTGCACCCATATCACTGCCGCCCGGAGTTGTTGGGCCAGCCTGCATGCTACTGCAGTGCCTGCAGGCTGCTGGCGGAAGTGGATGGTCCTCCTCCAGGTCCAGCAGGTCTGCCTCACTGTCAGCACCCACCACCACCACCGCCTCCTGCAGACGAACAGGATCTGTAACAGAAAGAGAGTACATGTGAGTGCATGTGAACAACAGCCCCCCACAACATCACCATGTCATACCGCAGTGATGGGCTTCCACCTGTCTGGAATCCTCCGCCTGGAACACCTGCAATGGCACTCGGCTGCATGGCGCGACCAGTGTCTCCTCAGTCGGGTCAGCTGCAACACCACTGGTGGTCCCCATCAGTGGCAGCACGTGCCACCCTGAAGGCTGCCACCTTCTCCTTCAGCCTCCTGCGGTCAGTCCCCATCTTTTTCCGGCATTCCTGCACGGAGCGCTAGTGGCTTCCGTGCAGGTTGACGGCCAGAGCTACCACCTCCCATGCAGCTGCACGCTGCTGAGGGGTGCCCCTCCGCCCACTCAAAAGTGGCTCATCCTCCAGGTAGGCCTGGAAGAGGGCCTCAGTCTCTGCCGTGGTGAAGTTCGGCCTCCTCCTACGCCCGCCGTCCATAGCCTCAGCCTGGTTCTCGTCAGTCATGGTGATCTGTATGGGTGGAAGTGGACACCAGTCACTGTGCAGTCCACAGCATTTCCCATGAGCATAGCTGCCGGCCAGGGGCAGAGCCCCCTTTCCTCTCCGCATGGCAGATACTGATGGAAAGGGTGCCCTCTGCCCTTTCTATGCCCCTCATCATGCTCAGCCCTCAACCTATATCATCCTCCAGCACCCCTGCCCATGAGCATTGTCCTGAGCATCACACAGCATGTAACTCACCTCTCACCTGCAACAACCAAATCTGGCCACCACAACCCAGTGTCGCAGTTTTATAGCGCAACACATGCAAATGAGGTGTGGCGCAACTTTAATGACATGCTAATCGCGCCACTGCGCCTTTGAATGGCTGATCGACTGATTTGCATATGTCGGCTGAATATCGCGTATTTGCGCTTAGCGCAATACGGAAGGTCCGGCTGAGCCGATGGCGCATGTTTGTGGCTGTGTGCTACACTGCATTGCGATGCCCAGACAGGTTACGATGCGCTGATCGCGCTGCAGACCTGCTGAGCCGATAGGGCGATTCAGGCCATGGCCACCATTGTGCCAGTGGCGCTACAGCACTGGGCACTATATGGCGCCAGGCACTTCTGCGCGATAGTCCACTGTGGCACTGGTGCTCTGCTTAGCAGGTCGCAGGATGCCTATACATCCTATGGCGCCTGTGCGCGTAGCTCCGGCCATTGCCGCGATCTTGTGTATGCCCTCTGACCCCTGGCGCTGTTGGCATGCTATGTGTATCGTCCCTTATTGGCGCTGTCTGGTGACAGCGCTATGCAAAAGTGACGGCGCTGTTCGAACAGCATGATTGGAGCCTGTGCTGGTCTATTGCGCAACAACTCCGCATGGGGTTACAGCGCAGCGAGCGCCATATTGCCTGCTGTAAAGTTGGTGCCATGGCTGGGAGGGCGGTGTCCTGGAGCCGCTGAAGTGGCCAACCTGGTGGCCTGGTGGAGCCCCACTGTGAGGCACTGTATGGTGAGGCCCCCTCACCATGCCTAGGACCCATGTGTGGCAGCAGTGGCCACTGACCTGGTGGGGTCACTGGCCAGGGCCGGTCTGCTGAGCAGTGCTGGCACCTGCACAGTGACCTCCACCGGAGGGAGCCGGACCTGTTGACGCCGGCCGCGCTCACGTGCATGCAGGCGGGCCTGGTGCCTAGGCCGCTGAGTGTACCATCTATGCACCTATATTCTCTGTAGGGTGTGTGTGCTTGGGTGGCTGTGCATAGGTGTGTCAGTGTGTGCAGCTGTGCGATGGATGGTTATGGCTGTGTGGGCAGGCACTCTCACTGGGGCAGGGGGCACTCTGCTTTTGAGTCACACTGATGTTTGTCTCACCATATGTCTCCCACAGGCCGGATTGTGAGGACACCGGACCATGGGGATGTGGGCCATGCCAGGGCCCCGGTGCCACAGGATGTCGTGCCACAGCAGCAGCAGCAGCAGCAGCAGCATCAGCAGTGTCAGACCGAGCTGCTGGAGGAGTGTGAGTATCATTACGTCATGGGTGCTATTGCATGCTGGGGGGGCAAGACCACCAACCATGCTGGACACAACCAAAGGGGAGGTCATAGTTCCACTATACGAAACACTAGTGAGTCCCCACACTGGAGTACAGTGTACAGTTCCGGAGACCATACCTGCGTATGGACATGGACTGGGTGGAGAGGGTTCACAGGAGGGCGACATGGATGGTGCATGGATTGCATCACAAGTCCTATGCAGACAGGTTGACGGAACTGAACATGTACTCCCGGGAGGGGAGGAGGGTGTGGGGATATGATGGGGACATACAAGTATTGTACAGGGGAACAGAGTGCAGGAAAACAATATTTGTAGCGTAAAGGATGTTCCAGGACTAGAGGGCATGGGATGCAGTTGGAGGGGCTCATTTAAGAGGAAACATGAGAGTATTTCTTCACAGAATGGTGGTGGACAAGTGGAACACCCTGCCAGAGGATGTGGTGGGGCTGACTTGGTTACGGATTTATGTATGCGTTAGCCATGAAGGAATTCTGGAGGTCAGGGTGAGGGGAACAGACTTATAGGACAACAGAGTGAACGTACAAGGCCAAATGGCCAGACTGGGTGTCCCATAGGCCCTTATCTGCCGACACTGTCTATGTATCCATGTATGTAGGCATGACACAGGTGACCTGCATCACAGTGCAGCATCACGACACGCCTGTGTATGCATCACAGGTGGTCCAGGCATGCACTGGGCACATAGCTGTGTAACTGGCATCAAGACCACGCTGCACATCACTTGACAGCCTAGTTTGTACTGTGATTGACGTGGGCAGTGTGTGTGGGTGGTGGTGCGCATAGCTGGTGCCGCCTGTTTGTGATGGCCATGTGCATGTTCACTGTGGGTGGGTGCATGCCATCACAGGTGCAGGACATTGGGTTATATGGGTTGCAGGTTGGGTGGTGTCAGGGTTGTGGTCAGTCTCAGCCATTGACTGTGTTCCCATTTTCCTAGGCCTCGGGTGCTGAGCGCATGTCGCAGGGATCTGCGCGCCTGACCCAGGTCGGACTTGAAACCGGGAGCCCTGCAGGCCATACAGCCAGGGTGAACGGGCGCGGCAGCACAGGAGGGGACGCCAGCAGGGGAGGACCAGGAGCCAGCTGGGCCTGAGCTCACATTCCGCTCCCACTTCCCATCCTTTCACCCTGCCTTCCTCTCCAAGTTTTTATTCCTCCCCTTGAACACCCCTGCCTTTTACCCGCCCCCAACTTGTACATAGTTTCACCTGTTATTGTTTATCTGTTGTTTGGGAATATACATTTCTATTTTGATACAACTGCTGTGTTGGTTCTGCTTTGCAACTGGCTATGGGTGCTCTGCTGCAGGGGTGTACATGCCATCTGGGCTGCTATGGTCCTGGGTATATATGTGTGTGTGTGTGTGTGTGTGTCCATAGGGAGGTATCACCAGCATAGCATTGCCTTTCTGTTGCTCTTGCTATCTGCTGCCACCCACTGCTGGGTGCACAGGGTGGTCTGGCTGGTATGCTTCTTGCAGCATGGGGTTGATGTGGCACGGGGTGCATGGTGTTTCCTGCAGTGCCTATCACTGCACATGAGCGGTGTCTGGGGGCACGGTGCAAGCTGTGCTGTGCGAGGGGGACTGATGTGCACTGTGGTTGTCAACCCTGTGTGTGGCACTCTCTGCCTGCCAGTGGTTGTGCTGGGGTGTCATGGCTCTGCTATGCTTTAGTTGGCTTGTCCCCATGGGCAGTGGATCATCCGTCCCACCCCAGTGATGCTGTGCTTGGGTGTGCCGTGTGGTGTGGGTTGCTGTGAGTTCCCTGTGCCCATGTGTGGCATGGCTGGCAGTGGGCCCCAGCCTGCCTCCCTGGATGTGCAGTTCCATTGCTCTGGGGGAGGCTGTGCTGGCGCTATGGCAGCTCTGCAATGCTCAGCTGAGCTTCCGTAGTTGCGCCATAAGCGCGCATTTTGGCTCAGCTTCTCCTTCCTGGTTGCGCGATGGCGCAGTATGTGCGATATTGAGACGTTGGTTGCTTGCGCAATTTGCTCTGCTCCATGTTTGAATATCGCACCTGTTGCGCATATGCGCAATTGATTGTGCTTGCTCCTGCTGTTGCGCACATTTTGGGAGCAGTTTGAATATCTGGGCCTATGCACCTATCCACATTTGCACTCTTACAGCTATCCAAAATTTGTATTTTTGAACCTGTCCCAATATGTGCACCCCAGTACCATTTACAAAATGCACCCCCCCTCCAGTTCCAAGGTTTGTGCACTGCTCCCCTCCCATTTGTTGTTTTTTACTTCTTTGGTAGCAGGATGAGGCCAACTGGCCATAGTGCCCATTTACAGGGGTGACCAGGAACACTGGGAAGGGTAAATGACATGCTCAGGGTTATAAATTATACAAGTGGAGGCTGTGGAAATTAAATGCATGTCTGCTGGATGTACCAAGCTCATTCACAGCATGTTGCTCTAACTTATAGGTTATAGTGAGCCCCACAGCCCTCCTGAAATTTGTGCCCAGACACACTTGCGGAAATTCGTATTCTACATCCTTCCAAAAACTTGCACCCTCACAGCACTCCTGAAAGTATACCATGACACCCACTTGAAATTTGAAGGCCATACCCTTTCAAACTTTGTGCCCATATACCCCTACTGACATTTATGCTTCTGCACCCTGCCTAAAATGAGTGCCATGATGGCACCCCTCCAGAAACTCACAACACTGCACCCTCCCAAATTGTGAATCCCCATTTCCTCTTAAAATTTCTGCCTTACACCCGTCCTGAAGTTTCCACCCCATGACTTTCCTGAAGTTTGCATCCCTACACTCTCCTAAAATATGCCCCATCTCTCCAAATATTTGCATAAATACACCCTTCTTAAAATGTGCTTCTTTCACACCTTCCAAAATCTGTGCTGCTGTCCTCTTCTGAAATTTGTGCTGCCAAACATTTCCCCAGATTCATGCTAATTTCAGTTTTTCACTTTCTTTTAAAAAGTTGCTGTTTAGGAACATTTCTGAGGTTGGAAGGATTTGATGGTGAATCAATAAAATGTTAAAAATGACATGTTTGGAAAAAGACTTATAGAAGCAATGATTTTATAAGTGCAATTACACTATTGATGGAATATTTGATGGTAAGATCTATATGACTGGGCCAGGGTGGCTGAAACCAAAGGTTTCAGCTTTACCTTGTGCCTCAGAACATACCTAAGACATGTGCTAATCTCACTATTACACACACCATATCACGTGTAAGTATTTACTGTGTTCGCCTCCTTCAGCATCCATTTCTTATTAAGGATGCTGTGGCAGAAATAAAATATTCCTGCAACCAAATGTTGATTTATTTGGTTTAAGTTATTGATCATACAAATACATTATAATAGATAATGTTCACCAGTTTGTTGAAAGAAATTGAGCCCTTCCAAATAAATATTTACTATATTGGGAAAGTCACTCTAGCAAAGTTCATCTAGAGTTATAAAAATTCATGCTTGTAGCCAGCACAGAAAACCAAGTGGTTGTGGTTGAGGGTGGGGTGCATGGCCTAATAATCTAGGTAGAGTGTGCCCCTTACTTTTCTGGACAATTTTTGTTTGGGGGTAGTCTGGAAATGTGGGCAACTGGGGGGAGCACCTGAATTGCACACCCATACGTATGGATCTGGGAGTGAAGAATCTATTTATTTTTCTTTATGAAAACTTGGAGTCACAAGGTCACAGAGGAGACCCTGAAGTTTCCTCCTTGACTGCCCCCCCATCTTAATTTGTATGGAACCATTAAGCAAGCTGATTGTAGTCTTGGCCTTCTTTGCTCCAGCACTACCCCATCAGCTGTTCAGTCATAGTGTCAGCAGAGTTCTCCGAAACACAGTCCTCCCATGAGACTGTTGCATTTTAAACACTATGGCATTTAGAACTCCCAAGGCTACAACCTACCCAAGTGCTCTCAGAGCAGATCCTGATTGTTAAAAAAACAAATCAATGCCCAGGTGGTGGTGATGGCAGTTAAGAGGGGCTAAGTTCTAAAAACTCCTGAGCAGAACACTTAAGGAAGTAAATGTGAGATGTATATGGTTTGTTGAATAATTCATGGCAGTGAATTATAATTGGAGATGTGTAGGGGAGCTCAGATCCTACCTACTCAGCACCAGGAGAGCACTTTCTGAAGGAAAAGAGCTTTGTTGATCCCATCAGTGATGGCTCAGTCAGCAGGAACTACTGCAAAAACTCATCTGTGGTATAATATAGAAAAACAATGCACTTTCTGTAATGTTGGTCAAAAGGCCCCTCCACCCACCTTTACAAACACATACAAAGAGCACATTCAGCATGGAGCTATTTGGCGTCATGAAGTCTAAAAAGGCAATGGTCATTTTACTTGTTCTGACTGCTTAACAATGGAGATATTTTTTTAAAAATTTGACCTTCCCCCCTATTTTGGCCACCTATTTTCCAGCCTAACAACAAGGGTCATTGTAGCTGCACCCTTCCATTTTCTGGGATGGGCAGGAGAGCACAGCTCCCTTCTCCCTTTGCAGGTGACACAACAATGCTGCTCTGACATCAGCCAGCAGAGAGCAGGGAAATAAAACCTGGCCAGCATCTCACATGCTCCCTCTCTAGGAGCGGAGTATCTCACTTCCATGGCTGGCTGGCTGTAGAGCCTTTTCATCAACTACAAAACAAAGCTGGACTGTGCTTCATATGCCATGTACAGCTATGGGTGCATCTGTTATAGTACATAGTCACTACTTATTGTACAAGGATTTCCATCCTAACCAAAGTAAGCAATAAAACCCAACAGTGTAGTGGTATTGGGCTATATCAGACTGCCCAGAGGCGTAATGAGCCCTGATGCTACAGGTGGAGGGCTTTCTAGCCCCTGGAAGATCTGGTATAGCCCATACGGTCCACCCTGTAGGGAATTACTCTGCTTAGAAAATGGGTTATTTGTGACATTTTTATAAAATAACTTAAAAATTACACAACTTTACTTAAAAAAAACAGTATAGATCAATAGACATGTATTTCCTTGTAAAGTAGTCCCTCTACTGATACAGCTGCCAGTAGAGGGCACTCCATATATGAATACACACACTTTGTGTGCCTTAAAGAGCTACTGATGCCTCAAAGAAAACTTTGAAAAACATAAGTTGGTAAAATTCTGCTTGTATTCCATACATATTCTAGATTTCTCCTCCCCATTATTTATTACTGAGAAGATGTGCATGAATACATGATTTTTATCCCTTGTAGTTACTTTAGAGTTAATCTGCCTCTATAACTTACTGCCTACTTCAAGTCACAATGTTCTGTTGTGACATCACAACTTGTTGCCATGAGAGTAACTGTGATGTCACAAGTAGTGCATTATTACTTCTGGTAGGGAGACAGCAACAGATATAGATGAACTCTTCAGGAGCAAAAAGCCTGTTTTCATGCAAATGACCAAAGCAATAAATAATGGGGAGGAGGAATAAAGAACTGATGTAAAATACAAGCTGAACTTTTATAAATATTTTGTTTTGGTAAACTTCTCTTAAAGTTGTCCTCTGCTCTTTAAGTGTGTTTCAGTACTTGTTTTCCCCCCACACACACAACCTTTGCTACTGGAGAGCTATGTTAGGTAAAATATGCATATCCACTGTGTGTGATGGTGTTTGTGTTGTGAATGATTTATGGAGTTCTCCTAAAATGCCTCTGTCTGTGGTGGAAAGTAGATTTTTTTCTTTTTCTCCCTTGCTTTACCACTGTAACTGTCCGCAGAGAAGTAAGTGCAATTTGTGAGCATGAGCTGAACCTGGAGGCCTGATAAATGGAGATGTCAGTGCTGTTCAAACAAAGGCAGTCAATCAGACTTGGTAGTTGTCTGTCTCAATGCAAAACCAACACTGTGGTCAGAACAGTAGTGCCGTTTAGCACTGTTGGAAGCCAGGTCCTTAGTGATGAGCTGCAGTGCACCATACTAGGATATATTATGTTGTTTGTGGTTGGGTGGATTGTAGGCAGTCATCGGGAGCACAGCGAGACACCAAGGAGGCAGTATAGCGTAGTGGTTTAAGGCACTGAGCTGCAGACCTGGGTTTGAATCCCACAGCCCCCACTTGCATACTGTGTGACCCTGAGCAAGTCACTTAACTTCCTTGAGCTCCCAGGTCGCACCTGGAAACAAGCTTCTGCTTAGTGTGCCTCTCCTGGTTAAACAATTCCCCCCCCTTTCAGTGGCACCAGCAATCATGTAAGAGAGCTAAAACTGGGGGGGGGGGATCAGCCGTGACGAGGCTCGAATGTGTGATAGACAAAAATCCATGGTCAGCTGGGGGTGGAGATGAGCAACAGTGCAGCTCAAATGTGTGAGAGTGTGTGATATCTAAAAATAAATGGGCAGCTGGGGGGGGGGCATTGGCCATGGCATGACTTAAGTATGCGATAGAGCTACAAATAGTGCTAAATTCAGAAATGGCCGTTGTGCCTGGGGACTGTATCATCCACTAAGTGAGGGAAAAAAATATGGTGCCATGTTTAAAATGAAAATTCTATTGGCTCAGTGACATTACAAGTGCAATCAGGCAGCTTGAGACTGGGACTCATTATTTCCTGGTCTCTGTTGTCTGATACCGGACTGATTACTTGGAGATGTTAGCCAATCAGAAACTAGGATTCTCACTACCCATTTTCTTAAAACTCCTGAACCACAGTTCAAGGGTCATAAAATGTTCTTATAACCTTCTGTGATACAACAGGTTTATAGTGTATGGTGGAATGTTATTAGGGATGGAAATCCATCCCTTGAATACGTTTGTTGTACTGCAGTAGCTACGTCACCGCAGATGTTGTGCTGCGCTAGATATGTAGCTACTGCAGCACAACAACATGGAATGTGGTCATGCATGCACATTTCACAGACTGGACCGTGTTCAAGCATGTGCACTCTGTGATGCCCACTCTTTCCAAAATGGCCACGGTGGTCAAAAATGACTCTAGAAGACAATGGCTCAGTACAAAAGTTTGTGCAGATTAATTTCTCCTTTTTTATTGTGGATCATACACTACAAAAAACAATTTATGGTCCACAATCTATGCCAAGTGAGTGTAACCATCTCAAGGTTGACATGGTGACCAAAAACCTCTCGAGATTTAAATGGTCACCATGCCTACCTCTTGATGGCTACAGACGCTTGTTATAGATTGCAGACCATACATTACCCTCTATGTTAACTAGAATAGAAACTTGTGCCTCCTACCATTTTATTTTCACCCCCCCCCCCAACAAACACACAGAATCCAGATCCTCCCTTAGCACAAAATCTTCTGCTGTTTTATCATTTAAAAAAAGCAGAAACCTATCCCTCAGTCAAGTGGGTTTTCAGCAGCAGCTGGGTAAGGTGGGTTTCATTTTAGGTTTCTTTTTTTTTTTCAATGAAACCAAAAATTTCTTGGCAGAAAAAGGCAACAGTTTTATTTTGTTCAAAATGAGGTGGATGCACTCACCACTCGAACACACAGAAAGAGAGACATAAACTGTTATAGTAGTTTAAACAGTTTTATTCCATTCCAGTACATAACAAGCATTTGTCAATGCTAAATGTTGTCTTGCTGGTGTTGGCACTGGTAGTGCAAGAGTTAGAGAGATGCATAATAGGAATGGCAGTGAAGTATAGAACTGACGTGAACCCCAGCCCACCCTGCAGAGAGTAGAATGCATTGGGGTGTGCCTCTGGGTCTTTGGCCATAACGCTAATGCCATTTCACTTCACCCTACCCTGCAGACTCTGACAATTGTCACATTGTGCCTTAGATCATCAGGCCTTATGCTCATCCCATTTCATAAGGAAGTATGTTGAGATGGGTGCAGCATAGGAGAATGGGGTGAACTTTGGAGCCGAAGAGTCCAAGGCACACCTGGATGCCTGTCAATGGCTTCAGGGTGGTAGTGCAATGGCATGAGCATTACAGCCGACAATCCAAAGGCACACCCTGATGCCTGTTAGTCTGTACAGGGTGGGATATTATGGTTAGAAACCCTTACACCCTGGGTGTTTGTTGGTATTTGCACTCCAAATTTTCAACATGGCCTTTTTGTGACCCCACCTCATGAAAGCATGTGGGACCTCTGCTTATGAACAGTGTCCCTGTGATTTTGTTAATGTGTCCCGAATGTTGATTTCCCACAGTGACTGCACCATTCTGCACCACATAAAAATGTTAGCTGCACCATTCATAAGGAGGTGTGAAGAGATGGTAATGTTGACAATCTGGGGTGAAAATATTATAAGTGCTTGATGTTACGAGCGTGCATGAAAACTAGGCAACACACACTCGTAACAGTCTGTTTTTTGGAATTCTTTCATCAAATTTTTAATATAGGCATTTTGGGATCTCTGCTCATGAAAAGTGGCAATATGACTTTCTTAATTTGTCCCAAACGTTGTTTTCCTGCAGCTACCGTGCCATTGTGCGCCAGATGTGCAAAACCACATTTTGGGCAGGATGTGAAAAATGACAGCTGTACTGTTCATAAGAAGGTGTGCAAAAATGGTGATGTTGAACATCTGGAGTGAAAATATTAAACATTTTCGAACTTACGATGGTGCATGGACACTGCACAATACACGCTTGTAACATAGTCATTTTGTGGAATTTTTTGACTAGCTGTTTAACCTAGGCATTTTGGGACCTCCGTTCATGATTTTCTTACTGTGTCCTGAACATTGTTTTCCTACAGCAACTGCATCACTGTGTGCCGGTAGTGCTAAAATACATTTCGGGCAGGATGTGGAAAATGAAGCAGTACTGTTCATAAGGAGGTGTGAAATTGGCAATGTTGAAAATCTGGAGTAAAAATATTACAAATTCTCAAAGTTACAAGCATGCATGAAAACTGCGCAACGCACACTTGTGACATGGTCATTTTATGGAATTTTTTCACCAAGTTTTCAACATGGGCATTTTAGAACCTCTGCTCATAAACAGTGTTACTGTGATTTTCTTACTGTGTCCTGAACATTGTTTTCCTACAGCGACTGTGACACTGTGCACCGGATGTGTGAAAACACATTTCAGGCAGGATGTAAAAAATGAAGCTGTACTGTTCATTACGAGGTGTGAAAATATGGCAATGTTGAAAATCTGGAGAAAAAAATATTAAAAAATCTCAAAGCTAAAAGCGTGCGTAACACAGTCATTTTTTGGAATTTTTTCACCAAATTTTCAAAATAGGCATGTTGGGACCTCTGCTCATGAACAGTGTTACTGTGATTTTCTTACTCAGTCCTGAACATTGTTTTCCTACAGCGATTGCACCACTGTGTGCCAGATGTGCAAAAACACATTTCAGGCATGATGTGGGAAATGACAGCTGCACTGTTCATAAGGAGGTGTAAACAAACGGCAAAATTGAAAATCTGGAGCAAAAATATTACAAATTCTTAAAGTTACAAGCTTGTGTGGGAACTGCTCAATGCACGCTCATAACACAGTCATTTTTTTTTATTTTTTCACCAAATTTGAAACATAGGCTTTTTGGGAGCCCACCTTATGAACAGTGGCACTGTCATTTCATTAATCGGTCCCGAAAGGTGATTTCATGCAGTGACCACAAAATCACCTTTCAGGACCAAATAATGCCATGACAGTGCCTAAATTCATGAGGAGGGGTCCCAATAACCCCATGTTGAAAACTTGGTGCCAAAATTCACAAACATGCCTGAGATATGCACCAAAGTTGAAAAACCTCTATTTATGCCATTATACAGGTTCCCAGCATTTCTTCAGTTCGCAGTCGGCTTGGAAAGAGTGCAGACGTGTTCCCGGTCCACCGAATATCATCGCGCCAGGCTCCGGAGGTAAGTATGGGGGGGTGTGGGGAGGTGGGGTGCACAGAGGGTGGTTGCAGGTTGGGGGTGGGAGCCGCCAACAGCCAGCAAGGGACCATTTCCTTTGTTTCAGGTAAAAAAAAAATCACCATGGACCATTTTATGTTTTTTTTACAGGTTGTGGCCACACTTGGGTGGGCTCCCAGTGTGGGACATTGGTTGGGGGAGGTCATGTCACCCATACTGGGGTGGGATCCCAGAGCACCAGGAAAATAGGGGGGGTTAACATGCCAACAGGGGGATTGGGCACCCCTGTAGGCAAGGATGTCTGCCTTTGGAGGCATGATGCCGAGGGGGATTGGACACCCCCTCGGCACACCGCAGCAGGAAAGGGGGCACATATGCCAACAGAGGGATTGAGCACCTCCAAAGTTGGCTACATAGGGACTTGCGAGCCACTGCCTGCCATGTTTATTGAAATGTTACACCGCACAAGGCATGCCCTGCAATGAGGTGGAGCTCCCTCATTGCAGCGGCTAAAATGTTGGAAGGTGGTGGCACACTTTTGCACTGCTGTCATAGACAGCATGCAATCTAATTCATGCCATGGAGCCCAGCCTGAAAAGGCAGTGGTGGCACTGGCCACAGCATGACCGCACCTCCAAAACCTGCTATTCCAAAGTTACGGCAACATGTTTCTTGTGCAGACGCAAGACAACATAAAAACTGGTAAAGAACAACAGTGCAAAAAGCACTGTCATTTAGATGTTCTTACATTTCACCCTGCTTTCAGGGCTTCGTCAGAGATTTTTATTTAGTTCTAAACCATATACTATACAAAATAACACATGACAACCATGCCTAAATTGTTTGTGTTTTCATATCAGGGTTCTGATGACATCATGGACCTCTTGAATTTTGCTCTTGAAGTCCCTAAAATATCATCAGAGCCCCTCGAAAGAAGCACAGTCATTGTGCATTGTTGCCCATTTTCTATTTCTAACACAGTAAGACCTGACTTTTAAAGACCCAGCATCTTAAGAAACTTAGGATAATGAGGTTATTTCTTGCATTCACAACTGCAAAATTTTAAAAGTACTATACAACCAGTGTATTAAGCATACTTTGGTATGAAGGACTGATTCTTTGGTCCTGATTGATTCAAACTCAATCAAGCAATCAAACTTTTATATATTATGCACCCAATTAGGGCAAGTTGTCAGGGTGCATTACAAAATAAAAACCACAAAAATAAATGAAATGTAACAACTATATAAAGAAAACATAGATTGCAGCAGTATATACATTATTACACAATCTACATTTGAGCAGCATTAGGGGATAAATCAGATTGTAACATGGCATAAAAAAGAAAAATGAAATGAAGCACTCAGATAGGTGCAAACACACCATATGGTACAATACAAACCATGGTCTAATATCGTAGTAGATCATGGTTTGTATTGTAATACCTTAGCAATCCACTACAAGTAAAAAGCAGTATACAAGTGAAAGCAATATGCAAATAGCTTGCAGTGTATAATTGTCCCAAATTGAATTTACTAAGAATTTCCCTGGCACAGGATTTTTGAGTTTTTCAAGATTGTTCTATGTTGTAACTACAACAGAAGTTCATGAGTTACTAAAGATTGTACATTTAAACTCCACATATACTGTTAATTATGCTGCAGCAATATTTCTGTAGAAGTGAATAGTTACATACTGTTACCATCCCTTCTGATCTACTGCTTTCTAAGCAACTGTGGGTGCAATGCATTGTGGATGACTGAGTAACATTACCTGGCCTAGCCTTTTCTTGGTGAATACACAGTGGTAAAGATGAGCATGCAGCTTCTATAACCGAAAGCAAAAATAACAGACACTGAGATAAACAAAGCAAAATTAAAGAGAGAGGATACTTCTGTGGGTGAAAAGAAAAATAAATTGAGAGAAACAAAAGAAATCAAAGAAACAGACTAACAATAGTAGTCAAAAACAAGTATTTGAAAGATGAAAGCAGTAAACGTTATGTTGTTCTATGTCCTGCTGAGTTAGGTAGTTTAGAGGGAAAAAAAGTGAAAATAATATTCAGCAAAATAGTAGTTGTTCAATAAAGTGTTTTTCAGATTGGCTTAGTTCAGCACATTTGGAGAAAAGGTGCTTGTGCTACTAGGATTGTGTGACAGCCACCTATTGGTCTGCAAAGGAACTGGAGAAAGAAAACTAAAATGTACCATAGCACACTCCCATCATGCAGTGCAGCCCATATCTTCTAATACATAGAGAGGAAAATCAAAGCACCTAGAATAGAAAGTGAATTGCAAGTTTTTGAAAAGTTGTAAAATATGTTTTGATGTTAGAAAGCTTAAAGCTTGTAATGAAAGTTATTTTAACAAAAGTGAAATATTCGGCCACGATATTTACAATAGGTGTGTTCCAATTGTTTTCAAGTATATGTACATCATGTTTAATAGCTCAATTTATAGTATTCTGAAAGTAAATCAGTGTGATTGTACTCATTTATTCAAAGACTATTAGTTATACACTCATTGCCATGTTACAAGTGGATTAAACCACTCGTAAGGATGGGTCTACAGTGGAATTAATCCATGGTTGGTTGGTTGGACCCACTCGGCCTTCTGCCTCGTGGTCCAACCCCCCCCAACCATGGATTAATACCACAGTAGACCCATGCTTTCTCGTGGCTTAATCCTTACTTAAATAACTGAGAATTAGAAGACCCACCAATAATTTCATCCAATTATGAGCTAAAGGCAATTGAATGCCTCCTGAAAGGGACAGGCTTTAACTTGTTTTTAAAAACTGATCAAGAGGGAGTGAGCTGCACCTTTGATGACAGCCTATTCCAAAGGGCTGGGGCAGCACCAACAAATGTTCTATTCCCTGCTCTGTGAAGATGAGAGTGCTGTGCCACCAAGAGAGAATTGTTTATTGAGTGGAGGGAACTAATTGGCTAATATAGCCTCATCAATTCTCTCAAACAGCAAGGATCTCTAGGCCATTTAGGGACTTGGAAATCAAAAGCAAGGCAATCTGTTTCCTCACTGATAACCACTAAAGTTCACACAGAACGGGTATAATCAGCGCTCAAACTAAGATTCTTTAGACATTGAGCAGCCACCTTTTGTAGTCACTGTAGGCAACAGGATAACCAACCAGAAAAATCTAGATAAGTAAGGATTAACCCACAACAGGGCATGGGTTTACTTAAGCAACAAGCCATGAGGTGGTGTGGGTTATCAGGGGATTTACCACGGCTGGAGTGGTTTGCTCACGAGGCGCAGCCGAGTGGGTAAATCCTCACCAGCCGTGGTAAATCCCTAACATCCCACATTCTCCGAGTGGCTTATTGCGATTATACCAGGGTTCATTTTTTTTACTATGATAAAATGCAAATATTAAAGAGGTTGATTTGTTTTTTTTTATTTTTATTGTATTTATTCCTGTGCTGCAGAGGAATAAGTTGATGGTCTCATCAACAGCCAGTGATTATCAAAGGATTTACACCAGTGGTAAAGTGCCAGTCTGATGGTTTCATTGGCTCTTCACTTATGTCCATGGTATAATGAGAATGAATCCACTCTTGGGGGGGTTGTGAGGCACAAAGCCACAGACAGAGTGACTTTAACCACCCAAGAGTGGATTAATTCTTAGTAAACCCATGCCCTGGAGTGGGGTTAATTCACTTATAAAATGGGCAACTTTATTTTAGAGTTTTACCTAAATAAATATAAAACCCTCCACTATCTACTTGCACTGGTAATATAATAGTTCTTCCACCTAATGGATTTGTCCTACTGAGGATGCCGTAGTTATAGTTCTCCACCTGAAAGATCTCCTGACTCCCTACTCCCCCACTTGTCATCTCCGATCCACCAACGAGGGATTGTTAGAGATTCCCAGGGTTTGCTTGAAAACTTCTGCCGCTCGTGCTTTCTCCTTTGTAGCGTCAACCCTGTGGAATTCTCTCTCTGCTCCACTATGGCTGTGCGACTCTTGTGTTAAATCATACCTACCCTAGAAGGGTAGCTCACCCTCTAAAACACATGTACCACCATGTGTAGAAAAGAAAAAGATTGTTTTTTCCATTACTGTGCATGATCTTTGTTATATGCTAACATCCTGTAAAACATGTATTGTTTCCCTGCTCTATATGAATGACATGGAACCTTTGTAAATGAGTCTTTGACTCAAAGGTCTTTCTGATAATCTCAAATAAATAAAATAAATAAATAAATCAGTTAAGAGAATGCCTGACTGTCAGTAGTTTTAAATCTATGTTAAAAACTTATTTATTTACATTAGCCTTCCCAGACTGTTTTTAACTATTCTGTATTATTGTTTTATTTAGTTTTTATTATAGTTGTGTATTTAAAGTGTACAATGCCTTGGTTTATGAAAGGCATTATAAAAATAAAGTATTAATTGATTGATTGATTGATAGGTGGATTTGTTCTAATGAGGATGCTGTAGTTGTAGGTGTTTACATATCTTTCAGGTGTAGTGATCTGACTAAGTCACTTTACATTGCTGTCAATCAGGATTTTGTAGTCTGGCAACCCAGCTGTGGGTTTCTTAAGAATTAATCCATGGTCAGGTGACCTGTTTTGACGAATCAGAATACAGCATTTTTGGAGCCCATTTTATGGGTCGTGTCTGGCCCTTGTGGGGTTTGCATCCCAGAGGGATGATGGTTTGCCTCTCAATCTCTATCATACTCCTCCTCCTTTTCCTCCAACTTCTCCTTTCCTATTACATTCCACACTATTTCTCTACTCCTCCTCTTTCACCTCCTTTCCCACTTCTATCCTTCTTCAGTGTAGACCAGGTAGCCAGACACAAGCTGGGTGTGCATTCAGCCATGTCTGGCCCTTGTGGGGTCTGCACCTCAGAGGGATGATGGTTGTCCTCTCCATCTCTACTCTACTCCCCATCCTCATTTTTGTCTCTGTCTCCTTTTTATGTTGCTTGCACGCATGTGCAAGAAACATAGTGCCATCATCGGAGATTTCGGAGGTGTGTCACCTCCTCCTCCAATTCAGTCAGTGTGCTGGCAGGCGCGGCCCCTGTAAGCCAATGCATTTTGGAGCTATCTATGACCGCTCAAAATGCAGTAACACTCTAGATTGAAAGGGAGCTAGCCGGTGAGCACCGATAAGAAGTGTAGCCCCCCACATGCGAGGCGCAGCGCCCGCACTGTATAGCTGACAGGGTGCCCAATCCCGTCGGCTGAGCTCGTCCCCTCCCCAAGTAGTAGTTGCCATGCTGAGAGCCACCTCAGCATGGCAAGCAATCCTTTGCCGATGGGGGTGCCCAATCCCCGTCGGCTGAGGCACCCTCCGTCCTTTTGCCATGCTGGAGCCCACCCCAGCGTGGCAACAAATCTATGGCCGACGGGGTGCCCAATCCCCATCGGCTGAAGCGCCCCAACATCCTAGTACCATGCTGGGAGCCCACCCCAGCGTGGCAAAGGGTCCACGTCATCTTTTTTTTTTAAACCTGAAAACCGAAACGTGCTCCGCCGCGCCTCCCAACCCCCTTGCCACAACCCGCACCCACCCACTGCTCACCCAGCCTCCCCACACACCCCCACCCCATACTTACCTCTGGACTCCAACGCGACGATCTTCAGTGGACCGGGAACACGTCTGCACTCTTCAAAGCCGACCGTGAACTGAGGAAATGCTGGTAAGTTGTATAATGGGCTACAGAGGGGGGTTTCAACTTTGTTGCATATCTCAGGCATTTTTTGGGAATTTTTGCACCAAATTTTCAACATGGGGATTTTGGGACCCCTTCTCATGAATGATGTCACTGTCATGGCGTTATTCGGGCCCGAAGGGTGATTTCGCGCAGTGACTGCGCAGTGACTGTGAAATCACCCTTCAGGCCTGAATATCACCATGACAGTGAATCATTCATGAGAAGGGGTCCCAAAAACCCCATGTTGAAAATTTGGTACCAAAATTCCAAAAATGACTGTTTTACGAGCATGCGTTGCGCATTTCCTCATGAGCTCGTAAGTTCGCAAAATTTCAATATTTTCACTCCAGATTTTCAACATTACCATTTTACCACACCTTCTTATGAGCAGTACAGCTGTCATTTTTCACATCTCACCCAAAATGTGTTCCGCTTATATAGCGCTGGGAATGGCGCAGTCGGTGTGAAATCAATGTACAGGACAAATTAAGAAAATCACAGTGACACTGTTCATGAGCAGAGGTCTTAAAATGGCTATGTTGAAAATTTGGTGAAAAAAATTCTAAAATGACTGTTTCTGATGCGTTCGCGGTTCCCTTGCGCTCGTGAGTTTAATAATTTTCAATATTTTCACTCCAGATTTTCAACATTGGCATTTTATCACACCTCCTCATGAGCAGTATAGCTGTCATTTCACATCCTGCCCAAAACATGTTTCCGCACATGTAGCGCACAATAACGAGTCGGTGTCTTGAACTCAGTGTATGGGACACATTAAGAAAATCATAGTGTCACTGTTCATGAGCAGAGATCTTAAAGTGGGAATTTTTAAAATTTGGTGAAAGATTCCTAAAATGACTGTTTCAGATGTGCGTTGCACAGTTCCACATGCCTTTCGTGGGTTTCGAATTTTCAATATTTCACTCCAGATTTTCAACATTGCCATTTACCACACCTCCTTATGAGCAGTACAGCTGTCATTTTCACATCCTGCCCAAAACGTGTTTCCCCATGTAGTGCACAATGGTGCAGTCGGTGCAAACTCAATGTATGGGACAATTAACAAAATCACAGTGACACTGTTGATGAGCAGAGGTCTTAAAATGGCTATATTGAAAATTTGGTGAAAAAATTCCTAAAAATGACTGTTTTACGAGCGTGCATTGCGCAGTTCCTGCGCACGCTCGTAAGTTCGCAAATTTTCAATATTTGCACTCCAGTGACTTCCAAATACCTAAACAGCACATAGAAGCAAGCAACATTCGGCATTGACAAATGCTTGTTTCTATTACATTTCACACTATTGCTCCCCTTCCCCCCACTGTTACTATGGGACATGCCACCCATACCATGCCTTGCAATTCAATATTTATTTCCTTTATGTTTGTTTAGTCCACATACGTACGTATTGTACATAACTGTTTCAATGTTATTTAATCGCTGTATGAAGTTTTATTTTGTGAAGCCTTACTCTGTTGTAAAAATCAGTTTTCCTTACTCCTTGTCCTTTCCCCCCAGGATGCATCTGGAAATTAACTGTTTTAGCTCAGTATGCCTTTCCTGGTGAAACTTTTCAAATAAGTAAAAAATAAAAGGGATTACCATAGTTGATCCTTGCAGAGATGAAGGCACAAACCAGTGCTTCAAGATCAGTGGCCAGGATAAAGGGATACAGTCTAACAATGTTACACAGAGAATAATACCAGTGTCAGTGGCTCACTAGGTAACGCACTCGCCTCTGAGGCTGGGAGATCAGAGGGCTGTGGGTTCAGTTCCCACATCTGGCACTTGGGTTAATATCCCAGTACTGACACTGTAGTGTAGCATGAGAGGAGTGCTGCATTTCTGAGGTGCCGTCTTTCAGATGAGACATTAAACCGATGTCCCATCTGCCTGGATTGGTGGTAGTTCAGGTGGATGTTAAAGATCCCATGGCACTTATCGAAAAGAGTAGGGGAATTTCCCTGGTGTCCTGGCCAAATTTCCCTCATTCACTAAAAATACCACCAACAGCTTAATCTGGTTCAAGGTCAATTGGCATTCATCTGTATCCCCCTCCCCCAGGTCGTGCCTGAAAATATGCAGAATTTGTCTAGCGCACTTACCAGGTCAACAAAAACGAAATAAATAAATAATGCATAAGTAGCTGTATGTTACGAAGTTTCTTTACACATCCAAGGTGTGCCATGTTACAAAAATCTCGAGAGTGAAGCTTGAAAGGTTTGTGTGGTGATCACACACCTTGGGTGCATAAAAAAACTTCATAAGCACACAATCACTTACATTTCATTTTTTTTAATAACTGGTGCAGGCAAAAGCAGTAAGTACAAGGACTGGTATAAAAGGGATAAAGCCATAAAAAAATGGAGGGTGATGAGTACCAATGCCCATAGTCTGGGTAACAAGCTCCCTGAACTATTGGCCTTGATGGAAGAGAGATGCCTGGATATTGTGGCAGTCACAAAAACATGGTGCACAGTGAACCATGACTGGAATGTCAACATACCAGGGTATGCAATCTACAAGAGGGACAGGGAGAATAAAATAGGAGGAGGAGTAGCTCTCTACATATGGGAAGAAATCAAAGCAACAAAACTAAAGGGTAAACAGGGAGGGGAGGAGGCACTGTGGGTCACCTTGGAGACAGGAAATGGCATCACAATCTGCACAGGAATTGTTTATAGGCCTCCATCTCAGGGGAGGCAATGGACAAGGAAATGATAGAAGGAATCCTTAGAATGTCAGAAAAAAGGAGAGATATTGTTGATGGGGGACCAGATGTTAACTGGAGCACCTATACTGCAGCCACAACCAAGAGCAGAGTCATTCTCGATACCCTACAAGGGGCATAGAAACATAGAAGTTGACGGCAGATAAGGACTGCAAGGCCCATCCAATCTGCCCATTTCTTTTTCTACCTTATAAATGTGCCATTGTCCTTTGCTGTCAGTGGCCTATCTATTCATACTCATCTGTATTGCTCCTTTATGCCTATCCCATGCCTGTTTGAAGCCCTCCACTGTATTCATAGCCACCACTTCCTGAGGTAAACCGTTTCATGCATCCACCACCCTTTCTGTGAAAAAGAACTTCCTCACATTACCCCTTAATTGGCCTCCCTCTAATCTCATACTGTGTCCTCTTATCCTGCTATTTTTCTTATATTGAAACATGTTAGACTCTTTCACCTTGTTAATGCCCTTATGGTGTTTGAAAGTTTTGATCATATCACCCCTCTCCTTCCTTTGCTCTAGGGTATACAGATTGAGCTCCGTTAATCTGTTCTCATATGTCTTCTGATGCAGTCCCTGCACCATTTTGGTTGCCCTTCTCTGGACTGCCTCAATTTGGTTAATGCCCCTTGTGAAGGTGTTGCCTCCAGTACTGTATGCAGTACTCCAGATGGGGGCCTAACAAGTGTCTTGTAAAGAGGGATTATTACCTCCCTCTTGCGACTTGTGATACCCCTACTAATGCACCCTAACATCCCCTTAGCCTTACCTACTGCTTTCAAGGTCTGCTTGGATGATTTCAGGTAATCGGTGATGATGATGAAGCCCAGGTCTCTTTCTTCCCTTGTGACTGCCAGCAACTCCCCTCCCAGCTTATAGGTGGCTTCAGGGTTTCTCTTCCCTATGTGCATGATCTTGCACTTCATTGCATTAAATCCCAGTTGCCACTCTTCTGACCATTTTGCTAGTTTATCCAGATCTCTTCTCATTCTGCCCACCTCATCTGGATCATCTACTTTGTTGCAGATCTTGGTATCATCTGCAAACAGACAGGCCTTAGCCTCTAGTCCATCTGCAATGTCACTGATGCAGATATTGAAGAGGACTGGCCCCAGGACTGATCCCTGAGGTACCCCACTTGTGACTTGCATCTCTTCTGACTGCATACCATTTACTACCACTCTCTGTTTCTACCCGTCAACCAGTTTGCCACCCAGTTGACCAACTTCTGACCCACCTCGAGTCTACCCAGCTTGTTTATCAATCTTCTATGTGGAACAGTGTCGAAAGCTTTGCTGAAGTAAAGGTAGGTGACATCCACTGCTCCCCCTTGGTCTACCACTCTGGTTACCCAGTCAAAGAAATCTATGAGATTAGTTGAACAGGACCTTCCTTTTGTAAACCCATGCTGTCTTGGATCCTGTGCCCCTATGGATTCCAGGTGTTGCACTATCCTTTCCTTAAGGAGTGCCTCCATAATGTTGCCCACTACTGAGGTAAGACTGACTGGTCTGTAGTTCCCTGCTACCACTCTTGTGGAGCGGGATCACATGCGTCCTTCTCCAGTCTTCTGGGACCACTCCTGTGCTCAGAGACTCACTAAACAGTTCTGCTAATGGCTCTGCTAGTTCCACCCTTAGCTCCTTTAGTACCCTGGGATGTATGCCATCAGGTCCCATTGCCTTGTCCACCCTGAGCTTAGCGAGCTCTTGTAAGACCCTTTCTTTTGTGAAGGGAGTAGTGCTCACCTTCCTCCCCCCTGTGTCCATGGTGCTGAGCTATGGGGCCTGCCCTACCTTCTCTTCAGTAAATACTGAGCAAAAGTATTTATTTAGGATAGATGCTTTCACAGGGTCCTCCTTCTCACATGCTCCCTTTTCTCCTTTGAGCTTAGCAATACCCCCTCTGGACTTTCTCCTTTCACTAATGTATCTATAGAAAGTCTTGTCACCTTCTTTTACTGTTTGTACTAGTGTTTCCTCAGTTTGGGACTTTGCCTGCCTTACTGCCTTTCCTACTTCCCTTAGGGCAGTTTGGTATGCCTCCCTGTCTTCATCCCACTGTGTTCCCTTATATTTCCTGAAGGCCAGCCTTTTGGCTCTGACCTTTTCTGCTACTGTATTTGAGAACCAAAGTGGTTTCCATCTTCTTTTGCACTTCCTTTTCTGTCTAACACAATGGGAAGTTGCTTCAAGTATTGCATCCTTAATGCTTGCCCACTTTGCCTGTACCCCCTCACCTGTGTTTCTTTTTGCCAGAGCTAGCTTAACTCTGTTGGCCATCTTATCAAAGTCAGCTCCTCTGTAGTCCCATATGTTTTGCCTTGGAATGGGATGATTTAGTTGTAGTGGCCAAACTGAACCATACCATGTGATGGTCACTGGCCCCCAGGTGACCTTCTACTTGGAAATCTGTGATCCATTCCCTGTTGGTCAGTACTAGATCTAGGATAGCCCTGTCTCTTGTGAGTTGTTGCACCAGTTGTTTGAGGCCCTCGCCCTGCAGGGAATCCACCATGTGTCCAGTTCTGGCAGATGTTCCTGCTGGTATTGACCAAGCTGTATCCGGCATGTTGAAGTCTCACATTATCAGAATCTCCCCTTTAGCTGTCATGTTTTGTATATCTTCTAACAGTAATGTGTCTATGTCCTCCCCTTGGTCTGGGGGCCTGTAGACAACCCCAGTTCCTATGGTTGTCCCATTTCCTGTTTCCAGGGTGACCCACAATTCTTCTGGCTCCTTATGTGTATTCTGAATTTCTGTAGCTTTGATATTTTCATTGACATACAGGGCCACTCTACCCCCCTTTTTGCACCTAGGTCTCTTCTGAACAGTACATAGCCAGGTACTGAAGTCTCCCAAGTGTGGTTACTGGTAAACCACGTCTCACTGATAGCTACTATGTCCAGTTTAGCCTCTGACATTATTGCCTGCAGGTCTGGGATCTTATTTCCCAGGCTGTGAGCATTTGTGTACATGATTTTCCATTGGCCAGATTATGGTGTGTTAGTTGTTGGGTGAGGTCTGGCATTTTCCCTGTGCATCGTATGGGGAGACGGACCTTTTTTCTTACCTAGTGATGCAAATGAACTGCAAACATGCTGAATCCCTGTTTGACCACTAGCTGAGGGGGAGGAGGGGTGTTCTTCCCATTTGACATATGGGGTGCTGCACTCCTCTCCCCATTTGCTAGTTTAAGTATTCTGCAAAGACTTTAAACTTCTTCCCCAATGCACTGACTCCCTCCTTAGTCAGATGCAGTCCATCAAATTTAAAGAACTTTTGCTCCCAAAACTGTTGCCAGTTCCCTACAAATCTGTGTCCTTTTTCCTGGCACCAGCCCTTGAGCCACATGTTTAGCTCCCCTATCTCCCCTTCTCTGACCTTCCGTCCATCTGCTCCCCCTCTCCCAGACTGGCAGGATCTCAGGGAAGGAGATGCCAGATGAAATGGATGATAGTTTGTCACCCAGCCTGGTCAGGTGTTCCTTGGCCTCCACAACTGACCGATTGGTGAGATCATTAGTCCCTGTGTGTACCAGGACATCAATGTTTTCTCCTGCTTTCTGAACAATTTTAGCAATGCGGTCAGTGTCTCTCTACACTGATGTACCTGGGAGACATCTGACCATTACCCCTGGCTGGAGATAGGCATGCCTCAGACAGCTAGTGTTGGAATCCACTCAGAAGGGAGCAATCTTAGACCTAGTACTCTCAAATGGGGATGGAGAGAGGATCTCAGATTTAGAAGTGGCTAGCCATCTGGGAATAAGCGACCACCAAAGAGTGTGGTTCAAGATAAGCATAGCTGTAGAGTCAAGCCATACAAAAGCAAGGGTGTTGGACTTTAATAGGGCTGACTTTTGCGAAATGGGAGAGTGCCTCAGAAAAGCACTAGCAAACAGACAAGAAGAAGGGGTGGAAGAACAATGGGGAAAAATCAAAACTGCCATCACAGAGGCAACACATCTTTGTGTAAAGCAAATCAACAAAACAAAATGAACGGAAAAGCCGCTATGGTTCTAAAAAGAGGTGGCAGGGAAGGTTAAGGAGAAAACTATATCATTCAGGAAATATAAGGAAACACAGAAGGAGCAGGACAGAGATAGTGATGGGCGAAGTGGCCCTAGTTCGCTCCATGGAGTGATTCACGGAGTGAAGGTGAATTACGTGCTCCACAACACCAAGCAGAGTACTTCGTGTTATTAATGAGCACCAAGTCCATTGGAAACAATTACTTCAAGGTTCACGCTTCCCAAACCACTACTAGACCAATCCTTAAGTTGAAGTACATTGAAAACAATGTACTTCGCCTTACTTTGCCTTGTTTTTAAGCTCCAAAGGTGAATTTTGCAGTGTTTCATGGGATTTCAAGTCACATTGGCTTTAGATTGTACTGCACAGCTTCAGTTTGGGTAGTGTGTGTAGGAAGCTGTAGGAGACAATCTGCTCTGAGAGCTCTCTGCAATTCAAACCTTCAAAAAGCTTTGCTTTGCATTGCCATTCCACCTTAATGCGAAGTGGTAATGACAAGGCGGATTGAGCACTTTGCATTGCCCACTCCATGAAGCGGATTGGCAACGCGGAGTGCAAACTTCGCGTTCACTTCACCAGCGGAATTTAAATTCACTGCATCTCTAGACAGAGAACTACATCAGTTACAGCGGAAGGAGGCCAGGAAGGCAGTCAGAATAGCAAAGGCCTAAACTGAGGAAAAGATAGCCAACTCTGTTAAGAAGGGGGATAAAACCTTTTATAGGTACATTAGGGAGCAAAGAAAGACCAAGGGAGGGATACTGAAGCTTAATGAAGGGGAGGTAATGTGGGCAGAGGGTGACAGTGAAAAAGCAGGGATACTGAACAAATACTTCTGCTCAGTATTCACATAAAAAGAGGAGGGGGAAGTACCTAAACCAAACAATAGAAACACTCTGGATAAGGAGGGTCAATACCCATCCATTCACAGAAGAAAGGATTCTGAAAAAACTATTAAAACTGAAGGTGGACAAAGCAATAGGGCCTGATGAGATTCACCCAAGAATTCTAAAAGAACTAAGGGTAGAACTAGTGACACCACTGACTACCCTCTTTAGAAAATCATGGGAGGATGGGGTGGTACCTGAGGACTGGAGGAGGGTGGATGTGATTCCACTTCACAGAAGTGGGAGCAAGGCAGAGACAAGAAACTACAGACCTGTTAGTTTGACCTCAGTGGTAGGGAAAATGATGTAATCACTTCTGAAGGAAAGAATTGTTGAGTACCTAGAGGCCAGTGAGGCACAGGACCTAAGGCAGCATAGATTCACAGTGGGAAGGTTGTGTCAGACTAATAGATTTCTTGATTAGGTGACCAAAGTAGTAGACCAGGAAGGGCTGTGGACATGGCCTACCCAGACTTTAGCAAGACATTTGACACAGTCCTACACAAAAGATTAATATACAAGTTAGCCAGCCTTGGGGTGGGTCCTAAGGTGGTAGTCTGGGTAAAAAATTGGCTGGACAATAGGACGCAGAAGGAAATAGTAAATGGAGTCCACTCTGAAGATAGAGGGGTTATGAGCAGGGTACCACAGGGTTCAGTACTGGGACCAGTCCTCTTTAATGTCTTTATAAGTGACATTGCGGAGGGACTGGATGGAAAAGTATGTCTCTTTGCAGACGGCACAAATATCTGCAACAGGGTTGATACACAAGGTGGGGTGGAAAGGATAAGAGGGGACTTGTCAAGGTTGGAGGAATGGTCAAATGGATGGCAGCTTAGATTCAATGCAAAGAAGTGCAAAATAATGCACCTGGGATAGAAAAACCCAGGGAAAGAGTACACAATGGGTGGTGAGATATTAGCAACAACAAAAATGGAAAGGGACCTGGGGGTAGTCATATCAGATGACCTAAAGGTGGGCAGACAATGTGAGAAGGCAGTAAGGAGGGCTGGGGGAATACTGCGATGCATAGGGAGAGGTGTAACTGGTAGAAAACAGGAAGTTGTTATCCCTCTGTACAGACAGTTGGAGAGACCCCATTTGGAGTACTGCATGCAGTTCTGGAAGCCCCATCTCTGCAAGGAGGTAGACATGGTGGAGGCAGTCCAGAGAAGGGCAACTGAAATGGTGCAAGGTCTGCAGCAGAAGACATATGAAGAGATTAAAGGAGCTCAATATGTATACCCTTGAGGAAAAGAGGGAGAGAGGGGACATGATAGAAACTTTCAAGCTCTTCAAGGGAATCAGCAAAGTCCAAGAGGGTAGCATCTTTCAGAAAACAGGTGTGCAAGAACAAGGGGGCACAATTTGAAGATAGAGGGGGGATGGTTCAGAAGTAATGTAAGGAAGTATTTTTTCAAGGAGAAGGTTGTGAATGCATGGAATGGCCTTCTTGAGGAGGTTGTGGAGTCAAAAACAGTGGGAGAATTCAAGAATGCATGGGACAGACATAAGGTAATTCTAGTGGGGGGATAGGAGGAAGTAGTCTGTTGGTTAACTAGGATCTGCAGCTTATCCATTACGTAAGGAACTGAGCAGACTAAGTGGGCCAAGCGGTCCTTCTCTGCCATCAAATTCTATGTTTCTATAAGCACAAAAAAGATTTTTTTTGTCTGATAAATGCTGTACTAACTGGATATGACATCATACCCAATTATTATGGTGTTTGATCACACTGATAATCAGTGTGATGGAGGGGTCAACAGTTATTATGAAAACAACAGTAGGTACTCTGGACCACAGCACTGACCCATTTTTTTAAATCAAGGCTAGCTTCCAAATGCACTCTAAGATTCTAAACTTCTCTCACTGAGCTTAGCCCCACCACGTTAGCAACAGAAGAGGAATGATATCCAGAAAAAGATTCCAGGTGCTGCAACAAACAATAACTTTTATTTTCAGGGTTTTGTCTGAGCAAACTCTTTTAGGGCTGCAAAGCAATCTCAGATGGCTAAGCATTTAGCACCAAGATGAGTCCCTGAAAATCTGTTGGAAAAGAGAAGTATTACTGGGTGTCATTTGCATAAAAACTCCAATCCAAAACATACCTCTCTATGACCTTCTCTAGCAACATGACTTTTTGCATGCATTGAACAGGTTCAGTGCTAGAACCATGTGGAGCTCTGCAGTGCATTGCAGACCATGAAGATGAGTAAAGAGCCATCCTCTGAGATTACTATTTGTGGAGTGGAACCAGTGGAACACTGTCCTGGTCATTCATCCCCCACCCATTGCCCTGTAGCTGTTCTAACCGAACACAATGGATGGCTTATCAAATGCTGCTGTAATGTTCAAAAAGACCAAGATCAGCACTTGTCCTTTGTCCATGGCATGGAGGAGCTCAGTGATCACCCTCACCAAAGACATTTCAGTGCTAGAACCTGACCTAAATCCAGATTGAAAGATATTAAAAAAACACAAGACTCAAGATGCCCCCTTGAGCTGACTGTGAGCCACCTTTGCCAGTATCTTACTCAGGAAACATTACTACTAGAGACTGGACAGTAATTTGATAGTACGTCTGGATCAAGAGAGATTTTTTTTTTTTTACAACAGCCTCACGTTTGGCTTTTTTCAAGCCAGAAGGGACTTTTTCCTCTAAAATAAGTTTTGATATTCCTCTGCACCACCCAAACAAACTGACCTCCACGTACTTTTGTCAACCATGATGGACAGGGCTCCAGACCGCAGGTTGTCAGGTTCAGCTTCTTGAGGGCATCAAAGATGTCTTGCTCCAAAACTGCTGCAAACTCTGCTCAGAGCACTGAAGTGTTTGCCACCTCAAGGATCTTAAGAGTATAATGCCTCCCATCTCTGCAAGTATTAAATTAATCTTAATTTCAAAGAAATCTAAAAATTCTTTACAGCGTGCTGTGAAAAACTACCCCTGGAAAGAAGGTAATTGGGATGTAAAAGGATGTCCATCACTGTAAACAAGGCTACATGCCTAAATGTTTCTGTATTTATCATACCAGAGGAAGACAAATAAAGGGACTTGACTTCTGGTGCCTATCTACTATGAATTGATATGCTAATAAATCTGTTTCTAAACCAGAGGACCCCATCTGTGTTCCTGAGACCAACTCTGATCTTATAAAGTCTTAAGACCATCTGTATAGCAGGGTGATCTCTGGACTTGGACTGGTAGATAGGTAGGCATTATCGTTATAACATCAACAGCAGTTCTGATCCTACTCTTGCACATCTCAAATGTCACCTACAGTTCAAAGTGTTCACATGATCTAATCATCAGGATGCTGTTTGTGCCTGAAAAACCTCTGGGCCCAAGTGATACTAAGACCTATAATATTGCAGCTCTACATGATGGGAGACTATCAAAACTATCCCCAGATCAGAAAGGGCACAATGCCTCCACATTTAATCCCACAGTAAAAGCTAAACCTCACAGGTGGCCTTTCTCATGCATAACGGTGTGCTGCTTCAAATTCAAGGACATCACATCCATAAATTGACTTTTTTTTTATCAGTCTTGTCTCTCCATGAAACTGGAATCCCCACAGATGACAAGTCTGTGAGGATTCCATGACCAATGCAGAGATCAATTGTTAGTACACTTAAACAGTTTAAGACTGATGCTGCCTCCTGATACACATGAGACTGCCATATTTATAAATGAGTCTGAGTTTTTCAACAACCATATTGAACACTTCCAGCATGATCTCTCCACTCCACCTCCCCTATATCTAGTCATGGGCAGCAAAACACTGAATACCCTTATGGAAAAGCATCAGCTAGTACTGGCTACGTTATCCTCTATCAAGTTTTCAGTGATATAGGCTGTGTCAGTGGATCCATCCACAACTGAACTGAAGATGACAACAGTTTTATTTATTATTGCTCCAGCATATAAGAGTATTCCCCAGATCAAATGTGCTAACATGCCAGGCCCCCAGAACTATGAATGCCTTCCTTCCCCCATGGAATCAGTGTCAGGACTCTAATTACCTTAACTCCATTTTCCCAAGAACCCACTCTGATTTTAATTTCTTTTCCCAAACTCTCAGCCCATCACCCCATTGCCTACCACTTAAGTAAGCATTCCTAACAGATATGTTCTACTGTATTATCACTGTATCAGCTATGGTATAGTTATTGCTGTGTTTATGTTTCTTATTAGGGATTGACTGAATAACACTTTTTAGCACTTGTCTGAATACTGAAGAGCTGATGACAGTATATGTCGAATAATGAATATAAATAGTGAGTGAAGACACAAGAATTGTAGTCTTTATTGTTTTCATTTTTATTTGTTTTTCATTTTCATTTTTTTTTTAATTTAAGGCACGTGAAGTCATATTTTAAAATCAAAGCGAGGCAGTGATAATGAGGTAGTGACAGTCATTGTGAAAAACTGCTTTTGCCATTTTATTTTTCATAGCTTGTGTAAAATTAGCAGTTTTTTGTGGGGGCATATTCTGGACCAAATATAGAGGACAGGAAGCTTGCAAAAATGACTATTCGGTATTCAGATTCATTTCAAATAAGTATCTGACCAAATACAAATTGCTGGGGTAGGCCATTGTTCGAGGACAAATAGAATACAAAGCAAATATTCATCCCATCGCTAGTTTCGATAGAAAATAATGATTACTGAACACTGACACCTTTGCTGCCTTAAGAGTAGGGGGTTGGAAATAGAATAGATAAAGGCTTCATTAAGTTAAAAAACCTCAGTACTTTGACTTGCAAGTAATACTTTTTCGAATGCGTTTTGCACACTTGAGCAGACTAGACAGACTGTAAGGCTTTTATCTGCTGGCATGTTCAGATGTTCATATATTCAAAGTATTGTTTCTCAGTAGTGATCAAAGAGTGGATCCTGGACCAGTTGTGGACTTCCAGAAGCTATACTGCATGCAGAGCGGGTACTGTACCTGGGAAAGGGAACTGGACAGGGGGAGCCTTGAAAGAAGGAGGGGGGGATTTTCAGGGGATGGATACTTTCACAACCCAAGCAGAAGTTCAGAGAATCTGTTGAATTTTCCCTCAGCCTTTGCAATTAACCTAGGAGGCCCCATTCAATTTGTCAGAAAAGCATTTGACAAAATTCTAGGACTTCTGAATATTTTAATTGTGCATTAATGTGTAAACTCTCCAAACGTGGCGGCAAAAATTTACCCAGCATCATTTAATGTTAGATATTGATGAAGACAGTAATATGCTTCTGATTTAATTATTTTTTTCTTATAAGAATGGGCAAGAAATTGGAGAACCTGGGATGGGGGGATGGGGGGGGAGATTATAGGATGGGGTAAGAACTGACTGGGTGGGAGAACACAGAGACTAGCCTTCAATGGGAAATTCTCTGAGGTAAGTGAAGTCACCAGTGGGGTTCCCTAGGGATCAGTCTTAGGCCCAGTACTTTTCAAGATCTTTATTTATGGCACTGGGGAAGAGAGCCAAGAAAAGATGTGTCTATTTGGAGATGACACAAAAATCTGTGATTAAGTGGACTGATGAGTGGGTTGGGAGACTGAGAGGTGATCTGAAGAGACTGAAGAAATGTTAAGGGTCTGTCAACTAAAATTCAGTGCAAAAAAGTGGAAAGTTATGCACACAGGGGCAGGAACCCTAAGACAGAATAAAGAATGCAAGATTCAGTGTTTGCAAAAAATGACAGAGACGGATCTCAGGGCTTAATAAGAGGCAACTTAAGGCATTCAGTGTAGCTCAACAGAGCAGTGGGGAAGACAAATAAGATGCAGGGGTCCATGGGCAGGGGGATCAGCAGCAGAAGGAAGGAGGTGATCCTGCCCTGTACAGATCTCTTGTGCAGCTGCATGCATTTAGAGTACTTTGCGCAGTTCTAGAGTCAACACTTGAAAAAGGTCAGAGATAGAATATATGGAATAAGGTAAATAACCTCAAAAAAACATTGTTCCCCAGGTCCAGACAAGATATATTAGTGGAAATACTCAAAATAATTGGCATATATATCTGTGATCCATTAAAAATAATCTTTGAAAAAAACAGTTGCAACCAGAAACATACCAGGCAACTGGAAACCTGCAAATATAATACCAAATCTATAACAAGCATTTGTCAATGCCAAATGTTGTCTTGCTGGCATTGGCATTGGTAGTGCCAGAGGTAGAGATACACAATAGGAATGACAGTGAAGTATTGAAGTGACGCCAACCCCACCCCACCCTGTAGAGAGCGACAGGCATTGGGGTGTGCCTTTGGGTCGTCATCTATAACGCTCATGCTCTGTACCTCACCCTACCCTGTAGACACTGACAAGTATCATGGTATGCTTTGGGGGTCTTTGGGTCTATAGGTGTCAGTGTAGCTCAGTGGGTAGCACATCCGCCTCTGGACCAGAAGGTGGAGGGTTCTCATCCCACACCAGGATTGGACTTAAACCTAAAAGTCTCTGGCATCAGAGTGCAGTATTGGGGAGTACTGTACTGCTGGGGTGTGCCATCCTTCAGATGAGACGTTAAACCGACGTCCCTTCTGCCCATCCTGGTGTTGTCCTGGTGGGTGTCCAGGTGGAAGTAAAAGAACCCAGGGTACTCTTTGCAAAGAGCAGGGAACATTCCCGGTGTCCTGGCTAACATTCCCCTTCCCATAAACCAGTTCATGCAATTATCCAGGCTGTGTGTGGGTGATGATGTGCGATATGGCCACCACCACACGTTCAGTCACTTCACTACCAGTCTAGCATTGCTTGTAAAGTGCTTTGGGATACTGTGTATGAAAAAGCGCTATATAAATGCTGATTCTTCTTCTTCTTCTATACTTACCTCATTCCATAAGGAAATATGCTGACTTGGGTGCAGTATAGGAGAATGGGGAGAATTCTGTGGCCAAACAGTGCAAGGCACACCATGATGCCTGTCAGAGGCTGCAGGGTGGGGGGGTGGAATGGCATGAGCATTACATCCGATGATCCCAAGTCACACCCCTGGCGCCAGTCAGTCTGCACTGGGTGGTGTGCTTCAGTTGGAAACCCTAACACCGTAGGCGTACGGTGGTATTTTCACTCCAAATTTTCAACATGGGCTGTTTGTGAGCCCACCTCATGAAAAGCAGTACAATCAGTTTGTTAGCTGAAAGGTGGTTTTGCACAGTGGCTATGCCATTTGGCAACACAGGGACGAAAACACATTTTGGGCAGGATGTGGAGAATGACAACTGTATTGTTCATGAGGAGGCATAAAAATGGCAACGTTGAAACTCTGGAGTGAAAATATGAAAAATTGGTGAAGTCATGGGTGTGCATAGAAACTGCGCAATACACATCCATAACCCAATTATTTTTGGGAGTTTGTTAGCCACATTTTTAACATAGGCATTTTGGGACCTCCCCTCATGAACAGTGGCATTGTGATTTTGTTAATCTGTCCCAAAAGTTGATTTCCCACAGCGACCACGCCATTTTGCACCACAGGTGCAGAAACATATTTTGAGCAGGATGTGAAAAATGACAGCTGTACTGTTTATAAGAAGGTGTGAAAAAATGGCAGTGTTGAAAATCTGGCATTGAAATATTGCAAATTTGCGAAGTTACAAGGGTGTGTGGTAACTGCACAATGCACACTTGTAACACAGTCATTTTATGGACATTCGGCACCAGATTTTCAACATAGGCATTTTAGGACCTCTGCTCATGTACAGTGTTGCTGTCATTTCCTCAGACTGTCCCAAAAACTGATTTTGCACAGCAACCGCGCTATTCTGCGCCAGACGTGTGAAAACACATTGCAGGCAGGACATATAAAATGACAGCTGTACTGTTCATCAGGAGGTGTGGAAAAATGCCAATTTTGAAAATCTGGAGTGAAAAAATTACAAATTCACGATGTTACCAGCGTGCGTGACAGCACAACGCATGCTCATAAAACAGCCATTTTTGGGAGTTTTGTCACCAAATTTGCAACATAGGCTTTTTGAGAGCCTCCCTCATGAACAGTTGCACTGTCATTTTGTTACTGGTCCCAAAAGGTGATTCCGCGCAGTGATCGCGAAATCACCTTTCGGGACCTAATAGCACAATGACAGTGACTGAATTCATGAGGAGGGGTCCCAATAACCCCATGATGAAAATTAGGTGCAAAAATTCCAAAAAATGTCTGTGATATGCACCAAAGTTGAAAAAACCCTATTTATGCCATTATACAGCTTACCGGCATTTCTTCAGTTCGCGGTCGGCTTTTAAGAGTGCAGATGTGTTCCCGGTCCAAGAAAAAGATTGTCATGCCGGACTCCAGAGGTAAGTATAGGGTGGGGGCCGGGGAGGCAGGGTGTGCAGAGGGTGGGCACGGGTTGCGGGAGTGGGGGCAGGGAGATGGTAAGGGACCCTTTTCTTTTTTCACAGGTTTAAAAAAAAATCACAGGACTTTTTCTTTCTTTGCAGGGCATGTGGCATACTGGGGTGGGCTCCCAGCATGCCACCTAAGTGTTTTTTTGGGGGGATTCTGCAGCCAATGGAAGTTGGGCACCCCATCGGCAAATACTGAGGGACACGAGTCAAGAGTTGGGCACCCCCTCGGCATGCAACAAAGGGGACACATTATGCCGATGGGAGTGGGCTCCCCATTGGCAAAATACAAGGGACAGGGAGATAAACACTGATGGAGATTGGGTCCCCTCGTCAGCAAAGAAAAACTGTTGGGGGTGCATGATGCCGAGGGAATGGGTACCCTCGGCATACATTGTACATGGAGGGGTAATTATGCTGATGAGGAGTGTTCTCCCTCATCGGCATTGTGACAGGTGGTGGCGGCAGTCACTGCCATCATGTTGCCTGCATGTATGGAGGGATGTTGTGGTCCCGCTGCATGAGAGCTTCACTCTCATTGCAGCGGACCTTTTCTTAGATCTGGTGGCCTCATTAAGGATGCGTGAGGTCACCGCCTGCTGCTGGCTGATTGGGGAATGAGGGACGCACCTTCTGATGCATGCCCTGCATTTGCCCAACAGTAAACGTGTCTCCAAATCTGCTACTATGACAAGATGTTGGCTGCGCAAGCACGAGCTAACATAAAAAAAAAGCAACCGAAAACTATCACCCACTTAGCTTAACATCCGTACCAAGTAAACTACTTGAATTGTTAATTAAGGATAGACTGATGGAACATCTAATAAAATACAGTATAAAAGATGATACCCAGCATGGATTTGTGGAAGGAAGGTCATGTGCCACCAACCTGTTTTTACGGGAAAAAAAAGTAAGACAATAGAGAGAAATATTTCAGCTGATATAGTCTACTTGGATTTCTGTAAAGCATTCAGTTTGGTCCCTCATTAGGCAATCATTGAAAAATTAGAAAATACAAATGTTCTGCTTATTAACTGTATCAGCAACTGGCTTGATGGTAGAGCACAAAGACTGATGATAGACAGCTGCACCTCTTCTGTGGGACAGGTTACCAGTGGTGTGCTGCAGGATTCAGTCACTCTCTGCAAAAGCAAATGGAACACTGGACTATAACCAGAAACATCAAGAGAAGAAATATGGAAATAATAGTGCTACTATATACAGCATATGTAAGACCTCACCTAGATTATTGGTACCCATACAAGAAACAGGAAATAAAAGCTCCTCTTTTACAATAGGTATGGCCAGGCTGACTGGATGGCCCAGTGGATCATTTTCTGCCATCAGTGTCTATATGTCTACCCTTCTGTGTTTTCAGGGTGCGTCTGGCTAGTGACTGATATGAATCAACATATAAATTCCAATGTGCCTTCCCCCGAGATACTGTCCCAAGAGGCCTGTAATTGAGATATTTATCCTTATTTAACTAATTTCTTCTTCTTTTTATCATGAGATAAACAGAAGTTCTTGGTTATTAAACATCAGTGGAGATTTAAGTAAGCCTAACCACCAGTTCACAGTGACCCCTTTGATTAGGCCCTACACTATTCTATTTTCATTTTTAACTCACTGATAAGGGTTGAGATCCTGCTGTATCATTTATCTCCTTTGCAAACACCACCCACCAGGTTTCTTGTTTTACATAAAATGTAGCCTGATGATATTCCAAGGTGGTGGCAGGGGTCCAACAGGAACCCCTATTTAAAGCATGAAAGTATGGGGCCACTACTGGAAAAATCAGGGAACTACAATTCCAGGAATGCAAAAAAACAACAAAAGAACTCAAGACTTATATTCAACACCTTTGTATACTCTTGTGTAAATGACACCAGGGAAGAGATGGAGATGATAACAGTCCAATACCCTTGAGAGGAACAGGATATGACTCCAGCAGTTGTACTTTCAAAACTCAGGGGCTAACAACAGATGAGACACCAGGTCTACATGGGATACATCAAAGGGTACTGAAGAAACTATAGAACATTATTGCATCAGCACCAACGTTTGTCTAAAAGGAATCCATGCCCACAGGCATAGTGCCACAGGACCCACCAATGTGACTCCATTATTCAAGAAGCGCTCCAAGGCAAAGAAGGGGGAACTGCATTGGGAAGCTAACTGCCTCACTAACAGAAATATTGACCTTATCCCAGAATTTCTACCTTAAAAATAAATAATAAAAAAATACATAAATATGACTAAACAAATGTTAGCACTGATCCCACTGGAATATAACTTTATAATGTAGTCCCAGAGTATTCCCACAAAGCAGTATTCAGGCCCAATAGTACCTTTATTAACTGCTTAGACTAGTTAAGGTTGAGCAAGTTGCATATTGAGTTTGTAATGACCATGCCAGCCCATTCAATTATCTCACTATTACTACACAGGGCATGACTCCCTACCCACTCAAAAATGTATCTCTTATTTTAAATGAAAAAATACAGTTTTAAATAAATGTCTTTCTTTTAGTTATTAAAGCCATTTATAAGTGCAACAGGACACTTCAGGGATGTGTAATTGTGGCCATTAACTAAACTACTCAAGTGCATTTAAAGGCACAAGGCACAGTCATGTGCCTACAAAATACGAGGGTTGTGATTACTGGCCCATAATTACACATACTGGACAGCATAACGAAACATTTTGCACAGTGCAAAGTGTGTTTGCTCAGTGCTAACACCACTGTGACTGACTCTGAGCCTACAGACCACAATGGAAGGTACGCACTCAGAGCGAACTGTTTGTATGCTTGTGTAAAGGCAATAGCTGCGTGAACAAACAAGGGTTGGAGCCATGCAAACAGTGAGTAAACCCATAATGGAAATAGGCTTGGATGTGCAAAGTGTCTGTTAGCACAAGCAACATAAGGAGTACAAAAAAAACACATTTAACAGTTCACTAAGGGTGGAGTAGAAGCAGAAAGGGACACAGAAAGGCCCAATCATGCTGGTAATAGTCTTCTACCTAGCATTACTTGACATAGAAGCATAGACTTTGACAGCGACAGCAGATAAGGACAACATGGCCCACCCAGTCTGTCCATTTCCCTACCTATTGGATAAGCTGCAGATTCTAGTTAACCAACAGCCTACTTCCTCCTATCCCCCCACTATAATTGCCTTATGTCTGTCCCATGCATTCTTGAATTCCCCCACTGTTTTTGACCCCACAACCTCCTCAGGAAGGTGGTTCCATGAGTCCACCACCCTCTCCGTGAAAAAATACTTCCTCACCTTGCCCCTGAGCCGTCCTCACTCTATCTGCAAATTGTGCCCCCTTGTTCTTGCACGTCTCTTTTTCTGAAAGATGCTCCCCTCTTGAACTTTGTTTATTCCCTTGAGATACTTGAAAGTTTCTAGCATGTCTCCCCTCTCCCTCTTTTCATCAAGGGTATACATATTAAGCTCTTTTAGTTTCTCTTCATGTGTCTTCTGTTGCAGACCCTACACCATTTTAGTTGCCCTCCTCTGGACTGCCTCCATCCTGTCTATGTCTTTGTGGAGACTGGGTCTCCAGAACTGCACACAGTACTGCAGATGAGGTCTCACCAACTGTCTGTACAGAGGGATAACAATTTCTTGTTTTCTACCTGTGATGCCTCTCTCTGTGCATCCCAGTATCTCCCTAGCCCTCCTTACTGCCTTCTCACATTGCTTGTGAAGGGGTAGTCCATGGGTAATGGATTTATCTTAATATAGGGTGATGTTGTTCCCCTCGAGGGCTTATAGTTCCAAATATAGTTAAATGTGAGGGGAACCAAAAAAACTTTCTGAAAGCGCTATTCTTGCAATCAAATCCTTATTTTATTGTTGGCCCTGATGTTTTGCACTGTATCGTGTGTCTTCAAAGGGCATCATAAATCTGTAATCTATAATTTGCATATTTGTGACATTCCATTCTCTACATTCTCCAATGCCAATTTTTTTAACATCTAAGTGGTATTTACCAAGGGTTTGAGCATCTGATCACTTCACATTCTCGTGTTTGTTTAAAACATCACAAAGTTAATTGTATTCTCTCTTCTGCAAGAAATAAAAGTAACCACACTTAAAGCACATCATATACTGTCAAAGAATGCTACGTATTCCACTTATTCCAGTTCCAGAGTTTTACCCATTACCAGTTTATTCTGCTTAATGCCTGTAACTCTCCGTATTTTCAGGCTCCATTCTCTAATCTATTATTTCTTCTTATAGATTCCCCTCTCAGGATGTTATATTTATGAAAATTTCCAATAATATAGAAAGTGTCATATCCTGTGCCCTTAAAGTGCAGTAGTTAATTATGTGTTTCCTGTCCAGCATTTTCACTGAACTCTTCTGTTCCCTAGAGCATATGCCCTGCAATAAACATTCTGGTTACATGCTATTTGTATTATGCTAGTAGCTGTTTTACTCTTTGTTAAGATTTATATCAAATGCTGGGCTTACCCCATAACTGTTTGTGCTTCCCATTAGTGCTGAACTTGGCGTTCTGCCCTGTGTTCTCTGGCTGTAAATGAATGTTTAAATCTTTAGTTCTTGCTTTCCTGTTTAGGTTTTGTGGCTTACTCTGCTCATATAGTATTTAGCACTATCTTAGCGTGTATGTAGTGTTTCTCTGGTCTGGTCTGATGTCGCCTGCACTTCAGTGTATTGTGCACGTCTATTGAGTGTAGGATCCATTATATCCTCTTGGGCCTGATCATCAGATTCTCACATTGCTTGCCTACCTTAAGGTCATCTGATATGACTACCCCCAGGTCCCTTTCCATTTTTTCTGTTGTTAGTACCTCTCCCCCCTCCCCCCATTGTGTACTCTTCCCCTGAGTTTTTGTTTCCCAGGTACACTACTTTGCACTTCTTTGCATTGAATCTAAGCTGCCATACTTTTGACTATTCCTCCAACCATGCCAAGTCTCTTCTCATCCTTTCCACCTATCCCCCCCCCTTGTGTATCAACCTGGTTGCAGATCTTTGTGTCATCTGCAAAGAGGCATAGTTTTCCTTCCAGCTCCTCCTCAATGTCTCCCATAAAGACGTTAAAGAGGACCCATCCCAGTACTGAACCCTGTGGTACCCCACTAGTAACCACCCTTTCTTCAGAGTGTACTCCATTTACTATTACCCTCTGCATCCTGTTGTCCAGCCAATTTGTTACCCAGACTACCACCCTGGGACCCACTCCCAAGCTGGCTAACTTGTTTATTAATCTTTTGTGTGGGACTGTGTCAAATGCCTTTCTAAAGTCTAGGTAGGTCATATCCACAGCCCCTCCATGGTCTACTACTTTGGTCACCCTGTCAAAGAAATCTATTAGATTCATCTGACTTGACCTTCCCACAGTGAATCCATGCTGCCTTGGGTCCTGTGCCCTGCTGGGCTTTATGTACTCAACAATTCTTTCCTTCAGAAGTGATTCCATCATTTTCCCTACCACTGAGGTCAAACTAACAGATCTGTAGTTTCCTGCCTCTGCCTTGCTCCCACTTTTATGAAGGAGAAACACATCTGCCCTCCTCCAGTCCTCAGGTACCACACCATCCGCCCATGACTTTGTTAAAAAGGGTAGTCAGTGGTGTCACTAGGACTCCCTTAGTTCTTTTAGAATTCTGGGTTGAATCCCATCAGGCCCCATTGCTTTGTCCACCTTCAGTTTTAGGAGTTCTTTCAGGACCCTTTCTTTGGTGAATGGACTGGTATCGATCCCCGTGCTCAGAGTGATTATATTGTTTGGTTTAGATACCTCCCCCTCCTCTTCTTTTTTGAATACCGAGCAAAAGTATTCACTCAGTATCTCTGCCTTTTCACTGCCACTCTCTGCCCACCTCCCTTCCCCTTTATTAAGCCTCACTATACCTCCCTTGGTCTTCCTTCGCTCCCTGATGTACCTATAAAAGGTTTTATCCCCCTTCTTGACTGAGTTGGCTATCTTTTCCTCGGTTTGGGCCTTCGCTATTCTGACTGCCTGCCCTGCTTCCTTCTGCTTTATCTGATACAGTTCTCTGTCCTTCTCCTTCTTTGATTCTTTATACTTCTTGAATGCTATCTTTTTCTCCCTAACCTTCCCTGTCACCTCTTTTGAGAACCATAGTGGTTTTTTACTTAATTTTGTTTTCTTTATTCACTTCACACAAAGGCTTGTTGCCTCTATGATGGCAGTTTTGATTTTTCCCCATTGTTCTTCCACCCCTCCTTCCTGTCCACAAGCAACACTTAGGTACTTGGGTACTTAGGTAAAACTAGGGTAGATGTGCACCAATGGCACTTCTTGTTTATCCCCCCTCCCCACTATACAGTGTTGACCCATATAACTTCCCAGGTGTCCATGAAATCATCCAACCATTTTTCAAAATAATCCAAGTGTGGTGAGTCTGTGATGTATTGAGGCAAGTTGTTCCATTGATTAACCACTCTCTGGATAAAATAAGATCCTCCACCTGAGTACAGTAAAGGTGGAGGGTGAATAAATAAGGAGATTTCTTTTTAGTTTTGAAAAAGCCAGAGACTGAACTGCAAGGACCATTTGAAGAGCTGAATGCAAGCCCTTTGATTGTTTGTTTGTTGCTGAACGTAGAGCAGCAGCCATTTAATTTAGAAAAACTGGTGGCCAGAGTGTTCTGTCTGTGAGTGTTCCCAGAGAAGCTGCCCGATTTGTTACTCTGACACACCTTTATTGTGCACAGATTAGCTTTGCTTTGACATACTGACATACTATTTATGTCTACATCGACAGCACCTACTCTGTAGGAGCAGCACAGCTACCAGTCCTGTGTGGGGCAGTTGTGGGACAAGGCACTTCTATGAGAGACAGTGTGAGGCATCCATCATAATTGGGGAGTGTAGAGAGGTATGGCACTATGTGCTGTATTCTTAATTTTACCTATACCACTGTTGAACACAGGCTTCAGTATGAAGTGTGCAGCACTTGGCCGTAGCTGGTTTGGGGGAGCAAATGTTTGCTCCTTATGTTATAATGAGGTTATAACAACATGCAAATGTCCTGTTTGCCCCATGAAAGTGGTCAGTTGCATATCATGATTCCATGGGGTTGTTTAATTTTATTTTAAAATGTTTGGCCAGGAAAGTTACATTAAGCTGAGGCTCATTTCGAGTTGCATCCTGGGAGTAAAAGGAAGTTAAGTGATTTGCTCATGGTCACACAACGTGCAAATGTTCTATAATAATTGCCTGCACTAATGCCACTTTTATCCAGGTGATCATTTCTGTGCCTTTTGTTTTGTATTACTTAATGTAGTGTAACAACTTAATGTATTCTTATCTCATGTACTTGTTTTTTTACCTTGTTTGTACCCTCTATATGCCTTTATCATATCTGAAAACAGTCCCTGGGATCAGTGTATTCACCCAGTTAACAAATAAATAAATAAGTAGTGGATGTGGGATTCAAACCAAGTTCTCCAGCTTTGCAGTTCAAGGCTCTTAACCACTACACTATACTGCCTCCCTAGTCACAGGGATATGGTCTCTGGATCAGATACCTTTGCCCTGTGCCAACATTTGTTTGTTCATGTGACTGTGATACCTGCTTGTGCCTTTCTATCACCTATCCCTCCTTCTTACCCAGCAGGAGGCTTTGGATTCACTTTGCCCCTTCGCCTACCTGAGCTTCCATGGTGGTATAACGGAACACACATTGCATGTGTAAACATGGCTCTGCACTTGTTTCAATATCCAACACTGTGTATTTCAGGCAACTTTGTTCCTGGTAGGGAACTTTGTCCTGCGCTTTGTCCAGTTTTGAACATGCTGCCCCCTGTGCTTACTTGATCAGCTTATCAGCTTGAGAAACTTGCTCTATACTGATAACACTGGCCTGTGGCCATTGTCTACTTTAATAGCTTGACATCAGCAGCCTACACTACTGCTGCCAGTTACATACCTTTCTCCTTTGACTTCCTGTATCTTTCTTACTTTTCGCATCATGATTTGATGTAAATATGTTGCATGTGCCAACATGGCATGTAGTGATAGTGGACAGTTGAGAGTGAAGCCAATGTTACAGTATCTGAGCATTGGGTAGCATCAGTTAGCTGCAAGGGGGAGGGGTCAGAGTTATATTCACTCATGCACTGGGTCAGTCCAGAGATGTGTATTTATGGGACTGGGCTTGCACAGCGTTTGTAATTTATTCATTTAAGAAAAGGAAACCAAGTTTGGGGAAGGGGGATATGTCCTGGAGGCTGCTAATGAGGACTCTTAAATCAGAGTGACTTACTGTAGGCACTTAATGGTTTCTACATGCTCATGATTCTTTAATTAAAAGGGTATTTATTTCCGTGAGTGCAGAATTGACTTACACCATTAGAAATATTGCTGAACAGGCTATTGTTAACAATCGGGAGAATGCCATGATTTCATGGGTTTACATAGCAACAGAGTAATATAAAACAGCATAATTTGTTAGTCACCGTGCCTTTTTTTTAAATAGTAATTTTTATTAAGAGATTTTTCTTTTAACAAAGCGACTTCATCTTACATACAACAGGAGACATCTCCATGTAGAAGGTTTACATATTCTTTGTCAAAAAAACAATTAGCCACATGCTGCCCATATCTTAATACTTTTACACCACCATAGGTCACAGGGCAAGTATTTCCCATACCTTGATATATCACTATGTACTGGGTGAACTCCCAGATCCTGTATTCTCTTTAGTGCCTTAGACAGCAGTCTGTTCATAATGTTTATATCCATCAGCATACACATGGAGAGTCTAATTTAGCAACTAGCCTAAGAAGTAGAGAAAAAGGAATATAAAAGAATAGGAAAGAAAGGAGGAAAGATGAGAAAAGAAAAAGAAAAAAGGGGTCTTGAAGTTGGTTGAGGAGTGGACTCTTAGGGAGTTGTAAGCAGGAGAGAGCAGGGTACCTTCTATTCTAGGAAAATGGCTCCGTCTTCACATTCTAATCAACAATGGGCTAACTGGGCAAAGGCGGCCTATCTTTGCCCCTTATCTAGACTGTAACTTTTAAATGTAAGGCTCCACCAGAAGATGTTAGCCCTCATTCAAGTCACCTCAGCCAGGATCTGTAATATATCTTTGTTTTCCTTGGTTGCTCGGAAATGCAGAAAGGGCAGCCATCTAGACTTGAACTTATCTAAATGTGTTCTCAATTTAGCTGTTAGGTGCTCCATTTAAATGATTTTAGGCAAATTGAGAACCTTAATGTCTCCATGGGCACTGTGGGGGTCAGCCAACATTTGGTAATAGCTTTCAAGGCCGCTGCTAATAATATGTAAAACAATAGAGTTTGTGACCTTGTCAGTACAGCCTTGGAAGTAAGGCCAAATAACCAGGTTTCTGGGGATTCTGGGAGTTGGGATTCAAATATTTGATTAAAAACCAATTGTATTTGATCCCAGTATGACCTGATTTTAGCACATGTCCAGAAAATGTGTGTTTAGCCTACCTCCCCGCATTGCCTCCAACACAGGTTAGTAGTCGAAGTGTTCAAGTGCTGTGTGATGGAAGGAGTTAAGAAAAACCTAACTACCACCTTCCACCTAAATTCCCTTAGCCAAAGAGAGGCTGAGGTACAATGTACCCCAACCCAGATTGATGCCCAGGCCTCTTCCTGTAGACTAATACCAGCCTCATTTTCCCATTTAGCTGCGAGGTCAAGAATATAAGAGGAATCCTGAATGTCTAGCATCTGCACTAATCTAGAAATCAGACCCTTGTTGATCCCCGTTCTACTAAGGATCTCAAGTAGTCCAACAGGGGGTCTGAATTTGGGCCTTCCTGAATGTCTAATCCCTTCCCAAGCAAAAAATGTCTAACTTGTAAGAATCTAAAAAAATCTTGTCTTGGCAAATCATAATCATTGCTTAGTTGATGGAAAGATTTTAAGGTTCCCCCAACCAAAAGATGTTCAACTCTAGTTAGACCTCTTCTATACCACCTGGTGAAACCCATATCTAGTTGAAGTGAGGCAAAATCCAGACAAGTAGAGGGCCAATTCTTAATGACAGCTTCAATCTCCTACACATGGCTAACCAGGCCTGCCTCATAACTCCTATCAAATCAAAATCAAATCTCAGATCTTCTTTATTTATAAAAGGCACCTTTCTAAAACCAAGGCACCTGTACAATAAAATATATATATAAAAAAAAAAATTATCCGAAAAAAGCAAAACATATAAATTACAGAAAATACAATATAATAACATATTATAGCAGCAGCACTAGTCCCCGAATGCCAAACCAAAAAGATAGGTTTTCAAGGCATTCTTGAATCTCTGGACGGTCAGGCATTCTCGTACCCAATGAGGCAGAGAATTCCACAGGGACGGGGCAGCAAAACTAAATGCCCTTGCTCCAGATGTTTGTAATCGAACCCTGGAAATCTCTAGCAATCCCTCATCAGTGGATCAGAGAGGACGGAGGGGACAGTAGGGACAAAGGAGATCTTTCGGGTAACCCGGTCCCTGGTCATGTAGGACCTTATAGGTTAATAAAGCAACCTTGAAGGTGATCCGCCACTGTATCGGCAGCCAGTGCAGACCGCGGAGCACAGGCATTATATGACTGGTTCTGGAAGTACTAGTCAATAGCCTGGCTGCTGTGTTCTGCACCAGCTGCAAGCAGTGGATATCAACCCCCAGTAGCCCTAGGTAAAGGGCATTGCAGTAGTCAAGGCGGGAGGTAACGAAGGCGTGAACCAACGTTGGAAGTTCATCGGGAGGAACCAGGTGTTTCACCCAGGCGATATTTCTCAGATGGTAAAAAGAGGTTTTAGCAACTGCTGACACCTGTGACTTTAGGGTCAAACAGTCATCAAACATAACGCCCTGGTTCCGCACCCGGTCTAAGGTAGCTAACCGGAAGCTGGATGCCTCCAAGCCATAGACCCTAAGGGGAACCTGCCAACATGGCCGCCTCATGACGACCCGGGTCCACCACCAACACCTCAGTTTTTTTAGGGTTCAACCTTAGCCATGTCACATTCATACAGGCCTGAATTTTGGACAGGCAACTGTTTAGTACCGAGACAGCATCATCTTGATCAGGCACAAAAGACACGTATAGCTGAGTATCATCTGCATAGCAGTGACAACTCAAGCCATACCATCTAATAATCACTCCCAACGGCAGCATATACACTGCAAATAACATGGGCGCTAATATAGATCCCTGCGGCACCCCACAGGATGGGGGAATGGAGCTGAGGTACAAACTCCAGAAACCACTCTCTGAGTCCTACCCATGAGGAAAGATCGAAACCATCTGAGGACAACTCCTAAGAGTCCACAGATAACCTGCCAGCGATCCAACAGCACACCATGGTACACAGTATCAAATGCTGCAGAGAGATCAAGAAGGACCAAGATGGAATGAGTTCTTCAATCTCTCACTATCAGGAAGTCATTTAGTACCTGAATAAGTGCTGTCTTGGTACTATGTCTCTTCCTGAAACTGGACTGGAGAGAATCATAGATATTGTGGCTTGTCAAATGGTCCTCCAGCTGTAATGCCACCACCTTCTCAATAACCTCGCCCAGAAAGGGTAGGTTAGAGACTGGCCTGTAGTTTGCTAGACAGTCAGGATCCAAGGAGGACTTCTTAAGAAGAGGCTGAACCACGGCATCCTTAAGGGAATACGGAAAGATTCCCCTCTCCAAGGACAACCAGACTATCTCAGCAAGGACCAGGCCGATGACATCAACGCAGCTAATCAGCAGGCGTGTGGGGCCCGGATCCAAACTACAGTTGGTAGGACATAATGACCAGATGACCATCACAATATCACTGATTGTGGGCTGCCCAAAGTCACACCACACAAACTGGGAGTCTGACATCTCCTCCCGACCACTGCTACTCCCTTGAGAAAGGGCCAGGGGAATATCAGATCTGATTGCGGCAACCTTATCCACGAAGAATCGAGCAATCTCCTCACACTGCTCTTGAGAAAAAAGCATTTCTGGGCTGAAGACAGAGTGGATTGCATAGTCTGTCCACAGTCTGGAAAAGCTGAGCTGGTCGTTTCTGTGCAGCAGCAATTTCGCTGGACAGGAATTCTGCCTTCTTATGGGAAATTGTCAATTGATAGACCACATAATGGTCCATCAAACTAAGCCTGTCACATACCAGGCCAGACCTCTGCCATCGCCTCTCTGACCTTCATCCAACTCTCCTCAACTTCCTCAGAGTCTCATCAAACCATGGAGATCTGGGGCGAAGGGTGAGTGGATGAATGTGAACAGGAGCCATGGAATCCAGGGCCTCTGTCACTGCTTTATTATAAGTCCAGGGGTTATTAAAGGAAACTTTGGAGAGCCCCAATTCATCCATATACAACAGATCTGGTACCATTAGCAATGGGGCTACAATTCTTTCCAGAGAAGTCCACAGGGGCAGGTCTTCCTCCAAATTAAACTTTGCCACTATCCCAAGGTGGGCTGCCCAATAATATTTCTGGAAGTCTGGCATACCGAGACCTCCAATGGCTTTAGCTCTCATCAAAATGGACCATTTTATCCATGGTGGATGGTTTCACCATATAAAATGGGAGGTGGTGGATTTCAGCCCTTTCCAAAAAAGAACTAGGAAGTTTCAAGGGCATAGCTGAAAGGAGGAAGAGAAATCTAGGTAGGACATTCATACGAATGCATTCCAGTCGGCCCAATAAAGAGAGAGGGAGGAGACTCTATCTATTTAAGTCTTCCTGCACTGTTTGCAAAAGCTTAAGATGGTTAACATTATAGAGTTTGGAAGCATCCCAGGGTATCTGGATCCTGAGATACCGAAAACTGTCTTTCACCCACTTGAAATTGCTCAGCCGAGGGAGGGGAGACTGACCATCGGCTAGAACAGGGAACATCTCAGTTTTTGCCTTGTTGATCTTAAAGCCTGAAATCACACCAAATTCCCTCAACATGACTTCCAAGAGGGGGATGGAGTGTTCCAGGTCAGAAACATACAACAAAGTATCATCTGCATAAAGGGAGAATCGAATTTCTGACCCTTCTACTTTAATCCCCTTATATTCTCGAGACTGTCTGACCATGGCTGCAGTGGGCTCCATATTGAGGGCAAAAAGTAGAGGAGAGAGCAGGCATCCCTGTCTGGTTCCCAAAAGTTTCTGAGGTCACGCCATTAACTTTACATGTGCTTTCAGATTATTATATAAATTAAAAATCCATTTAAGGAATTTCTCCCCAAATCCAAATGTATTTAGGGTGCACTCTAACTACAGCCAATTCAACCTGTCAAAGGCTTTCTCTGTGTCTAATGCTACAACAGCATTTACACATCCGGGGGGAGGGAGTCTGCAGCCGAAATAGTGTTTAGGAGCAGGCGGATGTTGTCTTGTATATGACATCTGGGAATAAAACCAGTTTGATCGGAATGGATCAAAGAGGGGATGAGAGACCACAGTCTATTACTTAGCAATTTGGTAAAAATCTTGGCATCCTGATTAAGGGTGGATATTGGGCAATAACTCCCACAATCTGCCGGGTGTTTGCCCAGTTTAGGGATTAAAGAGATGAGAGCCTCCTCCCAAGTGTCAGGGACTGCCCTGGACTCATGGGTTGAGTTGCAAACCTTTGTCAGCAAAGGTGTGAGTTTAGGTGCCAGCTGCTTGAAGAACTCTGCTGAAAAACCATTAGGTCCTGGGGATTTTCCACTTTGTAAGGATCTGATCACTGACAGAACCTCTGTTTCCATAAAGGGGTACTCAAGGGTGACCCTTTGGTCCTCTGTCAGTGTGGGGAGCTCCACTCATTCAAGAAATTGTGTTATTTCTTGTGCATGGTTGTGGCTCCTTTCCCTTTGGTAAAGAGCTGTATAATAGGAGGAGAACTCTTTTGCAGTCTCCCTGGGATGAGTGAGCGGGATAGTGGGATCTGCTAATGAGTTAATTTTAGTAATGTACCTATCAGCTTCTTGTTTTTTTAAGTCTAAGTGCCAACAGTCTGCCCCTCTCCCCCCCCCACAATAATATTTTAGGTTGGTGAACCTCAATGAGTTCAGGGCTGTACAGGTCAGCAACTGGTCATGAGATTCCCTGGCAGTTTTCAGCTTGGTCAACACCTTCGGATCTCGGAATACTTTATGCTGTGCTTCTAGGGTAGAGATCTCCTCTAAGCTTTTAATTACTTTAACTTGGTGCAATTTATTCAAATAGGCAGAATAGCTAATAAATTTTCCTCTCAGCACAGCCTTCAGGCCATCCCATATATACTTCAAGGCTGTGTCAGTCTCCCTGTTCTCCTCCATGTAGTATACAATAGCTTCTTTGATGTTTTGCAGAAAAGTCCCATCGTTTAATAATCCTGGGTCGTATCTCCAGCCCCCCCCCAACCTCCCCATCCCAACAGATCCGTGCCTGTACCATTGAGTGGTCAGAGAAGTTAACCGGGTGAACTACCACATCTTTAAAAAAATTAACCCCTTGTTTCCAGGTGTAAATTCGGTCCAATCTGGAATAGGTTTGAGATGCTGAAGCAAAAAAATGTAAAGTCTCGGGTATATGGATTTAACCATATCCAAACATCCAGCATCCCCCTTTCCTCGACCAAGGCTTGGAGGTGCCGGGAAATACTCATGGGCCCCCATCTGTGGGAAGGGGGGGGGACTTGTCCAACAAACAGTTTTCAACAACATTCCAGTCCCCCAGTAAGCACAACTCTTCAGGAGGTGACATAGCTATATGATTGAATAGAGAGGTGAAAAAGGTACCTGAGCAAGGAGTGGGTACATATACAAAGACCATGTTAATGGGTCTACCCCTTAGATGTCCCAAGAGGATGACCCACTGACCATTACCCTCTGTCTGTACTCCCATCACTTGAAATGGGAGGCCCTTTTTGATCAATATGGCTGATCTGGCCTTGGCTGAGGTGGGATGAGAATCTACATAGACCGCCCCAACCCACAGCCATCGCAACTTCTCATGTTCCACCTTTGATAATTTAGTCTCCTGTAGGCATCTGATATCGCATCCCACCCTTCGTAACTCCTGCAGAATGTTAGTGTGTTTCACCACCTTATTGATACCCTTGACATTTATTGTACAAATATCAAGAGTACCCATTAAGACACATTAAGCAACACCTCTCTCACCCGTCCCCCACCTCCCTCAATCCCACAGAAAGCAAGGAGATATAGATAACAAAGGGGACAGAAATAGAGAAACAACACATTTGCCCTGCCTAAAACTACAGGAAAACATGTAGCATTAGAAAACAACCAGGGGACATTGAACTGCCCCAAGGTGTACAACAAGTAGCCCACAGAGCCTTGTGGGTGGCTCACACCAACCCCCTAGCGGGGGGTGAGCTCAAAGAGAAACGCCTCTCAATGGTCAAGAGTTAGAGGAGTCAAGCACTATTCTGTGCCGAGAGAGATTCTCCAACCTATGTCGGAGCTTCTAACTCTCCTCCTCCTCTGTAGTTCTATGTTGACTGGACAGCAAAACCGTGACTCTCCAGGCCAGGTCCAATGTAATGCAAAAATAAAAATCCATGTCATCACCAAATAAAAGAAGGCTCCAGTCTGTACCTTTTTCCTCCTGCCTAACTTCTGGTCGATGTAATTTTCATATCGCCCATTTCAGGACTTTCCCCTGATGTCTAGCAGTCTGGGTGTGGTGACTGGGCTAACTTATCTACTAAGCTACTATTAGATTGGAGCACACAAAGTGAAAAACAAAAAGGGAAAAGTTCACAGGTAAATCACCCCTCCCGTCCATTAACAATATTACTATCCCAACAGTCTGTATGTTTCAGTGTGCTCCTTATAAAGAAACCTCACTTCGCAAACCCAAATTACCCTGTCTTTCATATAAACATGGTCTCTTATCAACGGGTAAAGCAATAAAAACAAGTAGCAATTCCTGTCTAAATGGCAGTAAGTAAACAAATTTTCTTGGTTTAGGCCCAGCTGTAAAGTCACTTAGTGTCCCCCATTTATGTTGTGGTCGACTGCATAGAAGCTGTTCGCCATTGTACAAGAATGTAACAACCTAAAAAGTACTTGCAGAATAATAGTAAAGCTGCAACTCCTCAAGCAGACAAATGTTCCATGCCAATTGGAGCTGAGGGGATCTTTTGTGTGTTCGAGAAGGCACTGTTTGGGAGGAAGAAAATCTATAAGACACTGCCTCAGTGATTCAAATAATAACCAGTCCCCAAAAAACTGTACTCTGTCTGCATGGTTCTACCTACAGAAAGTGCACCACACTTAACTAGTGAAGCCAACAGCCAGGACTTATGAGGTGCTGCCTTCAAACCTGCATCCAGAGCTATGCAGCAGTTAAGTTCCAGTCAAAAAATCAATGATATAGCACAAGGTAAGAAAAGGTCGACCTCATTTATTCAGATGTTTGGGAAGTAGCCACTTTGCGATGTCAGCGTAGAGGGGGAGTAAAGAATCCATTTGTCTTTTGCCCGGTCTCCTAGCTCCAGGGGCCAGTTGCCATAATCGCTCCTCGATTTTGTGGTCAGCCAGTTCTTCGCTCGTATCAGGTACAAGGATGTTCAGTGCATTCAGTTTAGGAGTGGCCTGTAGGAGGGAGTTGAACACTTGAATCCTCTCAGCATCCTGTAGCCATAGTTTAGTGGGATAATGCAGGAATGCTTTGTAGCCCTTCTATCTGAGAGCCTTTACTACAGTAAGAACCTTCTTTCGTTTTACCATTATATGTGAGGGGAAATCTATATCAACGTAGACACACTGGCCATCAATGCTGAGATTTTTCTTGTCCCAGGTGAGTTTGAGTACTTTCTCCTCAGTAGTATATTTGAGAAATGTCACCAATATTGCTCGCGGAGGGGCTCCAGGCTTGAGCTTAGGAGCTATAGAGTGGTGGGCCCTCTCAATCTCTATGGGAAAAGTCCTCTGGCAAATCTAGCTCCTGGTGCAGCCAGGAATCAATGAAAGCAGCCATATCAGCTTGTTCAGAGCCCTCCACTATGCCCGAGATGTGGATATTGTTCCGCTTTGCTCTTGCTTCTGCATCTTCAGCTCAGAGAGTAAGTTCTTTCTCCCACAAATGTAGATATGCTAGCGAATGCCCATAGGCCATATGTTCATTTTGGAGCAAGTCCAAGTGCGACTCTACTGCGGTGGTACGAGCTTCGAGTTTTTTAAAACCAAATGTAATCCCGAGATTTTAGCATCGATTCTATGCAGGATCTTCAGCATACAGTTTCCATCAGCTTTAATGAAAGTGGATACTGAGTTGGAGTCTGAATCTGAGCTGGAATCATCCTCATCAGCGGAGGCAGTCAACATTGAAGAGCGGGAGATAGTGAGGCTCACAGGTCTTGGAGTCATCTGTCTGGTTGAAAAACAATTTGGAGTGCCCATATCCTTTTTCTTTGATTTCCCCATCACAATAGCATTTTCCAGAGCAAAAAGCAATGCCGAAATGTACCACTCTTTAACGGATGGCAATGGATCCATACTATAAAACTACCTGGCAAGGAGGAGTAGCAGAGCTAAGCCGCCATTTGGGTCGTGCCGGAACCGGAAGTCCCACCATGCCGTTTTTTTCAGCAGCAGTGTTTTTCTGGTAAACACATCAATATATCAATTGTTTTTTCTTTTCTTTAATTCCTAAACTAAGATATGAGATTCCGAAGTTTTTAGAAGTTCCTGCTCACATTCCATGCCTGTCGTGAAAACATTAAATATCTTGGTACAGTATTATGCTGTTTACCATCAGAAACAGGTGGTAGCACCATCCTAATATATCCATAGTATGACTAGTCTAGCATGTACATTCGAAAGGTAATCTCAATGGAAGAGATTTTAAAAATGTCAGTGGTGGCCATCTTTAATGAAATGAGTCATTAATTACAAAACTAGCTATAAAAGCTGTTTTAAAAATTTCTGGGGAAATGTAAAAATAAACGAGGATGAATCTAGGGATGCCAGAAATACATTTTTGCTAAAAAAAAAAAACTATTTGATGATATTTTTTGGCCGACTAACAAATTCTGCTGCTTCAAGGTCAGAAGGGACTATTAGATCCATACCCCTTCCCCACCCACCACCACCAGCTTAATTAACAGGGATCAACATGTTGCAGTACAAACACATATTAATTTATAGAGAGTCCCCACCCACTCCAATGATTCCCTTGGTAAGCAATTTGTTAAGGCTTATCTTGAAGGCTGTAATGTCTTCAAATCCATGGTCTGGTGGTCAGAAAATCATTGTAAATACTATAAACACACTATCAAAAACAGTTTGAAGTACTACATGCCACGTTTTGCATACGACAAGTTTTATATACAGCGTAATGTATTTAGATAACTATGTATACTAGAACAAAATTCTAAGGAAGCCAAGGAAGGGGCTGGAGTAGAACAGTGAAACAGTCTAGGGAGGTCAAATCATGGAAAGTCATGTGTGCAAATGCCAGGAGCCTTAGCAACAAGATGGAAGATCTGGAGGCTGTCATGGTGCAGTCAGACCTGGACATTGTGGCCATCACTGAAACCTGGTGTAATGATAACCACGACTGGGAGCTGGCCATACCTGGCTACAACATATTCAGAAGAGACAGGGCAGGCAGGAAGGAGGAAGAGTGGCACTGTATGTGAAAAATGACATAAGGGCCACAGAGATCCAGGAGGAACAAAATGGGGAGAGATACTGTGGGTTAAGCTGGAAAGGAAAATGGGGCCAGCCATCCGCACAGTGTGGTCTATAGACCACCAGCCCAGGAGGAAGAAACAGAAAGGAGTTGATGCTAGCCATCCAGAGGATGGCAGACAAGAGTGAGGTAGTACTGGTTGGAGACTTCAATATTCCAGACGTGGACTGGAGCACCCCAGCAGCAGCATCAACTGAGAGCAGATTTATCCTGGACTCCTTCAGGGTGCCTTCCTCAAGCAACTGGTCATGGAACCAACTCGGCAGAAGGCAATACTGGACCTTGTGCTCACAAACAGGGACAGTGTGATGGGGTAAGAGTGGGGAGCACCTGGGAACAGTGACCACCAGTCACTGTGGTTTGAAATCACAGAAAGAGCAGAACCAAACCACAAAAACACGTATCCTGGATTTTAGGGGCAAACTTTGAGAAATGGGGAGATACTTGAAAGAGGCATTATGGAATGGGGCAGGAATCAGGGGTTGAGGAACAGTGGGAAGTATTTAAAATGGGGATTACAAGAGCAACAGAATTATGTATTAAGCAGGTTAGCAAGAGGAAAAGGAAGAGGAGACCATTATGGTTTTCCAAAGAGGTAGCAAAGAAAGTGAAAGCCAAAGATTGCATTCAGGCAATACAAAAGACACAGGCAGAAGGGGATAGGGAGAAGTACCAGGAGAAGCAAAGGAGGCAGGGAGGTCAGTAAGGGAAGCCAAAGCTCAGACAGAAGAAATCACATTGCAAAAATCAGTGAGTAGAGGGACAAAACCTTTACAGGTACATAATGAAAAAAGAAAGGCAAAGGAGGGAAGTGAGACTGAAGGGGAGGATGGGGGCTGTGTGGAGGATGACAACAGTAAAGCTGACATATTGAACAGGTATTTCTGCTCAGTCTTTACTGAGGAAGAGGAGGGTAATGGGTCTGAATGGAGTACAAGGGGTGAGAATGGTGCAGAATGATGACAAGTCCCTTACACGAGAAAGGGTCCTGAAGGAACTGGAAGTAATAAGAGTTGATAAAGCAATGGGGCCAGATAGGGTGCACCCAGGGTCCTTAAAGAACTAAGAGAGGTGGTGGCTGAACCTCTTGCTATCCTGTTTAGCCGATCACTAGAAACAGGGAGGTACCCAAAGACTGGAGGATAGCAGATGTAGTCCCCTTATACAAAAGCAGGAACAAAGAGAAGCGGGAACTACAGACCAGTCAGCCTCACCTCGGGTGGGGAAGATCATGGAAGCACTACTGAAGGAGAGATTGGTGAAACATCTAATTGTCAATGGACTACAGGACCCAGGCAGCATGGCTTCACCAGGGAAGGTCGTGTCAGACCAACCTCATTGAATTTTTGACTGGGTGACTAGGGAGGTGGATCAGGGAGGCAGTGGACATGGCTATCTGGACTTCAGCAAGGCCTTTGACACTGTGCCACATAGAAGACTATTGCACAAACTGGGGAATATGGGTGTGGGCAGGACAGTAGTCGGTGGTAGGTAACTGGCTGGGCAGCAGGACACAGAGGGTGGTGGTAAATGGCTGTCACCCACAGAGGGAAGAGTGACCAGTGGGATACCACAGGGATCAGTGCTGGAACGGTACTATTCAATATCTTCATCAGTGACATTGCACAGGACCTAGAAGGCAGAATTTCACTGTTCGCTGATGACACAAAGCTCTGTAACAGAGTAGACACACCAGAGGGTGTAGACAGAATGAGAAGGGACCTGCAGAAACTTGAAGAATGGTAGGGGTTTGGCAGTTGAAATTCACTGCAAGGAAGTGCAAGATAATGCATATGGGGCACAAAACCCTAGCACAATATATCAGTTGGGGGTGAGGATATAGCATGCACCAAGCAGGAAAGGGATCTTGGAGTTATCATCTCTGATGACCTCAAGGCAGGGAAACAGTGTGACAAGGCAGCAGGTAAAGCAAATAGGATGCTGGGATGCATAGGCAGGGGCATCACCAGCAGGAAAAGGGAGATCATAATTCCACTATACAAGACACTAGTGAGGCCGCACCTGGAGTACACTGTGCAGTTCTGGAGACCTTACCTACGTAAGGACATAGACAGGGTAGAGAAGGTTCAGAGGAGGGCAACAAAGATGGTGCATGCATTGCATCACAAGTCCTATGAGGACAGGTTGAAGGCACTGAACATGTACTCCCTGGAGGAGAGGAGGGAGAGAGGGGATATGATAGAGACACACAAGTATCTTGAGGGAGGAACAGGGTGCAGGAATGCACTATTTTTAAGCGAAAAAGATGTTCCAGGACTAGAGGGCATGGGATGAAGTTGGAGGGAGGACGATTCAGAGGAAACGTGAGGAAGAATTTCTTCACAGAACGGGTGGTGGTGGACAAGTGGAACACCCTGCCAGAGGAAGTGGTGGGGGCTGAAACAATCACGGGATTTAAGAATGCATGGGATAGACATAAAGGAATTCTGGAGGTCAGGGGTAAGGGGCAACAGACTTCCTGGAAAACATAAACTGAACTTACAAACTTAAATGGGCAGACTGGGTGGGCCACAGGCCCTTATCTGCCAACGCTGTCTATGTATCTATGTATCTATGTAAAATGTCAATAGTGGGAAGTATGCGAAGTCTTCATGCGTTTAGCTGAAGATAAACACATTACTATAAAGATGAGAGCTGGACCACAACATTTTTACTACTGAGTTGCATGAACCTCCATTTTTTGTATGATGTCCATTTCCAGGAAGATGCAAAATTGTAGAAAAAAGTTTCTGTGGAAGAACTCTATCATTTTTTTTTTTTGCAAAATGGTGATTTTTGTGGGATTTGTTTTTGAAAGCACAATTTGTATTCAAAAATGGTGGTATCTATTTGTTTTATAAAGATAAAGCATCAGCAAGCAGGAGGAAGAACTGGTATATGAAGTTTAAAAGCAGGTTTTTCAGCATCGACTAAAATCTATCAGTCTGTATAAACACACCAGTGCAGATTACTGGTATTACCATTTCCAACATACTGTATTTCTTACTTCTAAAGTATGTGCAAGTTCACTTCTAGTTACAGACATAAGGCCTAATGGGTAAATCGTCCCTCCTTTAAATCACCACCACATGGGTGCCATAGCTGTAAAGGAGAATGTGTGATCCTAACAAAATTCAGCATTAAAAGTAGAAAAGGGAGCGTTTGTTCTGCAACGGAACAACCACTAATATCTTTTGACTGCGAAATCTTGTATAACAATACTCTGTTGTAATATCCTCTCTGGAGGACATTTCCTCATTCAAAGAAATATCTGGGTTCTGGATTGATCATTGTCCTGACTTCTTCTATCCTTAAAAGGATTTTTCCATTTTCTGTAAAACAGACAGTTGGCATCAGCTGGACCCAAATCTGAAAAAGTTCCTAAAAGTCAGAATTCCAGGACATGCTGGATTATTTTTTATTACTAACGGCAGCTGTATGAAAACAGACACGATGTATTCCTCAGACATCATCTGCTTCAGTTGCTTTTCCTGTCCTTTAGTCAAAAATGTTCAGCTTCTGACATCAGAGCTGTGACCATAGTTGTGATGCCATAAGGAAGGGCTTGTGACTTGAAGACAGGAATACGTAAAATGAACAGATGCAATCTTAAGTAAATGATCACATTTAAATGAAAATGTCTTCATTAATAAAACGTGGCAAGTCAGGCATTTGGTACAGCTGAGTTCTCCTGATGTTAACTGCAAAATGTTTTGCTGGAAACGTGAACATGGCTGTAAGAAAACCCTTCCCTGTGGGCCTCTGCTTCAGATGCCCCTGGTTCAGGTCACCTGCATGCCAGGACAGTCCTCCCAATCTCACTCTGCACTATGGGGCAAGCTTCTAATGTGCTTTCAGCAATGAGACAGGCTGAAATGCAATCAAATTGCAGAAAAGTAAAAAAAAATGTATACTAAAATTATTTCTTTTTATTTAACCTGTATTTTTATCCACTGTTTGCCTGCTCCTCACCTCCCATGCATGTCTCCCCACGGAGCCCCACGGTATACTACACCCCCCCCTCCACTGCACTCATCTGACTCCTTTGTGCTCTGAATATCCCCCCAGTTAGGGCAGGTGAGGGTTCTTTTACAAGCATTGATCTTTTGTTTCCTGGTCCTGCTGTCCTCCCTGGGCTAAATACAGGCACAGAGGACTGTGTTTAGCCCCAAGACAACAGCGGAAGCAGCAAACATCTGACCTGAGCTTGTAACAGCTCTAACTTGCACTGCAGGCTATTGAATCTCCCACTGCTGAAGCTCAGCTCTGACATCAGCTGCAGGGGATTCAGGGATTTGTAATTACAGAAAATGTCAGCATGAATGTCTGAAGAATAAATCTGATAGAAACCACTATACTGCAATAAACAGTAAAAAAAAATGTTGGCCCACAAAGTGCAAATTGGGACCAGCCTGATACTTAGCTGTAGGGCTTTAAGTGCTGGCTGTTTCAATGTAACTGAATGCCTGGAGTCAAGCCAACATGGATAAGTCCAAGTGATACAGTTTTCATGTGTCAGTGCTGGTTGATAGAGGCAGAAGTAAAAAAACGTAAAGTTGTCAACAGCTGCTCAGCCATGGCCCACACTTCATCCCGACTGGACTGTGGCTGAACAGCGATGTATTTATATTTAATAAAACTGCTGTGGTGAAAAAATGCTCTCTGGTAATTATATAAAATAAAACATAGTGTGGTATGTAAAACTCAAATTTTACACACACCCTCGGTGTTGGATGCTTAAATAAACCCCTCGAGTTTATGTAGCATCCAACACCTTTGGGTGTGTGTAAAATTCTTGTTAAACACCCCGCCCCATGTATTACTCTATATTTTAATAGTGCATTAATACACCCACCTGCTGGCACAGCGGCAGTTATATGACCCAAGTTTGGGTGCAAACTCAGGGCATTGGACCGTCGGCCGGGGAGGATGATCGAGCATCCGTTGGACCAGTCTTGCCCCTTGCAGAGGTTGGGAGCAGGTGGATCAGTACCACTGATTGGCTCAGAGGTGTGGCAACCATTGATGCAAGGTGCATGAAACTGTAAACAGTACATCCTGATAGAATTGTATGTCTGCGCCTGTAGGGGAGGGGAAAAAATGTGAAAGGCCAGCTGCCAGGATGATTCTTGCCTCTTGCAGGCCCCATACCTGTTGCCTTGGGCATTGCCACTGCCAACCAGATCCATGACATGGTGGTGGCTGGGGAACCCCACCAACCTCACTGGGAAGGGCCAAGTCCTGGGGGAACATGCAGCAGCAATAGTAAGTTCTAAGGGAAGCCAGGACGATGGGACTGGGGAGGCTGGCAGGAAGGGGCTGGACTGGGGAGGAGGGTTGCAAAGATTTACAAAAAAAATAATAGCGCATTGGTAGTATATTGACACATACATATTCTCATACTGACTCATGAAACCTATACTAATAGGATTTATTCATATTGACTAGACTCCAAGCATTCATTTAAAAAAATTAAATTACAGTAATAGCCTAAATGCTCCAAAGTTAACCCCTTTTCAAATAAATTATCATTAGAGAGGTCTAACTTTGGAACCATTAGGGCTAGAAACTTAGTTATTAAAATGAAAGCTGGGAGTCAGAGGCTAAGAATAAATATAATTGGTACAGTTTTCATCTGTCCACGCTACTCTGTATCTGGTGATATTACTTCACGTCTCACTTAAATGCACCAGCAGGGTGCTGCAGGGCTCAGTACTAGAACAGGTCTTCTTCAATGTCTTCATAAGTGACTTTGCAGAAGAAATGGAAGGGAAGATATGCCTTTTTGCAGATGATACCAAAATCTGTAATAGGGTAGACACTAAGGAGGGGAGAAAGAAAATGCATAAGGATCTTGGAAAACTTGGGGAGTGGTCAAGAGCATGGAAGTTAGGGTTCAATGCCCACCAGTGCAAAATCATGCACATCATATGAACCCAGGAGCTGAGTATAGGTACTGATAGTCACTACGCATAAAAGAGACCTTGAGGTTATTATGTCTGATGACCTCACAGCAACAGTGCAGAGTGACAAAGCAGTGGGTAGGGCCAGGGGGATGCTAGGATGTATAGGGAGAATTACATCCAGCAGGAGGAGAGAGAGATGGTGTTGCCACTGTATCACTTGCTGGCGAGACCCCACTGGGAGTAATGTGTCCAATGCTAGAGACCACACCTCAGAAAGACAATAGACAGAGTGGAGGCAGTCCAGAAGAGGGCAACTAAAATGATGCAGGGGTTGCACAAAAACCAGTCCTATGAGGAGAGACTAAGGGATCTCAACATATATACCCTTGAAGAGAGGAGAGCAAAAGGGACATAACAGAGACCTACAAGTACCTTACATGAGTAAGAGGGTTCAGGAGTGGAGTTTTTTTCAAATGAGAAAAAGCACAAGGTCCCAAGGGCATGTGACGAAGCAGGGGAAGGGGGGAGTTTAAAAGGATGAGAAGAAAGTACTGCTTCACCGAAAGAGTTGTAGATGTCTGGAACAAACTGCCAGCAGACTTGCTGGAGGCAAAAACAATAGGGAGGCTTCAAATATGCATGTGATAGGCATAGGGGAATATTAGTAAATAGGAAGGGAGAAGGGAGAGTCTCCAGAGGCCAGTTAGGGTCTGTGGAAACAGAGTAGGCAGAGACAATCTGGGCAGGCTGGGTAGGCCAAGCAGTCTTTTAACAATATACATTTTTGTATTGATATGTTGTATGGATACACATTTTTATATATCGATATATAAAAATGTCAATACATATAAATGTATTATGTGAATTTTGATTTTTTTTAAATGTTTGCCAAATTTTCTGAATTTTGGTTCCACTTTAACCTAGGCTATGAATAACTGTGTATATAATCTAGGCAGAAATCTCATAGTTCAGATATACCCATTATTTTCAAATGAATCAGACCCAAGTGAAAAATAGACAGTGTTACTAACCCAATGGGTAAATAACACCATTTATTTTCACTTGCCCATGTCCTCCTGTGACCCAAAATGTCAAGCAAATTGACTGACACTCTATACTGACTAGTCCCACAATGAATCTTCCTTGAATTACAGCCAATAGTGATCCTCCTTTCATTCTGAAAAAAACACTCCCTCTGCCATCCTGTTTCCCCACTTTAGCCCAAGTCCAGATAAATACTTGGTTTAATTATAAAAATACCTTTAATGCCATATTATTCTTGCCCTATTAATTTCTTGCCTCCCACCACCCAGTACCTGCATTTTACCTGTCTGTCTGGCCGTGCTGGCTGAAGAACTGCTGCACATCTCATCGGCTCACTTGCTGTCTGGCAGATCTCTACTCGCTTGCTCTCAGTTCACCTTGCCAGTCGTTCACCACTTACTTCAGGGTCACAGTACACACTGCAGAACCACACAGGTTTGCCAACTAAAAATTAAACATTTTAGATGGGGTACTGTAGATCTATCCAGCACAGCTCACTTTGGGGGACACACACTGCAGAACCACACAGGTGTGCCAACAGAAAAAATATATATATTTTTTGGGGGGGCAAAGACAGCAGATCCACCCAGCACAGTTTCAGAGGGAGGGGAGCAAGAACTTTCAGACAGGAAGTCCAACATCCTAAACCTACTAAACCCATGTGTTTAGGGGAAATCCTGTGAACACAGACATTGTATACACAGAACTTAGAGACCTGTGTTCAAATACACCATTATTTTCCATTCTTGAGGGGGTAGGACTTTATTAACTCACTCATGGCTTTGCTGCTCTTGAGTTATCATTCCACCCCCTCACTCATGGAAGTAAATGGCATATTTGAACACAGGCCATCATATATCCCCTATGTATGTTTTAACCCTCTATATAGTAATCGTATCCCTTTAATCCAATCACACACATTTCACTCTACCTTCTAGCACGTCTAGTCTTCCTTGCTTTTAATTGCTGGATCTGTGAATGGGTCAGAAGATAATAAGTGGATCAATCTAACAGTAACATTAATTGCAGTGCGCTGGCCTGATGGCGCAGAGGGCTGAGAAGCTGAACACCTTACCTTGTGCTGCACCAGAAACCCAGGTTCAGGAGCGGACTCTGGTTGGTGGGGAAGGAAAGGATTGAGCATCTGGAGGACAGCTGTCCTTTCCTTGGAGGGAGGAGGGGTAGTAGATCCCACTGTCTGGCGATCCCCAGTGGAGACTGGGGGTGCAGCCACAGTCAGGATTTCCAGTAAGGGGATTGTCTGTGGCAGCGCTCCTGTGAATGTGAGTGGAAGCATGCATGTCTCACACTGGTGCGCATTGCACTGCTGAGCCTAGGGGGGTACAGAAAAGTGGAAAAGCCCCAGTCGCCTGGTAGATGAAGGTGGGTCCATTGGGACAGCCCCCATACACAGTACAGGGTCCTGCCAGCTGAGAACTGATTCTCCTTCCGCTCCCTGGTTGCTCTACTAGATTCTAGGTAGAGCACCAGTAGGAGTCGGTTGTCCCACCACGGGGGGGGCTCAGAGACGGGGGGTTGGGTGGCCAGAGGAGAGGGAGAGGAGATGGAACCAAACCAGGAGACAGTGAGGGGGCTTCAGGTGTGTGGGAGAAAGGACGTACTCAAGAGACCACACCAGAGAGAAGCCAGGAATCTGCTGAGTAGGGGGCATAAAGAAAGTTGGAAAAAAAAACATTAATTGTAGTAATACAAAAATGCAAAACATACAGACTTCCTTTCCACCAACATGTAAATCTCAAAGGTTTCATTTTGCCGATATCCAAGCACCAGGAACACCCTCGGCTCTAAAAATATGTAACTTGTAGTTGGAAGGAAGATTACAAATACTGCAAAATACATACATGAATTGTTTTTTTAATAATAATAAAGTTCTACTTACGAATTTTTGTAGCTGCTCCTGGTTTGCCTAAGCTTCCTGACCTTGCCATTATGACAACATGCAGACATAAGACAAGGGACAGACAAACACACTGATTTTGTAGGAATGTGTATTGGTCCAAATCCTGAATTCCAAATGTCCAGAACCTAACCTAACCTAACCTAACCTAATCTAACCTAACCCAATCTAACATTGTAAAATAATTTGAATTTCATGCTGTTGGGTTTTCCATTACTAAGAATACAGTATCTACATAAAAACAGGAGCATTGCCTCCTGCTGTTCTGTTACAGGTCAGGGCCATGACCAGGGGGTGCAAGAGCTGCGGTTACAGTAGGACCCGCACTGGCAGGGGACCCACACTGACAGGGGGCCCACTGTCTCAGAGTCAGCATTAAGAAAACCTTTTATCTAAGGCAAACTTGCAATTTTCTCTTTGGACATTGCCTACCCAATTGAAATTGGGGCTATCAGCAGTGTCGGCAGAAGACTCCAACTCCAATTTCATGTGGTGGTTGAGTTCAGAACAAAGAAGCAATAGTGCCCACTACTCAACACATTTAATCTCGGTGCCGGTATCCCCAGGAGGAGCAAGGACAAATTACATTGTTCATTTCCTTGATCATGGTGCCAGCAAGTGGGACACAGGCAGCATTGACAAACTAGGTAGGCTCAGCAGGACTGCTGCAAAGAACCTGTGCTATAAATACTTCATATGCATGAATGGGTATTTAATGCTTATTGGTGGGGAGGTAGGCCGCACAAAATATTTTGCAGGGGGGCCCTTATAGTTGTGGCACAGCCCTGTTATAGCTGAGGCTCATTCAGCAGCTGACATCATGATTTGCTACTTGAGACATCATTGAGTTGCTGTGGAAATGACTATGATGTCACACACAAGGTATTATGACTTCCACTCCTGAATAAACCTCAGCTGTTGATGAACTGTAAGGGACACATTTTCTACTTCCATGAGGATATCCTTACTAAAGAACAGAATCACTTGAAATGTGTAGACTGTAGTGCAGCTGAATTCTGCTGATGCATTGATCTATTTTTTTGATTCATTTATTTTTTCTTGCCGGTGGTTGAACCCCCACCTTAAGGGCCTGATCCCCAAATTCAAATAAGGAAAGTCTGATGGGGATTGCAGAGAGGCCATTCCTATGCAGAGACTGGAACTGCGCTATTGCCCCTCCCCCAGTTCTAGCCGCATGCTGCAGGATGCTTGAAATCTAAATTAGACCTGACTGCCTTTATTACACATATTGAAGGAGCTGTATTGACTCGGCACCGCAGTGCTCTCCTGCACAAGATTGTGTCAGCTCAGCACTTTCTTGCTTTATTGAATACATAGCAGTAACCCTCACAGTGCTGAATGATTCTGTATGCACACAATTTGTATTTTGGTCAAAAGAAACCCAGTCTTATTTTCAGTTTGCTAACCAAGTTTTCGACATGGGCTTCATTGGCTGAATGTGTATCAAGCAGAAAACCCAGCTATTTGTAACACAGTAATATGGTAATTTAAGGTTGGAGAGGATTTGGTTCAATCAGGTCCATCACCCTTTCCCCTTCTTCATACACAGGGATTAATAAGCAAGCTCTGCAAACATGTACTAATTTATTGTAATATCCCTCTCGCTGTACTACCCAGGAAAGATAATAACTGGATAGAAATTAGAACTGGTTTTGTGTTATAAATACCCTTTTTTATTTTGCTGGGATGTGATATATTCCATAATAGGAACTGTTTTACCCTCATGAGTAAACTTCATCTAGTAACAGCCACCTTGCCTCCTGAAACTGATTATGCGGATGTGGCTTTTCACAACATTTCAAAATTATAGCTGCTTATGAAAATGTCATGCGTTACAAAACGGTCAGTTATGTCTTTAATTGGGCATTCTCTGAACAATTCTTTCTATTCTGTAGTCATTGAATTGAATGGGTTTACAGGGTAGCAGAGACTCTAGTTTATTATCTTTTGAACACAAGCACTTTACAGGATCACTTCCCTACCCCCAAGATTGAAGGGGAGAGGACATATGTGCTAACTGTCAGCTGCTGGCAATGTTCCCATTATAGAAAGGATATTCATACCTGTCCCAGAATGAACATTGCTGTGAAAAAACATTATCTGCATTACAGTGTATGATTCATTGTTGTTGTGTAGAAATCCAGACACTTCCATTTGCTAACCACAATGTCAGAATTCTGTTGCACCACAGTAGCTATATTAATGCTGAGGTAACTCGGCAGAGAATCCTCTGTCTATTAAGATACTTCATTCTTACATGCATTGCGGGGTCCTCCTAATGAAGTTATCGGCAAGAGGGGAAACACACCAAGTAATCTGCTTGTTAAAAGATGAACTACTAAAAATGTTGCCAGCTCATGAAGATATTATTAAATCACATTAAATGTTTTAATCTTATTCTGTTTTCTGTTTTCTGTTTATTTGACTACAGTTCAAGACAGAGTTAGAAGTTAAATTAATTAAAACAAGCATATATTATACACAGTATACAATTTTGAGCAGGGGACTGTAATAAATGTTACACACTTTTCAATTTTGATTTTATACACAGTGTACATGTTTGAGCAGGGGATCATGATAAATGTTACACACTTTTCAATTTTTACCCACCTTTTCTTCTCACATGAAGACAATCTGACTCACCATTTTAAAGCTTTTTCATTGCTGCTTTAAGAATAGGGGCTTACTTGAAAATTATGACCCATAATGTTTTTCAATTAGCTCTTGCAAGGCTATGCCTCTAGTTCAGTGGGAGGAGCAACAAACCACTCCCCTATCAAGCCTTTAAAGGCCGCTCCTCCTGGCTAGTCCAGGATCCGTTCCTTTAATTGTGGCAGGAGGTGCTGCTCTCCACCCCACCCCTCTCTGGTTACCTGCTCTTGCTTTTTTTTCTCCGTGTTCTGGCAGCTGCCTCCAGTCACTGGTTCGATTCCCCTGCTCCTGTTCTTGCCTCCCCCCCTGTTCCATTCTCCTTGTTTTTTTCCTCCTGTTCTCCCATTCTCTCCCCACCTTCCTTCCATTCACTCTCTCCTCTGTTGCCTGTTCATCTCCTGCTTGGTTTTCACTATTCTGTTTATTTCTTTGGGCCCTCCTTCCAGCCACCACCTCCGTACTGCTCCTTGCTGAACCAATATGTCCAGTGTACTTCTAGCTATAGGACTCCCCGTGGTGCTGCGGGAAATCCACTCCTCTGGGTGCTGCCTTTCAGCTTGCATATGGTGGACCCACCATCTCTGCTGCCTGCCAACCTGGACTGCTGCCAGGTTACTGAGCTGCAGGACTCCATCTCTAGTTGGGACTCTCTTCCCTTCAGTACATTCCATCACTTCGACATTCCAGCTGTATTTGGTTTTCCACTGGATTGCCATATGCCTGCTTCATGCCGCAGTTCCATATTGGATTCCTCTGGGACCCCTGTAGACTACTCGGATGTAGTGACCGCATCCCTGTGCTTCAGCATTTTTGCTCATTCCCCCAACCACTCCTGGCTTACCAGCGATTCACTGGATGCTGACTCTTCTGCTGCCAGCCTTACCTGGCATCATGGCCCACCACCTGCACTACTGGCATCCTCGTTCCAACATCACTTTCTGTCCTCAGCTTGGTCTCCTACCTCTCGTCATCATCCTTTCAGGTAATTATACCCCTGCATTCTGTTTCCCGGCTTGTTGGTGCCATTCCTTTCTGTTATTTTCTCTACTGTTTTGCACTGCCATTGAGACACTCTCCCAGTGCATCTGAAGCTGTCCATTGCAACTCCACTGACTCATTTCTTCATCTTGCTTTTTGCTCAGCTGGCTACTGGTATTTATCTGCCTCTGTACTTTACTCCTGGGCATGTTGGCCCAGCTCCAGCTGCTGACTTTAATCAGTTATTTGCCTCACAGCAGACCTCCCTACTCACTTTATTTATCTCACCTGTTTCTTGCTATCTGGTGCCCTGGTGCCTGATTCATGGCTTCTCTGTTTTTCCCATGGCAGGGGACTGCTGGGTCATGGTGTGCATCATGATTCCTGATGGCCAGCTTTCTACCATCTCTCACTCATACCAATTCTTTGGCTTCCCTTCCCTCACACTATCTGCCTCTTCCACTTCGATGTGATTTCTTCTTCCATTCACTGCTGGCTGCTCTGCTTCCTGTACACCGTGCCATTCCAGCCTTTCTGGCTTTTGCACTTCCACCATTACCTCGACTCTCGCCTCTTCTCCTTCCTTGTCCCGTGCTTTCTTTTTGGGGGTGTTTCCCTATCCTGCCATCAACATATCTATTCATATCCTTCTCTTACCCTAGTCCTACATTCTGGTCCACTCGACTCGTATATCCTCCATTCCACATGAATCTCCATCATTACCGAACCTCATCCTTCCTATACCCTTAATTGTCCCGGCCTTCAAGGCTTTCACTCCATTATCGTACATCATCAATTTCATACCTCACTTCAACCGTACCAGCCTTCAAGACTTTCACTCCATTATCCTTCAACATCCATTTCATACCTCACCTTAACTGTTCCGACCTTCAAGGCTTTCAATCCACCATCATTTCTCGTTCATTCATTCTCGATCATTCTCTCCTCCCGTATCGACTTTTCAACTCATTGTAAGCTGTGGGCTTTGCCCAGCCATCACTGTCTCTTTCACTTGCTCCATTCATTCACATTCTGCAGTCCATGCCAGCTTTCAAGGCTTCCCTCCATCAGCATACCTCTTTTCTTCATCTCAACTTTCCACTCATCTATTCTGACTTTGTTGCTCCTACCTCACTACTCCTGGTACTTCCTACCTCTCCACCAGCTGCCGGCTTCACCCAGCCATTCTCGTTCCTACCTTCATGAAGTTTGCTCTACTCCTGATTTGGATTCTCAGTGGACACAGTTGGCATGCACTTCCTCAGTTGCTATTGTGACCTGCTTCCTCTGGACCCATCCATAGGTCTACTCGTTCACATCACCTAATCGAGCATACCCCTCATATGGATCCCATGCTACCTTGACTCAGCCTGCTCTCCATTCTGAGATGTGCCTTCCATGTCCAGTGCTCCATGGCTCAGGGCTAGCCTGTAGCTGACGGTCTTGCTCTGCACCCACGAAGTCCACATCTAGAGCATGCAAAGCTCAGAGTGGGGTCCTTCTCCCTGGCCCATAGTAAGAATGTCTACACTCTGGGTGGATCTTCAGTTGTCCCTCATTTTGGCGACACTTCTGGATGTAGAATTTACAACTTCCAGCTGCAAGATGTGCTTGCTAGGGTTCAAACCTGAACCCCAGCTTGCCTCCTTGGGTTTCCTCTGTGCACATGGGATGGCCTTTCGGCCTCACCATGACCTTCAGGAGTAACCACCCACTCAGAAATTGTGCTTGAATGGGGAAGTCTAACTGGGTGTGCATGTTAGCATGCACTTGGCTGCATGTTCAGTTAAAACCACACTACCTCAGTCATGGTCTAGTCTATTTGTCTGATTAAAATTACCTTATTCTAAACCTTTATAATTATTTTTCTTTTAATATTCTTGCACCACTCATATACACCAATAGTCACAATTAAGCTTTACCCCTGTATTGTAAGTCTATAACTTTATAAGTAAAAATATTTAATGGAAAAGAAATACCAGGAAATGTCATATTGTCTTAATTCTTTACTTAAAACTAGTATGCAGAATTAACATCATTTGGATCAGCAGCGCAAGCAAACAATGTATGATTAACTGGAGGGGAAGTCTCTCCTACATTTAGATACAATCATACAATAAAGTAAAAAAAAAAATAAAATAGAATGCAAGTATCACCCTCTCTGTTCCATATCAGAGATAATAGCAATTCATAACACACAGTGCCATACCTTGATGTCTCAAATGAAGTCCTGGGTAGAAGGACATGCTGTCACAGCTCCTTCCTTTCTTCTGCCATCCTTTAGCTTAAATGTGTCTAAATTTATATGTTTTTTGGATGTACCTCGTGTTATACTTCTGGTAGAAGTGGGTCTCATGATGCACTTCTTGTAGAAGTATACCCCGTGACACACTTCTTGTAGAAGTATGCCCCGTGACACATTTCTTGTAGAAGTGTGTTAATCATGCAAGGTGGCAACAAAAATATCTTATTTTAAAAGTGGAATGTCATGTCAGATTCGGCTTTACTGGAACATTGTTTTGTAAGCTCTATAGAGGAAACTGTGGTTTAGCTAGCATTCTGTCTAGCACAAAATGTGTTCTCTTTCACTTCCTCAAATAAAATCTCCCTATTTTACAGTTAGTTCCAAATAAGACATGCAGATATATTTTTTCTTTTAAACTGTAAACCGTTAATAGCACAAAAACATTATAATATATCTTTAAACTACAAGAAATAATACACACTTGATTTATTATAAGATAAACAGAAACTTAAGGCTACATTATGTTTGCAACTTAAAAATGCTAATGATACAGCTTATATGCTACAGAGGAAACTGTGGTTTAGCTTACGCTGTTAAACATGGAGCTGTCTTGAAGTGTGTTTTTTTTTTCACTTCCTCAAATAAATTCCCCCATTCTACAGCCAGTTTTAAAACTAGATATTTTCTTTAAACCGTAAACTGTTAATGTTACAACTAAATATTACAAAGAAGATATAATCATTCTTGTTTTAAATGTATCTTTATTTTACAATAAGACACACTCAATTTATTGGCTAAACAAAAGTATGCTTGGCAATAAGGTTGTATTTAATTCAATTTAGGGAAAGCAGAAGTAAAGCATTTTTCAATTGTCATTATTTAATTTAGAGAAAAGTCAATAAGTCAGATCTATTTGTTGATTTGTCTCTGGGAAACAGTGGGTTTTTGCTCCATCTTGTCCTCTAGTTCTAGAAAAAGCTGCTTTTTTGGACTATTTGGATTAGGCAGTCCAAATAAGGACCCAAGGGGATTACAGGTTTTGCTTCTTTGAAATATTTGGATCAGGCAGTCCAAATAGGGACTCAAGGGGATTGCAGGTTCTGCAAAGGGGTGGGGTTCTCATCCTCAGGGCCCCTTTGGCTGCCTGAGAGGTTCAGAGGCACCCTCTACGCTATTCTCCACATGACCACCTCTTTCGCAGGCTTGTGTAGGGTGGCTGAGTGTCTCAGTGATCATTTCTCTCCTCCTTTGCATGTGGGAGACTAGTAGCAGAGACGTTGCTTGCAACCCTCAACAGCATTCCTGTTAGAAGGACAGAGTGAGAGCTTCCTCTAAATTTGAATCTTTTCCTCTTCCCTCGATCTCAACTCTAAATTGCAGTAGCTGAGCCATCACTAACCAAAACGTCCTTCAGCCTGGAGGGAAGGCAATCTAGGCCTTGGATCCCCAGAGGTTTCCTCCTCAGAGGAGGATTTTCCTCTCCTCCATGCCGATGGTCATAATATTTAGATGGGGTTAGTGTTTTCATAGGTGCCGTAGTTAGGCTCCACTGTTGGATGGAGTTGGATGGTGGCCCCGGCTGTTCCCTCTCTCCTTAGGAAGTCTTACCCTTCTGCCTCATGTCAGCTTCCATTCCAATCAATATTCCTAATCATTTCCCATTCCTCTTCTGTCCTTTCCTATACATCTATCAACCTCTATTCTCGCTGTGTATATCTTCTGACTTCTTGCCTCCTTCAATGCTCAACACCCTCTCGGGTATTCTTTTTGGACTTCTTCCTAAGCTACCTTTAGCTATGGGAATCATTCCTGTGGCTTCTTTAGGGATGGAACCCTTCACTAGGGTTCCTCGCCGTCATACTCCTAGAGGGTGGTAGATCCCATGGATAGAGAGGTGAACAGCCACAATGTATCTAAGTCACACAAGCATACATCATTCAAGTTGCGTAAGCACATTGAATTGCAAGGCTATGGCTGTAGTTCAATGGGTGGAGCAACAAACCACTCTCCCATCAAGCCTTTAAAGGTTGTTCCTCCTGGCTTGTCCAGGATTCATTTCTTTCATTGCCCCACCCCCACCCCCATCTCCAGTGGCACATCTCTCTTTCCTGTGGGCTTCTTCCTAAGCTATCTTTAGCCACAGGAATCATTCCTGCAGCACCTTTAGGGATGGAACCTTTCACTAGGGTTCCTCGCCATCCTACCCCTACAGGGTGGTAGATCCCATGCATAGAGAGGTGAACAGTCACACTGTATTTAAGTCACACAAGCATACATCATTCAAGTTGCATAAGCACATTGAACTGCTTTTTATGCCCAGTGGGTCAGTAGCTCACATAGGCAGATACCATAAATGATCCCTGTACACAAAGTAATGTACTGGCAACCCTGCACAGCAAAGCTATTGCTTCCACCTTGGACTGAGATGACATCATAGAGACCTTTTCAGCTTTGCACTCAGTATGATTTCTTCTAACTCATCAATGGAGACATCAGCCTTGTTGTGTATGGTTGCCCATAGATTATTATATATGTTTTCTTTTTATGGACTATATTCCATTCCATTATCTTCATGGAACAGGTAATTTCGAGCTGTGACAATGTTTGTATACAGAATGCTAAGTACAAGCTGTTTACAAAAAGAGTTTCAAAGAGCATGAAGCTAAGCTGCGCAAACAAGTGAGGCCATCTACTGTAAAAAGCACCATGCTGTGGTTTCAGGGTCCATTCTTTATTTGTTATTTTTCCTTTTTGTACATATTTACTGACAGGGAATCCTATTGGTCACTCTACTGGTGATAGATGATGATGCTACAGGACAGGGAATGAGCTAGCTCAATAGAAATTTTTTTTCTATTGTTCTGGCCAGCAGAAAACTAGCAGCATGGCACCCTGTAGTTGGCGTTACTCTTTTTCAGCTGACACCACCAAATGTTAGCCCTCTAGTTGTTTTTGGAACTCTGTGGTTGTGGACTATCAAAGACCTGCTCAGACTTCTACAGGCTAACCGTGACATTAAAAACTAGAACTATAAATTACTGGTCACATAAAGCAAACTGTGCCAAGTGTTGCCCAGAAAAAACAAACCAATATAACAACACAGATTCTCACATAAATGTGTATTCAAGTACAGCTACATATAAGACCTGACAGGGTGTGGGGTGTTGAGGGATGCGTGTTCCAGGTACGAGTTCCAAAACCACAGGTGGAGGGCCTTTATAGCCCCTGGAAGGGAAGGTATCTCTCAACACCCCACCTCATTGCCTCACTGTGCTAGCTTTCATTTGTGCCATACACAAACAGCCTACTTAGTCCATAGAAAGAGGAGACCCCCCCCATAAAAAAGTGGCATTGAAAATGGGTTGCCCAGGTGTTACTGGGTGCTACTGAATTGCAACATAAACAGAGACACAGCAGTCACATTTCACTGTGCTATGCTTTGAGTCTGTTGAAGTGGGACGTGCCCTCTTGAAGTGTCCTTCCCCTTATTTGTTCCCATTTTCCTTTAAGCCTTCTTTCAGTCCAGCTGGCTTTCAAATTTTCAAGAGTTTGTGGCATACTTTCTGATGGCAAATGGACACCCGGTCCCCCACCTATTTCCCTGTCTGATACTACTCCTTGGCATTCAAAGAACTTACCCTCCTTCCCTTACTCATAGAACATAGAAACATAGACTTTGACAGCAGATAAAGACCACTTGGCCCACCCAGTCTGCCCATTTCCCTACCTACTTAATAAGCTGCAGCTTTTAGTTAACCAACAGCCTACTTCCTGCAACCCCCCACTATAATTGCCTTATGTCTGTCCCATGCATGTTTGAATTCCTCCACTGTTTTAGACCCCACAGCCTCTCCAGAAAGGCAGTTCCATGCATCCACCACTCTTTCCATGAAAAAAAATTTCCTCACATTACCCCTGAACCGTCCCCCCTCTATCTTTAAATTGTGCCCCCTTGTTCTTACACATCTCTTTTTCTGAAAGATGCTACCCTCCTGGACTTTGTTGATTCCCTTGAGGTACTTGAACGTTTCTATCATGTCCCCCCTGTCCCTCCTTTCATCAAGGGTATACATATTAAGCTCTTGCAGTCTCTCTTCATATGGTTTCTGATACAGACCCTGCACCATTTTAGTTGTCCTCCTCTGGACTGCTTCCATCCTGTCTATGTCCTTGAGTAGATGAGGTCTCCAAAACTGCACACAGTACTCCAGATGGGGTCTCACCAACTGTCTGTACTCAAGTCTGACCTAAATGCTGCTCGATTAGCATGTGTTCTCTTGACCCCTTCTCCTGCTGGCTTTTCTGTACACTGTCACAGTATTGTGACCCTCCCCCCACTGCCTCCTGTGTCTTTACAGGTAGTGTGGTCTCAGTTGCTGTGACATGAGCAGTGAGGGCTTCCAAGCACTAAGGAACATTGTTAAACCAGGAGTAGCACATCAAGCGGAAGCTTGTTTCCAGATGTGATCTGGGAGCACAAGGAAGTTAAGTGACTTGCTGAGGATCACACAGTATGCACCCAAGTGGCTGTGGGATTCAAACCTAGGCCTCCAGATCTGCAGCTCAGAGCCTTAACCCACTGCACTACACTGTCTCAACATGGTGCTCCTTCCTCGTGCATTCGTAAAGTGCTTAGCAACCATACTGGGCAGGGTATGCAACTTGTGTTGTTTCACTGCAAGGTCACAGCTGTTGCAAAGAGGTCAGAGCAACCAATTTGAACCAGCATTAGTGTGTGAGTTGATTCTTTCATTATGAAGTGCAATTCTTCATCTGCTTTTACCAATTATTAGGTACGTTAAATGTTAGGCACTCTGTTATTAGTGTTATTATGAAAGCAGTAGGATTGCCAACTCTGGTGCTGCATCGTTTCTTGCTAAGCTTTCTAATTGCATTAAATACTGTGTATAGTAAAGTACTTCATTATTGTTATTGCAATTATTTGATTGCTGTAACTTTGCTGCTGCCCTCCTCCCCCTCTTCCCGGACACTTTTTGAATCATTAATCTCAAAGGCTTAACATCCCTATTATACAAAGACCATTACAACAAATATGTCAGTCTGTCTGACTGATCTGTCTGTCCGTGCATCTGATCTATCTAGTTATCTATCTATGTATCTTTAACAATCTCTCCCACAATTTAAACACTACCTCTCAAGTAACCTCCTTGCCCCCTCTACCTGTACCTGTTTTTGCTGACAACATTCTGGCCTGTGTGAAATAACTCCAATTGTTTAAATAACCTCAGTCCATTTTGTATGACTGTTAGCTAGCCCAAACTGCTATATTCTGTGTATTGTGCATTAATTAACCTGATGTTATTTGCATTATTTGGTACTTTATCTATCCTGGTGTAACACTGAGTTTGCACCCCTGTTGTACATACAGTACCTGAGCTAGCACTGCTTTGTTAGCTGTTGTATTTCTACACTTCTGTATCTTTTATGTATCTGTTGTCTTGTCCCAGGTTGCCCTTGAAAAAGGGACTATATTGTCTCTGTGGGCCTACCCAGTTACCAAAATTCAATAAATAAGTAAATAATAATCTGTTATCTCATCTCTCTTTCTGTCTGTCTGTCTGTCTGTCTGTCTCTCTGTTGGTTATATTACCTATTTCTCTAGGTCTTCATCTCTGTCTGACTGTGCCAGTTTGTAAAAGTGGTCTGGTGACTCTGCATGGCAGATGGGCTGTATGTTTGGATAGATAAACACTGGCTTACGAAGTTTAGTTAATTCAAAATCATCAGTTCAGAAACCTGAAGAGCCTGATCTTAATACATCAGAAGGCACAGGGTGAAGCCAAGCTGCCAGTGCAGCGGTAGTGCTACTGCTCGTGACACTGATGGATGGGTTCGGGAACGAGCCTGGGCTGGCAGAGGGCCAACTGGGGGGAGGAGAATCGAGCATTTCGCATGACACTCTCCTCCTCTGGGGAGAGAGGGTGTGAATCCTGCTGCTTTACCACCATCTGGGTGACCACAGATGGTGATGCATGGAATAAGTGGCTGGTAGGAGGGGACAGTTGGAGTGCGTCTACAAGTTGTCTGTGTCAGATCTCACTGTCAGCCAATCCTGATGCATGCTCCTCATGGAGGAGGGAGAACAGTGGAAAAATGGTGCACGAATGGGAGAATGAAACCTCCGCCAGCCCACCACCTGCTACTTTGGACTCATGCAACTATCCAGTGGAGACACCATCAGTTTTCACCCAGGCTGTGGGTCACAAGTTTGATTGATGAAAGGTATCAAATCATCTTTTTTTCTGGATCAGATTGATGCAAGGAATAAATGGGGGGGGGTAAGCCAGTGAGGCAGCACAGCAGTGTGTTGGGGGTGGGCTGATGGACCCAGAGGATAGGTGGCGGAGTCTCAGTCAGACAGGAACTGGGCATCTGGTGGTAGGTGGAAGGAGGTCTCACCTATGACCGGGAGGATAAAACAAATTAAAAAAAAAGAAGACAGAGGGCAAAGTTCAGCTGGGGGTGCTGCAAGCAGGCACAAACACCTCCAGTTAGCCAGCCATTGAGCCACCTTGATGTCAACTGCAAAAACACCTGCAGAGTCACACTCCCACCAGACATTGCGATGCCACCTGAACCCTCTAAAATTAGTAGGTGAGTGGAATAATACAAAACAAATAACAAAGAAAAAATGGCATACAGTAATTGGATGTCAAACTGGAATGAATCCAAATGGAAGACTACTCGTAGGCGACTGGCCCATCACTGTAGTGGTAGCGCTACCACACTCAGTGCTAGTAACTGAGGTTCAGAAATGAGCCTGTGTCATTGGGGGCTAGCCAGGAGTGAAGAGGATCAAGCATCCCAGAGGATGGTCTCCTCGTCCTCCTCCTCCGAGGAGTGGGGGTAGTCAGCTGTGGTGCAAAACTGTCACCTGGGTGACCACAGATGGAGGTGCACATGGAGTGCCTTACTGGAAGAGGGTTGCCAACTGTGATACACACCATCTGCGCACATGTGTAGAGCACATGCACTCACAATGTCAGTTTCCCAAGGGGATCATTAGATATTGGTAAATCCTTGGCTAGAGCAGGAGGAAGATCCAGCTTCCTACAAGCCCTACACTATACACATGTCTCGCCTCTAAATCGGATCCAGATCTATGGCAGCTGGGGAGCCCTGCTGCCCTTGCCATGGGGAAAGCCATAGAGAACTGGGAGTCGATAAGTCCACAAAAAAAACAGGGTGACAGGGCTAAGGGGCAAGACCATAAAGGGACATAGTCTGTATAAAGGGGGCATAAAGAGACCTACTAAGGAAAAAAAATTACTCGCAGGTTTTGGAAGGTAAAAAATAATTCCTCTTTCACTCTGAAGGTTTTAATTTATGTTGCAAATAGTATCAGTGATTCAAAGCCTGTTTTAGAAAAGGGAATGCTGGTAGCCTAGCAGGTCAGGGGCTGGGGTGTTCAGAGCCTGAATTTCTGACCCCATACTCTCCATCCTTACCCAGAAGTAGTACGCATGTGCAAACATATTGAGCATGCTCCACACGGAAGAAATCATATGCAAGGCCCCTGGAATTCTGCGATACTGCGGTTGTAGAATTTTCAGCTGAATTTGCATCATGTCACAGAATATACATAGTGCCATGTAATTCACAGTTTTTGGCAAATTTTCATTCAAGTATACAGTTTTTTCATTGTGTTCCCCATCTCGTTTATCCCGAAGTCCCTCCTCTATGCTTGGCATGTGATGTCATCAGTGACACTGCATCACATTTTAGCCAATGGCAGGACTGCATTCTGCCACAGAAATGAATAAATTGTGCTGCAGAAATCAATAAATCCTGCAGCAGAAATCAGGACAAAGTGCCACAGAGTACTAGGGGCCCTGATCATATATCAAACTGTCTCAGCATCACCAAAATAGGAGGACTAAAAAGCCTTAAGCTTAGAGCTATTACATAACTGCCACTTGTTCCCCAATTGTAGATGCTCTTTTTTTCATACTTCCCAAACCCTCATTGACTGCTTGAGCCTCTGTTAAAGCATTTAAACTAGCCTAGGGGAGGCTGTAGAATTAAGGGAGGCAACGGTTGCCCCCCCAGATGACGAAACAGCAGGGAAGGAGGACCTGAGGGAGGTAAACTCCTCCACAAAGTAGAGCAAAAAGACAGGGGTGGGGACAAGGCAGAGGATGGGGGAGTTATAAATCATGGAAGCAAGACAGGAGTAAAGCAGACAGGTAGCGGAGAAGGTAACAAGGGAAGAGGTCGGTCAGCGGGGAACATCAGGAAACATCACAGGCAGGAAGGGTGGAAGCAGGGAAGCAGGCAGGAAGGGTGTAAGGTAGGAAGAGCCATGTGCACCAATGCAAGGAGTCTAGGAAATAAAATTTTGGACATGGAAGCCATCATGGTGGAGGCTAGCCTAGAGCTGATGGCCATAATGGAGTCATGGTGCACTTACAGCCATGATTGGGACATGATCATACCTGGCCTCTCTCTCTATTCAGGAGAGACAAGAAAGAGGGGAGGGGAGGACAGGTGGTACTATGTGTAAGGGAGGGAATCAAGGCCACAGAAGTGTGGGGGAGGTAAAGGAAGGGATAGAGGTGATGTGGGTCATCCTGGGGACAGGCACTGGAGTGTTATCAATACAGGGGTAGCATACAGACCTCCAGCTCAGGGAGAGGAGTTGGATAAGGCACTTGGGGAAACCATCATCAGGATGGCAAGTAACAGCAGGTCCTGTTACTTGGGGACTTCAATCTACCAGATGTGACTTGCAGCTTCAGCAAAGAGCAGGGCCATCCTTGGCTCCCTACAAGGGGCTTTTCTCAGGCAGCTAGTCAATGAACCCACTAGGGAAGGGGCAGTGCTGTATCTGGGGCTTACAAACAGGGATGGCATTGGAGACATCACAGAGGGGAGCGCCCTAGGTATCCATGACACTGTACAGTGTGATTCAACATTCAGATGAGAACAGAGGCAAACCACACAAGGACACAGATTCTGGACATTAGGAAGGCAGATTTAAAGAAATGGGAAACTGCCTCAGAAACTGCCTTGTAGGGGGAGATTTCCAGGTAGGGCTAGAAATACAGTGGGGGAAAAATAAGGGAGGGTATTGTCACAAACCCCCTCAGCAGGTCAGCTCTCTACTCCCAAAGTGCCAACCTCCGAGCGCAGTCTTGTGAACAGTTAACAGAAACAGGGTAACCCTCCTGTCTGTTTTGTGGGTTTGAATCAACCTTTGGTCTCAGTTCTGGAGGGATTCAAACTGTGAACCTCTTGCTAGCATAACCAATGCACAGGCTCAGATAATTCTGTCTTTGGGGGGCCAGATATCTTTGCCTATGGGCACCTAACCAGGTGTACAAAATGAACCCTTAAAAAATCTAATAAAGACCTCAGATTACTCTTACCTTTGTCCAATTTCGTATTACCATTCAAGCGTATGCACAGTATCTGCTTTAACCATATATACTTCACTTGTTACAGAAAGAAATTCAAAGACAGACCAAGTAGACTCTAAAAATAGTTTTACTAAAATTGATAAAAGTATGTAACACATAAAATACAGAACTATATATCACAAGAACCATATAATCTTTTAAAAGAACAAGGTTTTAACAGTGAAATTCCTACTACTGTACTTAGATTTTGTCTCTCTCTCTCTACCCATATACTTGCTTAAAGTGCTCAAAGATGTTTCTTTGTCAAGTGTAGATAAAAGTGTCCCTGAAGAAAAAAATTAGACTGTTTAAAAAAACTGTCTTTGACAACCCCTTTGTGTGAGATGACCTAGCTCCTCCTCTGTTTATTAAAAATCATACACCCAGGAAGTGTTATCATTTTAGAAGGAAAGTTAATTAAGATTACATCAACAGAAACTCCTTTCCCCATGTGACTTCCCCAATCAAGTCTGTAAATTTCCTTTCATCTATGAGTAGTATCCCCTCTCACACAGACATCAAAGCATTTATGATCTCACACCAGTGTGCTAAACCTGGTTTCCTCCTTAAAACATCATAAAAGGGATACTGATTTCCCTCTTAGCAGTTAAAACTATATTTAACTTAAAAAAACAGGAGATTCTTGATTAAGGCCTGTTCTAGTCTGTAATTAGCTTCTGGCCTTCCAGGTAACACCTTGTATCTAAAACCTGGGTGTGTGTGTGTGTGTGTGTGTGTGTGTGTGTGTGATCTCACATGCTGTCTCAGCATCTCTCATGAGAGACAGTCCATGACACATTTTTATTTTACAAAAAAAATCATAGTGTACTCAGAAGTGGATGTCCACGTGTCACAGGTATCATTAAGGCAACCAGCCTCTGCATGAAGGAAGTGAGTAAAAGCAGAAGGAAAGAGAGACCATTATGTTTCTCTAGGGAAGTTGCCAAGGTGATGAAGGAAAAAAGGGTGACATTCGGGAAGTATAAGTTAACACATAGGGAAGAAGACAGGGAAGTGTACCAAGTAAAACAGAGGGAAGCAGGAATGACAGTGAGAGGAGCCAAGGCACAGACACAGGAAAGGATAGCCAAGGAGGTAGCTAAAGGGGATAAGACTTTCTACAGGTACATGAGGGAGAACAGGAATGCAAGGGAATGGAGGGGGGTGTGGGGAGGGGGGTCTGCGCAGAAGAAGACCAAGAAAAAGCAGACATCTTGAACAGGTACTCCTGCTCAGTATTAATGGTGGTGCAAGGGGGTAACGGACCACCAGGGGTCAGCAGGAGCAAAGGGAGAGGTGGACAAAAGTCTGTTTTCAGAGGAAAGAGTCCTGAAGGGACTTATAGCTCTGAAAGTGGACAAGGCTATGGGACTGGACATGATATACCCAAGGGTACTAAAGGAACTCAGGGAGGGGCTAGTTGTCCCACTGATGGCCTTATTCAGCATCATTCTAGAAACGGGCATGGTTCCAGTGGAGGAGAGCAGACATCATTCCTCTACATAAGAGCAGCAACAGGGAGGAAGCTAGCAACTATAGGCTAGGCAAGTCAGTCTCATCTCAGTGGAGTGGAAATTAATGTAAACCCTATGAAAAGAAAGTTTGGCAGAGTATCTTAACCCCAGTGGGCTGCAAAACCACGGGCAGTCTGGATTAATTGGGGGGGGGGTCATGACAGATGAATCCGATTGTTTTCCTAGACTGGGTGATCAGGAAAAGAGATCGGGGAAGGCAATGAACGTGGCCTATTTGGACTTTAGCAAGGCCTTCAACACTGTGCCACACAGAATACTGAAAAAGAAATTGAGCAGCCTTGGGGTGGGATCCAAAGTGGTGAATTTGGTTAGAAACTAGTTAACGGAGAGGCGGCAGGGGATGGTGATTAACAGTACTGACTCTAATAATGGGAGACTGACTAGCAGGGTGCCGCAGGGCCACTGGGACCAGTGCTCTTCAATGTCATCATAAGTAACGTTGTAGAAGAACTGGATGGGAATGTATGCCTTTCCAAAAATACAACCAAAATCTGTAATAGGGTGGACACTCGGGAGAGAGTGGGAAAAATGCATAGGGATCTTGGTAAACTTGAGGAGGGGTCAAGAGCATGGCATTTGGGATGCAATGCCAAAAACTGCAAAATCATGCAACTAACTATAGGATGGGGAGAGGTACTGATGGTCACTAATCAGGAAAGGGACCTTGGGATTATCATTTCTGATGACCTCAAAGTGACTGGGCAGTGTGACAAAGCAGTGGGTATGGCCAGTGGGATGCTAGGATGCATAGGGAGAGGTATCTCCCACAGGAGGAGGAGAGGGTGTTGCTACTATATTGCCCACTGGTAAGACCCCAGCTGGAATATTGTGTCCAGTTCTGGAGGTTGCACCTCAGAAAGGTCACAGACAGGGTGGAGGCAGTCGAGAGGCAGTCAACTAAAATGGTGCAGGTGTTACACCAAAAGCCCTACAAGGAGAGACTGAGGGATCTCAACATGTATACCCTGGAAGAGAGGAGAGCAAGAGGGGACATGATAAGGACTACATGTACCTCACAGATGTGAACAGGGTGCAGGAGGGAAGTCTCTTTCAAATGAGAAATAGCACCATGACCAGAGGGCATGCAATGAAGCTTGGGGGGGGGGGGCGATAAAAGGGATGGCAAGAAGTACAACTTCACTGAAAGTGTTTTAGATGCCTGGAACAGACTGCCAGCAGAAGTGGTAGACTTGAAAACAGTAGGGGGCTTCTAGCATGCGTTGGCTAGACATGAGAAATATTAGTAAATAGACAGGGAGGAGGGAGGGTCACCAGAGACCAGTTAAGGTCTACAGAGACTGACTAGGCAGGGACCATATGGGCAGATTGGGTGCCAAGCAGTCCTTTTGCTGCTGACAAATTCTATGTTTCTGTTATTACATTTGCCCAGTTCAGTGGACTGATTATCAAACCATGGACCTGTAGACCCAAAGGCAACTACTTCCTCTAAAATTATTCCGCTAAAGTGAAATTACAATTTGCATAGAGGTTAGACTTTTTTTTGTTTTTCAATACTATCAACATCTAACCACTAGAGGGCACTGTTGTTACATGTCCTTAGCACCACAGAGCTCTGTTTTTGCAGTGTCTCTGAACTAGATGGAACTAGCACTTCAGGGCTCTGGTATTGCAGCTCTTCATATCTAGAGGACACTGTTGATACATGTCCCCAGCACTACAGGGCTCTGTTACTGCAGCATCTGACAACTAGAGGGTGCTGTTGTTATATATCCTCAGTATTTCAGGGCTCTGTTATTGCTGCATCGCACGTCTGTTGAAGATGATGCTCACAGACCACTTTTCACATAAGCAACCCTACATCCCCTTTTTGGGGTAGAGCAACCCATATTTTCCCCATCTGTTATGTCCATTCCTTCTGTTCAGCAGACTTACCCTGAACCCTTTCAGGGAATCAGACTATGGACCCTGAATCCCAAAGGTGATACATCTCATCATTCAGCTAAAGGGAGATTTGCCATTTGCTGGAAGTTAATTCATATACTTTTTTTATTCTATTTTCTCTCACCCCCATTTTTTCCTGCTGCTTCCCCCATTCCCCATTTTGATGATGGTGGCAGTCCTGGCTGCACCCCGTCTTCCAAGTGAGAGAGCGGGTAAACAGCAACCTCCACAGTAGATACCAATTGCACTTCATTATTGGCTGGTAGAGGGTGCGCAAATGCCAGGATTTCTGCACCTGTTCCCGCTCTCCAGGAGTCGACTGTTTCACCTCCACAATGTTCCCAGCCCCCATCTGACTCTGACGTGAATTCCCAGGGCTCGGGTGCATCTCTGCTATGCCACAGGGTCTGCCCTGGACTGTACTTTTAACTTCCCATTAGAATCAACGTGTCACACCTACGGGCTGCTGCAGTTACAATTCCTATACAATAAAACTGTTATTACAGTGTCTTACATCTAGATGGCACTGTACACAGACTGCTTCTACATCCATCATGATCCATGATGAGAATATATTTTTATGTGTTTGGTGATATACAGGGCTTGGTAAAAAAGTCACCACCTACCAAAGTTTTTCCCAACCTTCTCTTACTTGCATCATTTATTGTGACTGGTCTTCTGCAATGGCATTAATAATACATATTAAGACTGCTGTTGGGCACATAGCAGACAGAATAAAAATGACATTTATTCTCTTTGGTATGTTATAGTAGTAGACCACATGCCCTAAGAGTACGAATGCAGACTCAGCAGGATCAAATATAATCAGACTGCATACTGTAGGTGCATTCATTACAAAAATGAACATCCACAGTTTCCTGGAAATACTTAACAATCACAGGGAAGCATTACCTAACCTTTGCAAATTGAACATGACAAGCACAGGTAAAGGGGAAGGCAGTTCATCTCAGCTATGCTTCAAAGCAAACATTCCAAACTAGAATCCAGAGGAGATTGGCAGAACAAAATGTCACAACACCAATACAAACTGTAATTAAGGCTTTAGAAACACACTCATTGTATAAATACTGTATGATATCATATGGCTGCTATTGTAATATGATCATCCACTTATGTGGGAGGCTTACACAACTCAATCATCGTTTTCCCATTTGTGAGTGATTCAGTCTCAGTCATTTTATTTGTCTTGTTCTCGTTTTTTTTTTTTTCCCTTGAAACTCCTGGTCCTCTTCCCTAACAACACACACACTTATTCTCTTGTGGCTGCTTTGCAGCACCATATCCTTGAAGGCAGAGGGTATTTGCAGCTAGTGACCTCCTAGTAGACTGGCACCAAGTTCCATTTGTGAGCTGCTGCAGAACAATGGATGACATAATGCGCATACTGTATGTTGAGATGACACACTGTATGCACGAAGGAAATAATGTTATCACGCCAGAATATACCGTACAGAACGTCATAGTGACATGCTTAACCAATGGCAAGCAGCTTTGACAAGGATAATATCACAAGGGTACTGTACTGCCTTAAAAATCCAATAGTGAGTTTTTGGTCTTATCTTTAAATGTAGAGATGAATAACTTTTTCACACCACAATTGCAGAAGTGCCAGCTAGGCTACAATGTAGTAAGGTTACAGTATATCACAGAATGCTACGATATACTGCAGGGATCAGTGTCAATCAATGGCAATTAAGCCCTTTTGTCAAGCAGTATTTTGTGTTACATTGTGTCTGGTTCTACTGTATACATACATGATGAAAAAGTATAGTGTGCAAGGAAAATATGTTGAAGGGGTCTAATGAGGTCATAAACCACTAGTCCAAAAGAGTAATGTATTTATGACATATTTAGAAACCTGAGATATCATTATTTAATTTACACAGGCCTTTTCTAGTGTTTTTTTAGAAAGCATTTGGTTAGTAAAAAAAAAACAAAAATAAAGCAGTTTTATTTTAAATTTGTTAGTGCTGTTAAAAACTTTCCAGGTGTCTAGGAGTTAATTTTGTACCATGTTTGGGATAATCGGAAGCAACAGTTTAATGGCTGCAGCTGACTGAGATCCAGTTAGTATCACTGAGTCATATGACTTTCCGAACATGTCCCTTTGAGACCGGAAGATACTTACTTTCTGCTTCTGCTCATTGAGCACTTCATTCTTCAGATTTTAAGCTTTTCTCTGTGTTTGAAAAATAAACTTCTGCAGGTCAGTGATGTGCTTCTTTCAAATCATATTTTATGATAAAGCACATTAGTTCCATTGAGTCTAAAGATATGTTTTACTGGTATTAAAAATTGTAATTTTGTACAGTAGGAAGTTTGCAGCTATAGTTGTTCACTTGGGTGATGGAAACACGTGGAGGAAACACCTTGAAAACCCCAGCAGCTGTAAGTTAGAAACATACTGACTGTTTGTTGCAATTTAAATACATTGAAAACTGCATTTGAACGTTACAGTTTGTTAGACTACTCTTTTTCATTAGTCTGTCATGTTCAGCTGCATGTTTTGGGTGGAGACAGTATTGAGAAAGTCTCTTAATTAAAGTCTTGAATATTACTTGTATGCTGGATTGAAATAATATTTTAAAATCTGCATTTGCATTTTTTTAGAATGTTGCATTGCATTAAAGTCTTCTGCTTTTCAGATATTTGTGTTTCTGTGTATTGTGATGGGGGAGGAGGTTAAAGTGGGGAACCCAAATTCTTGAGAAAGCCTTATATTATGAACATTGTACATGCTGCTTGTTTGCTGTATTGAAATAATATTTTGAAAGGTAAATTTAAATGTTTTATTTTTTTTTAAGTCACTTTTACGTTGTGGTTTGGGGGGAGTTTGGTTTTGAGATTTAGGTAAGAAATTTCAAAATGGTGTCAGTAAAGTAAAAGGAAATGGAAAAAAAACAATACCATTGAACTGAAGCAAAAATAAGAGTTAAACGCCTTTTATTTTAGAGGTACTTGCTCTGGAACAGTATTGGCATTAGATGTTGGGACAGAGAGAATTTTTAAGATAAGCAGGTAATTTTCCCCAATAATGTACTGCTGACTGACCATGCCTGCCAGAGTCCATCTTCTTCCATAGGGGGTCTTGATATTTAGAATTGCAGATGTCTGCGACAAATAAAACTCAATCAGTGTTTGTAAGATGGGTAGCAGATAGTTGGGGTAATCTCATGGGCACAGTTATACAACACAATTTGTCATTGACAGTATCCAACTCGTTCTATGGAGGCACCCTCTTGAGTTGTGGTATTATTAGTTTAAAACCTTTTATAAGATTAATGGACTCAAAGTCCACTGATTCAGTCTTGCTTGCATAAAGAATTAGGTAGTTTGGGGGAAATGCCTTCTGAAGGATTGAGTTGATTTCATTAAGGATATGGGCAAAGTTATAGTTGCAATACAGGTCGGCGAAAGGTGTTGTGTAATTAGTGGAATGTGGACACATGACTGTGGGATGTCCACAATCATGGTTCAGAACTGGCTTTTTTTATTAACATGTAATTTTAGGAAAGAATATAGACCATTGGACTACCAAAGTCTTTCCTTTCCTAGCTGTCGATGAGGCACAGGTCAGGAAGCACAGGAAAACCAGGAGCAATTTCAAAATTCACAAGTAGTATTCTATTATTATCAACAATAGAATAAAAAATACAAATTATTCAGTATGACTATTTACAAAGGCAGTACAAACAGAGAAAACAAACTTCTTCATCTGAGGGTATCTCTAATTCAAAGTTTCAGTCTCTCTGGCAAAAATATTACTACTCTTTTTATAACAAGTCTTTGCCAGGCAATTAACTTCTTCATCCTGAACTCGTTAAGGAGACATCCTGCTTCTCACAAAATGTTCTTGTCAGTTTCTTTGCAGGTGCAACAAATAGAACATGGTATCCCAGAACTGACCTCTTGTTGACAACTCAGCAAAACTTTGCAGACAAGCCTGAGACAGGCTCAAATTGCATCTCAGGTTAACCCCTTGAGTTGCAAATAGCTTTTTGCAATCATTTCAATAGTATAAATAATACAGTTTCAAACAAAAGGTTCCCAGTTGCACTTTCACTCACACAAAGATTCACATAAGAAAAGACAGAAACAGCAAGTGAAGGAAGAGAGATAGCAAGAGGCAGAAAATTGCGAGACCATCAGAGTGATCAGTTCTTAGGTTTAACAAGAACATTTGGTTGCACAACCAGACAGACAAGAGACAGAAAAGGAGAGACTAGAACAGGTCCTTGCATTTAACTCTTTCTGCATAACAAATGGGACATGGCTTTATTCAGCCCTGTCACACTAGCTAAATGAAAATTACCCTGCTATGCCTTTTTCTTCTAAGTACCTATTAAGTCTTAGTTTAAAGGATATCACTACTACATAACACCTCCTTCTCTTGGGAGGCAGCATAGCGCAGTGGGTTAAGGCTCTGAGCTGCAAATCTGAGGACCTGGATTTGAATCCCACAGTCGCCTAGGTGCATACTGTGTGATCCTGACTGAGCAAGTCACTTAACTCCCTTGTGCTCCAACATCACATCTGGAAACAAGCTTCAGCTTAGTATGCTACTCCTGGTTAAACAATGTTCCTGTTCCCTTTCCCTTGGGATCTGCTCCACATATCCACCATTCTTTCTGTGAAATAATTCTGCCAGATATTTCCTTTAATTTTCCTCCTTCCAGTGACTTCATAAGTCCCCTTGAGCTATCATCGCTGCCTGGTCATTCAAAACAGTTGTATTTCATATGATGTTAATATTGCAAGGTAATATAATGCAAGAAGCCTAGGAAATAAAATTCCTGAACTTGAGGAAATCACTGCAGAGGCAGACCTGTAACTGGTGGCCATAAAGAAGTCATGGTGCACCAACAACCATAGCTGGGAAAGGGATATGCCAGGCTACACCATGTTCCAGAAGGACAGAACAGGGAGGAAAGGGGGGTTGTTTTATATATGAGGGAAGGAGTAAAGGTCATAGAGATAAAGGGACACCATGGGGATAAGGAAGGACTTGAGGTACTTTAGGACAGCTTGAGACAGGGGCTGGGGCCTTCATCTGCATGGGGATGGTGTACAGAACACAACACAGGGGGAGGAGTTAGACAAGGTTTTAGGGAAGGCCACTGGCAGAATGGCAAGCAATGAGGAGGTAATGATTATGGGAGAATTTATTCTGCTGGATGTAGACTGCAGCATTCTGGCCACAGCTGTTTTATTCTGCTGGATGTAGACTGCAGCATTCTGGCCACAGCTGCAACAAGAAGTAGGGTCATCAACTCCTTACATGGGGCATTTCTCAAGCAGCTGGTTACAGAACCCCCTAGAGATGGGGCAGTGCTGGACTCGGTATTTATGAACAGGGATATCATTTCAGATGTCACAGTGGGTAGTCCCCTGGGTACAAGAGATCACCATATTGTGAGGGCTGGCATACGGATTGGACAGGAGAAAAATCACACTAAGACAAGGATCCTGGACTTCAGAAGGGCTGATTTTAAAGAAATGGGAGACTGCCTCAGTAAATACCTCAAAGGGGGATGGACGGGGGAGTGAAGACCTAATGGAAAAGGATAAAGGGGGGAACAGCTAAGGTAACAGCATGCTGTTTGAAAGAAGTAAGCAAAGGTATGAGGAGGAAGAGGCCACTGTGCTTCTCAAAAGAGGTGGCTAAGGTGGTATGAGAGAAAATAAAAGCTTTTAGGAAGTACAAGGAGACCAAGATGGAGGGGAAAAGGGAGACAGGAAGGAGGGTGGAGGTAGCTAAGGCATAAAAGGAGGAAAGGATAGCAAGGAGGTCAAGAAAGGAGATAAGATTTTTTTCAGGTACGTGAGTGAAAAGAGGCAAGCAAGGAGTAAGATAGTGAGATTCAGTAGGGCAAGGGGTACTGTGCAGAAGAAGAGCGGAACAAGCTAACATTTTAAATGAACACTTGTGCTCGGTTTTCACAGTGGGGTGGGGGATGGACTAACATGTATCAGCAGACACCGTAGGAGGGGTGTGTGGAAACAAGTCAATTTTCAGAGGAGAGAGTCTGAATGGAATTAGAAGCCGTAAGAAAAATAAGGCAATGGGACAAGATGTATTCACCCAAGGGTTCTAAAAGAACTGAGCATGATGCTAGCCACCCCTCTGCCACACTATTCAACATCTCATTGTTTATTTTTAAAACTTTGATTTTACATTGGTGCTCCACCCCAGTAACTGATCAGAGGTAGTTAGCCCCTTGTGCCAACCGGGCCTCACCCCCCACCCCGAGGTCAGGAACAGAAAGATGAGGCAGGTCTGTACAAGGGATGGCAGTGAACTGTAAATTACTGTCATTCTCACTGACTTAAATGGTGCAGCAGCTCTGATCCATCGTCTGTCTGTGAGTATCCACCACCCTCATGAAAACCAGATGAGTTGATGTACTGTAGTTGCTCTCCTGACTCTCACAAGAAGTTGAAATGACTTGAGGTCGGCCCACTGATGCAGGGGCAGAGTGCCAATCTGCAGTGCTGATGACCCGGGTTCAGGAATGGATCCGGGACATTGAAGGACCGGGTGGGGGAGAAGGATCAAGCATCCCGCGACTGCCCTCCTTCTCCGGGGGGGGGAGGGGGTAGAGTGTCCGGTGCTCTACCGACACCCAGCGGAGGCAGGGTGTACCACAACGCTGGCACCAGTATGTTGGGGGACGAGGCAGATGCTGGCCATCATTGCACATCCCCTCCCCGTATAGTGGGGAAAATAAATCACAGCCACTGCCTCCATGATGCCCGCCTTCCACTCTACTCGCTCCCAGGTCAGCTCCCAGACGTAATACGGCATTCATGGCACTATGAGGGCCAGTGCCATGACCCTGCCCCTGGGGGACAAGATAGGGGTGTGTGTGTGTGTGTGTGTGTGTGTATGTGTGCACGTGCATGACCCCTCGGTGATGTGCTCCATTTGATATGAAGAGTGGCTCTGGATCAGGCACAGTGAAGGAGTAAGCTCTGAGCATGTGTTGTCCCCCCAACCCCCACCTTATGATTGGAGTAATGCCTCTCTGCCCATTCTTGCAGTTGAATGTGGGCTGTTTGAATATGCTGTGTCTTCCATTTCTTGTTGTCAGGTACCATGCCAGTAAAAGACTGCGGCTTGGGATTTTGAGCTGCCTAGTGCATGTGTGTCAACTTGAAATGTGGTATAGTTACCTGGTAGGACTGAACTGCTACGTAATAATTGGATGAGTTTCTGAGCTGGCTGATGCTGTAGTGCTCGGTGGTGCGTAAGAAGGGAATCAAGTGTGAACACTGTCTTCCTTATGGAGGCCACAGACATTATTTTAGATGTTTAGAGGTGTAGAGTGTTTTAGAAAGTGGTGGAGAATTGTGTAATACTATAGTAAGTGTGGAATTATACTTAGGGTCAGATATTCAGAACTTAGCCCCGGGGCAAAATTAGCACTGCGCAGCATGCTGAATTAGTCCAGAATCATTTGCATGCTATATTCAAAGGAATAGCCCAGGGGCTAAAGCAGCTGAATATAGCATGCAAATGAACTCAAGCAGACAGGGCTGGGAGTCAGTGCAATAATAGCCCAGCAAATAAGACAGCTCTGAGTATAGCATCCAGCAAGTACAAACCACAACAGCAGCCCAGTGCACAGAGATGTGGAGGAGGGTAAAGGTGAACTATGTGGCCAATGTGTGTGCTAGCAAAGAAGTGGATTCACTATAAAGTTGCAAACAACAGTGCAGGCCAAATACTGCAGAACTGGGCTATGGTTCAGACAGGTTTGCACTGCGCAAACACATTTGCGCAGTGCTTGCGCAGTGCTAACAGGTTTTCCAAGCGCTAAGACATTTGCCTGGGGTAAAAATTTGCTATATTCAAAAGTGACATGCAAATGAGCCTACTTAGGCAGTCTGTGGGCAAACATCCATATTAGCATCTTATTATGGCCTGATTTGCATGTAGATTGCACATTGCTATTGTAGGGTCCCACAGCTCCATCTGTATGTCAGTCTGGAAGAACAGGGACAGACTGGGTCTGCTCACAGCTCCACCTGTATGTCAGTCTGGAAGATCAGGGACAGACTGGGTCTGCTCACAGTTCCACCTGTATGTCAGTCTGGAGGCACAGACAGTCAAGGGGATTATCATAGCCCCCCCTCCCAACAGGACATGACTGAAAGCAGTGAGGACCCAATAACTAGCATAATATCTAAACTATAAAACCACCATGATTACAAAGGGGGACAGAAAAGAAGGTACATCGCTAATGCAGCACAGGGCAAAGACCAATAAACAAGGAACATCAAGGGGGTACACAGAGTGGAAGGGCATGTGCACAAATGCCCACAGTCTGGGAAACCAAATCCCAGACCTAACGGCACTGGTGGCAGACACAAACCTGGACATTGTGGCTATTACAGAGACATGGTACACAGGGAACCATGAGTGGGATGCAGCCCAGGGTTTTATTTAACTCTAAAAATTGATTAGCATTTTGCTCATAAAAGTTCTAAAACATTGTGAAATGCATTGAACTTGCCTCACTGTGTTTAATAAACATAACACTTCTAGAAAACCTATATAAATACTTTGTGTATAGTTAGTATTGTCCCAAGAAAAAAACTGCTAATCAATTACTTAAAACCCTGCAGCCATTCCAGGGTATACACTTTTTAGAAAGGATAGGGAGGGAAGAGGGAAGGGGGGGTTGCTGTGTATGTGAAGGACAGGATTAAAGCTACGGTGGCTCAGGGATCCAGGGAAGAAGCAGAGGCACTGTGGGTCACCCTGGAGTCAGGGAACAAAACAACCATCCATGCTGGAGTAGTTTACAGGCCTCCCACACAGGGGGAGGATACAGATCTTGTATTAGTGGAGGCCATCCATACTATGGCAGCCAAAGGGGAATACTACTAATGGGTGACTTCAACATGCCGGATGCAGATTGGAATACCCAGACTGCAAGTACATCAAGGAGCAGGGACCTCATCTCTGCCATGTATGGGGCAAGCCTAAGGCAGCTTGTGGTGGAGCCCACCAAGGAGGGGGCTGTACTGGACTCAGTGCTGACAAACAGGGACAGAATCATGGATGTTGAGGTAGGCAGTCCCCTTGGTACTAGTGACCACAGAACTGTGTGGTTTAGAGTCAACATGTTGGCAGAAGAAAGTCATACAAAGATTAATGTCTTAGATTTGCAGAAGGCCAACTTCGTGGAAATGGGGGAACAGCTCAAAATGGCCCTGGCAGGAGAAGATACGGGGTGGAGGGGTAGAAGAACAGTGGCTTAGACTCAAGAGACCCATAGCAGGAGTGACAAGCCAATGTGTCAGACTGCTTAGCAAAAGCAAAAGAAAGAAGCGGCCACTGTGGTTCTCTAAGTCAGTAGCAGAGAAACTGTGAGAAAAAAGTAAGGCATTCAGGAAATACAAAGAGACACAGAAAAAAGAAGTCAAACTGAAATATCTGGAGAAGCAGAGAGAAGCTTGGAAAGCAGTCAGAGGGGCTAAGGCAAGAACGGAGGAAGGAACAGTACAGACTATTAAGAAAGGAGACAAGACCTTCTTCCATTGTATTAGTGAGAGGAAGAAGACCAAAAATGGTATTGTTAGGTTAAAGAAGGAGAGGGTGGGTACGTGGAGGATGACCCTGAAAAAGCTGAGATACTGAACAAGTATTTTTGCTCAGTATTTCCAAGGAAGAGGCAAGGAAGGGGCCAAGACTCACGAGGAAAGGTTTACAGGGGAGAGAGGTGGATACCAGCCCATTTACAGTGGATAGAATCTTGGAGGAACTAGGGAAAATAAAGACAGACAAGGCAATGGGACCAGATGGAATTCACCCTAGAGTTTTGAAGGAACTCAGGGAAGTCCTAGCAGGTCCACTGATAACCCTCCTCAGCCAATCACTAGAGATGGGGGAGGTACCTGGGGACTGGAGCAGAGCAGAGGTGGTCCCTCTGCACAAGAGTGGAAGTAGATAGGAAGCATGCAATTACAGAACTCTAAGCCTGACCTCAGTGGTGAGGAAGCTGATGGAGTCCATGCTTAAGGAGAGGGTAGTGAAGTTCCTGGAGTCAAGCAGTGCAAAAGACCCAAGGCAGCATGGATTCACTGAGGGAAGGTCCTGTCAGACTAATCTTATTGATTTCTTTGACTGGGTGACCAGGTTGGTGGATCAGGGAGGGGGCGGTGGATGTGGCCTACCAGGATTTCAGAAAGGCCTTCGACACTGTTCCACATAGAAGATTTCTTGACAAATTGGGGAATCTGGGTGTGGGCTCAAAAGTGGTAAAATGGGTTGGAAACTGGCTAAAAGGCAGAATCCAGAGGGTGGTAGTAAATGGCATAAAATCAGAAGAGGTGGAGGTGACCAGTGGGGTGCCACAGGGATCGGGTGCTGGGTCCAGTCTTATTCAATGTCTTCATAAGTGACACTGTAGGGAGACTGAAGGGGAAAGTATGCCTGTTCGCAGATGACACCAAGATCTGCAACAGAGTCAACACACAGGAGGGGCTAGATAAAATGAGAAATGACCTTAGACTACTTGAGGAATGGTCAAGGGTTTGGCAGTTGGGTTTCAAAGCTAAGAAGTGCAAGATAATGTACCTGGGACACAGAAACCCAAGAGAGGAATATAGGATGGGGGTGCAGGTCCTAGCCACCACAAGTTGGGAGAGAGACCCGGGGGTTATCATATCCGATGACCTGAAATTGTCCAAGCAATGCAAAAAAGCAGTGGGGAAGCAAACAGAATGCTGACATGCATAGGAAGGGGCTTAACCAGTAGGAGTGAAGTGGTGATGCCACTGTATAGATCACTGGTGAGGCCTCATCTGGAATACTGTGTTCAATTCTGGAGACCGCATCTCAGGAAGAACATAGACAGAATGGAAGCAGTCCAGAGAAGAGCAGCACAAATGATACATGCACTGCACCGCAAGCCTTATGAGGAAAGACTCAAGGAACTTAACCTCTATTCACTGGAAGAGTGAAGGGACAGAGGGGATATGATAGAGGCTTTCAAATACCTTACAGGAATAAACAGGGTACAGGAGGGGATCATATTTCAGAGAAGAAAGTGCACAAGGACAAGGGGACATAACATGAGGCTGGAGGGAGGGAGGCTTAGGGGAAATGCTAGGAAGTATTTTTTCACAGAGAGGGTGGTGGATCTGTGGAACAGCCTACCAGCGGTGGTGGTGGAAGCAAAACAATATGGGGATTCTAAAGTGCATGGGGTAAGCATAAAGGCACCCTGCTGTACAGCAGAGTGGGGGAAAGGCAGTCCAGATAACAGTAGGGATTGCCAAACCAAGTAGGGAAATAAACAGACTAGGTAGGCTATATGGTCCTTATCTGCCGACAGATTCTATGTTTCTATGTTACTACAAGGGCAGGATGGGTCTGCTCACAGCTCCACCTGCACGTCAGTCTGGAAGAGCATGGTGGTAGCTGCAGGCTACATTTGTACACAGCTGCAGAGACTATTGTGCCCCAGGGAACTATATGGCACAGGCACAGGTGGTGGTGCTGTATGCAATAGTCAAACTGTAGTCCCTGCTACAGTGCATAGCAGATGCTACATTAACAAGGTGGCCGGTAATGTGAGGGACACAGCAATGCCTATGGTGTTTCAGGCATTGATGACTGCAGCGCTCCACACAATGACAGGCTCAGCTGGCAGGTGTGTTCTAACAGTGGACACTACTGTCATGCTATTGTGTGACCCACAGATGTTGCGCCACTGGCATGGGATACTCACAGTAACATACACATGGCTGGCTGTGTGTGTTGTGGTGTCTGCACAGATGTGCAGTATGTGGCCTGGGGGGCACATACCATCAGACAGGCACACTGTTGTCTGGGTATTTCCTACTCTGTACCATGCGCACTGCATGGATGGTAGAACCTAAATAGTTTGGATGAACTCCACTGCAGCAAAGTGTTCTTAGAAAACTTTCTTTTATTTTCAAGTGGCACAAGTATTGAGGGCAACAGTTTCGTGGCCTCACCACTTCATTAGGCCCTGCTGTGCTTCTATATTATAAACAAAACATTGTTAAGTATTTGAGTTTTTCTTAAAAAGAAATTTTCATTTCATTTTTTAATTACAAAATATTGCTCAAAATACCCTCACATTACACTGAAATACACATTTAACTGTGCCTTAGTGCACTAAAAAAATGCATCATCAAAGAATTATATCATTCCCATTTGTCTATGTCTGTATATATAATGGTGTCTGTACTTAATTTTTGCATTCAGACATTTAGTCCCCTTAAATTGTTACCGTTATCTTTTCCTCATAAAAAAGTAACAATGTATTTCCTCATGTTCTAATTCTTTATTCATTCGGTGCTTCTCATATTTATGTAAATATATTCACCTTTTTTTTCTTAATATATATTAACAAAATGCTCAATAATGCTGGAGTGGTCCCCCTGCATGGCTAAATAGTATTCTGAAAAACAAAACAACAGAACAAAGTTTTACTTGACTTTCCCTCTACACTCTCTTTGCTTCTTTCAGCAAGTCTTACATTCACCATATTCTCTTATATCCTTTTCTTTACGTGCAAATTCCTGAACAGACTGTCCATCTGTAATCAAAATAAAATCTCTCTTCAAAAGCCAGCATGTCTCTTTAAATCTTTAGCTGTTTCAGTACGCTTTCGCGGAAAAAGCAAACCACATTTGTAGATACCTTATTTCTGCTCCAGTCCACTGTTAGTTTCAGCATTTTCTCTCTCATTCTTTTTTCTATGAACATACCAAACAAACACTGTATAGGTGAGCTGACTCTGTGTGAGGCTAGATAACTAACATGTAATGTGTTAAATCACACAAACAAGGCAAGGCAAATTTATAAAGCAAGATTATCTCTGTTCATAGAAAAAAGAAAGATATAGAAAATGCTGCCTTTTGATGAGATATTTTATTTTGATTACAGATGGACAATTAGTCTGCTCAGGAATTTGCATGTAAAGAAAAGGATATAAGAGAATAAGGCGATTATAAGACTTATTGAAAGAAGCAAAGAGGGTGTACATAGAAAGAATTGTAAAGAAAGAAAGTCAAATAAAACTTTGTTCTGTTTTTTCATTTTTCAGAATACTGCTTAGCCACACAGGGGGTACCACTCCAGCATTATTGAGCATTTTGTTAATATATATTAAGAAAAAGAAGGTGAATATATTTGTATGAATATGAGAAGCACTAAATGAATAAAGAATTATAACATGAGGAAATGCATTGTTACTTTCTTATCAGGAAAAGATAACGGTAACAATTTAAGAGGACTAAATGTCTGAATGCAAAAATTAAGTACAGATACCATTATATATAGAGAGAGACATAGACAAATGGGAATGTTGGAATTCTTTGATAACACATTTTTTAGTGCACTAAGGCAAAATTAAAGGTGTATTGCAGTGTAATGTGAAGGTATTCTGGGCAACACTTTGTCACTAAAAACTGAAATTAATTTTTTTTTTAAGAAAAACTCAAGTACTAAACAAAGTTTTGTTTATAATCTAGAAACACAGCAGGGCCTGATGAAGTGGCAAGGCCATGAAACTGTTGCCCTCAAGACTTGTGCCTCTTGAAAATGAAAGAAAGTTTTCTAAGAACATTCTGTTGCAGTGGAGTTCATTTAAAATATTTATGTTCTAGTTTATGTTTGGTACAACTGGATGTCCCAACCCACATATACTATACATTCAAGTAGGCAGCCTGGACCCAACCCCAGTTTCCACACTGCATGGATGGTCCCAGCCTTGTGGCAGCACCCAGTAAGTGGTGCAGCCTGGCCACCAGTACACCCTACCCTCAATACCCTCCACACCCCTAGTGCTGCATGTGTGTGCTGGATGGTGTTGGTGTACTCCAATGGGGGCCTGAAGGTGTATGCTGTATGGACACACCACCACGGTATCCACTGGGCACTGGGTCACCCAGTAATGCCTGGCATGATTTGGACTGGTGCCAGATGATGGCGACATAGGAGGTGCCATCTGTGTGCAGCATGTCTCTTCAATCTCTGGTTTCTTTCTATGTTTATTTGTCACCTTGTTGTCAGGGTAAGCACACTGGGCCTAGGCCCATTGTCAGTAACCACCCAGAGCCACTACATGTGTGGCTGAGATGATACAGGGTACACTAAATACATACCGTTAACAACACACAATTCACAATGTGCAACATAGTGTCACTTTGCAAACCATTTCTATTGCAGGTGCTGTTTCAGTTCAGATATATCAATGACAGAATGGTTAGCTTCCAAGCAATAGTACTGCAGTGTATTCCACAGTTTGGGTGCCAGTGCATATGGCGTGGCATAGGGTGGCCGTCCGCCCACACTGTCTCCTCATTTGCTGGATACAGCCTTGTTCCCTGTTGCTCCATGACCCCATTCTTGGTTTGCCCAAGGTTAAGATTACCTTTTCATAGGCGGTAACTTGCCCCATGCAACATGTTGCACTAAGACACATTGCATGGCACTAACCTTTTAAATACATCGTTGTACCTGTATGCATGTCCCCACCCCTCAGTTTGCACCATACATACATTATCTTTTAGTGCCGGCGCTAGCACATTACGCTGGCACTATTTGGCCCTTTGACTATAGTAATCCTTTACAAATGTGGTGCAATTGTGTCGTAACTGGTTTGCGCCCATTGCAGAGTTTTGAATATCAAGCCCCTGGTGTGCTAAAATATTGAACACGGTTTAAAAAAAATGCTTTTTAAATATGGTAGTAATACTAGCTTAATTTTCAATATGGCAGCCACTAATTTTTTTTTACTTTCTGTTTTGAGGCTTAGTGATACTGTTCAGTAATTAGTTGTTTTTGAGGGGGGGAGTAGGTTCAGCAATTGACCATGTGTTCATAGATAATTTAATATACAGTCCATTGACATGTCTAGGATAATTACATTTCTAAATTTATTTCTTGCCATTTAAAATCAAAATGTTTTATTTTGCAGAATATGAGAATCCCCCTTTGTCTGAAATTAATGGTGTTAACTGAACAAAGAACTTCAGAATTTTAGAACTATATGTATGAGCACCCTCTTATGGTTATAAGAGTACCTGTAATGTTTAGAAATTAACAGTGTTATTTGTCTAAGAGTAATGTAATGATTTGTAATGCATTAAAGAGATGGGATTGGAATCACAATCTCTTAACTCATAACTCATTCTTTGTCTGAGCATTAGATCACTGTCATTGGGAGCTGGGATTTGAATCCACAGCTCCTGACACGTAATCATTTTCTAGCAACTAGATCATGCTGTCTCAAGAAGAGAGATAGAGAGAGAGAGAGAGAGAGAGAGAGAGAGAGAGACTGAGGTTGAAACTAGGACCTTCTGGTTCCTCGCAGTCATTTGCTTCTAGCATCAGATCACATTGCCTTGGGAAGCTGGGATTTGAGCCTGGATCTCATGAATCATAGTCCTTTGCTCTAACCAGTAAGTAACTCTGCCATGGGACACTGGGATTTGAGCAGTATCGCCTGTCTTCTCATAGTCCTAGGTTCTAACCATTAGGTTGCCCCTTCCAATGAGCTGAGATCTGAACCAGGGTCTATTGATTCACAGTTCTTTGTTCTAACTATTAAATCACTCAGCCATGGGGAACTGGGATTTGAGCCAGGATCTGCTGACTCATAGTCCTTTCTTCTTACCATCTGATCACACAACCATGGGGAACTGGGATTTGAGCCAGATCTTCTAGCTAGGCATAGTCATTTATTTCAGTAACAATTGGGTCACAGTAATTAAAACACCCGAAGCTGCAAAGATTTTATGTAATCTCAAAATGTTTCGCCAGACAATCGAATCAATGTTAATTTCACCACTATGCTTCATCCTGAATTTTGTCAATTTTTGCAAGATCATCTTGGTCAAATTTGAAAGATATTTCAACAGGACAACTCCGTAAGCTCAATACCTTGCTTAAAATGGGATTCTACCTAATGGATGGTTACAAACACAATACATTGCAAGACTATGGCAGTTCACACTGTGCATTATAACATACATACACAGACTATGAAGTTCTATATTTTTTATAACAAATTACCAGTTTCCCTGAGCACAGTGGTAGGATTCAAATCTTTATGTTTGCACTTGTGCAAAGCAAACATATTGTTATGGTAGTGGATTTGAAAGGTGTGTCACTGTTGGTCCACTACAGGGCAGTCTTCAGAGGGCTCAGCAGTGTCAGACCAATCATCAGCTAGGCTAATCATGACACTGTTCTGGGCTTGCCGGGTGGAAACTTTGTGAAGTACAAAGAAAAGAGCCACCCCAATCACAGTGTGGATCTTTGCTTCAACCTACATGATGCCACCCAGCAAACAGCTGATCATGTCATGATCAATCTTGCCTTATCGTCTCCCCCCAACACAACCTCCCACTACCAAATATCCCTCCCACCTCCCTGTCACTTCCTGTGCCTTGGTTCATGAAAACAACTCCCTCCCACTGCAAGTATCCCTCCCACCTCATTATCAGTTCCCATGCCCTGCTCTATGAATGCAACATTCCAGCCATTGCCAAGTATCCCTTCCACCTTCCTGTTGCTGCCTGTGTCCAGTCCCTGAAATCATCTCCCTCCCATGGCTGAGTATCCATCTTGCTCCCTGTTGCTTCCCATTTCTTGGTACATGAAAGCAATTCCCTCCCACTGCCACATAGCCCTCCCACTGCCCCTAACCTCCCTTGCTCTTTAAACGTTAAACCAATACTGGGGTACTCAACACCTAGTGTCAGTACTTGAAATAAAGAAAACAACCCCTTGTAGTCTTTTTCATTTTTTATACCCTGTTAAAAAGAAAATAATCCACTGATGTCTGTTCCTGCCACCGCTCCTCAGCTGCCATTACCCCACCAGCTGACTCTCCCCCCACACTCACCACCCACTACCTCACACTCCCCTACCTCTTACTTACCTACCAGGGGTCCAATGCCATAATCCTCTCTGTACCCGAGACACAACTTCACCCTTCAATGCCAAAGTGTGAACTGAGGAAGTCAGGTAAGCACATCAGTGTATTTCAATGCATATTAAACATTAATTCATAACATTCCCTTTTTTTTTTGTTTAATATGTTTTCTTCCAAATTTTCAACATGGCCTTTTTGGGACCCCTCCTCATGAACAAGGTAGATGACATTTTTCAAATCCAGCCAGAAAGGTGATTTTGCGTCACTCCACAAAATCACCTTTTGGATGGGATTTACAAATATTCGCCTACTTGATTCATGATGTGAGGTCACTAGAAGACTATGTTGAAAATGTGGGTGCCTAATATAAAAAAAACAACAAAGTTATGAAGGTACATTGACATTTTTAATGTTCACTCATAACTTTGGTAATTTTCAATATCTGACCCCAAATTTTCAACATAGCCATTTTTCACACCACCTCATGAACACGACAGGTATAATTTTTCAAACCCTGGCCAAAATGTAAGTAAGTAAGTTTTTATTTTATCATGGCGCCCAATCTCGGGTGCTCTAGGTGCCATTACAGTTCAAGCAAGGCATGGCAATATGACACCAAACATTAAATATTAACATACAGAGTCTGTATAAAATCAGAATTAAAATTAAGATTTTCAACTTAAGTTAAAAACTGTATTGGAAAACTTGTTTAAACAGATAGGTCTTTAGGCCCCCCCTTAAAAGCCTGCAAACTTGTGCAAAATGACGTTTCAGCTAGTATTTTTCAAATGGCACCTATCATGTTCAGAAGGAGGGGACATAAAAAGACTATGTTGAACACACCAGGGAGCATCTGCAATCGAGCGGTACTTTGCTCAGTCTGCCTCCCTGGTAAAACTCGTAAATAAATAAATAAATAAAATTTGGGGTCAAATTATGAAATAACAACTAAGTTATGAAGAAATGCTGAATTGTTCCGTTTACTCATAACTTTAGTTTTTGCAGATTTTGGCCCCTATGTTCAACATATCCCTTGTGTTACCCAACCTCATGAACATGACAGGTATCATTTTTCATGTCCCCTCTTTCATTGTGGTGCAGGTCAGGAAGCATATGAAAACCAGGAGCAATTATAAAGTTCACAAGCAGCATTTTAATATCATTAATAACAATAAAAAAATACTAACATTGTACAGGATGGTTGTTATGCAGGCAGTTTAAATAAAACAAAGTCCTTCATCTGAGGGTATCTCTAATTTTAAATTTCAGTATGTCTTTCTCTACAAAACATTGCTCTCCCCTTTATGTAGAATGTCTTTTCCTGGCAATTAACTTTTACATCCTGAGCTCATTAAGATATATGTCCTGTCTCTACACAATGTCCAAAAACTTTGTCAGTTTATTTCCTTGCAGGTGCAACAAAATAGAACATTGTGTCCCAGACCTGATTTCCTGTTGACGACGCTGCAAATGAGCTTGTGGAGGTCAAACTACATCTCAAGGTTAACCCCCTGTGTTCCAAATAGCTCTTTGCAATCATTTCAACAATATAACTATATGTTTTCAAACCAGAGAACCCAGTTTCACATAAATATCCATATATTTTTTTATAACCATGGATAAGCAAGAGGGATGAAAAATAGAAACAGCAAGTGAAGGCAGGGAGATAGTGGGAGGGGGAGAACTGTGAGACTGTCAGAGTAATCGGTTCCTAGGTCTCACAAGAAAATGTGACTGCAGAATCAGACCTGTCTGTCTTTTCCTGTGAGACAGAAAAGGAAAGGACAGAACAGATCCTGCTTTTAACTCTTTCTGTGTAACAAATGAGACAGGGTCTTATTCAACCCTGTCACACCCTCTAAAACATGTTATTACGGTTTCACTACAGAATCACCTTTTGGATTGGATTTAAAAAAATGACACCTGTCATTATCATAACTTCAGGCCATAAAAAGATTATGTTGGAAATTTGAGGTCAAAATATGGGAGGCTACTGAAAATTAAATATTGCCTCTTAGCTGGCCTTTCCTGGCTAAATACAATCCATGAATGTATAAAGGCAGGATACTGCTGAAAATTAGATATTGCATCTCATCTGGTCTATCTAGGGTAAATATATAGCAAAAATGTGCACATGCAGGACTCGGTGCAACAGCAATGCACGCGGTGAGCAATCGGCATTGACAAATGCCTGTTATTAAAAATTGCCGTGGTTGGCGAACCCCTGAACATAATCAGACCAGAGAGCATTACACAGAACACCCCCTCTATACATTAAGACTGATAGAACTGGTTGTCTGCTCAGCTAGTAGAATATTTAAAGTGTTTAGTAACCTTTATTTACAGTGGTGATGGCAGCTGGTTTATTCTTGCATCACTCTTGTATCTGGGGCAGGAAGATCATATGGTCACAGGATCAAGCCCCAGAATGGCCCTTGGGCTAATATACAACACTTATGTTGCAATGGCAAGGAGCCACATCAAAGTTCCCTTGCTCAATGGATAGTGCAGTCACACTACAGACTCCACTGCAGTCATGCAAATGAAGGAATCCTCTTGCGAACAGGGCAAAGTGGTATATTGAGAGGATTTTGGAACTAATAAAAGTCTTTTGATGCAATGCCACTTAAAGCTTTCAAAACCCTTCTCGTAATGGGCACTGTGGTGTGTGAGCCCTCCTCCCTAGCAGCACTGATGCCTGTCAAAGAAATTAACAATGTTCCCCCTCCCTCACCTGATGTAGTTAAGCAATAATGTTAAACAAGGTGTGTGATATCACTGGATAGTGTCCTGTCTCATGTGTGTTGTGAGGCATGAGGCTGTAGACCGAGTGACTTCAACCACCTGAGAAGGCATGCTATCCCATGATATTGTAACCTTGGAGTGTATTACTGTGATATTGAAATGGATCCAGGTTGATTTTGTGACTGATGGCATCCTCTACTTTCAGACTGGGTTTATGTACTGAGATATAGTTCTGACTGAAAGTAGTTTTAATCAATGAGATTTGCAGATTTTGACCGTCCACTTCATAATATGAAATATATCCCTGCTAGTCCAGTGTACCACTGCTCCTTGCTCGCTCCCTAATGTGTTATTAAATTTATCTCTGGCCATCTGGTGGTACCCCACCCACCCACCCACCCTTACCCGTCCCTAGATGTATTACAAACTATATCCTTAGCTGTTCAGTGTACAACCTTCCTAGCCCAATCCTCACTGTATTATGAAATATATCCTTGGCAGTCCAGTGGTACTTCCTCACCCACTTACTGACGCATTATGAAATATATCCTTGGCAGTCCAGTGGTACCCTCCTCACCCACTCACTGATGTATTATAGAATATATCCCAGGCAGCCTAGAGGCACCCCCCTCACCCACTCACTGATGTATTATGAAATATATCCTTGGCAGTCCAGTGTGACCCCCTCAACCACTCACTGATGTATTATGAAATATATCCTTAGCAGTCCAGTGGTACCCCTTATCCACTCACTGATGTATTATGAAATATATCCTTAGCAGTCCAGTGGTATCCCTCTCACTCACTTGCTGATGTATTATGGACTATATCCTTGGCAGTCCAGTGGTACCCCCCTCACCCACTCACTGATGTATTATGGAATATATCCTTAGCAGTCCAGTGGTACCCCCTTACCCACTCACTGATGTATTATGGAATATATCCCAGGCAGTCCAGTGGTACCCCCCTTCACCCACTCGCTGATGCATTATGGAATATATCCTTGGTAGTCCAGTGGTAGCCCCTTCACCCACTCATTGCTGTATTATGGAATATATCCTTGGCAGTCCAGTGGGACCCCCTCACCCACTCGTTGATGTATTATGAAATATATCCCAAGCAGTCTAGTGGTATCCTCCTATATCACTTGATCCCTGATGTATTATTAAATATAGCTCTGGTGGAGGCTGGCCTGTGGGCAGTGCGGAATAGCTACCACTCGCAATACTGTCGACCTAGGTTCAGGAGTGAGCTCAAGTCATCAGAGGGCTGGTGGAGGGGGTGGGTGTCGAGCGTCCATTCAGATGCTCTCCTCCTCAGAGAGGGTGGATGAATGCTGTGGGTGTCTTACTGCCACCTGGGTGACCATGGGTGGCAGTGCATCTGGCACCATTGGGTCATGGTGGGAGGATGCCAGAGACTCTCTGGTGTATGCGCACATCTCCGCATGTGTGTGTATGTCATCCTGGGGAGAAAATGGGAAAATGTCTGACCATGGCATGAGGATGTCCACTCAATGCCGTAAGCCCTGCACCGATGACCGTGGCACTCAGTCCCAATGTACTGACTGAGTCTCTGCTGGGGGAAAGAGGGGAGCCCCAGGTGGCCCTGCTCTGGGGAGCAAGCCATGGTGCTTAGGGACCATGAGGTAAGTCCCAGTAAATGGATGGTGGGATTGGCTGCAGGGGTTAGACCAATGGGGGCTGGTCATCCTTACAAGCCCTAATAAAAAAATAAATAAATAAAAACATACTAATTCAAAAACGATGTATCTGGCAGTCCAGTGGTACCTCCATCTCTCACCCAGTCTTCAAAGTATTATGAAATATGTCCTTTGTAGTCGGGTGGTGCCGCTCCCTCACCTGATCCTCACTCTATTATGAAATATATCAGTTGTAGTCCAGTGGTACCCCACCACCCAACCCCCACTGTATTATAAAATGTATATCTCCAGCAGTCCAATAGTACAGCCACTCTCTCACCCAGTCCCTGATGTTTTGTAAAGTATATCCCTGGTAGTCAAATGGTACCCCCCACCCACACACACACACCTGATTCTTGATGTATTATAAAATATATCCCTGAAGCCCAGTGGTACCCTCCTTCACCTAATCCCTGATGTATTATGAACAATATCACTGGGATTCCAGTGGTCCCTCCCCAGTAACCTCTGATAAACCCCCATACCAACCACCCCAACTCACCCCCATGGTGGCCAGCACTACCCATCATTCTTCTCCCTGTCCAGCTGCCATCTGCCCAGTACGAGTCCTGTAATGGCATACAAATCTGAAGATCAGCAGAGGGAGCAAGAAGGGTGCCTTGAGTACTTCAGCATCAAAAAGACATTAAGAGAGATGTCCCCTATTACGTCCAAGGTGTGATTTATTAGAGAAAAGATGACAACAGTATGAATCCAAAGAGAAGCCTGACTCTACCCGGATCTGTTACAGCCTTCAGCAGTAGCTCTGCTAATACAGCTACATTATCTGTTACTCAGTCTTGTAGTCTGTGTGGTCCCACAACACTCAGGATCTATGTGGTGATACTCTGTAAGTTGCAGATGGAGGAGTCATTCCAGTGACACACTTACTGCCAGGGAAAGAGGATGCTCAAGTTGGAAAGACATTCATGATGTAACTTTATTTTAAGAGATTACATTCCACCATGTAATGCCAGGCTGGCATTTTTAAATACTCATTTATCACTAAAAATATTTTAGAAGTATTATTAACACACTCCAGAGAGTTTTTGTGAGTTAACCAAGCACAATCCTCATTCTGCCCTGTGTTATTCATAACTGCTGACTGATATCAACCTGTTTGTGAATGCTTTCAAATGCTGTAATAATCAGGTGTGACGGCATACCCAGGTATTACAGCAATTGTTGCCTGCCACTGTCCTCCTTTAGTTTTTTGGAAAAACTGAAGTGCCAAACCTCAATAGTGAGCCATCTGAGAAGCACTACCCTAAGATAACTCCATTTATCATCCTTTTCTTCATTCTGGCCGAAACTTGTGTACATCCTGACAAAACAAAACTGGAGAGAATACGGCTGGCAGGAACCCCATAGAACTGGCCAAAATGGGCAGTGCTTCACAAGCAGCATAGATGGCTAGTGCCATTCCTGCCTGCATTTTTATTTAAGTTCATAGAATATAATATCAACATTAGTCATTATAAAAAATGTAACATATTCAAGTGTGTGCCACAATTCTGAAGAGGCTACTGCTCTGCAGGGTCCCCCCCCCCCCGCCAGACTAGCTACAGGACCTCCCTGCTTGTTCTCCCTTTGTTTTATTCTCAACCTCTCCTATCCTGTTCATTCTCCCTTTTGTTTTACTGATTCCCCTCCCTTCCAAGCCTGCTATTTAATTTCGCCCTCTCCCCTTCTTTCCTCTGGGGATTGCAGTACCCTTCCAGGCTACTCCTCTCAAGCAAACTGCATCTGCAGTTTGAAAACCCGCCTAAGGCAAAGCCGCTCGAAGCTCCCCCTACAAGCAAGGCATGAGTTGGAACCTTCTGAATTTTGGCACCTACCACAGGAGAAATCTCACTTGCTCCTGTCCGCCAGCAGAATTTTCCCTTTGCAATAAGTGCAGCAAGCCAGCGATTATCTAGGAACTGATGCCAAGAAATTGATGCCAGGACTGCTCTCTCTGCTTGAATTTTTTCCCATTAGCAAGTTACACTGTACTGCCACTAGAGGGACGCAATCTTTATCCAAAGCGATCCCTGCCTGTTGTCATATACTGTACAGTAGATACCTTCCTAAACTACAGCTACCCCCTCCATCTGACCAGCCCCCCCGTGCTCCCTGCTTACAATTTCTTCATGTTCTTAAATCAGTTGTTCACTAATTTCTCTGTCTTTATGAACAATGCATCACCTACTCTCCTCTCTCCCCCTTGTTCTGCTCATATCCCTCTCTTTAACACCTCCACTTGCTCACTACTCATCTATTCTTAATAACTCTCCCACCCCCATCAGTTTTTATCTCCAATCCCCTACCTACCTCCCTCCATGCTATCACTCCCTTCCCCCCATTAGAAATATGGTCTCACTCTACCATTATTCCTCATGCGGTTTTGATAATGGTGTCCACTTTCACTGCGGTTCTCCACCTTCTTCTTCCTCACTCATCCACTCCCTTCTCCTCAAAACTCCCAACCTCCTCACCAGCCCCCTCAAAATTCCCTAAGCTCTACTTTCTCATACTCGCTCTCCTCTTGCTCTCCGCTGGGGATATCCACCCCAACCCAGGCCCTATTGCATCTAGCTCCTCTGGTGCTTCCTCCTGTATGAACTCCCCCTGCTCTCTTCTCTCAGCCCTCCCAAAGGGTTTAAAGATCCTACATCTAAACACCCGCAGCTTGTTGCAAAAAATACACCAGATTCAGACCATGGTGTGTACTCTAAAACCAGACATTCTAATCATCTCAGAAACTTGGCTAAAAAGCATTATCCCTGACCACTCAATCTCCATTCCTGGCTACTTACTGCTAAGACAAGACTGTGCTAGCAGGGGTGGTAGTGTGGCCATTTATGTCCTAGCCTGCATCCAATATTCCATCATCTACTCATCCTCCGATCCTGAGACCCATGATGCCCTAGCTATCCATGTGACCTTCCCCTTCACTTTCCTAATCTTCATAGCTGGCATATACTGCCACCCAAATGTCCATCTTTTGGTCATGCTAGACCTCCTAACCTCCATCACTTCCCTCGCTTGCTCTGGGGAATTATTCATCCTAGGCAACTTCAATGTAAATTGGTTGTCACCTAAAACTACCAAAACTAAAAATTCAATTGGAGCCCTAAACCTCTCCCAACTGAACTGTGAACCCAGCCGCCCAAACCACAAGACAGAACAACACTCCCTACTCGACTGGGCCCTTACCTCCAACCCCCGCCACGTCATCACCTCTGGCATCCTCTCAGATGCTCTCAGTGACCATAACCCAATATATATAGTTAGGAAAGTCCACAGAACTAAATCACACACAAAACCATACAATTACACTCTTTCAAGTCTCTTTACATTGAACCTCTCCTTAGTAACCTTGCCACTTCTGACTGGTCCCCCCTAACCTCTCTCCCCTCGGTTGATAAGGCCCTTGCCTACTTCAAAGAAATCTTTCTTGTAAACTGGAATGCCTTTGCCCCACTCAAAGAAACCAGAGTCAGAGGTTACCACTTACCTTGGAAAACCTCTGAACTGCTGGCCTGCCTCAGGGTTAGAGATCGAGCCTGAAAGCATCATAAAGCTACCCAGCATCCTAGTGACCTCGCGAACTACCGCATGCTCCGAAACACTTGCACCAGGGCTACAAGGCTAGCCAAGTCTGAATATTTAAAATCTGCCTTCATCACCAACATAAATTCCCCTTCAAAGTTCTGGAAGGTGGTCCATGCCCTATTTACCCCCTCATCTCGCCCCCCCCAGTACTTAAAGTAAATAGCTCATTAGTGTCCAACACACCAGCCTTAGCTGCAGAATTTAACTCCCACTATACCTCCTGCACCACTGAGCTACTGAAATCCCTCCACTCCTAACCATCCCCCTCCCCACCCTCTACCAGTGTGCCCCCTCCACCACCCTCTTACCTCCCCTTCTCTTTCACTACTGTAACCCCAAATGATGCCCTAAGTGCCCTTCTCACCATCAACCCGTCTAAAGGTGCCTCCCCTGATGGCCTCAACCCAAAACTCCTCTTCCTCTCTGCTTTGGCCATTGCCTACCCCCTCTCAATGATCCTAAATCTCTCATTCTCTACTGCCTTGGTCCCCCTTCATGGAAACTTGCAGTGGTCCTCCCTGTACCCAAAGGGGGTGACCCCTTATCCCCTGGCAACTGTCGCCCCTTTTCTCTCCTCCCTACCCTTGCCAAACTTCAAGAACACATTGTCCTCTCCTGACTCACCTCTTTTTTCACACCTTTCCAGTCTGGTTTCAGGAAAAAACACTCAACCATCACCTCTCTTCTATGGCTTACAGACTCCATCCTAACCAGGATGCACAATGGCCAAATTACCTCTGCCATTTTTGTCGACCTGGCCAAGGCCTTCAACACCATCTCTCACTCCATTCTCCTTGACTCACTCCTGGCAGCTGGCCTATCTCCTTCCACCACAAACTGGTTCAAGGCCTACCTTATTGGCAGAACCCAATCAGTTAAGATCTTGGACGCCACTTCCCGTTCCCTCCCAATTAGAACTGGTGTCCCCCAGGGCTCTGTATTAGGGCCCTTCCTGTTCTCCATCTTCTTAAATGACCTTCCCTCTGTTTGCTCTCCCTCCTCTGCTATACATATGTATGCCGATGATACAGTCCTGTCAGCATCTTGCTCCTGTACTGCTGAGGTTACAACCAGTTTGCAGTAAGATTTCAACAAGGATCAGCTCTGGTTTGCTAACCATTGGCTTTTCCTCAATGCCAAGAAGACTGTCTCCATGACCTTTGGCACAAGGCAGAGACTCTCTAGGCTTTCCTTCCTTACTCATTTTCCACATCCTTGATGGGACTTTACTTGAGGACACATTCTCCTTCAGGTACTTAGGTGTTTGGTTGGACCAACACCTAAACTTTTCTGGACATATTGACACCATCCAGAAAAAACTGTACCCCAGGCTTTGTGCCCTGTTCAGGAACCGTAGCTGCATCAGTCCTTCAGCTAGGCTTGAACTTGTTCAGAAGATGATACTGCCCATTTTTGACTACTGTGACGTAGTCTATGGTACTGCCCCTAAATCCTCTCTGGCCAGACTGGACTCCCTCTTCAATTCCTTCTGCTGCTTTGCCCTGGATGCCCCCCTTGCACCCACCACTGCGATCTTTATCATGCCATATCCTTCACCCCTCTTACAAACAGGCGACTCTCCCACTGTGTTAATTCACCTCCAGGTACTGGTTGGGTGAGCTCTCTTCCTACCTCACCTCCTCCTTTATAACACACACACCCATCTTCCCATTCCCTTAGATCAACCGACTCCTGCACCCTGGTAGTCCCCCGCAAAACCACACAAATCGGCCAACCCAGTCACTCTCATCGCCTTCCAAAAATTTTGGAATTCCCTCCCCCCCTCAAATCCGGCATTAATCCTCCACCTACTCCATTAGCTCTGCCCTCAATAATTACCTTGCACCTAGCTGCTCCTGCCATGTCTCTCCCTAATTCCCTCCTCTAAACCCTGGACAAACCCTGCCCCTCTACCGTCTCCTTCATTTTACCCAGTGCACGCCCCAAATTTCTAGCTCTCATCACCTTCCCCAAATTGCTCCCCTTACCCCTCTGATCTCTCACAGAATATAAGGGAGCCCAAATGCACTCCATGAATCCCTCTCCTACCCCTCCAAGGGTCTTGTATCTCTCATCTAATCCCTTCCCCACCATCCCTCCTATCTCCCTAGGCTTGCATACCTCTTGCAGGGCTCTTAGCATCCTGAAGGGATCCTACTGCATCTAGACTTGTCTCCTCTCCTTCTCCCTCCTCTATCTACCTGCCCCCCTATCCTTTGCAGTCCCCTTGCAGGGTTCTCAGCATCATGAAGGGGCCCTACTATGCCTAGGCATGTCTCCTCTCCTTCCTCTCCCCATTCTAACTTTTCTCCCTAGCCTTTGCAGTCCCCTTGCAGGGTTCTCGGTATCCTGAAGGGGTTCTACTGGGCCTAGGCTTGTCTCCTCTCCTTCCCCTCCCCTATGTTCCTTTCTACCTAGTCTTTGCAGTCCCCCATGTAGGGTTCTCAGCATCCTGAGGGGGTCCTACTGCACCTAGTCTTGTCTCCTCTCCTTCCCCTCCCCTATCTATCTTTCTCCCTGGCTATCGCAGTCCTCTTGCAGGGTTCTCAGCATTCTGAAGGGGTCCAACTGAGCCTAAGCATATCACCTCGATTCTATCTAGCCACTATCTTGGCTTTCAGTAACTACTATAGCAGGGTCCAATGCATCCTGATGGACTATTGATTAAGCCCCATCCCTTCAAAGGTCGAATTCTCTTCCCTCAAGAGTTCAATTCTCCTCCCTCCCTCCCTCTCCTATCAGTCTCCTAATCCCTATCTACTGACCTTTCCCAACCTCCTTGCAGGGTACCCATCCTGAAGGGTCCTCTCTTGGGTTAGGTCCTATTCCTCCTACTAGCATTGAGTCATACCTTCTCCTTCTCTCTCCTCCCTCTTTAAATCCCTACAGCCTTATCCCCCTTTCTATCTAGCCCCAGAGCCCCCCTTGCAGGGTTCACCACATCCTGAAGGGGTCTCTCTCTGGGCCACTGCCTTAACCCCTTCTCTCTGGTCTCCCCCAGTCCCCTTGCAGGGTTCCTCGCATCCTTAAGAGGTCTCCAGGGACATGGCTCTTCCCCCTCGTCCCACTGCACCCCTCCCTCTCCTTCCCCCTTTTCTTTCATGTAAGCACTTGTTTACTTATTAACCCAGCACTTATTATTGTCCACTCTTTCTACCTATTATGTGCAACCCTGTTGTAACACTGTTTGTAACACCTGTCTTACAACTGTACGTTAATGTTGATCTTGTTACTTGAATGTTTAATGTCTCATTCCTATTGTACCCCTTCTCCCCAGGTCACACCGGGAGACAAGCGACTTGTCACTCAGTGTGCCTTCCTGGTGAAACATTTCAATAAATAAATAAATGCCAGAACCCCTTTTATGTTATTGTTATTTATACAATACAATCTTATTTTTAAATTGAGTCTTTCATACAAAAATGCCGCAAAAAGCTAAACAGATGCCAAAGAGGTTCAAAGTAAATTGATTGTCATTTGTTAAACAATATATTTTACTGGGTTGCATGCCACTGAGGCTGAAGACTCATTTACAAGGGTGACTTGAATACACTGCTGCAGGTTTGTAGAGCTCCTATACATTGTACAAGCTGTAAATTATTACATTACTCACATGCAATACACAAGCAGCATGGCACAGTTCGCTGCACATTATACAGATTCAAGCCAATGCAAATTCAGACTCTGACCTGTTACTGAAATCATCTGCAGGAATTACTTGAGTAGCTTACAGTTAGGGGGTTTGAAGCTGTTCAGAGAGATCTAAGAGTGAACAGTTGAAAAACCTTTTTCTCCAGTCAGTTTTCTTTTTAAATTAAGCTTTTTCTTGGTCCCTGAGTTGCCCAGTGGCCCTTCACCAGCCCCATTATCATCCACCACTCAACCCAGAACCATGACAGTGGTGGGTGTCCTGCTATGCTGGTGATGTGAGGGCCTGTGGAGGGGGGGAGTTGTTGACACAACAGCAGACTAGAGTTTTGTCCTTCAGTGCCTGGTTTTGTCTCTCCAAGGGTGCCAGTGTGCACTGATGGGCATGCAGGACTGTGACAGCACACATGCATGCTTAGTATCTGGCGGCTACCTCTCATTGCGTCTATATGTTCCCACTGTAGTGCCATGTGTTCTCCACCAGGTGTCAGTCTAGTAGCATCCCCCTCCTCGAGGGAAGAGAGCTGTACAGATTTACATTGGCTAATGGTCATAGTAAATCTTACTTTACAACCTACAGGGTACAAATAAAATATTGTACTTTTAATTCTTTTTCCTTACTGTTATTTACTCCCCGCCACCCCAAAAAAAAATTGCATCTGGAAACAAGCTTTTAACAGCGCAGTATGTCTTTCCTGGTTAAACATTTGAAAATAAATAATTATACAAATAGAAAAAAACAAGGGCGAACAGAAATTGATAATGGCATTAATGCTAAAGCCTGAAATTGATTAATTAATTTATTTATTTGTTTATTTATCATTTGGAAAACACCTTTGAGTACAAGGGCTCTTTTGCAAAAGTTCCACATCAGACAAGTACAATAAATGAAAAATACAACATACAATTACCAGCTCAAGAAGAGCCTGGTCAGGTACAAGCAACAGTAAAATATCTGTCAGGGAAATATACACACTCTAGCATCACGCTACACACTCTAGAAATCAAGCATGAAAAGCCACTTTTTAAAGCTAATATATTTAAAGAGCTGACGAAAACCAAACTCCAGATAGCAGATGTGGCAAGGAAGGATGCTGCATTGTCAACCACAGATAGCTTTGGAGTTGCAGTTTTGAGAAGATAAGTGTGTCAAAGGAGTGAAGAAAGTGAGCAGGAGAGTAAGGATGAATGTAATTGGCAAGATATGTATACCATATATTGAACCATTTTATCCTTTGAGGGTTAAGGATTTTTTTAACCAGGAGAGACACACTAAGCTGAAAGCTTGTTTACAGGTGTGACCTGGGAGCACAAGGAAGTTAAGTGACTTGCTCAGGGTCACACAGTATGCAAGTGGGGGCTGTGGGGTTTTTATTTACTGTATTTATTGATTTATTTTATTTAAGTCTTTGGTTACCGGGTAAGTGCACTGATCAAGGGGACCATTTTCAGACACGACCCAGGGTACACAAGCAGCAGTTACAGAGGTAGAGGCAAGTAATACAATGAGTAAAAGCCATGTGGATATACAGACATCATTTGTGAACAAAGTGGGAACACAGACATCATTGGTGAACAAAGAAAGTAGCATAGGAAAGAAAATTAATGACAGCCTAAAAAACAATCAGTACATCATGATAAGCAACAATTATTATACAATTCAAAGGATAAGTGCAAATTAATGCATGATGTGAAAAAGAAAAAATATATACAAGACACTAGCCAAGTGGGAGAGCCTGAGAAGCAGGTAGTGAGGGATGTAAGAAAGGAGTCCAAAGAAATGAGAGAGGGCAGGGGAGGCCAAAGCAGCCCAAGATGACAAAGTCAGAAAGGTGGGGGGGTAAGACTGTCCAAGCTAGCAATGGCATGTGGCCTCATCAAGCAGCCAGGATTTGAGATGTGTCTTGAAAGTGGCATGGGACTCCAGAGAGCGATTGGGCGCAGGGATTCTGTTCCACAGAGTGGGAGTAGCTACAGATAATGCTCTGCTACCCATGGCCAAGGAGACATTTGGGATATCTGGAGAGAGGGGACTGAGGATGCACGCAATTACCTCGAGGAAGTTCTATTCTTGAGGAGAGACGTACAAGGAGAGGCTTTGCCATGCCTGATGGTGCTGTCCAGGAGGCAGTCAAGCCCATAATCAAATCTGCAGTGTAGTGGGAGCCAGCCAAGAGTCTGGTAGAGGTGGCAGTGGTGAGTGGAATGTGGTGCTAGGAGAGTGACACAACATATGTCATTGTACATAGAGTAGAGGTGTGCACTCAAGGCTGAGGATGTGCAAGAGTAAATAGGGGAGCAGTAGTCAATCAAGGGTAGTAGGTTGCATTGGGCAATGGCTAAACGGACTTCCCTGGTTAGGAGTGACTTTATCCGATAGGCCGCACCAAGTTTCTGGTTAATACGGCGGATAACAGAGGAGATAGGATCAGAAAAGGAGAGGGATGGGTCCAGGATAACTCCCAGATATTTTAAGGTTAGTACATTTTCAAGTACAATGTTGTCTGGTGAGACTATTGAGAGGGTGGACCCAGCCTTGGTGACCTTAGATAGGAAGGGTTTAGATCCAAATAGCATGGATTTAGTTTTTTTAGCATTAACAATTAGGTGATGCGAATGGAACCAGATGTGCACCGCAGAGTAGTTTTCGGATAAAACCCTGGATATATTCTCAAGAGAATTGTCGCTAGTGAAGAGGACAAGGTTATCTGTATAAAATAGAGCATCACAAGTGAGACAGTCAGAGGGGAGAGAGTTTATAAACAGGGAGAATAAGAGTGGGCCCAGGACGGAGCCCTGGAGTTCACCAGTAACAACAGGGAGGGCAGGGGAGGAAGAAAATCCTACACATACCGACTGAGATATATCTGAAAGATAACTTTGGAACCACCACAAGGCCTCAGTAGAGCAGCCAAGGGTGTGGAGGGAGGAGAGCAACAGGGTGTGGTCAACCAGTTCGAAAGCTTTAGACAAATCAATAAAGATGGCACCCGTTACTCTTCCAAGGTCCAAGTTCCTAAGAATATGATTGAAACCCAGGTCTCCAGGTTTGCAGCTCAGAGCCTTAAACCACTTCACTATACTGCCTCCTGAGATAAGGATAGGCAGTAGATGAAGGGAGGAGTCAGTAACACTAGCTCCTATATACCAGATGCTGTTTTCAATAAAATAACACCAACAGCTAGCCCAGTGGGGGAGCAGTTGCGCCTCGGCCCTTCCACGCTGGTTCAAGAATGGACAGGATCACTCGGTGGGCCAGGAGGGTGAGAAAGGATTGAACACCTGACTGCAGCTCCCTTTCCTTGGGGAAGGGGGACTCCAGGTCCACTGCAGATACTGCCATCTGGCAGACGCCAGGTGTCAGTGTTGCAAGACAGCACTCAGACAGGGAAGAGCTAGAGCATGATATGCTGGCACACTTGTCACTACGCTCCAGCTCTAATGGAAGCCAGGCGGCAGTGATTCAAGACAGCACTCAGACAGGGAAGAGCTGGAGCATGACATGCTGGCACACTTGTCACTATGCTCCAGCTCTGACAGAAGCCAGGTGGCAGTGACTCAAGACAGCACTCAGACAGGGAAGAGCTAGAGCATGACATGCTGGCACACTTGTCACTACGCTCCAGCTCTGACGGAAGCCAGGTGGCAGTGCTGTGAGACAGCACTCAAACAGGCAAGAGCTGGAGCATGACATGCTGGCACACTTGTCACTACGCTCCAGCTCTAATGGAAGCCAGGCGGCAGTGATTCAAGACAGCACTCAGACAGGGAAGAGCTGGAGCATGACATGCTGGCACACTTGTCACTACGCTCCAGCTCTGACAGAAGCCAGGTAGCAGTGACTCAAGACAGCACTCAGACAGGGAAGACCTGGAGCGTGACATGCTGGCACACTTGTCACTACGCTACAGCTCTGACGGAAGCCAGGTGGCAGTGCTGTGAGACAGCACTCAGACTGGGAAGAGCTGAAGCGTGACATGCTGGCACACTTGTCACTACGCTCCAGCTCTAACGGAAGCCAGGTGTCAGCGCTGCAAGACAGCACTCAGACAGGGAAGAGCTGGAACGTGACATGCTGGCACACTTGTCACTACACCCCTGCTCAGGGGGAAAAATCATGGTGGAAAAGGGCTGGGCTGCTACATGCCAGCACCTCCCACAGGCTCTCGCACATCCGACCTGGCTGGCCATCCACCAGACTGTGGTCCTCTGCAAGTGGTGGTTAACCGGTAAATCAGTGAGAAGGATGGGGACGGGGCTGGGGGGGCTGCCCTCAGCAGACCAGGAAGGAGAATGCAATACTGATTAAAAAAAAAAAAACACTCCACTAACAGCCTTTATCTGATTCAGTTTCAGTTGGTGTGAATCCGTGCACCCCATCAGGCTGAGACTGAAAATAGGCAGTATTGTCTGGTCCTTCTTTTCCAAACAACAGAAACTGAAAAAATAAATATTCTGGGTCCTGTTCTTTGTTTCAGAATGAAAAAAAGCTGGATGAACTCCACTGTATATCAGCTTAATACTTTTTTATTTGTTCACTTCACACATCAGAAAAGGGGTGACTGTTTAGTGGCGTCGCCACTGCCTCAGGCCCAACTATATTTCACTGTGTAAAAATACATACAAGGCAGTATTAAGAAATCAGGATTAAATCAATTTCAAAACACATGTAAGATGCTTCCCTTCACCACAAAGAATTCTCACCATGCTATTAATGAATAGTTATCACTGTGGCACCCATCTCCACTTTCAGTTTTCTGTCAGTTCATACAACAGAACATGAGAGTACCCATGTGACTCTGTATGATTCGAGTAACCATTTTTATTTATCGCATATTATTTTCCTCCAAGTCTGTTCTTCATTTATTACATGTACTCAAAAAAAATTATTTTCTTAAGTTACCTTATTTCTCAGTATCCTACTGTATCATGTTACCATTCTTTTCATGTGCGTTTCTCTTTCTAATTTCTTCTTGTTTTGAAACTAATTCAATCCTAGTTTCTTAATGCTACCTTGTATATATTTTTACACAGTGAAACACAGTTAGGCCTGAAGAAGTGGAGACGTCATGAAACTGTCACCCCTTTTTGATGCATGAAGTGAACAAATAAAATAGTATTAAGTGGTTACACAGTGGAGTCATCCAGTTTTTTTTTCTTTCTGAATTGGACTGGTCTATTTTGGACGACCCAGCATTAAGAGAAATTAATTGAAATATTAGGGCAACCTGATCCAGTTTCTGTGTCCTGTTCTTTGTTTGCCATGAAATATGTGGCAACTATTTCATCAGATGCAGGCATGTGGAAAAAAGAATAGGGTGACATGGTTATAACCTTTCTACCCATAACCTTTCTACCCATGACCTCACATATCAGGGGCAAAGCTTAACAAGATCTGGTCCGAGCCGAAATGGCTGTGGAAAGCTTTTGGGGTGCTTTTACCCATTATTTCTAATAAATTTGCACAATGCAGATCTGCTGAAAGGCAGTTTCAATGTGGTCTCCCTTTTAGACATTTTTACAATGTGTTTTCCTAGAATATGCCTGTTGATTGCTGTATATTTAGCCTGGATAGTTCATTTTCATACTGGGTCATAATGTCGTATGCTTAATAGTGTATGCATTATGCGCAAAAACCCCGGACCTGTGCGCTCTCCATGTTAGACCCCCCACGGAGTTAGAATCCTAAGTGGGGGGGTCTGGGGGGCACAGCCCCCCTGTAACAGGGGTGTGGGGGGTAGACCTCCCCACAGATCAATAGAAATAAATTGCACAATGCGATTATGTCACACAGCATTCTGCCATGCGAGATTTTGACCCCCGTGCCGTTCATTTTACACATTTTTGCACTGTATTTACTAAGGCTGTCCCAGATTAGATGCAATATCTTGTTTTCAGTGGGGTCATGATTTTATCATTTTTATGTTGCTTGCATGCATGTGCAAGAAACATAGTGCCATCATCCGAGTTTTCGGAGGTGTGGCAGCCCTCTTCCAATTCAGTCAGTGTGTTTGCAGGCACGGCTGCAGTTCTCCAATCAATGCTGCAGCTGTCTATGACAGCAGTTGAAAATGCAGTGCTGCACAGTTGAAAGGGAGAGCGACACTTCAGTGAGCAGTGATAAGATCGCATGCTCATGCGCTCTCCCCCCACATACAGACACACGCATACGGCGTGCTCATGCTTCCCTCCATGCAAACACTGTATAGCCGACAGGGGTACCCAATTCCCCATCGGATGTGCTGTGCTCCCCTCCCAACAGAGTTTCAGGTGCCACTCTGGGAGCCCACCCCAGCATGGCAGCAATCTGTATGGCCAACGGGGGTGCCCAAACCTCTGTCGGCTCTACTGTTTCCCCCCCCCGAGACTATCGGGTGCCACACTGGGAGCCTACCCCAGTGTGGCAACAGGTCCTATGGCCAACGGGGGTGCCCAATCCCCCATCGGCTCCACTGCCCCACCCCCAAACAGCCTTTCAGCTGCCATGCTGGGAGCCCACCCCAGCATGGCACAAGTCCAGCATCACAGTCCCACATCATCTAAGTATAAAAAAAAAAAAAAACTAAAAGAAAACACCTTCCCTCACAGACTATCCTGACCCCGCTCCCCACCCGCACCCACCCTCTGTACATCTACCTCCCCATACCCCCACCTCACCCCATACTTACCTCCAGAGTCCGGCGTGATGATCTTCGGTGGACCGGGAACACTTCTGCACTCTTCAAAGCCGACTGCGAACTGAGGAAATGCAGGTAAGCTGTATAATGGAATAAATAGGGTTTTTTCAACTTTACTGCATATCTCAGGCATTTTGTGGAATTTTATCACCAAATTCTCAGCATGGGGTTTTTGGGACATCACCTCATGAATTCTGTCACTGTCATGGCGTTAATCAGTCCCGAAAGGTGATTTTGTGATCACTGCACGGAACCACCTTTCAGGATTGATTTATGAAATGACAGTGTCACAGATATGGTGGAAGCCCCAAAAACTGTGTTGAAAATTTGAGAAAAATTCCCAAAATGACTTCATTTTTCAAGCTTGTCGTTGTACTGTTCCTACGCACCGTAAGTTCGCGAATTTTCAATATATTCACTCCAGATTTTCAACATTATTTTTTCACACCTCCCATGAGCAGTATAGCTGTCATTTCACATCTTGCCCAAAATGTGTTTCGCACATGTAGCACACAATGGCACAGTCGGTGTCGAAATCAATGTTTGGGACAAAGTAAGAAAATCACAGTGACACTGTTCATGAGCAGAGGTGTTAAAAAGTCTATGTTAAAAATTTGGTGAAAAAATTCCCCAAAATTACTGTTTTACGAGCATGCGTTGCACTGTTCCTACGCATGCTCATAAGTTCACGAATTTTTAATATTTTCATTCCAGATTTTCAACATTGTCATTTTACCACACCTCCTTATGAGCAGTACAGCAGTCATTTCTCACATCTCACCCAAAATGTATTTCAGCGCATGTAGCGCACAATGGCGCAGTCGGTGTGCAAACTCAATGTATGGGACACATTAAGAAAATCACAGTGACACTGTTCATGAGCAGAGGTCTTAAAATGGCTATGTTGAAAATTTTGCTGAAAAAATTCCTAAAAATGATTGTTTTACGAGCGTGCATTGCACAGTTCCCACGCACGCTCGTAATTTCACAAATTTTTTATATTTGCACTCCAGATGTTCAACATTGCCATTTTACCACACCTCCTTATGAGCAGTACAGCTGTCATTTTTCACATGTTGCCCAAAATGTGTTTCCAGGCACGTAGCGCACAATGTCGCAGTCGGTGTGCGCAATCAATGTTTGGGACAGATTAAGAAAATCACAGTGACACTGTTCATGAGCAGAGGTCTTAAAATGGCTATGTTGAAAATTTGGTGAAAAAATTTCCTTCAGCTGTTCTGCAATGTTACTAATGAAGACATTGAACAGGACTGGCCCCAGGACCGATCCCTGCAGCACCCCACTGGTCACCCCCTCTCCCTAGGCTACACCCCATTTACCACCACTCTCTGCCTCCTGTCTGCTAGCCAGTTTCTAACCCAGTTTACCACCCTCTCCCCCATGCCTAGCCTACCTAGCTACTTTATCAGCCTCCTATGTGGGATGGTGTCAAAGGCTTTGCTGAAATCAAGGTAAGCGTTGTCCACTGCCACACCCTGATTCACTTCCTTTGTCACCCAGTCAAAGAAATCAACCAGATTTGTCTGACATGATGTTCCCAGGAAAGACACAGTGCATGTCTTGGGAGGAAGGCATGGAACTATCACTACCAAATATCTAAACAGCACATACAAGCAAGCAACATTCGGCATTGACAAATTCTTGTTATAATGTATTTATTCAGGGTAGCCTAGTCCAGATGTAAAATATTGTTTTCAATGTATTCTGATTTTAAGCAATGTAGCATAAATAATATTGTGTAGATGTAGAGCCCCACTGAAAATGGGATGCCATTTCTTCTGTGAAGATCCCTATGAGAATGAGATGTAGCATCTCCCCTGTTCTATCCAGGACACAAAATATAGGATAAAAACTATTTAAAGTAAATCGACTATAAATTGAACTTCACTGTGTTCACTGACATAAACAAACAGTTTCTTTATTGTTTTATAACATATTAGATTGCAGTATTTATTTCAAATGTTGTGGCCATGAAGATGGTGTCAACAGTGTGTGTGTGTGTGTGTGTGTGTGTGTTTGCTGTACTTCAATTTCCCAAAAAGCATAGTAAAAAATGCCTGCTGATTGTTATATTTTTCGCCTGGATAGTTCACAGAAGACCTGGCATACGTCTGAGGCAGGTCTTATCAGATAGTGTCTTAAGAGGTTAAAAAAACTGTAAATCTTTTTAGATTTGTTGGAAAAGGGTGACACTTATGAGGTATGAATCATTCTTGAAAGACAATACCTGCCCAACTGAAGTCTGTAGTAAGAAAATGTTTAAAAGCTAAGTATTTAAATGTGCAATTTGTTGCATTTCGAAGAGGGTAAACAAATATCCAGTGTAATAGGCAACCACTATTTAACAAGCTGTTTCAGTTTCCTAATGGCCATCTGATAAGCAGCTTGGAGTTATGTCTCCAACATTCTAAACAGAAAGAAGGGAGTATTTTATCTCAGTTGACATAGTGATTCGTAGATGTGGAAGGATACATTGAAAACTCCAAAATATGTGTTCCACAATACTCCATTTTTCCATATACAGACAGCAAGATTGCTATAGGCTCCACCCACAGCCATAGGCTCTGCCCACAGCCATAAAAATTAGTGACAATAGTCTGGAGGTTAGAGCACTGAGCTGTAAACCTGGAGACCCAGTAGACCTGAGTTTGAATCCCACACCCACCACTTGCATACTGTGTTACCCTGAGCAGTTCACTTAACCTCTCAGTGCTCCCAGGATGGGCTTGGAAATGAGCTATCACTCACTGTGCCATTCCTGGACATGAATATAAAATAAACATTTAGAAAATGTCCCAAATTAGGGACACGTCTAAAAAAATAATAATTTATAAACTCAGTATGCTGTTACTGTACAGTATGTTGCTTAGTGTAAAATGCCTTTCTGAAAGAAAATTAGGATGGGACTTTTACACTTCAAATTCCTAGTCTTTAGTTACAGAAATGCCACATTATTGGCAGAGTATGGACAATTTTAATGCAAAATTAGAGACATCCTGCAGAATCAGGAATCACTGAGTAGTAGGGCTAAAGTATGGAATGAAAGAGTGTGTGTGTGTGTGTGTGTGTGTGTGTATATATGTGTGTTTTGTGTGTGTGTGTGTGTGTGTGTGTGTGTGTGTGTGTGTGCAGCTATGTATGGTCATATAAAAAACTTGTGTACTCATAGAGTTAAGGATAGCTATGCAGTTAGTAGAGGGAAAAGTGCTGAGCCGAGGTTATTTCATACCAAAGGGCACTGCAGTTGTGTTGTATGCTTACTGCAGTTATTGTACATTTGCGGTGAAGCAGAATGGAGTAATATACAAGCACTTAAAATGTTTATTATAAATGGGTTTTGCGGAGATATATATTTACGTATCTAGAGAGATAAATAGATAGATAGATAGATAGATAGATAGATAGATAGATAGATAGATAGATCACTGCAGTTGTAGTGTGTGCTTACTGCAGTGATGGTATGTATAAGATTTTTTAACCCTCATGCTCATGGTAAAACAGAATGTAGTGGCATACAAGTAGTACTTATAATGTTTATTATAGAGGGTTTTGAATGAGTATATGATAGTATATAACTTATCACTGCAGTTGTACTGCATGCTTACTGCAGTTAAGGTATACACTGTATAAGATGTGTTAGCTCTCATGCCAATAGTACAATGGAATGCTGGGATATACAAGCACTTATAATGTTTACTGTAGATGGTTTTGCACAGCCATATACAAAAATGGGTTAACTGGAAATCTGTATGGAGGGGAATGAATTCAGCAACACAGAATGTTTTAGCTCTCTTACGGTTAAGGAAGGCTATACCATGGATTATGAGGAAAAAGTGCTGAATGGCTGTCATCTTGTGTAAACGTGCATTGTGGTAATGTATTCTGCTTACCATAATTATTCTATGTGCAGGGCTTGAGTTACCCCCCTACAGAGAGTTAAGTTTTTTTTTAATAAGAATTCTGAAGCTCAAAAGAAAAAAAGGTGTTTTAGAAATGGCTCTATATGTTATAATGCTTTCTTCTCTATCACTGGCAATGAAAGTGTCAGGTAGTGCTGCAGAAGGACAAACTGTAGATTTCTGAATCCTAGAGTTTCTGGGCTTCCCTATCCAGAGTTGGGAGTAAATGGTCAAACTAACCCACACTTTGTCACTTCTAACAGAAGCCCTGCACGTGTGATAAAGATTTTAGCATATTTTGATGTACTGTTCTTATAATATGGGATTGGAAATTTGAATGATCTGATTAGCTGATGGTAGTCTAGACCGATGTTTTTTCTCACACATGAGATACCCTGGTTGGAACTTTTTTCCTGCAAGGGACAAAGTAATGGAACTATATCAGTACACCATGAACATTCAAACATTCTTTGAAAGCCATCGTTTTCCCTTCTGAATACCCAGACTAATGGAAATAACATTGTTAAGTTAAGCACAAGACATAAATACTTAACATTAAAAAAAAATCAATTACTCATTATCTCAAGGAAGTTGCTTTCATTTTTTTACAGTTTCCACCCCACCTCCACTGTTGCCTTGGGCTTCACAGTTAATTGTCTCGCCGTGACTCACTCTCTTAGTTTCTCACCCCTGCTAACCTTTTATTTCATAAAATATCATTGTATATTTTAAATATACCCACCCTGACCCCTGGCAGTGGCTGATACCCAGAGTGACAGCACACTCCAAGACCCTGATCTAGCCTCCTGGCAGACATTCAGAGTGATAGTACCATAGAGATCCTCTATAAAAAACTAGAGGGGACATCATGTGGAAAACTGGGGCCTTTCATGATGCCATATGCAAGTGGCCTATACAATCTCCATTGGGCTACTATGCAAATGATTGGAGAGGTCATGTGATGACCCCTCTAGTTTTTATATGAATTCAATGGTAGTGTACTCCAAGTCTCTGATCAGGCCACCAGGTTTACTCTATGGCCCCAGTTGGAATTCCCAGAAGAGTCTTGAAATGGCAATGCAATACAAGGCTCAAATGGAGCCTGCTCACAGCTGTATGCACTGGTGACCTAAAACTGAAGCATTAACTAGGCCTTCTGTAAGATACTCACAGTGGCTGTATACTGCAAGGTCCTATTCAGGCTTTCCTGCAGTCACATAGTGTGGCACTTCTCAGATGAGCCATGACAGGACCTCATATCAGGTTCTCCTACAGTCAGCCTTGACCTAAGTGGATAATATAAACCATCATAAGTCCAATGAAGAGTTAAAATGGTGGCACAGGGTACTCAGCAAGGTCTCAAATTTTCCTTTTGCTCCTGTAAAATGTGCTATGGGTTCCAAAGAAAAGATGTACAATCAGCATTTAAGTCATAGTGGTCCTTGCTGAATGACCTGCATGCTGCTGCACTGGTGGCAATTGTTCATGGGCATGCAAGTTGCAGAGAGGAGGAGAACTCTGTACTGTGTGGTGGGTCTTGGATAGGAAGGTGAGCACATGACACGGTGGCAGTGTCTGGTTCATGTTCAGGGCTGGGGTGAAAACAATGGATATCAGGTCTGTGCATCATGGAGTTGAACACATGAATGGGGGACCACTGAATGCTAGGGATAACTTGAATTAAGGGTGAGTGTGGGTAGCATACTCCTGGATGTCACTAGGGGCTACACAGAACAAGAAGGCTGTGGGTGGGGGACCACCAAATGACCACATGCCCAGTGTGGCAAAGGTGAGACAGTATTTTAGCATTGCCACATGGACCAGGTACATAACATTTGGATTAGCCCACACACAATGTGCCCCCAACTGCCAAATTCCAATGCTATGCAGGAAACCTGAATAAATCTTACTTTGCGCTCTGTGTCCATGCAGTAAAGGTTACAGTCAGCTGAATCACCTTGCCCGCCACTGCCAGATGCAACTGAAATATTTTTCTGCCCCCTCCCTCTCCCATGTAGTTGTGCAGCCCCCCCCCCACTCCCCACATACATAGGTCATTTACAGAATTCAGTCAATGCTTTCTCCCCTGCTGGCAGAGTCACTTGATACACCACCTTTGTCACACAATATGCCAGTCACCTGAACAGCTGGATTTCTCCCCAGATGGAGCACTGACGGGGTAATCTGTTGCAGTTTCTTTTGGGGGGAGGGATACAAAGCAGACTATATAAAGCCTTGCACAGTGCTCACACACAGGAAAAAGTTGATTGAGAAAGAGAGAGAAAGAGAGAGAGAGAGAGATAGGGAAGAGTTTGTTCTTACAGGCCCAGCTCAGGGTCAGTTTTGGAGGCAAAAAAAATAATTGCAGCCAATTATAAAATAAATAACATGAGAAAAAGCTAAAGCACTCTGTGTGGCCTCTGATCAATCTAGCACTAGAAGTGAGGGAAGGTCCCGGGGACTGGAGGAGGGTGGATTTGGTCCCACTGTACAAGAGTGGAAATAGGGAGGTGGCAGGTAACTGCCAACCTGTAAGCCTGACTTCAATGGTGGGCAAGCTTATGGAAACACTACTTCAAGAAAGGACTGGGGAATCATTGGATTGTAGGATCCAAGGCAGCATGGATTCACAAGGGGTAGATCTTGCCAAACAAATCTGATAGAGTTTTTTGACTGGGTTACCAGAGAGGTGGATCAGGGAGGAGCAGTGGATGTGGCATATCTAGATTTCAGTAAGGCCTTCAACATCGTTCCACACAGAAGACTGGTAAACAAGCTAGGCAGCCTGGGCATGGGTCCAAAAATAGTAAAATGGGTATGAAGTTGGCTAAGTAACAGAACTCAGAGAGTAGTGGTAAATGGAGTTCACTCGTAGGAGGGCAAGATAACCAGCAGGGTGCCTAATGGATCAGTACTGGGACTGGTCCTCTTCAATGTCTTTATTAGCAACATCACACCTGAAAGGAAAGGTATGTCTGTTCGTTGATGACACAAAAATCTGCAACAGAGTGGGCACACCATGGGGGGGGGGGTTAAAAAAATGGGAAGATGTAAAAAAAATGGAAGACAGGTCAAAGGTTTGGCAACTGGACTTCAGTGTGAAAACATGTAAAATTATGCATACAGGACACAGAAACCCAAGGGCAATATATCAGCTGGAGGGGGGGTGTTATCAGCAACACAACTGGAAAGAGTTCTGGGAACCATGATATCTGATTATTTGAAGGTAGCAAAGCAGTGTGATAAGGCAGTGGGAAAGGCTAGTAGGATGCTGGGGTGCATAGGGAGGGGTATCATCAGAAGAAAAAGGGAGGTAGTAATACCCCTGTATAGATCAATGGTGAGGACATACCTGGCATACTGTGTCCAGTTCTGGAGACCCCATCTCAGGAAGGACATAGATCAGGTGGAGGCAGTACAGACAAGGGCAACCAAAATGGTGCATGGCCTGCATCAGAAGCCCTTCAAGGAGAGAGTCAGGGAGTTAAATATGTACTCACTGGAGGAAATGAGAGAAAGGGGAGACATAATAGGGACATTCAAATACCTCAAGGGTATCTATAAGGTACAGGAGGGTGGAATATTGCACAGAAGGAGATGCTCAAGGAAAAGAGGCCACAATATGTAGCTGGAAGAGAGGACACTTAGAGAGGATGTGAGGAAATACTTCTTCACAGAAAGAGTGGTGGATGCCTGGAACAGCCTTCCAGCAGAGATGGTGAGTACTGAAACAGGAACAGGTTTCAAACATGCTTGGGATAGACACAGAGGGACCTTAGTAACAGAGCTTGGGGGCGGTAAGGCCTGAGATCAAATACTGTCTATGGCAGGACAGTAGGTAGGGATTTTAGGGCAAACTAGGTGGGTCAGGAGGTCCTTTTCCACTCACAGATTCTGTTTCTATGTTTCTATGGTGTGTGCTAAACTGCCTGTTTGCAAGACCAGTTATGTTGACTGCACTCTGCTAAATAAATTCTTACAGGGTCTGGCTGCAGCATTCCAAAAATGCATTCCTGGGCCGTGCCCGAAAATAGACATTTCATTGTCTAGTGCACATACCTGATTAACAAAAGGGGAGGGAAAATATAGCACATAACTCCATATGCCCAGCGTGCTCTGGGGTTGACACCAGTCCATTCACAGAAGAAAGAGTCCTGAAAGAACTCCTAAAACTCAAGGTGGACAGAGCAATGGGGCCGGACGGGATTCACCCCAGAATCCTAAAAAAACTAAGGGAGGACCTAGTGACACCACTGACCACGCTTTTTAACAAATCATGGCAGGATGGGGCGGTACCTGAGGACTGGAGGAGGGCAGATGTGATTCCCCTTCACAAAAGTGGGAGCAAGGCAGAAGCAGGAAACTACAGACCTGTAAGTTTGACCTCAGTGGTAGGGAAAATGATGGAATCACTTCTGAAAGAAACAATTGTTGAGTACCTAGAGGCTAGCGGGGCACAGGACCCAAAGCAGCATAGATTTACAGCAGAAAGGTCATGTCAGACGAATCTAATTGATTTCTTTGACTGGGTGACCAAAGTAATAGACCAGGGAGGGGCTGTGGATATGGCCTACCTAGACTTTAGCAAGGCATTTGACACAGTCCCGCACAAAAGATTAATAATCAAGTTAGCCAGCCTGGGAGTGGGTCCCAGGGTGGTAGCCTGGGTAGCAAACTGGCTGCACAACAGGACACAGAAGGTAATAGTGAATGGAACACATTCCGAAGAAAGGAGGGTTACTAGTGGAGTACCTCAGGGCTCAGTACTGGGTCCAGTCCTCTTTAACATCTTTATAGGTGACATTGCAGAGGGTCTGGAGGGAAAGGTATGCCTCTTTGCAGATGACACAAAGATCTGTAACAGAGTTGATACACAAGAGGGGGTAGAAAAGATGAGAAGGGATTTGGCAAGGTTGAAGGAATGGTCAGACATATGGCAACTTAGATTCAATGCAAAGAAGTGCAAAGTAATGCACCTGGGAAACAAAAACCCAGGAGAAGAGTACACAATAGCAGGGGAGGTACTAACAACAACAAAAATGGAAATGGATCTGGGAGTAGTCATATCAGATGACCTAAAGGTGGGTCAGCAATGTGAAAAGTCGGTAAGGAGAGCCAGGGGGATACTGGGATGCATAGGAAGGGGCATCACAAGTAGAACAAGCATTTGTCAATGCCGAATGTTCGCTTGCAGGTATTTGCAGTGGTGTTTGGCATATATGGTGCTTTACCCTAATGCCCTGTGCGATTGCTGGTATTTGCACAATAAATTTTCAGCATGACCTTTTTGTTACCCCCATTGTGCGCTACATAGGCGGAAACACGTTTTAGGCAGGATGTGAAAAATGACAGCTGTACTGCTCATAAGGAGGTGTGGTAAAATGGCAATGTTGAAAATCTGGAGTGGAAATATTGAAAATTCGCAAACCTACAAGCGTGCGTGGTAACTGTGCAACGCACGCACGTAAAACAGTCATTGTTAGGAATTTTTTCACCAAATTTTCAACATTGGCATTTTAAAACCTCTGCTTATGAACAGTGTCACTGTGATTTTCTTACTGTGTCCCATACATTGATTTGCACTCAACTGCACCATTGTACTATTTCATGGTAGGAAACACGTTTTGGGCAGGATGTGAAAATGACAGCTGTACTGCTCGTAAGGAGGTGTGGTAAAATGGCAATGTTGAAAATCTGGAGTGAAAATATTGAAAATCGCAAACTTCAAGCGTGAATCCGTAGGAACTGCATGCGCATGCAGAAACAGTTATTTTTATTGAATTTTTCACCAAATTTTCAACATAGCCATTTTAAGATCTCTGCTCATGAACAGTGACACTGTGATTTTCTTAATGTGTCCCATACACTGAGTTCGCACACCGACTGTCCTTACATTGTGTGTACTACATAGGCGGAAACACGTTTGGGCAAGATATGAAAAATGACAGCTGCATTGCTCATAAGGTGGTGTGGTAAAATGGCAATGTTGAAAATCTGGAGTGAAAATATTGAAAATTGCAAACTTACTGACATGCGTGAGGAACTGCACACGCAGATGTGAAACAGTCATTTTAGAATTTTTTCACCAAATTTTCAACACAGCCATTTTAAAGCTCTGCTCATGATCAGTGTCACTGTGATTTTCTTAATGTGTCCTATACATTGAGTTCACACCCGACTAAGCCATTTGTCGCTACATAGTGAAACACATTTGGGCAGGATGTGAAAATGACAGCTATACTGCTCATGAGGAGGTGTGGTAAAATGACAATATTTGAAAATCTGTATTGCAAATATTGAAAATTCACAAGCGTCTGACGATGCGTGGGAACTACTGTAATGCGTCAGAAACAAAAGCATATTTTAGAATTTTTTCACCAAATTTTCAACATAGCCATTTTAAGACCTCTGCTCATGAACAGTGTCACTGTGATTTTCTTAATGTGTCCCATACATTGATTTAGACACCGACTCGCGCCATTGTGCGCTACATGAACGAAACACGTTTTGGGTGAGATGTGAGAAATGACAGCTGTACTACTCATAAGAAGGTGTGGTAAAATGGCAATGTTGAAAATCTAGAGTGAAAATTTTGAAAATTCGCGAACTTACGAGCCTGCGTAGGAACTGTGCAACGCACGATGGTAAAACAGTCAATTTTAGGAATTTTTGCACCAAATTTTCAACATGGGGTTTTTGGGACCCCTTCTCATGAGTGATGTCACTGTCATCACGTTATTCAGGCCCGAAGGGTGATTTTATTTATTTATTTATTTATACATCAGGTTACAACCTTTGAGCCAGAGGCTCGTTTCCAAAGGTACCTCGTCACAAAGAGGACAATACAAAGCACAACATTTCATTACATCATTGTAGGTAACAACATTTTTTTTTTTTTTTTTTACATCTTAGCAGGCAACAGTATGGCAGATATATACTGTACATGACTTTGTTTACAGTAACAGTGTAACAGGTTAGGTATTGACAGGTATAACAGTTATTCGGATAAGATTGAGAGAAAGCAAGCTTTGGTTGAGCAGACAAATTAGTCTTGAGCTGGGACTGCTAGGTTAGTAAGAACAGGTGGCTTTGGGACAGGGCAGGTGATAGATTGGGGGCAAGCCACTCTAGGAGTTTTGTCAGTTGTTGATTGAGAAGCTACTCAGAGAGTTTTGTCGGGTACAATGAGCTTGAAACACCTACGCCGGGGGACAGGCACAGCTACGCATGTTAAATAGCTGACTTCTAAGTGCGGTTTTAAAACTGGAGATTGAACGGATATTGGTGATGGAACTGGGGAGAATATTGTACCAGGTAGGGGCTCTGTAGTAGAAGGACTGTTGACCGTGTGTAGTCCTGGTTCTAGGGATGGACAGGGTGGCCTTGGAGGAGCTACGAGTTTGGACTAAGGGTTGAGCTAGGTGAATAGAGGCTGTCAGACTGGGAGGGGATAGACCAAGGAGTGTTTGTTTCGTTAGGAAGCAAGTTTGATATCTGAGCCGTTCATCCAGGTTGAGCAGCTTTGCGAAGTCATATAGCTGGCAGGTATGGGTTAATCTGGTGGCTCCTGTGATTAACCTACAGGCCTTGTTCAAGGTGTGTCGAAGTTTATTGAGGGCAGTCGTATCCGCGGCACCATAGACAGGCAGGCCATAATCAACAAGGGACAGGACTGAGGAGGTGACTGCTAGTCGGAGGGCCTCGGGGGGGAGGCAGTGCTTGTAGCGATAAAGGATACCTAGCCGTGTATTTGCAGTGGAGGCTAGAGTATCAATGTGGTCATGGAAAGTGAGTGCAGAGTCAAAGGAGACCCCAAGGTACTTGTACAGGCAGACTTGCTCGAGAGGAAGATTAGAGCCAGGGAGGATACGGAGTGGAAAATTACTGAGTTTGTTTTGGGGATGTGCAAAGAGCATGGATTTGTTTTTTTTTAGATTAACTACAAGTCTGTGCTTTTTGAACCAGGCTTCAGCATCATTGAAAGCTAGTTGCAAGGAATTTTGAAGAGAGATGGGGTTTCAGTGGGTGGCGAAGATAACGGCATCATCTTCGTACAGCAGGATTTTTCCCGTGCAAGCACTGGGCAAGGTATTGAGGTATAGAGAGAAGAGAAGTGGGCCTAGAATGGAACCCTGGGGGACTCCGGATCAGATAGGACATGTATTGGAGAGGGTCCCATTAATTCTAACACGCTGAGAGCGGTCCGACAAGTAGCTGGAACACCAGGAGACTGGGCCGGCGGCAAAGCCAATGCGATAGAAGGCATCCAACAGTAGGGGGTGGGAGACAGTGTCGAATGCCTTTGAGAGGTCAATAAACACTGCCCCTGCTAGTGAGCCCGAGTCAAGGGAGGAATGCAGAAAATTTGAGAACTCAATAAGGGCAGTGCTGGTGCTGTGACCAGCATGGAAACCATGCTGTTCATGGCAGAGGATGTTGTATTTGGTCAGATAATCTGTGATTTGGGTTGCCACCAGTTTTTCAAGGGCCTTGGAGAGGGGTGGAAGGATGGAGATAGGTCGGTAGTTCCCGGCTGAGGACCTGTCACCTCCTTTGTGTATGGGCAAGACTGTGGCTGTTTTCCAGCCAGAGGGGAATTGACCCAGGCAAAAGGACTTGTTGAGCAGGGTAGTTGGGGGGGCAAGGACCTGATCCAGGACCCGGCAGAGGATACTGGGGTCCAGGGAGTCGCTGCCAATATAATTGCTCTTAAGAGCTTGAAGCAGGTGTGGCCTAGCTTCCTGGGGGGTCACCCTGCGTAAGTGGAAGCTAGGATATTGGAAGTCGGGGGCGGTTAGGGTTGAAGGAGGGTCAAAAGTCTCTGGGGAGGACCGAGCTGAGGTCTGTAAATGATGAGTTGAGGAAGTTGGCTATGTGGGCAGGGTCAGTGGAGACAGTACCTTCGATGGTGATCTGGGAGGGGGGAGGAGAGCGCGAGCTCCTATTTAGTTGCTTAATGTTGTCCCAAAACTTACTGCCATGCCCCCAGGAGGAGGTAAGCGCCGCCTGATAGTGATCGGCTTTTGCTTTCCTGATGGCCCATGTGCATTTGTTTCTAGCGGCATTGTAGGCCTGTCTGTCCGCAGCCGGCCTGTTTCATTAGCCAGGTGCCACAGGTTATCCCTGTGTTTTAGGAGTTGCAGCAGGGACGGGGTAATCCAAGGGGCATTGCGGACTTTGGTCCGGACTGCTGTCATGGGAGCGAAAACGTCACAGGCCTTGTTGAAGGTTTGGGTGAAGAAGGTAAGGGCGTCGTCAACATCAGAGGCCTGGTGTATAGGAGACCAGTCAATTTGGGCAAGATGTAGCTTAAGGCCTTTAAGCCCACCTGGTCTGAGGTGCCGACAAAGAGTGGGATGAGCCGTGGGTTTGGGAGTGGGGGTGGCCCAGTGGAAAATGATAGGAGAGTAGTCACTAATAGAGTCTGGAAGGACCTGGGTATCATGGATTTGTTGAGGGCAGTGCGCAGTGACTGTGAAATCACCCTTCGGGCCCGAATAACGCCATGACAGTGATATCATTCATGAGAAGGGGTCCCAAAAACCCCATGTTGAAATTTGGTGCAAAAATTCCAAAAAATGCCTGAGATATGCAATAAAGTGAAAACCCCCTATCTAGCCCATTATACAGCTTACTGGCATTTCCTCAGTTCGCGGTCAGCTTTGAAGAGTGCAGACGTGTTCGGTCCAGTGATGATCGTTGCGTCGAGCTCGGAGGTAAGTATGGGGTGAGGGGGTGTGGGGAGGCGGGGTGCGCAGTGGGTGGGTGCGGGTTGGGGAGGGGCTGGAAGACTACGTGGGACCGTTTTGCTTTTCAGGTTGAACAAAAAAAAAGATGATGCGGGGCGTTTGCCATGCTGGGGTGGGCTCCCAGCGTGCACCAAAGCTTGGGGGCGTGGAGACGATGGGGGTTGGGCACCCCGTCGGCAGAGGACCCACGGCGTTTGCGCGCTGGGGTGGGCTCCCAGCGTGGCACTTTGCTTGGGGCGTGAGGGAATCGCTGTGTGTGACAGCGGTGGTTTTCTTTGAGGCGAAGACCACCGCTGTCATACACAAGCTCCCACACCCATTGGTGCAGGACCGCCACGCCTGCTCAATGGAGCAGTGGATTGAGCAGGAGAGGCACACACTCCAAAGTGCTACTCTCCCAAAACGTTCATTAGCATCGCGGCATAATGACGTAAAGGAAGTGGTTATCCCTCTATACAGACAGTTGAGACCCTATCTGGAGTACTGTGTGCAGTTTTGGAGACCTCATTTACGCAAGAACATAGACAGGATGGAAGCAGTCCAGAGGAGGGCAACTAAAATGGTGCAGGGTCTGCAGCAGAAACCATATGAAGAGAGACTGAGAGAGCTTAATATGTATACTCTTGATGAAAGGAGGGACAGGTGGGACATGATAGAAACGTTCAAGTACCTCAAGGGAATCAACAAAGTCCAGGAGGGTAGCATCTTTCAGAAAAAGAGATGTGTAAGAACAAGGGGGCACAATTTAAAGATAGAGGGGGGACGGCTCAGGGGTAATGTGAGGAAAATTTTTTTCACGGAGAGAGTGGTGGATACATGGAACAGCCTTCCTAAGGAGGTCATTGGGTCTAAAACAGTGGTGGAATTCAAACATGCATGGGACAGACACAAGGCAATTATAGTGGGGGGTTGCAGGAAGTAGGCTGTTAGTTAACTAGAATCTGCAGCTTATCCAGTTGGTAGGGAAATGGGCAGACTGGGTGGGCCAAGTGGTCCTTATCTGCCATCAAAGTCTATGTTTCTATGTTTCTATATACATTCAGTTTCCCAAATCTGTCATCTAAAACATTTCCTATACTGTTGTGTGGAATAATCAGTGCTCTCTGCTCTTTGATTGCTATTTGTTAATTCTTAAAGGGGAACAGTCAATACTAAGAACCCCAGAAATCCTAATTTGCAGCTGGTGCATAATACATTTTTTTTACTTACTTCTTACTACAGTATTATAAATCATATCTTTTTTCTTTCCATCGGAGTCAGTGAGAGCCAGTGCTGCATGTGAAGACCACTAATACAGCACAGAGGCATTCACATGCATTAGAATCCACAGAAAAATGTATCTTGGGTTCTACCACAGAACACTTACAAGCACAATGGAAATGACCCTAATAGTTCTATGGGTTCTACATGCGTGCCATTTCATTTTGTTGTGCAATAGGGTACTCAGTCTATGTTAAGCCATCAGTGCTGAATAAACTTTTCAGCCCTTGATGAGAAACAATTCATTGTTACTGCTCTGCAAACTTTTCTTAGATTAATGTTACCCAGACCCCACCCCCACCCCTGCCCTGGACTTTCAAAATCAGCAAAATTTCACAGTTTTTAAATGAAGTCGCTGTCCTACCTCAAGCAGGTCAGCACACTGAGTAAATTTCATTGATGTTTTTATGATGACATTTGTCTACTTGTAAAACTATTCTTTTTTAATGTCTGGGTCTATGAATGAGGGCAGGGTGTTACACAGAGCACAAACCTAATGACAGAAATTGTCTGCTAGACTTTCTTACCTACAATGATGGGATGCCTGTGGATGGGAGGGGGGCACACATACTCAGAAAGTGGAACTCCGTGATTGCGATTGATTTTTTTTATAGCGGTTCCTGTGATGAGAAGTTTCAAGAGGATTTTTTTTTTTTATTTGAAATGCTTGGCTTGGTGATTTAGAGTGATGACAAAGATGAGACACAGCTACTGAACTAAATGTAAGTACACATTCTCAGCAAAGGGGGTGGGGGTTGATAGCCTCAGATAATCAAACCACTACACTCAGAAATTACATGTTCATTTGTTTTAGACCGTTGCATGATTTATAAAGGGTGAATGGGATTTACGAGCTGTCTCTTGGCTTGTAAAGAGTATCATCTCAAGCCTTCTTAGGGTTCCAGAACCTCTCAACTACACTTTGTGGTTCTCAAGCCCTAAGAAGGTATGAGATGACACTCTCAGTAAGCCAAAAAACATCTCACAAGCTCCATTTACCTATGTAGTAGGTTGTAGCAGGCCGAGGTTGCTAACTCCCAAGCTGACACTTGCCGTATCAGAAATCCCAGAACCGCCGCAACTGATGTCTAAGCTTGGCAGCAGCAGTGGGAGATTCAATAGCCTGCAGAGCATGTTAGAGTCTTTATAAACTCTGATTATTGGTTTGCTAGTCCCACTGTCCTCCTGGGACTAAGTACAGTCACAGAGGACTTTAATCAGCCCCATCAGGACAGCAGGACAAGCAAAATATGAGCTTATTCAATGGCCTATGCAGCCAGTATAGTGTTATGCTTGTGCAACTGTGTTACTTGGTTTTGGCCATTCACACTCTCTATTATAGAGGAATTACCACCCTGTAGGGGTACCAAAGGCAAGGAACCCTCAAAGAGGGCTCCACCCCTAGAGGTGCCGCAGGATGATTCCCTTGGCTAAAGGTACCGTAGGAAGCATCCCCAAAAGGAAATGTAATAGTACAAAGCATGTTAGCAATCAGTAGCTGTGAGGCATAATAGTAGATAAGGCATCAGGTAGCTTGATAACGTAATGAGATGTGCAGGTTAGCAATGGCATGAGTATGATGGGCTGCACTAGCGATTGAGGGGGCCTCCTAAGGAGAGAGGGAACGGCAAGTAGGGACACCATCCACCTCCATCCAACAGCAGAATCTATCTAAAGGAACTAGGGAACACTAACTACAGCTAATGGTTATGACCTGAGGCATGGAGGAGAGAAAATTCCCCCCTGAGAAGGAAATCTCTGGGGATCCTAGGCCTAGGCCACCTTCCCTCCAGGCTTGGGAATGTTTATTTTGTGATGGCTCTGCTGCTGCTGCAATTTAGAAACCAAATTAAAGGGGATGGAAAATATTCTAATTTAGAGGAAATCTTTTGCTCGATCCCTCTAACAGGAACACCGTGGTAGGTTGCAAGAGTGCTCTGCAACATCAGGGGCAACCAAGGCGGGAGGAGGAGGAGAGCAATGACTGCTGAAGCACTCATCTGACCTACTCGTCCTAAAAACAAACCAGGTGAACCAGAGGCAGTCATAGGGAGAATGCGGTGAAGGTGCTGTGCTAGTAGAATACTAGAGCCAAAGGAGATCACTGTAGCCATCCTTCACAGCTAGTCTTAAATTCTACACCAGGAGCTGCCATCGCGTCTCGAACAGCTAAAGCCAGGCCCAGAGCAAGGACATTCCCAGCTATGGGCCAGGTGAGAAAGACCCCACCCCAAGTCAGGCACACTCAAGATGCAGACTTAGAAATGGAGAGTGAGACCATCAGCTGCAGGGAGGCCCTGTGCCAGCATAGTATGGCTGGCATGCCCCAAAACTGAAGAGGATCTGAATGAGCGTTGAGTGCTGGGACCTCATGTAGGTCAGATGGCAGTATCGAGCATTGAGCAATGATTGCATAAGCAATGAGTGGACCTGCACGAAGGTCAGTAAGGCAGAGTAGCAATGGTCAGATCTGCACATAGGTCTGTAAAGCAGAGTAGCAGTGACTGAACCTGCACGTAGGTTGGAGAAGCAGCAAATATGAATAGCGGGGCAAGCCAGCCAGGTATTCAAAGAAGCCAATGAAAGGTGACAAATACTCTGAGAATTTTTGGTGGCGGAGGGAGGATTAGAACATAAAGTAAGTAGCCACATGGGGCCACGACTCCCCCAACACCTCCAAGTCCTCCGCCGTAGGAAAAACAAGAAAGTGGTAGAAGGCGCCAAGACCCACATGCAGATATTGAAACTAGTTCACAGCATCAGCAGTAGCTTAGCTGACCTCCAGAGTAGAATAGCAGTGTGCAAACATAGAGAGCATCTGTACTGAGTAACTATGAGTTGTAGGATTCGATGAACATAAATTGGAGGGAGACAGTGCTCTGAAGGCAGCTATTGCCAGGCAGTACACTGAAACAACAGCAATGAGGTATGTGGTATGTTGAGGAAGAAGGATTGAGCTGCATAGACTAGGGTTCTGAGTGAGCCTGAACCAGGTGAAAACAATTAAGGTACATAGCATGGAGAGCGGCTATGTGGTATGAGTTGAAATACACAGACAATGACTGCAGTTGCAGTGTGAGTAAATGGGAGCAAGTAACAGGAGCTCTGGATTAGCAATATACAAGGAGTTTAGAACAGAAGCCCTTCAAAAAGAAGACAAAACAAAAGACACACAAACATAGAGAAACAGGGAACAAGCAACACAAGGAGCACACAGCCAGAGGCAAAATATAAACCAAATGCAGAACAGACAACTGAGGTCCAGCAGAAACAAGCAGAAGCCGAAAAAAAGCAAGGCGGGGGAGGGGGTTAGGCCCCAGCCAGCAAAAATGGACAGACTGACAGAGCCTCTGGCCGCAAAGAAAAAGTACTTCAGAAGGAGGCTGAGAGGAACTGCTTATATAGGTCAGGAAGAGAGAGTGGCTGGCTGCTTGTCCATTGAACCACAGGCCCAGCCTTCCAATAAAAACTCTAACATGCACTGCAGGCTACTGAATTTCCCACTGATGCAGCCCAGCTCTGACATCACCTGCAGGGGATTCTGGGACTTCTGGTTACAGTAAATGTCATCGTTGGAATCATCAGAATCAGTCTGATACAATCTACTATACTGCAGTAAACAATAAATAAAAGTTTTTTGCACACAAAATGAAAATTGGGCCAGCCCTACTCTTGGGTGTGACCTGTAAATGCAGTTTGGTACATTTTTAGCTAGTTCCCCCCTTATCATTTTGAACCCCTATAAGTGACATCTCACTCAGCCTGAATGTAGCATGCCAAGGACCTGCCTGTCCTGAGAGAGGGACATCACCTCATTTACTATTATATCTTGGGCACTAGCTGTCTATAGTGCTTGAGAGTACTACTGCTTATAACTGTCTATAGCTGATAAAACATTTGTATATTGTATTTTAAAACTTTCTCTCACTATCGCAAGTCTTCTGAGCCCTGCTTTGCTGATAGCATCAGGAAGAGGAGCTGTAGTTCAGATACGAGAATACTAGGAACTACAGCTCGTTAATTTGCTGAACTTTTTCTGGCATTCAACTAGGGAGGAGACCAATAGCGATAGCCAAAGCCAAATAGTGGTATTTTATTTTTATTTTACTTTCGTTTGTGATATTTTGGACACAGAGTAGTCCGTGACCTCCAGGAACACTTCCAGGGTCACTGAGTGCTTTAAAAGCTGCCCTGCAGTGAGCAGGGCAAGCACATGTGCAAAGATACACGCTAAGACACACGCGTCTGCGCATGTTAGGTGTATAGGAGAATATAGAAGACCATGACAAAAACCAAACAGGAAGTGAGGTTTATAGTAAACCTGAGATACTGTTTGTAAGTTTTCCAGTAGACTGTGTTATAAATATCTGTTGCCTGAGTTCTCTACTACTACGGTAGGGACTATAGGAGTGTCTAACCATTCATAAGAGGATTTTGTCCCCTGAAAAACTGTCATAATTTCTCTAGCATCTGTTATACTTGAACCCTGTATTATACACTGGAAGTGTGTTACTGGTTTTAGAGTATGTAGGTACCAATATGCTACTTGGAGACAAAGTGTGACAATCAGGTTCCAAAATTTATTTTAGCCAATTGTCATAACCATATCATATTTACATTGGGTGCATGTGGTAGTATTTCAGTCCCCAACATAAAGATAGTTTGTAGTTCAGAGGTGCTAAAAAATGGGACTAAAAGTTCCCACAAGGGCAACGTAATGTGAGTAACACCATGTCCTTGACAGCAAATTTGTCATATTATCAAACATATTTTTTGTTAGAAAATGGTTAAAGTAAATCCTCTCCCCTGATTGGCTGAGACACGTTTTTAGGTGGGCATCTATCAGACAACAGATGCCCACCTAAAAACGAGAGCCAGCCAACAGTGCCCCTTTACCCACTGTAGTATCCCAGCACCCACTCTGTTTCCCAATTGGCCAATATGTAAATAAATTTTTTCAAACTCGGTGCCATTTTTCCATTCAAGTTATCGAGTGATTTTACACAATTCAGTACACCCAACAGTCACTGCAATTAAATCAAAATCTAGCAGTTTTACCGGTGATCCCGACACAAAGAAATCCACACACAAGTCGAAAATCAGAAAGTAAACTAATCCATTCGGCACAGCAGACCGCATGGATAGAAATAACTACAGTGCATGAACGAGGCATCTCCTGACATCCTGTGCCCGTAAACAGCATTTAGAAAATGAAAATTTTCCCTGCTCACCAATATAGCCCAAAAAATAGCGGGCAGGCCATCGTGCTCCCTTGACCCAAAACCAAACAAAACATGCCTTATTTGGGCAGATACAATATTGTCCAGCCACAGAGACGTATCGATCCCCAAAACGTAGACAGTGACACCTGTAGCAGCATGTTATCAGTAGCACTGCAACCAAGCATGAGAGCATCTGCGGTATGGAAAGTCAAGAAAATACCGGCCCTCTCATGCTGCAGTATCGGCATATGGTGTAACCCGCTGCCTAACTGAAACCACCATGCATTGCAGGCAGTTAAACGTAAAGCATTAAAATGAAAAATAAATAAAGCCCCACAACAAATAAGCAACAAAATCAAACTTCCTTTCTTTTTTCCATGGCAGAACTTTCCGATCTTCTCACCAGCAGCCTGAAAACTCCCTTCTTGACTACGCTTACCCTCCTAAATGCCAACATCAGTCCAGACCATGCTTTCTTGAACCACAACAGCTCCTTGACCAGCTATTCAAAGTGTCAAATATATATATTTGTCATTAAATAACTATCCTCTGCCACAGACTGTGCTCACAAACTCTCTCTCCTTCGTCATACCACGATTGCAAAAAACTTCAGTTGGGGGGGAGTAAACAAGATGAAAATTAGAAACCAACTCAATGAAACACACACTGCACATTTGCGGGGTATATACAGACGACCACAGAGGGGTGTAACTGCATTTAAACATTTTTATTTCAATTTAAAGTATAGAGTCTTCAGTAGTACTAAACTCCATAGCTCATGCAGATGGAGGAACTATTTTATTACAAAACAGATATTAAACTAGATATTCATTATTAATTTTTTTTTTTTTTACAGTGCCCATTTTCTAAGTGCAATAATACCCTCCAGGGTGGGCGGTATTGGGCTATATCGGACCTTCCAGGGCTTATAAGGCCCTCCGCCTATGGTGTCGGGCCTCATTACGCCCCTGGGTGGTCTGGTATAGCCCAATACCGCCCACCCTGTTGGGTATTATTGCTTACATATTACTATGTCTGTGGTATCTATTTAGGTAGCATAATATCTAATTTTCAGTTTTTTATCATAAACTTAACTTGTTTGTAATTATGCCACAATATGTTTCCTGATCACAGTATGCCCAAATCTGGACATGTTTAAGTTTGGCTACCACTTTCATGTCCTTGATTTTCTAGCCCATTGTTTTTTTGCACAACTGTATTACCCTCATAGGAAAAGACAGAAATCACAGAATTTTCAGAAAGTGAATTATACTTATTTACAAGGGTTTTTTCCACAGGATGTCACCTGAGTAACTCAGACTCCACAGGACATCACGCGAGTAACACAGACACGACACAAGAAGTCACATGAGTAACATGGACACCAGAACAGTAGTATCAGTATCATACCAAGTGTCTCATTAAGTCATACCAAAAGTTATTGCTAATGTTCAACCAAAAAATGACTGTCATACTATGGATATTTGGTATAACATTTTTTGAACATTTTGAAGACTACTGTAGTCACAACAATATATTAACTTAAGATATTCACAAATGTTTTATGTTACGGCGTAGTATGGATTGAATCTCACCTGGTCTGTCTATTACACATACCAGCTGGTCCCAAGCCTACAATAAGAGAGAGGGAAACCAACAATATCTTTATGAGATGAATGGGGGTGTTTGGGATTAATGCATGCGCTTGCTGCTTGTGATATTCAAGGCTGAAGGCAAAACACTGAAAGTGTATTCATGACTTATAACATGGGGTAGATAAAGGCAGGTGAGTGGTAAACAACCATCAGGTGACCATTGCTTACTCCACAATATATGACAGCTAGTAGTGAACCATCCCTCTGAGAGATCAGCCTGTGTTTCTGTTCTGATCTTGTTATAGTGAAAAACTGCAGTCTGTGGAGCAGCCATTACTATCCCTGCTTAGTGAGTGAGAGCCAAGGCCTGCCATGTAGTCCTAGGCAGTGCAGCAACAGTAGCTGTACTGTTCAAAGTCTGTAGCCTTGCTTCTTACCCAAGCTTGTTCCCAGAGTGAAGTCAATCAATCAATCAATCAATCAAAATCTTTATTTATTCAGGCGAACATCATTGAGCATAGCTCATTTACAAGATGGACCTGAGTGGTCATAACAATAAAGGTTACAAATTTTACACAAAACCATGGTACTGAATAAACACAAATACAATCATTTATGAATGAGACAGATATACAAATATTTACATATATACAAGGCAAAAATGACAATAAACCTAAATCATATTAAAGGAGAGAAACAAACAGTATAGTAGGGATAAAGCTCGGATAGTTGGACTTGGGTGGGCATATATGTATGAAGTTTGTAGGATAATGAGCTAGAAGAACGATAGATAAATAGGTGGGAGCTTAAAAAGGGGGTGGGGAAGGAGGGTGTGGGAGGACTGGCCTTGTGGAAGCAGTTGCATGATTCTGGGAATAGACTGGTATACAGCTTTTTGAAGGATGTTAATGGAATGAGGGTATCCAGTTTCAATGTCTTTTGAAGAGAATTCAGATAACTACTAGGGAATAGCTGATTGCAGCTCTTCCATACCAGTGCAGGTGATAGGAATCTTCAGCATGATCAGTTTATTGATCCTCAGGGTGTAAGGCCTGGATGTGATCCAGTTGAAACAGTCTGAGATGTAGGAAGGAGCTTGTTTGTCAGAGCTTTGTAGATCCAGATAGCCGCATTTTATTTCTTCTGTGTTGCAGGGATGTCCAACTGACTGCATTGTAGAGAGAGCAATGATGGGTGCTGGAGGGAAGATCTGTAATGAATCTAATAGCTCTATGATACAAGGTGTCTAATTTATTTAAATGGGAGAGGGAGCAGTGGCCATAGAGGAAGTCAGCATAGTCAATGAGGGACAGGAATGATGCTAGGATTAGTCTTTGTTTGGAATCTCTGGTCAGGTAGTGTTTTATCCTGTAGAAAAGGCCAAGTCTTTATCTTAGCTTTTCAGGAGCTCTTCAATGTGGGTAGTGTAGTCAAGTTTATTGTCAATCCAGACTCAAGATATTTGAATTTGTCTACATATTCCAGATTTTCACCAAGGATGGTAGAGAGTTGTGGGAGGGTGAATGATGGGACAGTGGAAGAGCAGTTCTTGGTGGCAAAGAACATAGCTTTTGTTTTCTTGGCATTTAATAGTAATTTCTTTTCTAATAAGTTGTGCTGTAGGAGGAGAATTCAGACTGTAAAAGCTCACAGGCTTTTGATGGTGAGGGTTGCTGACATATAGTACAGTGTCATCTGCAAAAGGTGAATATTAGATTGTGAGAGTTTGGAGTCAATATTGTTGATGTAAATGGCAAAAAGGATGGGGCCAGGATGGAGCCTTGCGGTACACCTCTTAGGAGTGGTTTAGAGGTAGATAGTCACCTTCATTTTTACCAGTTGTAATCTTCCGAGAGATAGCATCTGAACCATTTAAGAGAGAGTGGGTCAAGGCCTATGGAGTTCAGAGAGAAATTAGTAGTTCATGATCCACAGTGTCAAAGGCTTTGCTTAGATCAAGAAACACAGCACAGGTGTTATTCTTTTTGTCTAAGGCAGTCTGCCAGTCATTTAACTTGCTAAGGCAGAGGTGGTGCTGTGCATAGATCTAAACAGATTGAGCTGGGTTAAGAAGATTGTTGGTATCAAGGTAGGCACTTAACTGGGAGTTTACTAGCTTTAAGCATCTTGGATAGTACTGGTAAGATGGAAATGGGCCTATAGTTGTTGAGGTCCATGGGATCACCTGCCTTAAGTAGTGGAAACACTTGAGCTGTCTTCCATATTGAGGGATAGAACCAGTGGCTAGTGACAGATTGAAGAGGTGGGTGAGGGGGCAGCTAAGGCATGCAGTGCTACTTTTAGAAAGTAGGGATCAGGAGTCTGCACCTGCACTTTTAGTTGTATCTAGTTGGAATAGAAGGTCTTCTACTTCTTTTAAGAGTATTGATTTGAATGAGAATGTGGAAGCAACCTTTTGTCCCTCAGTAGATTGTATGTTTAGTGATGATCTTAATAGGTTTGCAGGTGAGGAGTCGAAAGCCAGGCCAGCTGTAGTGAAATGATTGTTGAAGGCATTCAAGATTTCTTGCTTGTCACTGATTTCAATACTATTTAGGTGTACTTTGGGTGGTAAGACAGGGGTAGAAGTTTGACCTAGGATCCCCTTTATGGTACCCAGAACCTGGAAGGGTTGTGATAGGAAGCATCCAATTCAGCTGTGTAGAAGGCAGCCTTGGCATTTCTTACTTGTTTTGTGCAGGAGTTTCTGGCTTTTCTGAATTGAAGCCAGTCATTTGGATCCTTTGTCTTTCTTGCCCTTTTCCAGAGTTTATCTCTGGCAAGCAGTCTTGGTTTGAGGTCAGCAGAGAACCAGCGACAGGATTTGAGTTTGGTTCTGACACTGGTGAGGGTGCATGTATATTGAGGGCACTTATGATAATATCATTTAAGATTTGAAGAGCTGTCTCTATTGAAGCTGTGAGATAGAATTCTTGCCAACGTATGGTGTGGCACAGATCATGGAGATATCCTGAAATATTAAAATTCTTTTTTGACCTTCGTGGGAGGAATTTTGCAGGATTGGGTGGCTTGATTGTTGATCTAATGGCAGCTATGGGACAGTGGTCACTTATGTCACTGAATAGTACTCCAGCATGGGAATACAGATGAGGCTTATTTACCAACATAATGTCCAGGAGTGTGCTGTTGAGATTATTCTTTGGGTTAATCCTTGTTGGTTCTTTGATTAATTGAGTGAATCCATAAGTGTCACAGAAGTGTGTGGTCCCCATGGTAATTTTTCTGTTGCACAGCCAGATTGACAGGTAAATCCCATAGTTGTGGCATAAAGTTAGATGGAACAGTGTGAAGAGAGGGAGCCCCCAACGATGTCATGATCTGAAAGTGAGCTTTAAGCTAGTGGACAGAGAAAGACCTGCAGGCTCTGAGTCCCATTAGTTGCCATTTCTTAATTGGTAGAATACAGTCTGGTAACATAGAAACATAGAAGTTGACGGCAGATAAGGACCGCAAGGCCCATCCAGTCTGCCCATTTCTTTTTCTACCTTATAAATGTGCCATTGGCCTTTGTCAGTGACCTATCTATTCATAGTCATTTGTATTGCTCCCTTATGCCTATCCCATGCATGTTTGAAGCCCTGCACTGTAGTCATAGCCACCACTTCTTGTGGTAAGCCATTCCATGCATCTACCACCCTTTCTGTGAAAAAGAATTTCCTCACATTCCCTCTTAATCGGCCTCCCTCTAATCTCATGCTGTGTCCTCTTGTCCTGCTATTTTTCTTATATTTAAACATGTTAGACTCTTTCACCTTGTTTATGCCCTTAAGGTGTTTGAATGCCTCGATCATATCCTCTCTCCCTCCTTTGCTCAAGGGTATACATATTGAGCTCCGTTAATCTGTCCTCATATGTCTTCTGATGCAGTCCCTGCACCATTTTGGTTGCCCTTCTCTGGACTGCCTCAATTTGCTTAATGTCCTTTGAAGGTGTGGCCTCCAATACTGCACGCAGTACTCCAGATGGGGCCTAACCAATGTCTTGTACAGAGGGATTATTACCCTCTTACGACTTGTGATACCCTACTAATACACCCTAACACCCCCTAGCCACTCTACTGCTTTAGAGGTCTGCTTGGATGATTTCAGGTCAACAGTGATGATGATGCCCAAGTCTCTTTCTTCCTTTGTGACTGCTAGCAACTCCCTCCCAGCCTATAAGTGGCTTCAGGTTTCTCTTCCCTATGTGCATGATTTTGCACTTCTTGCATTAAATCCCAGTTGCCACTCTTCTGACCATTCTGCTAGTTTATCCAGATCTCTTCCCATTCTGCCCACCCCATCTGGATCATCTACTCTGTTGCAGATCTTGGTGTCATCTGCAAACAGACAAGCCTTATCCTCTAGTCCATCTGCAGGTCACTAATGAAGATGTTGAATAGGACTGGCCCCAGGACTGATCCCTGAGGTACCCCACTTGTGACTTGCATCTCTTCTGAGCTATACCATTTACCACCACTCTCTGTTTTCTGCCAGTCAACCAGTTTGCCACCCAGTTGACCAACTTCTGACCCACCCGAGCCTACCTAGCTTATTTATCAATCTTCTATGTGGAACAGTGTCAAAAGCTTTGCTGAAGTCAAGGTAGGCGACATCAACTGCTCCCCCTTGGTCCACCACTCTGGTTACCCAGTCAAAGAAATCTATGAGATTAGTCTGACAGGACCTTCCTTTTGTAAACCCATGCTGTCTTGGATCCTGTGCCCCTATGGATTCCAGGTGTTGCACTATCCTTTCCTTAAGGAGTGCCTCCATAATCTTGCCCACTACTGAGGTAAGACTGACCGGTCTGTAGTTCTCCGCCTCCACCCTGCTACCACTCTTGTGGAGTGGGATCACATGAGCCCTTCTCCAGTCTTCTGGGACCTCTCCTGTGCTCAGAGACTCACTAAACAATTCTGCTAATGGCTCTGCTAGTTCCTCCTTTAGCTCCTTAAGTACCCTGGGATGTATGCCATCAGGTCCCATTGCCTTATCCACCCTGAGCTTAGCAAGCTCTTGTAGGACCCTTTCTTTTGTGAAGGGAGTAGTGCTCACCTCCCTCCCCCCTGTGTCCATGATGCTGAGCTGTGGGCCCTGCCCTACCTTCTCTTCAGTAAATACTGAGCAAAAGTATCTATTTAGGATAGATGCCTTTACAGGGTCCTCCTCCTCACTTGCTCCCTTTTCTCCATTAAGCTTAGCAATACCCCCTCTGGACTTTCTCCTTTCACTAATGTATCTATAGAAAGTCTTGTCACCTTCTTTTACTGTTCGTGCTAGTGTTTCCTCAGTTTGGGACTTTGCCTGCCTTACTGCCTTGCCTGCTTCCCTTAGGGCAGTTTGGTATGCCTCCTATCTTCATCCGCTGTGTTCCTTATATTTCCTGAAGGCCAGCCTTTTGGCTCTGACCTTTTCTGCTACTGTATTTGAGAACCAAAGTGGTTTCCTTCTTCTTTTACTTCCTTTTCTGTCTAACACAATGGGATGTTGCTTCAAGTATTGTATCCTTAATGCTTGCCCACTTTGCCTGTACCTCCTCACCTGTGTTTCTTTTTGCCAGGGCTAGCTTAACTCTGTTGGCCATCTTATCAAAGTCAGCTCCTCTGAAGTCCCATATTTTTGCCTTGGAATGGGATGATTTAGATGTAGTAGCCAAATTGAACCATACCATGTGATGGTCACTGGCCCCCAGGTGACCTTCTACCTGGAGATCTGTGATCCCTGGTAGACTGTGTGACTGCACTGCTGGGGAAAATGTTTACTTGCTTGCCGTGCATTAATGTTACCACAGACAGAGAGAGACAGAGCAGCTAAGCCAGTAGAGGTATAGACACTGTGCCTGTACCACAAGAGGCAACTCCATATTTTGCACTTCAGAGCTACTGTGCTGTCTCGGAAGGCATGTCATGCACAACAAATGTCAGAGAAAGCATTGCAACACTTTTCTTCTGACATTTGTATGTGCATGACAGCCATTTTGTTGGGGACTATTTTTTTAGGCAGTAGAATACAATAATTTGCTTGTCTTTTATAAAAGGATAAAAAACACGTATGTTGCTTTCTCCTTGTTTTGTAGTGCGCCCTCTGTTATAAGTGTAAGAGCCCACTCCAGGGTGTGTGGTTATTGGGGATTAATCAACACACTTGGTGTTGTGAGGACACTCAGCCAGCAGCCTCATGCTTCATAATGCACTCGTGGTACTGATTAATCTCTAATAACTGCACACCCTGGAGTGGGTTACTTCCTACTAATAGAACTACGCCCTTGAGTGGGTTGCTTCAATCTTAAAATGTGTTTTAAGAAATTAAAATCTGACTTCAGGGGCCAGATCTTCAAAAGCTTGGCCATGTGAAAAGCCTAGTTTTCCTGCACAAACCCAGATTTGCGCAGATGTCCATATTCCAAAGCCCTGTTATGGGAAAACAAGGTTTGTGTCCTGGAGATTTTCTGAGGTTGGCACAATACAAATGTAATGTCATGGACCTGAAATCTGGTGAAGTCCTGTAATCACAGAGTGCAAGGTAATTTTGCATGGTCCCCTTGTATGGTGCAGATATACACAATTATCCCTGTTACTAATGAAGCCATCCCCCAGATCACAGCCACAACTGAAGACACAGCCCCTTCCTGTTATCCAATGGACCCCTCCATGGTGCCGTCACTCACTGTGTCCACAGCATGGTCCTGCAGGTGCATATGGCAACCAGTGCATTTTGGGAGAGGGTGCACTTTTAGGTTTCTTCAGCTATTGTAGTTAATGTCAGTAATTGTTTGATATGCCATGCTAGGCCCTCAGCCTAGCATGCAGCACATGGTACACCAAACAATTACTGTGATTCACTGCAACAGCAAAGTAAGCCTAAAAGTGCACAAAAAAAATGGAATGGAAAAAAAACAGAACAAAGGGTAACACTTTAACAGTCACTGACAGCAATCATCCCAGTGAGAAAAAAAAACAGTATTTTTCTTCACTTGTACTGCCATGGAAGCCATTTAAGGCATACCATGTAGCACATAGCCCAGTTACTGAGATACACTGCAACAGCAGCCAAATGAGCCTAAAACTGCACAAAAACAATGAACAGGGTTGATGTTTTTGGTGACTGCAACCCGGTTACCATCAATTACAGTCATTTTACATCCATTTTTGGTGTTTGTGCCCCTTTAGGCTCATTTTACTGTTGCAGTGAATCTCAGTAATTGTTTAATGTGCCATGCTAGACTCTTGGCCTAACGTGCAGCACATGCCACACCTAATGATCACAAAACATATTGCTGAAATGTAAATGGTTCTGTGTTGGCGTTCCGGTGTTCTGTGTTGAAACGGCGGGTGCAATATATTTTTTAAAATAGTTGCCATCTTATAGACTCCTATGGATCTGAGAAATCTGTGGATTACCCAACGCTTCATTTACTGCTGCTGTTATTTGCTATTTGCTTTTCTGCTGCTAAATGGCTTTGATGCACTTGCACATGAAATAAATGAGTACTGTGAGTACGTTTGGAGTGCTGACCATTTTTCTGTTTTACAGAAGTGTTTTTCAAAAATAAATAAGATATTAACCAGGATTTCTTTTAAGTTTAGCAGATAAGCAGGTAGTTTAAAAGTAGTTCTGGTGTTCTGATGCCTCCCACACAGTATAAGCCCTAAAGAGATCAGGTCTACACAAACTGAGCACCTGCAGAGACCAGGTCCTATTCATTTACTCCCAATACAGCATGTATTTTATTTCTCATTACAGAACTCTCCAAACTGTAGATATGGGCCCAGATATTCAAAGGGTTGCGCATGGTGCAACAGTGTTCTGCATCAACCAACTGATGACTGGCAATATTCAAAAGGAAAAGTGCGCGGCACAAATCCTGATGCGCTGGGCGCATCAGTAATGTATGCAGGAGCAGTTAGGGGCGGCGTGCGCATGCATACCCTGCACAGCCCGATATTCAGCCTGGGATGTGCAGAGCCATGCATGTGCAACCCCTACCTGCGCCAGCACAAAGTTGATCCAAAAAAAAAGGAACAACTGATGGCCACCCACAGGTGAGCTGCCACATTGCAGAGCACAACACGGCAGCTGCCACCTGTGGGTGGCCACCCGAGCTCCAGCTGCACCTGGCGGTGCCCCCCCTTGCCTGATCGTGGGCATTTGTAATAAAATAAAATAATTCTGTCCAATATCCCTGGTGGTCCAGTGGACCGCTACCTGCCCGATCGCGAGCATTGGTAATAAAAAAAGCTATCCAATATCCCTGGTGGTCCAGTGGACCACTATCTGCCCGATCGTGGGCATAAGTAATAAAAAAAGCTGTCCAATTTCCCTGGTGGTCCAGTGGACCGCTATCTGCCAGATCACGGGCATTTGTAATTCAAAAAGAAATATGTCCTATATTCCTGGTGGTCTAGTGGTACCCCCCTCACCCGCCCACTGAGCCCCATCGCCCTGCTCCCCGGTCAGCCGGCGGGCGGCAGCACTTACCGCCTGCCACTCCGCCGCCGAGCTGACACCATCAGTAGGGCTGTATGCCCATTGGTTCACAGCATGAGCCAATGGCGTGCAGCCGTGCCATTCTACACATTCCAGACTGTGAATGAATCATTCACATGTCTGGAATATGCGTATAACAGGCTGCAAGCCCTTGGCTCATGCTGGCGAGGCAATAAGAGATACAACCCGATGGTAATGTGTCGATCGGCGGGCAGGACGCGTGCAGGTGGGTGGGGCTGCAGCCCACAGGCTGACCGAAGGCAGGTGGTGGGGCTCAGTGGGCGGTGGGGAGGGTACCACTAGACCAGAGACAAGACATATCTTTTGAATTACAAATGCCCGCTGATCAGGCGATGAAGCGGTCCACTGACCACCAGTGATATTGGACAGCTTTTATTACTAATGCCCGTGATTGGGCAGATAGCGGTCCACTGGACCACCAAGGATATTGGACAACTTTTTTATTACTAATGCCCGTGATCGGCAGATAGCGGTCACTGACCACCAATTATTGACAGCTTTTTATTACTAATGCCTGTGATCAGGCAGATAGCGTTCCACTGGACCACCAGGGATATTGGACAGCTTTTCTTATTACTAATGCCCATGATTGGGCAGATAGCAGTCCACTGGACCACCAGGGATATTGGACAGCTTTTTTTATTACTAATGCCCACGATCGGGCAGACAGCGATCCACTGGACCACCAGGGATATTGGATGAATTACTTTTTTTATGACAAATGCCCATGATTGGGCTGTGGAGCACATTGCTGGCTGCAGGGGGCATCAGTCCCTGATGGCTGCTGCCTGGCAGGGCGCCAGGCACAAGTCATCAGGGATCAGTGCACCTGCATGCAAATGGGGCCATAATGACATGCAAATGGCCCCATTTGCACCTTGCATACATTATGGCCCCATTTGCATGTCAACTTTTGAATATCGTGGTTGCTGTGCATAGCGCAATGGAACTTGCTCTAGCGCATCCCCATGCTCCACTCTGGTCACTTGAGCTGGTGCAGTGCCACTGCACCATGCACACTGCAGGTGGCCAGGGTGCGATATTCAACGCTGCTGAGCCATGGCACAGCTCCGTTAATATCACCCAGTCCACACCCTGCACAGTTGAGGTGCGCCCAAGCTGTGCCACAGCCTGGTGCAGTTTGAATATCTGGACCATGGTGTTCTGATGCCTAATAAAAATGAGCCCCAGCACTAACCAGATCCAACTGATATACTTCCCCAAACTGTACTTTTTTTTGCCCAGTACAGAACAAACTATTTAGCAGCAGTAACATTAAAGGGGCCCCTGACAGAGAATAGGATCACACAAAATGCCCCCCCCCCAACAGGGACCAGGTCGCACAGAATGATCCCCATGTAGAGACTTGGTCTATAGAATAGGTAAATATGTATAACCATTTAATCTAGGAAACCTGCAGTTGTTCAACTTTAAAATGCTTTATAATCAACTTTCTGTGCCCTACCCCACCCTTCAAACACTGAGCCCAGCATCTTGGGACCATGAGGCAAGGTCCGACTACATGTCTCTGTGTTTCCCAAAAAGCAAATGTGTACCTTTACAATCTGCAGACATCTGACACACCGGGGAACAAAAGAGCAGCTGAGATGCATAGAGAATAGCCCGCTGTAGTGCCCATAACGTGCATAACTCCAAACTTCAGGAGGACAACATGTCTTGTCCAGAATGTGGGTGGCAGTACAAAGAATGCAGACCCACCAGCTCCACAGCTTTAAAGAGCCATGGCTTGATGACTGAAGGTGTCAGCATGCATTTCCGGTTCTCAACATTCTGGGCGGTGGAGGAACCAATAGTAACATGGGTTACAAAAGGACATGAAAATAACACACCATGGGAAAAGGAAATTTTCTAAATAAATGAGTTATAACAAACTGCAAGGTTTTGGCAGCATGTCAGTAACAAAAAGAAGGTCACCAAACACAATAATACTTTTGGACCACAGTTCATGCAAATTAAAGGCACAGTCTGCTTAGGATGAGGTACTAGATGGGCACTACACGTAATGATCGTTACAGCTGTATAAAATGATTAAATAAAAGGCAAAAACTTTTATTCTGTACAGGGAGTTCTTGAGGGAGGCTTAAATGAAGTAATTAGATAGCACATTAACAACAGTTGGGTTTCTAAGGCACAGTAAAGGGCGGTATTTAAATACTTAAATTGGGAATGGAAGCAATGTCACAAAATGGAACCCTATTTGAAGGGGTACATCGATGTTTGTGATAAAACTGAAAGAACACAGTGGAACCAAACTGGGTCATGTTATGTTTAATATCTTTCCTAATGTGGGACTACAAATTAGGTGTGTCATGTGAACCTTTTAACAATTCAGTAAAAAGTTACAGGGTGTCAATGTACAGTAGGTATGAGTTTCTTGAATACTGTATTCATGCCTATATACTAAACTTCTTTCTGTAGGTTGTCCACAAACAATAAAAAGCTATCTAACTTCATATATCTATGTAAATTAGTCCCCCTGTGTTTTGTCTGCAGAGAGTTGGATAAGCTTGAATAAAAGCATGAACGAGCACACAGTTTATCAGGAGTGTAGCACATAGTTCTATTCTGATAATAAATTAAGGAAAATAAGTTTGTATCTTGAGCTCTATGAACATCCTACCTTACGTACTTTATATTAAGCTTTTTTTTTTAAAGAAGGAAAAAAAAACTGATATAATGTCAGAGAAATTGATTATGTCATCAGGAGAAGTGAGCATCAGATGTCCCACTTGCCTTATGTATATAATAACTAAGGAGGTCCCAATCAATCCCTTTCAATGTGAAAAATGCATATACAATGAGGAGTTGATGCAAGAACTTAATGGTTTTAGTGATCGCTCATTGCAATTAGAGGCAAGTCAAAAAGAAATGGTCATTAGACTTGGCACTAAATTACCTTTAGGAACAAATTATTTAACTATTCTTCCAAATGGTCAAATTTATACAATTGATGTTGCTACTAACTCTATTATTTCAAATAAAAATTTACAAATGACATCAAAGCATACAGAGCAATATAAAGAAACTAATAGAAACAGGATTAGAGAAGAAGACTCAACATTCAAACTGATGACTTGTGGTACAATGTACAATATAGTAAACTCCAAAAAGGGAAAGCATGCAACCAATTTCAGTATTCCCTAAATAATAGATTTACCAGTTTAACAGTATCTGATAATGACATTGACACTACCTCATCACAAGAATTAATATACTTTGATAATCCTATTGTGCCTATGGTTCCAGACACGTACAATGGCAATTGTGCAATGACTACATTAATGAACTCTGATAATGTTACATTAGATGATAACTTAAATACAGATAATATCCCACCACCCCATGGAAACCTATTGGTTTTGGGAGATTCCATGATAAAATATTTGGATAGGGATGTGTGCAACCCTGATAAAGCCCATAGGATGTTGTCATCTTTCAGAGGTGCCAGAATAGTGGACCTAACATATATGTGTAAATCCACTGTTAAAGATCTAGGTAACAATCCTCTTGTATTAATTCATGCAGGGACTAATAATATGTTTAGGGATCCAGTGGATGAGATTAAACAAGACCTGGTGGCCTTCTCTAATAAACTGATAGACCTTGGATGTGAGGTTGTTATATCTGAAGTTTTGCCCATACCAAGAGTCTCACAGCATCTAAACCACAAAGTTAGAACCTTTAATGACTGGTTGAGGAAATGGACAATGAGGCAAGGAATCCATTGTTTAACCCACTGGGAAGAATTTTACCATCAGGATGACCTGTATTGTTCAGATGGACTGCATTTAAATAAAAAAGGGAATACACTTCTGGGTAAACATGTTACAAATTTTAAAAATAAACATTTAAACTAATACAGGGGGAAAGGTTATGCTTGAGCAAAGTTTTCTGGGACAATCAAAAATCTATAATATCAACAAAAGTAACCCCCAATGGTGATAATAATACAATAAATATACTCCTATTAAACGCCCATAGTTTAACAAATAAAATGGATGAATTGAGATACATTATGCAAACAGAAAATATTACAGTTTGTGGTGTTACTCAAACTTGGTTTCAGGATGATAGTTGGAACATAGATATACAGGGTTTCAATAAAATTATTAAAAATAGAAAGGACAAAACAGGGGAGGGGGTATGAGACCTCTACATATCAGAGAATTATAGATCTCATTCTATTACCCCAAAACAAACTTCCATCTATGATAATGAAATTATATGGGCAGAAATACACTTACCCACTATAGAAATATGTTTTGGTTTGGCTTATAGGGCCCCTAATCTTAATAATGACCAGAATATGGACTTTATAAAAACTATTGAAGAATTTGAGCCTACCAATAATTACATACTCATGGGAGATTTTAACTTCCCTAAAATAAATTGGGAAGCATCCCAATGCAGTGGTATTATTGAGAAGGAGTTTGTGGAAATTACAGTGAGTCAAAAACTGGATCAAATCAGTAAAACTGGAACTAGAAATAATAACATTCTAGATATTGCACTTACTAATATGGGTGACAAAATCTTAGAACTGACCATTCTAGCACCATTGGGTAACAGTGACCACAATATAGTCACACTCCAAATTCAAACCAAAACTGTAGTTACAAAAGGGAAAACACTTGTTAGGGTTTATGCTAGGGCCAATTACCTGGAAATAAACAACTACCTTAACTCATGGGATTGGGAGATGGACTTCATGGGCCTTAATGCCCATCAGGTGTGGTTTCTTATTCTGGCTAAAATAAACTATTGCCTTGATAATTGGGCTCCTAAGAAAATAAATACACTAAAGGGTATAGAACTCCAGTCTAGTGGAACAACAAAATCAAGAGATCAATTAATAAAAAAATAAAAGTTTTAGGAAATATAAACATAAACCATCATTAAACAACTGGAATAACTATAAAAGCTTTCACATAAAGTAAAACAATTTATTATGAAAGCAAAGATAGAAACAGAAAATAGACTAGCCACTGACACAGTTGACAATAAAAAAAAAAAGTTTTATAGCTATATAGGTTCTCTTAGAGGTACCAAATCCACTTTGGGACCCATTCAAACTAAGTCAGGGCTTATTAGCAATGAAATTCAAATGGCTACAGAACTCAATAAGTATTTCCTTTTTACACTAAAGGAAAAAAAAACTCTTAATGGTACTATAACAACTTCTAATAACTCAGAAGTAATTCAAATAACCATTGTGGAAACTATGAATGATCTAAAAAACTTGAATATCAATTCCTCAGCAGGATCTGATGAAATACATCCCAGGTTTCTCAAGGAAATGGCTAAATAAATCTCAGGCCCACTATGTAAATTATTTAACTTATCATTAGATGAAGGTGTGTGCATTTCATCATGGAAAGAAGCTATAGTAATCCCTATATATAAATAAGGTAATAAAACAAAAGTCTCAAACTATAGACCTATAAGTCTGACATCTGTAATAGGGAAAACCTTAGAAAGGCTCATTTTGCACAGATTAGAAGAACATGTAAAAGATAACAACCTTCATGATATCACACAGCATGGTTTTACTAGAGGTAAATCATGTTTAACCAATCATTTGCAGTTTTTTTGAAAATGTTAGTTCATCTTTGGATGTGGGCCTACCAGTGGATATAGTCTTCCTGGACTTTGCTAAAGCTTTTGACAGAGTTTTTCATGATATTCTATTACAGCATATGAATAAGCTTGACTTTCCCCAATATTTAATAACCTGGGTAGAATCATGGTTAAATAATAACAGGCAGTATACCTCAATAAAGGGATTTTCATCTGCATGGGCAGAGGTTATGAGTGGGGTACCTCAAGGCTTGATATTGGGCCTTGCTTCAATTAACATCTTGATCTCATCAATGCAGTCATCAAATAACACCTGGATGTCTAAGTATGCAGATGACTGTAAAACTGGCTGTATTGTAAACTCCCCAGAAGCAGCTGCAAATTTCCAGAAGGGGACATTATCCTTGGAACAATGGGCTGAAAAGATTAAAATGAAGTTTAATGTAAAAAATGCAAAGTAATGCATTTGGGAAATAATAACCTGAGATATAATTATTTTCTAAACCAAGTACTCATGCAAGAAACTGACAATGAAACAGACTTGGGAGTAATTATAGATAACAAAATGAAATTTGATAATAACACTATTACCAAAGTCAGGAAATGTCAACTAATATTGGGATGCATTCTGAAATATAAAAAGTAGACAACCAAGAGTTATTATACCTTATATTCAAGTTTGGTTAGATCACATCTGGACTACTATGCACCCTTTTGTGCTCCTCATACAAATAAAGAAATAAACTAATTGAGAGAGTACAAAGAAAAATGACAAAAAAAATCACAGGCATGGCAAATAAGACCTACTGCATGGGCAAAGACTGCAAGAATTAAACCTATACTCTATGAATTACTGTCAAATTTGTGGAGAGTTCTCACAGAGACGATTGACGAAATAAATTTTATCAAAACTCAGACCAGATCCCATAATCGTAATTAAGAGGTGCTCACTGTAAAACCAAAAAGAGAAGCCAATGGTATACACAGCATGTAGTTAATAAATGGAATACACTCCTTGTCCAATTATTGAGAGTAACACCTGGAGACATTTAAACATCAGCTAGATCAGCATATGGGTAATATAAAATTCGAGTATCTATAAAATTACTCCACCCTTGGGTGGCAAGCTCAATTAAAGGCACTGTCCTCCTGAGCTTTTAAACCACTATGATACTACAAATGTGGGAGTGAGATCGGTGGGGAAATTTCAGATTTTGCCTCCACCAGAATTCTGCAGAATTTCAGAAACTTGACCTAATTCCATGGAATTCTGGCAAAAGCAGAATTCTAGAATTCTGAAAGTGGAATGTTAACTACAAAATCATATTCCACAATTTATGTAAACCGTGATTTCTTTTTCCACAAACCATGGAATATTATTTCACAGGTTACATAACCCACAACATATAGTCAGCAGTTTACATAGAAATGGCTTTTTGGAATTCTGCAAAATCAAAAAAAAAAAGAACTTCAAAAAAATCACTGCTGAAGTGCAATTGCCATTCCGCATAAATAAATATCCCAGTCAGAATTCTGTATTTTGCACTGCTTAAGGGGGAGGGAGAGCTGGAGCATAAGCACAGTGGTAGCACTGCCATTCACCATGCACGTGATCTGAGTTTGATAGTGAACATGAGTCCCTAGGGGCCAGCCGAGGGAAGGAGGATTGAGTGTCACAGGGACAGCTCTTTTCCTCCTTTGGGTGGGATGGATGTGTGCCATGCAGCATGATCAACACAGCAGAAACTAAAGGAGGATTGAAGTCAGGGCAACCACAAGAGGGGGTGGATGCAACCAGATACAGGCATGGCCACACATTTGCACATGTGAGTCATTGCCAGGAGGTGAAAAGCACCTGCCTGCCAAGGGTGACTCTGGCACCCCATGCAGGTCCACACACTACTGACATGGCACTCCACCCACCACACGATGGTCCTGGGTAAATAGGTGGTTAAGAGTAAGTCCATGAAAAGGTAGGTGACAGATCTGGGGGGAGTGCCAAAGGAAGGGGAGCGAACCGGGGACCAGTGAAAATGCTTGATGAAAGAAAACAAGCAATTGTCAATGCCGAACATTCACTTGCAGGTAGTTGCATTGGCATTTGGCACTTTATGTAGGCCCCCCCAGTTGTATGCATGTCCCATTAGCATCCATATCCCAAGAGAGTACCTCTGCAACTCCTCTGCATCTAATCAACATTTCACCCTCATAGTTCTTAAGTGTCTGTCTTAGGAACCCTAACGCCCCTGGGTGTGCTCAAGGGAATGAGCCTGTGTGGAAACTGCTCAGCACACGCATAAAACAGTCATTGTTTGGAATTTTGCACCAAATTTTCAACATAGGCATTTTAGGATGTCTGCTCATGAACAGTGTCACTGTGATTTTCTTACTCTGTACTGAACATGATTTCCCACTACGGCCACACTATTGTATGCCGGAAGTGCAAAAACGCATTTTGGCCAGGATGTGAAAATTGACAGCTGTACTGGTCATAAGGAGATGTGGGAAAATGGCAAAGTTGAAAATCTGGAGTGGAAATATTACAAATTCACAAACTTATAATCGTGTGTAGAAACTGTGCAACGTACACTCATAACACAGCCATTTTATGGACTTTTGCCACCAAATTTTCAACATAGGCATTTTAGGACCTCTGCTCATGAACAGTGTCACTGTGATTGTCTTACTCTGTAGCAAACACTGATTTCCAACAGAGACCACACTATTTTGAGCCAGAAGTGTGAAAACACATTTCGGGCAGTATGTGAAAAATGACAGCTGCACTGTTCATAAGGAGGTGTGGAAATATGCCTATATTGAAAATCTGGAGTGAAAATATTACAAATTTGTGAACTTACGAGTGTGCGTAGAAATTGCGCAATGCATGCTCGTAAAACAGTGATCTTTTGGAATTTTTTCACCAAATTGTCAACATAGGCTTTTGAGACCCACCTCTGAACACGACAGTGTCCTTCGATATCGTCCCAAAGGTGATTCGCAGTGACCGTGAAATCACCTTCGACTGAATAATGCCAGACAGTGCCTGAATTCACAAGGAGGGGTCCCAACAACCTCATGCTGAACATTTGGTGCCAAAATTCCAAAATGGCCGAGATATGCACCAAAGTTGAAAAAACCCTATTTATGCCATTATACAGCTTACCGCATTTCTTCAGTTCACGGTCAGCTTTGAAGAGTGCAGACATGTTCCGGTCCATCAAGATCGCCGCACCGGCTCGGAGGTAAGTATGGGGGTGAGGGGGTATGGGAGGTGGAGTGCGCAGGGGATGGGCAAGGGTTGGCGTGGGGGCAAGGACTATCGAGGGACCGCTTTTCTTGTTTTACAGGATTAAAAAAAAAGAAAAGAAAATGGAGGCTTTTGGTATGCAGGGGTGGGCTCCCAGCATGCCACCTAGGTGGGGGGGTGTGGAGAGGTGGAGTGCAGAGGGTGGGCGCAGGTTGGCGGGCGGGGTGAGGGCCAAAAAAACGGATGCTGCTGGCATGCTGGGGTGGGCTCCCAGCATGCCACCTATATGTTTTCTGGAGGGGACAGGGCCGGCGAGGACTGGACACCGCCCGCGCCATACAATGTGTGTGTGGGGAAGCATGAGCATGCTGGGGTGGGCTCCCAGCATGTCAACTGGTTGTTTTTTGGGGACTGCAGCCGATGGGGATTGGGCACCCCTCACGGCCACACACTGTACTGAGGGGGGCATATGAGCCGAGGGGTTTGGGCACCCCTCGACACACAAAGTGGGGGCTGGGGAGAACAGGGAGGGGGAGGACACTAGCAGAGGAAGGAAGCATTTGGGCCTTGATGTTGAGCTGTGGATGACAGCAGTTCGACTGACGTGTATGCTAATTGCATACACGCTACCACCGCTGATTGCAGCGGATCTTTTCTTTGATGTGAAGGGCAACACAGATGAACTGCTGTCATACACAGCTCAGCATGTGTTGGTCCAGTAGGGTTGTGCCTGCTACACTGAGCACTGGATTGGGGAGGAGGGTCACACACCTCCAAAAGGCACACTGTTGCAAGATGTTCCTTGCACATGCGTGCAAGCGAACGCAAAAATGGGGTGAAGCAGCTTCATCTGCTCTGTGTATTCTGCACTATAGACTGCAAAAATGACACATATCCGTCATTATATTAAAACATTACATCATTAATTAACTGCATGCTGTGTGCTCTGCTTCCTGTGATTACTGTTCCACCTTGTTGCAATATCCTGGATGACCTTGTTTTGAGGCAGCCCATGCTCTTGCTGTATGGCCCACAAGTGTTGGTGTGCTTTGGAGGACTAACTAACCTTTGTGCATATTCTTTTAGCCACATGAGTGAAAGCTTGCATGTCTCTGTACTCTACCATGAATGCATTCACGATCAGGTTCAGACATTGGGCAGAGATACAAGTGTGCACAAAACCCCCATTTGACAATGCTTTCTTTATGTTGGAACCAATGTTGGCCAAAGTAAAATGAAAATAAATCCGTTGTGATGTAAGTCAGTGAGATATCTCTTTATGATACTCATTCAGTACGTAGTGCTATGTCGTCATTTGAGACATACTGAATGTGTGAGGAAAGCAGTTCTTAAATGTCTTTTTTCAGCGCTACCATGGGGGGAGGATGAAACTCTGTGTACAGTCAGTGACATACATTAAATGCTTCTAGATGACAGCTAGTCCATATGTCTGTAGTCCAATGTAAAACCCTAGCCATAGTATCTTTTAGAAGCATAGGAACAGACCATGACGGCAGAAAAGACCATAGGTCCATCCAGTCTGCCCTCAAACCCTATTATATCCCAAGACCTTTTGTAAACATGGGGTCTTTGTCACACCACTCCCTTGCTCACTGTCTTACTGCTACCCTGCCACCCCCCACCCCAAGTAACTGCTAATCCCTTAACTCTGTCCCAGCCATGCTTGAAACCATCGACAGTTTTCACACACACCCACCTCAGCTGGCAGACTGTTCAACAGCTCAGCCACTCTCTACGTAAAATAAAAACTTCTCATGTCCCTCTTGAAACCCCCTCTCTGCTAGCTGCTACTCATGTCCTCATGTTCTTAGTTCACTATTTCTTATAGAATAAAGTATGGGGTAATGTGTGTAATGAGAATTTCACACGCACACACAAGGTGTTGGATGCTATCTAGGCATCCAACACCGAGTGTGTGTGTAAACATTGAGTTTACACAACACCCTATATTTTATTTTATATAGTTGCTAGGTTTTGCTTTCTCACCATAGCAGTTATATAAAATAAGTAATGTTCTGGTTTGGCTGCAGTCTGGGTGGCTTTTAGCATGGTCCGGGTTGCTTTGTGACAGTTGTTTGTTTCTGCTTTGGTTTTTTTGCCCAGTATGGTCGCTAATTTTCTAGGACAGTTTTTTTTTAAGTAACTTACCACCGAGTCACAGCGGCAGTGCAATTTTGATCGAGGAGACGAGGCAGGTTGGCAAGCCATGAAAACCCAGAAGAGTTGTGGCTGAACCATGCACAGAGCGAGGGAAACCTAGCGATGTTTGCCGTTATAAACACTCCTTTATAACGGTTAATTATGTGATGGGTTTCCTATGGGAGAAAGCAAAACCCAGTTATTATTAATGAACAAACTGGCTGTTCACCTTGTTCATGACTTTCAGGAACTTGATCGTTTTTATTATATCGCCCTCTCTTGTCTGGACTACAGCAAGTACATGTTCAGTGCCCTATGTTAATTCTCATAGGATCTGTCCTGCTGGCCATGAATCCTTTTGGTTACCCTATGCTACACGCTCTCTAGCCTGTTTTTGTCTTTCCTTAGGTGAGGAATCCAGAACTGGGAAGTGCTCCAGGTGTGGCCTCACCAGTGATCTATGGAGAGATAGTGATACATTTTTTCTCCTGCTATCAAAACCCCTCTCAATACATCCCAGCATCCTGTTTGCCTTACTGTAGGCCTTGTTACACTTGCTATATTGTTTAAGGGAGTCACTTATAATAACTTCTAGGTCCCTTTCATCAGAAGTAGTGTCCAGCTTAACTCCTCCCATCCAATACTTCGTCCTGGAGTTCTTGTTCTATAGATGCATCACCTTGCACTTTGTGGTGTTGAATTTCAACTGTCAAACCTTGGACCATCTCTTCAACATTTGCAGGTCCTTCCACAATTCAGTAAGCCCCTGCTAGCTCTCTGCCTTATCACAGAGTTTAATGTCATCTATGAAGAGACACATCTTGCCCTGAATTCATTCTCCTATGTTGCTGATGAACATTACTGAAAAGCACTGGACCCAGGACTGATCCCTATTGCACCCCACTGATGACCTCCCTCTCCCCCAATTTGACTCTGTTTACCACTACCCTCTGCTGTCACCCTTCCAACCAACTTCTCACCCATCTAATTATGTTTTAAGGCATTCTTCAGTTTAAAAAATATTACCTCATTGATTGGAAACACAGGAACAGAAAAGAATATTTTGCTGATGGAATGTCGTATTATGGTGAAAGGAGATTTAGAAGCATCTTCAAACCAGCAGGCTCCACTGCTCTGTAAGGCTGTAAATCCAGTGCGATTATCTCAGAAATTGATTTTTGTCTTTTTATGGTGACTGCTTCTGAATGCATCCATTGACATGTAGTTATATACCAAGGGTGCTGAGAGATACACATTATACAGAGAATAATGGATGGGGTGTTGTACATTGAGTTGTTTTTGTTTTACACACCTGAATTGTGTAAAACCACACAAATCGCAAGTGCAAAGCATGAATGGTTTGTATTGATATGACATACCAAGGGTGTGTAAAAAAATATATATATAATGTAACACTCTATTCTTTATTTTATATCATTGCTGTCCTTTTTAGTGCTGTGTGTCTTATAAAAAAAATCTGTTTTCTATGGCATTTTGTTTCTGTGAGCGAGAGATGGCAGTGGCTTTCACTTTCACTTTGACTGGCTGACATCCACGTCATAATTATCGGGTTCCATTCTGTAATAACTGGCCCATTATTATGGCATTAGAAAATCAGGTCAGTCCAGTCTATAAATGGGCTCATCAGTAATTATAATGTTATGTCTGACTATGCCAGACATATTGGCGCATAAAAGTTAAGTTCTATACTGTAATGAAGGTCACATGCAGGCAGTGTACAGATTTTATATATTAGTGCTTTGGCCTATTAAGAGTGTTGTCTAGCACTGAAGACGTTATTTGTGCTATGGGGGTGCAGCAGTTTCTCAGTACAATAGGTTTCTTGAGAGATGGGAACTGTTTGTGTGCTTCAGGTATTTTGCGACTTTTGCAGCATTTGTGACTGCCGGTATCTACATACAGCACAGTTGTTGGTGATATTTGTACATTTGGGTCTACCTGCATCTCTTTTTTCAACTGTAGTTTTGGGTTTTTGGGGGTGGGGTTAGTTTGCAGTGCACAATGTTTTGTGCTTTTTGGTGAATGCCGTGCTCCTTTTGATGGTCCAGGCTGCACCGCTGACATTTTTAGATATCTTTATCTTGACTTGTTTATGTTGGTTTTGTATCCCTTGTTTTTTTGGTTTGGTGGTCATTATTCTTTAGGTTGGGGGAAGGGTTTATGTTTTGAGGGATTTGTCATGTAGTTGTGTTGGATCTGCATAAAGTCATTTTTCCCCAACAGGTTAACATCATTAACATACTCTGAGGAATGGTATAAGCTGTGTTGACTTACCTCCATATGATTAGGTTTTGACAACTCAGGAATCAGGATTCACCAGACTCTGTTCAATGAATGTATTCATGCAGTGTATGGTAAAATAATTTTACAAATAAAATACAGCATGTTATTTATGTATATGATGTCACCAATATGAACATATGAAAATTGCAGCAGCAACAGGCCATTTCCATCTAGCTGGTCTGCTTTAGTTTACAGCTTTCAGATGAAAAATACGGGAGCTGCCCCCTGCCTTTTTCCACATGGAGTCTTCCTCTTCCCCCACTCATCTTCCCACTTATTAAGACCCTCCCATTCAGTTTGTTTCAACCCCTTTTAAAGCTGTCTAGTGTTTTCAATGATACTACCTCCTCATTCCCTGAACATAACAATAAGTGGAGTAGGATTTTTTGAGCAAGCCAAATTGGAGCTTGAGTGATGGCTCGCCCCCACTTTGGATGGGGGCTTAGTATGCGTGAGGTGATGAGAGGCGTAATTAATAAAGGGAAAGGAGACATGGACAGTCACCTGAGCAGAGAGGACGAGTGGGTATGTAGTATAGCTGGCCAGTGGTTGGCAAGCGAAGAGGGTTCTACTGCCTAACAGAGCAGTGTCAGAAAAGGGGGGGAGGGCACAGAGGAGCTAGGAAAAAATGCTGTCAGCAGTAGGTGCAGAGGAGATAGAAAATGTGCTGCAAACAGAAGATAGCTTAGAGGGGTCACTATCAAAGCAGGGGGGATAAGGGTTAGAAGTAAAATTAAAATGAACGTATAGGAGTGCTCTGGAATAACAAAGTGGCAAAACGTCACTGCCATTCTCAATTTGGTTAACAGGGCACAAGAAAAAAGGAAAGAGAGAGCAAGGTCTTTAAAGATGGTAAAATAGTCTGAGCAGAAGATGTGATGAGAAAGATTTGTGGAACAGGAGGTAAAGCACAACGACAGATACAGGTGGAGGAGTACCCAACTTATATCGAGTAGAGCTAGGATAGTGTGAGATCACAGGCAACTGCAGCGTTCAAGCACAGGAGAGCAGAGCTAGGAGTGGGAGGCTGGACCTGTGAGGGAGACTAAACATGGACCAATGAGAAGAAAGTGGTTGGGAGGAGGCAGGGTTACAGTGTATTTAATAGAGGTCGGGTCAGGTGAGAGGGTGGGAAAAATTTAGTTTAAAATTATTTCCTGGCTCCTGGCTAGCCTAGCACATGGATCAATGAAGGGCTATACTGCTGGCTGAGAGTCAGGAAAACTGCCCCAGCTGATAGCAGAGCGAGAACTGGCAGAAACAACTAATTAACACTAGGCAGCAGCTGCGGCACCCAATGGAGAGAGCTGGAATTAGTCCCTTGAGGGCCATACCTTGCTTCTGATGTTTGTGGGCAAGTGGGGAGATGAGTGTGGGCTGCTGAAGAGGGTCCAAGCCATGGCCGCTGGTGGCAATAGGAACCCTGGATGAGGGCAGCTACCTGGAGGATGAAGAGGGAGTTATTAATAGATAAAGGGAAGTGCCACAGGGCCAGAGCTGCAGTTAACGCTGGGCAGGGGCTTGGAGAAAAAGGGGAATTGAAGGGCAGAAGGGAGGATAAAGAAGAAATTAAAATGCAGGAACAGCAGAGACAGAGATGTGGGTCTGGCCTCCATTCCCCTCAGATGGAAGATGCCTTCCATACTAACCTTGTTTATATCCTAAGTAAACAGTTTCTGTCATGTCCCTCCTCCTCCCCTCTCTCTCTCTCTCTCTCTCTCTCTTCTGTCCTTCAGGGAATACATGTTGAACACCTCTATTCCGCCTCATAGGGTTTGTCCTGCAGGCCTTGTATCATTTTTGTCGTCTCTTAGCTGTACCCTCCAGCAAATTGATGCCCTTTTTAGATATCGTGAATATAAAATATTTTAATGTGAATATCATATTTTTTCACTGTATGATATCACTAATGTTATTTTGTCAATTTTAACCTCATCAGAAAGTCGCATTGTCACAAACTGGACTTCCATCTTATTTATTTAGCTAGTTTTGTTGAGCAGGTGGGTGCACTGGACAATAAAAAAAAACCTGTTTTCAGGCATGACCTAGGAGATTACAAAGACCAATGGAAAATACAGAAGCAGCAGAGTCACAAAAATTACAAAGAATAGGAAAAACAGTAAAAACATTAGATATGTCAAATATCAGAGGCACAACAAGCAGGCAAGGATCACCAATCAAATCAAAGTGAACATAAGAGATATTGCAAAATTGCAGTTTGACATCTATTACTGCTGCCATGGTAACTATTATCTATAGGACCAGCCATGGAAGGAAAAAAAATGGAAAATAAAAAGGGTCAAAAGTAAAAAAAATTGAAAAGATCCAATACCAGTGAAAATAACAGAAACACTTATAAAACCGTATAGCATGGACTTTATAAATAAAGAGCATTTAATGGCTAGTCTGACAATTTGGATTTTATTTTCTTTAAAATGTGGACCTCATTAAGGATGATTAATGTGTGCCTAGCTAGCCTGCAGACAGCTGGGTCTAGCGGTTAGAGTACAGGTTTGGGAATCAGGAGTCCCAGGTTCAAATTCCACCACGGCAACTTTCTTACTGTGTGGCACTGAACAAGTCATTTGACCTCCCTGTAGGTTAGTCTTCCCAGTTGTAAAACTGGGTAGAAGCAAGACTCCACTGAAAATGAAGATGTTACAACTCATTTGGTTTACCCTGGAAAACAAATCATAAAAATAAAAATGAGGGGCATGCCATGGTTTAAAGGAGAGAACAGAACACCTTTGAACTCTGGATTATTCTGGAGGTCTGGTCATATGGTGTTCCTGAAATGCGCTGTGCGTAGTAGCTATCACATAGAAGCGTAGAAATTAGCATCAGGAAAAGAACAGTTTGCCCATTTTCTGACTTATCCCCAATTAACCTAATGTTGAATAGGGTTTTTATCTTGAGATCTGATCCTCAGTTCCCTCAGCCACCCCTTTCCATTTACTGCTCTCTTATTCCTTACCTCCCTTTTAGGTACTACAACCCCTATCTGCATATCTGTATATCTATCTGTGGTGTATCTGGCCCCCAACCTTGACTCCATTATAGATCCTGCCTCCACCTCCTCCTTCATTAATATAGTCCATTGCACCACCCTTTCAGTGGAGAAGCACTTCATAACATCTCCCTGTTATACTTCCCGCTGACTTGTCTCACACATGCCCTCTCATCACTGTGTGCCCAGTGAACATGTCCATGCTTCCAACTTTGTTTATATTTAATATTTGACTGTGTGTGCATTAACACCTGTGAGCACAAGCACAGCAGGATTTGGCACATACTGTCTAGTACAGGGAGTTAGGTGAGGTGGAGGTCCAAATGTCCTGAGCCCCTAAACTCCAAATGGATAGGCTCTTCAGCACATTATCTGTAAATGATTTTGTATTTCAAGGCTGTATCACCATGGATAGCTTAGCATGGCTATAGCACTGGCCCCATAAACAATTAGAGTGAATTTCAAGCACCTTATCAATGGTTAATGTCATCCTGGATCTCCTGGAGCCATTGTTCTCCAACAGACCACTTCAGTCTAGAGACCAGGGCTGCTCATGGCTTTTTTTTTTTGTAGTGGCCACTGTGCTGTGTGGTTTTGAACTGGCCCCGGTAACTGCAGACCCTCATCGAAGACTGTAGTCCTTTACCTCAAAATGGCAGGTTTCAGTAAAAGAGGAAAAAAGGTCAGGGAAAATGGGAGTAGAAGGCATCAAAGGGTAGAGAAAACATGGGCTGTTATTAATGGTGCCATTTTGGAGGTGACTGACTCTTGTACAAGAAAAGTCATTAGAAGGAACAAGTGTAAAAGGCTTATTGGGTTTTCCAAGGGATTTAGGGAAATGGTTGGGGCCAATGGGAAGGCCTTCAAAAGATTCAAGGAAACTGGCCCGGTGGCACTGAGGGTTGAGGCGCTGGATGCCACACCTCACGCCATGCCGGTGACCTGGGTTCGGGAACAAGCTGTGGCCACAGGGGATTGACATGGGGAGAGAGGATTGAGCATCTGGAGGACTGCTGTCCTCTCTCAGAGGGAGGGAGGAGGGAGACTTGTCATCTAGCTGACTGCCCTCTAGCGATGGCCAGGAGGGCAGTATGAATAGGAGGCATGTGCTATGTCAGTGTGGAGGGATGGGTGAAAAATAAGAAAAATGGAGCTGGGCTCCTGTGACTGGGGTCTGGCTCAGGGGATCTGGATTGGGTCTCGGGGTGCTAGCCCCCCCTCCTGGCCTCGCCTGTGGAGGGACAATCCACAGGAGACTACCCAGCCACATCAATATGGGGTAGTGGGAAGCAAGAGACAGAGGGGCCATCACTGACAATACATTTTCTTCAGAGAGCTTCAGATGCACCTCAGGATGGACAGGAGAAAACTGCTGGAGGAGAAAAGTTGACAACTGGGAGCATACAAACCTGAGAAACTGCTTTCACAACCCTGCACACAGGCAATGCAAGTTTTGACTGGGGCTGTAGTGGGATTTGTACCAACCCCCATTGCTTTCAAGTCAGCTCTTAAGACCTCACCGCATTGCTTGTTTTGGATGTTACATAGTAATATAGTAGTTGACAGCATATATGACGCTCGCCCACCTAATGTGCCCGTGATTTCCTGTCTGCCAGTGGCCAGTGACCCTACTTGGTCATTGGCCCTCTCTTTCCAACGGGTTCTTTTATGTCTATCCCATGCATACTTGAATCCTCCACTGTGTTAGCCCCCACCACCTCCTAGGGGAGGCTATTCCAAGCATCTGCCACCCTTTCTGTGAAGAAAAACTTCCTTACATTTCCCCTTATCCTGTCCCTCTCCAATCTCATATCGTGCCCCCTCGTCCTAGTACAACTCTGATACTGAAAGATGTCATCCACCAGTACTTTATTCAAGCCTTTAAGATATGTGAAGGTCTCTATCATATTCCCCCTTCCCTCCTCTCTTCCTATGTATACATATTGAGGTCTTTTAATCTGTCCTCATATGTTTTCAGATGCAAGCACTGCACCATCTTGGTCACCCTTCTCTGGACTGCCTCCACCCTGTCTATGTCCTCGCAAAGATGTGGCCTTCAGAGTGAACACCGTGCTCCTGATGAGGCCCTCACCAGCATCTTGTATAAGGGCACTACCACCTCCCTTTTCTGTTAGCGATACCTTCTTATGCACCCCAACATCCCACTGGCCCTCCCCACCTCCTTATTACACTGTTTGGCCACCTTAAGGTCATCTGAGATGATAATCCCTAAATCTTTTTTCCCAGGTGATTGTCAGCACTCCCCCCACTCCATCCATAGCTCTCCTCAGGGTTCTTCACCTCGTGCATGATTCTGCGCTTCTTTTAACTAAACTTTAATTGACACACTTTGGACCATTTTTCCAGCCTTCCCAGATCCCTCCTCATTTTTCCACACCTCTCTGAATTGTCTGTTCTGTTGAAGGTCTTAGTATCATCTGCCAATAGGCAAACCTACCCCTCCAGCCCTTCAGCAATGTCACTGATGAAGACATTAAAAAGGACTGGCCCCAGGACTGATCCTTGAGGCACACAACTGGTCACCCTCCTTTCCTCAGATTTGATCCTCTTTACTACCACCCTTTGCTTCCTGTCCCTCAACCAGTTTCTAACCCAGTTCTCTATTGTGTGGCCCTCACCCAGGCTCTCTAGCTTGTTCACCAGTCTTAAGTGTAGTACAGTATCAAAGACCTTGCTGAAATCGAGGTATGCTACATTCACTGCTCATCCTTGATCCACCTCCTAGGTCACCCTCCCCACACACCCCTTCCTCCCCTTTAATCCTTACAATCCCTCCCCTGGCCTTCCTTCTGTCACTAATTTATCTATAAAATGTCTTGTTCCCCCCCTCTTAACCAAGTCCAAAAGTTAGGTCCTCTCAAGGACAGCGGTCTTTCTCTGCATATATACGACACCTTAAAACTCATTGCCAGAAAAACTTCTGGAATACACATCCTTAGGGAGATTTAAGAAAGGACTCATGGCTCACATAATAGAACCAAGAACCTACACTTGCTACTGCTAATTTCCCCACAAAAGTCCTCTTAGTACGCTGGTCGGTAGGTTAATGCATGCCTACATTAGCGTAATGGTCATGTTAGATCTGTATCCCACAGTGGCACAACCCTAGAAAATTACTGTTTTATAATAACTGGGATTCAAGCTAGGAACTTGGTAAATTTTTTTTAATGAGATCCCGCTCCCCATCCTGTCAAAGTCTGACCTCCTGAAATCCAGGACCTTTGTCTTTGTGTGGTTGTCCTATCTCCTTGTACTGATGTTGAACCACACTGTATGATGGTCACTGGATCCTAGGTAACTGTCCACCCTGACTTCCTTGATTCTGTCTCCATTTTTATTTATTTATTTATTTGTTTTGTTGACCGGTAAGTGCACTAGACAAATCCTGCCTATTTTCAGAGCACGCACCGGGGAGGGGATACAGATGAATGCCAACTGACCTTGAACCAGATTAAGCTGTTGGCGGTATTTTTAGTGAATGAGGGAAATTTGGCCAGGACACCGGGAAATTCCCCTACTCTTTTCGATAAGTGCCATGGGATCTTTAACATCCACCTGAACTACCACCAATCCAGGCAGATGGGACCTCGGTTTAACATCTCATCCGAAAGACGGCACCTCAGAAATGTAGCACCCCTCTCATGCTGCATTACAGTGTCAGTACTGGGATACTAACCCAAGTGCCAGATGTGGGAACTGAACCCACAGCCCTCTGATCTCCTGGCCTCAGAGGCGAGTGTGCTACCTACTGAGCCACTGACACTGCTAATTGGTCAGCACAAGGTCTAATATTGCCTTGTCCTGGTGGGCTCCTGAACCAAATGCCTGAGGTTTCTATGATGTCTCGGCTCCTGGCTGAGGCAGCTACAGTGATGGTCCAGTCCACGTCTGGCATGTTAAAATCACCCAGCAGCAGTAACTCCCTTGCCGTCATCCCATGTATTTCCTCCATTATTACCCTATCTACCTCCTCCATCTGTGCCGGAGGCCTGTAGATCACTCCTGTGCGAAAGCTACAAAAGACTAATCAGCTTAAATTCAACCCTGCGAATCATCGTAGTCTCAATTCAACACCTTAGTATCCCAAACTAATTTAAGCACTCAGCCCCACAAATGAAAGACTGCCAGCCCAATTAGCTTCCTGTTGTTAGCCAAGGATAGAATCATCATGGAGTCTGAACTACCTCAGCTTTCAATATGGCTGCCTAGCTGTTCCTATCATGTAGGTAAACAGAAGAATTAGCTCAGAAGTTCTGTTAATCCAGCCCCATTAACAAATACTAACTCTCTTAAATGTTTAATAAAAGAACAAAGTTGATGAAAAACAAACAAACATTCAGATATCACAGGACTATATTAATATCCTGGAATCTGCTGACATTTAGTTTACTTTGTGCTTATTTAGGTGGTGCAAGAAAAGTCAAACAGTCACTGTGGGGTAATCCTTTAACAAATTAATACCGATAAATTGTATCAATAAAATTAATCTGTAGCATTGGCAGTGCATTTCTCAAATCATCACAAAAAAAAAATCTGAACAATGTTGGCATTTGTGCAGGCTTTCACAGAGCATGGGTCTATGCGGTATCACCAGACTTCCCTTAATGAAAGTATAGCTTTGTATCAGAAGGCTGCCTGACATTTTATTATCTAAAGTGCCAGTGATGTTGGAATTAACAGCAATTCTGACATCACCACAAGGAAATTAAATGCTCAGGTTTGCCATGAGATCCTTCTGCACTGTACATTATTCGGACATTATTAAAATGCAGGAGCTGTATGCCACTACATTCAAGTATTTATTTCACATGTGTGTGATAAAATATTTATCAGCCATAAACTAATTTTGCAGTGAGCAGAGACCAGAACTGCAGTACACATTCTCATATGACTGTGTCAGCTCAGCTCTTTTTCCTATTGACTGTGGAGCCTTAATTTTCTTAACCCTTAGACCTTACTTCATGATCATAAATAAATTGTGATTTCACTGAATAATCAATGGCTTATTCATTCATATTCACAAACAATACGTGATTATAAAAGCAGGGGTTACTGAATAATTCTACATGCACATATTCAGTTTGTATTTAATACTGTGAAGACGTGATATAGGGCTGCATGCCACTTCACTGTTATTTATTAAAAAGAACCTAGACCCTGTTGTTTACATTTTTAAAACAGTATGTTTGTTAATGTGGGCACATGTGAAATCTGTTGAATAACCCCAGCATATTGTTTTGTGTGTTTGCTTTGAAATAGTCCTGTTTTTTCCATATTTGGGGTCTTGTAATGCTGTCTTTTCCCCTGCCCAATATTCACTTTTAATTAGTTAGCAGTTCTACTATCCAGCGAAATCAGATGTGCCAAAGACTTTCCATGCAGAACTTTCGCTCAGCTGATGTCAATGGGTTCTGAAACTGCTAACTAATTAAAAAGTGAATATTGGACAGAAAAAAAGCTGCACTAAAGAATACATTAATAAGGAAAAATAGAAATTAAACACACACACACACACACACACACACACACACAACACCATTATCCTATGAGGAAAGACTCCTGGAGACTGTTCTGTTTACCTTACAAGGTAGAAGACAAAGGGGGGATTTACTACTGACATTTAAAATTCTTTATTCAGCTAATGTTTCAGTGTTGGTTAAATTTTTGTGCCAGAATGACCACTTTAAGGTCCCACAATAAGCAGCTTACTGTCCCCTGGGCAAACATTAAGAAAATAGATAATTACTTTACTATTCGATTGGCAAAAGCCTGGAATCAATTACCGCAAGAAATAGTTAACCAAACAAACATAATGGGAATTAAAAATGAGCTTGATAAGTACTTTTATTCAAAGCATACCCTGGTATAATTCATCCACTTGGAGTGGGAGACAATCCCGGTGGGCAAATCACCTACTTTTTGTCTTTTCCTACCTAGTAAACCTAGTAAACGCACAAACATGTACAAAACACTACACTGGGTTATTAAACAAACTTCATACATGCCCTAATTTATTATTATCCGAAACAATGTATACAAGGTTTATGTTCCTTTAAAAATGATAAAAATATTTTTTAAACATGAAGTAGTTCCAGAACCTCCAAGACACTAAGGATGTTACTGAACACCTCCTCAGAGCCCTGTATGACGTGGCTGCCACAGTTGCCAGGGCAGCTGCAACAGGCATAATCCTCCAAAGACACTCCTGGCTCAGAGTATCTGGGTTTGCGGCTGATGTGCAGCAGAAAGTGCTTAATGCCCCCTTCAATGGCACCAAGTTGTTTGGCCCTGATGTCCAGTACATCATAAATGATCTGCAAGCCTCGGACAGGGCCCTCACATCTTTCCACTCCCTTTACCATACCCAGCCAAAGGGTAGAGGATGGCCTCCTTTTTGTAAATCGAACAATAGGCCTGGGACAGCTCCCCATCCACAGAGAGAAAATGCAGAGCTCAGGCTCCCATACCCACCTCCTCCGGTGCTGGAGCGATGGCCAAGTGTCTCAGAAGTGGGACCAGCTTCTTCAGCTGGTTCCACCTCTGCTTGACTCTTTGCCAGACCCTACTCCCCAGTTCCAGACCAGGAGGCATTGGTCAGAGGTCGGTTCTCCTTCCATCTGAATCAATGGAGAACTATAACTCGGATGCATGGATTCTGCAGATCAAGGAAAATGGTCACACCTTGGAGCTCATTCAGCAGCCTCCAGAAACCCCACCTCCATCCTCCTTGCTATCTTCTGGCTCACACACTTGTTCTCCGGGAGGAAGTGCAGTCTCTTCTGTGCAAGCAGGCCATCAAGACAGTGTCCAGGTGCCAGAGAAACAAGGGGTTTTATTTCAAGTTTTCACTGGTCCCCATAAAGACAGGAGATCTGAGGCCTATTCTGGACCTAAAGGACTTCAATCTGTATGTCCAGTACAAAAAATTCTGGATGGTAACTTTGTCAGGCCTGATGCCCCTTTTCAAGACAGGGGACTGGCTCTGTTCACTAGACATGCAGGATGCGTACCTGCACATCTCAGTCTTTACTCCTCACAGGAAGTTTCTCCATTTCGCCTGTCAGGGTGAGCATTATCAGTTCAAAGTGTTGCCCTTTGGCTTGCCCTCTGCACTGCAGGTCTTTACCAAGTGCTTAGCAGTGGTCGCAGCAGCTCTCAGAAGGGAGGGACTGTATGTCTTTCCTTATCTGACGATTGTCTCCTGAAGGCCCCATCCAGGGAACAGCTTCTGCTAACTCTGGAGTGAACTCTACAGCTTTTTTACTCCCTGGGCATCACTGTCAATCTGCCCGAGTTGGTTCTCACACCATCTCAAAGGTTGCAGTACATGGTGGAGGGTCTGGAGTCGGTGCAGGTGAAGGCCTTCCTGCCCCAAGACAGGGCAGAGTGCCTCATAGCTCAAGCTCAGGAAGTCGCCAGAGTTGATACATTCCTGCCAGGGTTTGCCTCAGACTGCTGGGCTTAATGGTGGCTGTCATACCAACTGTTCCACTGGCCAGACTTCATATGCATGTTCTCCAGTGGACCCTCAGGGTACAGTGGGACCAGCCCATGGATGAGTTAGACCAACTAGTCCAGGTCTTTTCCCCTGTACACAAGGTACTGCAGTGGGGGATGGACCCCTTGGATTTTCCATTCCAGATTTCCTCCCCACATCAGATCCTAACTATAGATGCCTCAGGTCTGGGCTGGGGAGCACACCTAGGTCCCTTCCAAACCCAGAGCTTTTGGTCCCAGTGGGAAGCCTCACTGCATATCAATATCCTGGAGATGAGAGTGGTGCTCTACACCATGCAGGCTTTTCAGGAGCACCTCGCTCCAGGTCAATTGCTGGTGCAGTTGGACAATCTAAGCATAGAATACTACATCAGTAAGTGGGGGGGACTCATTCATATTCACTTTGCAGGGAGGCCATTAGAGTGTGGCACTTGATGTTGGGTCACGGTCTGATGCTGTCTGCAGTCCATGTGCCAGGCATGTTAAACACTCTGGTGGACAGTCTCGGCAGGACTCAGTCCAGCGTGTACAAATGGAGCTTCTCTCATCTGTCGCAAAAGACTGGTTTGACAGATGGGATCATCTGAAGCTGAACCTTTTTGCATCCCCACTCAATGCAAAACTGCCCAGCTTCTGCTCACTAGACCCAGGGCCTGGAGTTTTCTGGTGAGACATGTTGTCCCTCTCTTGGAGCAGGAGTTTTCTTCATGCATTCCCTCTGTTTCCTCTGTTCCAGAGGATGCTAATTAAGTTGCAGATGGAAGGGGCCAGCATGATCCTGGTGGCTCCATTCAGGTCTCGACAGATTTTGCTCCCTCTGCTTCAACAGATGGCGGAGGATTCTCTGGTCCCTCTTCCTCTTTGCAGGAATCTGCTGACTCAGGCTCAGGGGATGCTGGTCCATTCCAACCTCAGATCCCTCCATCTGTATGCCTGGCTCTTTAGGACATCACCATTGCCAGGTTTGGGGTCTCTAACAGGGTGGCGGACATCCAAGTAGTCGCCTAGAAGCCTTCCACTCATGCCACATATGCCATGAAGTGGAAGCAGTTTGCCATCTGGGCTGCCAGTCATAGCTTAGACCCTTTCACCTACTTGGTGAGCTATATCCTGACTACCCGATCTCACTCTCTGACCTGGTCTCCAGTACTCTTCCCTCAAGGTCCACCTTTCGGCTATTTCTCCATTTCATGAGCCTGTGGATGACCACACGATTGCTCAGCTGGATGTCTCTCATACTTTTCTAAGGGGCATCCTACATTTGAAACCCCCAATCCATTCTCCTGTCTCGGCTTGGGACTTGAATTTTGTTTTGGAAAAACAGACTGTCTCATTTTGAGCCAACAGCAGCTTGTGATTTACACTCTCTCTCTTGAAAAGCATTGTTTTTAGTTACAATTACTTCTGCTCAAAGAATTTCAGAACTTCAGGCCCTCTGGTGTGAGGAGCCTTATTTTATTCTTCACAAAGGCAGGGTGTATTTGTGCACAAATCCTAAGTTTCTGCCTAAGGTGGTTGCAGAGTTCACACTCAATCAGTCTATCCACCTTCCTGTTTATTTTCCGGAGCATGCCAATCCAGGGGAAGCCCTGCTCCATACGTTAGATGTACACAGAAGTTTGAAGTACTACCTGCTTAGGACCAAGGTGTCTAAAAAGTCAAAGCAGTTAATTGTTTCCTTCACCCCAGGTAGAGAGGGCATTTCAGTTTCTAAGCAATGTTTATGCAAATGGTTGGCTAATTGCATTGTGTTCTGTTCCACATACAGCAAAGAACTGACTGGTGCTGTATAAGCTCATTCCACTAAAGGAATGGCTACCTCAGTGGCTTGTTTCCAAGAGATCGCAGCTGTTGAGATTTGTGCAGCCACCACCTGAATACAGTCCATGCTTCACCAAGCATTACAATCTGGACATTGCCTCAAGAGCCCATGCAGGTTTTGACAGGGCTGCGTATAGGGACTCCTGTCTTACGCTTATGGAGAACCCTCCTACCAGACTGTCTGTTTTGCACTTGTAACTGCTTGGGACTTGTTCCTATGGTGTTACCTGATGACTGAGATACCCCCAAAGAAGACAGAGCAGTTACATGAGAACTTACCATAACAGTAGATTTTTGAGTAGATCTCAGTCATCAGGTAAGCTTCCCCTCCCACTATCCCCCTTCTTGGGACTCCTGTCTAGGGACTGGCTGCCTGGTGTATACAGAATTTCATTAAGGTCTGGGCACCTCTCTCTCTCCTCGGTCCCCCATGGTAAGAGCCTAGCTCCCTTAGTCTCCGGGGGAAAGAATTGAGAAGGGAGCAGGGCCACTCACGCCTTTATAGGGTTGATGACGTTGATGGCGTGGGCAACCCCAGTTGTACCGCTGAAAATCTCCTGTGTGGATTCCCCTTCACCGACGATGAAGTTCCTACGGTGTTACCTGATGACTGAGATTCCCTTGAAGATCTACTGTTATGGTAAGTTCTTACATAACTGCTCGTTCTACAGGAAATCTGCCAGAATTTCATATTCTGCACAAACATATCAAGCATAGATTCTGTTCCTGAGCTGAGTTTTTGAGGGCTTTCAGGCACACTTGGAGGTGTAAGGTTTATTTTCACCAACATGCAAAAGCTTGACAAGGCTGTCATGACAAGTATTATTGCTTCCTTGCAATCCCACTAGCAGTAGCAATCCTGCTTGGTTTTCTAAATGAGCCATTTTTTCATTGAATGCATCACATTTCCATTTAAAACTTTAAACGGCTTTGCACCTCTCCAGTAAACACTTTTTATGTAAGCAAAAGGACATGATGGGGTGGTATTTATGCTGAGAGGCCTGATGCCACATGCCATGGAGGGTCTTATAGCCCCTGGAAGTGTGATACTCTCCACATTCAGAGTGTCTTATTGTGCTTAGAAAATGGGCTGTGTGTTAAATTGCTAAAAAATTATAGAAACATTTTTAAAAATGTTTCAAGTGCATTTTATTTTAGCAGAATTGTTCTTCCATTGAAAAACTGCCTCAAGTGGGAATTATTTCAATGTTTTCTAGTTGCTGAGTTGTGATAGTGCTGTCTAAAGTGTACCATTGCCGATTAAAGTTTTTTTTTTCTTTTAGTTTCTTCACAGTTTCTGTTTTCTTTCTCTAGAAGTTGTAGAAAGAGCGAGTAGGACACAGCAAGTGAAGAAGCTGCAAACAAATTAACACAGCATTTATTATTTGTTTTGTCTGTGCTCTGTGAGTATATGGGGGAGCTGTATGAATTCTGAAGGCATAGGGATCTATTTGGGCACGAGGCAGGCTGGTATTAGAGCTGGGCAGAATCTGTGAATTCTGAAATCTCGGAAATTTCACAAAATTCTTCTGATTTTGTTGCATTTTCTGAAATTCCAACTTTGGTGAAATCATGCTCTTCTGAATGTGTTTGGCGAATTTTCACCCTGTTCTATGAACATTTCTGGCTGAATTGTGGACAAATACATGTGCACTTATGAATGACAGTTGTGAGGAATTTCATTCCACAGATTATTATATCAATTCACAATACATGTAATTATTCTGCAGTTCAGTGATCAGTTCTGTGGAATGGCCTTTTCTAAAACAGAATCCAGCAGTTAAGGAATTTTCTTCTTTGAAACCTAGAGTGAGTTATATTTAGCAGGGCTTGTAACCTGAAAGACTTGCTAACTGGTAGCTATTTCAGACCTACCCGTACAGACAGGCTACAGTTAAACTGGTTCCCTAAATAACCAAAATTTCTTTTTTGTTAATTTGGCACTTGCCCCATGTGTACATTTGTACAGCAAGGTAAATGTTTCAGCAAAGAGAGCACTACTGTTCAAGTTCATGAATTTATCACCTGTGCTATGACACTGGCACACAACCATACACATCAAACTGGGCCATAGGAAGACAGACTGAAATATAATTACCCGCACATCTTGCACTATTGACTAAGGAGAGAATATGAGCTTATGACCTGGTATTAGGCAGGCACAGACTGCACAGACATACTGAGACACGAGGTAGGGGTAGGCACAGATTATGCTGTCGGTAGTATTTTTCATGACTGGCATTTAGCATAATTTTGGCAGTAGCATTCATTAGTACTTTTTGAATAAAGGAGCAATGCTTAAATAATGAAGTTTACTTAATATGAAAGCAAATGTTGCAAATGTTTGAAGCATTTTACCTAAATTAGCAAGCAGATTTGGTAAAGCATTAAAGAGCCTCAGGAAGTGAATGTTATGTGAACTGAGTGGGGGGGGGGATAGGGATCAGAGTAACCTCAGGATATGGCAGTTATGTGAACTGGGTGGGTGGGATCAAAGGGATCGGATTGGGAGTTTTGTGAACTAGGCGGCAGGCTCTGAGGGACAGGAGCCATGGAAGATTAAGGATAAAGAGTCAGTGCAAGATGGAACCCTGTATGAGTGTGGCACTGCCAAGACATTCCCAAATTAAACCAGCACTGGCTGATTTGCTGTAAGTGTGTGGATTCTTGTGTTTGTTTCCCTTCTGGATTCAATCTTCTGGCTGAAATCGTTGCCAATTGGCTGGGCCCCTCTAGGGGGCAAGCAGCAGGAACTGGGGATGATGCTGACATTGGACAGTCTAAGGGAAGTAACAACACCAGTTCACTGGGTGAGTTAGAGCAGAGGGAGTGGAGCTGCAGAAGCATCAGTTATGCGAATCAGATGGGTCAGAGATCAGAGCTGCAATTATGTGAATGGGTAGTACAGATCAGAGCCACAAAAGCAGCAGTTACATGAACCAGGCAGGTAAGGAATCAGAATTTCTTTCTGTAGACTGCAGTATAATACATTAATCTGCAATTCATACATTCATTCCACAGTTCAGTGACTCAGTGAACTTTGAATGAATGTATGAATTGTGAATTAATGTATTAAATTAGGTTAAAGAAATTCTGCAGAACTGAAAACTGACAGTGATCTTTTCTGCAGAGTTTCTTCTGCAGTTTAATCCATTAATCCAAAATTCCTACATTCATTCTGCTGTTCTAATTCAGAATTTCCTGAAAGTTGCCAAAGTGCATTCTGAGATTTCACAGAAGTGAAATTCCTTCTTCTGTGGTAATTTCGTCAGTGGAATTTTATTTTCGCACAGCACTAGTATAGTTGGTATCGATACCTTTTTCAGTGAGACCAGTGCCAAGACTGGGGCATGAGTGACAGCCTGCCTCAGCCAATCAGCATCAAGAATTTTACCTATCTATTGAATAATGTCCTTTAGAACAGTCCTTTCATTTCATATTATGTCATTGTCAGGGGCCATGACTTTGAGGAATGAGCCAGCTGAGCCTATGGGGTGACAGATATTTTACAGTTTTGGAACAATATTTCCTCTAGCATTGTCCATTTCCAAATGAAAGCCCACCAAAGTGTTCAGCTTTAAAGCAAAAGTCAGCCAGGTGAATTAGTGTTAAATTCATGGGTTTAAAATTGTCAATTAAGTGGCAAAAAGAACCTACAGCAGGAGCTCAACAAAAAGGTGTCTTCAATTTTAGGTTGTTATGTTAGCTATGCCCACACTTACATTATTTTGGATAAAACATGGTCTTTTACAGTAGCTCATCCAGTTAATCTCCCTCCTAGTTCAGCAAGTGTACCTAGAGTTCTTTATTTAGTCAATAACTTGTGCAGCTTGGGATTGATTTTCTTTTTTGTAGTAAATTTTAGTGCTTGGAAAAAGTTCCAGATTGCCAGCACTGGTGGTGGAAGCCTACTTTTTATCCACATGGCAGGTATAGCACTGAAGACTGCAGTGCAAGCTTCCCTGCACAGTCCCACCAATGAGACTGCACCATTTTGGAAGGAAAACCACATAGGTGAGAGGAGAGTTCAGACTCTGTGCTCATTCATTCCTTGGCCTCTCATGAGAGACTGCCAACAAGGGTGACAATTAGTATCATTTGTGTTGGTGATTTGGGGATGTGTGTACATGTCTCTTAGGAACTGGACTAAGACTACCATAACTCATTACACAATCCAAGGTGGTCTTAAGTGAAGAAGCATTAGTGCATTGTGAAGTGCTGGGGTGCTGGTCACTGCTCTAGAGTTTTGAATCGGCTTGATGGAACTCATAACTGTTTCTGCATGCTGGCTTCGGATGGTGTTGATGGAGCTACATCCAGACTTTTTCTAGTGTGACTTTGCTGTGTCTGCTTGGTCTTAAGTGTCAGAATGGATCAAACCTAAATTTAAATATCATCACTGACCAAACTTGTGCCATGGAACTGGGTAAGTTATTCCACAGCCTGAGCATGCTTTCAGAAAAAGTATGCAAAACACAGCTGTGGAGCTAGAACTGCTCACTGCATTAGAAGAACTGGGCATCGATGGAATTATTGAAACATGGTGGGATAAGAAGCATGTCTGAGGCCAAGAGCTGGAAGGGAAAACACAGAAGGGATAGACTAGAGACAGAGACTGATAAAAGGAGTGGTAGCAATGTATATTGGAAAATATTTTAAAGTAGTTAAATTGTAGGAAAGGAGTTTATGGGCCCCAATATTCAGAAGGTTTGTGCAGTGTTAACATGAATGGTGCCATGCAAACTCCCCTCATTTCACTCATAATCTTGCCTAACCTTACCCCATCTGCTCTCTCTCCCTCTTAACAAAGTCAATCACCTGACTGCTTCCTTATAAATGCTAAATATGGAATGTTCAATTATGTTTTATTCTCAACTGTATACTTAAAGTTTTTGTTTTGTTCATTGCCTGTAATTAATACTTTTGTCTTTTTTGCCTGTAGCTGTACTTGTTTTGACATGGAACCATTGTGAATGAGCTTCTAGCTCAGAGTGTTTCTCCAAAATAAGTAAATAAAAGAAAATAACTGATCATAGAGGCATCCAAATGAGGCAAAGACCATGTTCTAGAGTGCCAGTTTGTGTTCAGTGGATAGTGTGATTAAGAAAAATACACCACTGCACCAAAGCAAATGAGGGAGCCCTTGCATACAGGGTACAGTGATATATATATATATATATATATATATATATATACAGTATATATATATATATATATATATACACACACACATATAGAGAGAGAGAGAAAGGTCTTTTGGAAGCACTAGAAGGCTGCCAAGGAAGCACTAGTTAGTTACTGGTTCCAAAATCCTCTTTTTAACAAGTAGAGTGATGCCTGAGCCCCATCCCCCACAGCACTGGTTCCAAATAACCCTCCCACTCCAAACCCCATTATAATAATATGAAAATGCCATGAAAGTCTAGTGGTACACCCTTACTGCCTGGTCCTTATTATAATAATGCGAAAAATGACGTGGCTGTCCAGTGGTATTGCTCCAAAACACCAAACTGAATATGTGTGCTCACACGTCAGTTTTCCTTACTGTTACATCAGTAGAAGGCATTAACTGAAATGGGTTTCATTTGCAAATGCCTGATAATCTGTATTACGCCATAAATTCATTTGCATGAACTGACTTTCCTAAACACTTCCTATAATGCATTTACCAAGTATAAAACAGTGCTTTTCTGTAAGGTCACTGTGCTTCAGTTCTAGCATTTGTGTACAGAGTCACACAACCCCCATCCCCTCCCCCAGTCCATGATCAAACTCACCCAACAAAAGCTAGTCCAGGTCCACGAGCAGAGCTGGATGGCAAGCAGCACAAGCCCTCCTCTGACCACCTTGGCTAGCCACCTCTGAATGACAGGGAGAGAGCATGTGCAGAGCTACTGCAAAAACAGCAGAAAAACTTGAGGGAATCTATATCATAAGGGGTCTGGTGGTAGAACCTCTTTTGGATCTAAGAGTGTTGCTCTTATGTCGTTAGGATGTCAGAACTGATCACCCCTGGTTTATAGTTCTCTTGTAAAAAGAATGCATGAATCAACACTCCTATCCATAAGAGGCCCTCCAACCAGACCCATAAAGTTATTAAAAAGGGTGTCTCATGCTAACAGTTCTACAGTTTTAAAGTTCTGCTGTACATTCAGTTGACATAGTCTATTTCCCACACAGGAAATCCTCTCATTTTCTGTAAGGTAACATGTTTTGATTTTAAATCCATGATCCATTTAAAAAAAAACAGGAATCTTCAACATGATTTATAATATGTTTATACAGTTCCTGTGTCCCTGATAGTTATAAGCCAGAACAGATCAGTTTTGCTTCCCCTTTCTCGCACCCAAAGAACCTGAGAAGACACTCTTTCTGTATAACCATAAAGATTCAATAAACTATACACGTAACCATGTAAAGCAGCTTTGATGTTGCTTTGCTTAATGTTCTTTTCTCCACAGAGAGGAACAGCAACTTGGATAGCTGTCCTTATAGTGTAAATCTTTCATACTGTCTATTTTATGTTGCTCTTCTGTGAACTGTTTCTGCTGTATCTATATATTCTCCATGGTATAGTGATCAGAACTACAGTATGCTTTACTCTTGACATGGTCTAACCAAGGATCTATACAATGGTATAGATAAATTCCTTACTGTATACTACGTTTGATACATAGACATTCTTATTGATGGCTATAAAGTGGGCCATGAAAATCCTGCAACCTCAATGCACATCACATGACCATTGATTGTTCCCTGGTGACCACAAAACTCCCCCGAATGACATATGTTTTTCAGCAAATTAAAGTCCATTTTATAAGTGGGAAAACACAGGCCAGGTTATATAGGCATATGGGAATAATGCACTTCTCCGGTGGTTGTGGCACTCAGCTATGCCTCAAGCCAACAGCCACCCAAGGCATGTATTCTTCCCTTATAACCACCACCCTGTCATGTGTTATCCCATCTGTACACTGAATGACTTGGATTTACTGAATGGTTATTGGGTATTTATATTGGTTTGTACAGTCATTGTTGCCATTTGTGTTGTACTTATTTGTACTTATTAAAAAAACAACATATTATTAAAACAGTTTCCCACGGACAAAGGGCAGGGATTTCAAAGGAACTGTCCTAGATTTGTCTGTCCCAGTTTCAAATGCAGACTTGTAGCCGAGTGTCTCATGCCCCTAGGGTTACATGAACAAAGGTAACCCAGCCACGGAATCTGTCAGAACTATTAGCCTAACTATTACATAGTCTAATAACTCCACCCATCCATGCAATTTGCAATTGAATTAGCTTATTTTTTATTCAGATTTCTGCAAATGGAGTGTTTTTCCCCACAGACATATTATTAGATAATAAGGCAGATGGATGCAGATGCAACTGGTCAGACACAGCTTCAGCTGCAGCACACAAGTGTGTCTGTGAGTAGCTTTTTGAAACTGTGGCCCAAGCTGTTTATATTTTTATACTAAAATCTGAAAATTAATTGGAACAAAAAATATCATTTAAAGAGCACCTCTGCACTGCAGCATGTGCTTTACTAAATAAGATGTTTAATCTGTTACGATTTACAAGATAATATATTTTTACATTTTTAATGTTCCTTTTCCAAGATTTACAGCACATCTTGGTAGCCCATCTAAAAAGTCTGTCTAGAAAACATTTGAAAATATTTGCCTCTCCCCTGTTAACCTCACAGTGCCTTTGTTTATCACATCATAATCTTCACCATGACAACAGATTGTGATGTCACAAACAACAATTATGTGGTTAGCAGGGGAGAGTCAGACACACTTTGAAAGATTCTGTGAAATAATTTCACATTATCTACAATATTTAGTAGACCAACAGCAGGGGAATGCAAAAAAAAAGGATAAGAAAGCAATACAGGTAAAACATAACTGGTGTAATTTAACTTTTTCACATTAATAGTGTTGCCCTTTAATATATCTCATGATCTATTTCCAAACTTTCTTTCAATACAGACAAGGTAAGGCTTGACCTGTGGTGCAGTGCCACCTGAGAGACCTGAGTTCATCCTGAAGTCCCCAAAATCCCACATGGGGATTGGCTGGAGGAGGGAGATGTGCTTGTCAAGCAGGTGACGTGCTCGGCTCCTGGGTAGGGATGGCATGGGTCACTTGGCATTCTAGCATCCCCGGCTGGCCAATAATTGACATTTATGCTAGCTGGAGTAGCAGGCACTCAATCTCCCCTTCCAGCCCAAGAAAGGGTGCAGCCATGGAAACCCCTATCACTGGGTTGAGGAAACAAGGGACTAAGGGAAGCACTGGAGTAAAACAGGTAAGAAGACAGAATATTGGCTAGGATGGTATCCATTAGCGTTGTGCAAAACTTTCAAATTCTGACAAAACAGAATTCTGTAGATTTTTTGAAAATTCTAATTCCACGGAATTCCATCGGTGTCAGAATTCTGAAATTTTGAAAGCAGAATTTTGTGGATTGGTAATCTGCAGTTTACATAAACTGTGGATTCATTTTCAGTAATCTTTAGATTTACATACTCCGCGGAACGTTATTCCATGGTTTACATAGAAATGCTTTTTAGAATTCTGCGGAACTCAAAAAGAAATTTGGAAAGGCATTTCTGAAGTGGAATAGCCATTCCACATCAGTTCCACATTCTTCACAGCTCTAGTAGTTATTAATCATAAGACACAACCAGGGCTTGGGTTACCATCCATTACTATGTCCCTGGGAGAGTGATGAGACACAAGGCATAGGCAAGTGTCTTATACGCTATTGAAAAAGATAACCCAACCCCTGAAGTGCTTTAAAGAGATGCCACAAAATGGTAATATTAAATGCATGTTGAAAATAGAACATAGAGGAATAATCACCATTTCCACCATAGGTCTTCTTCAGGAATTATCAAAAAGAAGGAAAAGCAAATAAGATAATTCCTGAAGAAGACCTATGGTCAAGATGTCAATTACTGTTTTCTATTTGAAGCATGCGTTTGATATTACCATTTTTTTCATTTTCAGACTACAAGCTGATGCAGGACCTTGTTTTTAAAGGGACATCATCAACCTCATTTTCAGAAAAATGTGTTGTGTTTTTTAAGAAAATATTAAATCATGCCATTATGAATATGTGTATGTTTTTTTGTTTTTTTTTACAGAATGAGAATATCTTTATATGTTTATAACTAAAACATGCATTCACAGTCACTCTGGTGTTACCACACTGCTTCTGAATTTTTCCCCTTGCAAGACTCATTAGCTGGTGTGCCATTTTAGTGCATGCTCATTCCTAATAGAGCTGACTGGCATGTCACCTGAATGTGCCGTTAGTTCACGCTGTCAGTGATAATACGCAAGCTACAAATACATGTCAGACACTGAGATAAAGTGTATTACAGTCATTGCTGAATAGTATTGTTTTTGTTTTGTTTTTTGTTACATATTATCTAATTCGTAACATTATTTTGGTGTCACTTTCTCACATGTATTTTAGTAAAGGTAACTTTTCTGTCGAAGATTTCTTGATTGGTTATTCAGAACACTCGGGATGTGAACCCACAGGATAAGAAATGTCCACCTTAGATGATCATGTCTTGAATTCATCACTACAATGCCCCCAACACTCTCAAACTCCTGAAGTCATGATGCCAAATACTAAAGGTGGTACATATTACCCTCACAAGATAATTGGTCTCATTGTTAATCTATACCTATAAACACCATAATGCAAACTAAACAGAAAAAAAACAATCCTTTTCCCATCTGCTTTGCACCCTACCACCCACCTACCCCCAGACCCCTCATCAATATATTGCCCATTTTGGTCCCTGTAGTGACTCCTCTTGTTACTTGAAGTTGAATCCTCACTATCCCTTGAAGAGCTGCTTCTCTCACAGCAGACTATATGGAAATGAGCTGAGTCCATACATTTCGATGGACCTATTCACTACAGTGTTTTTTTTTTCTTTAGTTCATAATTTTTTGTATTTTTTAATATTTTTACCAACTTTTTTTTGGTTGAGGTCTTTCATCACTCTGATAAACACTATGGTGGTCAACATTCAAATCAACCCTGAAATTGGTGTTTGCAAACATCAACAAAAACTAAATAAATAAATATTATGATGTCATCAACATCCTGTAATGGAATGATGTCATCAGCTTCCCCTAATGGAATGATGTCATCTGCATCCTGCAATGGTAGCACAACATTGCTGTACAGGGTTCTCCAGCCACTATTCTTTTATAACATAGAAGGCCAAAGAAAGCAAAAAGTACTAGCAGCTTTAGACGACTCATGAGTGCGTACTCCAAACCACATAGTCTTTAGGACAAAAATAATGCCCCTTGCACCATCCCTACCTCCTTAGCAGAAACTGTTTGATTTTCCCATTAAAGTGAGGTCCTGAAGATCTTAGTGAGGAATGATAAAGACACATGGATGCACAAACACACACACAATGCTATATGCACATGTGTACACACACATGTAGTATCAGCTCAGAAGGAATGTATAGTGGCTCACAGTGCATATGGAAAAGCTCTCAGTGGTGAAGGACAATTGCTTTAGTAGCCTGTTAGTAGTGCACCCAAGATTCTGACATAACTTAGCTATTCCTGTGTAACCCAATATACAATCTCTATGTATGTTGTGACTATAGAGAGAGAATACAGAATAAGATTTAATACAATAATCAAGTTTATTTCCATGTGTGAGGGAAAAAAATAACTCATGAGGGGTGACAGCAGTCTCTAATTAATATCGAGCCCCTTTAACATGGCGTTTCACTCTCCCCATCATTTAAAGTCCCTTTTATTTCTTTTTTGTTTCAGGTCAACCTTTTACCCTTTCCTGTTTCTTCTTTCCTTTATTTAATTCTTGTCTCTTCTCCTTGTTTTGGTTTCAAGCCCCTCTACCCTTTCCTCTTTAGTAACATTCTCTCCCACCCCACACATTTTGTCTGGCCCAGCTGTCTGCTCCTTTTCTCGTCTCACTTGGTGGTGTTGCTGTATGCTGATGACGTACACTGCCACAGTGCTCAGCAGTGAGTTCCAGAAATGGTGCAATAGTGGTAGAAATTAACAATGGAAAATATGAATCCATTTGGGTATCAGAATGACTTTCTTAAAGGGGAACTGTCACCAGCCCAGTATGAGTCCCATACTTAACTTAACTTCTTCTTAAGTACGTGACTGCCCCGAATAACACATTTAATGCTTAGTGTAATTTCTTAACCTACCATCTGTTAAGCCGACATTCAGTATATCATACTGCTCTGGAGAGTTCTCACAATCTATCACAGCTGACGTCAGAGTCAGGCTGCAGCCGCAGGTAATTCATCCATCAGTTGTGCAGTTTGGAGCTTTTAAAAGCTCCAATTCTGCAGTACTCAGTCCTGCTGTGCTCTCAAGGTTAAGTAAGAGTCAGGTGATCCGTACTTATCCTTGGGGTACAGTGACACCAGTGACCAACACATCAGAGCTTTATAAACCTTAAAGCTGCATAATCAATAAAATAAATCCCCAGTGGCTGCAGTACAGCTCTGATGTCAGCCTTGGGGGAGGGTGGGAAGTTTCCAGAACAGTGCAATATACAAAATTTCTTCTAAGCATATAGCAGGATCAGTCAGGTATGATTTTTACTGTTTCTAAGGCACCAGTAAGGTTATAAATGACATTAAACCCTTGGTGTGCTAATCAGGGACAGTCCCATACTTAGCTGTGGGGCTTATACTGGAGTCTGGTCCAATAATTTGGACCCAGTCTTTGATCTGAAAATGCTCTTATCTCCCCACAACCCCTGAACTGTATTTGTAAACCAGTCTTTTATTTTTTGCTGCAGTCAGAGACTCTGCTTCCCATTTCTTTATTCCTGTCAGAGTGCATTTCAGCATGTGATTTTGGCATCTAGGAGTGCCTGCAACCCAACACATTCCATCCATTGCTATGCAACATTAGAGGGGAACCAAAGAGCAATGCACACCAGCCCTTCATCCCCAAAGAGCAAGCACATCACCTCTAGTTCAATCAGTACAATCACTGCTGAAGCTGGGTCCTTCATGTGGGAGGCCTGGAAGATAACATTGTTTTCTTTTTCATTCAGAATTTTTGTTTTGGAATGTCCCAGTGTGCCTTCTGTCCTTGCTGTGCTTTCACATCCTGAGAAAGTGTCATCACAAGTAGTGCTCCCTATTGTTTCTGTGGCTTACCCTCCCCCCTCCTAAAGTGGGTCAAGCTTCCCAAGGATCGAATATGGAGGTGGGGGTATCCACGGCTGGTCCAATATGGAGGTGGGGGTATCCACGGCTGGTGTGGGAGGGGAGCTCAGGCATCATCTGACCTGGGTCAGCTCAATATTTTTCTCACACTTTTTGTCCCTCCCAACCACCCTTGAATGTGGCCATCACACCTGCCTCACAGCAGGGGCACAGCATTGTGAGAGCAGCAGCCACACAATATTGGGTAACTCCCACTCTCCTGCTCAAGTAGTGCAGGGTGAGCAATACTCTCCCTGTAAGTCTAAGAGTGCTGCATCTGCAGTGACACTCTGACCCTGTGCTGCAAGTCAGGATTGTGACGCAAAATGGGGTCTCCTACATGGTAGTGTAATGAGTACTGACCTCATGTTACAAAGCAAATATGTGTGTGGGTGTATAATAATCATTTTTTGAAAAAAGCAAAAGTAGGCTAAATGTCAGATGGCTGCACTAGGCAGAGAAAATCACTGCACAGGTAATGTACATTTGTGCCTTCCAGCATCTGACTGGCTTACCCAAATCACTTACCAGGCTGAAATTGCTGTTTCTATATATGAAGCAATGGTGCTTTCTGGACAGTTTTCTGTTTGACTTCCCTGCCCTTCCAGCCTCCTTCTCCTCCCAGTCTCTCAATGGCCCCAACTGCTGGAGGGCTTAACCTCACTTTCTGGGTTTCACCTGCCCTAGTTTTTCTGTGCCTTCAAGCACCTGGCGTATCATTGGCAGAGGGCCTGCTCTGTTGTCACCAGAGGAGCCATGCTTCCATTGAGGAGCATCTTGCCCACTGGAGCATGGCTGAGATGAGAGGTAGTGCACTGAGGGGCTGGGTGGCATGGAGAGAAGGGAGGTCAAGTGACTTGATCAAGGTCACACAGTGAGTCAGTGCATCTCAGCTTTCACAGTCCAGTGATACAAACACTATCAAAGTCAAGCAGCAAGGTAAACAAAAATAAACACAATAGGCAAAAGTTAAAGCTGAAATATTGATACTAGTCCTACATCTGTAATGCTGGTGCCAAACAAATGAAAGGAGACAAATACAGGTTGGGGGCTAAGGAACAGCTGTGAGGGCACTAGGACATTTGGCCAGTATTGTTTCCATACTAGGATTACAGATGCAGTTTTAGCTTGTTTTCATTTGTTTCTGCCTAGTGTGTTTTGTTCTTTGTGTGCCCTACTATTTGACTCAGGTCAGGTGTATGTTCTGAGCTGGATGCACCTTGTGGGTGCACTGCAGACAGCTGCACTGGGCGTGTTGCTGTTCTTGTGTTTTAGACTCAGAACACTATGGGCTGGAGTTTCAAAGCCCTCCAAAGGACACAAGGCGGTTGTGTCAAGCAGGTGTGATGCAACTGGCACGTTGCATCAAAAGATGTGGCAATCCAGATTCAGAAATGCAGTCTGCATCTGATACAAGAGCCACGGTATCTGCATCAAGCTGGCACTGCACCCCCCCTTGCACCACACAACAGGTGACGACAGATCACAAGGCGGCTTACACCATGGCAGGGCTGCAACATCCCCTTTTCTGGGATGCAGAAAGCCCCACCGTGACTGCAGCAAGGGGCTCAAGATAGACCAGCACTGAGCTGGCCTAAGCTCCTTGCACCATTGGCACCCCTGTGGTGGACTCTGATGGGGGGGGCCGACAGTGTCATCAGATGGGGAAAGGGGTACGGGGTGCTAGAGTGGATGGTGGAGAGGCTGTCTGCAGCCGGGTCAGGGCAGTAGCACCCAGCGGAGCTACCTATTATAGAACGCTTACACCAATAACTTGGTACCATGGGGGGGTGGTCCACTGCCACACAGTGTCATGGGCCCACATGGGCACAGCCCTGGAAGCAGCCACAAGGCTGGGGCTGGGGCTGGGGCTGCTGCCAGGGCTCTGCCCATGTTGGGCAAGGGAACAATGCCATTTCACCAGTGTATGTTTGCTATAATCATAGAAACATAGAATTTGATGGCAGATAAGGACTGCTTGGCCCACCCAGTCTGCCCATTTCCCTACCTAATGGATAAGCTGCAGATCCTAGTTAACCAGAAGCCTACTTCTTTCTACCCCCACCCTCTAGAATTGCCTTATGACTGTCCCATGCATGCTTGAATTCAACCACTGTTTTTGACTCCACAACCTCCTCTGGAAGGCCGTTCCATGCATCCACAACCTCTCTGTAAATCAATACTCTTACTTTACCCTGAGTTGCCCCCATCTTCAATTGTGCCCCTTGTTCTTGCACATCTCTTTTTGAAAGATGCTACCCTCTTGGACTTTGTTGATTCCCTGAGGTACTTAAAAGTTTCTATCATGTCCCCCATCTCTCCTTTTCCCCGAGGCTATACATATTAAGCTCCTTTAGTCTCTTCATATGTCTTCTGGTGCAGACCCTGCACCATTTTAGTTGCCCTCCTCTGGACAGCTTCCATCTTGTCTATGTCCTTGCAGAGATTGGGTCTCCAGAACTGCACACAGTATTCCAGATGGGGTCTCACCAGCTCTCTGTACAGAGGATAACAACTTCCTGTTTTCTACTGGTGATGCCTCTCCCTATGCATCCCAGTATCCCCCCAGCCCTCCTTACTGCCCTCTCACATTGCTTGCCCACCTCTAAGTCATCTGATATGACTACCCCCAGGTCCCTTTCCATTTTTGTTGTTGTTAGTATCTCACCCCCCATTGTGTACTCTTCCCCTGGGTTTTTGTTTTCCAGGTGCATTACCTTGCACTTCTTAGCATTGAAGCTAAGCTGCCATACATTTGACCATTCCTCTAACCTTGCCAAGTCTCTTCTCATCCTTTCCACCCCACCTTGTGCATCAACTCTGTTGCAGATCTTTGTGCTATCTGCAAAGAGACATACTTTTCCTTCCAGTCCCTCTGCAATGTCGCTTATAAAGACATTGAAGAGGACCGGTCCTAATACTGAACCCTACAGTACCCCAGTAGTAACCCCCCTTTCTTCAGAGTGGACTCCATTTACTATTACCCTCTGTGTCCTATTCTCCAGCCAATTCTTTACCCAGGCTATCCTCTTGGGACCCACTCCCAGGCTGGCTAACTTGTATATTAATCTTTTGTGTGGGACTGAGTCAAATGCCTTGCTAAAGTCTAGGTAGGCCATGTCCACAGCCCCTCCCTGATCTACTACTTTGGTCACCCAATCAAAGAAATCTATTAGATTCATCTGGCATGACCTTGCCGCTGTGAATCCATGCTGCCTTGGGTCCTATGCCCCTCTGGCCTCTAGGTACCTGACAATTCTTTCCTTCAGAAGTGATTCCATCATTTTCCCTATCACTGAGGTTAAACTAACAGGTCTGTAGTTTCCTGCTTCTGCCCTGCTCCCACTTTTGTGAAGGGGAATCACATCTGCCCTCCTCCAGTCCTCAGGTACCACCCCATCCTCCCATGATTTGTTAAAGAGGGTAGTCAGTGGTGTCACTAGTTCTACCTTTAGTTCTTTTAGAATTCTGAGATGAATCCCATCAGGCCTCATTGCTTTGTCCACCTTCAATTTTAAGAGTTCTTTCAGAACCCTTTTCTTCTGTAAATGGACTGGTATCAACTTCTGTATCCAGAGTGTTTCTATTGTTTGTTTTAGGTACCTCCTCTTCCTTTGTAAATACTGAACAAAATATTTGTTTAGTATCTCTGCCTTTTCACCGTCACCTCTGCCCACCCCCTCACCTTTATTAAGCCTCACTATCCTCCCTTAGTCTTCCTTTGCTCCTGATGTACCTAAAAGGTTTTATCCCTCTTCTTAACTGAGTTGGCTATCTTTTCCCAGTTCGGCCTTTGCTGTTCTGACTGCCTTCCCAGCTTCCTTTTTCTTTAACTGATACAATTCTCTGTCCTGCTCATTCTGTGATTCCTTGTACTTTCTGAATGCTTTCTTTTCTCTTGAACCTTCACTGCCACCTCCTTTGAGAACCATAGTGGTTTCTTACATCGTTTGTTTTGTTTATTTGCTTCACACAAAGGCTTGTTACCTCTGTGATAGCAGTTTTATTATTCCCCATTGTTCTTCCACCCTTCTTCCTGCCCATTTGATAGTGCATTCCTTAGGCACTCACCCATTTTGGCAAAGTCAGCCCTCCTGAAGTCCAGTACTTTTGCCTTTGTATGGCTTGACTCTATTGCTGTGTTTTTTGTGAACCATACTGTTCGATGGTCGCTAGTTCCCAGATGGCTACCCACTTCATCCAGAGGAGGGACAAATCGGCCCCCCTCCGGGTGTTACTACAGTGATCTGACTACCCACAGCCTCCCCAACACCCACCATGGCATGCCTGACCCATCTGCCCTATGCCCATTCCTGCCTGGCAAGTTTCTGCCCCCCCGGGACTATCCCAGCTCCTCTGGTGTTGCACGGGGTGGGGGGCATCCAGATCCCTGTGCCATTTCCCGCAGGTGCACTGATTGTTTTGGCACAAGCCAGTGGACATGGCAACTCCCATATTTGTGGTGCTGTGATCCTGTTCTTCCTGAATATGGTGCAGGGTTGCTGATGCAGCCAGGGTGTGCCACAGCTGTAGGTCTCTGCACATTACTGCGATCTATGGGTGCATTGAAAATCTAGCCCTATCTCTCTTTTGTTTTGGCAGGGTTGCTTGAAATAGAAATGTTCTTCTTCCTTTTCTTTCTTTTGTCATTTTACAGGCATGCTGTGCATTAGTTGCTTCTTTCAAAGACATAGTATATGTTAGCTGTTACAGTATTTCATCATGGGGAGCACTGACAGCCCACTGGTGGCACACCACTCAGGCAGCCTGAGTACAGGAACAGGCCTGGATTGCAGCTGTCGGGTGGCTTATGGCTGAGGGTGCTGCCACCTGCACTACTTACAGACCAGGGAGAGGAAGGTGCTCAGTTCTGCTCCTGCAGGGACCCCTATGGTAGGAGAAGGGCAAGACTTCAATCTCCTTCACAGGGCTGCTGTAGAAAATAAACATCATTGCAAAGTCACCATGAGGGCAGAAGAAAAGGTATGGGGTGATCTTTTTAGGTGTTAGAGTTAAGATTAAAGCATGCCCAGGGGTTAGATTAAGAGTCTGTCAATCACCCCCCTAGCGGCAAAATGTGGTTTGAGGTGCAGCAGAGTGCCATATTACTACTAGGGGGTGAGTAACAGACTGTTTCTCTACCTCCTGAGTTATTGCAATTATGAAAAAACAAAATTCACCAAAAGAACAGTGTTAGAAGGGTACCTTTTGGAAGGTCTTCCTCATTGAGAGGGAAGTTTTAATAAAATAGTTCATTCACCGACTGTTTAAGAATGCTGGTTCAGAATCAGAATGCATCATTCCAGTCATTATACAGTAGATTGAGGGAGCACTTCCGACCAATCAGACCACTCCTTTCCTATGCACATGAGACACTCTTTTTCTGTGATGAGCACCTCACCTGCAGCTCTCTGGAAATGGGCACGTTCAGGTAAGGGTTTTTGAAAAATGTCTGTATTATTGATTAAGCTCGATCAGTAATATCTTAATACCACCGCAAAGGCCACTCTTATGGTTGTAAGAGTGGCTTCATATACTTTCTTGGGGTATCAGTACTGCTCATGTTTGGTTTGTAGTTCCCTTACCATAAGACTGCTCATGAAACCACATTTAAAACCATAAGCATGGTCTCGGTGGCTGTATTAACATAAATTCAGCAATGCTAAAGGATGGAATGCTGGCAGGAAGCATTCATGTGCCGTGGTGATCAGGTTGTACATTACAGTTTAACAGAGGTGAATTTTAGGGTCTTGGAATGCTGATGGCCAATCAGATTGCAGTATATCTGAGACCAGTTTTACACAATGGCCACGGGTATACTCTCGGACACATGCCTGATTGGTGGTTGCTGGAATGGGGAGGATGGTAGTTGTGGCCTGATAAAGTGCATAGTCTCAGTGGGGGAGAAAAACATACAGCAACTAGATTTTTAAATAATGATTTATACCAATAACGCCCTATTTAATGCATCCATACTTTTATATCCAATGGTGTCCTCCTAAACTCAAGCTGAACCTACTCAGAAAACATCTCATCTCTTGAAACTGGCTAATCAAAACTGAGAAAGTACTGTAGGGGCTCAGACATTGTCTCATAACTGAAGTAAGGCTGGTAATTGCTGTGGGTGCCCCAGTATCTTGGATTATGTCTTCTGTTGCTAGCCTACTGCACTGCCAGTGCAGAGCTGAAACAACTTAACACAGTTTACAACAGCGTCTGTCATTTCTCACTGGCTGTTAACTGTCATAGCCACCATTGTTTACTACATGCTGACCTTGGGTGGCTTGAACACCAAGCACATCAAATCTGTACTCAGAGCTGCCTCATCTATAAACTTTTAAGGGATACCCCTCGTCGCCATTTATTGGAGATGCTCATACCCAAGTGGAATGGTAGAGATCTAAAATCTTCCTCCAAACTACTACCCTCTTAAGTCAGTATAACCAGTATGATGGTTCAGAAAGCCTTCTCAGTATCTGCCCCAAAACTATAAAACAGCCTACCCTGTGAACAGACACAGGCCCCCAGACCTTTGACTGCAGACATGATCTAAAGAATCACTTAATGCTCCAGAGTGTACCACTGCTACCCGACTGTATGGCTGTGACCTCTCCTCGTTATACCCCACCAATCTCCCTGATGCATTGTGACCTAAAACTGTTATCTGTTTGTTTGTGATTCCTGCACATAACTTGTGACATTGCCCTTTTATTTTCATTAATTGCTTCTTGAATGGGTCTAGTCCCAAACGCTACACTGTGAGCTTGCATCTTATGCCATTTTTTTAACTGAATCGTTACCTGCCAATTTTGTAATTTTTTTTCCACTTCATGTCTTCACACTGTTTGTAACAAATGTCCCACCATATGGCTCTGGTCATGCCAGAAAATGAACAAACTCTTGGCTCAGTGCCCATACAATCAAATAAAATAAATGAATAAAGTATGGCTACTACCAATGATTTTTAAAATTCCCTTTCCCTCACCAACCCACTGGAGCAGCAGCAGTGCTGTTGCTAGGATGCTGCCAACCCTACTTTGCAATGAGCCTGGAAGGCTGATGGGACAGTGCAAAAAGAAGAGGACTGGAGCACCCCAGTGGTGCTCTGATTTTTCTTTTTACTGATTTCTTTTCCCATGGCCCCTTATCCTCCCTTCGGAGGTCTGCCTGTGCCCCATCCATGTCCTCCCCTTGCCCAGGCTTGCCCCCATCCCAATGGTAACTGTGGGCTAGCCCTGGATTGCCCCCTGGGATGGGGCCATGGGAGGGGAACCCCCCAGTGGACATCTAAGGCAGTGAAAGATGGCGGTAGGGCAGGGGCATCATACCAGAGGTCTGTAACTTTTCTTTTTTGCTTCTGCCCTGGGGGTGGGGATGTACAATGATGACCACTGTCCGCCACCCACCAACATGCTGGTGCCAGCTGTGTGGCATTCCCATCCTCTGCCATGGGCAGCAAAGCACCAGACACTCTTCATCCCTCCCCCAAAGAAGGAGAGCAGTCCCATGGATGATCGATCCTCCTCTCCCTGGCCGACCCTCTGACTGCTGGGTCTGTTCCTGAATCCAGGTTACCAGCGTCACAAGCAGAAACCCCACTGCTGCACTGGTGGGCCTGCCCAGTGGTGCTCTGATATTGTGGTGTGAGAGGAAGCCCACGTCTTCCATGTGACAACCACCTAGGTGACCACCAGTGGTACTCCTGGCAGAGTGGTTTGGTAGGGAGAACTTCAGCGGGCTCCACACGAGAACTCTTGCATGTACACTGCAGCCCTTGTAGCTGATGTCCCACAGAAGAGAAATGAAACTGTCATGAAACAACACCAGCCTACCAGGATCATGCAGTCAGTACTGCTGGTCACCATGCTACCACCTGACCACTCCACTACTGCACTGGAGTTTGACCTCTAGTTGGGTTGATGCCCCAATTGTCCAGCCAAGGTGGGATACTTCATGCGATTAATGGAGTGTAATCGGAGCGTGATGTTTCAACTTTCATCATCATCAGAGCATGACATTGCAACTTTCATCATCATCATGCTCTGATGATGACAGATTTTGAAACGTAAGCATGTGGTGTCTCCACCAGGAAGAGGACAGACCTTTGGAATTTTGGTGTTTGGTATGTCGAATTAATGGTGTTCACTTCTACATGTCTAGCTGTAAATACACCTGTGCACCTAAGTACTTCAGTACATAAAACTGCAACGTGCCGACAGAATCTGTTACTCACATAGTTGGCAGAAAGAATAAAAATGTGTTGAATCATTGTCAGGCAACAGTTGCAACACACCATCACCTAACATTTGTAATCCTCTAGACTTTCTAAGTGGGTGAGCCTGCTATTTTTTTAACATTTTGTGATACATAATAAATTTGTTTTTAAAACGAGACACATAGTTGTCTGTAGCCCATTCTATGGGGCTGGAAGGTTGTCAGGACACATGAGGCGAGGGTTGTTTGGCAGACAAATGTGGGAAATCTCTTCCCATGATGTGTATACTGGATTAACACCATGACCATGTCTGGATAGCAATATATATGTATTATATATATATATATATATATATATATATATATATATATATATATATATATGATGGTAAACAGCATGGCTACATGTCAATTTTTTCTGGTCAATGTGCTTTGTGACAATACAGCTGTACTATTAGCTCCAGTGTTAATCATCCCCCTGTATAAATCGTGCCCTGGCAATCCCCCCCCCCAGATAAATTTAATAAAATAAACTTCAGGGGGTGCAGTTTTCGAACAAATTGTACAGTGAGCCAACTGATGCTGGAACTAATAGCCCAGTGCGTTTTGTCACAGAGCACATTGACCAGAACGACTTGATGTGTCACCTAAAAACACTACACCACAGTTTGATGTCTAGTTTTATCATAGTGGGCAAGGCAAGAGAGCAGGCACTTTCAAAAACTCTAAACCACATACTTAGTTTTGGAAAAAAGTGGAAAGAACAATGTGTTATTTATTTATTTATTTTATTTTTTGTCAAATGTTAATTGCATTTCTATAAAAAAAAACATTTTTCATACTCTTGTGGTAAGTTGATATGGCAATGCACACAAATAAGAAAAGGTACAAAGACAATAACATTCAGAGCAGTGTATAAAATGATGCTGTTGCAGGTTTGTGTGTACTGGTTGCCACAGTAACCACTTGAGTGGTTACCATTACAACCAATATACAAGAACCTACAAGTGCTGTTTTGCACAATGTACTAAGTTTTGCTATTCATAATGTATAATTTTCTGCTAACCTGGAGTGATATTTAAACTGTCTGCCCCTCCCACACCTACAGAAGAACTTCATCAAGCAGCCATTATATTTAAAATGTCCACCACTCTTGCAGGGGGACCACTGAGCCTCACTAAGCAGGAATGTGACTGAAAATGTGCCATCACACCTATGGAGGAACTATGGAGCCCAGCTGATATGGCTGGAAATGTTCAATGTCCCCTACCCTGATAGGGGAACTGTGAAGCCCCACTAAACAGACAGGGAATTTGAAATGTATAAATCATTAAGTTGATTTCAGCTACTCAGCATGCAGGGTCACTGACTTAGTATCCTGTGTACAGTGCGCTCTTGTGCAGGGGTATTGGGAGGGGGAACTCCTTTTCCATGGTAGGGGGAGAATGGCATAATAATATTTTGAAAAAGGTATTATAACTCACTTGCGCTTAAACTCATGTTATTCATAATAATATAATAGGGTCTGTGAGGTGTGGTTCTTATGCTGTAAGTGATTCCTGTCACGAGTTTCGGGCAGACAGAACTGCTCACCTTCACTTTGCTGTCCTCTCCACCAGATCTTATATTTGAACTGTCTTATACTGTAAGAAATTCCCTTTGGTGGCGTTATATTATATAACAGGAGTCATGGACTGTTGAACAAGGCTTGACGCAGGTTGTTGCGCTCAAACAGCTGTAGCGTTTCTGTATCAGAATGCTGTGGCAGCACACGCCTGTGGACACTAACAGGCTCCTGCAGCAAGAGCAATGACCTTAGCAGAACACACTGCAGTTTGTTGGGGGCAGTAGAGGATGAGTTACTGGGTTACAAAATGATGCTAACAATCAGTTTCTCCTTCTACATTACATTCTGTATGAAATAATACATGAGAAGCAGTTGCACAATGAGTTTTTCATGGAAAAGCAAAGCCAGGGTGGATCTGGGATTGGTTTTGGGTTTGCCAAATCCAAAGCAAGCTGGTTGTGGGTCTACAAAGAATTTGGGTTTGCCTAGTCTGGTCTGTTTATTAGTGATAGAAAAAGAGACATTAACAGGACAGTAGCATAATCGTATGGAGTATACTGTGCGTGGTACACTACATCCTACTGTTTAAAATTATTTGTTTTGACAGACCTGGACAGCAAAAAGTCAAGTAGTAGAATGTGGAATGAAGCATTGCATGACCTGCAGGATCCCTCACCCCACCCCCACACACGCACCCTTTGAAGCCAGCTTAAATTTAGTATCAATTGAAAAATATAGCAAAGCAAGCAAATTACTCTTATTTTATCTAGTTTCTAACATCATGGGTAATCTAGTCTTTGTTCAGTTCCCCAGAACATATAAGAGTGCAAACGCATATTGGTTAGATTATTAGTCAGACTGGTATTGTCTACATTTATCTAACAAGTAGATTGCTTAAGTGGATGATTAATGATATGATAAAACCTGCTATAAAAAGAAATAAAACCAATTAATTTGCTAGCCACTTTTGGAACCTGCTAATTTGTTTATTAAAACTAGCTACTGTGTTTGCTAACTTTTTCTTATGCCTTCCTAGAAAACATTGAAGGGTATTCATATGAGTTCACTATAAATATGAATCTTTATCAAGCCTCTGATGTATGGTGATTAATGTAATGAAATTCCATTTTCAAAACTTGAAATTCTGGGAATTGCACCAGCGACTGTAGTCTAATTTCTGGATTTTACCAGGATTCTATGGTCATTCTTCAGTACGATTATCAGAATAAAACAAGGCCTAATGTATATACAGCATTAGATTTGCTGATCTGGTATAAAATGCCAAATTCTGTGAAATTATTTGTTTTACCGGTGTGCAGGCAGTCCAAATTTTTTACTTTTACTAGGTTTTCTGGTAAAAACCAAAAACCAGTGGTCTTGGTCTTTATAGTAATAAGGAGGTTAACTAAGGGGGCACTAAATATTTTTTTCTTTCAATGTTGAGTAATTCCTCATGCACTCCATTCTGATGCATTCTTTAAATTTTCTCAAGAAGCCTTTCCTATGAAGAAGTTGCAATACATAAACCAAAAGTAACTGGTGGTCACTCTATGCCTTCTACATTTTTACTGCTGCGTGGGGGAACTCTGCAGATGTTATGTCATCACAGTGGGTTTAGAAGAGCACTGTGGAAGCACATGACCAGATTGTTGATGTCCAGTGGTGCTGTTTATGTGGCTCCTTCCTCCGTGAGCTGCATAAACACACACACTCTTCACGGCTCTACTTTTCTTCTGCAACTGCGGAAGTGACAGCTACCATGCCCAAGATGGCGCGCCGATTCAAACTATTATAGCAGTATTGCCCATGCACAGTTCTGGCGGACTGCCATCTCTGTTATCATTGCACGCCTATGTTTCACTAGGTCTCAAAATACACAAGGGAACAATATGCCGCATAGGATACTGGGAGTTGTAGTTCTCTCATCAACCTTACCCTTCCAAGATATTGGTACGTTTTCTGTTGAGCTGCTGGGATGAACAATACATCTCCAAAAAGCAGCTAGTGGGCGGAAGAAGCAGCTGTGTGCAGGTCAGCTTCTTTCAGCTGTTTGCAGACAGCATGCATCTTGCATCAAAATAGCAGGATTTACTACAGGGTCTGACTGTGAAGCATCTGACAAAAGCGGGATACGGGGTGCTGGGACAGCATCAGCACTGTGCAGTACAGGAGCTCGCCAAGCCCATCTCGAGCCATTCAACCAGGCAGTGACACTGGGGCTGAGTTGAGCCATGCAGGTGAGTTTTGACAGTGTAATGACTACTCCCACTAAAGCCTGTTGCTCACTGTGTGCCCCTGAACAAATCACTTGACCTCCAGACCCCAGCGCCACGAGAGCTCTGAGTACTCTTTTTACTTAATCTCGCCACACTATTGTAGCTCTGAGCAGCTGTATTGGCTCTCACCAGAATCTGTTTATATATAATTTTTAGCTGCCTGAGTTGAAGCTGGCTTCTGTGATTCTATTTGTCAGCACAGGAGTCACCACATGATGTTTCATTCCACACTATAGGTTTCCGATAAAGGTCAATCACCCCCTCCCAATTTTGTTTTGTAACAGAAGAGAGTATCAGCCTCCTGTTTATCTTAATCTTAGTCAGTCACCCTTTCCCCCAAAACACACACACACACACACACACACACACACAGTTAATCAGAAATACATACAGTATGAGCTCATTATCATGACTGATATGAAGGTGGCTTTGTAGAAAACTAGTGCAGCCAGAAACAGACCAATGATAACTTTTACTAAAGTAAGACATTTCTCATTTCCAGGCAACGAACAGTTGCATGCTGAAGATTCTGTCTGAGTAGACAGTGGTTGGAGGGCATCTTAAGTACAAAAGGGCAATTTTGAACATTGCAGGCCACATTTTTCTCTTACTTTTCCTATATTTCAAAGGATAGACCACATGTGCTGAGTTTTCTATGGTCTTATAAGCCCTCAGCCACAGTGGTAGCAGTATGACACTGGGTAACACTTGAACAGTTATTTTGTATAGCCCTGAACATCTATATGACAGTCTGGGCCTTTGTGATCCCCTGGTCTCTGATCCCAGGCAACATAGTTACCTGTCTCGGGGGGGATGGATCTCCTCTGAACCCCTGCCACAGACAGTAAGCTGTGGCGGCAACTGTGGGTTACCATGGTCCAGGAGATCCAAAGCTATGGGCCTGATGGGGTATATCCCTGGAAGATGCAGGTGGCCAGAGAGAAAAAAAACACTGTAGTGAAAAAAGAATCAGATAATGCAGACTCCAGCTCACTGGGCACAAAATTGCAACCACTGCATTTAATGTCTATGCTGGAGTCTGACTCATGAAATGATTGGTATAGTGGAAAGGAAAGGCACACTAAGCCAGAGTTTGTTTCCAGGTATGACCTGGGAGCACAAGGAAGTTAAGTGACTTGCTCAGGGTCACACAGTATGCAAACAGAGGCTGTGGGATTCAAACCCAGGTCTGCAGCTCAGTGCTCTTAACCACTACACCATACTGCCTGTACTATGCTATATTGGTGTACTGGCATATTAAGTATATGTAGTCACCATTTCAGTGCCTCTACGTGATGCCTTGATGCTTATTTTTTTTAATAGTGCCTCTACTAACTTTCCTCTTACTACTCTTAAAGGGCACAGCACTGGAGCTTCTCTTTGTATTTCTATTGCTTGAAGTACAAGGGTAGATCCTTGGAGAGAAAGGGTATGTAGAGCTTCTGTTGCCACTCAATTGCTAGGAATGTTTTTTGTTTTTTCTGACAAAGGCCATTCAGCTGTGGCATTGCTGGGAGTCAGTATCCTGTCCCATTTTTCAAGGGAAAAATAACATTATTAAAACCCTATTCTGTTTTATCTTGACCTATCCATTACCTGTCATTTTATCTTTTCAAAAATTGGCTGCACAATCACATTCCTGTGGGACCTAGGAGCAGGTCCCTTCAGTGGTCTGATGATCCCAACTTACCCCTTATTCCTTCTCCCACACTTCCTTGTCTTGAGTCACATGCTGTTCTTTCTTTTTTCTTTCTTTTTTCTTTTCTTCCCTTCTCTGCTCTGCCACAGTACATGGTGAAAGCCCCATTATATTAGACTTACAGAGTCTGTAAACATACACTTAGGAGTTGTTAAAATAAAGGAGAGCAGCTCCTCAGTCTGTGAAATGGAACCATTTTTTTTTCTAAAAACTAGGAGGTTGTTAAAAGAATAAATTAACTCTGAAGGCAGGAAGTAGTTAATGTTTACAAGCTTGAACTAGAGTTTTTTTTTTTTTTTTTTGCTTGTCCGTTTATCACAGGAAACTGGCAGAATAGCCTAGAGGTTAGAGTAATGAGCTGTGAATGAGCTTGATATATCCAGCAGACCTGGATTTTATTCCCACAACCTCCACTTGCATACTGAGTGACTCAGCGCAAGTAACTTCACCTCCCCAGTGCAGCCAGGTCACCCCTGAAAATTGGCAAATGTGTCTAGTGGGCTTTACCTTGTTACCAAAGAATAAATAATAATAAAAAAAAAAGCTCAGGAAGGACAGCTACCTGAATGTGGTGAGGTGTGCCAAGAACAAAAGGTAAAGGGAGGTCAGATCAGAACAAATAAATAGACATGGGCAGGCTTAAAAGGGTGGTGGGCTCTCAACACACTCTGAACTCTCTGAGATAAAGGGACAGACTACCTAAGAAGCTGAGAGCAACAGAGACCTAACTTAGTCAAGCAGGTTAACCTGAAGATGCAAAGTATTTCATCCTACTGCTTAGAAAGGAGTCTACAATTTTGATACAAGCAGAACTTTAGAGCCTATATGGAGTGCTAATGACTTTGCAGAACTTACTTTTTATAACGGATGTCAAGTAGCTGCCAAATCAATTTTCCAAATCTGTTCACCATTCTGATGCCATCTGACAGTTTGTGTTTTGGTATTTGTATTGTTGTGTTGTTACTAAACAACACTATCTGCACCTTGTACTTTTTTCCATGGCCTGCCTGTATTAATTTAATTATTTATTGAAATGTTTCACCAGGAAGGCACACTGAGCAGCAGGTTGTTCATCTCCGTGCAACCTGGGGAAGGGTACAATAGGATGAGTCATTTACATTCACATTACAAAGATCAATATATCATACAATTAATTAAGACAGTTGTTACAAACCGTGTTGCATGCATATGTAATTTGTGAGAACAATTAATAATTGCATTGGTAATAAGTGAACAGGTGCTATCATGAAATAATGGGTGAAGGAGAGACAGAGGACGAGATGACAGATAGTGCAGAGCCATGTCCCAGAGAGACCCCCTTCAGGATGCAGGAAACCCTGCAAGGGAACAGGGGACTGGAGTAGGAATTAGCAAGGGAGAGAGAGGGAGTAAGTTTGATTTACACCTAGGAGGGGAAATAAAGCCTGGCCCAAACAGAGAACCCTGCAGAATGTGATGAACCCTGCAAGAGGACAGGGAAGTTCAGGCGATTTTAAACCCCTCCTACAGTTAGGCATTGTAATTATAGAGGGATAGTGAGAGGGAGGGAATGAGAAATAACATCTGGGACAGAATGAGACTTGATCCAAGGAACCCTCCAGGATTCTGGGGACCCTGCAAGGGGACCTGGAAGGCCAAAGATAGGTAGATGGAGGAAGAAAAGGTGGCAAGCCTAGGCACTATAGGACCCCTTCAGGATGCTGAGAACCCTGCAAGGGGAGTGTGAAGGCTAGGGAAAAAGGGTGATAGAGTAGGGGAAAGGAGAAAGATATGAGAACTAGCACCTAGGAGGGGCTAGAGTCAGTAGATGCTGTAGAGTCGATAGAGGCATTGGGTAAATTCCCTGTAAATTCCGAAGGGGGATGAACTGTAAGGAGCAAGACAAAGGAAATTAAGGCTGGTCATGACAGGAACTGTTAGGTGCAAGATAGTTGGAGAGTGCAGTGTTGATGGAATAGAGGGAGGCAGAGTGTTGGATTTGGGGAGATAGAGAGTTCCATATTTTAGGGAAACGGTGAGAGTACCCAGACTGGCCGGAAAGGGTGTAGCGGCGGGGGACAGTTAATATGTGAGTGTCAGTGGATCTGAGGGAGTGGGAAGGAGGAGGGGGTATTATAAATAATAATAATAATAAAATGTTTTTGTTATAGCGCCTATGAGGGGGCGAGGTAGGAAGGGAGTTCACCCAGCCAGTGTTTAGCGGTGAATTTAGCACAGTGTGAAAGACATCTATTTGTAAGGGAGACGGAAGGAATGGGCTTGATAGAGGTCACAGTGGGGGATGCGAGAGGGAGTATCGAGGGCAAAGCGGCAGAAGAAGTTGAGAGTGTCCAATCTGGTCAAGGAGGACTTAGGAGCAGCACCATAGACTATGTTGCAGTAGTCAAAATTGGGGAGGATCGTCTTCTGGACAAGCTCAAGCCTAGCCACAGGAGGGATGCAATTGCGGTTCCTGAACAAGGCACCAAACTTGAGGCACAATTTTTTCTGGATGGTGTCAATGTGTCCAGAAAAGATGAGGTGTTGGTCTAAACAAATCCAACATATCTGAAGGACAAGGTGTCCTCAAGTAAAGTCCTGTCAAGAGTGCAGAAAGTGGGAAGGTAGTGAAGCCTAGGCAGTCTTTGACTTGTGCCAAAGGTCATGGAGACTATCTTCTTGGCATTGAGGAATAATTGATGGCTTGCAAACCAGAGCTGGATCTTGTTGAAGTCATGCTGCAAGCCGGATGTAATGTCAGCTGGGCAAGAGCCCGATGCATACAGGGACAGTATCATCAGCGTATATGTGTGTGGCAGAGGAGGGGAGGTGACAGATGGCAGGTCATTAAGGAAGATGAAGAATAGAAGGGGATCAAGCACAGAGTCCTGAGGGATGCCAGTGCAGATTGGGAGGGGTGGCGAGATGGCATCTGCGATCTTAACTGACTGGGTTCTACCAGTAAGGTAGGCCTTAAACCAATTAGTGGCAGAAGGGATTAGACCAGCAGATGAGAGGGAACCAAGGAAAAGGGAGTGGGAAACAGTGTACTTCCTTACTCACTCCTATACCACACTGTTTTTTAATTTTTTTATTATTACCTTTTATTAGCAAACCGTCCAACAAATTCCCACCATTACTCATCCTATTCCCACTTATCCCTATATTTTTGCAAGAGGTGACTTGCTAAGGCAAAAAAAAAAAGACTCAAGTTCAAAATGAAATTTTGGGGCCAAAGAGACTGGTTAACACAACAGGCTTGTGGCATTTTTCATTTTTATTTATTTATTTTTTGTTGACCGGGTAAGTGCACTAGACAAATCCTGCCTATTTTCAGGCACGACCCGGGGAAGGGGGACCCGGGGAAGGGGGATACAGATGAATGCCAACTGACCTTTAACCAGATTAAGCTGTTGGTGGTATTTTTCGTGAATAGAGTAAATTTGGCCAGGGCACCAGGGAAATTCCCTGCTCTTTCGAGAAGTGCCATGGGATCTTTAACATCCAACTGAACTACCACCAGAACCTGCAGATGGGACCTCGGTTTAACATCTCATTTGAGAGACAAGCACCACAGAAGTGCAGCACCCCCTGATGCTGCACTACAGTGTCAGTAATGGGATATTAACCCATGCCTGGTGTGGGATAGACCCCACAGCCTACTGATCTCCCGCCCTCAGAGGCGAGTGGTGCTACCTGCTGAGCCACTGTCACTGCATACCAACCATGGGGATTCTGCATTGCAGGGTGACCAAGACAAATCTTGTTAAACAGCAGGATGATTTTGAAAACACAAAAAATTCTAATTCAAAATTAGAATTTTGGGGCCAAAATGGCTGGCTAGTTGAGCAGGCTTATAACATTCTAGCCAAGGAATTTCTGCTTTCTAGGATGGCCGAGACAAATGTGTTTTTAAACAAAAAGATGATTTTGAAAACACACAAGACTCTGAGTTCAAAATAAAATAGCTAAGCGGCTCATGGCATGTTAGTCAAAGGGCTTCTGCTTTGTAGAATAGGTGAGACAAACTGTTTTGAACAGCAGGTGAAATATTAGTGTCCGGACATAAATATGGGCCTCCAATTTGGCAGCTCAAGGTGTTGTGGGGAGAAGAAGAATGGTAGCTCTGCTACCATATTAGTGGGCTAGCGAAGAGTTAATTGTTTTGTTTTTGTTTCACTGCCACCAACCCCCCACCCCCACCCCCCACAGCAGAGTAACAAGCAAACGCTGCAGCTCTACTGTATTTCCCCGCTATTTCAAGAACGAAGGAGCAGGGCCTCATATGTTCTATTCACTTCATAATTTGTGAAAATGCAGCAGTTGCATGGAAGCACTAGGGCTGAGAAAGAGCATCAGGAATCAGCTTCAAACTAGAGGTGATCCGGCCTTCTCTGCATATGCTTCTCACCTTTGGAACCATATTCCTTTACTAGTATGTGATGCCCGCTCCCTGATTATTTTTCAGTTGCATTTGAAAACATATGAAGTTATTCAGGCCTTTTGAATGTATTTCAGTCCTTAGGGCTGCACAGTTCCTGGGCTCTAGGTGTATATCTATTATATTTAATACGAACGCTAAGCTTATTACAATGTATCGTCACCATTTTGTGTTAATGTGTGAGTGGTTCTATTATGTGGCAGTATAGCCTATAGGTTAGAGTAATGAGCTGTGAACAAGCTTGGTACATCCAGCAGACCAGACCTTGGTTTGATTCTCACAGCCTCCACTTACTGTGTGACTCTGAGCAAGTCACTTAACTGCCCAGGTCGCCCTGAAAACAGGCACTTGTGCCTAGTGGGCCTTACCTGGTTACCAAAGACAAAAAAAAAAAAGTGTTGTATTTTAGCTTTTAAGCATAAAGCACTTACAAATGTTTGTACATAATTTGTGCTTTATAAACAAACTTGCTTGCTTGCAGCAATGGAGAACTGTGGGTGTTCCATTTACTTTAAAGGAGAGGTGTATTTAAGCTGCATGCCTGTGTCTTCTGTAGAAGCTAATTATCAAATGTGGGTTCACATTCTGTTATTGTTACATCTGTGTTAGTCTTTGAGTGAATTCAGTGGGTGTTTCTGATTTACACTCTGAGACAATGGTAATTTTTGAACTGTGTGATACAGACTGAATCCGCATTAGCTCTTACATTGTTGTAACAATGCATCTGTGTTTCTGCTATGGAAATCTGTGGTTAAAGAGGCAGAAGCTACATCAAAAAGTTCTAAAATGGTACTTAATACCAGTGGGTAAAATCAGCAGCAAAACACCCATGGAGTTTTCTAATAACATTAACATGATTTGAATCAGTATTTGAAAAGCAGCGTCTCTAGGAAATCAAAGTATAAGTACCAATGCTATTGAGAGGTGTCAAGATGTCCAAAAAAGAAGCAGGACCACACTGTAAATTAGATGCTGCTTCTTATCTATGCTGTCTTACGTACACAAACTGCTTGCATTTTAAACAGTACTACATAAATAAAGATTCTGCACTATTTTTCAGCCCAAGCACTACCAGTAGTTGGCCAAAGACCATGTTACTATACAGACCACACCATAGCTGGGCCACACACACTAACAGATAACATTAAACTTTACAAAATTAAAAAAGAAAGTATGTCTCCAGCTTCCAGAAGGGGGTCTAATCTGGCAATGGTAAAAGCAGACTCCAACTACAGCCATCACTAGGACTGCAGAGTCAGACTTTCATTACAAACTATTCCCACATTGCTGATAGTTAATTTTCTCCACAAGGTAAATCTCATAAGGACAGAAAGTTCTGGTTGCTTCAACTGCCCGGGAGTGGATATTGTATATTTGAACTCCTCTTTAATTGTAGTAAATGGAAAGTGGTGAACTTCATTAAATGTTGAGACAAGCAAAAGAGACTGCTTAAGGAGTGAGTAAGTGGTGCTGCTGCTAAACAGAACTGACAGGGAACCAAATAACCATGCCCACACCAACACAGGGCACAGTGAGAGAGCTGGAAACTTACAGCGCTGATAAAGTGCAAATTTATTGTCAACGGCGACTTATGAAATGGGCTCAAGATTCTGAACATTCTGATTGGTTGATAGCCGTGCGTTAGAAGTGTCTCTCGCATGGCTATAATTACTCCGGGCAAACAGGACACAGTACCCACTTTAAAATCCTTGTACCTGCCTGCTCGTTCAACTGCCCACTCACTTGTTCCATCCCACAAGTCTGTCCCATCTCAGAACCTGCCACGTCTCTCCCCCTGCAGACCGCTAACTCACTATCATCCTGAAAGGCCATTCAGCCTCAAGTTCCATCACTTACCCCTCACATTTCCCTTTTTACAAAATAACAGAACATTAAAAAAAACTCCTGCCAGCCATGACCGCTTCCATGCCGGGCAGCCCGCTCGCTCTCCTTGTACATACAGCATCTGCCCAATGCTCAACAGTTCCCTCAGCCTCTCACTCTTCCTTTTTTTTTTTTGCAGGGAAAAATTTTAAACTTGACCACATTTTTACCTTTCATACCGGTGGCTGATGATTCTCGCTGTAGTCTCGCACCAATTATCCCAGCCACATGGAAACATTCCTGCCATCTCCTCAGCACTGCTACCAGCTACCTTCTTTTACTCCACATAAAAAAATCAGTTTTTTTCTAGAACTAAACCAAAGAGAGTTGCTTTGCTTGGCAGTGCTATACCATGACAATCACATGAAAAAAGCAGAACTACGGAAGCCTTACAAAGACAAAAATCCTTAACTTCAAAAAAATAAAACACTAAAGTGAAGGTGGAGGGACTATTTTATTTAAAATAAAGACAAAGATTAAAGTTTTTCAATTCTTAATATAATTATTTTTACTTTTCAAAAGCATCTATAATTTACTTGCCCATTTCATAAGTGCAATAAGCCACTTCAGGGTGTGCGTTAGACAGTTCTAATGCATGGCTTGGGGACTGGATGCACTTGACCTGCTGCCTCGTGCCTCACTATGCCCCCTAACCATCATGTCTTATTGCTTACATACAGATGTGCAGGCAAAACTATTAGATCTGTCTCAATGCATTGCACACAGGTGTTTGGTCAAGAGACACAGAGCTCCCCCTAATGACCTATTTAAATAGCAGGGCTTTCTTAAGGTGATGTATGGGGAAAACAAATGCAAAAAGTACATATTGAAATGATGTGCAAAAGCACAAACAATAACTGCAAAGTTCAGATTAAGGTTTTAAGGATGTTCCCTGTTGTTTCAGCAACCCCATGTCAGATTCATAATTTTTGCCCAATGCATGATGCTGATATATTCATTTAAAATCCATAACAAAAAACATAAGTTGGCATGCTTGTTGATAAAATGATGAGATGAGATGAGATGAGATGAGATGAGATGAGATGAGATGAGATGAGATGAGATGAGATGAGATGAGATGAAAGAATCCATAAGGGATCAAGTTGTTTTATGTAGTTATAACATTAAAGTTTTAGGTGTCAACGTGAGAGTGAAAGAAATAGTGAAACAAAGACACGTCATTTGTCATGATGCTTGCTTTAGTTTTTTCTTAAATACAAACATAAAGAGAAAATGGTCAATACTATGACAACCTTTTGAACTAAAATTCCAAAAATGGGGGAAATATTTGTATGTTTTTATTCATAGAACCATTTCAGTCCCACGTCATTTTCATAAAACACTGTTGATGGCTGTAGAATATGGTTGCGAATATAGCAAAAAAAAGAAATATAGGTGTCACCCTGATTCCTTTGGTCATACATGCTTTCAAAGTTGCAGTTTCAGAGATGGTCGGATCAGGACAAAAATAATGAAAAAATCTCAATAAAAATTAAAACTTGCCAGAAAGTTATTCAAACACTTCAAAAGTACATGCAGAATGACACGGACTTTAATATAACATATACAGAGTAACCAAATACAGAAATGCATGCACGAAAAGCTCCTTGAATGATGTAAACAGCTGCAGTTGTGGGACCTAATGTCCTCGCTGCCATCCTGCATATATTCTTAACTGGACATGACATAATAGAATTAATCATTATTCTAATAATGCTTCCATATATTTAAGAATGTACGTGTGCCAGATAGCAGCCTTGAATGCTGTTTCAAGTGCATCATAAAACTGGGAATGCGAAACAGCAGAGAACATCTTTAATCTGCTCTTTATCAGCACCGTAAGTATCCAGTGCTCTCATTGTGCCCCATGTTGGTGTGTGCATGGTTGCTTGGTTTCCCGTTTACTTTAAATGTTGATAACAATAAAGAACAATACAGTATGTAGGATACATAAATGATACAAGAAGGCAAATATGTTCTAATTTGTGTGGTTTCTATAAACACACATACAATTAAAAGCCTCAGCCTCAGTACAAAGAATCATGTGTCTGCAAATCCATATATGTGCATGGGGTGGGGTATAGCTTGTTATAAACTCTGATCTTTTTGCTTGCTGGTCCCACTGCCTCCCCTGGGCTAAGTACAGTCACAGAGGACAACTTAGCCCTAGGAGAATAGTGGGACCAGCAACATCTGACTGGAGCGTATGAAAGCTCCAACATGCACTGCAGGCTATTGAAACTCCCACTGCTGCAGCCCTGCTCTGATATCACCTACAGGGGATGCTGGGTTTGTAGCTACAGAAGATGTCCGCTTGGAAGTCAGCCGAATCAGTCTGATACAGTCTACTATACTGCAATAAACAGTAGTTTAAAAAACTGCTTTGCACACAAAGCGCAAATTGGGCCATCCCACATTTTGGGTCTGGGGCTCTTAGTGGTGGTTGTGACCCTTTAACCAATAACACATGACAGGGGGTGTGTATTGTTGTGGAATTTATCAAGGCCTTGTATGTGTGGCATGAGGTATAGCTGAGTGCACTGAACTGTATAAGAAGTGGGTAAATCCAGCAGCACATGCTCTGGAGTGTATTACCATGATTATAAAACAGACTTAAAGAAAAAAGATTAAAAAAAACTCTCATTGGATTAAAAGTAACAAACAGGACTTTATCCATGTATACAGTGTGATATTTACTCATGGGTGAAGACCCAGACTGAATGACCAATCAGATGGCAGGATCAAGTCAATTTTATAATAAAGGGCAAACCAGTGTATAAACAAATCTGGGGGTCAGGTATCTAAAAATTACCTAACAATTACATTAGGCCATGACAATAATGCATTAAATGGCCAAAAGATGTGGATGTCATAAGTACAGTTTGTCCATGCTATATTATGGGCATTAATAACACCAGTCTTGGCCACCAGATATTTGGATTGGTGGCCAATTGTCCATAATATTTTCTGACTTTTTGATACTCTGGGGCAAGCTTAGAAGAACCTGTTTTAAAGGGACAGTTATCTCAGTCTTTTATTCTGTTTGCCTGTGTAGTTTGCGGGCATGCACGATTGCCTCTACTGCACCCACCTAATTTAACCAAAATTTAAATATAAAGATATTTAAGTCTAATGTGAAAAGCTACTTGACTCCATTGTAAAAGTCATGACCTGTCTCATGAAAGGCAACTTGGAATTTTATGATGTTGGTGCTAAAGCCTGCAGTAGTTCTACTGTATCAGTCAGTGCTGTTGCTGTCCTCTGCAGTCCCTATGTTCTTGTCTTATGCTGGCCATGAAACTTTTCAAGGAATATTAAGTGCCTTGTTGTTTTCTGTAGTGTTAAAGTGCATCTGAGTTAGAAAAAAAATGTTTTTAGAGAATACAGGGACTTTGTAAGACATGTAACAGAACTGAATGAGAGCATAACATCTGCTGGCTTGCACATATATTCATCGTCAGCTCCCATGATGCCTTGCATGAGAGGGTTCAGTACCTTTGTATGGAGAAAAACAGGTTTTCCCACCAGGGCAAAACAGAGAGAAGCAACTTCATTTAAATTAGGATGACATTAGGGGGATGTAAGAGAAGGAATCATTGTTCATGCTTAAAAACTACATAGGTATACAGAAAATAGATTGAGGGGGCTTTCCCTTTAATGATAGTCCATGTAGTTCTATGTGAAGAGGATGTATATGGCCAAGTTATTCAATGCTTCCACATAGATTTCATTTTCTGCTTGATAAAAAAATCCTTCTTACTGTGGAAAGTATTTGGTAATGATGAGAAGAAGTTACTTTTCTTGCCTCTTCCCAAACTAGCTCCTTTTGACATTTTTCCTCGTTATCTTATTTCTTAAATCTAGAATATGATTTATATACAGAGGAGTCAGCCAGGATGCACTGCAGTACCTTGCAGTAAATACCATGTCACAAAATACGCATGCCAAAATTGGAGCTTACTTGCCACTGAACTGCACTGTTCACTGTAGCATACCGCAGCACTCTGTAGTAATAATGCAAGGTATTATGTTATGTCCTGGTTGGCTCAGCTGCATATATCAATTATTTAAAGGAGAAGCTACTTCAGCAAGTTCTGAAAGTGCATTCTGATCTGTCACCAGTAGGAAGCTGCATATGACATTAGTACCACCACACGTACTATACACCTCTCCACTAGTACTGGTTGGATTTTGTTTTGTTTTTAAAATGCAAATTGGTCAAATAATTTTTTTCCCCATACATGACATCTCTAAAATTTGAAACAAAATTGTGGAAAGTCGATGCTGCAGTAAATGTACTGGATTTTAACTTTTTCAGGTCTTCTCCCAGAAGAGGGTGAACTTGTGGAATGGTCTGAGAGTGGAGGCAGTGGGCATGAAGACAGGGCAGGCCTTCAGGGTAAGCCTGGCTAAATTTCTGCTTGTAAGGAAATCACAGGGTGCCCTGCTTGATAGTTTGGGTAGTGGAATCCCTATAGCTATAAAGTACTCAATCAGGATAGCCCAGCCGAGATGTAACATGATATTTCCAGTGAGGGCCTGCATTCTACCCATTTCTACAGCTGACTGGACTTGAGCAACGAAAGCACAAGTGATTGGCCAAGGTCACACTGCGAGAATGTGACTCTACTGGGGTTTCAATCTATGATCTCCTGGTCCCAAGCTGCTGCTCTAACAACTGGACCACACTGCCACCTAAATCATATAAATTGCCTAGAAATTAGTACATGTTTGAACAGTCAATATGATCCCTGCTTATGAAGCTGGGATGGGAATGGCTGACCTGATGGACCTGAAGTCCTTTCCGACCTCAAATGACTATGTCATGTATGCAGTTAAAATAAAAGTTTGGCAAATACCATTCAAAAATGCCAAAATGACACCACACAATGTCCAGAATATTCTTATCAGTGCACTCACATGCTGGGAGCACATTTAAATTGTCTAGTTATGCAACCTTGATTGTACTGTGTATATTATATGGACTATCTGGATGCATGTGATAATTACATATTTTTATAATTTCTCACTATGTTTTCATAATTTAGATCTCTTCAATTTGTGTTCTTTTCCTTGTAATTTGCATATAACTCTGTAAAACTGAATGAGATGTATCGCATCTTTGTCGATTGCTATTTTTGATCCTGAGTCGCCAAGCATGTCCGCTTGACCTTCATGGTGGTATTTTCTAAGTCCCACTAGCTCCTTACCTCATCCCTTTTTTCCCCATGGCTTCCTACGATATCAGAAACTGTCAGAATCCGAGCAGGAGTACCACTTTCAGACAACCATTCTGGTTGGAGGCTGCAGGCTGGAGCATAGAGTTTCATAACTCAATGGGTGTCATCCTGAGACTAACATTTGTCCAGGTTGGTTTGCCTCTGGGTGATGGTATTAGGAGCTCCATTCATCTGCACACACATTGGTCAGGCACTGGATTGCATCATCACCTAAGGTCACCCAGGCGGTGGCACTGCAGCAAGATCCAGTATCTCCTATAAAGACTATCCTCTGGGATAATCAATCCTCCTCATGCCAGTCCTCCAAGAATTCCAGCTGTGGGATATGAAACCAGTTTACTGGTGTCATGACAGGCAGTGCTGCCTGTCAGGCCAGTTGTGATACACAACACCTCAAACAGAAAAAGTAATGACCACACAGACCACACAGTCCTATAGAGATCCAAAATAGGGAAATCCAAGGGTAAATTCCTGCTCAGGTTTGTTAACAATCTGTATGAAGAAAACATGACCACATATTCATCTATCCTGTCAAACAAATGTTCAATTAAGTGATAACATTCAGTTAGCCAGAGTGTACAAAGAAATAACCAGCTAAGGTGGGTGTTTAAATACCCCAGATTGAAGGCAGAGGCATTTAAAATCAACTGCAGAAGCCAGTTACTCAGAATATGCTCCAGCTACCTGACTGTAATTTCTGTTATACGACTAGGAAATATGAAACCAGGATTTTAAAAGCTTGGTGGAAGTTGAGGTGGAAGGTACCTTTTTTCCTTTTCTTTGTGGACTAGATGTGGATAAACTAATGTGGGTGTATCTTAAATGTTGATGAACTAGTATGGGCATGCCTAAAATGTGGCTTTTTGACTAAGAAAGAGGTTGTAATAGTTTGTGGGGTATTCAGTGACAGTTTCCCTCTATTCTGATTGGCTCACAATTGATACCCATCATAGAATTAACTATAATTGATCATTTCAGGCCACCATAGACATGACTGATGTTTTGAGGCTATGCCCAGGTTTCTGTCACAATTTCGTAGCTGTTTTTGAACATTGTCTGTCCCAGAAGGTCAGGGAGGAGTGGGTCTGTTGCGTCATAGTTCACCACAGATTTATTTATTTGTTTATGTATTGATTTATGTATTTATTTATTTATGTGTGTAGTGTTTGTTGACCACGGCCTTCCAATCTCAGACGTGGGTGTGCGCCCTGCTGAGCCAGTGACACTGCTGAAGTCTGTGATACTCCACTGGCATATTAAACCATGGGTGTTCAAAAACAGTTGAGTGTACTGATTAAAGTGAGAGGATAGCCCTATTAAAAAGAAGTGTTTCTAAATAAATTCAAGTCTCACACTAAAATGCTACAGCAGACTTAAAATGGGTCAAAGTGGCATCTTGTGAGACAAGCGAACAAGGGCAATCTCAAATTGAACTGGAATATAAAAGGTGCTGGTTCTCTTTAATGGAATATCATGCATTTCTGATGTGTAATATATAAACTCACTTCTTTTCTTTATATGCAATTAAATTACTACTATTTATATATCAATATGTGCAAATAATATGAAAAAGTATTTGATATCAATAATGAATATAATGAAATATGAAAATGTTTGAACATTTCCTTTATATAAAAAAGCACACATATCTGTGTCAATATATTGTAGGGCCTGGTTCGGGGCCAGATTTTACTGTGTACCTGTGACAGGGTAAATGTGGCAACATGTTGAATGCTATTTGCAAATGTTTTGCTGTATTTACAGCATCTGATACTGATTTATATTAAATGTTGATGCATTCATCAACTGTTGATGTGTGCATCATTGAGGGTTCTCAATGTGCTGTAAGTCATGGCAGATGGGCACATACTGTAAGTTAGGCCCCTCATCATGTGGTTCTAACTTATGGCTGTAGCTGTCAAGGATAAGGCACAATCATGCTTTAAATCCCCAACATGAGACTGAAAACACAACTCAACTGTATGAATTGCTACATCGATATAGCAGAGTGTATAGTGAGCCCTTGTTCAACATGCATTTCCATTCTGCTGAAATGTTATTGTACCACAGTTCAAAAGTCATGGAACATCACTGTACCTTGTGTGGTACAGCATATCAGCAGATTAGAAATCTGTGGGCCACCTACACTGAGAACCACTGTGCACATAAATTCTAACAAAAAAAATGAAACTGCCATGCTGCCAGGTACGGGAGAGGAAGACCAAACACAAGCTCACCTGAGAACTAACATAAATATACACAGATAAGCCCAGTGTTATCTTTTTTATTCTTTTTTTGTTCCATCGGGATTTTAAAATATCGCTATTAAACAGCCATTTCAGCACAAGTCTCTGGACTGCTCTGATTTCACTTTCACTGCTGACTGAGGGAACCCTAATTCTAAAAAAAAAAATCTATATACTGTATAAAACTACTGGATGGTGCTGCCACCTTGAGGTTTTAATTACCTTAAGAAAATGGGCTTTTTATTTCTTGGCATCTGATTGGCTAGTACCCTTGCCGGTGGGGGGGTCATTAACTTTCAATAGATGCACAGGAAATAAAAACTACCAGCTTATAGTACCCCTTCACCCACAGTAGCATCCTAGTGCCCACCCTGTTTCCTAGTTAGTTAAAACCACCTTATTTGAATTTCAAATCACTGCCATTTGTTTGTCTCGCTTAGCGAGATACTGTCCCCCAGCGCTACCATTCAGTGCCAGCTGCCTAACAAAACTGTACATGAACCTCCGCTGTGTTCATTTTTCTCTACATTTTTTCCTTTTTTTTTAATTTACATCACTGTCTTCTCCTATGGCCCCTGAATGCCGACCATGCTCTCGCTCCTCCCTCCTCCAGCTGGCCACCCACACTCTCCTGAAAATGAAGCTGCTTGTCATCTGTAGCTAGTACAGATTGGCTGACTTGAAGCAGTGACACCTGTTGTGCACTCCAAGCATTTTGTTGTGCTCTCCCCTGTCTACAGAGGAATGTGCCCCAAATGTCCATCCTCCCGAGTCATGGCAGGCAGAAGGCATCAACAAGCACATGAGAGGGGAGAGGTGCACAAGTAAACAGCTACCATCACTTCAGTTTTTTCTACCTGCTGCTACCTTTCACTTTGCATGGCTGGAAACACTTCACTGACTTGAGGGAGTTCCCCATCTCTGTCATGCTGCTGCCTGAGAGGGGGAGAGGATAGAGTCAGCACAAGTAAGTGACTATCATCACTTCTGTTTTTGTCGCACTTGTTGCTGCCTTTCCTTTACATGGCTGGAAACACTTGGCTGGCTTGGATTTCCCTGTCTCTGTCAATGCTGCTGCTCCAACCTTGGAGAACATTTAGTAAAACTCATTGCTCTGCAGCGAAAAGTTGCTCACCTCCTTATCTCTCTGTGTGTCTCTCTCGCTCAGACACGAGGGCTCAGCATCGAGAAACTGCACAGCCTGCACTTCATGGGAGGCTGTAGTTTGTAAATCCCAGCAAAATTTATGCTGCTTATGCAGGTAACCAGCTACACTGTGTGTGTCTGTATATGGGGGGTAACCATGACAATGAACTCCCTAGTCTTCAAAACTCCCTGGTAAGAAAAAAAAATTCTAATACTGACAGAGGAACTATTTTGTTACAAAATAAATGAGTTTTAACATTTAATCAAATTTTTTTTTTCAAACATATATTATACAATTGCCCATTTTCTAAGCACAATGATACCCTCCAGAGTGGACGGTATGGGCTATGCTGGACCTTCCAGGGGCTATAAGGCCTTCCATCTGCAGTGTCAGGCCTCTTTATGCCCCTGGGCAATCTGATATAGTGCAATACTGCCCACCCTGTTGGGTATTATTGTTGACTGAACATCTTGATCTATGTTCTTGAGGTCTGATATAATCAGAACCCCTCTGTGGTAGCACAGGCTGGCTGTGCATGGTTGCCCATCCAGTATTCTCTCTATATTTCCACTGTATCAATGTACTAAAATTATTTCTCTCTATCAATATAGTGGAAATGCATTATTGATATTTTATTCATGTAAAAGTGCATTTCCAGTGTATTGATACTGTGAAAGTGTGTCACTATAATGTAATCACATTGACCATACTTCAAGCTTTCATTTAAAAAATAAGTTTTTATCTCTAATGCTTCAAAAGTTAGTTTTTTTAAAGAAATTATTTCTTTATTACAAAATTGGTAACCAGGAGAAGCACACTGAGCCAAGGCTCATTTCCAGGTATGACCAGGGAGAAAGGCGAAGGGGAGAAGCACAATTATAAACAAAATGTACCCAGTCTGATGATGTGCTTATATTGACACTGACATAAAGAGCACAAGTTGACTGCAGGACAGACAAAATGGTAAAACATTGTATAGGAGGACAAATAAATTAGCATACAAATTATCTGTGAAAATCGGCAAACTCAGAAAGTGCTTAGTGCCAGAGTGATGGGAGGCTGAGCTGGCGTTGAAAGGAGGATAATAAACTAAATGAGGTAGCTGGAACTATGAGGTTAAGAAGACGGACTGGTGTGGGGTGGTCAAAAGACAGGTAAGGGTAAGAGAGGTTCAGGAGGAGGGTTGGCAGTAGCGGGGAGGAGTTTTAGCTGGTGTCTAATAGAGGAAGGAAGGGGAGAGACAATGGAGGGGTAGATCATTCCAGAGGAGGGAGACAGTACAGAAAGTAAATTTCTGGCTGGAAAGTGAGAAGGTGTGGATTCCCTGTGTGCAGGAGTAGGAGGAGGAGATAAGGAGAGGAAATAGGATAGGTATTAGGGTAATGACCCAAATTAGTATTTAGAGATAAGGAGCACACAGAGAGACTGGCAACATGAGGGGAGAGGGAGAGGGAGAATGAATAGGGATGAGTAAAGGGAGCAGTGGTGCATACCAGAGGGTGAGTTGGTAGCAAAGAAGAATAAAGCATCGCAGAGGGTGTCCAATCTGACAAGTGAGGTTGAGGGGGCAGTGCCACAAACCACATCTGCATAGCTGAAAACCAGGAGAACCATTTTGGTGAGCTGCTTCTGGCAGACCTGGAGAAAAAGACAATCCTTACTGTGGTACGGGGCACTGAGTTTGGGGTGGAGTTTGGCATGTATGGTGTCAATTTGGCCAGAGAAGTATAGTCCACTATGTAACCACACACTGAGGTACTTGAAAGTTGGGACTACTTCAAATGGTAAACATACATTTTCCAGAAGCTGACTATCCCGACAAGCTCTACCCTGGTCAACTTTGTCCGATAGATTGGATAACCTGACGTTACTATACCCGACGATATTCCTCCCAATGGGGTAAGGTAGCAGATGTGATGGAATGCTACCTTACCGCATCTGATGCACAGGAAAGGATGGCTGGATGGGGTTGCTGGCTGAGCTGCCCTGGTGGTGAGGAGGGGAATACCACTGGTAGATTGGCTGGCATGCTGTGCGTGACCCGGGTTCTGGTCCAGGTCATGTTATTTTATACACTGCACCCCCGTAACAAGTTAACATTTTACTCTGGGGTCCGCTTCCCCTTGGAGTTAGATAGATATTTTAGTTGCGGGTGATGTGGGGGGTGGAGCCCCCCACATGGGTGGTGCAGGCAGCGAAGGCCCCCCGCATTTTACTATTTATTTATGCATAATACCTGAAATTTGTAATCGGGTATAGAAGTCAATCGGGGCTGTAGATTTCGGGCAATATTACTCAGTATGCTGAGCATCGGCATACAGAGTTTAGGGATATCATAGTATATCCCTTCAAATGGTATGCCATCCAGCATGGACAAGACAGGGAGGAGGCAAGCCCAGCAAGCTTCTGGCTAGTACCAAAGATCACTGACATGTTTTTTGTTTTGTTTGTGTGATGACCTGATGTTGGTTGGACTGGAACCAGTACAGAACATTGTGAAAGTCTTGCTGGAGCTAGCCGAGTTCAACTTATCCAGGAGGAGTGAGTGGCATACCAAATCAAAGGCTTTGGCCAGATTGATAATAATGGCCACTGTGATGTGCCCCTGATCAGTCCCTGACAGGATGGAGTCAGTGACCCTAAGGATGGAGGAGATGGTGGAATAATCCTTCCTAAAGCCAGACTGGAATGAGGAGAGAATGTTGGAGCAGTGAAGGAAGTCTGCATGCCATGAACTGTGACTAGACTAGTTTCTCCTGCAGCTTTGTAAGAGAAGGGAGGAGGGAGATAGGGTGGAAGTTGCCAGGAGTGAAGGGATCACCCCTTTGTGGAGGGGGAGAACCTTGGCAACCTTCCAAGACTGAGGGACACTGCAAAGGGTGAAGGAGAGGTTTAGGAAGTGAGTAAAGGGAGAGGCAATGGAATGAGCTGACAGATAGAAAAGTTTAGGGTCCCAGCCATATGGGCTGTATTTGGAAGGGTTGACTGAGGAAAAGGCAATCAGGGTTTTCTGGGGAATGAGGGTGGGGGGGAAGGTAAGAAGGAGAGAGAAGAAGAGGGGAACAGAAGAGCAGCCAGTAGGTGGGAGGGAGAGGAGAGCATATGTGGTAAAAACTGACTGACATGAGCAGCAACAGAGGGAGAGTCAGACACTGGTGAGCCATTAACCTTGAGAACTAGGGAAAAGGACTGGAGTGAAATGGAGGGTAAAAGGGTGTGAATCACCTTCCAGTATTTGGCTGGGAATTAAGATTATTCTGAGGTTAGCCATGAAGTAGAGTGACTTGGCAGTATGAACCGTCTTAGTGCAAGAGTTCCTAATCATCCTGTAAGAGATGAGGTCTGACAGAGCAGGATCATTTATGCCTGGCCCAGGCTTTGTCATGCATCTTGCACAAGTCAATGAGATCGTGATCCAGGGGCGGTGATAGGATTTAACCCTGGATTTCCTGATGAGGGCCTGCTTGTTCCAGACAGAAGTAAACACTGAGTGGAAGAGGGAGAGGGCCAAATCAATGTCTGGAGCAGTGAGCATGGGGGACCAGTCAGATGCAGCTAGGTCTCTTGGTAGAGTTTCTTTGTTCAGTGACTGAAGGGACCTTGACCAAATGTACTTTGGGAAAGAGGGTGCTGGATGTTCCTGACCCAAAATGTGATGCAGTGGTCGCTGAAGACATCTGGCACTAACCTACTGCAACAGTGCAGTGGGCGTGTGAGGTGAGAAAACAATCCAGGGGGGTATGATTTGATAAGTGGGGACTGAGTGATTCCGTGATGAGCTGTGAAAGGCTAAGAGACCCAGTCTTGTGGGTGGTCTGCCTGGAGGTTAGGGAAAGCCAATTAATGTTAAAGTTACCCAAGGGGATGAGCTCACCAGCAGAGGAGTGTGAGAAGAGAATGGATAGTGAGTAGACCAGGGAGCAGGGAAATTCTCAGTGAGGCATTGAAAACACCAATAAGAATGGATAGTGAGGAGGGAATGGAAAGTCTGGCTAGCAGAATCTTGTGGGAGGAGGAAGGCACAGACTCATCCTGAGAGTGATGGTGCAAGAGAGGTTCTGGCAGACATATAGGGCAACCCCACTGCTCATTTACCTCTGTCCTGCCTAAAGAGGTGGTAGTCTGGAATGGCCAAGCTGAAATCAGGAATTCTGAAAGAGAGCCAGGATTCCATGATATAGAGGCAGTTTGGAGAGTGATGAGAGACCCAACAGTGAAGAGATCCAGTTTAGGGAGTAGACTCCTAGCACTGAGGTGGAAAACAGTAAGGCCTCAAGGAACAGAGAGGAACAAGGACCAGGTTCAGTTTCACATCACTGGCAAGGAGGAGAAGCAAGGTAAGGAGGCAAAGAATGGGGTAGGACTTTAGCCAGGAAGAAGAAGGGGGAGGAAGGGGAAGGAACAGGATGGAATGGTGGATGAACTCCAGGGTGAGGGAGGGGAAGGAAGGAGCCTAGGATGGAGGGGAGAGGAGGGATGGGGAGGATGGTTAAAGGGGAAGGAAGAATGCGGGGGATGGAAAGGGGGTGGGAGAGAAATGGGTTGAGGGAAGTAGGGGAGTAGGATAAAGCAGGGGAGTAGGGAATGGAGCATAGTATGCAAGTAGACAGAACTGAAATGAGCAACTTATTCAAATTATTTTTAGAAAGGGCTAACTTTAGAACACTTAGGGATGTTTCAAGCAAGGTTGATATGTTTACAGTACATCCAACAGGTACACTTTCAATGTATTACAGTACTTGTAATGCACTTTACTATAAAGATATAGTTATAATCCCTTTCACAATATTAACAGAAACAAGTAGTTTCATTATATTGATATACTAATAATACATTTTTCACTAAATTGCCAGAAAGAATTACAGTAGTTTCAGTCTTTCAATATAGTGAAAATACTACTTATAGAGCTGGCCCAGCATTAGTGTTACCACTTGTGACATTGTTGTCCTAGGTTAGGAAGCAAACCTGGTGCATCAGAGGGTCAGACTATGGGGGAGTTGGATGAGCATCCCAAGGAAGGTTCTCCATCTCTGGGTGGAGTAGATCTAAACCTAGATTGAGCTGGGTTAAGAAGATTGTTGGTATCAAGGCAGGCACTTAACTGGGAGTTTACTAGCTTTTCAAGCATCTTGGATAGTACTGGTAAGATGGAAATGGGCCTATAGTTGTTGAGGTCCATGGGATCACCTGCCTTAAGTAGTGGAAACACTTGAGCTGTCTTCCATATTGAGGGGATAGAACCAGTGGCTAGTGACAGATTGAAGAGGTGTGTGAGGGGGCAGCTAAGGCATGCAGTGCTACTTTTAGAAAGTAGGGATCCAGGGAGTCTGCACCTGCACTTTTTAGTTGTATCTAGTTGGAATAGAAGGTCTTCTACTTTTTTAAGAGTATTGATTTGAATGAGAATGTGGAAGCAACCTTTGTCCTCAGTGATTCAGGCGTTTAGTGATGATCTTAATAGGTTTGCAGGTGAGGAGTCGAAACCAGGCCAGCTGTAGTGAAATGATTGTTGAAGGTATTCAAGATTTCTTGCTTGTCACTGATTTCAATACTATTTAGGTGTACTTTGGGTGGTAAGACAGGGTAGAAGTTTGACCTAGGATCCCCTTTATGGTACCTCAGAACCTGGAAGGGTTGTGATAGGGAAGCATCCAATTCAGCAGCTGTGTAGAAGGCACTTGGTATTTCTTACTTGTTTTAGGTAGGAGAGTTTGGCTTTTTCTGGATTGAAGCCAGTCATTTGGATCCTTTGTCTTTCTTGCCCTTTTCCAGAGTTTATCTCTGGCAAGAAAAGTGGATTTGAGGTCAGCAGAGAACCAGCGACAGGATTTGAGTTTGGTTCTGACACTGGTGAGGTGCATGTATATTGAGGGCACTTATGATAATATCATTTAAGATTTGAAGAGCTGTCTCTATTGAAGCTGTGAGATAGGAATTCTTGCCAACGTATGGTGTGGCAGACTGCTGGAGATATCCTGAAATATTAAATTCTTTTTGACCTTCGTGGGAGGAATTTTGCAGGATTGGGTGGTTGATTGTTGGATCTAATGGCAGCTATGGGACAGTGGTCACTTGTGTCACTGAATAGTACTCAGCATGGGAATACAGATGAGGCTTATTTACCAACATATGTCCAGAGTGTGCTGTTGAGATTATTCTTTGGGTTAATCCTTGTTGGTTCTTTTGATTAATTGAGTGAATCCATAGTGTCACAGAAGTGTGTGTCCCCATGGTAATTTTTCTGTTGCACAGCCAGATTGACAGGTAAATCCCATAGTTGTGGCAGTATAAAGTTAGATGGAACAGTGTGAAGAGAGACCCCCCCAACGATGTCATGATCTGAAAGTGCTTTTAAGCTAGTGTGATTGAAAGACCTGCAGGCTCTGAGTCCCTATTAGTTGCCATTTCTTAATTGGTAGAGTACAGTCTGGTAACATAGAAACATAGAAGTTGTGACGGCAGATAAGGACCGCAAGGCCCATCCAGTCTGCCCATTTTTTCTACCTTATAAATGTGCCATTGGCTTTTGTCAGTGACCTATCTATTCATAGTCATTTGTATTGCTCCCTTATGCCTATCCCATGCATGTTTGAAGCCTCTGCACTGTAGTCATAGCCACCACTTCTTGTGTTTCAGTTCCATGCATCTACCACCTTTCTGTGAAAAGAATTTCCCTCATTCTCTCTTAATCAGCCTCCCTCTAATCTCATGCTGTGTCTCTCTTGTCCTGCTATTTTTCTTATATTTAAACATGCTAGACTTTTCACCTTGTTTATGCCTCCTAAGGTGTTTGAATGCTCGATCATATCACCTCTCTCCCTCCTTTTGCTTGGAGGGTATACATATTGAGCCTGTTAATCTGTCCTCATATGTCTTCTGATGCAGTCCCTGCACCATTTTGGTTGCTCCTTCTCTGGACTGCCTCAATTTGCTTAATGTCTTTTGAAGGTTGTGGCTTCCAATACTGCAATGCAGTACTCCAGATGGGGCCTAACCAATGTCTTGTACAGAGGGATTATTACCCTCTTCATGCACTTGTGATACCCTCAACACACACCCTAACACCCCCCTAGCCTTACTCTACTGCTTTAGAGGTCTGCTTGATGATTTCAGGTCAACAGTGATGATGATGCCCAAGTCTCTTTCTTCCTTTGTGACTGTAGCAACTCCTCCCAGCCTATAAGTGGCTTCAGGTTTCTCTTCCTATGCATGATTTTGCACTTCTTTGCATTAAATCCCAGTTGCCACTCTTCTGACCATTCTGTTAGTTTATCCAGATCTCTTCCCCATTCTGCCCACCCCATCTGGATCATCTACTCTGTTGCAGATCTTGGTGTCATCTGCAAACAGACAAGTCTTATCCTCTAGTCCATCTGTGTAGGTCACTAATGAAGATGTTGAATAGGACTGGCCCCAGGACTGATCCCTGAGGTACCCCACTTGTGACTTGCATCTCTTCTGACTGTATACCATTTACTACCACTCTTGTTTTCTGCCAGTCAACCAGTTTGCCACCCAGTTGACCAACTTCTGACCCACCCTGAGCCTACCTAGCTTATTTATCAATCTTCTATGTGGAACAGTGTCAAAAGCTTTGCTTGAAGTCAAGGTAGGCTACATCAACTGCTCCCTTGGTCCACCACCTGGTTACCCAGTCAAAGAAATCTATGAGATTAGTCTGACAGGACCTTCCTTTGTAAACCCCATGCTGTCTTGGATCCTGTGCCCCTATGAGGATTCCAGGTGTTGCACTATCCTTTCCTTAAGGAGTGCCTCCATAATCTTGCCCACTACTGAGGTAAGACTGACCGGTCTGTAGTTCTCCGCCTCACCCTGCTACCATCTTGTGGAGGGACTACATGAGCTCTTCTCCAGTCTTCTGGGACCTCTCCTGTGCTCAGAGACTCACTAAACAATTCTGCTAATGGCTCTGCTAGTTCCTCCTTTAGCTCCTTAAGTACCCTGGGATGTATGCCTATCAGGTCCCATTGTCTTATCCACCCTGAGCTTAGCAAGCTCTCTGTAGGGACCCTTCTTGTGAAGGGAGTAGTGCTCACCTCCTCCCCTGTGTCCATGATGCTGTGCTGTGGGCCCTGCCCTACCTTCTCTTCAGTAAATACTGAGCAAAAGTATCTATTTAGGATAGATGCCTTTGCAGGGTCCTCCTCCTCACTTGCTCCCTTTTCTCCATTAAGCTTAGCAATACCCCTCTGGACTTTCTCCTTTCACTAATGTATATATAGAAAGTCTTGTCACCTTCTTTTACTGTTCGTGCTAGTGTTTTCTCAGTTTGGGACTTTGCCTGCCTTACTGCCTTGCCTGCTTCCCTTAGGGCAGTTTGGTATGCCTCCTATCTTCATCCCGCTGTGTTCCTTATATTTCCTGAAGGCCAGCCTTTTGGCTCTGACCTCTTTCTGCTACTGTATTTGAGAACCAAAGTGGTTTCTTCTTTGCACTTTTCTGTCTAACACAATGGGATGTTGCTTCAAGTATTGTATCCTAATGCTTGCCCACTTTGCCTGTACCTCCTCACCTGTGTTTTTTGCCAGGGCTAGCTTAACTCTGTTGGCCATCTTATCAAAGTCAGCTCCTCTGAAGTCCCATATTTTTTGCTTGGAATGGGATGATTTAGATGTAGTAACCAAATTGAACCATACCATGTGATGGTCACTGGCCCCCAGGTGACCTTCTACCTGGAGATCTGTGATCCCTGGTAGACTGTGTGACTGCACTGCTGGGGAAAATGTTTACTTGCTTGCCGTGCATTAATGTTACCACAGACAGAGAGAGACAGAGCAGCTAAGCCAGTAGAGGTATAGACACTGTGCCTGTACCACAAGAGGCAACTCCATATTTTGCACTTCAGAGCTACTGTGTTGTCTCGAGATGCATAAACATAGACAACAAATGTCAGAGAAAGCATTGCAACACTTTTCTTCTGACATTTGTATGTGCATGACAGCCATTTTGTTGGGGACTATTTTTTAGGCAGTAAATACAATAATTTGTTTGTCTTTTTATAAAGGATAAAAACACGATGTTGCTTTCTCCTTGTTTTGTAGTGCGCCTCTGTTATAAGGATGAGCTCACTCCAGGGTGTGTGGTTATTGGGGATTAATCAACACACTTGGTGTTGTGAGGACACTCAGCCAGCAGCCCCATGCTTCATAATGCACTCGTGGTACTGATTAATCTCTAATAACTGCACACCCTGGAGTGGGTTACTCTACTAATAGAACTACGCCCTTGAGTGGGTTGCTTCAATCTTAAAATGTGTTTTAAGAAATTAAAATCTGACTTCAGGGGCCAGATCTTCAAAAGCTTGGCCATGTGAAAAGCTTTAGTTTTCCTGCACAAACCCAGATTTGCGCAGATGTCCATATTCCAAAGCCCTGTTATGGGAAAACAAGGTTTGTGTCCTGGAGATTTTCTGAGGTTGGCACAATACAAATGTAATGTCATGGACCTGAAATCTGGTGAAGTCCTGTAATCACAGAGTGCAAGGTAATTTTGCATGGTCCCCTTGTATGGTGCAGATATACACAATTATCCCTGTTACTAATGAAGCCATCCCCCAGATCACAGCCACAACTGAAGACACAGCCCCTTCCTGTTATCCAATGGACCCCTCCATGGTGCCGTCACTCACTGTGTCCACAGCATGGTCCTGCAGGTGCATATGGCAACCAGTGCATTTTGGGAGAGGGTGCACTTTTAGGTTTCTTCAGCTATTGTAGTTAATGTCAGTAATTGTTTGATATGCCATGCTAGGCCCTCAGCCTAGCATGCAGCACATGGTACACCAAACAATTACTGTGATTCACTGCAACAGCAAAGTGCTTCAAAAGTGCACAAAAAAATGGAATGGAAAAAACAGAACAAAGGGTAACACTTTAACAGTCACTGACAGCAATCATCCCAGTGAGAAAAAACAGTATTTTTCTTCACTTGTACTGCCATGGAAGCCATTTAAGGCATACCATGTAGCACATAGCCAGTTACTGAGATACACTGCAACAGCAGCCAAATGAGCCTAAAACTGCACAAAACAATGAACAGGGTTGATGTTTTTGTGACTGCAACCAGTTACCATCAATTACAGTCATTTTACATCCATTTTTGGTGTTTGTGCCCTTTAGGCTCATTTTACTGTTGCAGTGAATCTCAGTAATTGTTTATGTGCCATGCTAGACTCTTGGCCTAACGTGCAGACATGCCACACCTAATGATCACAAAACATATTGCTGAAATGTAAATGGTTCTGTGTTAGCTCCGTGTTCTTGTGTTGAAACGCGGTGCAATATATTTTTAAAATAGTTGCCATCTTATAGACTCCTATGGATCTGAGAAATCTGTGGATTACCCAACGCTTCATTTACTGCTGCTGTTATTTGCTATTTGCTTTTCTGCTGCTAAATGGCTTTGATGCACTTGCACATGAAATAAATGAGTACTGTGAGTACGTTTGGAGTGCTGACCATTTTTCTGTTTTACAGAAGTGTTTTTCCAAAAATAAATAAGATATTAACCAGGATTTCTTTTTAAGTTTAGCAGATAAGCAGGTAGTTTAAAAGTAGTTCTGGTGTTCTGATGCCTCCCACACAGTATAAGCCCCTAAAGAGATCAGGTCTACACAAACTGAGCACCTGCAGAGACCAGGTCCTATTCATTTACTCCCCAATACAGCATGTATTTTATTTCTCATTACAGAACTCCAAACTGTAGATATGGGCCCAGATATTCAAAGGGTTGCGCGATGGTGCAACAGTGTTCTGCATCACGCGCAACCCACTGATGTGCCCCGCAATATTCAAAGGAAAAAGTGCGGCCAGACAACTCTGATGCGCTTGGAGCGCATCAGTAATGTCATGCAGGAGCAGTTAGCGGCGTGTCTACGCATACCCTGCACAGCCCGATATTCAGCCTGGGATGTGCAGAGCCATGCATGTGCAACCCCTACCCGCGCCAGCACAAAGTTGATCCAAAAAAGGAACACTCGATGGCCACTCACTGGTGAGCTGCCACATTGCAGAGCACAACACGGCAGCTGCCACCTCGTGGTGGCCACCCAGCTCAGCTGCACCTGGCGGTGCCTCTTGCCTGATCGTGGGCATTTGTATCAAAATAATAATTCTGTCCATCATCTTGAGGATCCAGTGATCATTACCCGCCCGATTGGTGAAGATAGGTAATGGGAGTTATTCAATATCCGGTGGTCCAGTGATCACCATCTGCTCGATCGCGGCAGGCATAAAGCGTTCACTTTCGGTGGTCCAGTGTACCTTGATTCGGCCAGATCATCGGTATACTAGTGAAATATGTCCTATAGTTTGCGGTCTAGTGGTACCTCCCCACCCGGCCACCGATCCCCATCGCTTTCAGTTTTCTCGTCAGCGCCGGGCGGTAGCACCCCACCCGCTTCGTTACCCGCCGCTGCCGACCGACACACCGCAGTGTTTATTGAGTCTCACAGCATGAGCCAATGAGCTGCAGCTCAAGTCGTATTACATATTCCAGATATGAATGAATCATTCACATGTCTGGAATGTGTAGTATGGTATGGTTGCAAGCCCATTGGCTCATGCTGTGAACCAATGGGAGTACAGCCCACCGGATGGTGTCAGTCGGCATGCGAGGACGGCAGGTGGTGGGTGCTGCCGCGCAGGCTGACCGGGGGCAAGGTGGTGGGGCCCAGTGGGCGGTGGGGGGGCACCAGACCACCAGGGATATAGGACATATTTCTTTTTGAATTACAAATGCCCGCGATCAGGCAGATAGCGGTCCACTGGACCACCAGGGATATTGGACAGCTTTTTTTATTACTAATGCCCGTGATTGGGCAGATAGCGGTCCACTGGACCACCAGGGATATTGGACAGCTTTTTTTATTACTAATGCCCGTGATCGGGCAGATAGCGGTCCACTGGACCACCAGGATTATTGGACAGCTTTTTTTATTACTAATGCCTGTGATCAGGCAGATAGCGGTCCACTGGACCACCAGGGATATTGGACAGCTTTTCTTATTACTAATGCCCATGATTGGGCAGATAGCAGTCCACTGGACCACCAGGGATATTGGACAGCTTTTTTTATTACTAATGCCCACGATCGGGCAGACAGCGATCCACTGGACCACCAGGGATATTGGATGAATTACTTTTTTTATGACAAATGCCCATGATTGGGCTGTGGAGCACATTGCTGGCTGCAGGGGCATCAGTCCCTGATGGCTGCTGCCTGGCAGGGCGCCAGGCACAAGTCATCAGGGATCAGTGCACCTGCATGCAAATGGTGCCATAATGACATGCAAATGGCCCCATTTGCACCTTGCATACATTATGGCCCCATTTGCATGTCAACTTTTGAATATCGTGGTTGCTGTGCATAGCGCAATGGAACTTGCTCTAGCGCATCCCCATGCTCCACTCTGGTCACTTGAGCTGGTGCAGTGCCACTGCACCATGCACACTGCAGGTGGCCAGGGTGCGATATTCAACGCTGCTGAGCCATGGCACAGCTCCGTTTAATATCACCCAGTCCACACCCCTGCACAGCCAAGTTGAGGTGCGCCCAAGCTTGTGCCACAGCCTGGTGCAGTTTGAATATCTGGACCATGGTGTTCTGATGCCTAATAAAAAATGAGCCCCAGCACTAACCAGATCCAACTGATATACTTCCCCAAACTGTACTTTTTTTTGCCCAGTACAGAACAAACTATTTAGCAGCAGTAACATTAAAGGGGCCCCTGACAGAGAATAGGATCACACAAAATGCCCCCAACAGGGACCAGGTCGCACAGAATGATCCCCATGTAGAGACTTGGTCTATAGAATAGGTAAATATGTATAACCATTTAATCTAGGAAACCTGCAGTTGTTCAACTTTAAAATGCTTTATAATCAACTTTCTGTGCCCACCCCACCCTTCAAACACTGAGCCCAGCATCTTGGGACCATGAGGCAAGGTCCGACTACATGTCTCTGTGTTTCCCAAAAAGCAAATGTGTACCTTTACAATCTGCAGACATCTGACACACCGGGGAACAAAAGAGCAGCTGAGATGCATAGAGAATAGCCCGCTGTAGTGCCCATAACGTGCATAACTCCAAACTTCAGGAGGACAACATGTCTTGTCCAGAATGTGGGTGGCAGTACAAAGAATGCAGACCCACCAGCTCCACAGCTTTAAAGAGCCATGGCTTGATGACTGAAGGTGTCAGCATGCATTTCCGGTTCTCAACATTCTGGGCCGGTGGAGGAACCAATAGTAACATGGGTTACAAAAGGACATGAAAATAACACACCATGGGAAAAGGAAATTTTCTAAATAAATGAGTTATAACAAACTGCAAGGTTTTGGCAGCATGTCAGTAACAAAAGAAGGTCACCAAACACAATAATACTTTTGGACCACAGTTCATGCAAATTAAAGGCACAGTCTGCTTAGGATGAGGTACTAGATGGGCACTACACGTAATGATCAGCACAGCTGTATAAAATGATTAAATAAAAGGCAAAAACTTTTATTCTGTACAGGGAGTTCTTGAGGGAGGCTTAAATGAAGTAATTAGATAGCACATTAACAACAGTTGGGTTTCTAAGGCACAGTAAAGGGCGGTATTTAAATACTTAAATTGGGAATGGAAGCAATGTCACAAAATGGAACCCTATTTGAAGGGGTACATCGATGTTTGTGATAAAACTGAAAGAACACAGTGGAACCAAACTGGGTCATGTTATGTTTAATATCTTTCCTAATGTGGGACTACAAATTAGGTGTGTCATGTGAACCTTTTAACAATTCAGTAAAAAGTTACAGGGTGTCAATGTACAGTAGGTATGAGTTTCTTGAATACTGTATTCATGCCTATATACTAAACTTCTTTCTGTAGGTTGTCCACAAACAATAAAAAGCTATCTAACTTCATATATCTATGTAAATTAGTCCCCCTGTGTTTTGTCTGCAGAGAGTTGGATAAGCTTGAATAAAAGCATGAACGAGCACACAGTTTATCAGGAGTGTAGCACATAGTTCTATTCTGATAATAAATTAAGGAAAATAAGTTTGTATCTTGAGCTCTATGAACATCCTACCTTCATGTATTTTATATTGTTTTTTAAAGAAGGAAAAAACTGATATAATGTCAGAGAAATTGATTATGTCATCAGGAGAAGTGAGCATCAGATGTCCCACTTGCCTTATGTATATAATAACTAAGGAGGTCCCAATCAATCCCTTTCAATGTGAAAAATGCATATACAATGAGGAGTTGATGCAAGAACTTAATGGTTTTAGTGATCGCTCATTGCAATTAGAGGCAAGTCAAAAAGAAATGGTCATTAGACTTGGCACTAAATTACCTTTAGGAACAAATTATTTAACTATTCTTCCAAATGGTCAAATTTATACAATTGATGTTGCTACTAACTCTATTATTTCAAATAAAAATTTACAAATGACATCAAAGCATACAGAGCAATATAAAGAAACTAATAGAAACAGGATTAGAGAAGAAGACTCAACATTCGAAACTGATGACTTGTGGTACAATGTACAATATAGTAAACCTCCAAAAAAGGGAAAGCATGCAACCAATTTCAGTATTCCCCTAAATAATAGATTTACCAGTTTAACAGTATCTGATAATGACATTGACACTACCTCATCACAAGAATTAATATACTTTGATAATCCTATTGTGCCTATGGTTCCAGACACGTACAATGGCAATTGTGCAATGACTACATTAATGAACTCTGATAATGTTACATTAGATGATAACTTAAATACAGATAATATCCCACCACCCCATGGAAACCTATTGGTTTTGGGAGATTCCATGATAAAATATTTGGATAGGGATGTGTGCAACCCTGATAAAGCCCATAGGATGTTGTCATCTTTCAGAGGTGCCAGAATAGTGGACCTAACATATATGTGTAAATCCACTGTTAAAGATCTAGGTAACAATCCTCTTGTATTAATTCATGCAGGGACTAATAATATGTTTAGGATCCAGTGGATGAGATTAAACAAGACCTGGTGGCCTTCTAATAAACTGATAGACCTTGGATGTGAGGTTGTTATATCTGAAGTTTTGCCCATACCAAGAGTCTCACAGCATCTAAACCACAAAGTTAGAACCTTTAATGACTGGTTGAGGAAATGGACAATGAGGCAAGGAATCCATTGTTTAACCCACTGGGAAGAATTTTACCATCAGGATGACCTGTATTGTTCAGATGGACTGCATTTAAATAAAAAAGGGAATACACTTCTGGGTAAACATGTTACAAATTTTAAAAATAAACATTTAAACTAATACAGGGGAAAGGTTATGCTTGAGCAAAGTTTTCTGGGACAATCAAAAATCTATAATATCAACAAAAGTAACCCCAATGGTGATAATAATACAATAAATATACTCCTATTAAACGCCCATAGTTTAACAAATAAAATGGATGAATTGAGATACATTATGCAAACAGAAAATATTACAGTTTGTGGTGTTACTCAAACTTGGTTTCAGGATGATAGTTGGAACATAGATATACAGGGTTTCAATAAAATTATTAAAAATAGAAAGGACAAAACAGGGGGGAGGGGGGTATGAGACCTCTACATATCAGAGAATTATAGATCTCATTCTATTACCCCAAAACAAACTTCCATCTATGATAATGAAATTATATGGGCAGAAATACACTTACCCACTATAGAAATATGTTTTGGTTTGGCTTATAGGGCCCCTAATCTTAATAATGACCAGAATATGGACTTTATAAAAACTATTGAAGAATTTGAGCCTACCAATAATTACATACTCATGGGAGATTTTAACTTCCTAAAATAAATTGGGAAGCATCCCAATGCAGTGGTATTATTGAGAAGGAGTTTGTGAAATTACAGTGAGTCAAAACTGGATCAAATCAGTAAAACTGAACTAGAAATAATAACATTCTAGATATTGCACTTACTAATATGGGTGACAAAATCTTAGAACTGACCATTCTAGCACCATTGGGTAACAGTGACCACAATATAGTCACACTCCAAATTCAAACCAAAACTGTAGTTACAAAAGGGAAAACACTTGTTAGGGTTTATGCTAGGGCCAATTACCTGGAAATAAACAACTACCTTAACTCATGGGATTGGGAGATGGACTTCATGGGCCTTAATGCCCATCAGGTGTGGTTTCTTATTCTGGCTAAAATAAACTATTGCCTTGATAATTGGGCTCCTAAGAAAAATAAATACACTAAAGGGTATAGAACTCCAGTCTAGTGGAACAACAAAATCAAGAGATCAATTAATAAAAAATATAAAAGTTTTAGGAAATATAAACATAAACCATCATTAAACAACTGGAATAACTATAAAAAGCTTTCACATAAAGTAAAACAATTTATTATGAAAGCAAAGATAGAAACAGAAAATAGACTAGCCACTGACACAGTTGACAATAAAAAAAAAAAGTTTTATAGCTATATAGGTTCTCTTAGAGGTACCAAATCCACTTTGGGACCCATTCAAACTAAGTCAGGGCTTATTAGCAATGAAATTCAAATGGCTACAGAACTCAATAAGTATTTCCTTTTACACTAAAGGAAAAAACTCTTAATGGTACTATAACAACTTCTAATAACTCAGAAGTAATTCAAATAACCATTGTGGAAACTATGAATGATCTAAAAAACTTGAATATCAATTCCTCAGCAGGATCTGATGAAATACATCCCAGGTTTCTCAAGGAAATGGCTAAATAAATCTCAGGCCCACTATGTAAATTATTTAACTTATCATTAGATGAAGTGTGCATTTCATCATGGAAAGAAGCTATAGTAATCCCTATATATAAATAAGGTAATAAAACAAAAGTCTCAAACTATAGACCTATAAGTCTGACATCTGTAATAAGGAAAACCTTAGAAAGGCTCATTTTGCACAGATTAGAAGAACATGTAAAAGATAACAACCTTCATGATATCACACAGCATGGTTTTACTAGAGGTAAATCATGTTTAACCAATCATTTGCAGTTTTTTTGAAAATGTTAGTTCATCTTTGGATGTGGGCCTACCAGTGGATATAGTCTTCCTGGACTTTGCTAAAGCTTTTGACAGAGTTTTTCATGATATTCTATTACAGCATATGAATAAGCTTGACTTTCCCCAATATTTAATAACCTGGGTAGAATCATGGTTAAATAATAACAGGCAGTATACCTCAATAAGGGATTTTCATCTGCATGGGCAGAGGTTATGAGTGGGGTACCTCAAGGCTTGATATTGGGCCTTGCTTCAATTAACATCTTGATCTCATCAATGCAGTCATCAAATAACACCTGGATGTCTAAGTATGCAGATGACTGTAAAACTGGCTGTATTGTAAACTCCCCAGAAGCAGCTGCAAATTTCCAGAAGGGGACATTATCCTTGGAACAATGGGCTGAAAAGATTAAAATGAAGTTTAATGTACAAAAATGCAAAGTAATGCATTTGGGAAATAATAACCTGAGATATAATTATTTTCTAAACCAAGTACTCATGCAAGAAACTGACAATGAAACAGACTTGGGAGTAATTATAGATAACAAAATGAAATTTGATAATAACACTATTACCAAAGTCAGGAAATGTCAACGAATATTGGGATGCATTCTGAAATATAAAAAGTAGACAACCAAGAGTTATTATACCTTTATATTCAAGTTTGGTTAGATCACATCTGGACTACTATGCACCCTTTTGTGCTCCTCATACAAATAAAGAAATAAACTAATTGAGAGAGTACAAAGAAAAATGACAAAAAAAAATCACAGGCATGGCAAATAAGACCTACTGCATGGGCAAAGACTGCAAGAATTAAACCTATACTCTATGAATTACTGTCAAATTTGTGGAGAGTTCTCACAGAGACGATTGGCTTAGAAATAAATTTTATCAAAACTCAGACCAGATCCCATAATCGTAAATTAAGAGGTGCTCACTGTAAAACCAAAAAGAGAAGCCAATGGTATACACAGCATGTAGTTAATAAATGGAATACACTTCCTTGTCCAATTATTGAGAGTAACACCTTGGAGACATTTAAACATCAGCTAGATCAGCATATGGGTAATATAAAATTCGAGTATCTATAAAATTACTCCACCCTTGGGTGGCAAGCTCAATTAAAGGCACTGTCCTCCTGAGCTTTTAAACCACTATGATACTACAAATGTGGGAGTGAGATCGGTGGGGAAATTTCAGATTTTGCCTCCACCAGAATTCTGCAGAATTTCAGAAACTTGACCTAATTCCATGGAATTCTGGCAAAAGCAGAATTCCAGAATTCTGAAAGTGGAATGTTAACTACAAAATCATATTCCACAATTTATGTAAACCGTGATTTCTTTTTCCACAAACCATGGAATATTATTTCACAGGTTACATAACCCACAACATATAGTCAGCAGTTTACATAGAAATGGCTTTTTGGAATTCTGCAAAATCAAAAAAAAAAAGAACTTCAAAAAAATCACTGCTGAAGTGCAATTGCCATTCCGCATAAATAAATATCCCAGTCAGAATTCTGTATTTTGCACTGCTTAAGGGGAGGGAGAGCTGGAGCATAAGCACAGTGGTAGCACTGCCATTCACCATGCACGTGATCTGAGTTTGATAGTGAACATGAGTCCCTAGGGGCCAGCCGAGGAAGGAGGATTGAGTGTCACAGGGACAGCTCTTTTCCTCCTTTGGTGGGATGGATGTGTGCCATGCAGCATGATCAACACAGCAGAAACTAAAGGAGGATTGAAGTCAGGGCAACCACAAGAGGGGTGGATGCAACCAGATACAGGCATGGCCACACATTTGCACATGTGAGTCATTGCCAGGAGGTGAAGAAAGCACCTGCCTGCCAAGGGTGACTCTGGCACCCCATGCAGGTCCACACACTACTGACATGGCACTCCACCCACCACACGATGGTCCTGGAAATAGGTGGTTAAGAGTAAGTCCATGAAAAGGTAGGTGACAGATCTGGGGAGTGCCAAAGGAGGGAGCGACTGGGACCAGTGAAAATGCTTGATGAAAGAAAACAAGCAATTGTCAATGCCGAACATTCACTTGCAGGTAGTTGCATTGGCATTTGGCACTTATGTAGGCCCCCCAGTTGTATGCATGTCCCATTAGCATCCATATCCCAAGAGAGTACCTCTCTGCAACTCCTCTTGCATCTAATCAACATTTCACCCTCATAGTTCTTAAGTGTCTGTCTTAGGAACCCTAACGCCCTGGGTGTGCTCAAGGGAATGAGCCTGTGTGGAAACTGCTCAACGCACACGCATAAAACAGTCATTGTTTGGAATTTTTGCACCAAATTTTCAACATAGGCATTTTAGGATGTCTGCTCATGAACAGTGTCACTGTGATTTTCTTACTCTGTACTGAACATGATTTCCCACTACGGCCACACTATTGTATGCCGGAAGTGCAAAAACGCATTTTGGCCAGGATGTGAAAATTGACAGCTGTACTGGTCATAAGGAGATGTGGGAAAATGGCAAAGTTGAAAATCTGGAGGAAATATTACAAATTCACAAACTTATAATCGTGTGTAGAAACTGTGCAACTGACACTCATAACACAGCCATTTTATGGACTTTGCCACCAAATTTTCAACATAGGCATTTTAGGACCTCTGCTCATAAACAGTGTCACTGTGATTGTCTTACTCTGTAGCAAACACTGATTTCCAACAGAGACCACACTATTTTGAGCCAGAAGTGTGAAAACACATTTCGGGCAGTATGTGAAAAATGACAGCTGCACTGTTCATAAGGAGGTGTGGAAATATGCCTATATTGAAAATCTGGAGTGAAAATATTACAAATTTGTGAACTTACGAGTGTGCGTAGAAATTGCGCAATGCATGCTCGTAAAACAGTGATCTTTTGGAATTTTTTCACCAAATTGTCAACATAGGCTTTTTGAGAGCCCACCTCTTGAACACCGACAGTGTCCTTTCATTAATCGGTCCCAAAAGGTGATTCCGTGCAGTGACCGTGAAATCACCTTCCGGGACTGAATAATGCCAGGACAGTGCCTGAATTCACAAGGAGGGGTCCCAACAACCTCATGCTGAACATTTGGTGCCAAAATTCCAAAATGGCCTGAGATATGCACCAAAGTTGAAAAAACCCTATTTATGCCATTATACAGCTTACCGCATTTCTTCAGTTCACGGTCAGCTTTGAAGAGTGCAGACATGTTCCCGTCCACCGGGATCGTCGCACCGGCTCCGGAGGTAAGTATGGGGGTGAGGGGGTATGGGAGGTGGGGTGCAGGGATGGGCATGGGTTGGCGGGGGGGCAAGGACTCATCGAGGGACCGCTTTCTTGTTTTACAGGATTAAAAAAAAGAAAAGAAAATGGAGCTTTGGTATGCAGGGGTGGGCTCCCAGCATGCCACCTGGGTGAGGGTGTGGAGAGGTGAGAGTGCAGAGGGTGGGCGCCAGTTGGCGGGCGGGGTGAGGGCAAAAAGCGGATGCTGCTGGCATGCTGGGGTGGGCTCCCAGCATGCCACCTATATGTTTTCTGGAGGGGACAGGGCCGGCGAGGACTGGACACCGCCCGACCATACAATGTGTGTGTGGGGAAGCATGGGCATGCTGGGGTGGGCTCCCAGCATGTCAACTGGTTGTTTTTTGGGGACTGCAGCCGATGGGGATTGGGCACCCCGTCCGGCCACACACTGTACTGAGGGGGGCATATGAGCCGAGGGGTTTGGGCACCCCTCGACACACAAAGTGGGGGCTGGGGAGAACAGGGAGGGGGAGGACACTAGCAGAGGAAGGAAGCATTTGGGCCTTGATGTTGAGCTGTGGATGACAGCAGTTCGGCTGACGTGTATGCTAATTGCATACACGCTACCACCGCTGATTGCAGCGGATCTTTTCTTTGATGTGAAGGGCAACACAGATGAACTGCTGTCATACACAGCTCAGCATGTGTTGGTCCAGTAGGGTTGTGCCTGCTACACTGAGCACTGGATTGGGGAGGAGGGTCACACACCTCCAAAAGGCACACTGTTGCAAGATGTTCCTTGCACATGCGTGCAAGCGAACGCAAAAATGGGGGTGAAGCAGCTTCATCTGCTCTGTGTATTCTGCACTATAGACTGCAAAAATGACACATATCCGTCATTATATTAAAAACATTGCTATCATTAATTAACTGCATGCTGTGTGCTCTGCTTCCTGTGATTACTGTTCCACCTTGTTGCAATATCCTGGATGACCTTGTTTTGAGGCAGCCCATGCTCTTGCTGTATGGCCCACAAGTGTTGGTGTGCTTTGGAGGACTAACTAACCTTTGTGCATATTCTTTTAGCCACATGAGTGAAAGCTTGCATGTCTCTGTACTCTACCATGAATGCATTCACGATCAGGTTCAGACATTGGGCAGAGATACAAGTGTGCACAAAACCCCCATTTGACAATGCTTTCTTTATGTTGGAACCAATGTTGGCCAAAGTAAAATGAAAATAAATCCGTTGTGATGTAAGTCAGTGAGATATCTCTTTATGATACTCATTCAGTACGTAGTGCTATGTCGTCATTTGAGACATACTGAATGTGTAGGAAAGCAGTTCTTAAAATGTCTTTTTTTCAGCGCTACCATGGGGGGGAGGATGAAACTCTGTGTACAGTCAGTGACATACATTAAATGCTTCTAGATGACAGCTAGTCCATATGTCTGTAGTCCAATGTAAAACCCTAGCCATAGTATCTTTTAGAAGCATAGGAACAGACCATGACGGCAGAAAAAGACCATAGGTCCATCCAGTCTGCCCTCAAAACCCTATTATATCCCAAGACCTTTTGTAAACATGGGGTCTTTGTCTACACCACTCCCTTGCTCACTGTCTTACTGCTACCCTGCCACCCCCCACCCCAAGTAACTGCTAATCCCTTAACTCTGTCCCAGCCATGCTTGAAACCATCGACAGTTTTCACACACACCCACCTCAGCTGGCAGACTGTTCAACAGCTCAGCCACTCTCTACGTAAAATAAAAACTTCTCATGTCCCTCTTGAAACCCCCTCTCTGCTAGCTGCTACTCATGTCCTCATGTTCTTAGTTCACTATTTCTTATAGAATAAAGTATGGGGTAATGTGTGTAATGAGAATTTCACACGCACACACAAGGTGTTGGATGCTATCTAGGCATCCAACACCGAGTGTGTGTGTAAACATTGAGTTTACACAACACCCTATATTTTATTTTATATAGTTGCTAGGTTTTGCTTTCTCACCATAGCAGTTATATAAAATAAGTAATGTTCTGGTTTGGCTGCAGTCTGGGTGGCTTTTAGCATGGTCCGGGGTTGCTTTGTGACAGTTGTTTGTTTCGTTTTGGTTTTTTTTGCCCAGTATGGTCGCTAATTTTCTAGACAGTTTTTTTTTAAGTAACTTACCACCGAGTCACAGCGGCAGTGCAATTTTGATCGAGGAGACGAGGCAGGTTGGCAAGCCATGAAAAACCCAGAAGAGTTGTGGCTGAACCATGCACAGAGCGAGGGAAACCCAGCGCATGTTTGCCGTTATAAACACTCCTTTATAACGGTTAATTATGTGATGGGTTTCCCTATGGGAGAAAGCAAAACCCAGTTATTATTAATGAACAAATCCTGGCTGTTCACCTTGTTCATGACTTTCAGGAACTTGATCGTTTTTATTATATCGCCCCTCTCTTGTCTGGACTACAGCAAGTACATGTTCAGTGCCCTATGTTAATTCTCATAGGATCTGTCCTGCTGGCCATGAATCCTTTTGGTTACCCTATGCTACACGCTCTCTAGCCTGTTTTTGTCTTTCCTTAGGTGAGGAATCCAGAACTGGGAAGTGCTCCAGGTGTGGCCTCACCAGTGATCTATGGAGAGATAGTGATACATTTTTTCTCCTGCTATCAAAACCCCTCTCAATACATCCCAGCATCCTGTTTGCCTTACTGTAGGCCTTGTTACACTTGCTATATTGTTTAAGGGAGTCACTTATAATAACTTCTAGGTCCCTTTCATCAGAAGTAGTGTCCAGCTTAACTCCTCCCATCCAATACTTCGTCCTGGAGTTCTTGTTCTATAGATGCATCACCTTGCACTTTGTGGTGTTGAATTTCAACTGTCAAACCTTGACCATCTCTTTCAACATTTGCAGGTCCTTCCACAATTCAGTAAGCCCCTGCTAGCTCTCTGCCTTATCACAGAGTTTAATGTCATCTATGAAGAGACACATCTTGCCCTGAATTCATTCTCCTATGTTGCTGATGAACATTACTGAAAAGCACTGGACCCAGGACTGATCCCTATTGCACCCCACTGATGACCTCCCTCTCCCCCAATTTGACTCTGTTTACCACTACCCTCTGCTGTCACCCTTCCAACCAACTTCTCACCCATCTAATTATGTTTTAAGGCATTCTTCAGTTTAAAAAATATTACCTCATTGATTGGAAACACAGGAACAGAAAAGAATATTTTGCTGATGGAATGTCGTATTATGGTGAAAGGAGATTTAGAAGCATCTTCAAACCAGCAGGCTCCACTGCTCTGTAAGGCTGTAAATCCAGTGCGATTATCTCAGAAATTGATTTTTGTCTTTTTATGGTGACTGCTTCTGAATGCATCCATTGACATGTAGTTATATACCAAGGGTGCTGAGAGATACACATTATACAGAGAATAATGGATGGGGTGTTGTACATTGAGTTGTTTTTGTTTTACACACCAATTGTGTAAACCACACAAATCGCAAGTGCAAAGCATGAATGGTTTGTATTGATATGACATACCAAGGGTGTGTAAAAAATATATATATATGTAACACTCTATTCTTTATTTTATATCATTGCTGTCCTTTTAGTGCTGTGTGTCTTATAAAAAATCTGTTTTCTATGGCATTTTGTTTCTGTGAGCGAGAGATGGCAGTGGCTTTCACTTTCACTTTGACTGGCTGACATCCACGTCATAATTATCGGGTTCCATTCTGTAATAACTGGCCCATTATTATGGCATTAGAAAATCAGGTCAGTCCAGTCTATAAATGGGCTCATCAGTAATTATAAATGTGTTATGTCTGACTATGCCAGACATATTGGCTGCATAAAAGTTAAGTTCTATACTGTAATGAAGGTCACATGCAGGCAGTGTACAGATTTTATATATTAGTGCTTTGGCCTATTAAGAGTGTTGTCTAGCACTGAAGACGTTATTTGTGCTATGGGGGTGCAGCAGTTTCTCAGTACAATAGGTTTCTTGAGAGATGGGAACTGTTTGTGTGCTTCAGGTATTTTGCGACTTTTGCAGCATTTGTGACTGCCGGTATCTACATACAGCACAGTTGTTGGTGATATTTGTACATTTGGGTCTACCTGCATCTCTTTTTTCAACTGTAGTTTTGGGTTTTTGGGGGTGGGGTTAGTTTGCAGTGCACAATGTTTTGTGCTTTTTGGTGAATGCCGTGCTCCTTTTGATGGTCCAGGCTGCACCGCTGACATTTTTAGATATCTTTATCTTGACTTGTTTATGTTGGTTTTGTATCCCTTGTTTTTTTGGTTTGGTGGTCATTATTCTTTAGGTTGGGGGAAGGGTTTATGTTTTGAGGGATTTGTCATGTAGTTGTGTTGGATCTGCATAAAGTCATTTTCCCAACAGGTTAACATCATTAACATACTCTGAGGAATGGTATAAGCTGTGTTGACTTACCTCCATATGATTAGGTTTTGACAACTCAGGAATCAGGATTCACCAGACTCTGTTCAATGAATGTATTCATGCAGTGTATGGTAAAATAATTTTACAAATAAAATACAGCATGTTATTTATGTATATGATGTCACCAATATGAACATATGAAAATTGCAGCAGCAACAGGCCATTTCCATCTAGCTGGTCTGCTTTAGTTTACAGCTTTCAGATGAAAATAGGAGCTGCCCCTGCCTTTTTCCACATGGAGTCTTCCTCTTCCCCACTCATCTTCCCACTTATTAAGACCCTCCCATTCAGTTTGTTTCAACCCCTTTTAAAGCTGTCTAGTGTTTTCAATGATACTACCTCCTCATTCCCTGAACATAACAATAAGTGGAGTAGGATTTTTTTGAGCAAGCCAAATTGGAGCTTGAGTGACATGGCTCGCCCCCACTTTGGATGGGGGCTTAGTATGCGTGAGGTGATGAGAGGCGTAATTAATAAAGGGAAAGGAGACATGGACAGTCACCTGAGCAGAGAGGACGAGTGGGTGTGTAGTATAGCTGGCCAGTGGTTGGCAAGCGAAGAGGGTCTACTGCCTAACAGGAGCAGTCAGAAAAGGGGAGGGCAGAGAGCTAGGAAAAATGCTGTCAGCAGTAGGTGCAGAGGAGATAGAAAATGTGCTGCAAACAGAAGATAGCTTAGAGGGTCACTATCAAAGCAGGGGATAAGGGTTAGAAGTAAAATTAAAATGAACGATAGGAGTGCTCTGGAATAACAAAGTGGCAAAACGTCACTGCCATTCTCAATTTGGTTAACAGGGCACAAGAAAAAGGAAAGAGAGAGCAAGGTCTTTAAAGATGGTAAAATAGTCTGAGCAGAAGATGTGATGAGAAAGATTTGTGGAACAGGAGGTAAAGCACAACGACAGATACAGGTGGAGGAGTACCCAACTTATATCGAGTAGAGCTAGGATAGTGTGAGATCACAGGCAACTGCAGCGCTCAAGCACAGGAGAGCAGAGCTAGGAGTGGGAGGCTGGACCTGTGAGGGAGACTAAACATGGACCAATGAGAAGAAAGTGGTTGGGAGGAGGCAGGGTTACAGTGTATTTAATAGAGGCCGGGGTCAGGGTGAGAGGGTGGGAAAAAATTTAGTTTAAAATTATTTCCTGGCTCCTGGCTAGCCTAGCACATGGATCAATGAAGGGCTATACTGCTGGCTGAGAGTCAGGAAAACTGCCCCAGCTGATAGCAGAGCGAGAACTGGCAGAAACAACTAATTAACACTAGGCAGCAGCTGCGGCACCCAATGGAGAGAGCTGGAATTAGTCCCTTGAGGGGCCATACCTTGCTTCTGATGTTGGTGGGCAAGTGGGGAGATGAGTGTGGGCTGCTGAAGAGGGTCCAAGCCATGGCCGCTGGTGGCAATAGGAACCCCGGATGAGGGCAGCTACCTGGAGGATGAAGAGAGGGAGTTATTAATAGATAAAGGGAAGTGCCACAGGGCCAGAGCTGCAGTTAATCGCTGGGCGGGGGCTTAGATAAAAAGGGGGAATTGAAGCGGGCAGTAGTTGGGAGGATAAAGAAGAAATTAAAAATGCAGGAACAGCAGAGACAGAGATGGGGGGTCTGGCACCCTCCATTCCCCCTCAGATGGAAGATGCCTTCCATACTAACCTTGTTTATATCCTTAAGGTAATTAAAGGTTTCTGTCATGTCCCCCCTCTCCCTCCCTCCCTCTCTCTCTCTCTCTCTCTCTCTCTTCTGTCCTTCAGGGAATACATGTTGAACACCTCTATTCGCTCCTCATAGGGTTTGTCCTGCAGGCCTTGTATCATTTTGGTTGCCCTTAGCTGTACCCCCTCCAGCAAATTGATGCCCTTTTTTAGATATCGTGAATATAAAATATTTTAATGTGAATATCATATTTTTTTCACTGTGGCGATATCACTAATGTTATTTTGTCAATTTTAACCTCATCAGAAAGTCGCATTGTCACAAACTGGACTTCCATCTTATTTATTTAGCTAGTTTTTGTTGAGCAGGTGGGTGCACTGGACAATAAAAAAAAACCTGTTTTCAGGCATGACCTAGGAGATTACAAAGACCAATGGAAAATACAGAAGCAGCAGAGTCACAAAAATTACAAAGAATAGGAAAAACAGTAAAAACATTAGATATGTCAAATATCAGAGGCACAACAAGCAGGCAAGGATCACCAATCAAATCAAAGTGAACATAAGAGATATTGCAAAATTGCAGTTTGACATCTATTACTGCTGCCATGGTAACTATTATCTATAGGACCAGCCATGGAAGGAAAAAATGGAAAATAAAAAGGGTCAAAAGTAAAAAAATTGAAAAGATCCAATACCAGTGAAAATAACAGAAACACTTATAAAACCGTATAGCATGGACTTTATAAATAAAGAGCATTTAATGGCTAGTCTGACAATTTGATTTTATTTTCTTTAAAATGTGGACCTCATTAAGGATGATTAATGTGTGCCTAGCTAGTACCCTGCAGACAGCTGGGTCTAGCGGTTAGAGTACAGGTTTGGGAATCAGGAGTCCCAGGTTCAAATTCCACCACGGCAACTTTCTTACTGTGTGGACTGAACAAGTCATTTGACCTCCCTGTTGGTATCTTCCCAGTTGTAAAACTGGGTAGAAGCAAGACTCCACTGAAAATGAAGATGTTACAACTCATTTGGTTTACCCTGGAAAACAAATCATAAAAATAAAAATGAGGGGCATGCCATGGTTTAAAGGAGAGAACAGAACACCTTTGAACTCTGGATTATTCTGGAGGTCTGGTCATATGGTGTTCCTGAAATGCGATGTGCGTAGTAGCTATCACATAGAAGCGTAGAAATTAGCATCAGGAAAAGAACAGTTTGCCCATTTTCTGACTTATCCCCAATTAACCTAATGTTGAATAGGGTTTTTATCTTGAGATCTGATCCTCAGTTCCCTCAGCCACCCCTTTCCATTTACTGCTCTCTTATTCCTTACCCCCCTTTTAGGTACTACAACCCCTATCTGCATATCTGTATATCTATCTGTGGTGTATCTGGCCCACCCAACCTTGACTCCCATTATAGATCCTGCCTCCACCTCCTCCTTCATTAATATAGTCCATTGCACCACCCCTTTCAGTGGAGAAGCACTTCATAACATCTCCCTGTTATACTTCCCGCTGACTTGTCTCCACACATGCCCTCTCATCACTGTGTGCCCAGTGAACATGTCCATGCTTCCAACTTTGTTTATATTTAATATTTGACTGTGTGTGCATTAACACCTGTGAGCACAAGCACAGCAGGATTTGGCACATACTGTCTAGTACAGGGAGTTAGGTGAGGTGGAGGTCCAAATGTCCTGAGCCCCTAAACTCCAAATGGATAGGCTCTTCAGCACATTATCTGTAAATGATTTTGTATTTCAAGGCTGTATCACCATGGATAGCTTAGCATGGCTATAGCACTGGCCCCATAAACAATTAGAGTGAATTTCAAGCACCTTATCAATGGTTAATGTCATCCTGGATCTCCTGGAGCCATTGTTCTCCAACAGACCACTTCAGTCTAGAGACCAGGGCTGCTCATGGCTTTTTTTTTTTTGTAGTGGCCACTGTGCTGTGTGGTTTTGAACTGGCCCCGGGTAACTGCAGACCCTCATCGAAGACTGTAGTCCTTTACCTCAAAATGGCAGGTTTCAGTAAAAAGAGGAAAAAAGGGTCAGGGAAAAATGGGAGTAGAAGGCATCAAAGGGGTAGAGAAAACATGGGCTGTTATTAATGGTGCCATTTTGGAGGTGACTGACTCTTGTACAAGAAAAGTCATTAGAAGGAACAAGTGTAAAAGGCTTATTGGGTTTTCCAAGGGATTTAGGGAAATGGTTGGGGCCAATGGGAAGGCCTTCAAAAGATTCAAGGAAACTGGCCTGTGGCACTGAGGGTTGAGGCGCTGATGCCACACCTCACGCCATGCCGTGACCTGGGTTGGAACAAGCTGTGGCCACAGGGGATTGACATGGGGAGAGAGGATTGAGCATCTGGAGGACTGCTGTCCTCTCTCAGAGGGAGGGAGGAGGGAGACTTGTCATCTCTTGCTGACTGCCCTCTAGGCGATGGCCAGAGGGCAGTATGAGTAGGGAGGCATGTGCTATGTCAGTGTGGAGGGATGGGTGAAAAATAAGAAAAATTGGAGCTGGGCTCCTGTGACTGGGGGGTTCGGCTCAGGGGATCTGGATTGGGTCTCGGGGGGGTGCTAGCCCCCCTCTCTCCTGGCCTCGCCGTGGAGGACAATCCACAGGAGACTACCCGAGCCCACAATATGGGGTAGTGGGAAGCCAGAGACAGAGGGCCATCACTGACAATACATTTTCTTCAGAGAGCTTCAGATGCACTCTCAGGATGGACAGGAGAAAACTGCTGGAGGAGAAAAGTTGACAACTGGGAGCATACAAACCTGAGAAACTGCTTTCACAACCCTGCAACACAGGCAATGCAAGTTTTGACTGGGGCTGTAGTGGGATTTGTACCAACCCCCCATTGCTTTCAAGTCAGCTCTTTAAGACCTCACCGCATTGCTTGTTTTGGATGTTACATAGTAATATAGTAGTTGACAGCATATAAGGACCGCTACGCCCACCTAATGTGCCCGTATTTCCTGTCTGCATCAGTGGCCAGTGACCCTACTTGGTCATTGGCTTTCGTCTCTCTTTCCAACGGGTTCTTTTATGTCTATCCCATGCATACTTGAATCCTCCACTGTGTTAGCCCCCACCACCTCCTAGGGGAGGCTATTCCAAGCATCTGCCACCCTTTCTGTGAAGAAAAACTTCCTTACATTTCCCCTTATCCTGTCCCTCTCCAATCTCATATCGTGCCCCCTCGTCCTAGTACAACTCTGATACTGAAAGATGTCATCCACCAGTACTTTATTCAAGCCTTTAAGATATGTGAAGGTCTCTATCATATTCCCCCTTCCCTCCTCTCTTCCTATGTATACATATTGAGGTCTTTTAATCTGTCCTCATATGTTTTCAGATGCAAGCACTGCACCATCTTGGTCACCCTTCTCTGGACTGCCTCCACCCTGTCTATGTCTTCGCAAAGATGTGGCCTTCAGAAGTGAACACCGTACTCCTGATGAGGCCTCACCAGCATCTTGTATAAGGGCACTACCACCTCCCTTTTTCTGTTAGCGATACCCCTTCTTATGCACCCCAACATCCCACTGGCCCTCCCCACCTCCTTATTACACTGTTTGGCCACCTTAAGGTCATCTGAGATGATAATCCCTAAATCCCTTTTTTCCCAGGTGATTGTCAGCACTCCCCCCCACTCCATCCTATAGCTCTCCTCAGGGTTCTTCACCCTCGGTGCATGATTCTGCGCTTCTTTTAACTAAACTTTAATTGACACACTTTGGACCATTTTTCCAGCCTTCCCAGATCCCTCCTCATTTTTTCCACACCCTCTGAATTGTCTGTTCTGTTGAAGGTCTTAGTATCATCTGCCAATAGGCAAACCTACCCCTCCAGCCCTTCAGCAATGTCACTGATGAAGACATTAAAAAGGACTGGCCCCAGGACTGATCCTTGAGGCACACAACTGGTCACCCTCCTTTCCTCAGATTTGATCCTCTTTACTACCACCCTTTGCTTCCTGTCCCTCAACCAGTTTCTAACCCAGTTCTCTATTGTGTGGCCTCACCCAGGCTCTCTAGCTTGTTCACCAGTCTTAAGTGTAGTACAGTATCAAAGACCTTGCTGAAATCGAGGTATGCTACATTCACTGCTCATCCTTGATCCACCTCCTAGGTCACCCTCCACACACACCCCTTCCTCCCCTTTAATCCTTACAATCCCTCCCCTGGCCTTCCTTCTGTCACTAATTTATCTATAAAATGTCTTGTTCCCCCCCTCTTAACCAAGTCCAAAAGTTAGGTCCTCTCAAGGACAGCGGTCTTTCTCTGCATATATACGACACCTTAAAACTCATTGCCAGAAAAACTTCTGGAATACACATCCTTAGGGAGATTTAAGAAAGGACTCATGGCTCACATAATAGAACCAAGAACCTACACTTGCTACTGCTAATTTCCCCACAAAGTCCTCTTAGTACGCTGGTCGGTAGGTTAATGCATGCCTACATTAGCGTAATGGTCATGTTAGATCTGTATCCCACAGTGGCACAACCTAGAAAATTACTGTTTTATAATAACTGGGATTCAAGCTAGGAACTTGGTAAATTTTTTTTAATGAGATCCCGCTCCCCATCCTGTCAAAGTCTGACCTCCTGAAATCCAGGACCTTTGTCTTTGTGTGGTTGTCCTATCTCCTTGTACTGATGTTGAACCACACTGTATGATGGTCACTGGATCCTAGGTAACTGTCCACCCTGACTTCCTTGATTCTGTCTCCATTTTTTATTTATTTATTTATTTAGCTTTTGTTGACCGGGTAAGTGCACTAGACAAATCCTGCCTATTTTCAGAGCCGACCCGGGGGAAGGGGGATACAGATGAATGCCAACTGACCTTGAACCAGATTAAGCTGTTGGCGGTATTTTTAGTGAATGGGGAAATTTGGCCAGGACACCGGGGAAATTCCCCTACTCTTTTCGATAAGTGCCATGGGATCTTTAACATCCACCTGAACTACCACCAATCCAGGCAGATGGGACCTCGGTTTAACATCTCATCCGAAAGACGGCACCTCAGAAATGTAGCACCCCTCTCATGCTGCATTACAGTGTCAGTACTGGGATACTAACCCAAGTGCCAGATGTGGGAACTGAACCCACAGCCCTCTGATCTCCTGGCCTCAGAGGCGAGTGTGCTACCTACTGAGCCACTGACACTGCTAATTGGTCAGCACAAGGTCTAATATTGCCTTGTCCTGGTGGGCTCCTGAACCAAATGCCTGAGGTTTCTATGATGTCTCGGCTCCTGGCTGAGGCAGCTACAGTGATGGTCCAGTCCACGTCTGGCATGTTAAAATCACCCAGCAGCAGTAACTCCCCCTTTGCCGTCATCCCATGTATTTCCTCCATTATTACCCTATCTACCTCCTCCATCTGTGCCGGAGGCCTGTAGATCACTCCTGTGCGAGCTACAAAAAAGACTAATCAGCTTAAATTCAACCCTGCATGAATCGCAGTCTCAATTCAACACCTTAGTATCCCAAACTAATTTAAGCACTCAGCCCCACAAATGAAAGACTGCCAGCCCAATTAGCTTCCTTGTTGTTAGCCAAGGATAGAATCATCATGGAGTCTGAACTACCCTCAGCTTTCAATATGGCTGCCTAGCTGTTCCTATCATGTAGGTAAACAGAAGAATTAGCTCAGAAGTTCTGTTAATCCAGCCCCATTAACAAATACTAACTCTCTTAAATGTTTAATAAAAGAACAAAGTTGATGAAAAACAAACAAACATTCAGATATCACAGGACTATATTAATATCCTGGAATCTGCTGACATTTAGTTTACTTTGTGCTTATTTAGGTGGTGCAAGAAAAGTCAAACAGTCACTGTGGGGTAATCCTTTAACAAATTAATACCGATAAATTGTATCAATAAAATTAATCTGTAGCATTGGCAGTGCATTTCTCAAATCATCACAAAAAAAAAATCTGAACAATGTTGGCATTTGTGCAGGCTTTCACAGAGCATGGGTCTATGCGGTATCACCAGACTTCCCTTAATGAAAGTATAGCTTTGTATCAGAAGGCTGCCTGACATTTTATTATTATAGTGCCAGTGATGTTGGAATTAACAGCAATTTGACATCACCACAAGGAAATTAAATGCTCAGGTTTGCCATGAGATCCTTCTGCACTGTACATTATGCGGACATTATTAAAATGCAGGAGCTGTATGCCACTACATTCAAGTATTTATTTCACATGTGTGTGATAAAATATTTATCAGCCATAAACTAATTTTGCAGTGAGCAGAGACCAGAACTGCAGTACACATTCTCATATGACTGTGTCAGCTCAGCTCTTTTTCCCTATTGACTGTGGAGCCTTAATTTTCTTAACCCTTAGACCTTACTTCTGCGATCATAAATAAATTGTGATTTCACTGAATAATCAATGGCTTATTCATTCATATTCACAAACAATACGTGATTATAAAAGCAGGGGGTTACTGAATAATTCTACATGCACATATTCAGTTTGTATTTAATACTGTGAAGACGTGATATAGGGCTGCATGCCACTTCACTGTTATTTATTAAAAAGAACCTAGACCCTGTTGTTTACATTTTTAAAACAGTATGTTTGTTAATGTGGGCACATGTGAAATCTGTTGAATAACCCCAGCATATTGTTTTGTGTGTTTGCTTTGAAATAGTCCTGTTTTTTCCATATTTGGGGTCTTGTAATGCTGTCTTTTCCCCTGCCCAATATTCACTTTTAATTAGTTAGCAGTTCTACTATCCAGCGAAATCAGATGTGCCAAAGACTTTCCATGCAGAACTTTCGCTCAGCTGATGTCAATGGGTTCTGAAACTGCTAACTAATTAAAAAGTGAATATTGGACAGAAAAAAAGCTGCACTAAAGAATACATTAATAAGGAAAAATAGAAATTAAACACACACACACACACACACACACACACACAACACCATTATCCTATGAGGAAAGACTCCTGGAGACTGTTCTGTTTACCTTACAAGGTAGAAGACAAAGGGGGGATTTACTACTGACATTTAAAATTCTTTATTCAGCTAATGTTTCAGTGTTGGTTAAATTTTTGTGCCAGAATGACCACTTTAAGGTCCCACAATAAGCAGCTTACTGTCCCCTGGGCAAACATTAAGAAAATAGATAATTACTTTACTATTCGATTGGCAAAAGCCTGGAATCAATTACCAAGAAATAGTTAACCAAACAAACATAATGGGAATTAAAATGAGCTTGATAAGTACTTTTATTCAAAGCATACCCTGGTATAATTCATCCACTTGAGTGGGAGACAATCCTGTGGCAAATCACCTACTTTTTGTCTTTTCTACCTAGTAAACCTAGTAACGCACAAACATGTACAAAACACTACACTGGGTTATTAAACAAACTTCATACATGCCCTAATTTATTATTATACGAAACAATGTATACAAGGTTTATGTTCCTTTAAAAATGATAAAAATATTTTTTAAACATGAAGTAGTTCCAGAACCTCCAAGACACTAAGGATGTTACTGAACACCTCCTCAGAGCCCTGTATGACGTGGCTGCCACAGTTGCCAGGGCAGCTGCAACAGGCATAATCCTCCAAAGACACTCCTGGCTCAGAGTATCTGGGTTTGCGGCTGATGTGCAGCAGAAAGTGCTTAATACCCCTTCAATGGCACCAAGTTGTTTGGCCCTGATGTCCAGTACATCATAAATGATCTGCAAGCCTCGGACAGGGCCCTCACATCTTTCCACTCCCTTTACCATACCCAGCCAAAGGGTAGAGGATGGCCTCCTTTTTGTAAATCGAACAATAGGCCTGGGACAGCTCCCCATCCACAGAGAAAATGCAGAGCTCAGGCTCCCATACCCACCTCCTCCGGTGCTGGAGCGATGGCCAAGTGCCCCAGAAGTGTGGGACCAGCTTCTTCAGCTGGTTCCACCTCTGCTTGACTCTTTGCCAGACCCCTACTCCCCTAGTTCCAGACCAGGAGGCATTGGTCAGAGGTCGGTTCTCCTTCCATCTGAATCAATGGAGAACTATAACTTCGGATGCATGGATTCTGCAGATCAAGGAAAATGGTCACACCTTGGAGCTCATTCAGCAGCCTCCAGAAACCCCACCTCCATCCTCTTGCTATCTTCTGGCTCACACACTTGTTCTCCGGGAGGAAGTGCAGTCTCTTCTGTGCAAGCAGGCCATCAAGACAGTGTCCAGGTGCCAGAGAAACAAGGGGTTTTATTTCAAGTTTTCACTGGTCCCCATAAAGACAGGAGATCTGAGGCCTATTCTGGACCTAAAGGACTTCAATCTGTATGTCCAGTACAAAAAATTCTGGATGGTAACTTTGTCAGGCCTGATGCCCCTTTTCAAGACAGGGACTGGCTCTGTTCACTAGACATGCAGGATGGTACCTGCACATCTCAGTCTTTACTCCTCACAGGAAGTTTCTCCATTTCGCCTGTCAGGGTGAGCATTATCAGTTCAAAGTGTTGCCTTTGGCTTGCCCTCTGCACTGCAGGTCTTTACCAAGTGCTTAGCAGTGGTCGCAGCTCTCAGAAGGAGGGACTGTATGTCTTTCCTTATCTGACGATTGTCTCCTGAAGGCCCCATCCAGGGAACAGCTTCTGCTAACTCTGGAGTGAACTCTACAGCTTTTTACTCCCTAGGCATCACTGTCAATCTGCCCGAGTTGGTTCTCACACCATCTCAAAGGTTGCAGTACATGGTGGAGGGTCTGGAGTCGGTGCAGGTGAAGGCCTTCCTGCCCCAAGACAGGGCAGAGTGCCTCATAGCTCAAGCTCAGGAAGTCGCCAGAGTTGATACATTCCTGCCAGGGTTTGCCTCAGACTGCTGGGCTTAATGGTGGCTGTCATACCAACTGTTCCACTGGCCAGACTTCATATGCATGTTCTCCAGTGGACCCTCAGGGTACAGTGGGACCAGCCCATGGATGAGTTAGACCAACTAGTCCAGGTCTTTTCCCCTGTACACAAGGTACTGCAGTGGGGGATGGACCCCTTGGATTTTCCATTCCAGATTTCCTCCCCACATCAGATCCTAACTATAGATGCCTCAGGTCTGGGCTGGGGAGCACACCTAGGTCCCTTCCAAACCCAGAGCTTTTGGTCCCAGTGGGAAGCCTCACTGCATATCAATATCCTGGAGATGAGAGTGGTGCTCTACACCATGCAGGCTTTTCAGGAGCACCTCGCTCCAGGTCAATTGCTGGTGCAGTTGGACAATCTAAGCATAGAATACTACATCAGTAAGTGGGGGGGACTCATTCATATTCACTTTGCAGGGAGGCCATTAGAGTGTGGCACTTGATGTTGGGTCACGGTCTGATGCTGTCTGCAGTCCATGTGCCAGGCATGTTAAACACTCTGGTGGACAGTCTCGGCAGGACTCAGTCCAGCGTGTACAAATGGAGCTTCTCATCTGTCGCAAAAGACTGGTTTGACAGATGGGATCATCTGAAGCTGAACCTTTTGCATCCCCACTCAATGCAAAACTGCCCAGTTTCTGCTCACTAGACCCAGGGCCTGGAGTTTTCTGGTGAGACATGTTGTCCCTCTCTTGAGCAGGAGTTTTCTTCATGCATTCCTCTGTTTCTCTGTTCCAGAGGATGCTAACTGTTGCAGATGGAAGGGGCCAGCATGATCCTGGTGGCTCCATTCAGGTCTCGACAGATTTTGCTCCTCTGCTTCAACAGATGGCGGAGGATTCTCTGGTCCCTCTTCCCTTTGCAGGAATCTGCTGACTCAGGCTCAGGGATGCTGGTCCATTCCAACCTCAGATCCCTCCATCTGTATGCCTGGCTCTTTAGGACATCACCATTGCCAGGTTTGGGGTCTCTAACAGGGTGGCGGACATCCAAGTAGTCGCCTAGAAGCCTTCCACTCATGCCACATATGCCATGAAGTGGAAGCAGTTTGCCATCTGGGCTGCCAGTCATAGCTTAGACCCTTTCACCTACTTGGTGAGCCATATCCTGGACTACCCGATCTCACTCTCTGACTCGGGTCTCCAGTACTCTTCCCTCAAGGTCCACCTTTCGGCTATTTCTCCATTTCATGAGCCTGTGGATGACCACACGATTGCTCAGCTGGATGTCTCTCATACTTTTCTAAGGGGCATCCTACATTTGAAACCCCCAATCCATTCTCCTGTCTCGGCTTGGGACTTGAATTTTGTTTTGGAAAACAGACTGTCTCATTTTGAGCCAACAGCAGCTTGTGATTTACACTCTCTCTTGAAAAGCATTGTTTTTAGTTACAATTACTTCTGCTCAAAGAATTTCAGAACTTCAGGCCCTCTGGTGTGGGAGCCTTATTTTATTCTTCACAAAGGCAGGGTGTATTTGTGCACAAATCCTAAGTTTCTGCCTAAGGTGGTTGCAGAGTTCACACTCAATCAGTCTATCCACCTTCCTGTTTATTTTCCGAGCATGCCAATCCAGGGAAGCCCTGCTCCATACTGTTAGATGTACACAGAAGTTTGAAGTACTACCTGCTTAGACCAAGGTGTCTAAAAAGTCAAAGCAGTTAATTGTTTCCTTCACCCCAGGTAGAGAGGGCATTTCAGTTTCTAAGCAATGTTTATGCAAATGGTTGGCTAATTGCATTGTGTTCTGTTCCACATACAGCAAAGAACTGACTGGTGCTGTATAAGCTCATTCCACTAAAGGAATGGCTACCTCAGTGGCTTGTTTCCAAGAGATCGCAGCTGTTGAGATTTGTGCAGCCACCACCTGGAATACAGTCCATGCTTTCACCAAGCATTACAATCTGGACATTGCCTCAAGAGCCCATGCAGGTTTTGACAGGGCTGCGTTACAGGGACTCCTGTCTTACGTTTATGGAGAACCCTCCTACCAGACTGTCTGTTTTGCACTTGTAACTGCTTGGGACTTGTTCCTATGGTGTTACCTGATGACTGAGATACCCCCAAAGAAGACAGAGCAGTTACATGAGAACTTACCATAACAGTAGATTTTTGAGTAGATCTCAGTCATCAGGTAAGCTTCTCCCACTATCCCCCTTCTTGGGACTCCTGTCTGGGACTGGCTGCCTGGTGTACAGAAATTTCATTAAGGTCTGGGCACCTCTCTCCTCGGTCCCCCATGGTAAGAGCCTAGCTCCTTAGTCTCCGGGGAAAGAATTGAGAAGGAGCAGGCCACCACGCCTTTATAGGGTTGATGACGTTGATGGCGTGGCAACCCCAGTTGTACCGCTGAAAATCTCCTGTGTGGATTCCCTTCACCGACGATGAAGTTCCCACGTGTTACTCTGATGACTGAGATTCCCTTGAAGATCTACTGTTATGGTAAGTTCTTACATAACTGCTCGTTCTACAGGAAATCTGCCAGAATTTCATATTCTGCACAAACATATCAAGCATAGATTCTGTTCCTGAGCTGAGTTTTTGAGGGCTTTCAGGCACACTCTGAGGTGTAAGGTTTATTTTCACCAACATGCAAAGCTTGACAAGGCGTCATGACAAGTATTATTGCTTCCTTGCAATCCCACTAGCAGTAGCAATCCTGCTTGGTTTTCTAAATGAGCCATTTTTCATTGAATGCATCACATTTCCATTTAAAACTTTAAACGGCTTTGCACCTCTCCAGTAAACACTTTTTATGTAAGCAAAAGGACATGATGGGGTGGTATTTATGCTGAGAGGCCTGATGCCACATGCCATGGAGGGTCTTATAGCCCTGGAAGTGTGATACTCTCCACATTCAGAGTGTCTTATTGTGCTTAGAAAATGGGTTGTGTGTTAAATTGCTTAAAATTATAGAAACATTTTTAAAATGTTTCAAGTGCATTTATTTTAGCAGAATTGTTCTTCCATTGAAAACTGCCTCAAGTGGGAATTATTTCAATGTTTTCTAGTTGCTGAGTTGTGATAGTGCTGTCTAAAGTGTACCATTGCCGATTAAAGTTTTTTTTTCTTTAGTTTCTTCACAGTTTCTGTTTTTTCTCTAGAAGTTGTAGAAAGAGCGAGTAGGACACAGCAAGTGAAGAAGCTGCAAACAAATTAACACAGCATTTATTATTTGTTTTGTCTGTGCTCTGTGAGTATATGGGGGAGCTGTATGAATTCTGAAGGCATAGGGATCTATTTGGGCACGAGGCAGGCTGGTATTAGAGCTGGGCAGAATCTGTGAATTTGAAATCTCGAAATTTCACAAAATTCTTCTGATTTTGTTGCATTTTCTGAAATTCCAACTTTGGTGAAATCATGCTCTTCTGAATGTGTTTGGCGAATTTTCACCCTGTTCTATGAACATTTCTGGCTGAATTGTGGACAAATACATGTGCACTTATGAATGACAGTTGTGAGGAATTTCATTCCACAGATTATTATATCAATTCACAATACATGTAATTATTCTGCAGTTCAGTGATCAGTTCTGTGGAATGGCCTTTTCTAAAACAGAATCCAGCAGAAGGAATTTTCTTCTTGAAACCTAGAGTGAGTTATATTTAGCAGGGCTTGTAACCTGAAAGACTTGCTAACTGGTAGCTATTTCAGACCTACCCTACAGACAGGCTACAGTTAAACTGGTTCCCTAAATAACCAAAATTTCTTTTTGTTAATTTGGCACTTGCCCCATGTGTACATTTGTACAGCAAGGTAAATGTTTCAGCAAAGAGAGACTACTGTTCAAGTTCATGAATTTATCACCTGTGCTATGACACTGGCACACAACCATACACATCAAACTGGGCCATAGGAAGACAGACTGAAATATACTACCGCACTATCTTGCACTATTGACTAAGGAGAGAATATGAGCTTATGACCTGGTATTAGGCAGGCACAGACTGCACAGACATACTGAGACACGAGGTAGGTAGGCACAGATTATGCTGTCGGTAGTATTTTTCATGACTGGCATTTAGCATAATTTTGGCAGTAGTATCTATTAGTACTTTTTGAATAAAGGAGCAATGCTTAAATAATGAAGTTTACTTAATATGAAAGCAAATGTTGCAAATGTTTGAAGCATTTTACCTAAATTAGCAAGCAGATTTGGTAAAGCATTAAAGAGCCTCAGGAAGTGAATGTTATGTGAACTGAGTGGGGGGATAGGGATCAGAGTAACCTCAGGATATGGCAGTTATGTGAACTGGGTGGGTGGGATCAAAGGGATCGGATTGGGAGTTTTGTGAACTAGGCGGCAGGCTCTGAGGGACAGGAGCCATGGAAGATTAAGGATAAAGAGTCAGTGCAAGATGGAACCCTGTAAGTGTGGCACTGCCAAGACATTCCAAATTAAACCAGCACTGGCTGATTTGCTGTAAGTGTGTGGATTCTTGTTTGTTTCCTCTGATTCAATCTTCTGGCTGAAATCGTTGCCACTGGCTGGGCCCTCTAGGGGCAAGCAGCAGGAACTGGGGATGATGCTTGACATTGACAGTCTAAGGAAGTAACAACACCAGTTCACTGGGTGAGTTAGAGCAGAGGGTGGAGCTGCAGAAGCATCAGTTATGCGAATCAGATGGGTCAGAGATCAGAGCTGCAATTATGTGAATGGGTCAGATCAGAGCCACAAAAGCAGCAGTTACATGAACCAGGCAGGTAAGGAATCAGAATTTCTTTCTGTAGACTGCAGTATAATACATTAATCTGCAATTCATACATTCATTCCACAGTTCAGTGACTCAGTGAACTTTGGAATGAATGTATGAATTGTGAATTAATGTATTAAATTAGGTTAAAGAAATTCTGCAGAACTGAAAACTGACAGTGATCTTTTCTGCAGAGTTTCTTTCTGCAGTTTAATCCATTAATCCAAAATTCCTACATTCATTCTGCTGTTCTAATTCAGAATTTCCTTGAAAGTTGCCAAAGTGCATTCTGAGATTTCACAGAAGTGAAATTCCTTCTTCTGTGGTAATTTCGTCAGTGGAATTTTATTTTCGCACAGCACTAGTATAGTTGGTATCGATACCTTTTTCAGTGAGACCAGTGCCAAGACTGGGGCATGAGTGACAGCCTGCCTCAGCCAATCAGCATCAAGAATTTTACCTATCTATTGAATAATGTCCTTTAGAACAGTCCTTTCATTTCATATTATGTCATTGTCAGGCCATGACTTTGAGGAATGAGCCAGCTGAGCCTATGGGGTGACAGATATTTTACAGTTTTGGAACAATATTTCTAGCATTGTCCATTTCCAAATGAAAGCCACCAAAGTGTTCAGCTTTAAAGCAAAGTCAGCCAGGTGAATTAGTGTTAAATTCATGGGTTTAAAATTGTCAATTAATGGCAAAAGAACCTACAGCAGGAGCTCAACAAAAGGTGTCTTCAATTTTAGGTTGTTATGTTAGTTATGCCCACACTTACATTATTTTGGATAAAACATGGTCTTTACAGTAGCTCATCCAGTTAATCTCCTCCTAGTTCAGCAAGTGTACCTAGAGTTCTTTATTTAGTCAATAACTTGTGCAGCTTGGGATTGATTTTCTTTTTTGTAGTAAATTTTAGTGCTTGGAAAAAGTTCCAGATTGCCAGCACTGGTGGTGGAAGCCTACTTTTTATCCACATGGCAGGTATAGCACTGAAGACTGCAGTGCAAGCTTCCCTGCACAGTCCCACCAATGAGACTGCACCATTTTGGAAGGAAAACCACATAGGTGAGAGGAGAGTTCAGACTCTGTGCTCATTCATTCCTTGGCCTCTCATGAGAGACTGCCAACAAGGGTGACAATTAGTATCATTTGTGTTGGTGATTTGGGGATGTGTGTACATGTCTCTTAGGAACTGGACTAAGACTACCATAACTCATTACACAATCCAAGGTGGTCTTAAGTGAAGAAGCATTAGTGCATTGTGAAGTGCTGGGGTGCTGGTCACTGCTCTAGAGTTTTGAATCGGCTTGATGGAACTCATAACTGTTTCTGCATGCTGGCTTCGGATGGTGTTGATGGAGCTACATCCAGACTTTTTCTAGTGTGACTCTTTGCTGTGTCTGCTTGGTCTTAAGTGTCAGAATGGATCAAACCTAAATTTAAATATCATCACTGACCAAACTTGTGCCATGGAACTGGGTAAGTTATTCCACAGCCTGAGCATGCTTTCAGAAAAAGTATGCAAAACACAGCTGTGGAGCTAGAACTGCTCACTGCATTAGAAGAACTGGGCATCGATGGAATTATTGAAACATGGTGGGATAAGAAGCATGTCTGAGGCCAAGAGCTGGAAGGAAAACACAGAAGGGATAGACTAGACAGAGACTGATAAAAGGAGTGGTAGCAATGTATATTGGAAAATATTTTAAAGTAGTTAAATTGTAGGAAAGGAGTTTATGGGCCCCAATATTCAGAAGGTTTGTGCAGTGTTAATATGAATGGTGCCATGCAAACTCCCTCATTTCACTCATAATCTTGCCTAACCTTACCCCATCTGCTCTCTCCCTCTTAACAAAGTCAATCACCTGACTGCTTCCTTATAAATGCTAAATATGGAATGTTCAATTATGTTTTATTCTCAACTGTATACTTAAAGTTTTTGTTTTGTTCATTGCCTGTAATTAATACTTTTGTCTTTTTTGCCTGTAGCTGTACTTGTTTTGACATGGAACCATTGTGAATGAGCTTCTAGCTCAGAGGTGTTTCTCCAAAATAAGTAAATAAAAGAAAATAACTGATCATAGAGGCATCCAAATGAGGCAAAGACCATGTTCAGAGTGCCAGTTTGTGTTCAGTGGATAGTGTGATTGCGCAAAATACACCACTGCACCAAAGCAAATGAGGGAGCCCCTTTGCATACAGGGTACAGTGATATATATATATATATATATATATATATATATAAGTATATATATATATATATATATATACACACACACATATAGAGAGAGAGAGAAAGGTCTTTTGAAGCACTAGAAGGCTGCCAAGGAAGCACTAGTTAGTTACTGGTTCCAAAATCCTCTTTAACAAGTAGAGTGATGCCTGAGCCCCATCCCCCACAGCACTGGTTCCAAATAACCTCCCACTCCAAACCCCATTATAATAATATGAAAATGCCATGAAAGTTAGTGGTACACCCTTACTGCCTGGTCCTTATTATAATAATGCGAAAATGACGTGGCTGTCCAGTGGTATTGCTCCAAAACACCAAACTGAATATGTGTGCTCACACGTCAGTTTTCCTTACTGTTACATCAGTAGAAGGCATTAACTGAAATGGGTTTCATTTGCAAATGCCTGATAATCTGTATTACGCCATAAATTCATTTGCATGAACTGACTTTCCTAAACACTTCCTATAATGCATTTACCAAGTATAAAACAGTGCTTTTCTGTAAGGTCACTGTGCTTCAGTTCTAGCATTTGTGTACAGAGTCACACAACCCCCCATCCCCCTCCCCAGTCCATGATCAAACTCACCCAACAAAAGCTAGTCCAGGTCCACGAGCAGAGCTGGAGATGGCAAGCAGCACAAGCCCTCCTCTGACCACCTTGGCTAGCCACTCTCTGAATGACAGGGAGAGAGCATGTGCAGAGCTACTGCAAAAACAGCAGAAAAACTTGAGGGAATCTATATCATAAGGGGTCTGGTGGTAGAACCTCTTTTGGATCTAAGAGTGTTGCTCTTATGTCGTTAGGATGTCAGAACTGATCACCCCTGGTTTATAGTTCTCTTGTAAAAGAATGCATGAATCAACACTCCTATCCATAAGAGGCCTCCAACCAGACCCATAAAGTTATTAAAAGGGTGTCTCATGCTAACAGTTCTACAGTTTTAAAGTTCTGCTGTACATTCAGTTGACATAGTCTATTTCCACACAGGAAATCCTCTCATTTTCTGTAAGGTAACATGTTTTGATTTTAAATCCATGATCCATTTAAAAAAAAACAGGAATCTTCAACATGATTTATAATATGTTTATACAGTTCCTGTGTCCCTGATAGTTATAAGCCAGAACAGATCAGTTTTGCTTCCCTTTCCACTTAAAGAACCTGAGAAGACACTCTTTCTGTATAACCATAAGAGATTCAATAAACTATACACGTAACCATGTAAAGCAGCTTTGATGTTGCTTTGCTTAATGTTCTTTTCTCCACAGAGAGGAACAGCAACTTGGATAGCTGTCCTTATAGTGTAAATCTTTCATACTGTCTATTTTATGTTGCTCTTCTGTGAACTGTTTCTGCTGTATCTATATATTCTCCATGGTATAGTGATCAGAACTACAGTATGCTTTACTCTTGACATGGTCTAACCAAGGATCTATACAATGGTATAGATAAATTCCTTACTGTATACTACGCTTGATACATAGACATTCTTATTGATGGCTATAAAGGGCCATGAAAATCCTGCAACCTCAATGCACATCACATGACCATTGATTGTTCCCTGGTGACCACAAAACCCCGAATGACATATGTTTTTCAGCAAATTAAAGTCCATTTTATAAGTGGGAAAACACAGGCCAGGTTATATAGGCATATGGGAATAATGCACTTCTCCGGTGGTTGTGGCACTCAGCTATGCCTCAAGCCAACAGCCACCCAAGGCATGTATTCTTCCCTTATAACCACCACCCTGTCATGTGTTATCCCATCTGTACACTGAATGACTTGGATTTACTGAATGGTTATTGGGTATTTATATTGGTTTGTACAGTCATTGTTGCCATTTGTGTTGTACTTATTTGTACTTATTAAAAACAACATATTATTAAAACAGTTTCCACGGACAAAGGGCAGGGATTTCAAAGGAACTGTCCTAGATTTGTCTGTCCCAGTTTCAAATGCAGACTTGTAGCCGAAGTGTCTCATGCCCCTAGGGTTACATGAACAAAGGTAACCCAGCCACGGAATCTGTCAGAACTATTAGCCTAACTATTACATAGTCTAATAACTCCACCCATCCATGCAATTTGCAATTGAATTAGCTTATTTTTATTCAGATTTCTGCAAATGGAGTGTTTTTCCCCACAGACATATTATTAGATAATAAGGCAGATGGATGCAGATGCAACTGGTCAGACACAGCTTCAGCTGCAGCACACAAGTGTGTCTGTGAGTAGCTTTTGAAACTGTGGCCTAAGCTGTTTATATTTTTATACTAAAATCTGAAAATTAATTGGAACAAAAAATATCATTTAAAGAGCACCTCTGCACTGCAGCATGTGCTTTACTAAATAAGATGTTTAATCTGTTACGATTTACAAGATAATATATTTTTACATTTTTAATGTTCCTTTTCCAAGATTTACAGCACATCTTGGTAGCCCATCTAAAAAGTCTGTCTAGAAAACATTTGAAAATATTTGCCTCTCCCCTGTTAACCTCACAGTGCCTTTGTTTATCACATCATAATCTTCACCATGACAACAGATTGTGATGTCACAAACAACAATTATGTGGTTAGCAGGGGAGAGTCAGACACACTTGAAAGATTCTGTGAAATAATTTCACATTATCTACAATATTTAGTAGACCAACAGCAGGGAATGCAAAAAAAGGATAAGAAAGCAATACAGGTAAAACATAACTGGTGTAATTTAACTTTTTCACATTAATAGTGTTGCCCTTTAATATATCTCATGATCTATTTCCAAACTTTCTTTCAATACAGACAAGGTAAGGCTTGACCTGTGGTGCAGTGCCACCTGAGAGACCTGAGTTCATCCTGAAGTCCCCAAATCCCACATGGGGATTGGCTGGAGGAGGAGATGTGCTTGTCAAGCAGGTGACGTGCTCGGCTCCTGGGTAGGGATGGCATGGGTCACTTGGCATTCTAGCATCCCGGCTGGCCAATAATTGACATTTATGCTAGCTGGAGTAGCAGGCACTCAATCTCCTTCCAGCCCAAGAAAGGGTGCAGCCATGGAAACCCTATCACTGGGTTGAGGAAACAAGGGACTAAGGAAGCACTGGAGTAAACAGGTAAGAAGACAGAATATTGGCTAGGATGGTATCCATTAGCGCTAGTAAAACTTTCAAATTCTGACAAAACAGAATTCTGTAGATTTTGAAAATTCTAATTCCACGGAATTCCATCGGTGTCAGAATTCTGAAATTTTGAAAGCAGAATTTTGTGGATTGGTAATCTGCAGTTTACATAAACTGTGGATTCATTTTCAGTAATCTTTAGATTTACATACTCCGCGGAACGTTATTCCATGGTTTACATAGAAATGCTTTTTAGAATTCTGCGGAACTCAAAAAGAAATTTGGAAAGGCATTTCTGAAGTGGAATAGCCATTCCACATCAGTTCCACATTCTTCACAGCTCTAGTAGTTATTAATCATAAGACACAACCAGGGCTTGGGTTACCATCCATTACTATGTCCCTGGGAGAGTGATGAGACACAAGGCATAGGCAAGTGTCTTATACGCTATTGAAAAAGATAACCCAAACCCCTGAAGTGCTTTAAAGAGATGCTACAAATGGTAATATTAAATGCATGTTGAAAATAGAACATAGAGGAATAATCATTATTTCACTAGGTCTTCTTCAGGAATTATCAAAAAGAAGGAAAAGCAAATAAGATAATTCCTGAAGAAGACCTATGGTCAAGATGTCAATTACTCTTTTCTATTTGAAGCATGCGTTTGATATTACCATTTTTTTCATTTTCAGACTACAAGCTGATGCAGGACCTTGTTTTTTAAAGGGACATCATCAACCTCATTTTCAGAAAAATGTGTTGTGTTTTTTAAGAAAATATTAAATCATGCCATTATGAATATGTGTATGTTTTTTTGTTTTTTTTTACAGAATGAGAATATCTTTATATGTTTATAACTAAAACATGCATTCACAGTCACTCTGGTGTTACCACACTGCTTCTGAATTTTTCCCCTTGCAAGACTCATTAGCTGGTGTGCCATTTAGTGCATGCTCATTCCTATTAGAGCTGACTGGCATGTCACCTGAATGTGCGTTAGTTCACGCTGTCAGTGATAATACGTAGTTACAAATACATGTCAGACACTGAGATAAAGTGTATTACAGTCATTGCTGAATAGTATTGTTTTGTTTTGTTTTTGTTACATATTATCTAATTCGTAACATTATTTTGGTGTCACTTTCTCACATGTATTTTAGTAAAGGTAACTTTTCTGTCAAGATTTCTTGATTGGTTATTCAGAACACTCGGGATGTGAACCCACAGGATAAGAAATGTCCACCTTAGATGATCATGTCTTGAATTCATCACTACAATGCCCCCAACACTTCAAACTCCTGAAGTCATGATGCCAAATACTAAAGGTGGTACATATTACCCTCACAAGATAATTGGTCTCATTGTTAATCTATACCTATAAACACCATAATGCAAACTAAACAGAAAAACAATCTTTTCCCATCTGCTTTGCACCCTACCACCCACCTACCCCCAGACCCCTCATCAATATATTGCCCATTTTGGTCCCTGTAGTGACTCCTCTTGTTACTTGAAGTTGAATCTCACTATCCCTTGAAGAGCTGCTTCTCTCACAGCAGACTATATGGAAATGAGCTGAGTCCATACATTTCGATGGACCTATTCACTACAGTGTTTTTTTTTCTTTAGTTCATAATTTTTGTATTTTTTAATATTTTACCAACTTTTTGGTTGAGGTCTTTCATCACCTGATAAACACTATGGTGGTCAACATTCAAATCAACCCTGAAATTGGTGTTTGCAAACATCAACAAAACTAAATAAATAAATATTATGATGTCATCAACATCCTGTAATGGAATGATGTCATCAGCTTCCCTAATGGAATGATGTCATCTGCATCCTGCAATGGTAGCACAACATTGCTGTACAGGGTTCTCCAGCCACTATTCTTTTATAACATAGAAGGCCAAAGAAAGCAAAAAGTACTAGCAGCTTTAGACGACTCATGAGTGCGTATCAAACCACATAGTCTTTAGGACAAAAATAATGCCCTTGCACCATCCCTACCTCCTTAGCAGAAACTGTTTGATTTTCCCATTAAAGTGAGGTCCTGAAGATCTTAGTGAGGAATGATAAAGACACATGGATGCACAAACACACACAATGCTATATGCACATGTGTACACACATGTAGTATCAGCTCAGAAGGAATGTATAGTGGCTCACAGTGCATATGGAAAAGCTCTCAGTGGTGAAGGACAATTGCTTTAGTAGCCTGTTAGTAGTGCACCCAAGATTCTGACATAACTTAGCTATTCCTGTGTAACCCAATATACAATCTCTATGTATGTTGTGACTATAGAGAGAATACAGAATAAGATTTAATACAATAATCAAGTTTATTTCCATGTGTGAGGGAAAAATAACTCATGAGGGTGACAGCAGTCTCTAATTAATATCGAGCCCTTTAACATGCATGCTCACTCTCCCCATCATTTAAAGTCCCTTTATTTCTTTTTTGTTTCAGGTCAACCTTTACCCTTTCCTGTTTCTTCTTTCCTTTATTTAATTCTTGTCTCTTCTCCTTGTTTTGGTTTCAAGCCCTCTACCCTTTCCTCTTTAGTAACATTCTCTCCACCCCACACATTTTGTCTGGCCCAGCTGTCTGCTCCTTTTCTCGTCTCACTTGGTGGTGTTGCTGTATGCTGATGACGACACTGCCACAGTGCTCAGCAGTGAGTTCCAGAAATGGTGCAATAGTGGTAGAAATTAACAATGGAAAATATGAATCCATTTGGGTATCAGAATGACTTTCTTAAAGGGGAACTGTCACTACAGCCAGTATGAGTCCCATACTTAACTTAACTTCTTCTTAAGTACGTGACTGCCCTAATAACACATTTAATGCTTAGTGTAATTTCTTAACCTACCATCTGTTAAGCCGACATTCAGTATATCATACTGCTCTGGAGTTCTCACAATCTATCACAGCTGACGTCAGAGTCAGGCTGCAGCCAGAGTAATTCATCCATCAGTTGTGCAGTTTGGAGCTTTAAAGCTCCAATTCTGCAGTACTCAGTCCTGCTGTGCTTCAAGGTTATAAGAGTCAGGTGATCCGTGATTATCCTTGGGGTACAGTGACACCAGTGACCAACACATCAGAGCTTTATAAACCTTAAAGCTGCATAATCAATAAAATAAATCCCCAGTGGCTGCAGTACAGCTCTGATGTCAGCCTTGGGGAGGGTGGGAAGTTTCAGAACAGTGCAATATACAAAATTTCTTCTAAGCATATAGCAGGATCAGTCAGGTATGATTTTTACTGTTTCTAAGGCACCAGTAAGGTTATAAATGACATTAAACCCTTGGTGTGCTAATCAGGACAGTCCCATACTTAGCTGTGGGGCTTATACTGGAGTCTGGTCCAATAATTTGACCCAGTCTTTGATCTGAAAATGCTCTTATCTCCCCACAACCCCTGAACTGTATTTGTAAACCAGTCTTTATTTTTGCTGCAGTCAGAGACTCTGCTTCCATTTCTTTATTCCTGTCAGAGTGCATTTCAGCATGTGATTTTGGCATCTAGGAGTGCCTGCAACCCAACACATTCCATCCATTGCTATGCAACATTAGAGGGAACCAAAGAGCAATGCACACCAGCCCTTCATCCCCAAAGAGCAAGCACATCACCTCTAGTTCAATCAGTACAATCACTGCTGAAGCTGGGTCCTTCATGTGGAGGCCTGGAAGATAACATTGTTTTCTTTTTCATTCAGAATTTTGTTTTGGAATGTCCCAGTGTGCCTTCTGTCCTTGCTGTGCTTTCACATCCTGAGAAAGTGTCATCACAAGTAGTGCTCCCTATTGTTTCTGTGGCTACCCTCCCCTCCTAAAGTGGGTCAAGCTTCCCAAGGATCGAATATGGAGGTGGGGGTATCCACGGCTGGTCCAATATGGAGGTGGGGGTATCCACGGCTGGTGGGGAGGGAGCTCAGGCATCATCTGACCTGGGTCAGCTCAATATTTTCTCACACTTTTTGTCCCTCCCAACCACCCTTGAATGTGGCTATCACACCTGCCTACAGCAGGGGCACAGCATTGTGAGAGCAGCAGCCACACAATATTGGGTAACTCCCACTCTCCTGCGCAAGTAGTGCAGGGTGAGCAATACTCTCCTGTAAGTCTAAGAGTGCTGCATCTGCAGTGACACTCTGACCCTGTGCTGCAAGTCAGGATTGTGACGCAAAATGGGGTCTCCCTACATGGTAGTGTAATGAGTACTGACCTCATGTTACAAAGCAAATATGTGTGTGGGTGTATAATAATCATTTTTGAAAAAGCAAAAGTAGGCTAAATGTCAGATGGCTGCACTAGGCAGAGAAAATCACTGCACAGGTAATGTACATTTGTGCCTTCCAGCATCTGACTGGCTTACCCAAATCACTTACCAGGCTGAAATTGCTGTTTCTATATATGAAGCAATGGTGCTTTCTGGACAGTTTTCTGTTTGACTTCCCTGCCCTTCCAGCCTCCTTCTCCTCCCAGTCTCTCAATGGCCCCAACTGCTGGAGGGCTTAACCCTCACTTTCTGGGTTTCACCTGCCCTAGTTTTTCTGTGCCTTCAAGCACCTGGCGTATCATTGGCAGAGGGCCTGCTCTGTTGTCACCAGAGGAGCCATGCTTCCATTGAGGAGCATCTTGCCCACTGGAGCATGGCTGAGATGAGAGGTAGTGCACTGAGGGGCTGGGTGGCATGGAGAGAAGGGAGGTCAAGTGACTTGATCAAGGTCACACAGTGAGTCAGTGCATCTCAGCTTTCACAGTCCAGTGATAAAACACTATCAAAGTCAAGCAGCAAGGTAAACAAAAATAAACACAATAGGCAAAAGTTAAAGCTGAAATATTGATACTAGTCCTACATCTGTAATGCTGGTGCCAAACAAATGAAAGGAGACAAATACAGGTTGGGGGGGGGGGGCTAAGGAACAGCTGTGAGGGACGCACCAGGACATTTGGCCAGTATTGTTTCCATACTAGGATTACAGATGCAGTTTTAGCTTGTTTTCATTTGTTTCTGCCTAGTGTGTTTTGTTCTTTTGTGTGCCCTACTATTTGACTCAGGTCAGGTGTATGTTCTGGAGCTGGATGCACCTTGTGGGTGCACTGCAGACAGCTGCACTGGGCGTGTTGCTGTTCTTGTGTTTTAGACTCAGAACACTATGGGCTGGAGTTTCAAAGCCCTCCAAAGGACACAAGGCGGTTGTGTCAAGCAGGTGTGATGCAACTGGCACGTTGCATCAAAAGATGTGGCAATCCAGATTCAGAAATGCAGTCTGCATCTGATACAAGAGCCACGGTATCTGCATCAAGCTGGCACTGCACCCCCCCTTGCACCACACAACAGGTGACGACCAGATCTCAGCAAGGCCTTACACCATGGCAGGGCTGCAACATCCCCTTTCTGGGATGCAGAAAGTTCCACTGCGACTGCAGCAAGCTCAAGATAGACCAGCACTGAGCTGGCCTAGCTCCTTGCACCATTGGCACCCCTGTGGTGGACTCTGATGGGGGGGCTACAGTGTCATCAGATGGGGAAAGGGCACAATGGGTGCCAGGTGGATGGTGGAGAGGCTGTCTGCAGCCGGGTCAGGGCAGTAGCACCCAGCGGAGCTACCTATTATAGAACGCCACACCAATAACTTGGTACTCATGGGGTGGTCCACTGCCACACAGTGTCATGGGCCCACATGGGCACAGCCCTGAAGCAGCCACAAGGCTGGGGCTGGGGCTGGGCTGCTGCTAGGGCTCTGCCCATGTTGGGCCAGGAACAGTGCCATTTCACCAGTGTATGTTTGCTATAATCATAGAAACATAGAATTTGATGGCAGATAAGGACTCGCTTGGCCCACCCAGTCTGCCCATTTCCCTACCTAATGGATAAGCTGCAGATCCTAGTTAACCAGAAGCCTACTTTTCTACCCCACCCTCTAGAATTGCCTTATGACTGTCCCATGCATGCTTGAATTCAACCACTGTTTTGACTCCACAACCTCCTCTGGAAGGCCGCTCCATGCATCCACAACCTCTCTGTAAATCAATACCTTACTTTACCCTGAGCTGCCCCCATCTTCAATTGTGCCCCTTGTTCTTGCAATATCTCTTTTTGAAAGATGCTATCCTCTTGACTTTGTTGATCCCTTGAGGTACTTAAAAGTTTCTATCATGTCCCCATCTCTCCTTTCCCCGAGGCTATACATATTAAGCTCCTTTAGTCTCTTCATGTCTTCTGGTGCAGACCCTGCACCATTTTAGTTGCCCTCCTCTGGACAGCTTCCATCTTGTCTATGTCCTTGCAGAGATTGGGTCTCCAGAACTGCACACAGTACTCCAGATGGGGTCTCACCAGCTGTCTGTACAGAGGGATAACAACTTCCTGTTTTCTACTGGTGATGCCTCTCCCTATGCATCCCAGTATCCCCCAGCCCTCCTTACTGCCCTCTCACATTGCTTGCCCACCTCTAAGTCATCTGATATGACTACCCCCAGGTCCCTTTCCATTTTTGTTGTTGTTAGTATCTCACCCCCCATTGTGTACTCTTCCCCTGGGTTTTTGTTTTCCAGGTGCATTACCTTGCACTTCTTAGCATTGAAGCTAAGCTGCCATACATTTGACCATTCCTCTAACCTTGCCAAGTCTCTTCTCATCCTTTCCACCCCACCTTGTGCATCAACTCTGTTGCAGATCTTTGTGCTATCTGCAAAGAGACATACTTTTCCTTCCAGTCCCTCTGCAATGTCGCTTATAAAGACATTGAAGAGGACCGGTCCTAATACTGAACCCTACAGTACCCCAGTAGTAACCCCCCTTTCTTCAGAGTGGACTCCATTTACTATTACCCTCTGTGTCCTATTCTCCAGCCAATTCTTTACCCAGGCTATCCTCTTGGGACCCACTCCCAGGCTGGCTAACTTGTATATTAATCTTTTGTGGGACTGAGTCAAATGCCCTTACAAAGTCTAGGTAGGCCATGTCCACAGCCCTCCCTGATCTACTACTTTGGTCACCCAATCAAAGAAATCTATTAGATTCATCTGGCATGACCTTGCCGCTGTGAATCCATGCTGCCTTGGGTCCTGTGCCCTCTGGCCTCTAGGTACTCGACAATTCTTTCCTTCAGAAGTGATTCCATCATTTTCCCTATCACTGAGGTTAAACTAACAGGTCTGTAGTTTCCTGCTTCTGCCCTGCTCCCACTTTTGTGAAGGGGAATCACATCTGCCTCCTCCAGTCCTCAGGTACCACCCCATCCTCCCATGATTTGTTAAAGAGGGTAGTCAGTGGTGTCACTAGTTCTACCCTTTGTTCTTTTAGAATTCTGAGATGAATCCCATCAGGCCCCATTGCTTTGTCCACCTTCAATTTTAAGAGTTCTTTCAGAACCCTTTCTTCTGTAAATGGACTGGTATCAACTTCTGTATCCAGAGTGTTTCTATTGTTTGTTTTAGGTACCTCCCCCTCTTCCTTTGTAAATACTGAACAAAAATATTTGTTTAGTATCTCTGCCTTTTCACCGCCACCTCTGCCCACCCCCTCACCTTTATTAAGCCTCACTATCCTCCCTTAGTCTTCCTTTTGCTCCTGATGTACCTAAAAAGGTTTTATCCCTCTTCTTAACTGAGTTGGCTATCTTTTCCCAGTTCGGGCCTTTGCTGTTCTGACTGCCTTCCCAGCTTCCTTTTCTTTAACTGATACAATTCTCTGTCCTGCTCATTCTGTGATTCCTTGTACTTTCTGAATGCTTTTTCTCTTGAACCTTCACTGCCACCTCCTTTGAGAACCATAGTGGTTTCTACATCGTTTTGTTTTGTTTATTTGCTTCACACAAAGGCTTGTTACCTCTGTGATAGCAGTTTTTATTATTCCCCATTGTTCTTCCACCCCTTCTTCCTGCCCATTTGATAGTGCATTCCTTAGGCACTCACCCATTTTGGCAAAGTCAGCCCTCCTGAAGTCCAGTACTTTTGCCTTTGTATGGCTTGACTCTATTGCTGTGTTTTTTGTGAACCATACTGTTCGATGGTCGCTAGTTCCCAGATGGCTACCCACTTCATCCAGAGGAGGGACAAATCGGCCCCCCTCCGGGTGTTACTACAGTGATCTGACTTACCCACAGCCTCCCAACACCCACCATGGCATGCCTGGACCCATCTGCCCTATGCCCATTCCTGCCTGGCAGTTTCTGCCCTCCGGACTATCCCAGCTCCTCTGGTGTTGCACGGGGGGGGCATCCAGATCCTGTGCCATTTCGCAGGTGCACTGATTGTTTTGGCACAAGCCAGTGGACATGGCAACTCCCATATTTGTGGTGCTGTGATCCTGTTCTTCCTGAATATGGTGCAGGGTTGCTGATGCAGCCAGGGTGTGCCACAGCTGTAGGTCTCTGCACATTACTGATCTATGGGTGCATTGAAAATCTAGCCCTATCTCTTTTGTTTTGGCAGGTTGCTTGAAATAGAAATGTTCTTCTTCCTTTTCTTTCTTTTGTCATTTTACAGGCATGCTGTGCATTAGTTGCTTCTTTCAAAGACATAGTATATGTTAGCTGTTACAGTATTTCATCATGGGGAGCACTGACAGCCCACTGGTGGCACACCACTCAGGCAGCCTGAGTACAGGAACAGGCCTGGATTGCAGCTGTCGGGTGGCTTATGGCTGAGGGTGCTGCCACCTGCACTACTTACAGACCAGGGAGAGGGAAGGTGCTCAGTTCTGCTCCTGCAGGGACCCCTATGGTAGGAGAAGCGGCAAGACTTCAATCTCCTTCACAGGGCTGCTGTAGAAAATAAACATCATTGCAAAGTCACCATGAGGGCAGAAGAAAAAGGTATGGGGTGATCTTTATAGGTGTTAGAGTTAAGCATTAAAGCATGCCCAGGGGTTAGATTAAGAGTCTGTCAATCACCCCCCTAGCGGCAAAATGTGGTTTGAGGTGCAGCAGAGTGCCATATTGTACTAGGGGTGAGTAACAGACTGTTTCTACCTCCTGAGTTATTGCAAATTATGAAAACAAAATTCACCAAAAGAACAGTGTTAGAAGGGTACCTTTGGAAGGTCTTCTCATTGAGAGGGAAGTTTTAATAAAATAGTTCATTCACCGACTGTTTAAGAATGCTGGTTCAGAATCAGAATGCATCATTCCAGTCATTATACAGTAGATTGAGGAGCACTTCCACCAATCAGACCACTCTTTCCTATGCACATGAGACACTCTTTCATGATGAGCACCTCACCTGCAGCTCTCTGAAATGGGCAACGCTCAGGTAAGGGTTTTTGAAAATGTCTGTATTATTGATTAAGCTCGATCAGTAATATCTTAATATATCAGAGAAGGCCACTCTTATGGTTGTAAGAGTGGCTTCATATACTTTCTTGGGGTATCAGTACTGCTCATGTTTGGTTTGTAGTTCCCTTACCATAAGACTGCTCATGAAACCACATTTAAAACCATAAGCATGGTCTCGGTGGCTGTATTAACATAAATTCAGCAATGTTAAAGGATGGAATGCTGGCAGGAAGCATTCATGTGCCGTGGTGATCAGGTTGTACATTACAGTTTAACAGAGGTGAATTTTAGGGTCTTGAATGCTGATGGCCAATCAGATTGCAGTATATCTGAGACCAGTTTTACACAATGGCCACGGGTATACTCGGACACATGCCTGATTGGTGGTTGCTGGAATGGGGAGGATGGTAGTTGTGGCCTGATAAAGTGCATAGTCTCAGTGGGGAGAAAACATACAGCAACTAGATTTTAAATAATGATTTATACCAATAACGCTCTATTTAATGCATCCATACTTTTATATCCAATGGTGTCCTCCTAAACTCAAGCTGAACCTACTCAGAAAACATCTCATCTCTTGAAACTGGCTAATCAAAACTGAGAAAGTACTGTAGGGGCTCAGACATTGTCTCATAACTGAAGACGGCTGGTAATTGCTGGTGGGTGCCCAGTATCTTTGGATTATGTCTTCTGTTGTTAGCCTACTGCACTGCCAGTGCAGAGCTGGAAAACAACTTAACACAGTTTACAACAGCGCCTGTCATTTCTCACTGGCTGTTAACTGTCATAGCCACCATTGTTTACTACATGCTGACCTTGGGTGGCTTGAACACCAAGCACATCAAATCTGTACTCAGAGCTGCCTCATCTATAAACTTTTTAGGATACCCCGCTCGCCATTTATTGGAGATGCTCATACCCAAGTGGAATGGTAGAGATCTAAAATCTTCCTCCAAACTACTCACCTCTTAAGTCAGTATAACCAGTATGATGGTTCAGAAAGCCTTCTCAGTATCTGCCCCAAAACTATAAAACAGCCTCCTGTGAACAGACACAGGCCCCCAGACCTTTGACTGCAGACATGATCTAAAGAATCACTTAATGCTCCAGAGTGTACCACTGCTACCCGACTGTATGGCTGTGACCTCCTCGTTATACCCCACCAATCTCCCTGATGCATTGTGACCTAAAACTGTTATCTGTTTGTTTGTGATTCCTGCACATAACTTGTGACATTGCCCTTTTATTTTCATTAATTGCTTCTTGAATGGGTCTAGTCCCAAACGCTACACTGTGAGCTTGCATCTTATGCCATTTTTTTAACTGAATCGTTACCTGCCAATTTTGTAATTTTTTTTCCACTTCATGTCTTCACACTGTTTGTAACAAATGTCCCACCATATGGCTCTGGTCATGCCAGAAAATGAACAAACTCTTGGCTCAGTGCCCATACAATCAAATAAAATAAATGAATAAAGTATGGCTACTACCAATGATTTTTAAAATTCCCTTCCTCACCAACCCACTGGAGCAGCAGCATGCTGCTGCTGGATGCTGCCAACCCTACTTTGCAATGAGCCTGGAAGGCTGATGGGACAGTGCAAAAGAAGAGGACTGGAGCACCCCAGTGGTGCTCTGATTTTTCTTTTACTGATTTCTTTTCCCATGGCCCCTTATCCTCCCTTCGAGGTCTGCCTGTGCCCCATCCATGTCCTCCCTTGCCCAGGCTTGCCCCCATCCCAATGGTAACTGTGGGCTAGCCCTGGATTGCCCCCTGGGATGGGGCCATGGGAGGGGAACCCCCCAGTGGACATCTAAGGCAGTGAAAGATGGCGGTAGGGCAGGGGCATCATACCAGAGGTCTGTAACTTTTCTTTTTTGCTTCTGCCCTGGGGGTGGGGATGTACAATGATGACCACTGTCCGCCCCACCCACCAACATGCTGGTGCCAGCTGTGTGGCATTCCCATCCTCTGCCATGGGGCAGCAAAGCACCAGACACTCTTCATCCCTTCCCCCCAAAGAAGGAGAGCAGTCCCATGGATGATCGATCCTCCTCTCCCTGGCCGACCCTCTGACTGCTGGGTCTGTTCCTGAATCCAGGTTACCAGCGTCACAAGCAGAAACCCCACTGCTGCACTGGTGGGCCTGCCCAGTGGTGCTCTGATATTGTGGTGGTGAGAGGAAGCCCACGTCTTCCATGTGACAACCACCTAGGTGACCACCAGTGGTACTCCTGGCAGAGTGGTTTGGTAGGGAGAACTTCAGCGGGCTCCACACGAGAACTCTTGCATGTACACTGCAGCCCTTGTAGCTGATGTCCCACAGAAGAGAAATGAAACTGTCATGAAACAACACCAGCCTACCAGGATCATGCAGTCAGTACTGCTGGTCACCATGCTACCACCTGACCACTCCACTACTGCACTGGAGTTTGACCTCTAGTTGGTTGATGCCCCAATTGTCCAGCCAAGGTGGATACTTCGGCGCGATTAATGGAGTGTAATCGAGCGTGATGTTTCAACTTTCATCATCATCAGAGCATGACATTGCACTCATCATCATCATGCTCTGATGATGACAGATTTTGAAACGTAAGCATGTGGTGTCTCCACCAGGAAGAGGACAGACCTTTGGAATTTTGGTGTTTGGTATGTCGAATTAATGGTGTTCACTTCTACATGTCTAGCTGTAAATACACCTGTGCACCTAAGTACTTCAGTACATAAAACTGCAACGTGCCGACAGAATCTGTTACTCACATAGTTGGCAGAAAGAATAAAAATGTGTTGAATCATTGTCAGGCAACAGTTGCAACACACCATCACCTAACATTTGTAATCCTCTAGACTTTCTAAGTGGGTGAGCCTGCATATTTTTAACATTTTGTGATACATAATAAATTTGTTTTTAAACGAGACACATAGTTGTCTGTAGCCCATTCTATGGGGCTGGAAGGTTGTCAGGACACATGAGGCGAGGGTTGTTTGGTGACAAATGTGGAAATCTCTTCCCATGATGTGTATACTGGATTAACACCATGACCATGTCTGGATAGCAATATATATGTATTATATATATATATATATATATATATATATATATATATATATATATATATATGATGAGTAAACAGCATGGCTACATGTCAATTTTTTCTGGTCAATGTGCTTTGTGACAATCAAGCTGTACTATTAGCTCAGTGTTAATCATCCCCTGTATAAATCGGCGTCTGACAATCCCCCAGATAAATTTAATAAAATAAACTTCAGGGGTGCAGTTTGCGAACAAATTGTACAGTGAGCCAACTGATGCTGGAACTAATAGCCCGGTGCGTTTTGTCACAGAGCACATTGACCAGAACGACTTGATGTGTCACCTAAAAACACTACACCACAGTTTGATGTCTAGTTTTATCATAGTGGGCAAGGCAAGAGAGCAGGCACTTTCAAAAACTTCTAAACCACATACTTAGTTTTGGAAAAAAGTGGAAAGAACAATGTGTTATTTATTTATTTATTTTATTTTTTGTCAAATGTTAATTGCATTTCTATAAAAAAACATTTTTCATACTCTTGTGGTAAGTTGATATGGCAATGCACACAAATAAGAAAAGGTACAAAGACAATAACATTCAGAGCAGTGTATAAATGATGCTGTTGCAGGTTTTGTGTACATGAGTTCACAGTAACCACTTGAGTGGTTACCATTACAACCAATATACAAGAACCTACAAGTGCTGTTTTGCACAATGTACTAAGTTTTGCTATTCATAATGTATAATTTTCTGCTAACCTGGAGTGATATTTAAACTGTCTGCCCCTCCCACACCTACAGAAGAACTTCATCAAGCAGCCATTATATTTAAAATGTCCACCACTCTTGCAGGGGGACCACTGAGCCTCACTAAGCAGGAATGTGACTGAAAATGTGCCATCACACCTATGGAGGAACTATGGAGCCCAGCTGATATGGCTGGAAATGTTCAATGTCCCCACCCTGATAGGGGAACTGTGAAGCCCCACTAAACAGACAGGGAATTTGAAATGTATAAATCATTAAGTTGATTTCAGCTACTCAGCATGCAGGGTCACTGACTTAGTATCCTGTGTACAGTGCGCTCTTGTGCAGGGGTATTGGGAGGGGGAACTCCTTTTCCATGGTAGGGGGAGAATGGCATAATAATATTTTGAAAAAGGTATTATAACTCACTTGCGCTAAACTCATGTTATTCATAATAATATAATAGGGTCTGTGAGGTGTGGTTCTTATGCTGTAAGTGATTCCTGTCACGAGTTTCGGGCAGACAGAACTGCTCACCTTCACTTTGCTGTCCTCTCCACCAGATCTTATATTTGAACTGTCTTATACTGTAAGAAATTCCCTTTGGTGGCGTTATATTATATAACAGGAGTCATGGACTGTTGAACAAGGCTTGACGCAGGTTGCTGCGTTCAAACAGCTGTAGCGTTCTGTATCAGAATGCTGTGGCAGCACACGCCTGTGGACACTAACAGGCTCCTGCAGCAAGAGCAATGACGCTAGCAGAACACACTGCAGTTTGTTGGGGGCAGTAGAGGATGAGTTACTGGGTTACAAAATGATGCTAACAATCAGTTTTCTCCTTCTACATACATTCTGTATGAAATAATACATGAGAAGCAGTGCACAATGAGTTTTTCATGGAAAAGCAAAGCCAGGGTGGATCTGGGATTGGTTTTGGGTTTGCCAAATCCAAAGCAAGCTGGTTGTGGGTCTACAAAGAATTTGGGTTTGCCTAGTCTGGTCTGTTTATTAGTGATAGAAAAGAGACATTAACAGGACAGTAGCATAATCGTATGGAGTATACTGTGCGTGGTACACTACATCCTACTGTTTAAAATTATTTGTTTTGACAGACCTGGACAGCAAAAGTCAAGTAGTAGAATGTGGAATGAAGCATTGCATGACCTGCAGGATCCCTCACCCCACCCCCACACACGCACTCCTTTGAAGCCAGCTTAAATTTAGTATCAATTGAAAATATAGCAAAGCAAGCAAATTACTCTTATTTTATCTAGTTTCTAACATCATGGGTAATCTAGTCTTTGTTCAGTTCCCCAGAACATATAAGAGTGCAAACGCATATTGGTTAGATTATTAGTCAGACTGGTATTGTCTACATTTATCTAACAAGTAGATTGCTTAAGTGGATGATTAATGATATGATAAAACCTGCTATAAAAAGAAATAAAACCAATTAATTTGCTAGCCACTTTTGGAACCTGCTAATTTGTTTATTAAAACTAGCTACTGTGTTTGCTAACTTTTTTTCTTATGCCTTCCTAGAAAACATTGAAGGGTATTCATATGAGTTCACTATAAATATGAATCTTTATCGAAGCCTCTGATGTATGGTGATTAATGTAATGAAATTCCATTTTCAAAACTTGAAATTCTGGGAATTGCACCAGCGACTGTAGTCTAATTTCTGGATTTTACCAGGATTCTATGGTCATTCTTTCAGTACGCGTATTATCAGAATAAAACAAGGCCTAATGTATATACAGCATTAGATTTGCTGATCTGGTATAAAATGCCAAATTCTGTGAAATTATTTGTTTTTACCGGTGTGCAGGCAGTCCAAATTTTTTACTTTTACTAGGTTTTCTGGTAAAAAACAAAAACCAGTGGTCTTGGTCTTTATAGTAATAAGGAGGTTAACTAAGGGGGCACTAAATATTTTTTTCTTTCAATGTTGAGTAATTCCTCATGCACTCCATTCTGATGCATTCTTTAAATTTTCTCAAGAAGCCTTTCCTATGAAGAAGTTGCAATACATAAACCAAAAGTAACTGGTGGTCACTCTATGCCTTCTACATTTTTACTGCTGCGTGGGGGAACTCTGCAGATGTTATGTCATCACAGTGGGTTTAGAAGAGCACTGTGGAAGCACATGACCAGATTGCTGATGTCCAGTGGTGCTGTTTATGTGGCCCTTCCCCTCCGTGAGCTGCATAAACACACACACTCTTCACGGGGCTCTACTTTTTCTTCTGCAACTGCAGAAGTGACAGCTGCCATGCCCAAGATGGCAGCGCCGATTCAAACTGTGCATGCGCAAGTATTGCCCATGCACAGTTCTGGCGGCACTGCCATCTCTGTTATCATTGCACGCTTCATGTTTCTACTAGGTCTCAAAATACACAAGGGAACAATATGCCGCATAGGATACTGGGAGTTGTAGTTCTCTCATCAACCTTACCCTTCCAAGATATTGGTACGTTTTCTGTTGAGCTGCTGGGATGAACAATACATCTCCAAAAAGCAGCTAGTGGGCGGAAGAAGCAGCTGTGTGCAGGTCAGCTTCTTTCAGCTGTTTGCAGACAGCATGCATCTTGCATCAAAATAGCAGGATTTACTACAGGGTCTGACTGTGAAGCATCTGACAAAAGCGGGATACGGGGTGCTGGGACAGCATCAGCACTGTGCAGTACAGGAGCTCGCCAAGCCCATCTCGAGCCATTCAACCAGGCAGTGACACTGGGGCTGAGTTGAGCCATGCAGGTGAGTTTTGACAGTGTAATGACTACTCCCACTAAAGCCTGTTGCTCACTGTGTGCCCCTGAACAAATCACTTGACCTCCAGACCCCAGCGCCACGAGAGCTCTGAGTACTCTTTTACTTAATCTCGCCACACTATTGTAGCTCTGAGCAGCTGTATTGGCTCTCACCAGAATCTGTTTATATATAATTTTTAGCTGCCTGAGTTGAAGCTGGCTTCTGTGATTCTATTTGTCAGCACAGGAGTCACCACATGATGTTTCATTCCACACTATAGGTTTCCGATAAAGGTCAATCACCCCCTCCCAATTTTGTTTTGTAACAGAAGAGAGTATCAGCCTCCTGTTTATCTTAATCTTAGTCAGTCACCCTTTCCCCCAAAACACACACACACACACACACACACACACAATTAATCAGAAATACATACAGTATGAGCTCATTATCATGACTGATATGAAGGTGGCTTTGTAGAAAACTAGTGCAGCCAGAAACAGACCAATGATAACTTTTACTAAAGTAAGATATTTCTCATTTCCAGGCAACGAACAGTTGCATGCTGAAGATTCTGTCTGAGTAGACAGTGGTTGGAGGGCATCTTAAGTACAAAAGGGCAATTTTGAACATTGCAGGCCACATTTTTCTCTTACTTTTCCTATATTTCAAAGGATAGACCACATGTGCTGAGTTTTCTATGGTCTTATAAGCCCTCAGCCACAGTGGTAGCAGTATGACACTGGGTAACACTTGAACAGTTATTTTGTATAGCCCTGAACATCTATATGACAGTCTGGGCCTTTGTGACTCCCCTGGGTCCTGATCCCAGGCAACATAGTTACCTGTCTCGGGGGAGGATGGATCTCCCTCTGGAACCCCTGCCACAGACAGTAAGCTGTGTCGGCAACTGGTGGGTTACCATGGTCCAGGAGATCCAAAGCTATGGGCCTGATGGGGTATATCCCTGGAAGATGCAGGTGGCCAGAGAGAAAAAAAACACTGTAGTGAAAAAAGAATCAGATAATGCAGACTCCAGCTCACTGGGCACAAAATTGCAACCACTGCATTTAATGTCTATGCTGGAGTCTGACTCATGAAATGATTGGTATAGTGGAAAGGAAAGGCACACTAAGCCAGAGTTTGTTTCCAGGTATGACCTGGGAGCACAAGGAAGTTAAGTGACTTGCTCAGGGTCACACAGTATGCAAACAGAGGCTGTGGGATTCAAACCCAGGTCTGCAGCTCAGTGCTCTTAACCACTACACCATACTGCCTGTACTATGCTATATTGGTGTACTGGCATATTGAAAGTATATGTAGTCACCATTTCAGTGCCTCTGCGGCTGATGCCTTGATGCTTATTTTTTTTAATAGTGCCTCTACTAACTTTCCTCTTACTACTCTTAAAGGGCACAGCACTGGAGCTTCTCTTTGTATTTCTATTGCTTGAAGTACAAGGGGTAGATCCCTTGGAGAGAAAGGGTATGTAGAGCTTCTGTTGCCACTCAATTGCTAGGAATGTTTTTTTGTTTTTTCTGACAAAGGCCATTCAGCTGTGGCATTGCTGGGAGTCAGTATCCTGTCCCATTTTTCAAGGGAAAAATAACATTATTAAAACCCTATTCTGTTTTATCTTGACCTATCCATTACCTGTCATTTTATCTTTTCAAAAATTGGCTGCACAATCACATTCCTGTGGGACCTAGGAGCAGGTCCCTTCAGTGGTCTGATGATCCCAACTTACCCCTTATTCCTTCTCCCACACTTCCTTGTCTTGCTGTTCTTTCTTTTTCTTTCTTTTTCTTTTCTTCCCTTCTCTGCTCTGCCACAGTACATGGTGAAAGCCCCATTATATTAGACTTACAGAGTCTGTAAACATACACTTAGGAGTTGTTAAAATAAAGGAGAGCAGCTCCTCAGTCTGTGAAATGGAACCATTTTTTTTTCTAAAAACTAGGAGGTTGTTAAAAGAATAAATTAACTCTGAAGGCAGGAAGTAGTTAATGTTTACAAGCTTGAACTAGAGTTTTTTTTTTTTTTTTGCTTGTCCGTTTATCACAGGAAACTGGCAGAATAGCCTAGAGGTTAGAGTAATGAGCTGTGAATGAGCTTGATATATCCAGCAGACCTGGATTTTATTCCCACAACCTCCACTTGCATACTGAGTGACTCAGCCAAGTAACTTCACCTCCCAGTGCAGCCAGGTCACCCCTGAAAATTGGCAAATGTGTCTAGTGGGCTTTACCTTGTTACCAAAGAATAAATAATAATAAAAAAGCTCAGGAAGGACAGCTACCTGAATGTGGTGAGGTGTGCCAAGAACAAAAGGTAAAGGGAGGTCAGATCAGAACAAATAAATAGACATGGGCAGGCTTAAAAGGGTGGTGGGCTCTCAACACACTCTGAACTCTCTGAGATAAAGGGACAGACTACCTAAGAAGCTGAGAGCAACAGAGACCTAACTTAGTCAAGCAGGTTAACCTGAAGATGCAAAGTATTTCATCCTACTGCTTAGAAAGGAGTCTACAATTTTGATACAAGCAAGAACTTTTAGAGCCTATATGGAGTGCTAATGACTTTGCAGAACTTACTTTTTATAACGGATGTCAAGTAGCTGCCAAATCAATTTTCCAAATCTGTTCACCATTCTGATGCCATCTGACAGTTTGTGTTTTTGGTATTTGTATTGTTGTGTTGTTACGAAAACAACACTATCTGCACCTTGTACTTTTTTCCATGGCCTGCCTGTATTAATTTAATTATTTATTGAAATGTTTCACCAGGAAGGCACACTGAGCAGCAGGTTGTTCATCTCCCGGTGCAACCTGGGGGAAGGGGTACAATAGGGATGAGTCATTTTACATTCACATTACAAAGATCAATATATCATACAATTAATTAAGACAGTTGTTACAAACCGTGTTGCATGCATATGTAATTTGTGAGAACAATTAATAATTGCATTGGTAATAAGTGAACAGGTGCTATCATGAAATAATGGGTGAAGGAGAGACAGAGGACGAGATGACAGATAGTGCAGAGCCATGTCCCAGAGAGACCCCCTTCAGGATGCAGGAAACCCTGCAAGGGAACAGGGGACTGGAGTAGGAATTAGCAAGGGAGAGAGAGGGAGTAAGTTTGATTTACACCTAGGAGGGGAAATAGAGCCTGGCCCAAACAGAGAACCCTGCAGAATGTGATGAACCCTGCAAGAGGACAGGGAAGTTCAGGCGATTTTAAACCCCTCCTACAGTTAGGCATTGTAATTATAGAGGGATAGTGAGAGGGAGGGAATGAGAAATAACATCTGGGACAGAATGAGACTTGATCCAAGGAACCCTCCAGGATTCTGGGGACCCTGCAAGGGAGCCTGGAAGGCCAAAGATAGGTAGATGGAGGAAGAAAAGGTGGCAAGCCTAGGCACTATAGGACCCCTTCAGGATGCTGAGAACCCTGCAAGGGGAGTGTGAAGGCTAGGGAAAAAGGGTGATAGAGAAGGGGAAAGGAGAAAGATATGAGAACTAGCACCTAGGAGGGGCTAGAGTCAGTAGATGCTGTAGAGTCGATAGAGGCATTGGGTAAATTCCCTGTAAATTCCGAAGGGGGATGAACTGTAAGGAGCAAGACAAAGGAAATTAAGGCTGGTCATGACAGGAACTGTTAGGTGCAAGATAGTTGGAGAGTGCAGTGTTGATGGAATAGAGGGAGGCAGAGTGTTGGATTTGGGGAGATAGAGAGTTCCATATTTTAGGGAAACGGTGAGAGTACCCAGACTGGCCGGAAAGGGTGTAGCTGCGGGGGACAGTTAATATGTGAGTGTCAGTGGATCTGAGGGAGTGGGAAGGAGGAGGGGTATTATAAATAATAATAATAATAAAATGTTTTTGTTATAAGCGCCTATGAGGAAATGAGGAAGTAGGAAGAGTTCACCCAGCCAGTGTTTGGCAATGAATTTAGCACAGTGTGAAAGACATCTATTTGTAAGGGAGACTGAAGGAATGGGCTTGATAGAGGTCACAGTGGGGATGCGAGAGGGAGTATCGAGGGCAAAGCGCAGAAGAAGTTGAGAGTGTCCAATCTGGTCAAGGAGGACTTAGGAGGAGCACCATAGACTATGTTGCAGTAGTCAAAATGGGAGGATCGCTCTTCTGGACAAGCTCAAGCCTAGCCACAGGAGGGATGCAATTCAGTGTTCCTGAACAAGGCACCAAACTTGAGGCACAATTTTTTCTGGATGGTGTCAATGTGTCCAGAAAAGATGAGGTGTTGGTCTAAACAAATCCAACATATCTGAAGGACAAGGTGTCCTCAAGTAAAGTCCTGTCAAGAGTGCAGAAAGTGGGAAGGTAGTGAAGCCTAGGCAGTCTTTGACTTGTGCCAAAGGTCATGGAGACTATCTTCTTGGCATTGAGGAATAATTGATGGCTTGCAAACCAGAGCTGGATCTTGTTGAAGTCATGCTGCAAGCCGGATGTAATGTCAGCTGGGCATGAGCCCGATGCATACAGGACAGTATCATCAGCGTACATGTGTAAGGCAGAGGAGGGGGAGCAGACAGATGGCAGGTCATTAAGGAAGATGAAGAATAGAAGGGGATCAAGCACAGAGTCCTGAGGGATGCCAGTGCAGATTGGGAGGGGTGGCGAGATGGCATCTGCGATCTTAACTGACTGGGTTCTACCAGTAAGGTAGGCCTTTAAACCAATTAGTGGCAGAAGGGATTAGACCAGCAGATGAGAGGGAACCAGGAAAAGGAGTGGAAACAGTGTACTTCTTACTCACTCCTATACCACACTGTTTTTTATTTTTTATTATTACCTTTATTAGCAAACCGTCCAACAAATTCCCACCATTACTCATCCTATTCCCACTTATCCCTATATTTTTGCAAGAGGTGACTTGCTAAGGCAAAAAAAAAAAGACTCAAGTTCAAATGAAATTTTGGGCCAAAGAGACTGGTTAACACAACAGGCTTGTGGCATTTTTCATTTTTATTTATTTATTTTTTGTTGACCGGGTAAGTGCACTAGACAAATCCTGCCTATTTTCAGGCACGACCCGGGGAAGGGGGACCCGGGGAAGGGGGATACAGATGAATGCCAACTGACCTTTAACCAGATTAAGCTGTTGGTGGTATTTTTCGTGAATAGAGTAAATTTGGCCAGGGCACCAGGGAAATTCCCCTGCTCTTTTCGAGAAGTGCCATGGGATCTTTAACATCCAACTGAACTACCACCAGAACCTGCAGATGGGACCTCGGTTTAACATCTCATTTGAGAGACAGCACCACAGAAGTGCAGCACCCCCCTGATGCTGCACTACAGTGTCAGTAATGGGATATTAACCCAAGTGCCTGGTGTGGGGATAGACCCCACAGCCTACTGATCTCCCGGCCTCAGAGGCGAGTGTGCTACCTGCTGAGCCACTGTCACTGCATACCAACCATGGGGATTCTGCATTGCAGGGTGACCAAGACAAATCTTGTTAAACAGCAGGATGATTTTGAAAACACAAAAAATTCTAATTCAAAATTAGAATTTTGGGGCCAAAATGGCTGGCTAGTTGAGCAGGCTTATAACATTCTAGCCAAGGAATTTCTGCTTTCTAGGATGGCCGAGACAAATGTGTTTTTAAACAAAAAGATGATTTTGAAAACACACAAGACTCTGAGTTCAAAATAAAATAGCCAAGCGGCTCATGGCATGTTAGTCAAAGGGCTTCTGCTTTGTAGAATAGGTGAGACAAACTGTTTTAAACAGCAGGTGAAATATTAGTGTCCGGACATAAATATGGGCCTCCAATTTGGCAGCTCAAGGTGTTGTGGGGAGAAGAAGAATGGTAGCTCTGCTACCATATTAGTGGGCTAGCGAAGAGTTAATTGTTTTGTTTTTGTTTCACTGCCACCAACCCCACCCCCACCCCCACAGCAGAGTAACAAGCAAACGCTGCAGCTCTACTGTATTTCCCCGCTATTTCAAGAACGAAGGAGCAGGGCCTCATATGTTCTATTCACTTCATAATTTGTGAAAATGCAGCAGTTGCATGGAAGCACTAGGGCTGAGAAAGAGCATCAGGAATCAGCTTCAAACTAGAGGTGATCCGCCTTCTCTGCATATGCTTCTCACCTTGGAACCATATTCCTTTACTAGTATGTGATGCCCGCTCCCTGATTATTTTTCAGTTGCATTTGAAAACATATGAAGTTATTCAGGCCTTTTGAATGTATTTCAGTCCTTAGGGCTGCACAGTTCCTGGGCTCTAGGTGTATATCTATTATATTTAATACGAACGCTAAGCTTATTACAATGTATCGTCACCATTTTGTGTTAATGTGTGAGTGGTTCTATTATGTGGCAGTATAGCCTATAGGTTAGAGTAATGAGCTGTGAACAAGCTTGGTACATCCAGCAGACCAGACCTTGGTTTGATTCTCACAGCCTCCACTTTACTGTGTGACTCTGAGCAAGTCACTTAACTGCCCAGGTCGCCTGAAAACAGGCACTTGTGCCTAGTGGGCCTTACCTGGTTACCAAAGACAAAAAAAAAAATGTGTTGTATTTTAGCTTTTAAGCATAAAGCACTTACAAATGTTTGTACATAATTTGTGCTTTATAAACAAACTTGCTTGCTTGCAGCAATGGAGAACTGTGGGTGTTCCATTTACTTTAAAGGAGAGGTGTATTTAAGCTGCATGCCTGTGTCTTCTGTAGAAGCTAATTATCAAATGTGGGTTCACATTCTGTTATTGTTACATCTGTGTTAGTCTTTGAGTGAATTCAGTGGGTGTTTCTGATTTACACTCTGAGACAATGGTAATTTTTGAACTGTGTGATACAGACTGAATCCGCATTAGCTCTTACATTGTTGTAACAATGCATCTGTGTTTCTGCTATGGAAATCTGTGGTTAAAGAGGCAGAAGCTACATCAAAAAGTTCTAAAATGGTACTTAATACCAGTGGGTAAATCAGCAGCAAAACACCCATGGAGTTTTCTAATAACATTAACATGATTTGAATCAGTATTTGAAAAGCAGCGTCTCTAGGAAATCAAAGTATAAGTACCAATGCTATTGAGAGGTGTCAAGATGTCCAAAAGAAGCAGGACCACACTGTAAATTAGATGCTGCTTCTTATCTATGCTGTCTTACGTACACAAACTGCTTGCATTTTAAACAGTACTACATAAATAAAGATTCTGCACTATTTTCAGCCCAAGCACTACCAGTAGTTGGCCAAAGACCATGTTACTATACAGACCACACCATAGCTGGGCACACACACTAACAGATAACATTAAACTTTACAAAATTAAAAAGAAAGTATGTCTCCAGCTTCCAGAAGGGGGTCTAATCTGGCAATGGTAAAGCAGACTCCAACTACAGCCATCACTAGGACTGCAGAGTCAGACTTTCATTACAAACTATTCCACATTGTTGATAGTTAATTTTCTCCACAAGGTAAATCTCATAAGGACAGAAAGTTCTGTTGCTTCAACTGCCGGGAGTGGATATTGTATATTTGAACTCCTCTTTAATTGTGTAGTAAATGGAAAGTGGTGAACTTCATTAAATGTTGAGACAAGCAAAAGAGACTGCTTAAGGAGTGAGTAAGGGAGCTGCTGCTAAACAGAACTGACAGGGAACCAAATAACCATGCCCACACCAACACAGGGCACAGTGAGAGAGCTGGAAACTTACAGCGCTGATAAAGTGCAAATTTATTGTCAACGGCGACTTATGAAATGGGCTCAAGATTCTGAACATTCTGATTGGTTGATAGCCGTAAGAAGTGTCTCTCAGATGGCTATAATTCATCTCGGGCAAACAGGACACAGTACCCACTTTAAAATCCTTGTACCTGCCTGCTCGCTCAACTGCCCACTCACTTGTTCCATCCCACAAGTCTGTCCCATCTCAGAACCTGCCACGCTCTCCCCTGCAGACCGCTAACTCACTATCATCCTGAAAGGCCATTCAGCCTCAAGTTCCATCACTTACCCTCACATTTCCTTTTACAAAATAACAGAACATTAAAAAACTCCTGCCAGCCATGACCTGCCCATGCCGGGCAGCCCGCTGCTTCCTCCTTGTACATACAGCATCTGCCCAATGCTCAACAGTTCCCTCAGCCTCTCACTCTTCCTTTTTTTTTTTTGCAGGGAAAAATTTTTAAACTTGAGCACATTTTACCTTTCATACGGTGGCTGATGATTCTCGCTGTAGTCTCGCACAATTATCCCAGCCACATGGAAACATTCCCACGATCTCCTCAGCACTGCTACCAGCTACCTTCTTTACTCACATAAAAAATCAGTTTTTCTAGAACTAAACCAAAGAGAGTTGCTTTGCTTGGCAGTGCTATACCATGACAATCACATGAAAAAGCAGAACTACGGAAGCCTTACAAAGACAAAATCCTTAACTTCAAAAATAAAACACTAAAGTGAAGGTGGAGGGACTATTTTATTTAAAATAAAGACAAAGATTAAAGTTTTTCAATTCTTAATATAATTATTTTACTTTTCAAAAGCATCTATAATTTACTTGCCCATTTCATAAGTGCAATAAGCCACTTCAGGGTGTGCGTTAGACAGTTCTAATGCATGGCTTGGGGACTGGATGCACTTGACCTGCTGCCTCGCCTCACTATGCCCCTAACCATCATGTCTTATTGCTTACATACAGATGTGCAGGCAAAACTATTAGATCTGTCTCAATGCATTGCACACAGGTGTTTGGTCAAGAACACAGAGCTCCCTAATGACCTATTTAAATAGCAGGGCTTTCTTAAGGTGATGTATGGGGAAAACAAATGCAAAAAGTACATATTGAAATGATGTGCAAAAGCACAAACAATAACTGCAAAGTTCAGATTAAGGTTTTAAGGATGTTCCCTGTTGTTTCAGCAACCCCATGTCAGATTCATAATTTTTGCCCAATGCATGATGCTGATATATTCATTTAAAATCCATAACAAAAAACATAAGTTGGCATGCTTGTTGATAAAATGATGAGATGAGATGAGATGAGATGAGATGAGATGAGATGAGATGAGATGAGATGAGATGAGATGAGATGAGATGAAAGAATCCATAAGGGATCAAGTTGTTTTATGTAGTTATAACATTAAAGTTTTAGGTGTCAACGTGAGAGTGAAAGAAATAGTGAAACAAAGACACGTCATTTGTCATGATGCTTGCTTTAGTTTTTTCTTAAATACAAACATAAAGAGAAAATGGTCAATACTATGACAACCTTTTGAACTAAAATTCCAAAATGGGAAATATTTGTATGTTTTTATTCATAGAACCATTTCAGTCCCACGTCATTTCATAAAACACTGTTGATGGCTGTAGAATATGGTTGCGAATATAGCAAAAAAGAAATATAGGTGTCACCCTGATTCCTTTGGTCATACATGCTTTCAAAGTTGCAGTTTCAGAGATGGTCGGATCAGGACAAAATAATGAAAAATCTCAATAAAATTAAAACTTGCCAGAAAGTTATTCAAACACTTCAAAAGTACATGCAGAATGACACGGACTTTAATATAACATATACAGAGTAACCAAATACAGAAATGCATGCACGAAAAGCTCCTTGAATGATGTAAACAGCTGCAGTTGTGGGACCTAATGTCCTCGCTGCCATCCTGCATATATTCTTAACTGGACATGACATAATAGAATTAATCATTATTCTAATAATGCTTCCATATATTTAAGAATGTACGTGTGCCAGATAGCAGCCTTGAATGCTGTTTCAAGTGCATCATAAAACTGGGAATGCGAAACAGCAGAGAACATCTTTAATCTGTTTTATCAGCACCGTAAGTATCCAGTGCTCTCATTGTGCCCATGTTGGTGTGTGCATGGTTGCTTGGTTTCCGCTTACTTTAAATGTTGATAACAATAAAGAACAATACAGTATGTAGGATACATAAATGATACAAGAAGGCAAATATGTTCTAATTTGTGTGGTTTCTATAAACACACATACAATTAAAAGCCTCAGCCTCAGTACAAAGAATCATGTGTCTGCAAATCCATATATGTGCATGGGGTGGGGTATAGCTTGTTATAAACTCTGATCTTTTGCTTGCTGGTCCCACTGCCCTCCCTGGGCTAAGTACAGTCACAGAGGACAACTTAGCCCTAGGAGAATAGTGGGACCAGCAAACATCTGACTGGAGCGTATGAAAGCTCCAACATGCACTGCAGGCTATTGAAACTCCCACTGCTGCAGCCCTGCTCTGATATCACCTACAGGGGATGCTGGGTTTGTAGCTACAGAAGATGTCCGCTTGGAAGTCAGCCGAATCAGTCTGATACAGTCTACTATACTGCAATAAACAGTAGTTTAAAAACTGCTTTGCACACAAAGCGTTAAATTGGGCCATCCCACATTTTGGGTCTGGGGCTCTTAGTGGTGGTTGTGACCCTTTAACCAATAACACATGACAGGGGTGTGTATTGTTGTGGAATTTATCAAGGCCTTGTATGTGTGGCATGAGGTATAGCTGAGTGCACTGAACTGTATAAGAAGTGGGTAAATCCAGCAGCACATGCTCTGGAGTGTATTACCATGATTATAAAACAGACTTAAAGAAAAAGATTAAAAAAACTCATTGGATTAAAAGTAACAAACAGGACTTTATCCATGTATACAGTGTGATATTTACTCATGGGTGAAGACCCAGACTGAATGACCAATCAGATGGCAGGATCAAGTCAATTTTATAATAAAGGGCAAACCAGTGTATAAACAAATCTGGGGTCAGGTATCTAAAAATTACCTAACAATTACATTAGGCCATGACAATAATGCATTAAATGGCCAAAAGATGTGGATGTCATAAGTACAGTTTGTCCATGCTATATTATGGGCATTAATAACCAGTCTTGGCCACCAGATATTTGGATTGGTGGCCAATTGTCCATAATATTTTCTGACTTTTTGATACTCTGGGGCAAGCTTAGAAGAACCTGTTTTAAAGGGACAGTTATCTCAGTCTTTTATTCTGTTTGCCTGTGTAGTTTGCGGGCATGCACGATTGCCTCTACTGCACCCACCTAATTTAACCAAAATTTAAATATAAAGATATTTAAGTCTAATGTGAAAAGCTACTTGACTCCATTGTAAAAGTCATGACCTGTCTCATGAAAGGCAACTTGGAATTTTATGATGTTGGTGCTAAAGCCTGCAGTAGTTCTACTGTATCAGTCAGTGCTGTTGCTGTCCTCTGCAGTCCCTATGTTCTTGTCTTATGCTGGCCATGAAACTTTTCAAGGAATATTAAGTGCCTTGTTGTTTTCTGTAGTGTTAAAGTGCATCTGAGTTAGAAAAAATGTTTTAGAGAATACAGGGACTTTGTAAGACATGTAACAGAACTGAATGAGAGCATAACATCTGCTGGCTTGCACATATATTCATCGTCAGCTCCCATGATGCCTTGCATGAGAGGGTTCAGTACCTTTGTATGGAGAAAAACAGGTTTTCCCACCAGGGCAAAACAGAGAGAAGCAACTTCATTTAAATTAGGATGACATTAGGGGATGTAAGAGAAGGAATCATTGTTCATGCTTAAAACTACATAGGTATACAGAAAATAGATTGAGGGCTTTCCTTTTAATGATAGTCCATGTAGTTCTATGTGAAGAGGATGTATATGGCAAGTTATTCAATGCTTCCACATAGATTTCATTTTCTGCTTGATAAAAAAATCCTTCTTACTGTGGAAAGTATTTGGTAATGATGAGAAGAAGTTACTTTTCTTGCCTCTTCCCAAACTAGCTCCTTTTTGACATTTTTCCTCGTTATCTTATTTCTTAAATCTAGAATATGATTTATATACAGAGGAGTCAGCCAGGATGCACTGCAGTACCTTGCAGTAAATACCATGTCACAAAATACGGCATGCCAAAATTGGAGCTTACTTGCCACTGAACTGCACTGTTCACTGTAGCATACCGCAGCACTCTGTAGTAATAATGCAAGGTATTATGTTATGTCCTGGTTGGCTCAGCTGCATATATCAATTATTTAAAGGAGAAGCTACTTCAGCAAGTTCTGAAGTGCATTCTGATCTGTCACCAGTAGGAAGCTGCATATGACATTAGTACCACCACACGCATTATACACCTCTCCACTAGTACTGGTTGGATTTTGTTTTGTTTTAAAATGCAAATTGGTCAAATAATTTTTTTCCCATACATGACATCTCTAAAATTTGAAACAAAATTGTGGAAAGTCGATGCTGCAGTAAATGTACTGGATTTTAACTTTTTCAGGTCTTCTCCCAGAAGAGGGTGAACTTGTGGAATGGTCTGAGAGTGGAGGCAGTGGGCATGAAGACAGGGCAGGCCTTCAGGGTAAGCCTGGCTAAATTTCTGCTTGTAAGGAAATCACAGGGTGCCCTGCTTGATAGTTTGGGTAGTGGAATCCCTATAGCTATAAAGTACTCAATCAGGATAGCCCAGCCGAGATGTAACATGATATTTCCAGTGAGGGCCTGCATTCTACCCATTTCTACAGCTGACTGGACTTGAGCACCGAAAGCACAAGTGACTTGGCCAAGGTCACACTGCGAGAATGTGACTCTACTGGGGTTTCAATCTATGATCTCCTGGTCCCCAAGCTGCTGCTCTAACAACTGGACCACACTGCCACCTAAATCATATAAATTGCCTAGAAATTAGTACATGTTTGAACAGTCAATATGATCCCTGCTTATGAAGCTGGGATGGGAATGGCTGACCTGATGGACCTGAAGTCCTTTCCGACCTCAAATGACTATGTCATGTATGCAGTTAAAATAAAAGTTTGGCAAATACCATTCAAAATGCCAAAATGACACCACACAATGTCCAGAATATTCTTATCAGTGCACTCACATGCTGGGAGCACATTTAAATTGTCTAGTTATGCAACCTTGATTGTACTGTGTATATTATATGGACTATCTGGATGCATGTGATAATTACATATTTTATAATTTCTCACTATGTTTTCATAATTTAGATCTCTTCAATTTGTGTTCTTTTCCTTGTAATTTGCATATAACTCTGTAAAACTGAATGAGATGTATCGCATCTTTGTCGATTGCTATTTTTGATCCTGAGTCGCCAAGCATGTCCGCTTGACCTTCATGGTGGTATTTTCTAAGTCCCACTAGCTCCTTACCTCATCCCTTTTTTCCCCATGGCTTCCCACGATTGTGAAACTGTCAGAATCCGAGCAGGAGTACCACTTTCAGACAACCATTCTGGTTGGAGGCTGCAGGCTGGAGCATAGAGTTTCATAACTCAATGGGTGTCATCCTGAGACTAACATTTGTCCAGGTTGGTTTGCCTCTGGGTGATGGTATTAGGAGCTCCATTCATCTGCACACACATTGGTCAGGCACTGGATTGCATCATCACCTAAGGTCACCCAGGCGGTGGCACTGCAGCAAGATCCAGTATCTCCCTATAAAGACTATCCTCTGGGATAATCAATCCTCCTCATGCCAGTCCTCCAAGAATTCCAGCTGTGGGATATGAAACCAGTTTACTGGTGTCATGACAGGCAGTGCTGCCTGTCAGGCCAGTTGTGATACACAACACCTCAAACAGAAAAAGTAATGACCACACAGACCACACAGTCCTATAGAGATCCAAAATAGGGAAATCCAAGGGTAAATTCCTGCTCAGGTTTGTTAACAATCTGTATGAAGAAAACATGACCACATATTCATCTATCCTGTCAAACAAATGTTCAATTAAGTGATAACATTCAGTTAGCCAGAGTGTACAAAGAAATAACCAGCTAAGGTGGGTGTTTAAATACCCCAGATTGAAGGCAGAGGCATTTAAAATCAACTGCAGAAGCCAGTTACTCAGAATATGCTCCAGCTACCTGACTGTAATTTCTGTTATACGACTAGGAAATATGAAACCAGGATTTTAAAAGCTTGGTGGAAGTTGAGGTGGAAGGTACCTTTTTTCCTTTTCTTTGTGGACTAGATGTGGATAAACTAATGTGGGTGTATCTTAAATGTTGATGAACTAGTATGGGCATGCCTAAAATGTGGCTTTTGACTAAGAAAGAGGTTGTAATAGTTTGTGGGTATTCAGTGACAGTTTCCCTCTATTCTGATTGGCTCACAATTGATACCCATCATAGAATTAACTATAATTGATCATTTCAGGCCACCATAGACATGACTGATGTTTTGAGGCTATGCCCAGGTTTCTGTCACAATTTCGTAGCTGTTTTTGAACATTGTCTGTCCCAGAAGGTCAGGGAGGAGTGGGTCTTGCAGTCCATAGTTCACCACAGATTTATTTATTTGTTTATGTATTGATTTATGTATTTATTTATTTATGTGTGTAGTGTTTGTTGACCACGGCCTTCCAATCTCAGACGTGGTGTGGCTCTGCTGAGCCAGTGACACTGCTGAAGTCTGTGATACTCCACTGGCATATTAAACCATGGGTGTTCAAAAACAGTTGAGTGTACTGATTAAAGTGAGAGGATAGCCCTATTAAAAGAAGTGTTTCTAAATAAATTCAAGTCTCACACTAAAATGCTACAGCAGACTTAAAATGGGTCAAAGTGGCATCTTGTGAGACAAGCGAACAAGGGCAATCTCAAATTGAACTGGAATATAAAAGGTGCTGGTTCTCTTTAATGGAATATCATGCATTTCTGATGTGTAATATATAAACTCACTTCTTTTCTTTATATGCAATTAAATTACTACTATTTATATATCAATATGTGCAAATAATATGAAAAAGTATTTGATATCAATAATGAATATAATGAAATATGAAAATGTTTGAACATTTCCTTTATATAAAAAAGCACACATATCTGTGTCAATATATTGTAGGGCCTGGTTCGGGGCCAGATTTTACTGTGTACCTGTGACAGGGTAAATGTGGCAACATGTTGAATGCTATTTGCAAATGTTTTGCTGTATTTACAGCATCTGATACTGATTTAAGGCTAAATGTTGATGCATTCATCAACTGTTGATGTGTGCATCATTGGAGGGTTCTCAATGTGCTGTAAGTCATGGCAGATGGGCACATACTGTAAGTTAGGCCCCCTATCATGTGGTTCTAACTTATGGCTGTAGCTGTCAAGGATAAGGCACAATCATGCTTTAAATCCCCAACATGAGACTGAAAACACAACTCAACTGTATGAATTGCTACATCGATATAGCAGAGTGTATAGTGAGCCCTTGTTCAACATGCATTTCCATTCTTGCTGAAATGTTATTGTACCACAGTTCAAAAGTCATGGAACATCACTGTACCTTTGTGTGGTACAGCATATCAGCAGATTAGAAATCTATGGGCCACCTACACTGAGAACCACTGTGCACATAAATTCTAACAAAAAAAATGAAACTGCCATGCTGCCAGGTACGGGAGAGGAAGACCAAACACAAGCTCACCTGAGAACTAACATAAATATACACAGATAAGCCCAGTGTTATCTTTTTATTCTTTTTGTTCCATCGGATTTTAAAATATCGCTATTAAACAGCCATTTCAGCACAAGTCTCTGGACTGCTCTGATTTCACTTTCACTGCTGACTGAGGGAACCCTAATTCTAAAAAAAATCTATATACTGTATAAAACTACTGGATGGTGCTGCCACCTTGAGGTTTTAATTACCTTAAGAAAATGGGCTTTTTATTTCTTGGCATCTGATTGGCTAGTACCCTTGCCGGTGGGGGGGTCATTAACTTTCAATAGATGCACAGGAAATAAAAACTACCAGCTTATAGTACCCCTTCACCCACAGTAGCATCCTAGTGCCCACCCTGTTTCCTAGTTAGTTAAAACCACCTTATTTGAATTTCAAATCACTGCCATTTGTTTGTCTCGCTTAGCGAGATACTGTCCCCCAGCGCTACCATTCAGTGCCAGCTGCCTAACAAAACTGTACATGAACCTCCGCTGTGTTCATTTTTCTCTACATTTTTTCCTTTTTTTTTAATTTACATCACTGTCTTCTCCTATGGCCCCTGAATGCCGACCATGCTCTCGCTCCTCCCTCCTCCAGCTGGCCACCCACACTCTCCTGAAAATGAAGCTGCTTGTCATCTGTAGCTAGTACAGATTGGCTGACTTGAAGCAGTGACACCTGTTGTGCACTCCAAGCATTTTGTTGTGCTCTCCCCTGTCTACAGAGGAATGTGCCCCAAAATGTCCATCCTCCCCGAGTCATGGCAGGCAGAAGGCATCAACAAGCACATGAGAGGGGGGAGAGGTGCACAAGTAAACAGCTACCATCACTTCAGTTTTTTCTACCTGCTGCTACCTTTCACTTTGCATGGCTGGAAACACTTCACTGACTTGAGGGAGTTCCCCATCTCTGTCATGCTGCTGCCTGAGAGGGGGGAGAGGATAGAGTCAGCACAAGTAAGTGACTATCATCACTTCTGTTTTTTGTCGTACTTGTTGCTGCCTTTCCTTTACATGGCTGGAAACACTTGGCTGGCTTGGATTTCCCTGTCTCTGTCAATGCTGCTGCTCCAACCTTGGAGAACATTTAGTAAAACTCATTGCTCTGCAGCGAAAAGTTGCTCACCTCCTTATCTCTCTGTGTGTCTCTCTCGCTCAGACACGAGGGCTCAGCATCGAGAAACTGCACAGCCTGCACTTCATGGGAGGCTGTAGTTTGTAAATCCCAGCAAAATTTATGCTGCTTATGCAGGTAACCAGCTACACTGTGTGTGTCTGTATATGGGGTAACCATGACAATGAACTCCTAGTCTTCAAAACTCCTGTAAGAAAAAATTTAATACTGACAGAGGAACTATTTTGTTACAAAATAAATGAGTTTTAACATTTAATCAAATTTTTTTTTTCAAACATATATTATACAATTGCCCATTTTCTAAGCACAATGATACCCTCCAGAGTGGACGGTATGGGCTATGCTGGACCTTCCAGGGGCTATAAGGCCTTCCATCTGCAGTGTCAGGCCTCTTTATGCCCCTGGGCAATCTGATATAGTGCAATACTGCCCACCCTGTTGGGTATTATTGTTGACTGAACATCTTGATCTATGTTCTTGAGGTCTGATATAATCAGAACCCCTCTGTGGTAGCACAGGCTGGCTGTGCATGGTTGCCCATCCAGTATTCTCTCTATATTTCCACTGTATCAATGTACTAAAATTATTTCTCTCTATCAATATAGTGGAAATGCATTATTGATATTTTATTCATGTAAAGTGCATTTCCAGTGTATTGATACTGTGAAAGTGTGTCACTATAATGTAATCACATTGACCATACTTCAAGCTTTCATTTAAAAAATAAGTTTTATCTCTAATGCTTCAAAAGTTAGTTTTTAAAGAAATTATTTCTTTATTACAAAATTGGTAACCAGGAGAAGCACACTGAGCCAAGGCTCATTTCCAGGTATGACCAGGGAGAAAGGCGAAGGGGAGAAGCACAATTATAAACAAAATGTACCCAGTCTGATGATGTGCTTATATTGACACTGACATAAAGAGCACAAGTTGACTGCAGGACAGACAAAATGGTAAAACATTGTATAGGGAGGACAAATAAATTAGCATACAAATTATCTGTGAAAATCGGCAAACTCAGAAAGTGCTTAGTGCCAGAGTGATGGGAGGCTGAGCTGGCGTTGAAAGGAGGATAATAAACTAAATGAGGTAGCTGGAACTATGAGGTTAAGAAGAACGGACTGGTGTGGGGTGGTCAAAAGACAGGTAAGGGTAAGGAGAGGTTCAGGAGGAGGGTTGGCAGTAGCGGGGGGAGGAGTTTTAGCTGGTGTCTAATAGAGGGAAGGAAGGGGGAGAGACAATGGAGGAGGGTAGATCATTCCAGAGGGAGGGGAGACAGTACGAGAAAGTAAATTTTCTGGCTGGAAAGTGAGAAGGTGTGGGATTCCCTTGTGTGCAGGGAGTAGGAGGAGGAGATAAGGGAGAGGAAATAGGATAGGTATTAGGGTAATGACCCAAATTAGTATTTAGAGATAAGGAGCACACAGAGAGACTGGCAACATGAGGGGAGAGGGAGAGGGAGAATGAATAGGGATGAGTAAAGGGAGCAGTGGTGCATACCAGAGGGTGAGTTGGTAGCAAAGAAGAATAAAGCATCGCAGAGGGTGTCCAATCTGACAAGTGAGGTTGAGGGGGCAGTGCCACAAACCACATCTGCATAGCTGAAAACCAGGAGAACCATTTTGGTGAGCTGCTTCTGGCAGACCTGGAGAAAAAGACAATCCTTACTGTGGTACGGGGCACTGAGTTTGGGGTGGAGTTTGGCATGTATGGTGTCAATTTGGCCAGAGAAGTATAGTCCACTATGTAACCACACACTGAGGTACTTGAAAGTTGGGACTACTTCAAATGGTAAACATACATTTTCCAGAAGCTGACTATCCCGACAAGCTTCACCCTGGTCAACTTTGTCCGATAGATTGGATAACCTGACGCACTATACCCGACGATATTCTCCCAATGGGGTAAGGTAGCAGATGTGATGGAATGCTACCTTACCGCATCTGATGCACAGGAAAGGATGGCTGGATGGGGTTGCTGGCTGAGCTGCCCTGGTGGTGAGGAGGGGAATACCACTGGTAGATTGGCTGGCATGCTGTGCGTGACCCGGGTTCTGGTCCAGGTCATGTTATTTTATACACTGCACCCCGCAACTAAGTTAACATTTTACTCTGGGGTCCGCTTCCCTGGAGTTAGATAGATATTTTAGTTGCGGGTGATGTGGGGGGTGGAGCCCCCCACATGGGTGGTGCAGGCAGCGAAGGCCCCCCGCATTTTACTATTTATTTATGCATAATACCTGAAATTTGTAATCGGGTATAGAAGTCAATCGGGCTGTAGATTTTCGGCACATACTAGTATGCTGAGCATCGGCATACAGAGTTTAGGGATATCATAGTATATCCCTTCAAATGGTATGCCATCCAGCATGGACAAGACAGGGAGGAGGCAAGCCCAGCAAGCTTCTGGCTAGTACCAAAGATCACTGACATGTTTTTTGTTTTGTTTGTGTGATGACCTGATGTTGGTTGGACTGGAACCAGTACAGAACATTGTGAAAGTCTTGCTGGAGCTAGCCGAGTTCAACTTATCCAGGAGGAGTGAGTGGCATACCAAATCAAAGGCTTTGGCCAGATTGATAATAATGGCCACTGTGATGTGCCCCTGATCAGTCCCTGACAGGATGGAGTCAGTGACCCTAAGGATGGAGGAGATGGTGGAATAATCCTTCCTAAAGCCAGACTGGAATGAGGAGAGAATGTTGGAGCAGTGAAGGAAGTCTGCATGCCATGAACTGTGACTAGACTAGTTTCTCCTGCAGCTTTGTAAGAGAAGGGAGGAGGGAGATAGGGTGGAAGTTGCCAGGAGTGAAGGGATCACCCCTTTGTGGAGGGGGAGAACCTTGGCAACCTTCCAAGACTGAGGGACACTGCAAAGGGTGAAGGAGAGGTTTAGGAAGTGAGTAAAGGGAGAGGCAATGGAATGAGCTGACAGATAGAAAAGTTTAGGGTCCCAGCCATATGGGCTGTATTTGGAAGGGTTGACTGAGGAAAAGGCAATCAGGGTTTTCTGGGGAATGAGGGTGGGGGGGAAGGTAAGAAGGAGAGAGAAGAAGAGGGGAACAGAAGAGCAGCCAGTAGGTGGGAGGGAGAGGAGAGCATATGTGGTAAAAACTGACTGACATGAGCAGCAACAGAGGGAGAGTCAGACACTGGTGAGCCATTAACCTTGAGAACTAGGGAAAAGGACTGGAGTGAAATGGAGGGTAAAAAAGGGTGTGAATCACCTTCCAGTATTTGGCTGGGGAATTAAGATTATTCTGGAGGTTAGCCATGAAGTAGAGTGACTTGGCAGTATGAACCGTCTTAGTGCAAGAGTTCCTAATCATCCTGTAAGAGATGAGGTCTGACAGAGCAGGATCATTTATGCCTGGCCCAGGCTTTGTCATGCATCTTGCACAAGTCAATGAGATCGTGATCCAGGGGCGGTGATAGGATTTAACCCTGGATTTCCTGATGAGGGCCTGCTTGTTCCAGACAGAAGTAAACACTGAGTGGAAGAGGGAGAGGGCCAAATCAATGTCTGGAGCAGTGAGCATGGGGGACCAGTCAGATGCAGCTAGGTCTCTTGGTAGAGTTTCTTTGTTCAGTGACTGAAGGGACCTTGACCAAATGTACTTTGGGAAAGAGGGTGCTGGATGTTCCTGACCCAAAATGTGATGCAGTGGTCGCTGAAGACATCTGGCATAACCTACTGCAACAGTGCAGTGGGCGTGAGGTGAGAAAACAATCCAGGGGGTATGATTTGATAAGTGGGACTGAGTGATTCCGTGATGAGCTGTGAAAGCTAAGAGACCCAGTCTTGTGGGTGGTCTGCCTGGAGGTTAGGGAAAGCCAATTAATGTTAAAGTTACCCAAGGGGATGAGCTCACCAGCAGAGGAGTGTGAGAAGAGAATGGATAGTGAGTAGACCAGGGAGCAGGGAAATTTCAGTGAGGCATTGAAAACACCAATAAGAATGGATAGTGAGGAGGGAATGGAAAGTCTGGCTAGCAGAATCTTGTGGGAGGAGGAAGGCACAGACTCATCCTGAGAGTGATGGTGCAAGAGAGGTTCTGGCAGACATATAGGGCAACCCCACTGCTCATTTACCTCTGTCCTGCCTAAAGAGGTGGTAGTCTGGAATGGCCAAGCTGAAATCAGGAATTCTGAAAGAGAGCCAGGATTCCATGATATAGAGGCAGTTTGGAGAGTGATGAGAGACCCATACAGTGAAGAGATCCAGTTTAGGGAGTAGACTCCTAGCACTGAGGTGGAAAACAGTAAGGCCTCAAGGAACAGAGAGGAACAAGGACCAGGGTTCAGTTTCACATCACTGGCAAGGAGGAGAAGCAAGGTAAGGAGGCAAAGAATGGGGTAGGACTTTAGCCAGGAAGAAGAAGGGGGGAGGAAGGGGGAAGGAACAGGATGGAATGGTGGATGAACTCCAGGGTGAGGGAGGGGAAGGAAGGAGCCTAGGATGGAGGGGAGAGGAGGGATGGGGAGGATGGTTAAAGGGGAAGGAAGAATGCGGGGATGGAAGGGGTGGGAGAGAAATGGGTTGAGGGAAGTAGGGGAGTAGGATAAAGCAGGGGAGTAGGGAATGGAGCATAGTATGCAAGTAGACAGAACTGAAATGAGCAACTTATTCAAATTATTTTTAGAAAGGGCTAACTTTAGAACACTTAGGGATGTTTCAAGCAAGGTTGATATGTTTACAGTACATCCAACAGGTACACTTTCAATGTATTACAGTACTTGTAATGCACTTTTACTATAAAGATATAGTTATAATCCCTTTTCACAATATTAACAGAAACAAGTAGTTTCATTATATTGATATACTAATAATACATTTTTCACTAAATTGCCAGAAAGAATTACAGTAGTTTCAGTCTTTCAATATAGTGAAAATACTACTTATAGAGCTGGCCCAGCATTAGTGTTACCACTTGTGACATTGTTGTCCTAGGTTAGGAAGCAAACCTGGTGCATCAGAGGGTCAGACTATGGGGGGGGGGAGTTGGATGAGCATCCCAAGGAAGGTTCTCCATCTCTGGGTGGAGCGTTGGAGGTGTCCAGCATTCAGGTGACTCCCAGCAGAGGGTGGGAGTACACCAATGCTGTGACCACAGTGCAGGGGGAGGCAGTGGCGGTTGCCTGCAGGGCATTTGTGGGAGCACACATACCCGTGCACTAATGTCATTGCATGTCTGTGTCTGGGGGAAGTGATACTGGTAAAACTCAGTGTGGCAGCAGCAGAGTCATGCTCTCCACCCCCCCACACACACACTGAATGACTTTGGAGCATTAATTCTCAGGCCAGGAATCAGGTTGATCTTGGCCCCTCCCTCAGGAGCCCCACCGTGGGAGTAAGTTACAGGCCCCCAGTCCGGGTTGCTACCGGGGGATGCTGGTGGGGAAGGATGGAGAACAGAGTCGGAGTATATCCCCCCCTACAGCACAGAGCATTAATAGGTTAAAAAATAAAAGAAAAAAGAAAATATTACTTATGCCACATTGATAAAGTAGTTATACACTTACACTACATCACCAGAAGGACTTATTTTTTTTAAATCAGAGTACTTTTTAAACACTTTTGAAACTTTGGTACATGTAGAAACAAAACAAAATAATGTGTAACCCCCCTACAAATGGGGGTTCCTAAAAAGCCCCCTAGGAGCTTGCCTAAGTGCTCCCAGCCTGAATGGTGTTCGGCGTTAAACCGTTTATCTGTGAGTGCTTTTAGAGCCTCTGGTACTGTCTCTTTAAGAGCTGTCTGCTTGCAGACTTCATTAGTTTGTATGGGGGGACTGTGTATTTAATGCTCGAATCCTGCCCGAGCTGCTGTCAAATCACTCCATTTTTGTAGTCGCTAAGAGTGCAAAGAGAGCCCACCTGAAAGCTGTAACTGTTTGCCTGTAATCATTTAAAGTATTAGCAAAATTGTAGTTTGTCTAACCTGCCTTTATTGCAGCTGGGACTCTGTGTGTGTTACCTCTCCATTTTGGACCTAAACTGCTGTGCTCGGCCAATTAGGTTAAGGGATCCCTAAAATGGAGCCTGTGGACGAATCAGAACTTGGACTCTTAATTTGAGCCAGTCTCAAGGGGATTGTATGGGCAGTGACTCTGGGAAATGTAGTTTTGACCTTGGTGCCTTTTTCTACCAACAGAGGGAGTCTTATTGTGAGTGACAGCTGAATCAGCCAACAGAATAGTGTGGAGCTAAAGGAAATGCCCTGCTCTGTGACTGGAAATGTCAGATCAGTTGTGGTAGTGAAGAGAGAAGGAGCTGTGTGCTTCTGCAGTGTAGTTTGCAGAGAGCGTGTGAGCCCTGGGTTGGTCTGCAGCCTTTGTGAGTGCCAGTTTGGACTGAATCCAAGTTGTGAGGAGAAAGAAGCACTAGAAGTGTGGAAACCAGGCTCACCATGTAGAAGACTGGAGAAACTGCTGAATCGCGCTCAGTCTGTCAGGAACTGAAGCTGCTGTGTGTGCTCTCGGGTATTTTGCAGTAATTGCGATCGGGATCGAGGAGCAGCCTGCCTGGTATAGTACTTTCCTTTTACATATAAATGTGCATAACGCTTGTGGGGAATCACTATTTCAAATCCCCTGTACAGTGAGTTGTGTGCAGAAGCTGGAAGTAAACCCCAGCTTAAATCAGACTACATCTGTTTGCTATCAGCTGCAGTGGGGTCCAGTTACAAGAACCTTGTCCTCATGCCCTGCTCTTCTGGCAATCCAGAGGGACATACTCCATCCGATCCTCAGCTTGGGTGTTGTGAGTACAAATCAGGGTATTCCCCTGCGTCTTGTTTTCAATCACAAGTGTGTCACGTAATTCTTGTTGTTTCACTGTTTCATGGACTGAGCCCTCCGGCTCCGGATTACAATTGGGTATTGGGCATATCTTTTCTCTACAGGCCCTATCCATCTGCACCTGCCGGCAAACCCCAGGCAACGGACCTGGCTAGCCCCCCCCCAACCTGGGTACCTAGAGTGTGACTTTTCAGACCCTGTATGTATGCTCAGTACTGTGATTTAATACCACCAATTAACCTGATCCCCCCCTCCCGTGTTACTGTCCCCTAAATAAATCAGATTTGTTGTTGTTATACTGTATACTGTCTGTGGTGTTGGTGCTTATGGAAACAGTATTGTATTTTGCTGTGCATGTTGTTTAACCTTATTTTACAGGGGGTCCTCAGAGACGTGCTGCAGAATCAGTCTTGAGAGTAAGTGGTATCTATATGAGTGAATAGTGTGTATCCTTGGGGTATTGGGGCTGTAACTCTGGTGTACTGTGTGAGCCTCTAGAGGGAATAAAAGGGGGTCTCAGTATCCCAGAGGGCTGTGACCAAGCTAGTCTAACCACTACAAACCCTGACCTCTGGGTGAAGGCACCCACCATAGGGCCTAGGCCCCTCAACCTGTCCGTAGTCAAAAAGGCAGGGGTAGTAGCCCTTGGGATAGCGCCACCTAGGGGTTACAAATGGTATATTTTTTTTGTACTGAAAATGAGCTTTTAAACTAGTCTAATCATTTAACATAAAATCCTTATTTCCACTTAGGGCAACATCAAAATCTCTATATGCTTACACAGGCTATGCCTGCAAATGCATTGGAAAATAAAGCAATTTTTACTATAACATGTACTACTGCATTAGAAAGCTAGTACTACTGCTTGAAATTAATATTAACTTTAAAAAGTAGTGAACTATTGCTTCTTATAATGCAAAGCATTGTGGGATGTAAATGCAAATGACCATGACAAAACTTAGACTGGTTCTGCCTTAAGTGGGAGCATACAGTATACACTCCTGCTTAAAGCGGAATCGCTCTAAATGATTTCATACACTTCCCATGATGCTTTGCATTAATGATTCACTATATGTGTGGTTTTGTATTTTTTTTTAAAACCTGACTTCATTGACAATGCCTTTTCTGGGTAACCTCTGCTTCAATGTTTTTGTATTGACTGATATTTTTTGTCTTTTATGTTACTTCTTACATTTGATGTATTTTTTTTTTTTCCCTTTTGCTAATTTGAAGATTTTTCACTTGACGGTACCAGGTGTGATGTGTTCTATTCCTCCTTATACATCATCAGACATATGCCCTCACTGTCTGTGACATCACAGCTGACAACAAAGGACCAATCCTTGAGGAAGCCTTCTTTGAGGTTATACATAGGGGGTAGTTAGTCTGCCATTCTTATGCAGATATACAGCAATAAAATAATTGTTTGCACATCTTCTGAGCTTGGTGTGTGTACTGCTCTTCTTTCCTGTGCTCAAACAGCCTATCACCTGCTGTAAGATCAGTCACTTGTGACGTCACAAATGAGGTCACAGTGCTAATCGGGTATGAAGAAGAACAGCACTAGATAGGTTAATCTCCATGTAAAGTGCTGTTCTTTACATCACAGGTAATATCAGGTAGAAAATCTTCTAATTTGCATATGGAAAAAGAAAAATACTTCAGAAATATATGGGGGATACCCAATTGACTGACCCGGAGGTCAAGGCAAATTACCGTCCTATAGCCAACTTTCCATTTTTGGTGAAGGTGGTGGAGAAGGTGGTAGCGCTTCGGTTGGAAGAGCACCTCGTGACTCACGAATTGTATGAACCCTTCCAGTTGGCATTTCGGGCTAGACATAGTACAGAAACTGCGCTTGTATGGGTGCAGAATGATCTAATCAGGGCAAGAGATCGGGGGGACAGGACAATTCTTGTTCTCCTTGATCTCTCTTCAGCATTTGACACTGTGGACCATTGTGTGCTGCTCGTCCGCCTTAGGGAGTTATGTGGACTCACCAGTACTGTCATCCACTGGTTTGAGTCCTTTTTTACCAACAGAAGGCAATGGGTTATGATGAGGAATTCTTCATCTACACCCAGTCTCCTATTTTGCGGAGTCCCTCAAGGATCGGTACTGGCCCCAATGTTGTTCGCAGTGTACATGCTGCCCCTGAGAGGGATCATTAGGAAGTATGGTCTGGGTTTTCATTGTTATGCCGATGATACTCAGCTATATTTGTCCTTTGCCCCAGGAACATCCAACACAGTGGATGTGCTAAATATCTGTCTGGCTGAGATCAACGACTGGATGGCCTCCAGCTGGTTGCGACTGAACCCTGACAAGACGGAGGTATTGGTAGTGGAGTCGAACAGAGTTCATGATAGGATGGCCTCTGACTCAGAAACTGGACTTGTTCTTGGAGCTGTGTCATTGAAGGCCTCCTCTTGGGCGTGAAATCTTGGAGTGATTCTGGACAGGAACTTAACCATGGAGGCTCAAATATCCTCCATGGTTCGTACCTGTTTTTTCTATCTCAGAAATATTGCCAGGATTAAGCCCCTTGTTCCACCTCTGGACCTCCCTATCTTGATACATGCCTTAGTCACATCTAGGCTCGACTACTGTAATGCGCTCTACCTCGGGGTGACAGGGGAATCTCTCTGTAGACTGCAGCTGGTGTAAAACACAGCTGCCTGGTTACTGACTGGGCAGCAAAAATGTTGCCATATTACTCAGAAAGAACTGGAAGGGGACAGGATCAGTTGTGTTCCAGGACAGTAGCTGCTGCTGTTGTTTTCACAGGGTTCTTGTGGATTTTATTTGGTAGGTTAGTTATTTTCTTTCTTACTTCTAAGGGGCTAGCAGGGTAGTGTTTTGGGTGATGCTGGATGTTTGTAAACTGATTTGGTGGCTGTAAGTGGGGCTCATTTTGTGGATGTTTCACTGTGTAACAGGCTGCGCTGGTAGAGGCCTATTTCTTCTGATTTAAAACCTATTTGGTGGGATTTGCTTGGAGATGGTTATTTGAATTGGAGACCTATATCTGTTAATTTCAAGCCTATTTTGATGTGTTAGTGAAGCTGAGTAAATTGGAGTCCTGTTTCCTTTGGCAGCAAACATATTTTGGGGGCTTTGACTTGAATTTTGATTCCTTGTGCTGACTCCATTAGCTGTAACGGTTACTGCATAGTGGGGAAGGGGTGTTAATGGTCTGGCCAGGTCTCACTCAGCCAATTGACTGGAGGCAGAGCTGAATCAGATTGAGGTGTTAGCTGCTTTGTCTTCTCAGAAAGAACTGGAAGGGGACAGGATCAGTTGTGTTCCAGGACAGTAGCTGCTGCTGTTGTTTTCACAGGGTTCTTGTGGATTTTATTGGTAGGTTAGTTATTTTCTTTCTTACTTCTAAGGGGCTAGCAGGGTAGTGTTTTGGGTGATGCTGGATGTTTGTAAACTGATTTGGTGGCTTGTAAGTGGGCTCATTTGTGGATGTTCACTGTGTAACAGGCTGCGCTGGTGAGAGCCTATTTCTTCTGATTTAAAACCTATTTGGTGGGATTTGCTTGGGCCTGGTTCTTTGGCTGCTGGGCTTGGAGGGGAGACACAGGGCTGATACACTCTCTCTCGAGTCAGGTGTCTGCCCAAGACCCACCCTCCCCCACCCCTCCTCCCCAGAAGTCTGCGATTTATAGGGGAACACCTGCCCTGCAATTGGAGGAAAAGGCTGCAGGTGCAGCTCATGTAGTTCTAGCCACTGGGGGTAGGATTTAAAGGCTGTGAGAGAGAGCTTTGGGAGTTGTTCATTTCCTTATAAGTTTAATGTGTTGTACTGCACCTAGTAACAGGGTTACTGGTGTACAGTGGGACTGTCTCTAAGATTAGTGGGTGACCTGATTAGGCAGTAGGTGTATCTTGGACTGGGGAACCTGGTGGCTCACCAAGGAAACCTATTGGAAGGGATGGAACCACACATCATTAGGGCCGGCATCTTTGGGAGGGTGGTGGGTGCACAGGTGTGGAGCAGCCATGATACTGGACTGGGCTTGGAAGTTGGGTGGTTGCCCAGTGTGCTACCAGCTAGCACAGCTTAGGGAGGAGGTTGCGGGGATTAGGAGAAGCTGGGGAAGGGGGTGGTATGGTTGGGGAAGGGCTGGGAATCTCCCACAGGGTTACACCAAGCACTGGGGGTGGGGCATAGGAAAGGTGCAGGAGAATACTCAGGGGTCACATAGGGAACCTGGCAGAGGGATACAAAAGGACACTACCAAGGAAACAGGCAGGTAACTGGGGGCCCTCACAAAGGGGGGACGGAGGGACAACATTCTCAGGGAAGTAGGCAGATGGCCAGGGCTGGACAGAAGGAAGCAAGGCGGGGAGGTGGATCAGACCTTACACTCAGTAACCGCTTCAATTCTCTTCTTCTGCTCAAGGATGAGGGGGATGATGTAGCCACGACAGGGGTAGTTAGAGATGGAAAGGGAGTGGGAGTGGGAGGCAGAAGGCAGGGGCCAGATAGCAGGAAGAACAGGGGGGACCTGGAATGCAGGAGAATGGGGAGCAGTGAATCAGAGCAGGAGGGGCAGGGGGAAGAGGGAGGAAAGCGCAAGGAGAATGACCAGTTAGGAGGAAAGGTAAGGAGAAGGACCAGAAGTACAAGGAGGATTCAGTAAGAGGAGCTGAGGGTTTAGGCCAGGGGCCACGATGAGCAAGGAGGAACTAAATGGAGACAGGAAGGAAGGGAGGATGAGCCAGGCTAGTTTAGCAGATGGGAGAGAAGGACCAGTTGCGAGCAGTGAGGAGGAATGCAAGGAACAGAAGGATACTCAGGAGGAGGAGGCATAGGATTGGAGGGAAGGGGGTGGCCATGGTAAATAAGGAGGGGGTGGCATGTGGCACCCAGAAAGGGGGAGGAACACGGAGCCAGCTGGGTGGAGAGGCCTGTAGAAAGGATGAGGGACATGGAGGGAGGGAATGGAGGAAAAGGAGTGGTCAGAGTGCTCCTGCTGGGGATTCTATGATCAGGGGTATCAAATGGGATAGGGAGGGAAGCCTGGCCAGTTAGAACAAGATGCTTCCCTGGACTAATGGTGCACAGGGCTAAGCACGAGGTATATCAGCTGGCAAAGGATTGTAGGAGTTCCCAGACATACTGGTCCACCTGGGTACAAATGACATTGAGGGAAATAGTGAGCTAGAGATACAGGCAAGATTCAGGAGCTTGCCAGGGTCTGTCATGACATAGGATGCACAGTTTCCTTCTCAAAATCCTGCCAGTGCCAAGGGGCTAATTGGGGAACACAAAAGGAAAATTAGGGAGATAAACCAGTGGCTCAGGGAGTGGTGTGAGGCCAGAGGGTATGGGTTGATGGGGGATTGGGGGGAGACCTGGGAGGATAAGGAGCTGTGTGCTAGAGATAGACTACATCTCAATTTGGAGGGGAGAGGAATCCTTAAGTTGAAAATAGAGGGGCGCCCGCCAGCGCAGCGGTTGGATTTCTGTTTGCGACGCCGGCAACCCGGGTTCGGGAACGGATCCAGGTCGTCGGAGGGCCGGCCGGGGGGGAAAAGGATTGAGCGCCGTAGGCAGCTCTCCTTCTCCGGGGAGAGGGTCCCACCAGTATCCGGTGCGATGAGGGCTCCTAGCGGAGGCTGCGAGAACTCACGCTACCAACCTGAGGTTAGGGAGGGGTGAGGTAGGCCGGGCAGACGCTGGCGTCATTGCACGTCCCCGCCTCCTCGAGGAAGGGGAAAACATAAGGGGATAAAATCCCTGCCTAGCGTCTATGACGCTCTGCCCTGGACTGCCCTGATTGGCCACCGGAGCCGTTCCCCCTAACCAGATACAGTTCCGCAGCCGATAAGGGGGGTCAGTACCGCGGCCCCGCTCTCTGGGGGGTAAGCCAGGGATGACCTGGGGGATTCGGCAATGTCCGGTGGTCGGGGCTCCAGGGTCCGTGACCAGAGCAGAAAAAGGCCGACGAAAGGGCAGGGGCATAAAAGAGGAAAACATAAAAAAAAAAAAAAAGTTGAAAATAGAGGGGTTCATTGGTGAAAAGTGGGGTTTAAACTTGTGAAGGGGGGTGGGATGGGAGAAAAGGCTGTCAAGGGGGTGCCGATAAAGGAGGGACTCAGTCTCCACCCCCCTGGGGACCAGGAGGATTGCAGGAAAAGGCCAACTGGCAAAGTGCAGACCAGGGGAAAACAGAATCCCCATGGGAACACGAGCAGGGCAAATGGAACTATAGGGAAAGGGTGGAAGGTAGTCCTGCTAAAAGCCAGGAGCTTGGGCAATAAAATGCCTGAGCTCCAGGCGATGCTAACTGAGGGAGCAGTGGATGTGGCAGCGGTCACTGAGACTTGGGCCACTGCAAGACATGACTGGGACCTGAACTTGGAGGGATACACTATGTTCAGGAAGGACAGGGGGGAAGGAAGGGGAGGAGGGGTAGCAATGATAGTCAAAAACTGCATCGGCATAGGGGGACTAGAGGAGGCGGAGGGAACCGTGGAGGCGATTTGGGTCACCTTGATAACAAGGGGGGGCAAGAGAGTAAAATAGGAGTGGTGTATAGACCCCCGCCCTGGCAGAGAGCTGGAGGACAGTCTGGTGGCAGATGTTGGGAGACACTGCAGACTGGGCAGAGGCAGGTGGTGGTGTTGGGAGACTTAAACATGCCAGGAACAGACTGGGAGACTATGACATCCTCTGTGACCAGGAACAGAGGTTGTTGGATGTCTTTCAAGGCGTTCCTAACTCAGCAGGTGAGGAACCAACCAGGGAGGCATGGTACTGGATGTGGTCCTGGCAGACAGTGACCAGATTGGGGGCCTGGAGGTAAGGGACCAATTGGCGGGGAGTGACCATGCCACGGTCTGGTTCTGCCTGGACCTAGGAGGGGTAGAAGGCTGCACAAAGATGGAGTAACCGACTTCAGGGGGGCGGATTTTAAGGAAATGGGAAGGATCCTTAAGGAGCATTTGGATGGGATTGGGTCAGACATGGACGCTGATAGTAGGTGGGAAATCATCAGGAGAGGGGTGCAGGATGCTACCAGCACCTGTGCAAGAGTAAGACGAAAATGCGGTAGGACCCAAAAACCCTGTTGGTGGACCAGGGAGGTCCAGGAGGTGGTGCGGGAAGAAAGCAGCCTATAAGCAATTCAAGTTCTCAAGGAGTGAAGGGATCGAGGGAGTCAGAGCTGATGGCTAGAAGGACCACTAGAGTGGTGAGGGAGGCTAAGGCAAGGAAGGAGCAGAACCTGGCCAGGGAAATTAGGAGAGGAACAAGGGGTTCTTTAGATACATTGGGGAAAACGAAGGGTGAAGGGGCAGATTAGCAGGATTAAATCAGGGAGAGATGGGCACAAGACCGGGAGCAGGCTGAGGTACTAAATGAGTACTTCACCTCAGTTTTCACCAGGGAAAATGGGGTGCTGCATCATACATGGGAGGAGACAGAGATACTGAGGAGGGGACCCTTACCGATCGGCAGGTCTGGGAGAGGGGAGGCATCACTGGCAGGTGGGGGAGGGCTAAACAGGAGAAGGGTACTGGAAGTGGAAATCACAGCAGAGAGGTGAGGAAGCCCTCAGCTCCCTTAAGACGGAGAAAGCACCGGGACGGATAAATTACATCCCAGAGTGCTGAAGGAACTTGCAGATGTCCTGGCAAAACCCCTGGCAGAGCTTTCACCATCTCTCTGAGGACAGGGTGGGTGCCCCAAGACTGGAAGGTGGCGCATAGTGCCTATCCACAAGGGGGATCAAGGGAGGTGGCAGGGAACTACAGGCCTGTCAGCCTGACATCGGTGGTGGGCAAGGTGATGGAGGGCATTGTCAAAGAGAGGCTGGGGGGACCTGGATAAGTCAGGTGCCTGGACGATGAACAGCATGGATTCATCCGGGAAATCGTGTCAGACAAACCTGGTGGAGTTCTATGACTGGGTGACAAGTGCCTTGGACCTGGGTAAACCAGTGGATGTCCTCTTTCTAGACTTCAGCAAGGCATTTGACTCTGTTCCTCACGTGGGTCTGTTGGATAAGCTGGGAGAAATGGGGTGGGGAACCAGATGATCAGATGGATAGGCAATTGGCTCCAGGACCCGGACCCAGAAGGTCGTGGTTGGTGGGATAGTCTCATCCCCAAGGAGGGTCATTAGTGGGGTCCCACAGGGATCAGTCCTTGGGCCCCTTCTGTTCAACGCCTACGTATCTGACATAAGGACAGGAATCAGGAGTGAGATGAGTCTCTTTGCAGATGACTCGAAACTGGGGGCGTGGTGGATGGGGAGGAGGGGAGGGTGGCCCTACAGGGGGACCTGGAGGCTCTGGAAAGATGGTCTAGAAAGTGGAAGCTGAGGTTCAATGCAGGGAAATGCAAGGTACTCCACCTGGGGGCCAGAAACCCAGGCCAAGTGTACACCCTGGGGAAATGCTACAAGTCTCGATGGCTGAGAGGGACCTGGGGGTGGTGGTGGATGTCAAGATGAACAACTCTGAGACTTGTAGGAGGGCAGCAGCCAAGGCCAACAGAATGCTGGGATGCATTGCTAGGGGATCACCTCCAGAAGGAGGAAGTGATACTCCTCTGTATAACTGCTTGGTGAGGCCGCACCTTGAGTACTGCGTGCAGTTTGGAGGCCACACTTAAAGCGGGACATTAACCTCCTGGAGAGGGTCCAGAGGAGGGCAACCAAAATGATTTGGGGCTTGGGGACAGGACCTATGAGGAGAGGCTCGAAGAGCTAAATATGTACACATTGGAAGAGAGAGGGACCAGGGGACATGATAGGGTCTTTAGGTACATGAAGAGGATAAATAGGGAGGAACAGTCGGGGTGCTTCAAGGAAGGAGGAAGGGGCCACTAGAGGGCATGGGTGGAAGCTGGAGGGAAGATTCAGGGAGAAAGGAGGGCGCTACTTCACTGAGAGGGTGGTGGAGCCATGGAATGCACTGCCTAGGGGGCTAGTGGAGGCAGAGACAGTGGAGGGGTTCAAGAGGGGGGTGGGACAGGTACAGGGGAAGGGTTCTGGAAGCAAAATCCAATGCAGCAAGAATATCCGGAACTGGGAAGGGAGAAGCCAGAGAAGGTGAGAGGGACAGCAAGGTCAGCACCCAGGCTGGGGACTGACCAAACGAGCAGACACGAAAGACCGTTAGGCCTATTCTGCTGGCATTTTAGTATGTTAGTATGTACACCAGTGTTGTGCGAATTGCACTGGCTGCCAGTCAGGTGGAGAATCCTCTTTAAGGTGGGTCTTCTCACCTATAAGGCCCTACACGGGCAGGGCCCTGGTTATCTGTTGGACCTTCTGACACCTGCCCTCTCTACCCGCCCTCTCCGATCTTCTAGTGGGGGCTTCCTGACCATTCCCAGAACGAGGCTTAAATCAGCTGGTGACAGAGCCTTTAGTGTTGCGGCTCCCGTTCTGTGGAACTCATTGCCAGCTCAGGTCAGGGAAGCACCCACTGTGGTTATTTTCAAGGCTCGCTTAAAGACACTCCTTTTTTTCCCAAGCTTTTGTTTTATAAATTATAAATTGTAGTAGAGTCTGAGATTTTATTGGAGTTATTTATTCTTTTATTTTTAGTATAAAAATGTTGTGATGTTATGTTCTGTTTTTAAATGCTGTTTATAAACAATTTGTACGGTGCCCAGAGCCTTTGGGATTGGGCGTCTTTTAAATAAATTTTGCCTTGCCTTGTCTTGCCTCAAAAGATGCAGTTTATCTTCAAGTATGAGGGGGCAAGACCATAACTCATGCACGAAGAAGCCACAACTAAGTTATAAAAGTCTCGTCCCCCTCATAAGTGAGACACATTGTGCATTTTGAGCCAAGCTATTGTGTATTTGACTTTCATGGTAACAGTTTAACAGTTATAACTTTTTAAATCAGCTTTTTGTGTGAAGATTGTACTGTTTTTCTATGATCTGCCCACTCGCTTCTTTGCTGCACATGCCCATTATGATGTCATCTGTATTGTGATAGCTGCTCTCTGATTGGTTCTTTTCTGTGCAAAGATCAAGGTAAGATATTGTGACATATCTAACCTCTAGGTATATGTTTATCTGGAGGTTAGATAGCATGATAAGTAAGCATTAATGCTCAACAGGGTGTGATGATAATGCGGATTAACGCACACCTTGGGTGTGTTGTGAGGCACAAGGCCACAGGCCGAGTGCCTCTCAGCACCTGGGGCATGTGTTAATCCACATTATCAGCACACCCTGAAGTGCGTTAATGCACTTATTACATGGGTGCCACATGTGTGTGGTAACCCACACCACAAAACAGTGGAAAAACAGACCAGAAACAATGTTTCCTGCCCTGTAAAGTGTACAGTTTAATGGGTGTTGCTCCACTCAAGAAAGTAGTCCCTAACTGTGCGTTAATGACCCCCATATGTATAAACAGCACACAGTGACCTGCACTGTTCACTGTTCACAAACTGTGCATTACTGACCATGATCTGAACGATGATCCTCTGTGCTACTAATCAGTGCCCAGGGCTCAGTAGACGTTCATTGTGAACAGTGTCATTCACCAGGTCCACAGCAGCCCATATACAGAGAGGCACACATAACTATCCCGGCACCCCAGGAAATGGAGTCAGTTGTGTGCCAACAGAGTGAGTGGAAAAGGTGCCAGTGAGCAGTACTTGATAACTGCGTGTCGGCTCTTCTTTGTCACTCTCATGCTCTCTGTCTCTCTCTAGTCTTGTCAATGTGCAGAACACAGGTTTCCCCAGTGACATGTCACCATGTGAGACTAGATAGAGAGAGACAGAGACAATGAAAGACATTTGCGCCACTTGTGTGTGGTGGGGGGGGATGAAATCCTCGGCCACTGTTGTGTTCCCCTGTGCCTTGATTTTACTACGAGTCTGTGCCGTGATCATTCTTTGAATTCTTGGGTGTCTGCCTCTCTGTCTATGAATGGGACCTCCGTGGCAGCATGGAGACAGAGAGTGTTTCTCACCCCCACCCCATGCAGTGGTCACATTATACCTGGCTCTTGACACTTGTGGTACAGGTTAGGAGGGGTGTCGAAGGTTCACTGGGTGGGTGGGTATGAGTAACTAGAGCATACCGGACAACACAATGTGGACAGTGACAGTGAATCTCTGACACTTTGCTAAGCCACTTGCAGTCACTGTATCATGCTTTCCTGCCAGGCTGCTATGGGAGACAGTGCAGGTACACAAAACCACTACTACTCTGCTCTGAGTACCATGACACTTGCGGTATAGGTTAGGAGGGGTATCCAAGGTCTGGAAGGCAGGAGTAACCAGACCGTACCAGACAACATAATGTGGGCAGCACAGAACGGTGGGGTGGGGCGTGCACACAGCTCTTTCTAGTAGCAGTGTGCTATGAACACCAATGGACACCACTGATATGTCACTATGGAGCTGCGATTGCTGCCCACCTAGTAAGTTACCATCTCTGCCACAGTGCACGTGACTGAAACATTGCCAGACCCAACAGTATGGTACGGGTGTGTGACACATCGCTTTCACCAGCAGTCAGCAACAGAAAAAAAATGGCTGCTGAGCTGTGTTGGGGAACATAGCATGCGAAAGAAGCACCATTGTGCCCCTTGATCTTGGCCATGGTGGACCTCATCACCCTGACAGTGCCGATAATGTGAATCATTGCACTGTCAGATGAGGATCCTGGTCCAATCATATAAGTCACTCAGCAAGCCCATATAATAAATAGGGTTGATACAATGGCCTGACTAAAAATCTGTAGTTTATCTCCTAGTATGGGGTGGAGGGCAAGATCATAACTTACGAGTGGCAAACCCACAAGTGAGTTATAAAGGTCTTTTCCCCACATAAGTGGAGATGAACTGTGTATTCTGAGTCAGGTCAGTGTGTATTCGATTAATACAACATCAGTTTAAAAGGTGTAACTTTGTAAAACAGCCTTTTGAGAGATTTTACAGTTTTTCTGTGACTTGAACTGCTGACTTCAGTGCTGCAAAGGCCTGTTGGGATGTCATAAACATTGTGATAGCTGCTCCCTGATTGGTTCTATTCTGTGCAAAGGTCAAGGAAAGTGACTGTAACATGTCTCATCTCTAAATCAGTGTCTATCTGGAGGATAGATGTCATGATAAACACTGTTGTCAGGGAAAATTCATCACCACTGGTGTTGTATCAACAAATTTATCAGGGAAAATGTATCACCACTGATGCTGCATAAAATGTCACAACTGACAAATTGTGTGTGTTAATACTACCACAGAGACCACTCTCACACTTTTAAGAGTGGTCTTATGCACATTCTAAGTGTATGAGAACCAAGAACAGAAGGTGTGTGGGTCTGATACCATAAGAATGTAAGTGAGACCACTCTTACAACCATAACAGTAGCCTCATTAGCTGTATTAATATATTATTGATAAAGCTTGATCAACAATATATACATTTTTGTTAAATCTTACCCATTTCCAGGGCACCTGCATGTGATACACTCTTTATAGAATAGCAGTGTCTCACGCGAAGAATAAAGGTGCACTCTGATTGATTGGCAGCATACACTTCCCATGATTCTTTGCATTAATGATTCACTGTACGTGTGGTTTTGTATTTTTTTTAAAACCTGACTTCATTGACAATGCCTTTTCTGGGTAACCCCTGCTTCAATGTTTTTGTGTTGACTGATAATTTTTGTCTTTTATGTTACTTCTTACATTTGATGTATTTTTTTCTTTTCCCTTTTGCTAATTTGAAGATTTTTCACTTGACGGTACCAGGTGTGATGTGTTCTATTCCTCCTTATACATCATCAGACATATGCCCTCACTGTCTGTGACATCACAGCTGACAACAAAGGACCAATCCCTGAGGAAGCCTCCTTTGAGGTTATACATAGGGGGTAGTTAGTCTGCCATTCTTATGCAGATATACAGCAATAAAATAAATGTTTGCACATCTTCTGAGCTTGGTGTGTGCACTGCTCCTCTTTTCTGTGCTCAAACAGCCTATCACCTGCTGTAAGATCAGTCACTTGTGACGTCACAAGTGAGGTCACAGTGCTAATTGGGTATGAAGAAGAACAGCACTAGATAGGTTAATCTCCATGTAAAGTGCTGTTCTTTACATCACAGGTAATATCAGGTAGAAAATCTTCTAATTTACATATGGAAAAAGAAAAATACTTCAGAAATATATGGGGGATACCCAATTGACTGACCCGGAGGTCAAGGCAAATTACCGTCCTATATCCAACCTTCAATTTTTGTCGAAGGTGGTGGAGAAGGTGGCAGCGCTTCAGTTGAAAGAGCACCTCGTGACTCACGAGTTGTATGAACCCTTCCAGTCGGCATTTCAGGCTAGACATAGTACAGAAACTGCGCTTGTTCGGGTGCAGAATGATTTAATCAGGGCAAGAGATCGGGGGACAGGACAATTCTTGTTCTGCTTGATCTCCCTTCAGCGTTTGACACTGTGTACCATTTTGTGCTGCTCGTCTGTCTTAGGGAGTTATGTGGACTCACCGGTACTGTCATCCACTGGTTTGAGTCCTTTTTTACCAACAGGAGGCAACGGGTTATGATGGGGAATTCTTCATCTACACCCAGTCTCCTATTTTGTGGAGTCCTTCAAGGATCGGTACTGGCCCCAATGTTGTTCACAGTGTACATGCTGCCCCTGGGAGGGATCATTAGGAAGTATGATCTGGGTTTTCATTGTTATGCCGCTGATACTCAGCTATATTTGTCCTTTGCCTCAGGAGCATCCAACACAGTGGATGTGCTAAATATCTGTCTGGCTGAGATCAACGACTGGATGGCCTCCAGCTGGTTGCGACTGAACCCTAACAAGATGGAGGTATTGGTAGTGGAGTCGAACAGAGTTCGTGATAGGATGGCCTCTGACTCAGAAACTGGACTTGTTCTTGGAGCTGTGTCATTGAAGGCCTCCTCTTGGGTGCGAAATCTTGGAGTGATTCTGGACAGGAACTTAACCATGGAGACTCAAATATCCTCCATGGTTCATACCTGTTTTTTCCATCTCAGAAATTTTGCCAGGATTAAGCCCATTGTTCCACCTCTGGACCTCCCTACCTTGATACATGCCTTAGTCACATCTAGGCTCGACTACTGTAATGCGCTCTACCTCGTGGTCACAGGGGGATCTCTCCGTAGACTGCAGCTGGTGCAAAATGCAGTTGCCCGGTTACTGACTGGGCAGCAAAAATGTTGCCATATTACACCGGTGTTGTCGGGATTGCATTGGCTGCCAGTCAGGTGGAGAATCCTCTTTAAGGTGGGTCTTCTCACCTATAAGGCCCTACATGGGCAGGGCTCTGGTTATCTGTTGGACCTTCTGACACCTGCCCTCTCTACCCGCCCTCTCCGATCTTCTAGTGGGGGCTTCCTGACCATTCCCAGAACGAGGCTTAAATCAGCTGGTGACAGAGCCTTTAGTGTTGCAGCTCCCGTTCTGTGGAACTCATTGCCAGCTCAGGTCAGGGAAGCACCCACTGTGGTTATTTTCAAGGCTCGCTTAAAGACACTCCTTTTTTCCCAAGCTTTTGTTATATAAATTATAAATTGTAGTAGAGTCTGAGATTTTATTGGAGTTATTTATTCTTTTATTTTTAGTACAAAAATTTTGTGATGCTGTGTTCTGTTTTTAAATGCTGTTTATAAACAATTTGTACAGTGCCCAGAGCCATTGGGATTGGGCGTCTTTTAAATAAATTTTGCCTTGCCTTGCCTCAAAAGATGCAGTTTATCTTCAAGTATGAGGGGGCAAGACCATAACTCATGCATGAAGAAGCCACGACTAAGTTATAAAAGTCTCGTCCCCTCATAAGTGAGACACATTGTTCATTTTGAGCCAAGCTATTATGTATTTGACTTTCATGGTAACAGTTTAACAGTTATAACTTTTTAAATCAGCTTTTTGTGTGAAGATTGTACTGTTTTTCTATGATCTGCCCACTCACTTCTTTGCTGCACATGCCCATTATGATGTCATCTGTATTGTGATAGCTGCTCTCTGATTGGTTCTTTTCTGTGCAAAGATCAAGGTAAGATATTGTGACATATCTAACCTCTAGGTATATGTTTATCTGGAGGTTAGATAGCATGATAAGTAAGCATTAATGCTCAACAAGGTGTGATGATAATGCGGATTAACGCACACCTTGGGTGTGTTGTGAGGCACGAGGCCACAGGCCGAGTGCCTCTCAGCACCTGGGGCATGTGTTAATCCACATTATCAGCACACCCTGGAGTGCGTTAATGCACTTATTACATGGGTGCCACATGTGTGTGGTAACCCACACCACAAAACAGTGGAAAAACAGACCAGAAACAATGTTTCCTGCCCTGTAAAGTGTACAGTTTAATGGGTGTTGCTCCACTCAGGAAAGTAGTCCCTAACTGTGCGTTAATGACCCCCATATGTCTAAACAGCACACAGTGACCTGCACTGTTCACTGTTCACAAACTGTGCATTACTGACCATGATCTGAACGATGATCCTCTGTGCTACTAATCAGTGCCCAGGGCTCAGTAAGCGTTCATTGTGAACAGTGTCATTCACCAGGTCCACAGCAGCCCATATACAGAGAGCACACATAACCATCCGGCACCCCAGGAAATGGAGTCAGTTGTGTGTACCAGCAGATGAAGTGGAAAAGGTGCCAGTGAGCAGTACTTGATAACTGCGTGTCGGCTCTTCTATGTCACTCTCATGCTCTCTGTCTCTCTCTAGTCTTGTCAATGTGCAGAACACAGGTTTCCCAAGTGACGTGTCAGCATGTGAGACTAGACAGAGAGAGACAGAGACAATGAAAGACATTTGCGCCACTTGTGTGTGGTGGGGGGGGGGATGAAATCCTCGGCCACTGTTGTGTTCCCCTGTGCCTTGATTTTACTACGAGTCTGTGCCGTGATCATTCTTTGAATTCCTGGGTGTCTGCCTCTCTGTCTATGAATGGGACCTCCGTGGCAGCAGGGAGACAGAGAGTGTTTCTCACCCCAACCCCATGCAGTGGTCACATTATGCCTGGCTCTTGACACTTGTGGTACAGGTTAGGAGGGGTGTCGGAGGTTCACTGAGTGGGTGGGTGTGAGTAACTAGAGCATACCGGACAACATAATATGGACAGTGACAGTGAATCTCTGACACTTTGCTAATTCACTTGCAGTCACTGTATCATGTTTTCCTGCCAGGCTGTTATGGGAGACAGTGCAGGTACACAAAACCACTACTACTCTGCTCTGAGTACCGTGACACTTGCGGTATAGGTTAGGAGGGGTATCCAAGGTCTGGAAGGCAGGAGTAACCAAACCGTACCAGACAACATAATGTGGGCAGCACAGAACGGTGGCGGGGGGCATGCACACAGCTCTTTCTAGTAGCAGTGTGCTATGAACACAAATGGACACCGCTGATGTGTCACTATGGAGCTGCGATCGCTGCCCACCTAGCAAGTTACCATCTCTGCCACAGTGCACGTGACTGAAACATTGCCAGACACAACAGTATGGTATGGGTGTGTGACACATTGCTTCCACCAGCAGTCAGCAACAGAAAAAAAATGGCTGCTGAGCTGTGTTGGGGAACATAGCATGCGAAAGAAGCACCATTGTGCCCCTTGATCTTGGCCATGGTGGACCTCATCACCCTGACAGTGCCGATAATGTGAATCATTGCACTGTCAGATGAGGATCCTGGTCCAATCATATAAGTCACTCAGCAAGCCCATATAATAAATAGGGTTGATGCAATGGCCTGACTAAAAATCTGTAGTTTATCTCCTAGTATGGGGTGGAGGGCAAGATCATAACTTACGAGTGGCAAACCCACAAGTGAGTTATAAAGGTCTTTTCCCCACATAGGTGGAGATGAACTGTGTATTTGAGTCAGGTCAGTGTGTATTCGATTAATACAACATCAGTTTAAAAGGTGTAACTTTGTAATACAGCCTTTTGAGAGATTTTACAGTTTTTCTGTGACTTGAACTGCTGACTTCAGTGCTGCAAAGGCCTGTTGGGATGTCATAAACATTGTGATAGCTGCTCCCTGATTGGTTCTATTCTGTGCAAAGGTCAAGGAAAGTGACTGTAACATGTCTCATCTCTAAATCAGTGTCTATCTGGAGGATAGATGTCATGATAAACACTGTTGTCAGGGAAAATTCATCACCACTGGTGTTGTATCAACAAATTTATCAGGGAAAATGTATCACCACTGATGTTGCATAAAATGTCACACTGACAAATTGTGTGTTAATACTACCAGAGACGCTCTCACACTTTTAAGAGTGGTCTTACACGCATTCTAAGTGTATGAGAACCAAGAACAGAAGGCGAGTGGGTCTGATACCATAAGAATGTAAGTGAGACTACTCTTACAACCATAACAGTAGCCTCATTAGCTGTATTAATATATTATTGATAAAGCTTGATCAACAATACATACATTTTTGTTAAATCTTACCCGAACATGCCCATTTCCAGGGCACCTGCATGTGATACACTCTTTATAGAATAGCAGTGTCTCACTCGAAGAGTAAAGGTGCACTCTGATTGATTGGCAGCACTCCCTCGATCTATAATAAGAACTAATTTAGTAATAATGACCGAAGAGCCAGTCATTTCTTAAGATTAATGACTGGTTAGGGGGAAGGCACCACCCAGCTGGTTGTTAATCGACAGGAAATGAACAGCTCTGAGGTCATTATTGTGATTATAAGTCTAATCACAATAATGAACTTTTTTTGAGCTGTTTTTTTTTTTTTTTTTTTGCTGAGGTTTTTTAAATTGTTGTTGTTTGTCTGTGGTGCCGCGTGGTCTCTTTGTGTCCTGTTCCATGTTCAGGGAGGTATTATGTTTTCATATCTCATGGGTTTTTTAGAAATTATTTTATTATTCAAATGTTTTCTACGTGATTAGTTGTGTTATTTTTTAACATTTTCTGTCAGCAATCCTGCACTGTTATAGTTTGCCGCTGACAGAGCTGAGCGGCTGCTGTGCCAGGCATTTCTACCAGATTTCAGCCTGGCACAGCCGCCAGTGAATGAGCTAGTTAAGCTCATGTACAATTACTTAGACTTATAATAACATTTTCTGCCTACCATTTTTGGCACTACTAACTCTTTAGGACAACTGAGACATCGCTGGCTGGAGACTAGTTTCGGATTCCTGACCTTCCCCCTATGCAGTTTCAATGACCAGTTTGAATTTGTCCAGGTGTCCCTTACAGGATGCATGGATAGAGACACAGACAGTTACACAGGTAATTGTGACATATTCAAGAATTAAAATAGTAATGAATTTCTGCTCCCCAGGCACCATCTTGTCCCTGCATGTGAACTGTGATGGAAATATGATAGTGATAGCTCTGCCCACAATTCACATCATTATTAGTCTGGCTTCCATTGTGGAAAAAGCAGCACTGAAAAACACCAACTCATTGTTAGCAATGCTTGCCAGAGATATGATTTATGGTTCACTTTGTGCCTTTTAATGAGCTGATTAAGCAAGTCCATTAGAGAGCCTCGAGGGTACAATTCCTATGTGTGGGCATGTGTGTTTGTGTTTGTGTGCTACTATGTGTGCATATCAGTATTTAAGAGTGTTTATGTGTGCGCATGCATGCTTTTCTGCATATATGTGTACTGTGCTTATCAGCATGTGTACAGTATGGAGATAAAGAGATCAATTTTTAAAACAATAAAAAAGTTGTGTTTAAAAAATGCTGAACCTCCGTATGTGCAGTCACTGTGAACAAATAGCTCAAAAAACTATTTTTTTCCTTCATGACTGACTTTTCAAGTCATGCACGAATCAAAACTGAAATTGAAGTGCCCTCCCCGCCCGACGTTTGATGTAAATGTGCCCCAAAAATGACAACTTTGTTTTTCCTTTGTTAATAACTTATATGTCAATCACAAATGAAAAAAATCTCTTTAGTTACTCATTTTCTGACACTGGATGCCCAATCTCTGTATTGGCTACCTGCAAGCCCCTTCCTGACAGTGTATGACCAGCCCCAGTGCTGGATTAAAAAAAAAAAATTTACATTTGCAGCCACTGGGTATCCAACCCTTAGGCCCCCCACGGGACCCATGATGCCATCCTCCCCCTACCACCACCTGGGTGCATACTGTTACAGAAGTTCCAGACTGGGTGACCTGCACATCCCTCCCTCCACCATGGCCATTCGCTGTCTTGATCTCAGCTGCCATTCCCAATTGCAAACCCATAATAAAATAATCTCAACAATTCTCTAGCACCCATGCCATCCACCTCCATCTACCTCTCCCCAGCGCCAGCACCAATGCCACCCTCCACCATGGCAAGTCACTATCTAAATCTCTGGTGTTCATCACCAACTGCAACTACAACCTGTAAAAAAAACACACCCACACTGATTTCCACCCACTCCTCCGTCCCCTGCCCTTGTGACAAAGGACAAGCAACAGTTCCAAGCACATAACCCATGGGTCTGCTGATTCAAGCTACAGGTCTGATGCCAAGCCCCATATGTCTGCTGTTTTGTGTAGGGCACACAGGTCCCTGCACAAAGTAATCAACAGGTCTGGGTCTATGTCCCATGGGTGTGCTGCTTTGTGTATAATCCATAGGGCCTTGTGTAAGGCAAGCTACAGGGATGGGCAGTGACCCACAGGCCTGCTGCTTTGCATAGGTCCACAAGCCCTGCATAAATCAAGCTACAGATTCAGGGTTGTGCTTTAAAGATCTACTGAAGTTTGAGTCCATGCACCATGATTCTGCTATTTCAACCCTACAAAGCAAGCTATAGGTCTTGGGCTGTGCCCAACAAGCAAAGTCCTGGGATCATTATGGCCTGGTGCTGTAGAAAATGAAACTTATATTCTTATAGGATCAAACTTATAGGTGCTGCCAACCCCCAGATGCTACAAATATACAATCTTGAGAAGGGGGGCACAATAAGCCACTTGTAATCAAGTTGCTGTAAAACGGAAACTTTATTCCAATATTTTCAGCAGGTTACCCCAGCATTTTACCCTTAAATCTAGGGCTTCTTCAGGAGTCCACTTCTGAAGACTATTTAAAAAAAATATTCTGTTAATAACCCATTAATGTTACCAGTTCATGAAAAAATTCCAGTTCTGCAATGTGCACTATGACAATGCAGAACTTACAATATGGTTTCCTCATTACCACCGAGTTTATTCATTTCTTTCTTTAATCATTCCAATCCTGAGAAATGGCGATATCACTTATTTGCCAAAGTTGCAGAGACGTTTTACCCCAGTTTTTCATTTTCTTGCTTTGTATGCTTTTTGCTTCAACCCTAATAGATACATTACCATTCTTTTTGCTGCAATTCATTGTCTTACTTTTTGAAAACATATATAACGGTTTGAGAATGGATCTGGGAGTTGGAGGGCCAGCCGGGCAGAGAAAGACTGAGCACCTGAGGGCAGCCCTCCTTCTCTGGGGGAGGGGGGAGAGTATCCAGCTTATTGGTGACCCCTGGTGGAGGCCAGTGGTTCCCTGAGAGCCGGTGCCGAAAGTAACATGGGAGGCAGGACAGATGTCAGGCTTTTCCAGTGGACGTCAATGCACATCTCACCCCCAGGGGATTTCTGTATCCAAATAATCCAGCCCCCAGGCATGACGCCCTGCTGCCATTTCTGCTGGCACTGTCATTCACCAGGTGATGTCCTGCTCCCATGGCCCCACCCTGGAGGGTAAGCCAGGGCTCGTTACTAGTGTCCATTGGAGGGAGTGGCCACCCAGTGTCCCCGCCCGGGGGGGTAAGCCTGGGCATGGTGGAGCAGTAGCAGCGCAGGGGCTGAGCTCCTGAAGGGAAACTTGGGGCTGCGCCAAAAAAAACATATATGACAGCAGACATCCTTAGCTTTCCAGCACCCCATCTTGAACACTACATAATGGCGCTCACTGTGCCAGAACTGTAGTTGCTACATGAGTGGCCCTGTAGGTCAAACATGAAGCAGCTGAATAGGTCTCATTATTGTCATCTTGTTTTGCTTCTTCCAGTAGATTTTTTTAAAATTCATTATTGAGATAAATCATTTTGTTTGCCTTTTGTGAGATTTTATGAAGATGCATACTACTATGTTTCCCTGTAGGCATCTCCCTTTGCCTTAATGACACAGATTAAGAGGTCAAGCCTGTTGTAATGCAAATGAATTTCTGGTAGAAGAGTGGCAAAAATGATTTGACTTGTCCAACAGAGGCCTCAGCTCATCTTTTGTGGCATTCTGGATAAAGTGTCCCATTTACGATTCAACAAGGTGATGCAAGTGTACTTTTCCCAGATTCAATGAACATGGCGCAGCTATCTCACCAGTCACTCCAAGTGTGTGAAGATTAATAAATCTTTGCCTGACACCAGGGGAGTAACTATTGGTATTCCCCAGGGCTCCATCTTGGGCCCACTCCTTTTTGGCCTCGTCATAAATCAACTACCTTATGCCGGTCAGACAGCTAAAATACTCCTCTATGCCAATGATGCTGTCATCTCTTCCAAAAACCCTGACCTTGACTGCCTTACTGCCACTCTCCAAAGTAACTTTAGGTCACTAGAAAGCTGTCTCTCCAACAAGAAAATGTTCCTCAGTTACAAAAAAAGCAAGACCATGCTCTCCTCTAGACTTACACAGAAGAGGAAAATCCCACCCTTTGTCATCCGAAATGGCTAAGGGCAAAACCTTGAACAAATGGAGATCTTCAAATACTTTGAAAAAACTGTGAAAGGCACTTTATCTTTGGCCCCCCCAAGATGACAATCTGGTGGCCATAGCTAACAGAAGACTGGATGCTCTGTACCATAACCAAAACAATATCACTGAGGCTGCTAGATGTCCTTTTGTGGCCGTCTCCATTCTGCCACTTACAGATTATGGCCTCCTTGTCTACACAGCTGCCTGTGACAGAATGCTAAACACAGTAATGCTGATCTGTAATGAGGCGTACCACTTTGTACTTGGTGCAAATAACTGCACTCATAGTTGTACCCTTTACGCACTCACTAACTGGCTACCTTTAATCAGTAGAATAAAGATCCAGACGTTTGCTAGCCAAAAAGGTGCTTCTGGGCCTTACATCCCCTGCTTTAACAAGCTGCTTCCGTACAATCTCTAACCAATACAACACCAGGAACATGGCCAGGAAGGACTTTAAGCCTCTAGTCTGGCGTACTCAGCTGGGCAAATGGTCATTTGCTGTCAGGGCCGCTAAATGGTTAAACAAACTGCCTGATACACTGCTGAATCTCCCTCCTCAAGTTTAATGAGTTTCAGAGATCTTTGCAATCTGCCTTTACTGTCCAGAGCAGCTTTAACCATTAAGCTGTTTTATTCAGTTTATCTCTGTCTATAACCTATGACATTTTATACAATGATCTGAATGTATTTTTTAAAACTGTATGTAATTATTCTGTTCTGAGTGCTCCGGAACTGCTTATTGTAATCGTAATGTTTTTTGTGACTATTATATTTGACATGGAACCTTTGTAAAGGAGCACTTGTGTGCAAAGGTAGTCTCTGAAGTTTTCAGTAGGTAAATAAATGGCAACCCTTCAGCCTTTGCCTTGTATATGGAATTGTATACATAATGCTCCTGTCCCAGTTCAAACAGCCAACAGCACAGGCAGTGGTATGATTGTTTACTTATAATATAATGTCATGTTGAGATAATAATTTTCCAGTTATAGGTTCAGAGCAAGATACTTAGGAATGGTTGGATTTTTCCAGTGTACAATATATGTTAGATTTCAGAGGACTATTATCACTAATGGAGCATAATTCAGAATATTTATTTTTGAATTTAGTACTGTAAGACCTGATGAAGAGACGCAGTTTTCAAAACATTGGTTATTAATTTGCAGCTCTGAGACCTGTCCTTGGTTCTAATAAAACTATATGAATATTACAATACATGTACAGTGGTGAGTGGATCATTATTTCCAGTATCTGAGTAGGCACCTTCATGGGCTATATTGGAACAAACTTTTCCAGCAGCTATTATTCTGTTTTTAATTTTGACTGGTTGGCAGCCACACTGGTACCTTCCAGAAGTGCCTAGTATCTGAAACTTTGAAACTCACATAAAAACTGTCGATGTTCAAATCTGTTTGTAACCAGAAAATGTGACTTCCACCTACGCTCGACACAGCCTTACTTAAGAAGAGACTGTCCTCAACCTCAAACTGCACCAAATAGCAATCAGAACAAGAAACTGCTAAGGTTCTGACCACACAGATATCAGTGCTAGAAGAGAAAACTTGATTCAGTACGTAGCAACCTTGTGTGGCGAAGTCGTGCAACATGCTGGCCAACACCAAATAAAGCGATCATTCATCGGAAACTCTTAAAGCGAAATATGTCTGATTCCACATCAGGCAGATACAGCCTGCTTTACAGCTGTACTTAGTTGCTTATACTTACCTCACAAACAGTGACCACTACTGTGGGAGGTAGGAAGTTAAAGCTTCATTCCCATATACAGCTGTACTCATCCCTCTGACTGCATAAACAGTGCACCCTACTTTGAGAGGTGGGCAAGTACAGACATATTTTCTGTCACATGAAACCCAGTCCCTCATTTTAATCTAATTGTGATCAGTACCGTAAGAGATGGACAGGTACAGTCTAATACTCCCTCTCAGCCATACCGAATCCCTCATGCTGGCCTCACAGTTACCCCTGCTGTTGAAGGTGATTATGTATGGCCTCACTTCCATTAGAGCTGTACCCAGTCATGCACATTGACCTTACAGGTGGGCAGGTATAGCCTCACTCCCCTTGCAGCTGTATCCAAGCCTCACTCCCCTTGCAGCTGTAGCCAATTGCTCTCCCTAACCTCACAACTGTTGCCTCTGCTGAGGGTGGTGGACTGGTACAGCCTCACTCCATTAATATTTGTATTTAAACCCTCTCTCTAACCTCACAAACAGTGACCCCTGTTGTGGGAGGTGGGCAGGTACATCCTCACTCCCACTCAAAGGTCAAACCCAATCCTACATGCTAACTTCACAAACAGTGATCCATGCTATAGGAGGTAGGCAGCTACAGCTTCACTCCCCTGTACAGTTGTGCCCTAACCTTCATAATAACTTGACAAACAGTGACCCTCTGCTGTGGTGGGTGGACAAGTACAGCTGAACTTTCCCTCACAGCCACATCCAGTCTCTTAAACTAACATCACAAATAGTGACCCCTTCAATTGGAGCAGGGCAGGTACTACCACACTCCCCATACAGCCATACTCAATCCCTCACAATAACCACACAAAAAGGAACCCTTCTATGGGACATGGTCAGGGACAAATGCAGTCCCCTTCACAACTGTACACAATCCCTGATGCTAACCTCAAACACCAAGACCCCTGCTGTTGGAGGTAGGCAGATACAGCAACACATTCAGTCACAGCAGTACCCAGTATCTAATGCTAACCTCACAAACAATAGCCACTATGGTGGGAGGTAGACAGTTATTAGGCTTGTACACATGACTGACTGTGAGTCATTGTCAGTGGCTCACAGCGGTAAGACTGGTGCCCCTGCCAACGTGTGACCCTTACTGTTTTGGCAATTTTCTGTTGTGTGGTGTTGCCACCATGATTCCTCTTTCCCTGGGTTTGCGGAGTGGAGCTGGTGGTTTCCTGTGCCATGTGAACATCTAAACCACCTGCAACACCACAATTTCCCACCCACCTAACACTGTCTGGGATACCACTCAAATCACCGGAAAAGAAAAAAGGGGCAGCGGCACCACTGATGCAGTGTGAACACAGCTCTCTTGTGTATCCAAAGAATTTTTCCGAATGATTAGAAAGTAGCCTTTGCGGCAAGGCACAGTGTGAATGAGCCTGTTGCTACACACACCTTCACTGCCATACTCAGTCCTGCACACTAACCTCACAAACAGAAACCCCTATTGTGGGAGGTGGGCAGTTATTGCTACACACATCTTCACTGCCATACTCAATCCTGCACACCAACCTCACAAACAGCAGCCCTTACAGTGGGAGGTGGACAGGTATTGCTACACATAAACCTTTACTGTCATACTCAGTACTGCACACTAACCTCACAAACAGAAGCCCCTACTATGGGAGGTGGGCAGGTACAGCTATACTCTTCCTCATAGTTATACCCAATTCCTCACACAGACCTTGCTGATAGTGACCCTGTTGGAGGGGAAGAAACACACCCCTCTGTCCTCTGATTTCCCTTCACTTGATATTAGACCTTGCTTTGTACTCTCTTGTAGAAGAGGTGGTAGTGATGTTAGGTGGAAGTGGGTAATTTTAGTGGCCCTCACTCCCTACCTTATCCCTCCTTCTTGGGCTAGCATACAGTATGAGGTAAATCACAAATGCATTTTTGCTAATTTCAGGTATCTGGTGATGCAGTGTCCTGGATGAACTCCCCTAGTGCACACTGAAACTTCAGCCATACAACAGAAAATAAAGTATTTATTTATTTGTATTTGTTTACGAGATAAGTGCACTAGACAAACAGATGACTGTTTTCAGGCATGGTCTGAAAATGTTGCAATGCAAATAACACCAGTTACATATAGTCCACACATGAGATATTACAAGCATGGAAATAGAGCAGGTTACTCGTAACAACATTGGGTATTACAAGTAAGAACAGTACAAATTAATATAATTAAAATCAAAACAGTTACACAGCATTAAAGAAACAGAGAACCAACAAACAATCAAGCAGTGCAAGTATCGAAGGCATTACCAGCATTACTGGCAGTAAACAAGCAGATATTTATTTATATATTTAGTTTTTGTTGACCGGGTAAGTGCACTAGACAAATCCTGCCTATTTTCAGGCACAACCCGGGTGAGGGGGATACAGATGAAAGCCAACTGACCTTGAACCAGATTAAGCTGTTGTGGTGGTATTTTTAGTGATATACAGTAATACCTTGCAAGGGAATAAATAGATCAAACATCAGAACAAGAAGGAACAGTCAATTGATCTTTAGCAAGTGAGCCTTTAAAGAATTACAGAATTGTGGATGTCTAGCAGAGTTTTGCACTGAAAAGGGCAGGGAGTTCCAGACCTCAGCAGTATAGTGAGAAAAGGCAGGTTGACCCTGGAGATCCAGAAGCATTACATCTTGAGTTGAGGAGCAGTGGGCAAGAATAAAGGAGGGCATTGAGAAGGCAATAAATTTACGTGTCAGGCAGGTTAACAAGGGCAAGAGAAAAAAGAGACTGCTATGGTTCTCAGAAGAAGTAGCATAGAAAGTAAGGGCAAAGAAGCTAGCATTTTGAAACATAGAAACATAGAAACATAGAAGTTGACGGCAGATAAGGACCGCAAGGCCCATCCAGTCTGCCCATTTCTTTTTCTACCTTATAAATGTGCCATCGGCCTTTGCTCTGTCAGTAACCTATCTATTCATAGTCATTTGTATTGCTCCCTTATGCCTATCCATGCCTGTTTGAAGCCCTGCACTGTATTCATAGCCACCACTTCTTGTGTAAGCTATTCCATGCATCTACCACCCTTTTCTGTGAAAAGAATTTCCTCACATTCCCCTTAATCGGCCTCCTCTAATCTCATGCTGTGTCCTCTTGTCCTGCTATTTTTCTTATATTTAAACACGTTAGACTCTTTCACCTTGTTTATGCCCTTAAGGTGTTTAAATGTTTCGATCATATCACCTCTCTCCTCCTTTGCTCAAGGGTATACATATTGAGCTCCGTTAATCTGTCCTCATATGTCTTCTGATGCAGTCCCTGCACCATTTGGTTGCCCTTCTCTGGACTGCCTCAATTTGGTTAATGTCCTTGTGAAGGTGTGGCCTCCAATACTGCACGCAGTACTCCAGATGGGGCCTAACCAATGTCTTGTACAGAGGGATTATTACCTCCCTCTTACGACTTGTGATACCCCTACTAATACACCCTAACACCCCCTAGCCTTACCTACTGCTTTAGAGGTCTGCTTGGATGATTTTAGGTCATCAGTGATGATGATGCCCAAGTCTCTTTCTTCCTTTGTGACTGCTAGCAACTCCCCTCCCAGCCTATAAGTGGCTTCAGGGTTTCTCTTCCCTATGTGCATGATTTTGCACTTCTTTGCATTAAATCCCAGTTGCCACTCTTCTGACCATTTTGCTAGTTTATCCAGATCTCTTCTCATTCTGCCCACCCCATCTGGATCATCTACTCTGTTGCAGATCTTGGTGTCATCTGTAAACAGACAAGCCTTACCCTCTAGTCCATCTGCGAGGTCACTAATGAAGATGTTGAATAGGACTGGCCCCAGGACTGATCCCTGAGGTACCCCACTTGTGACTTGCATCTCTTCTAACTGTATACCATTTACCACCACTCTCTGTTTTCTGTCAGTCAACCAGTTTGCCACCCAGTTGACCAACTTGACCCACCCCAGCCTACCTAGCTTATTTATCAATCTTCTATGTGGAACAGTGTCAAAAGCTTTGCTTGAAGTCAAGGTAGGCGACATCAACTGCTCCCTCTTGGTCCACCACTCTGGTTACCCAGTCAAAAGAAATCTATGAGATTAGTTTGACAGGACCTTCCTTTTGTAAACCCATGCTGTCTTGGATCCTGTGCCCTATGGATTCCAGGTGTTGCACTATCCTTTCCTTAAGGGTGCCTCCATAATCTTGCCCACTACTGAGGTAAGACTGACTGGTCTGTAGTTCCCCGCCTCCTCCCTGCTACCACTCTTGTGGAGCGGGATCACATGAGCCCTTCTCCAGTCTTCTGGGACCTCTCCTGTGCTCAGAGACTCACTAAACAATTCTGCTAATGGCTCTGCTAGTTCCTCCTTTAGCTCCTTAAGTACCCTGGGATGTATGCCATCAGGTCCCATTGCCTTATCCACCCTGAGCTTAGCAAGCTCTTGTAGGACCCTTTCTTTTGTGAAGGTAGTAGTGCTCACCTCCCTCCCCCCTGTGTCCATGATGCTGAGCTGTGGGCCCTGCCCTACCTTCTCTTCAGTAAATACTGAGCAAAAGTATCTATTTAGGATAGATGCCTTTACAGGGTCCTCCTCCTCACATGCTCCCTTTTCTCCATTAAGCTTAGCAATACCCCTCTGGACTTTCTCCTTTCATAATGTATCTATAGAAAGTCTTGTCACCTTCTTTTACTGTTCGTGCTAGTGTTTTCTCAGTTTGGGACTTTGCCTGCCTTACTGCCTTACCTGCTTCCCTTAGGGGCAGTTTGGTATGCCTCCCTATCTTCATCCCGCTGTGTTCCTTATATTTTCCTGAAGGCCAGCCTTTTGGCTCTGACCTTTTCTGCTACTGTATTTGAGAACCAAAGTGGTTTCTTCTTCTTCTTTGCACTTCCTTTTCTGTCTAACACAATGGGATGTTGCTTCAAGTATTGTATCCTTAATGCTTGCCCACTTTGCCTGTACCTCCTCACCTGTGTTTCTTTTTGCCAGGGCTAGCTTAACTCTGTTGGCCATCTTATCAAAGTCAGCTCCTCTGAAGTCCCATATTTTGCCTTGGAATGGGATGATTTAGATGTAGTAGCCAAATTGAACCATACCATGTGATGGTCACTGGCCCCAGGTGACCTTCTACCTGGAGATCTGTGATCCCTTCTTTGTTAGTCAGTACTAGATCTAGGATAGCCCTGTCTCTTGTGGGTTGCTGTACCAGTTGTTTGAGGCCTCCCCGCAGGGAATCCAATATGAGTCTAGTTCTGGCAGATGTTCCTGCTGGTATTGATCAATCTGTATCTGGCATGTTGAAGTCTCCCATTATCAGAACCTCCTTTAACTGTCATGTTTTGTATATCTTCTAACAGTAATGTGTCTATGTCCTCCCTCTGGTCTGGGGGCCTGTAGACAACCCCAGTTCTTATGGCTGTCCATTTCCTGTTTCAGGGTGACCCACAGTTCTTCTGGCTCCTTATGTGTATTCTGAATTTCTGTAGCTTTGATATTTTCATTAACATACGGGCCACTCCCCCCCTTTTGCACCTCGGTCTCTTCTAGAACAATACATGGCCAGGTACTGAAGTCTCCCAAGTGTGGTTACTGGTAAACCACGTCTCACTAATTGCTACTATGTCCAGTTTAGCCTCTGACATTATTGCCTGCAGGTCTGGGATCTTATTTCCCAGGCTGTGAGCATTTGTGTACATGATTTTCCATTGGCCAGATTTTGGTGTGTTAGTTGTTAGGTGAAGTTTGGCATTACCCCTGTGCATCGTATGGGGAGACAAACCTTTTTTCTTACATGGTGATGCAAATGAATGGCAAACACGCTGAATTCCTGTTTGACCACTAGCTGAGGGGGGAGGGGTGTTCTTCACATTCGACGTATGGGGTGCTGCACCCCTCTCCCCATTTGCTAGTTTAAATATTCTGCAAAGACGTCAAACTTCTGCCCCAATGCACTGACTCCTCTTTAGTCAGATGCAGTCCATCAAATTTAAAGAACTTTGCTCCCAGAACTGTTGCCAGTTCCTACAAATCTGTGTCCTTTTCCTGGCACCAGTCCTTGAGCCACGTGTTTAGCTCCCCTATCTCCCCTTCTCTGACCTTCCGTCCATCTGCTCCCCTTCTCCCAGACTGGCAGGATCTCAGAGAAGGAGATGCCGGACGAAATAGATGATAGTTTGTCACCCAGCTTAGTCAGGTGTTCCTTGGTCTCCATAACTGACCGGCTGGCGAGATCCATTAGTCCCTATGTGTACTAGGACATCAATGTTTTCTCCTGCTTTGTGAACAATTTTGTAATGCGGTCAGTGTCTCTCCATGCTGATGTACCTGGGAGACATCTGACCATCACCCTGGCTGGAGATGGTATCAACTCCCAGATCATGGAGTCTCCTATGATCAAGTTTTTGGATTTCCTTTGTGCTTGTTTAGTTTGGTTCCTGATTTGGGTGAGTATTGTGTGCTAGCTCCTGCGCCGCAGTGTCCTGCTCTGCAGTGTCTTCTGCCTCTTTATTTGATTTCAGAGATAGAGGCAGATACCTGTTTGTAGTGTTTATATGGTTTTGGAGGTAATGTGTTGGAGAGCAGAGAGTGATGGGGCACCTGATTTGCTCCTCCTAACCACCTGCCAACCTCCTGGACCAACTACCCTCTGCGGTCGAGGTTTTCTGTTGGATGCTGGGAAATGGCGGTGGTTCTTATAATGTATTTCCTCTTCAATATGAAATTTGAGGCGTGCAATCTCTGCCCATGCTGCCGGAGCTGAGACCTAAGATCTCAAAGGCCCAGCATGTAGGACAGTGTCCTAAATCCTGTAAGACTGTCCTTCTGAAAATTGTTCCACAGTACCTGCAGTTAATGAAATCCATTCCAAATAAGTTGCTGGGTTTGTAACCTAGTCAGAGTAATTAGAAGGAAAAAAAAGGAAAAAATGCAAGTAATGGTTGAATTGTGCTTTGTTTAACTTGTTATAACAAGTTAAATTACTAGTGCCCCTGTAAATGAGATCACCTTGTGGAGGCCCCACTGATCCGCCTCTTCCTGCTCTGCCACAGGAAATGTCACAACTGTGGTACCCTATAAAAGGAGTGTAGCATGGGGTGGTTGGGGATGGGGTGGGTGGCTGGGCCCTTCCCTGCCTAAAAGAAGAACCACAGACGAAAAGAACAAGGAGGTAAGAGCAGAAACAATCAGTCAACAACAAATGCAGTAACCCTGAAAGTTTATCCTAATGTTAGATAAAACTGTAAAACCTATAAAGCACCACCTGTAATAATTTCAGAGAAGATATACCCTGTAAGAAACACTTTGCTCCAGAGAAAAATAAAGCAGTAACAGAAGATATACCTTGCAAAAGACAATTTGAATCAGAAGATTACAGCAGTAATCTGTTAGCACACACCTGTAGGCACACCTTGTAATAATGCAGAAGAAGGTATACCAGCAACAACAATTTGAATCAGAGAAAAATAAAGCAATGAAATGTTAGCAACAAACAGTAGCAATCCCTGTGAGTAAAATAAAAACACCACCACACAGTAAATCTGCTTAGCCAAACTAAGTCTTAATCCTTCTCCCTTGCTCTGGTAAGTTTCTCTACTCTGCCTTTCAAGCAGTCTTAGAAGGAAAAGAGCTCAGGTGAAGCTAGGTGCCTTGGCCAGCAAACCAAGTCTTCTACCTCCAAGATATCAACTAACCTGACTTTTAACTCTTCTTTCTGTTGAAATTACTGACAGTTTGCCATCTCCACCCCACATACACACTAATCCTTTGGAAGAGCTGTGGGAGGAAAAGCAATTAGCTCCTTCAATGTGAGAAGGAGACTGAAACACCTCTGAGACAACAAACCTTTTCAACAAACAAGAATAAAATAAAACACAGTGTCAAACAGTAATTTTGCTTAGCCAATAATAAAAAGTCACAAAAATGTAAGCTCCACCTGTAATACAGTAATTTCAGAAGATATACCTGTAAGAAACACGTTGCTCCAGAGAAAAATAAAGCAGTAACAGAAGATATACCTTGCAAAAGACAATTTGAATCAAAGATTACAGCAGTAATCTGTTAGCACACACCTGTAGGCACACCTTGTAATAATGCAGAAGAAGGTATACCAGCAACAACAATTTGAATCAGAGAAAAATAAAGCAATGAAATGTTAGCAACAAACAGTAGCAATCCCTGTGAGTAAAAAATAAAAACACCACCACACAGTAAATCTGCTTAGCCAAACTAAGTCTTAATCCTTCTCCCTTGCTCTGGTAAGTTTCTCTACTCTGCCTTTCAAGCAGTCTTAGAAGGAAAGAGCTCAGGTGAAGCTAGGTGCCTTGGCCAGCAAACCAAGTCTTCTACCTAAGGTACAAAATGACACAGAAGGAGGAGAACAGGGAGAGATATCAGGAGAAACAAGTTCTAGCCAGAGCCGATAGGGCTGTGAAGTGCTAGCTACCAAATGAAGCAAAGTTACAAATGTGTGTAGAAATTATGCAATGCCTGGGTATAACTTGGCCATTTTTTGGAGGTATTGCACCAAATTTTCAACATGGCCTTTTTGGGACCCCTCCTCACGAAGGTGTCATTTTGTTCACTTGTCCCAAAAGGTGATTTTGCAGAGCAAACGCGCTATTTTTAATATTCAGCAATTGGTAGTGAACTTGATATCAGGTTGGAGAACTTTACAAAGCTTCAGAAAGTGTGCCATTCCCAAATTTTTACCAACATCACTGGCAAACTATAAATTTGCAATATCTTTATCTCCAATACAAACACATCCCTTTTTCGAGTTTTTATTTTGAAAGTGATTATTTTTGCTGTTGTACATGACATGGTCATAACAACAAGTATAAACAGTATTTACAAGTCAAATATTTAAAATGCATACTACATATTAAAGTTATATTATATGCATATTAAGAAGCAATGCTCAAATATGGAAAACATCTTTTATTAAAAACAATTTTCCATAATTTTACTCAAATATTATTTTGGATAAACATTTCAGATAACAATTTATTATTTTCTTGTTGGCGCCATACAGTGCTGTTCAGTCACAGTCATCAAAAACTGGCATACTGCTTATTCAGTCCTCTTGCATTTATTTAGTCAGAGTGCATGCTGCTGCTGTGTGTGTGTATGTGTGTGTGTGTATGTGTGTGCGTGTGCGTGTGTGTGTGTCTGCATGCAGCCTGTCACTGTAGATAAACAAAATGCTATAGTCCCCAGTTCTGGCAGTCTCTCACCATTCACCAGGACTAAATGCGGACAGCATGGAAACCAAGCACTTACCCTGCTCCTGCACTATAGCTGTCTGTGTAGATTATCAAAGGGCTTAAAGCCCAAGTGGTGTCAGTCCCTTACCTCTCACCAGCACTAAATCCATCACAGTGTGGGTAAGTTTGCACTGAGCCTACCCACATGGTACTGTACCTGTGGATAAACTGAGGGCTTTATCTACTTTTTACCAGCATTAAATTTATCACAGTGGGTGAGTTGGGGGGGGGGGCTGCACAGTACTTGTCCCTGTGGATAAACAAAGAGCTTTAGTTTACCATCTAGTACTATCTCAACTGTACCTTGTATGAGTATTGAGAAGAAAAGTCAGCAGTGAACCTGATTCTGTGGATAAACAGAGGTGTTGTAAGTCTCCACCTTTCACTTGCACTGGATAGCAAATATACAAAGGTAGAACAGAAGAATATATAAAAAAATGGTCTCAGATCCCAATAAATGGCCATAGGAACATGGGTAAAAACTTACGTTTGTCAGGAAGGGGCAAGTGAACTAACAAAGCTGCAGCTGAACTGTCTATAATCTGACACTGTAGTCTGCCTGACTGTTTCAGAGCTTTAATAAATTCCAGTACAACAGATAATGAGTTAACCCTTAGTTGCTGAAAGAAATGGAATAACTCTATTAGACTGAGCTGGACAGATGCTCAATCTGCAACCCAGCAAAGGTTCAATTGAGGGGCTAGAACCAGCAGTTTCAAAAGTTTATTTTTTTGTTAATATCCTAATAAGTTAAAGGGTACAATACAGTAGCATCCCCCCCTTCAGATGCCTTTAACATAGAGCAGCAAGGGGGAGTGCACTATTTTGCAGCTGTGGAGGAATACTTCCAAATGTCCAAAAAGGGAGTTCCACGATCAGCCATTTTTAGAGCTTAAATCCAATCCCAATAGGGCTGTAGGTTTCCCTCATAGCCCTAAAAAAGATAGGCAGGGAAAGCAGTTAGGAACACAAAGGTGCAAACAGAGTAATATTGCCAAGTCAGCAAAAAAGGGGGATAAAACATTCTTTAGGTATATAAGCAAATGGAAGAAGACCAAATGAGGGTAAGTAAGGCTAAAAGGGGAAGGAGGGGTTTGTGTGAAGAGGACTAAAAAAAGCAGACATATTGAACAATTACTTTTGTTCAGTATTTATGGAGGAAGGGGTAGGTGACGGGCCACAGATAAGGGAAAAGGGCATTAAAGAAAGGGAGGTGGACACTAGTCCTTTTACAGAAGAGATAGTCCTTAAGGAACTAGCACAACTAAAAGTGGACAAGGCAATAAGCCCTTACGAGGTACACCCTCAAAATTTGATGGACTGTATCAGACTAAGGAGGGAGTCAGTGCATTGGGGCAGACGTTTGATGTCTTTGCTGAATATTTAAACTAGCAAATGGGGAGAGGGGTATAGCACCCAGTATACTGAATGGGAAGAACACCCTTCCCCCCTCAGCTAGTGATTAAACAGGAGTTCAGCATGTTCTCTGGAGCCTGCATTAGGCAGGGACAGAGCAATCCTAGGAGCCTGTAAAGGTCCTGGATCCCAGCCTGTAGTTCACTTCTCTGGAGCCTGTATTTGGCAGGGATAGAGCAACCCTAGGAGCCTGTAAAGGTAAATTCCTCCCTGCTGCTCCTCTGTTTTGTGGGGGGTGTTTATGTTCTTTTATTACCTCCTATCGTGACTGATAGACTCTCCTTGGACAATTCCTGTTGGAATCATTGGGACTGTGCATTGAATTCACCAGAGCTTTAAGACTCTTACAGTGCTAAGTGCCTCTTGCTGTTCTAGCTGTGTAATGCTGTTATTTACATCGTGTTTGAACTAGCTGCAGTCACTCATGTTAGCCCTGGATAGTTCTGTTATTTACAGCAATTAGAACTTACAGCCACTGTTATTAGCTCTGTTTGGTACTGTTTACTTTATCTGTTATCTGTGCTGTGGAACCCACCATGCGTCTAGGCAGCAGATTTCATTCAGGAACACCATCTTGTCTCTCAGCTTCCCCTAGGACAGCAAGCAGCTTGTGCATGCACAGTACTGTTCTATCTATGGGGGTAGACTGTAGCTGGACCCCCCCCCAGCTCCCACTGCATACTAATCTGGGTCTTTGTTGTCTTCCTCTACTTAGGCCCTGGATCTCCAGCCTGTAGTTCACTTCTCTGGAGCCTGCATTCGGCAGGGATAGAGCAATCCTAGGAGCCTGTAAAGATAAATTCCTCCCTGCTGCTCCTGTGTTTTGTGGGGGGTGTTGATGCTTCGCGTTGACTGCCCCACCCACGCCAGCCACCCTCCCACCCAGGGGTGTCTCTAGCTTTATAGCCCCTCCCAGGTCACATGACTGTCGGACCATTTTACTAAGTGTCCACTTTTCCCTTAGCTCCTTATATTCCTGATCACTAGAAGTCACTGCTGTGCCCTCTTTTTTGCCTGTCTATCCTATTCATCCTCCCTTGTCTCTCCACTCTCCTTGCCCTTTTACATGGCTTCCCATGCTACTTCCTCCCTCTCTCTTGCCCAGGATTGAACCTAGCACTCTCTACACCCAAGCCGGTGTCACTACCACTGCACTATGACAGCTTCCCCTCTAAGTACATTGTCTTTTGCATCCTATATCCTTTCCCACACTGCCCCCATATACGCCCATCCCTGCCATGGCCATCTTCTCCCCCTTCCACCTAGCGATATTCCTCATGTTGATCCACATCCTAGCCCTCACCCTGTCCCATGCCCCTCCACACACTACCCACCCCAGCTCCCACACCCAATTTTCAACACACCTCCAACACTTTGTTCCTCCATGCTTCCCCACCCCACCCCCCTCATTCACCCTGCCTACTGCCCCACTCTGCCCATGTTCACTGCCACCCACATACTCTCCCTCCCCATCCCTGTTATTGGCTTAAAATAATGGCCATCTAACCTCCCACGCCCGATGATCCCACAAGCAACTCCAGCTATTATTGCTCCAGCCCCTGCTTCTACTCATCCCACTTATGTCCAGCAATGTTCACCCTAACCCAGGGCACCCCTCACCTGCCACTCCCAGCCACTCCAAAAGCTGATGGCCTGAAATTAGCTACTATTAATATCTGCAGCCTGCAGAAAAAATTTGACTCCTTCCAAGTCTGGATTGCCCAGCACCAGCCTGATATACTCTGCGTGGTGGAAACATGGCTCTCTAAAAATACCCCAGATGCTGCCATTTACATCCCCGGTTACTCAGTCTTCCGGGCTGACACGTGCAGTAAATGTGGAGGGGCTACACTATCTTCCTACGCGACTCCCTGCAGTACCCAACCCTCCCCCCAGCCCACCTAGACCATGGTGCCCAAGCCCTCACTCTGCAAATCACTGTTCACAAAGTCTCTGCCCCCCCTTGTAGTTACTGCAGTTTACATCCCACCTAGGAACCAAAAGGCTGCCTTCCTCGCTACCCTTGACTACCTCTCTCAGCTGCCCCCTAAATCTGAGTGCCTAGCACTTGGAGACTTCAATTTACACTGACACTCCCTCTCAGCTGCCCACTTAAGGATGCCATTGCCGCAATGGACTTCTCCCAAGTAGTATCCACCTCCACCAGGCTTAACCCTAAAACTGGCACCGCAATCCTGCTTGACCTGATACTATCTAACTGCCCTTCCAGAATGTCAAGCATAATGGTGCTTCCCAATGCCATAAGTGACCACTCCCCTGTGACCTGTACCTGGTCCTGAAACAACTCCACCCCCCCAAACTCATTCTACAATGGCATCTTAAACCAGGCATGCTTCAGTGCCTGAAACTGCACCTCAACTCCCTAGACTGGCCTATCATCCATAACGCCCCTGATGTCAACTTGGCACTTGCCTGCTTTATCTCCACTTTCTCCACCACCTGCAATAAATTTGCCCCTTTTGTGAAATGTGTCATCAAGGGTCACTTCACCCCCTGGATTACCCATACCCTTCTGGACCTAATGTGCCTTCATGACTCCCTGTGGCAACATGCCCTCAACTCAGGCAAACCGGTCGATAGACAAAACTATCAGGCCATGAGAAACAAATGCACTTGGGAGACTCAAAAAGCAAAGGCCAAGCACTACAAGTCCTCCCTCACCTCTAAGTTGGGCTTGGGCAGAAAGTTCTGGGACAACCTGAAAGAACTAAATGGCAAACCAGTGTCATTCCCCCCCCCCCCATTGTTAACAGCGGCACTGCTGTCACAGACCCCAAACACATAGCTGATATCCTAAATACCTCCTTCTCCAACCTCAGTAGGATACTCTCTTCTCACTTCTTCAATCCTACCCCACCCCAAGCCACCCTACACCACACCACACCACCTTTTTTCTTCAAGGCGGTCTCCCCTTTCGAAGCCAGGCCCTACCTGCTAAAGGCCTTAGGGCATGCCTGTTACAGAGCTGATTACATTGACCTCAAGCTTCTACACCTCACTCTCAACACCATCCTCTCACTCCTCACCTCTATCTTAACCACTCCCTCTGCCTAGGGACCTTCCCTTCCATCTGAAAGGCTGCTGTCATCACACCAATACACAAGGGTGGGGACCTCTCTAATGCAGGTAACTACTGGCTGATCTCTATCCTCCCCCACTCTCTAAAGCTCTGGAAAAAATCATTACTGGCCAACTGACTGAACATTTCACTAAATACAACCTGCTCTGCAAGCAGCAGCATGGTTGTCACCAAGGCCACAGCACCACCTCTGCATTGTTGGAGTTTGCTACACCCCCGCAGGTAAAGATAGGCTCTGCTCTCTCCTCATCCCTCCATGTCAGGTCCAGGGTCCCGCAAGGTTCTATCCATGGGCTCCTCCTCTTCAGCATATTCCTCAACACCCTCCCCACAGCTTGCTCTGTCATCTGGTTTTCTACGCAGACGATGCCGTACTGTTCTTTTCTCACTCAGACCCCCAACAACTCCAAATCCATCTACAAAAGGTCTTTTCTGAAGGGAGTCCTGGTTCACAGAACACTGACTCATCCTAAACTACAAAAAACAATAGTGATGCTTTTTGCTAACCCCCAGAATTGACATAAGGACTACACCCTCAGCATCCTCAACTCCAAGTCTCAACCTCTCAACCATGCTACTTCCTTCAAGTACCTTGGAATTCATTTGGACCCACCCTTAACTTCCACACTCACATACATCACCTCTGCACTGCTGTAAATACCAGGATCAGCTTACTACACCGGGTCAAACACTACCTCACCCCCGGAGCCCTCCATCTTGCTTTCTCCTCCTCCACCCTTGCCCTCATTGAGTGTGGGATCCTAATCTATGGTGTGGCTGATACCACATCCCTCCAGAGAGTTAGAGTAACCCTCAACAAGGCCTGCCACCTAATACTAAGCTGTGACTGCTACATTCACATATGTTCCCTCTACCAGCAGTCCAGCTGGCTCAACTTCAACAGCAGACTCAAATACCACACCTGCCTCATGGCCAAAAAGATTGCCAATGGGCTATCTCACCCTCGGTCTCACTCCCCTTCTGACACTTGCCCCCCAAACAAAAATCACCTACAACTCGGTTAAATCCCCATTTCTTGTACCTCTCCTCTGAATGTCACTCGGTCAGTGAACCTTGCTTAACGGGCCCCGCTCTGGATGAACGCCACCCCTCATCCCATTATGTCTGAGCCCCAGGAGAGGTCCCAGAAGACTGGAGAAGGGCTCTTGTGATCCCGCTCCACAAGAGTGGTAGCAGGGAGGAGGCAGGGAACTACAGACCAGTCAGTCTTACCTCAGTAGTGGGCAAGATTATGGAGGCACTCCTTAAGGAAAGGATAGTGCAATACCCGAAATCCATAAGAGCATAGGATCCAAGACAGCATGGGTTTACAAAAGGAAAGTCCTGTCAAACTAATCTCATAGATTTCTTTGACTGGGTAACCAGAGTGGTGGACCAAGGGGGTGCAGTTGATGTCGCCTACCTTGACTTCAGCAAAGCTTTTGATACTGTTCCACATAGAAGTTTGATTAATAAGCAGAGTAGGCTTGGGGTGGGTCAGAAGTTGGTCAACTAGGTGGCAAACTGGTTGGCTGGCAGAAAAAAGAGAGTGGTGGTAAACGGTATACAGTCAGAAGAGATCCAAGTCACAAGTGGGGTACCTCAGGGATCAGTCATGGGGCCAGTCCTCTTCAATAGCTTCATGAGTGACATTGCGGATGGACTGGAGGGTAAGGTTTATCTGTTTGCAAAGGACATCAAGATCTGCAACAGAGTAAATAATCCAGATGGGGTGGGCAGAATGAGAAAAGATCTGGATAAACTAGCAAAATGGTTGGAAGAGTGGTAACTGGGGTTTAAAGCAAAGAAGTGCAAGATCATGCACATAAGGAAGAGAAACCCTGAAGCCACCTGTAGGTTGGGAAGGGAGTTGCTGGCAATCACAAGGGAAGAAACAGACTTAGGCATCATCATCACAGATGACCTGAAATCATCCAAGCAGACCATTACAGCAGTAGGTAAGGCTAGAGGGATGTTGGGGTGTATTAGTAGGAGTATCGCAAGTCATAAGAGGGAGGTAATAATCCCTCTTTACAAGACACTGATTAGGCCCCATCTGGAGTACTGTGTGCAGTACTGGAGGCCACACCTGCATAAGGACATTAACAAAATGGAGGCAGTCCAGAGAAGGGCAATCAAAATGGTGCAGGGACTGCATCAGAAAACATATGAACATATTAACGGAGCTCAATATGTATACCCTAGAGCAAAGGAGGGAGAGAGGTGATATGATCGAAACATTCAAACATTTTAAGGGCATTAACAAGGTAAAAGAGTCTAACATGTTTCAATATAAGAAAAATAGCAGAACAAGAGGACACAGCATGAGATTAGAGGGAGGCCAATTAAGGGGTAATGTGAGGAAGTTCTGTTTCAAAGAAAGGGTGATGGATGCATGGAATGGCCTACCTCAGGAAGTGGTGGATATGAATACAGTGCAGGGTTTCAAACAGGCATGGGATAGGCATAATGGAGTAATACAGATGAGTATGAATTGATAGGCCATTGACAGAGTACAGGCCTATGGCACATTCATAAGGTAGAAAAAATGGCAGACTGGATGGGCCTTGCAGTCCTTATCTGTTGTCAACTTCTCTGTTTCTATGTTACCCTAAGATTCTGAGGGAGCTCAAGGAGGTGCTGGGTGCATCTCTGACAGCCCTGTTCAACCGATCACTAGATAAGGGGGAAGTTCTGGGGGACTGGAGTAGGGCAGATGTGGTCTCACTTCACAAAAGTGGTAACGGGGAGGAGGCAGGAAATTACAGACCTGTCAGCCTGACTTCAGTGGTGGATAAAATAATGAAATCAACATTGAAGGAAAAGATTGGGAAATACCTTGTGACCAGTGGATTATAGTATCCAAGGCAGCAAGGTTTCAAATCAAATCAAATCAAATCAAATCAAGTCATCCCTATTTCTAAAAAGGCACTAGTCCAATGATCATAGCGCTCATTACAATAAATACATAAAAACAATACATAAAACCAGAATCGTCATAATCAGTTACATATCATCACCAAAGGCAAGCTCAAATAAGTATGTTTTTAAAACAGTTTTGAAGCTCTCCACTGTCAGGCACTCACTTATCCGACAAGGTAGAGAGTTCCACAGGGCAGGGGCTGCAAACACAAATGCTCACAACCTGGATGTCTTCAACCGAACCCAACCCTGTGAACCTCTAGCAATCCCTTGTCAGCTGAGTGGAGCAGTTGGGGGCAGTAGGGACACTGAAGTTCCTGCAGGTAGCCTGGGCCCTGTCCATGTAGGGCTTTAAAGGTCAGCAAGCTGACCTTGAAGGTGATCCACCACTGAATTGACAGCCAGTGCAGTTCTCGCAGCACAGGCGTAATCGACCGAGATAGCCCAATCAACAGCCTGCTTGCTGCATTCTGCACCAGCTGCAGGTGGCGAATATCAACCCCCAGAAGCCCTAGCTAGAGGGAGTTACAGTAGTCAAGGCTCGAGGTCACAAAGGCATGGATTAATGTTGGTAGGTCACTGGATGGAACAAGGTGCTTAATCCAGGTGATATTCCTCAGATGGTAAAAAGAGGACTTGACAACATCTGACACCTGCGAATGAAGCGTCAGTTCATCGTCAAATATAACACCTTCATTCCGCGCCCGTTCAGATGTTAGTAGCTGGGATCCTCCAAGTCAAAGCCCAGAGGGATAACCAGCCACCAGTCTCTCTCTGTCCTGCAACCTGGATCCACCAACAGCACCTCAGACTTGTCAGGATTCAGCTTCAGCCCGCTGGCATTCATCCAGTCCTGTATCTCGGCAAGGCAGTTAAACACTGAGACCTCACTATCCTGGTCAGGCAAAAGGACAAGTAAAGCTGGGTATCATCCACATAGTAGTAAAACCCCAGCACCATACTTCCTTACAATGTCCCCCCAGTGGTAGCATATACACCGCAAACAACATGGGGGACAGCACAGAGCCCTGCAGTATCCCTCATGGCAGAGAGATTGACTTGGAGGAATAAATCCCCAAGACCACCATCTGAGATCTACCAGTGAGGAAAGAATGGAACCATCTGAGAACCATTCCAGACAGGCCACAGATGAATTGCAGGCACTCCAGCAGCACCCCATGGTCCATGGTGTCAAACGCCACTGAGAGATCAAGGAGGACCAAGATGGAAAGGGTCCTCTGATCTCTGGTAATCAGGAGGTCATTGAGCACCTGAACAAGGGCAGTCTCAGTCCTATGCCTCTTACGAAACCCAAACTGGAGAGGATCATAGATATCATGGATGGTAGATGATTCTCCAGTTGCAGCTCAACCACCTTCTCAATAACCTTCCCTACGAAAGGGAGGTTAGAGACTGGTCTGTAGTTAGCAGGACAATCTAGATCGAGAGAGACGTTTTCTTAAGGAGGGGAGTCACCACCACCTCTTTCAGGGAGTCTGGAAACTCACACGATTCTAATGAGCTCCAGACTCTCTCCTCCAAGACCGGACCAATGACATCAACGCACACAATTAAAAGGTGCGTTGGGCCCGGATCTAAGCTACAGCAGGTCAGCTGCATACTCCAGACAATCTGCATGATATCCATGATTTCCAAAAGCCATCCAACAAAACTGAGGAGTGACAACCTCGCACCGACCACAGCCATGCCCCGTAGTGTGAGCGGAACGGATCTCAGTCCTGATGTCAGCAACCTTATCGGCAAAGAACCAAGCAAACTCATCACACTTTTCTTATGAAAAAGCTCTTTGAACTTGCAGACAGGCTGGATTGCACAGTCTGTCCACCTTTCAAAAAAGCTGAGCTGGTCAGTTCTGAGCAGCAGCAATCTCCCCGGACAGGAACTCTGCCTTCTTATGGGAGATTGCTAATTCATAGTCCCTATAATGGTCCATCAATCTAAGTCTGTCAGCCTCAAGGTGAGATTTCTGCCAACAACAGTCCAACCTTCATCCAACTCACTGTAACTCCCTCATGGTCAATCAACCCAGGGGGACCAAGGGCAAAGGATGAGAGGACAAACCTGGACAGGAGCAATAGCATCCCGAGCACCCACCACATCCCTATTATAAGCCTGTAGCAGGTTTTCAGGACCCTTGCTTGCACATGGTAATCCTGATAGGTCCAGCACTGCCCATAGACCATCTGGGGTCAAACCCCTCAAAGGGCGGCACTGAATCATCTCCACTGGGGCAGACCTGTGGGGGGGATCTGGAAGTTGAACCTAATAGTGTGGTGGGCCAACCATCCAACTTGTTCCACCACCAAGTTGGAGGTCTCCATCCCCAGGAGAAAGACAAGATCCAGAGAGTGGCCATGATTATGGGTCACAGAGGCAATTGCCTGTGTGAAGCCCAACGAGTTCATAAGTTGGAGAAAGACTTTACCAAACTGCGAGAGTTCATCATCAATCCAGGCATTGAAGTCACCCAGCAACATCAGTCTGGGCGACTCCAACACCATGTCGACAGTAGGGAGATCTTTCCAGACAAACCTGATCTAGTTCTTTGACTGGGTAACCAGGGAAGTGGATCAGATTGGAGCAGTGGATGTGGCCTACCTGGATTTCAGTAAGGCCTTCAACAGTGCTCCATACAGAAGACTGGTGAGAAAGCTGGGCAGCCTAGGAATGAGTCCAAAAGTAGTAAACTGTGTAAGAAGTTGGCTAAGCAACAGGACTCAAAGGGTGGTAATAAATGCTGTTCATGCTGAAGAAGGCAAAGTGACCAGCAGGGTGCCACAGGGGTCAGTACTAGGCCCAGTCCTCTTCAATGTCTTTATTAGCAGCACTGTAGGAGGGCTGGAAGGGAAAATATGTCTGTTCGTGGACGACACAAAAAATATGCAAGAGAGTGGTCAAACTGGGGGGATGAAAAAGACGAGATATGATCTGAAAATGCTGGAAGACTGGTCAAGGGTTTGGCAACTGGGTTTCAATGCAAAAAAGTGCTAAATCATGAATTCTTGGCACAGAAACCGGGGGCCAACATACCAGTTGCGTGGGGTGGTATTAGCAACCACAAAACAGGAAAGGGACCTGGGGGTAGTTATTTCTGATGACCTAAAGGTAGCAAAGCAGAGTGATAAGGCAGAGGGGAAAGCTAGCAAGATGCTCGGGTACATAGGGAGGGGTAATACCAGCAGAAACAGAGAGGTAGTGTTACCCCTGCATAGACTGATGGTGAGGCTTCACCTCAAGTACTGTGTCCAGTTCTGGAGAACCAATCTCCAGAAAGACATAGGCAGGGATGGAGGTGGTACAAAAGAGGACAACCAAAATGGTGCAAGGCCTGCATCAAAAGCCTTATGGGGAAAAACTCAAGGAATTAAATATGTGTTCTCTAGAGGAAAGAAGGGAAAGAGGGGGACATGATAGAAACATTCAGATTTTACTCGCAGGGATTAATAAGGTACATGAGGGTAGCATTTTACAGAGAAAAAGATGCTCAAGGACAAGGGTCATGCTATGAAGCTGGAGAGGGGGAGACTTAAGCTGTGTTTACGCTGCTGTCTTTGCAGCACATCACCCCATGCACACTGGTTGATAGTGTCTACACTGCCATCTTTGCAGCACATCACCCCATGCACACCAGTTGATACGTTGCAAAGACAGCAGTGTAGACACTTAACGGAGTGTGTTAAGAGCACTGTGGATGCATTTTTGACTCTGACGCAGAAGTGGGGACCTCATTCAGATTGAGCGCATTAACAGCACCCCCGAAATGTAAAGCCTCCTCCGATGTGCGACTGACAGCGCAGCAAGTGCACGATGTGTAAACTCTCTCTCCTGTCCCGGGAGCATCTCTGCAGTGGGAAAATAGCAGCAGAAATTATCAAACGCTGCTGCCATGTAAACACGGCTTTGCAGGAAATGTGAGGAAATACTTCTTCGTGGAAATGGTAGTAGGTGCCTGAAATAGACTCCCAGTGGAGATGGTGGGTGCTAAAATGGTAACAGGATTCAAGCATGCATGAGATAGACACAAGAGGACTTAACAGGATTCAAGCATGCATGGGATAGACACAAGGGGACTTTAGAAATAAGGCAAGGGGAGGGGGACTGAAGATTGAGTAGGGTCTGTGGTGGCACTATAGGTATGGAATAATAGGCAGACTAGGTGGTCCAAGAGGCCCTTATCTGCTGACAACTTCTATGGTTCCATGTTACTCAGGCTGTAAGATACAGCAGTATATTGCAAAAGGTCAGGCAGGACAACAGGGGATTAAGACCTAAGCAGTTTGCCTATGAGGCTGCTATGGTGGTAGGAGCACACACCCGTTGGGGCTAACCAGCCAAAAACTGAGTAAAGACGGCAGTGGAAGGAGACTGGAGGCGCAGTAAGGGCCAAATGGCATATGCTATTATAAGCCTGATCCCCACTTGTTTAGGTTAGCTTTGGCATTGCCAAGGTAGGCCAGTAGGCCATAAGTGAGGCTTGGTAGCAGTACATCTTGAAGGATGGAGAGACGGGCCTTAAGGTAGAGGCAATATTTAACTCTGTGGGCCATGCCCAGCTTGGAATTGACAGCCTTGCATACCATCAAGATACAAAAATAGAAGTCCAGTGATGGGTCAAGGATAACCTTCCAATATTTAAAACTGATGACTTCCTTTGGGGGCAGGCATCAACACAGGTGATGGAGAGGCAAGGTGTACCTAAGGGAAGCTTGGGTTTAAAGCCAAAAAGCATGGCCTTTGTCTTTCTACAGTTACATAGCATAGAAACAGAAAAAATTGAAGTTGATGGCAGAAAAAGGAACATTGGTCTAAACAGTCTGCCCATAATACCCAATTCTACCCCAGGATCTAGTGTCTATATGGGTGTATGATCACAGTACCTGACGCCATGTTCCCTGCCCTGCTGTTGCCATTTTGGGTGACTATTAAGCTCTTACCTCTGTCCCAAATGTGTCTGAAGCTGTTAATGGTTTTTGAACCCACTACTTTTGCTGGCAGGCTGTTCCGCTGCTCAGTCACTCTCTCCATAAAAAAATAACTTCTTCACTTCAATCATGAATTTTCCTCCCGCCAGCTTTCTCTCCTGCCCCCGTGTTCTAGATACACTGTTCCTGTTAAATAGTTTCTCACAGTTTACCTTGTTCATTCCTTTCAGGAACTTTAAAGTTTCAATCATATTGCCTCTCTCCCTTCTGGCCTCCAGTGAGTACATGTTCAGTGTCCTAAGCCAATCTTCATAGTATCTGTCCTCCGAGTCATGAATCATTTGTTCTGTATGCTACACCATCTCCAGCCCATCCCTGTCTTTCCTCAAGTAAGGGCTCCAGTACTGGGTGCAGTACTCCAGCTGTGGCTTTACCAGTGATCTATAGAGAAATAGTAAAACATCCTTTCTCCTGCTATCAAATATCTTCCCAATACATGCCAACATCCTGCTTGCCTTTCTGTAGACCTTGTTACATTGGCTAGATTCTTTAATCAATCAATCAATCAATCAAATCTTTATTTATTCAGGCAATCATCATTGAGCAAGGCTCATTTACAAGATGGACCTGATAAGGTCAAATTTCGAGTTGATACACAACAATTACATCACACACTTATAAGACAGTTATACATACAGAAAAAATGATGTTTATAACACAATGATATACAGTGAATTCACATGTTGAAACTTGGTTAAGAGAAGGTTAAACTAATATCTACAATATGTACAGTACATATATATCCCAATGAGGGTCAGGACAGTCACACACATAATGAGTACAAGGATGGTGAAGGAAATATTAGGTGCCATAAACTGGGGGTGTCTGACTGGAAGGAATATGTCATATATGATTGGAATATAGGTTTGTGGGATGACTATTCTATCTCTAGCGGTAGCAACTGCATTTCTCTGTGAAGAAGACTGTACAGTGCTGCTTAAAGGATGCAAATGGAATGATAATGTACAGTTTTAGGGATTTTAATGTGTCACTTTAACTGCCAAGTCCTTTTCCTGACTAGTAGTGTCCAACTTAATCCCGCCTATAGTCATTTCTAGAGTACCTGTTCCCAGTGTGTATCACGTTGTACGTTTTGGCATTGAGCTTCAACTGCTAAATTTTGGACCACCTCTCCAACCTTTGCAGCTCCCTGTGCTACTCCCTTACCTCTTCCTCACTGTCTACCCTACAATAGAACTTAGTGTCGTCTGTGAAGAGGCACATCTTTCCTGAATTCCTTCTCTGATGTTGCTGATGAACATGTTAAAAAAGACTGGACCCAGGACCGAACCCTGTACTACCCACCTTGTTACCTCTCTCCCCAGATGTGACTCCCATTTACTACCATCTGCTGTGTTCCCCCAACCTACTACACACCCATCTAACTATGTCCATTGCCACACCTAGATCTTCTAGCTTTTTCAACAACCTTCTGTGTGACACCAAGTCAAACATGTTCCTAAAGTCGAAAAACAGTAAATCTACTGCATGTCCATTATCTTCTGCCCTAGTTACCCAGTCAAAGAATACTATCTGGTTAGTCGTACAATACCTCCCTGCCACAAACAAATGCTATTTACAATCATGGAGCCCATCATTCTCCAGGTAGTCCACTATGTCCTTTTTGACTAGTGCCTCCATCAGTTTACCCATAACCAACATAAAACTGACAGGCCTGCAGTTACCTGGTTGCTCCTTATTCCCAGCCTTATGGAGTGTGACTACATCCACTGCCCTCCAGTCTTTCAGAACCCAACTCGACTGAATTACCCTATTAAATAGCCCTACCAGGGGTTCTGCCAATTCCAGTGCCAGTTCCCTGAGCACCCTCAGATACATTCCCTCCAGCTCAGGGTCCTAACTACCTTCAGGGCTGCCAGCCTTTTACTGACCCATTCACTTCTAAATATCTTCTGCCTCATTTCTGGGATCCCCCCCCCCCCCACCATCACCAGCCTTTATGCCACCTTCTGCAATAGCCTGCTGTCCTCCAGTGTGAAAACTGAGCAGAAGCAGCTGTTAACAGCTGCTTCTGCATGTCATCCTCTATTACCCTGCCCCCCGTCACCCTAACAATTCTTACTCCCATCTTTCTTTTTTCCCTAATATTTCTAAAAAACTGGTTTTCCCAGCCCTTAACCCTATCAGCAATATGCAGCTCTGTGTCTGCTTTTGCATCCATGACTGCCCTCTTGGCCTCTGTTTATTTTACCTTTACTCACTACATTCTTTATCCCCCTGCATCACTTTGTATCTGATGAAGGCCTTTACCTTGGTCCTCAAAGTCTCTCTGACCTTCTTAGAGAACCAGATTGCTCTCTTGTACCTGTTTCTTTCTAGTGACCATCCTCAAGCATGACCTTGTTGCCTTAAGAATGGCCCTTTAATTTATCTCCACCTTTCCTCCATGACCCTGATTCCGTCCACCTCAACCATCCTACCCTGGATAGATTTGCTTATCTGGTTAACGTCTGCTCTCATGAAATTCAGCTCAAACCATATGGCATTATGGTCACTGGATCCTAGTGGTTCCCCCACCCTCACTCACCCCACAGTTTCCAAGTTGTTGAGCACCACATCATGAATGGCAGTCTGCTTTGTAGGTTCCCTGACCAGCTGCATCAACAGCCAGTCCTGCAACGTATCTAGCAGGGCCTGCCTTCTGGTGCTCCAAGCTGCTGAAATGTCCCAATCAGTGTCTTGTAGGTTGAGGTCCCCCGCTACCACTGCCACAAGATGCTGGGATACTTAGTTAGGGGAATCAGTAGTAGGAGAGAGGAGGTTATACTGCCCTTGTACAGGTCACTGGTGAGGTCACATCTAGAGTATGGAGTTCAGTACTGGTGCCCACACCTCAAAGAGGACATTAACCTGCTGGACAAGGTCCAGAAGAGGGCTACAAAGATGATAGTGGGTCAGCAGGGTAAGGCATGCGAGGAGAGGTTGAGGGCACTGAACATGTACTCCCTGGAGGAAAGGAGAGAGAGAGAGGGGACATGACTGGGACCTTCAAGTACTTTAAAGGGATAAATAAGGTGGATAAGGAGGATCTCTTTAAGCTTAGTGGCAACCATAACATATGGGGGCACAGTCTTAAGCTGGGGGGGGAGATTTAAGAGGAAGGTCAGGAAGCACTTTTTCAGAGAGGATGGTGGACACTTGGAATGTGCTGCCAGGCAAGGTGGTCTCATTGAAGACTGTAGGCAGCTTCAGGAGAGGCTGAGACAGGCATAGAGGGAAGGTAAGGATCATGGGTAGGGAGGATGGGAAGAGTGGCTTCTTCATATGTTCATATGTTCGTATGTACCACAACCTCCATCTTTGAGTCCCACTTCTTTATTTTTGCCCTTATCACCCTCATCCCCCCTCCAGTTGCCTATAGGACACTCCATGCACAATTTCTAGCTCAATGCCATTGTGAGCTGAACCTACAGTGATTCATTTACCCCATTCCCTCCCCAGATAGACACATCTTCTACCACATGAATGCCTTCCCTGACATAGAAGGCTACCTCTCCTCCTTTGCCTTTCCTTCTGTCTTGTCTATATATGGATTAGCTTAGAACCACCAAATCCCAGTTATAATTCCCTGTTATCCAAGTTTCTGTAATGGCCACATGGTCCAACCCTGCATCTGCCACCATCACCTGGAGCTCACTAATTTTATTTCCCAGGATCCTGGCATTAAGGCAGACCACCTTCCAACTTATGCCCAGACCCATTCTGTGTTTTATACACCCTCCTTCTTCATTACCCTTTAACCTCCTTAATTTCCCCTTTTTCCTATTTTTTACAGATTAGTGATCCTTCTCTCTCTGGATTCCTTTCTTAGCCTATCATGAACTCCTGCCTTGCTGCTCCCAGCTCCTGTGTTCCTAGACACCATTTCTGTGGAGACCTACTTAGATTCCCCACTTGCTCTACTTCCTCAGTGGTTCTACCAGCCTCAGCCTTCTCTGCAGTTTATCTGTCTATTACTGTACTGTAGACATCTCTTGTTAGGTGAAGGCCACCACCCTTGATGAGTCTCCCCTCTCAGAAGCCCTCCCAGTCCCATGAAATATGGCACCCTTCCTCCTGACACCATTCCTTCAACCACCTGTCTTCTCAGTTTCCTCTCTCCTCTATCTTCACCTACTCCCTACACCACACAGGGAGGACCACAGAAATGGTCTAAGGAAGTCATATGTTCCCTCAATCTGTCCCCTAGACTTTGGAAGTTACACATTACTGTTTTGATAGGCTGGTTCACCAGATCATTGTTACCAAATATACCAGTACCCCAAGCACCCCCTCATCTCTACCATCCTTTCTATTGCATCCATATTCTAGATGGCTGATGCACGAGGAAGTCATCAGACCATCCACCCTTCCCTTACCCCTCACCCCACCACCCTCTTGACCTCTCTAACCATAATGTCCCCCACAGTTAAAATACTCCTTGCTATCCTCCTGCTGTTTTCACCCTGGGTGTCATCAAGTTGTCCTTCTTAGCCTTATTGACTGGGTCCGATACCCCTTGCCATTCATGTCAGGTACTTGCTCCTCCTCTAAGGGTGCAAACTGATTTGCTGACAAGATTCTGTGGGCTTGGACAATTGCCATGTGACTACTATTGCCAGCCTTCCCTCTCCCTTTCCCCACCACCTTCTAGTTCCCTGGGCCAGTGGACCTCTGGGGGAGTAGGGGATGGGGGTGTGAGAACCAGCTCAGCTGGTAGCCCAGCAGAGATATCTCCTCTTGTGCTACTACCAGTTGTGCATGGAGCTACTCAATTCCTACATATGAGGCCATATCCCCTCCTCCAGAATGTAACCCTGGAGATAACTGCCCCACAGTCCCTACAACTAATTACCTCCCCACTGTACCTATGCTTCATATTGTCAGCTGTCACCTTATACACAATAATTGACTGGGCTCCCAGTATTAATCTCATGATTCCTTCTACTATCCTGTTATCCTTTTAGTTATTCCCTGAAATGGCCTACCACAGATAGGGAGTTTTGCCAAAGATACAGATTATGCTGTTGCAGTCTACTTGCCTGACACCCTTTTGGTTGTTCCCTAAGACACCCTAATTTAGAAAGGGAATTAGCAGCAAATACTAAATTACAGTAATGTACAGTCAGTCAATCACTAACTACAGTGTTAATCTACCCCAGATATGGAATACTTTCAATTACTATTTACACAGTAACACTATTATACATTTATGCACTCCTTAATTACAATGTTAAAGGAAAATTATACTCTCATAGCTTGTAAACTTTGTTTGTTTCCATGTCAACAGACAACTCTTTTCCTGTAGCTGCAGGGGATATACATGTTTGCTTTAGCTTGTCTTCACTGTTCATGCTAGTTCCCTTTAACTATCCTGTGGGTCTCCGTTTTATGGTTGCTGAAATCTCATTGTCCATGAGAGCTACATTAGCATATAAGAACAGGATGTCACAGCACCCAAGTATACCATGTATTTATATGCTGGAACTACAAATATCCTGAAAAAAACTCTCCACAAATTGAATGTAATTTAAAGAGAAAACCAATGCACTACAACGCAGACAGTTTGCAAAGCTAACTGAAGGTAAATGCTGTATTTCACACCTTGCTGCAACTTGTTTTGTTAAATTCTAATTAAGCAGATGGCATACTGTGGAGACTAAAGGTGCTGATACAGCATGTTCACATATGGTAATGCAGCTGTCAGGGACAATGAGATTTCAATATCCAGAAAATGGAGACCCCAGGACAGTTACAGGGGCTAGTATTAACAGTGAAATTAAACTAAAGCAAACATATATATCTCAAACAGCTACACAAAAGAATTGTCTGACATGGAAACAAGTACAATTTACATGATATGTGGATGTAGTTTTCTTTTAACATAACCCAGATAGGGAATCTCTAGGATCTCTCATCTTACCTGCTCTTCTGCTTTGAAACTAATGTACCAGCTACCTGCATCAGCAAAGTTCCCTGCAAAACTGCAAATTAACCTGTGGAAACCCAGATGCCACACTCCTGCTCTGGGGCACTTACACTATTAGACTCAAATGTGATGGCCCGCTTGGTTAGTTTTAAATACAAGACCTCAGAACTTACTTCCTCCCGTTCCTCCTCCAGTTATCTCCTAGCTGTGGCCCCAGGCTAGACAGATCACACACAGCCCCTAAACTACAGGGCAAGACCACGACTCTTTAATATGTCCCTTAAATGTGGGCTGCTGTGACTGGTCTCAATTTACCTTACAGACAATAATTAAGACACTAATTCAACAGGTTTCCCCCATGACTCACCACACCTATATGATCTCAAAACAAAAAGCCCCTGCACTTCCTGACTGTTAGCAAGAGAGACATGCTCTGATTTTATCATCTTGTTGTCAAGTACCCAAACATAGAAACATAGAAACATAGAAGTTGACGGCAGATACAGACCACAAGGCCCATCCAGTCTAACCATTTTTTCTGCCTTATGAATGTGCCATAGGCATTTGCTCTGTCAATTGCCTATTTATTCATACTCATCTGTATTGCTCCCAAGACTGAATGAGAGTGAAAGAGTACAAAAGCCAGTCGCTAAGACACTAGTCACACTAAGACACCAGTCACACTAAGATGTAGAACCAAGTCATAAGCATACAATAGTGTGTTACATTTACTGACCACATCTGGGAGATTGTTAATAAATAAGGTAAAAAAGAGGGGGCCTAATATTGATCTTTGGGGAACTCCAATGTTTACATCTGCAAAGGCAGACAAGGAGGTATGCACCTTAACCTGTTGTTTACGTCTATGAAGGTAGTGAGCAAACCACTGGGCTGCAGTAGGGGGGGACACCATGGACAGACAACTTCAGAAACAAGTTTATTTAATTTTTGTTGACCAGGAAAGGAGGGCTAGGCAATTCTGCCTATTTTCAGCCTTGTCCCGGGGGAGGGAGATAAATATGGAAACCAGCTGACATTGAACAGATTAAGATGCTGATGAATTTTTTTTTTTTTTAGTGAATGGGGTGAAATTTGGCCAGGACACCAGGGAAATTTCCCTACTCTTATAGAGATATGCCATGGGATCTTTACTGCCCATGTGAACAACCACCAGAGCAAGCACATGTGTCCACTGTTTAAAGGAGTTTTATGAGCTAACCTGAAGCCCCTACTGCTACAGAGATCAGGGCTGCATGTCACAAATCCCCCCTGTAGTTCACATAATAAATCTATTATTTTCATACCTCATTGCTCATAAAAATGGGATCCAGATCTGGTGCAGCCGGCATGTTTCAATATGGAGCCAGTCACCTCCCACGATCTTGCTGCAAATACCGCAGGATGATCATGCTCCACTGCCCCTTCCTCATTGGTCCCCTTAGGTACACAGATTTTTTAGGGTTGTTCTGTTCAATCCATCAATGTTGACTTCCAAAAGGGAGCAGGTTTTTCTTCACACTCATAAGTCCCTTCAAGTTATCCCAGAATCTATGGGGATAACCTGCAGAAATGTCAACTTGATCTCTGTTAAATGAGCTTTTTTTTAGATTTGACACCAGCTTTACAAACATTGCACCTGGTTCTGTATTCCATCCAACCTGATCACAACCCTGAGCTGTTGAAACATTTCCAGGAATTATCTCTAGATCTTATCTAAGAAAGTAAGTCCACAATGAGCTGTTTCGTAGCTGAGTCTCAACTTATTTACCTACTGACAGGAGAGTGTTAATTTGTAAGCCATTGAAAGTACAAAGAAAGAGTTAAAAGCAGTATTAGGGAGGACTGGGAGTAGAGGCAGGACCAATCAGTGAGGGAGAGATCAGGAACCCATTTATCAAACTATATTCTAGATAAATCTCTAAACCAGACCACTCCTGGGGGAATTTTTTGGAGAATGGGTACTCCAGACAGCAAAAGCTGGAGAGTGATCACTTATACAGTGAGGTAGTGTACCAGTCTTGGCTATACAATTTAGCTTGTTGGTAAGGATCTGATCCAACTGAGTGTGTTAAGAACTCCAAGAGGAGAGCCTAGTGGATCAGGTATGAGCTGTGAGAGGTTAATTTTTTTAATGGAATTATCAAGGACTTTAAAATTTATGCCAGACTAATCAAAGTTAAAATCACCACACAGCAATAATTCATAGGTATTGGAGAAGGTAGTAAAATATTCAACCAGGGCAGAAAGGCCATTAAGACATTTACAAATAGGGTTGTACACATAAAGCATGTGCAACTTTTTCTCATTTCCCAGTAGGATCACAGTGTGAATGTACTCATTTGGCAGAGGTGAGTGTTTGGGTGCAGTGGTTAGAAAGGTTTAGGTAGATTTTGCAATAAATCTGAGCTCCCCCTTGCTTCTTAGAGGTGGGTCTGTCTTTATGGATAAAACTGCGACCAGGGATGGAGCAGGCAGGGTCAGCAATTGATGGTTTTAGACACATTTTGGTTACACCCAGAACATCTGGGTTGCAAGCATTTATCCAAGTTTTTAGCTCCGCTCTGTTAGCAATGAGACTATGTATGGTCATGTTGGCAATCTTCAGGCCATGAAGAGAGGATCAAAGAGGATTGCTAGTAAGTGAAAAAAGTAACATGGAGAAATGTCAGGTTAGGCTCAATGTCCCCAGAGTATAAGAATGAACATAGTAAGACTAGAGTGTGGAGGGCTCAGTAGAGAACCCATGAGCACAGGGAGCTAGTTATATCATGGGCAGTACCCGGTCTTGTCATTGACCTGAGAGTCATAGTGATTCAGCTTTATTCAGTGCACCAGAGTTCTAAATACCACCTTCTTCTCAACTAAGCAGTGGCCACAATCAAACGTTTTCATCTGGTCAGAATGATTGGAGTGGTGTTTACCTCTCTTCTCATACTGCTTGAGTTGAATGGTGACTACTGCCAAACTACTAGGATGTTGTAATTCCTCACTGGAATCATGGTGGTCTATCTCTGTAATACAACTCAGACTGCCTTGGACCAAAGAGTTTCCCTTAATCCAGGCCTGCAACTTCATGTGGACAGCAAGTCCTTTGATATGGAAAAGGTGGGACTGTTGCTAAGTATCCTTACTGAGGAGAAAACATATCCTTTCAACTACAGCTCTCACCATCCCTCATCAACTAATAGAATTTAATCTGCCTGCCTGACCAACCGTTTGAATCAATACATGCCCAGGAGGGAATGTTCTTAATGTTGTGTGGAACCCAGCCAACAGCATACTTCATGTTTTGCTATCCAAAGATTTATTTAATTAAATGAACACTTTATTGTAGCCCTTCTTTAAAAGCTAACACAGAGTTAGAGACTGAAAAAGTGCTTACTGGCTGATGACATGTGTGTGTATATATTTTAGATTCTTTTAAAAAAACTGCATTAATGTACCAGTTAAGGGTTCAGATAATGAAGACAAAAGTAGGGAAATGTGGCATTAGGGTTTCCAACCTTAACTCCCCACTCCTACCCCCTAGCATCAGAAAGAAAAATATGCATGGTTTTGCCTGTCCTGAGTCTTGGCAAATCAGTGGTGGGGTCTTCCTTGGGGTTCTCAACCATAATGCTCACCCCATTCCTTAAGCAAGCCTATGCTACACATGACTGCAACAAGATGTGTCAGCCCTACCCTTGCCCTATTATTGGTGTTTGGCTATTTTGTTGTTCCTGTCCCACACAGCACCTTCTGCAACATGCTTATAGCACCAATTTGCACGCAAATAAAATAACTGTATGCAATCACCCCCTGCATACAATGCACTTATACATATGTATGTACTGCTAGTTATTGTACCTGAGATGCAGATATCATATACTAGACAAAATGTTCATTATTTTTGCTTTGCTTTGTAGTTACTATGTATTAGATGTTTCCTGTTTAGTTTTTTGATAATCTTGTATGTATGTATCCACTTCTCTACACATCCCTGTCCCCCAGGACACTCCGGGAGGCAAGTAACTCAATTGCTCAGTGTGCTTTCCTGGTGAAACTTTCAATAAATAAATAAAAAAACAAGGTCAGATGTGATCTGTTTTCTTCAGGCATGGAAGACTATATGAGAATGGGGTGAGCATTAGGAGTTGAGAATCCCATGGAAGACCCCACCACCACTGATTCGCCAAGACTCAGGACAGGCAAAACTGTAATCTTTTTACCTTTTCCTGCTTGGGGGTTGGGGGTGAAAAGTTAGGGTTTCAAAACCCTAACACCACATTTCCCTACTATTATCACTTTAATCAGTACCCTAACTGGTGCATTAACACTTTTTTGCAAATAATTTCTTTTCTTTTTGAGATACTAGAATTGTATCCTCATTTACATAGGTCCCGAATGTGAACACATCCCTCTGGGTCCTGCGCTTCCCTGTCTCCACAGACGCAGGCATCCATCTGTCTGCAGAAACACAGGACCTGGAAGGCACTGGACTTCTGTGCCTCAATTTGGCAGCATGATTAAGTTACAAGGTAATTTTAGGGTCCTGTGCATACCCCATGAATTTCTCGGAGGTACTGTGTGTAAGTGTTGTTGACATCATTAAGACCTTTTTATTTTCTGATATATAGATTGTCCATTAACACCAAAGATTGATGGCATAACAGCTTGCTAAAGTTGGAATGGTATCCTATGGGAAGTTTCATTTTAGAATTTGTATGTTTTTTGTAAGAGAATTTCGGCAATGTGGGAAGTAATTTATCTACTTTGTTTTTAAATTTCTTTTGTATGGCTCACTTCAAAGAAAAAATATATTAAGTGTTCCTCTTAAGTCCTGGTGGTTCATTATAAACTAGCAAAAATATGTTTTAGAGAAGTTTAGCTATAGCTCAGTCAATTTGTGGTGGTTTGGTGTTAAACCTGCTATGGTCATACTCCACATGTAGATATGCCTTTAGTGCATTTCTAATGATTATTGGACTTTAAATGTGGATTTGGGACCATGGTGAAGTTGGTAGGTCATTTTTGGTGATGTGCATAACCCACAATTTTTTTCTAAGGGGTTATTATGTATTAGTCTTATAGTACTAATTGAGACCTTTCTTTCGATATATAGATTATCCCTTAACTCCAAAAACTGATGGAGGTATTTTTTTTAATGTTCCAATTAGATGTAATCCAAATTTTTCTTTCATGAGAAATCATCATCTTTTGTTAGATTTTCATCAACTCACAGAAGAATATTGGTTCTCACAAAAGAAGAATGTGAAAAAAACAAAGTCCAGATTCTTCTTTCATGAGATTTTCATGAGCTCATGAAAGAAGACTGGTTCTCAAAAAAAAAAAAAATAATGTGAAAAAATTAAGTCTAAATTCTTCCTTCGTATGGATCTATTCTTCTTTTATATGGCCCTATTCTTTGTTTGTGAGCCATCTGAAAGAAGAAAATCACCTCACAAAACAAGATTTTTTTAAATGCTCCAAAACCACATTTAGGGGTTATTTTAAAAAAAAACTATGTGCAGAGTTTAGTTCAATGGGTTCCATTTAGCTAGATTTATGTCTAGGAGCCTCTGCAGGGCATCATTTTCATGTTTGTTTTACAAAATGTTTTTGAAAAAAGATGGCTGCCGTACAAAATAAGAATTTTCTCTCATGAAAATGGATTACCCCCTCATGAAAGAGAAATCTACTTTCATATGGCCATATTCTTCTTTTGTATCAAACATCTATCCAAAAGACACTACTGAGCATGCGCAGAACCAAAATTTCAAATCCTTATAACTCTGGGACCAATTAATATTTTTTCACCAGACCAATAAAAGGCACCATTATAGGGCAAGCCCTTTCTACACTGAAAACTTCGTAATAAAATTCTAAACTGTCTGGGCTGCGGGTGATGACAAAAAAAACTGCAAAAAAAGAGACAATTTTCCCATAAATGCACTATACAGATCTCAGAATCTGCACATCTGACCAGAATAAAATTTGCCACATCAAGAGACCTAGCTTCCTACTCCATGCATGCAAATGTCTGTGAAATTCTGTTGAATGGGTGTGAAGCTATTAAAGTGCAAAGTTAGGGGTTTAGCGTTAAACAGCCTACTGAACCCTAACTGTAGGGGTGCTACCCTAGTGCCCCTAATATATATGTGTGTGTGTGTATATATATATATATATATATAAATATATATATATATATATATATATATATATATATATATATATATATATATATATATAAACATGCTTGGGATTTTTTCCATAGGAAAAAAACACATTCCCCATATTTGATAGTTGTTAACTAGTACTCCAGTTTATTACAATGTAATCAATAACTATTATAAGTATAGACAAAAATATTCTTGTTATAACAACACTATTAATATGTGTAAAAATCACCTTATTACAACCTTAACAACACATGTAATAACCTTAACATGTATTGTGTATATACCAGTGACCTAACCACTGCAGAAAACACTCAAATTACAGAACCAACAGCCTCTCAAACTACTGCCACTGAAAAAAATATGAAAAGAAAGTGTTGTTAAACTAAACTGCACCAAATATACCACCCTGAAATTATTTACACATGTTGTTTTGCTGCTGCCTCCATGCTGCTCCCTTCCATGCTGCTCCTCCTGAGAATGCCTCTCCTACCAAAACACATGACTGCAGATGGGTCGAATAAACTCATAAAAGCCACTCGCCATTTGGGTTCATGGGTTTATGGCTTGATCAACCCCACAATGGTAATATTTCCTCATATCTGACACTTACCTATCAGATATTCTATATAGATATAAATACTATATAGTGCATGTGTATTTGGATTGTGTTGGTGTTTCATTAAAAATAAAAAATTTCAGAGGGCTATATTTCAGCTGGTTTAGACTCTAGGTCTGTAACATTTAGAATGCATCCTCTCAGCACTAGGATCTCTTAACCCACCAAATACCAGGAAGATCATTTGTGTACCTTTGGAGATATTAAGGGCAGAAAGTATGTATTTTTGCCAGATTTGCTAGCTAAATGTTTGTGGGTTGAAAACTAAAACACAGCTTAGAGAAGAGCTATCAAACTTGCAGGTTTTGTAGATATCATATGGGAATAGGTCCTTTTTGGGGTTTTGTTAAAAATTTTTTGAGTTAATTGTGATTATCTGATCGTGCATGTGTGTAAAAAAAAATAAAATAAATAAAATTGCAGAGAAAAATAGCTAAAACTACACAAACATATTTAAGTTCTACATAAACAAAAACTTTAGCTAATGTAACTTAAAAAAAAATGAAAAGTAGAAGGTGATAGTTAAGGGTTTGTGAGGAAGGGGCTCTATAAGGTACCCAATGTAGTTTTTTGTTTAAATAAGCTAATTAGCAATTAGTTATAATTAAATAAAAATACAAATGTTTGCAAAGTAGTACTTAAAATTTTTTTATAAAATGAACTCAAACTATGAATATTTTTAAGATGTGCAGTAGGTTGGTTTTTCTACTTTGCATGCATTTTGAAAAGTGCTTATAGTTTTACAAAGCGTCCTCAAAATACGAACATTTTTAAGATTTGTAGTAGCATAGTTTTTATACTTTGAGTGCATTTTGGAGAGTGTTTATGATTTTACAAAACCTACTCAAACTACGAACATTTTTAAGATTTGCAGTACATACAAGCATGCAAAGAAGCCAGCAGAATAAGGCCATTTGGTCTATCATAGATACATAGATACATAGATACATAGACAGTGTCGGCAGATAAGGGCCTATGGCCCACCCAGTCTGCCCATTTGAGCTTGTAAGTTCAGTTTGTTTTCCTAGAAGTCTGTTTCCCCTTACCCCTGACCTCTAGAATTCCTTTATGTCTATCCCATGCATTCTTAAATCCCGTGATTATTTCAGCCCCACCACTTCCTCTGGCAGGGTGTTCCACTTGTCCACCACCGTCTCTGTGAAGAAATTCTTTCTCATGTTTCCTCTGAATCGTCCCCTCTCCAACTTCATCCCATGCCCTCTAGTCCTGGAACATCTTTTCACTTAAAAATAGTGTTTTCCTGCACCCTGTTTCTCCCTGTAAGATACTTGTATGTCTCTATCATATCCCTCTCTCCCTCCTCTTCTCCAGGAGTACATGTTCAGTTCCTTCAACCTGTCTTCATAGGACTTGTGATGCAATCCATGCACCATCTTTGTTGCCCTCCTCTGAACCTTCTCTACCCTGTCTATGTCCTTCCGTGGTATGGTCTCCAGAACTGTACACTGTACTCCAGGTGGGGCCTCACTAGTGTCTTGTATAGCGGATTATGGCCTCCCTTTTCCTGCTGGTGATGCCCCTGCCTATACATCCCAGCATCCTATTTGCTTTACCTGATGCCTTGTCACACTGTTTCCCTACCTTGAGGTCATCAGAGATGACAACCCCAAGATCCCTTTCCTGCTTGGTGCATGCTATATCCTCACCCCCCAACTGATATATTGTGCCAGGGTTTTTGTGCCCCATATGCATTATCTTGCACTTCTTTGCATTGATTTTCAACTGCCAAACCCTTGACCATTCTTCAAGTTTCTGCAGGTCCCTTCTCATTCTGTCTACACCCTCTGGTGTGTCTACTCTGTTACAGAGCTTTGTGTCATCAGCGAACAGTGAAATTCTGCCTTCTAGATCCTGCGAATGTCACTGATGAAGATGTTGAATAGGACCGGTCCCAGCACTGATCCTGTGGTACCCCACTGGTCACTCTTCCCTCTGTGGAGTGACAGCCATTTACCACCACCCTCTGTGTCCTGCCACCCAGCCAGTTACCTACCCACCACACTACTGTCCTGCCCACACCATATTCCCCAGTTTGTGTAATAGTCTTCTATGTGGCACAGTGTCAAAGGCCTTGCTGAAGTCCAGATAGGCCATGTCCACTGCCCTCCTGATCCACCTCCCTAGTCACCCAGTCAAAAATTCAATGAGGTTGGTCTGACATGACCTCCCTGGTGAAACCATGCTGCCTTGGGTCCTGTAGTCCATTGACAACCAGATGTTCCACCAATCTCTCCTTCAGTAGTGCTTCCATGATCTTTCCCACTACCGAGGTGAGGCTGACTGGTCTGTAGTTCCCTGCTTCCTCTTTGTTCCCACTTTTGTATAAGGGGACTACATCTGCTGTCCTCCAGTCTTTCGGTACCTCCCCTGTTTCCAGTGATTGGCTAAACAGGATAGCCAGAGGTTCAGCCACCACCTCTCTTGGTTCTTTAAGGACCCTGGGTGCACCCCATCTGGACCCATTGCTTTGTCAACTCTTATTACTTCCAGTTCCTTCAGGACCCTTTCGTAGTAAAGGGACTTGTGTCCATTTCTGCACCATTCTCACCCTTGTACTCCCTTCAGACCCATTACCCCCTCTTCCTCAGTAAAGACTGAGCAGAAATACCTGTTCAATATGTCAGCTTTACTGTTGTCATCCTCCACGACTCCATCCTCCCCCTTCAGTCTCACTATCCCTCTCTTTGTCTTTCTTTTTCACTTATGTACCTGTAAAGGTTTTGTCCCTTTAACCACTGATTTTGCAATGTGTTCTTCTGTCTGAGCTTTGTTCTCTTACTGACTTCCCTGCCTCCCTTTGTTTCTCCTGGTACTTCTCCCTATCCCCTTCTGCCTGTGTCTTTTGTATCGCCTGAATGCAATCTTTTTGGCTTTCACTTTCTTTGCTACCTCTTTGGAAAACCATAATGGTCTCCTCTTCCTTTTCCTCTTGCTAACCTGCTTAATGCATAATTCTGTTGTTCTTATAATCCCATTTTAAATACTGCCCACTGTTCCTCAACCCCTGATTCCTGTCCCATTCCCTTAATTTTCTTTCAAGTATCTCCCCATTTTCCCAAAGTCTGCCCCCCTAAAATCCAGGATACGTGTTTTTGTGTGGTTTGGTTCTGCTCTTTCTGTGATTTCAAACCACAATGACTGGTGGTCACTGTTACCCAGGTGCTCCCCCACTGTTACCCCCATCACACTGTCCCTGTTTGTGAGCACAAGGTCCAGTATTGCCTTCTGCCAAGTTGGTTCCATGACCAGTTGCTTGAGGAAGGCACCCTGAAGGGAGTCCAGGATAAATCTGCTCCTAGTTGATGCTGCTGCTGGGATGCTCCAGCCCACGTCTGGAATATTGAAGTCTCCAACCAGTACTACCTCACCCTTGTCTGCCATCCTTTGGATGGCTAGCATCAGCTCCCTATCTGTTTCTTCCTCCTGGGCTGGTGGTCTATAGACCACACCTGTGCGGATGGGTGTCCCCATTTTCCTTTCCAGCTTAACCCACAGTATCTCTCCCCCATTTTGTTCCTCCTGGATCTCTGTGGCCCTTATGTCATTTTTCACATACAGTGCCACTCCTCCTCCCTTCCTGCCTCCTCTGTCTCTTCTGAATATGTTGTAGCCGGGTATGGCCATCTCCCAGTCATGGTTATCATTACACCAGGTTTCAGTGATGGCCACAATGTCCAGGTCTGACTGTACCATGACAGCCTCCAGATCTTCCATCTTGTTGCTAAGGCTCCTGGCATTTGCACAATGGCTTTCCATGATTTGACCTCCTAGCCTGCTTCACTGTTCTACCCAGCCCCTTCCTTGGTTGTCATTTATCCCTGGTTCTCCTTGCTGTTTGCCCTTCTGCTGAATTTTGCCCCTTTTCTGCTTATCCACCTTTTGGACACTAATCTCCATCTTTTGCACACTGCTTTGCAGAGATGGCCCTCCTCTGGTTCCACTGGTTCCACTGCTGGCTGTGGGGGGTGAGCAAGTGGTGCCCTCTCCTTGCTGGCCTGCCACCCCCTTTGCTAGTTTAAATGCTTGTCAATGTAGCATTTAAACTATCATTGAGTGCTTGGTTCCCTCCAGGATGGATACAGGCCGTCAGGCTGAACAAACCTCCATCCCTCCAGGTGGGTCCCCAGTCACCAATGAATCCAAACCCTTCCTCACAGCACCAGTTCTTCAACCATGAGTTAAAGTTCCTGGTGCATGCACTCCTATGCTCTCCCTTGCTCTCACAGGTAGTACTTCTGAGAAAGTGACAGAAGTAGCTACTTGCTTGAGACCCTCCCCAGTTTCCTAAACTCTTCCTGAACTTCCTTTGCTCCCCATTTGCCAAGTCATTAGTACCTAGGTGGATAATGACATCCAGCTCACCCTCCCGTCTTGCCTTCCCAGTGATCCCCAGTATCTTCCTTCCATCCCTCCATGCCATGGCACCTGGTAGGCACCTCACCTCCCTGTCCTCCCCCTCCTGTGTTCCTAGCTGGATCCCTCTTATGATGGAGTCCCCCACCAGGATTCACTTCCTCCTCCTCTGGGGTCCACTTCTTTCCCCACTGAGGTCACCTCCTTGGCTAACCTCCACATCCTTTCCTTCCACTTCTCTGCGTACCTCTATTTGGTTGTCTTCATTTGCCAGTGTGGCATATGAGTTCTTGAGAGGAATAGGATCTGGGATGTGCCTCTGCCTGACTGCTCTAACCCTCCCTGAGCCCACTGTCATCCAAGTGCTCCTCGTTCTCGGCATCCTTTGAGGCAGCTGCATTGGACTGGGTGGTCCTTGGATAGGGTGATGGTACTCCTGACCCAGTTTACTTCCGCTCTGAGTCTGGTTACCTCATCCCATAGTCCAGAGAGATGCATGCAGATAGGGCAGAACCTCAGTGTCCAGAAGGTCTGCCTGAATATGGCTGCCCCACAGCCACTGCATTGCACCATCCCCACATTATACTGCAATTCCACTACTTGTCTGCTACTGAAACTCTCTTAGTTCTCTTTTTATTAATTTACAGTACTAAAATCCTGTAACTGATCCTCCGATTTTTTTTAGGAAAAGAAACCAATAAATAAATAAATGAGTCAAAACACTTGTCCTGCTGAGGGTGGGCTTCTTCCCCTTGCCCTCCTACTTCACACCTCTTACTATACCCTGTGTTTAGCTCCTGTCAATCAGATTTATCAGGGCATATAATTAAATTTGCAGCTATTAAAGACAGCACAGAATTACACCACCACTATGTTTTAAATTTTCAACAGCCCAAAAACAATTATAAGTAAAGACAACAAAGAAAGAAAGTATAGTGTCACTACAAGCCCACAATCTAAGTTTAAAAGAAAAATACCAATTACCAGTTACTCTAAAGCACTGAATTGAATATGTTTCCTTCCTTCTCCTTCTGGCTTCTTCTGAGAAAATCAACCTCTGTTTGCTACTTTAACTCTGACTAAGCCCCACCTCCAGTTATCACGTAGCTGAGGTCAGAGGCCAGACAATTAACACCCTTCACCCAGCTACAGGACAGTCAGACAAGCTAAGATAAAATTTGCAGCTATTAAAGACAGCACAGAATTACACCACCACTATGTTTTAAATTTTCAACAGCCCAAAAACAATTATAAGTAAAGACAACAAAGAAAGAAAGTATAGTGTCACTACAAGCCCACAATCTAAGTTTAAAAGAAAAATACCAATTACCAGTTACTCTAAAGCACTGAATTGAATATGTTTCCTTCCTTCTCCTTCTGGCTTCTTCTGAGAAAATCAACCTCTGTTTGCTACTTTAATTCTGACTAAGCCCCACCTCCAGTTATCACGTAGCTGAGGTCAGAGGCCAGACAATTAACACCCTTCACCCAGCTACAGGACAGTCAGACAAGCCAAGATAAAATTTGCAGCTATTAAAGACAGCACAGAATTACACCACCACTATGTTTTAAATTTTCAACAGCCCAAAACAATTATAAGTAAAGACAACAAAGAAAGAAAGTATAGTGTCACTACAAGCCCACAATCTAAGTTTAAAAGAAAAATACCAATTACCAGATACTCTAAAGCACTGAATTGTATATGTTTCCTTCCTTCTCCTTCTGGCTTCTTCTAGTTGGCTCATATTGCAGGGTCCACAGCCTAAGCTACTGACCCTGAAAAGTAGGAGAACAATCCAGTAGGATAGTTTTTCTACTTAGCGTGCACACTGGAAAGTGTTCATAGTTTTACCAAATGTACTCAAAATATGAATATTTTTAAGATTTGCAGCAGGATGGTTTTCCTGCTTTCCTACTGTGCATGCACTTTGAAAAGTGTTCGTAACAGATGCTACAGTTGTGGTAGAGATGGGAGGACAAAGGAAGGCTTATGATGACACATATCAGTCAATTACTACACTTCAACTATTTTATTATAAGAAGGAAGGTAAGAGGAGAGGCTAGTGGGTGTGTTGGTTTGGGGTGTTGCTCTTATCCAGGATAGTGGGGGGCTTGATTATATTGTACAAGGTAGGGGGTCATAGGATTTTGGCAGGGGGTGAGAGGCTCCAGAGACATGGCCTGCATCATTCGCTACACTTCTACTATTATTTTATTATGAGGAGGGGGAGAGGAGGGAGGGGGGCTAGAGGATGTGTTTGGTGGGTTGTTTTACTCTGATCCAGGGATAGGAGGAGTGCTTTATATTTTGGAAGTGAGGGAAGTAGAATTTGGCTGGGGTGTTGGCAGACAGCAATTATTTTATTATAAGGAGAGGAAGATTTCAGGTTCTAGGATATTGGATGTTAGATACTCAAATATATTACATCTGAATTTTCAGGACCAATAACCTATAACTCTAATATCCTAAAAAACATATTTTTTCCTAACAATCTGTTTTAAAAAGTTATCTGAGCAACCCTACTTCTGATTTCTGTCAGCTGCATGCATTCTGTACAGTTTTAAAGGGACACTGTCAACCCTGTTTGCATCATACTATTTCTTTTTGAAAACCTCATTCTATGATTGCTTTCCTTCTCTAGGGGTTAGTGTCTCCAAATGTTTAGAGATTTCTAATACCGTGGCAAGAATGGACCCCATTCTTTAGCCAGTTTGTTGCTGTTGCTGTTTGTTTAATCTGTTTCCTTTCTTAGTAGAAGTGAAATGCATGCTAGTGATGTAATTATACCCAAATGTGTTTTGTTTCAAAATTATTTGTTTTATTTAAAATGTGTTGACTGGGAAAGGCACATTGAGCCAAGGCTCATTTCCATGTGTTACCCAGGGACATGGATAACAAATACATACAAAGGAAGTACATGCAGGCCTACATATTCACAGGAGATGTGCAGCCCAAAATGCTTCATTAAAAATTACAATTTTCAGAGGGATATATTTCAGCTGGTTTAGACTCTAGGACTGTAACATTTAGTATGCATCTTCTCAGCACTAGGAGCTCTTAACCCACCAAACATCAGGAAGATCATGTGTGTACCTTTGGAGATATTAAGGGCAGAAAGTATGTATTTTGCCTGATTTGCTAGCTAAATGTTTGTGGGTTGAAAACTAAAACACAGCTTAGAGAAGAGCTATCCAACTTGCAGGTTTTGTAGCTATCATATGGGAATAGGTCCTTTTGGGGGTTTTGTTTGGGGTTGGGGAGGGAGTGGGGGCAAGACGGAGGAGGAGGAGAGACAAGAACAGGGGGGGGCAGGGAGGAGTCAAATAAGCCTTTTGAGGTTAGGGAAAGAGAGAGAGAGTTACACAGGTGGAAGGGATGTTGGTTCCAGAGTAGAGGGAGGTGGTAGGAGAAAACTGATTTCCCAGCAGTAGAGTGGGGTTGGAGAATCTTCAAAACTGCACAGAACTGTGATATTCAAAAGGGAAAGATGCATTGTGCATTTCCGTCTGCGATCATGCAGAATAAATATGGTGCAAAAAGAGGGTGGACACTGAAATGCCATGCAAGTGTACATTCAGCCAAAATGTGTGGTGCATGTATCGCACAGCACAAAAATGTGCTATGCAAACTTAGGTATGAAAGGGGATGGCCTAAATTGGCTAGCCACTTACAGGAAGGCTGCAGAACTGCAGACAGGCAACCCTGAGACAGCCCTCAGAGGTGTACCAGAATGTGCTTCTGGCACCCACACACAAGAGTCATGCCAGAATGGTAGTACCCAAAGCCACAGCTGCACTGTGCCTTCTCGCTGGGCACCTACTGGGTGACAATGGGTGACACCCCCTCACCACACCCAGGTCAGAGACACTAGGCTGCGATATGCTACTCAGACATACTCCTAGCACACCAGTGGAGCAGACAGCTACAATGTGGCACATGTAAAAGATGCCATGGCCTGCACCCATGTGGCCATCAGAGTGTCACCCAGTGGAGGTATGCACCCATGTTGGTGTCTGGGACAATGGTGATCAGGATGCATAGCAGTAATGCTGGCTGCATGGCATGGGTCAGGGACAGTCCAGTGGTACACACCCATGATGGAACCGCCATTGGTGCACACAGCATGCTTGTGCCAGACCCACACCACCAGGAACCACATACATGTCACCGATGCCATCCCTGCAGTGTGACAATGCCACAGGGGCCCTGGGTTCCGGTTACTCTGGTGTACTGGTGTTGGACAGTGTACAACTGTGGGCAGTGCAGAGCAGGGTTGGCATCACTGACAGCCTGGAGGTGGCAGGGGCATGCCCCAAGGACACCGGACCTTTCCAGTATTGTGTGTGCGGCCAACTAGGGCACGGTCATGGCCATGGGGTTGTAGCACTGCAAACCTGTCAACTATCACACAGTATGGGGTACAGCAATCACATTATCTCTGACACCCTCAGACCCTCATAGAGTGGGTGACTTTACACACTGACCACTGAGACTGTTATGCAGAATTGTATATTACTGTGAGATGTTAGGTTATCAGCACACATTAGCAACAGTAGTGCACTTATTACTACAGTCTCCCAAGCTTGCATTGTCTTGTTTCATGATGTGTCACACATTCTGACCAGTTGTCACACATCTTGGCACTCATTTGGGTTCTAAACAGTTGGGGGAAATGTAGCACTGTACTCAGATCAATGCAGTCCACCCACACACAACTATACATTCTCACTGGCCTGCTAGGCTGCAGTATCTTCTGATCACCTTTGTGGAGTGGCAATGCTGCTCTGCAGTGCTGGAACTGTGCATGCCAATGGTATGTAAATGGTCTGAATGGAACAGCCTTCCTGAGGGGTCGAAAACAGTGGGGGAATTTAAGAATGCATGAGACAGACATAAGGCAATTCTAGTGAGGGGGGTAGGAGGAAGTAGGCTGTTGGTTAACTAGGATCTGCAGCCTATCCAATAGGTAGGAAAATGGGCAGACTGGGTGGGCCAAGCGGTCCTTATCTGCCATCAAAGTCTATGTTTCAATGTTTCTATGAATACATTCCAGCAATGAGATGCAAATGTGCTGTTTTGGCACTGACTGTGCAATAAGGCCATTTGCATATCCTGGCTGAATATTTCAAATCTGTGTGCTGCGCAAGTGGCTTTACATCACTCAGTTCCATATGATCTGCACTGGGCTCTGGTCACCTGCTGCACTGTGCATCTCCCAATGCACAACTGTGCATCTTCTGAATATTCAGCCACACATGCGCAATCGCAGTTCATAGCATCTTCGGAACGAACATTTTTGTGCCGTGGGCGTTAATCTGAGATGTGTGGCACATGCACTTGTGCGATGCAACCTGCCACTTTTGAATATGGGGCCCATAGTATACATTTTATTTATTTATTTAGTTTTTGTTGACCGGATAAGTGCACTAGACAAATCTTGCCTATTTTCAGGCACGACCCGGGGGAGAGGGATACAGATGAATGCCAACGGACCTTGAACCAGATGAAGCTGTTGGTGATATTTTTAGTGAATGAGGGAAATTTGGCCAGGACACAAGGGAAATTCCCCTTCTCTTTTCGATAAGTGCCATGGGATCTTTAACATCCACCTGAACTACCACCAATCCAGGCAGATGGGACCTCGGTTTTTTAACATCTCATCCAAAAGACGGCACCTCAGAGGTGCAGCACCCCTCTCATGCTGCACTACAGTGTCAGTACTGGGATATTAACACAAGTGCCAGATGTGGGAACTGAACCCACAGCCCTCTGATCTCCCGGCCTCAGAGGTGAGTGTACTACCTACTGAGCCACTGACAATACAAAATACAAGTGCAATACAGATTTGTCAGTACAAGATTGCAAGGTATTTACATTGGGTAAATTAGATTGATGAGCTATACATACATAATAGAAGTATATTATGGATGGCTTCATTAATCCTTGATCTACTCTTATTGCATACTTTTTGAACATTATGAACCCCAATCAATGCAGCTACTCTTGATGAAATAGTCTCCTCTCCTTCCACTGTATCATGAGTGGCCCCAGGTGTTCCAAAGTTCAGGAAGATGTAGTGGGAGCTGATTATGGAACATAAACAACCATATTTAGGTGTGGTAACACCAGAATGGTGAGCAGTCTGTTTTTCACTTTTAAAAAGATGAAAGGAATAAGAATAAAACTACCTGCTATATCAGCACATTCTACAGAATCTGAAAAATCATAAAATATGTTTTTGTTTTTTCAAAGGACAGTTTGAGGCCAAAGGAAGGTTGACGGTGTCCCTTTAATTGATGTCACCCAGATATCATCTGAAATAAATATTTCAAATGCATCAAACACATACCATGCCAGAAAATGTGTTAGTACCCTTGGCTTTCAGTTCTGAAGCCCAAATGGCCCCACAACCCACGAGATCAGAGGATTATGATACATGCAGTAGCAGTCCATGAAAGGACTGTTGTGTCCATCTCTGCAGAAGTCCTTCTAGCTTTTCATAGAATTTCGAATAGCATGAGTAAATGAAGTTATGACACAAATTTCTTAAAAAGTAAAGAAATGTATGGCAAAAAATTATGTTAATACTCTTTAGGGTTGCTACTTCACAAAACACAAACCGTACAAAGGTTAAAAACGGTTGCAAACACAATGCTCATAATATCTGGAAATGTTCTATTAGGGTTCTTATGTCTATCTTCCACCCACCCTACCATGTCCCCTAACCTCATGACCCAAGGAGAGTCCAAAGGTACCAGGGCTGGATTTACATTGCCATAGGCCCTATGCACAGCAGTAACCAAGGGGTCTCCCTGGACACCTGCCCCAACACTGCCCACCTGTCAATCCCTCACAGCCATCTGCCCCAAACCACCCCATGTTAACATCCTATGTAATCAGCATAGGTTATGTGGTTGGATGCCAGGTAAACCACACCAAAGTTAACACCTCTGATAAGACCCTATGACCAACTCACTCCTGAACCCTGATTGTCGACTCTCGGCATCTCTAATCCACTTGCCTCGCTCCCCGGTCTTTAATTTTTTTTCCCAGCCTGGTCTCACCCTCTCTCACCCCTCATGAGATATGACTGGTCCCCACTCAACTCCACAAGCTATGAAGCTCACACCTCCTCATTTGACGCATTAGCCGTGAGAAAAGAATGGGTCCAAACTGCCACGTGGCTCTAGGCACACCGTCAACTAAGTTCAGCAGCTGTGCAGTCAACACTGACAGCCAACCACACCATAGTTAGGGCCAACCAGCCAGTGCCAATACCAGGCTGTTGCACATGTCTCTGGGGCCCATCCGAGAGACAGGTATAGGCCTAGCATCCAAAGTGCATCAACAGGAAGAGCTGCACATGTGCTTTAGCAGATGGATGTAGCCCCCCCCCCCCCCGAAAAACACAACACCTCCTTCAACCAGTCATATGCCAGCACAAAAAAAAGGAACAAAAACACTAAAACAGCTGGCAGGGGGCCCCACAAAACAAAGGGCCCTTCACATGGGCATACTTGATATTACTATAAATCCAGCCCTGGCAGGTACAAGACAATATGTTGGTGGTATGGTGCCTCATACAAGTTCAATATATTAAAATTAGTATAAAGTAAACCTTATCTCCACTCCCTCCAACACTCCTACCCTTGTGACCAGGGTAAGACAAATCAGTTAGCTAGATGGCCAGCTAGGAAAAATGTTAGGTTTTGCTAGCACATTTTGATGCTTAGTGTCCAACTAAGAACCTGCCCATGAAATGATTTTTGAACCCTAGAAAATTGTGGCCTCTTAAAATTTTTAGTTGACTTACACATTTTGAAACCTACTAGCCAAACTGACCTCCATCCCACAAACTGATTTCTTCCACCACAGTGGTGACACAAAGCCAAGCTACAGGTCTAGCACCATCCTACAAGGCTGTGCTGAGAGTTTGTTTATTCAGTTAAAAGACCCTGCCTATAACAGTATACATGTCCCAAACATATAACTTGCTTTGACAGTTTCTAAGTACAGTATGTGTCTTAAAGAAAGCAACTCACAACTATGCAATGTGTATAGCTCTTTTTAATTTCCGCAGCTTTGTGGAGGGTGTATGATATTTTATTTATTTATTTACTTACTTTAAAATTTGGTGACCAGGAAAGGCACTGAGCCAAGGCTCATTTCCAGGTGTGACCCGGGGATAAGGTACAAAGGCAACAATGGTACAAAGGTAATAAAGAGTTGTAGATAAGTGCTCATGTACATCAATAATAAAAACTTAGATACACACCTTAATGAAAATCAATTAGTACACAGGTAGAAAACCTGGCAGGGAGAAATTCAGAGAAAGAAAATACAGCGGAGTTCATATACAGCAATAAACATTTCATTTTGAGATAAGATACGGGTGGGCAAGAGGCCAATTTGATAGCCCCAACTTAGGCCCTAGTGAAAACAAATTTTTCATGACAGTAAGAGCAGGTAATGATAGATCTATCAGTAGGGACAGAGAGAGTGTCGATAGGTTAGGGTGGGTTGGGGAGGGAGGGGACAAGTCAGAGGAGGAGGAGGAGGAGGAGGAGAGACAAGAGCAAGGGGAGGGCGGGGAGGAGTCAGATAATCCTTTTTAGGTTTAGGGAAAGAGAGAGAGTTACACAGGTGGAAGGGATACTGGTTCCAGAGTAGAGGGAGGTGGTAGGAGAAAACTGATTTCCCAGCAGTAGAGTAGGGTTGGGGAATGAAGAAAGAGTGTGCTCTATGCATGGGCATACTTGACAATACTGTAAATCCAGCCAAGTAAGGCACAGGTTATAATGGATGTAAACCTTCAAAGGTATGCACCCAAATGTATTCTAATTATAGATCTACAATGCATATGAAACACCAGATCTGTGTGGCATGACTCTGGACATGTTCTTTGCTCATTGTCATGTGGGTAGAAGAGGGTAGAGGGAGTGGAGATTAGGGATGCTATATACCAGTTTTAATCAGTTGACCTTGTATGAGGTACCCTGCCATATGGCCCTGTACCTGTAAACTGTCCTTGGGTCATGAAGGTAGGGGATGAAGTTGGTGAGTGAGAGTTAGACATAAGAACCCTAATAGGACATTTCCAAACATTATGGGCATTGTGTTTGCAACCCTAATAGTTTATTTCCAACCTTTTTGTGGTTTGGGTTTTGTGCAGTAGCAACCCTAATGAGCATTAATATCGTTTTTGGTCATATAGATTTATAGATTTACAGATATATATCTAGAGAGAGAGAGAGAGAGAGAGAGAGAATTACTAGATATAAATTAATGACCAAGTGTGGTGTGCCAGGAAATACTACCATGGATGGGGCTACTGAAATTACAAAGGCTATGAGGCCAAAGACCAAGTGACTTTATAATTTTTCCCTTTACAGTCTCATTTGCCCCAATATAATATTATGAGTCAAGCCCTCTTGGCTACTGTTTGTTTTATATAATACATAAGAGTGGTAGGTTTTTAAAGTCTTGATTTCATTTGCGATGAGTTACATGTTTTGGATTTGTGTTTTTTGTCCTAATGATGTTTCCATAGTGTAGTGGTATTCTACCCCATTAGGTTTCCTTAGTGCTGGGTGCTCCTATAAAAGAAGGTGTGGCTGTAGCAGTCTGTCCTTTAGTTCAGTGTGACCATCATTCAGGATGGTGCTGCGGAGCTGCATGGTGTCTACATATATTTATTTATTTAAAAGTTTCACCAGGAAGGCATGCTGAGCAGAAATTGTTTGTTTCCAGACGCATCCTGGGGGGATGGGGTAGTGGAGCAGACAGTTGTACAGTACGAATACTATAAATAAAGGAGCCAATAAGTAACAGAGTATTTACAGAGTATGATACAAGGGCAGTATTTACAGAGTATGATACAAGAGCAGTTACAACACTGAGTAAGTACCTGTCCAGGGAAACAATGAGTAACAGATTATTTACACGGTATGATGCAAGGGGCAGTTATAACACCGGGTAAGTAACTGTGCAGAGAACCAGTGGGTAAAAGAGTATTTACAGAGTATAGTACATGGGTAGTTACAACACTGGGTATGTACCTGTGCAGGGAGAGGAAATTACGTATATATAGGTGGAGCAGGATGCAGAGTACAGCTGACGTATAGTTGGGACGAGATTCAGATGATTGTTTGATTGAGGGATACCTGCAGTATACAATTATATAAGAATATAAATAAGCAGTTAGTATAAAAGACTTAAGGAACGATGCAAGGATTTACCTGAAGGGGGATGAGAGAGCAGCATTCAATAAGCAGGAGCATCTACCCCAGGGAGGGTGGGGGATATGAAGAAAGCATTACAGACAGTTGCAGACTGGGGAGGTGAAATCATTTAGTAGATAGGACATGGAATGCGGGGTGGTGGCAGCACAGATGGATGGGGGAAGGATATTCCACAGTTTGGTGGGAGCACAGATGGATGGGGGAAGGGTATTCCACAGTTTGGTGCCTCAATACAAGAAAGCAGCCTGGACAGCAGCAGTGGACCTTGGGGGAAGGGCAAGGATATGGGGACCAGCATTATGTAGGGCTTAAGAGGATGGGAAGGGGGTGGATTGAATGGACGTGAGATAGGAGGGAACAGTCCTGAACCAGTATTTAGATACAAAGCTAGCGCAGTGGACTAGGTGCCTATTTTCAAGAGAAGGAAAGGAGAGGGTTTTATAGAGGGCACAGTGATGGGCCTGAGGTGGACAGTCTAGGGCAAAGCAGCAGAAAGAGTGAAAGAAGGTGTCCAATCTGGCCAGGGAGGACTTGGGAGTTATCACCATAGTCAAAAGTAGGGAGGATCATTGTCTGTACAATTGCATGGTGAGCCGGCAGGGGGATGCACCCATGGTTTCTGTATAGAGCACCAAGCTTGGAGTGCAGTTTCTTAACAATGGCATTAATATGTACAGAAAAGTCCAGGTGCTGGTCGAGCCAGATCCCTAGGTACCTAAAGGAACTAACATCCACTATGGTAGTCCCATCCAGTGTGTCAGTGTGTAGAAAAAAGGGATGGAGTTTAGCCTAGAGAGTCTCTGCCTTGTGCCAAAGGTCATGGAGACAGTCTTCTTGGTGTTTAGGAACAACTGATTTGAGCAGAACCAGATCTGGACTCTATCGAAGTTGTGCTGGAGTCTGATCTCTACAACTAAGAAGGTAGGGCCAGAAGTGTACAGGACTGTGTCATCTACATACATGTGAATGAAAGAGGAGGCGCAGATGGTTGGAAGGTCATTTAAGAAGACCGAAAAGAGAAGAAGGCCAAGCAAGGAGCTCTGTGGGACACCAATACTGATGGGGAGGGAGAGGGATAGGGAGTCACCAATCTTGACTGATTGTGATCTACTCATCGGGCAGGAACAGAACCAGGCAATAGCTGGCTATGAGAGTCCAGCGACTGATAGTTTGTTCAGCAGGAGAGAGTGGGATACTGTGCCGAAAATTTTGGCCAGGTCCATGAATGCTGCCTATGTGATATGGCCCTGGTCCATACTGGAGAGTATGGAATCAGTAAGCCACAGGAGAGAGGTCGAGGTTGGGTGAGATTTCCTGAAATCAGGCTGGAAAGGGGTGAAAAGAGAGGAGGAGGAGTCAAGAAAAAGATAGAGCTGGGAAATCTCTCTCCCTAAAGGTGGCGACCCCTCCAGACTAGTGCATTCTGCAGTTTGGTAGGCAGAACAAAAAGAAGCTGCCCGACGCTTACCCTCCAAGCAAGGGGACAACTCTGCCCTTTCGGGCTCTCTCCTCTCAAACAAACTGTATTCTGCAGTTTGGTAAGCAGAACAAAGAGAAGCTGCCCAGCGCTCACCCTCCAAGCAAGGTGCAGTTTGGAACCCTGAATTTTAACATCTTTCCCTGGAGGAATATCACTTGCCCCTGTTTGCCAGTGTTTCTCACACTTTGTGCAGCAATCCAGAAGTTTTCTAGGAACTGCTGCCAAGAAATTAATGCTAGGACTGACCTCTGCTTGACATGTTCTTGATTTCACACTTTAAGTAATGTTTAGTCTGATGTAGAGATTTCTTAAGAATTGATTTAAGTTTTGAGAGAGGTCTTAAGGTACTGTGATTTTGCTATCTGCCCTGAGCGCTGTGCCCTTTCTCTTAGAGCTGTAAGTCTGTGGGCTGCACCCTTGACCTCAGTGTCCCATTGAGGCTGCTGCAGCGCCCCAAAAAAAAAAACTTGCTTCAGAACATCCCTGCCTGTTCTTCTTATTTTTTTTACTTTTCCATTAGCAGATTATATCCTTTAGCCACTAGAGGGCCCAGTTATAAGCACGCTTTCCCAATCCAACCCAATATAGTTCCTGTCTCATTTCACTCATTGTGTGGTCAGTCTATCACTATTCATCTGTCTTTGCCCTTCCCTCTTCTGCTGATTGATACTGATTTTTCCCATTTACAGCTTATAGTCTTTTCACCCACTAAAGGGGTTTTCCCCCAACCATTCCAAAGCTGCTCTACACCTCCATACTCTCTACTACTCCTGGCACATTTCCTTTACTGCTCAGCTGCTATGGGTACCTACACTCCATTACTAAGTCTGCTCTCTGTCACCCTCTTGGTACAGACCTCATACAGACTGGAGCACCTTTCCTCCACACTAGGCACCTCTTCCCAAGACTACCCCACAGTGACTCGGCCCTCCCCCACCCTCGACACATCCATGACCCCGCAACACCCACACCCTGCCAACACCCCCACTCCCTCCACACTCCAAGGCCTGACCTGGACCCAGCTCTCCCCTGCCATTCCCACCCTTCGCACTTTATCTAGCTCATGCACCCTGATTCTAAAGTCCTCAGCTGGGTGTCAACCTAAGGGTCTCCATCGCAACCGGCCACTAACCAGAATAATTACACTGCTATTATTATTATCTGGTAAGGTACACCCAAACCCAGGACCCATTGCTTCCAGCCATTCTAAACCCTGTACTGCAACTGGCCTCCGCTTTGCATCCTTAAACATTTGCAGTCTCCTAAAGAAATCTGCTGCCCTCCAGTGCTGGGTCATTCAACATCAACCTGACATAATTGCACTGGTAGAGACTTGGCCCTCCAAATCTACCCCTGACTCTGCTATCACTCTCCCTGGATATACCATCTACAGGGAAGACTGAGTAGGCAAACGCGGTGGTGGTTGCACACTACTCGTATGGGACTACCTTATAGGTCAGGCACTCCCAGCTCCTAAACTTGATTATGGAGCCCAAGTCCTCCCCTAAAAAATCACACCTGACCCCGCTCGAGGCCCTCTCTTCCTCACGGTCTTCTATGTACCCCCGAGGAATCAAAACCAAGTGGTCCAGTCCCTCATTGACTATCTCACATCTCTCCCTCATGAAGAGGAGCAAGTCATCCTAGGTGATCTCAATGTTAACTGGCTTGCCTCCAATGCCTCCCATATAAGGGACTCCTTTGCTACCCTGGATATGTCCCAGTTAGTCACCCAGTCCACCAGATTCAACCACTCTACTGGCACCAGTACTCTCCTAGATGTTGTTATATCTAACCGCCCCTACAAAATCCGAGATGTCACTGTCCTCCCCAACTCTCTTAGTGATCACTCCCCAGTCCTCTGTCTCTGGTCATCCTCCACTCTGAGTATCCCAGGCCACTCTATGCCGCCGTTTATGCCCCAATGGCCTCAGAAAATTAAAACAATACCTAGCCCAGCTAGACTGGTCCCCTGTCCAGCGCGCCCCTGACATTGACTCAGCTCTTGACCACTTCACAAATGCCTTCTGTAAGGCTTGTGACCTTTTGGCCCCCCTTACCAGGATCTGCTCCAAAAAATGAAATGCCCCATAGATCACCCCACCCCTCCTCCAGAGACTCAAAAACAGAGATAATCTCTGGCACCTTGCTGTAGAATCTGGAAAGGCGTCTGACAGACAGGCCTACAATGCAGAACGCAACAAGTGCACTTGGGCCATTAGGCGGGCCAAGGCAGAGCACTACCAGACCACCCTCACTTCCACTTGGGGTTCAGCCTGGACCTTCTGCGATAATATGAAAGAGCTAAATGGGAAGTCCCGCTCCCCCCCCACCATCTCAGCTCTCCATCAATGGCACCCCCAACACAGATCCACTCCTCATAGCCGATTGCCTTAACACTGCCTTCTCTGACCTAAGCTTGGTCCTCCTCAGCAGCTTCTTTGACCCAATCCCCACCTCTCTCCCTCCGGTCCTGCATCACCCACCATTCTAGCTGTGCACCCTATCCCTCCAAGAAGCCAGGCCGCACCTGCTAAAAGTCTTAGGCAGCAATAACCCCAGCAGTGACCCCCTCGACTCCAGGATCCTCCGTATGGTCTTGGACGAAGTCCTAGTCCCCATGACTGACCTTCTAAACCGGTCTCTATGCCTGGGTCAGTTCTCAAGTGCTTGGAAAACTGCTGAAATCACACCCATACATAAGAGTGGGAACTGGTCCACCCCCCAACAATTATCGGCCCACCTGCATCCTCCCCCCACTCTCTAAAGCCCTTGAAAAAGTGGTGTTGATCCAGCTCTCTGAATACCTAACCAAGTATGACATTATGTGCCCAGAGCAGCACAGTTTACACCCAGGACACAGTACAACCATGGCTCTCCTGGAATTCTCCCAACACTTGCATGCTGCTCTCGACTCTGGCAGCCTTGCAGGAGCAGTGTTCATTGACCTCTCCAAGGCCTTTGACACTGTCTGTCATCCCCTTCTACTCGACTTTCTCCACCAACTTGGCTTCTCTGGTGGTCCCATTTCCTGGCTCTCTAGTTACCTCTCTGCTAGATCCCAGCATGTCAAGATCATCGGCTTCCTCCCCAGCACTCTTCCCGTTCACTCCGGGGTCCCTCAGGGCTCCATCCGGGGTCCCTCAGGGCTCTATCCTGGGTCCAATACTTTTTAGTCTGTACCTCAACACCCTCCCCAGCTCATGTACCAGTAAAATGCTCCTCTACACCGACCATGCAGTCCTCATTGCCTCACATCCCAATCCCACCTCCCTCCAATTATCCCTCCAGCAAGCTTACAACCAAGCCAAAAGGTGGTTCGGAGACCGCAGACTGGTCATTAACCTAAAGAAAACCAAATCAATGTTCTTCTGCCACCACCAAAATAAAGCTAAAAATATCCTCTTCTTGATTATCCCTAGCACTCTGTACCCGCTAGAACAAGTGACCACATACAAGTACCTAGGCATCACGTTCGATACTGCCCTCTCCTTCCACACCCACATTAATGCCCTGATAGCTGCCATTAACTCTCGGATTGGCCTGCTATACCGGCACAGGGACTGCCTTCTTCAGGTTGCCCTCAGGCTGGCCATCACCTCCTCCGTCTTGTCCCTCGTGGACTATGGCTTGCCCATCTATGCTGCAGCTGACAACACTGCCCACTCCAAAATCAAAATCTCCATCAATAAGGCCCGTAGGCTCCTAACCGATGCCCCCAGCTGAACTCACACCTGCCTTCTCTATACAACCACCAATCTTCTCAACTTTGAGGAGCAACTGCTCTACCAGACCTGCCTTCTCACTAAGAAATCTCTGCTAGGACTCTCTCCCCCCCCAGGGGTCTCCACCTCCCTACAGCAGCCATCTCCGTCCATCACCACCCATAACTCTGTTAAGACCACTTTCAAGGTGCCCAGAACCAAGACCTCTCTTGCCCAGAGATCCTTCCTCTACCAAGCCCCCACCTGGTTCAACTCCCTCCCTAGCTGCATTTCCAATTTGCCAAAAATTGGCTCCTTCAAAACAGCTCTTCAGAACCATATCTTTAATACCAGCTGTTGTACGTGCAACTAACCCCCTGTTGTAACCTGTGGTTCCCACCCGCCTTGCCCCCGGCTCGACAATGTCCACTGGACAGCCTCTCCCACTCCCAGACCTACCCCTTCCCTACTAGGTCCAAACAGGGATGTAACCCACTGTCTTCTCTGAGGACCTACTATATCCATGAGTGTAACTCACAATTTTGTAACATTATGTAACCTAAGTAACATACAAACTACTACATTATGTAACCTAAGTGTATCTATGTTAAATGTTCCTTTTACTGCACTTGTAATGTTATCCTGTGTTTTAATCTGCACTGTAATAACTTTCTTGATGTCTGCCCCCCCCCCCGCAATGAGGTGCCTTTGTAAATAAGTCTCTGACTCAAAGGTTGTAAACCCGATTTGTAATGAATAAATGAATAATGTGCTCCGGAAGTTTGGCAAGGATTGGGAGTAGGGAGATTGGGCTGTAGTTACCTGGACTGGAGGGGTCGCTACCTTTAGGGAGAGGGATGACCATGGCAAGCTTCCAGGCTTCTGGTACTGGAGTATGGGAGAAAGAGAGGTTTAGAAGTGAGGCAGTTGGGGAGGCAATAGCAGGGGCAGAGAGATGAAGGAGTTTGGCATCAAGTCCATCTGGGCTCTTACCTTTGCAGAGGTTTAAGGTGAGGAGAACTTTGAGTGCCTCAAGCAGGGAAAGAGGCCAGAAGGAGAAGGTGGAGACCATGAGGGGTTACTAAGGGAAGGTCTGGGGGTGTTGGTGGGGGGGGGCGTGGAGAGCAGAGATGAGGCATTGGAGATGAAGAAGATGTTTAATTCAGTGGCTACAGATAGTGGGTTGGAAAGGGAGGGGTGCTGCCTACCTTGAAGACTGGCATAGGAGGGTGAGTAGGAGGGGAGGAGAGCTTGGAAATACCTTCCAGATGCCTTACTACTTGTCCTTAAAATGGGATAGGGAGTGCCAGAAGAGGGGGAGGGTTGGGTTGGGGTGACATATACATAGCTATACATTATTACCATGGAAGTGAGTATAAATGTCAACAAATAAACACTGTTCTTTTGGCTGCTGGCATGGCTATTCTGTTATTCTCAGTCCAGATGTGACATCGGCATTTATTCTAGCTACTGCTTTGTCATTGATGACATCATCAAACAGTATTATTGGTGTGCATGACCGTCATTCATAGAACCAAGAACATTTATTCATAATCCTCAAAATAATTTTCTCAAACTAATTAGAAGCTGGCATGGTGCCTGTCTTTGTGTGCCAAGCTTGGTACAGGCCTGGAGCACTTTGTGTGACAATGCTGCAGCTTGGCACACTGCTGCTATGTGTAGAGCCAAGAAGGCTCCAGCAGTGGTCGATGGGTCTGCTGCTTTGTTATACAATATGGCCATTTGCAGTGATGGTTGATAAAGTGCAGACAGGGAAGACAATGTGCACAAGTACAGTGTGGCCAGGTAGAATACAGACAGGTAAAAAGCAGACAGCTGCAAAGCAGGCAGGTACCATATGAGTAGGTACGATGCAGACAGGTAAAGAGCAGGCAGGTACACTGTGGGATAGTACAGTGCAGGTTCAAAGGTGAGGACCTGACAATACTGCAGATTGGTATGCCATCCTAACAGTGACATTTCTATGGCAACATGCATCGATATCGACTACAGCGCCATGCTGCCGTAGAAGTGCCTCTGGAAGGGGGCAACTACTTCCCCAACTTGCACCCTTCCCTGAACTAACTCCAACCTGGAGTTAGAATCCTTTAGTTTGGGGGGGGCAAAGCCCCCAGTATAATTAATATTCTCGAACAGTGCGGCTCCATGCCGACTGCAACTTGGGGCTGCCATGGAGCCCGTCGCTGTAATGCCGGTCAGGATATTTTTTGTCGCGTCAGCATATACAACCCCTGCAGATTGAAGCCCTTTGCTTATTCACTGGACACACGCAGTGTGCGAAGGACCAGTGGAGATCTCCAAACACTTTGCAAAATCTAGTTTTGGTTCTCTGTTTTGGGGGTTGATTTTATTTAGTGTAACTTTTTTTGCCAAGGAGGAAATCTAGCTGGGAGAATATTTGCAGTCATTTGTGACTAGACCCATTATTTAATTTCTGTGAAACAGGTGTCTGAAAGGAAGGAAGGAAGGCACTCACCGGTGGTGGGTCAGAGTTGCAGTTGATTGTTTCTGGAGGGCATGGGTTACTCCCACCCACCCTACCCCTCACCCCACCCGCAAGTGCATCATTTCCATTTTTTTTTATATCAGATATCACTTTCCCAAAAGTGCAAAGGCCATACACCTGTTCATATCCTCAAAGAGCACAGCACACTGAATATGGGGTAAATGCCCTCACATGTTTGCATAAACTAAAAACCAAATAAATAAATAAATAAAACATCTTAAACAAGAAGGGAGACAGACATGTGGGGAGCGGTGCAATGCACTGGCTGCAGAGCGGCAGTCTTCCGGGAGACATTCTGGAGGCTGCGTTGCTGCCCTATTTGCAGGCACCTCTCTGGTCTGAGGGAGGAGGTTGCCCCTCTCTATGCAGACCTGGCAAGGATTCAGGAAACCTCCTCCCCCACCCAGGGACCACCCAGGCCACCATCACTGCCTAAGAGGTTGCCAAGAAAGAGGAGTGGTTGGACCACGGTGGGCTCAGGGAGGGTAAAGGTGGTGGAACAGAGGTGCATCCCTCCAGTTGTGCCTCTCCACAATTCATTCACCATTCTGGCGGAGCATGGTTCCTCTATGGAGGCACCCACAGTGGAGACCAAGGAGGATGCTGGGAACCTCCACAAAGGAGACCCACAGGAGGGTGGCACAGGACCCCACAGGGAAAGGAAACAGCTTCTGGTGGGGGACTCAATTGTTAGGGGGGGTAGAACTGGGGAAAGGAGGGGAGAGGGAGGTAAGGTGCCTGCCCAGTGCGATGGCTTGAAGGGACAAGAAGCAGATCCTCAGGATCGTTGGAGCAGCTGCACGGGGGAGGGAGCTGAATGTCATTATCCGTGTCAATGGCTCAGTAGGTAGCACACTCACCTCAGAGGCCGAGAGATCAGAAGGTTGTGGGTACTATCCCCACACTAGGCACTTGGGTTAAATCCCAATACTGACACTGTAGTGCAGCATGAGGAGGGTGCTGCACTCCTGAGGTACTGTCTTTCAGATAAACCCTTAAACCCGAGGTCCCATCTACCTGTTCTGGTGGTAGTTCTGGTGGATGTTAAAGAACCCATGGCACTTCTCAAAAACAGTAGGGGAACTTTTATTGAAGAAAATGGACTATATAACAAAAGATATAATACAATACACAAAGACCTTAATGACACTTATAAAATACATTAACAGAGACCAAAACATATTACAATTGTTACATCATGTATAGCTCAACCATTGATTACAATTTACCCTTAACTTTTTAACCCTCTCAGGCCTATTTTTCATATAGTCCAGTTGTACAACATTCTGAAGTGAGTTTGGAATATTTCTCAGTATTTCATTGTAAGTAATCACCCTCTGTTGCATGAGCCACATACATCTGGATTGCCAGAGGTAAATCTGACTGCAAAAATAATAAATAAAGTTTCATCATAAAATTTCCCCCAAGCACCTATGTACACCCCAAACATTAAAGTGGTATAGGAAAGGGAGTCAAACAAGGGTTTTTGCCACTTAATAGCAAGCCAATTCCACAACTGTCTGGCATAGTCACATTCTAAAAAAAGATGGTATTGTGTCTCCAATACCAATGTGCATGAATCCCTAATACAGTACCTTTCACTAAGATGTGTATGCTTATTATTATTTATTACTGGTATCTGTCCTTAGCTTCCTAGCCACACATTGTCCCATACAAATTCTGGAAGCCTCTTACTTGAAAAATAATGAATAGCTATTTGTGTCATATTCAATCTGGAAATACTAGAGGATCCATAAATTCTATGGTTAGAATGTGTTCATACAGCCTTTTTATATCCATTATTTATAACTGAGGTACTGTCACATTCCATTTAATAAGATTTTTTAACTGTATCTAAACCATAATTGGGGAAGTTTAGAATCCTATTCAACAAACCAGGTTTCCCATTGTTCCAATGAGGTAACCTTGGAGATAGCCAGGCCAGTACGTACGGGCCCATATTTTGTTCCCTGGTTTGAGAGCAAAGCCCAGATTGTAGTGGACAAATATGCTAGTATAAAATGTGATGGGATTTATTATGTCTAGTCCTCCTGCTTGCATTTTCCTATATGTGGACCCTCTCTTGATAGGGTTTAATCTGCTCCCCCATAATGCTTGAAAAAAATGCTTCATAATATTGCATGCAGACAAGTAGGATGTGGAAAAACATAGCAGATGTGCAGAAAAATGGGAACCAGTAAGGTTTCAATCAGTACCACCCTTTCCTTTTTAGAGATTTGTTTCCCCTTCCATCCTGCCACCAACCTATTTGCCCTAGTCAGTCCTTTATCCCAGTTCCTTTGTGCCATTTCTGAGGCACCAAACTCAATACCTAGAATGGAAATACTTTCTGTTACTATTCTAATACCTGCAAACCTATAGTGTTCTGGGAAGGGGGTATCACCAAAAGGGACCCCAATAATTTTAACGTAATTCACCCTTGACCCTGAACATTCAGAAAAGTGGTCAGTGTGTCCTTTACTACCCCACCTTCTGAGGCTGGAGATAAACACATTACCAAGTCGTCCGTGTAGGCCATTATTTTCAACGAGTGGGGGGGGATTTTATGGTAACTTTAACACCGTGTATTTGGTCACACTGTGTTATCATCTGAACTGATATATCAATAGTAAACACATATAAAAGCAGACTGAGGAGACAGCCTTGCCTAACCTCTCTTTGGACAGGTATAGCCTTGCCAACCCAGCCATTAATATTTGGTATTACTGTGGAGTTAGCATGCATACATAGTTTGAATCCGACCAACAAACATATTAGGAATACCATAAGCTGTCAAAATAGTAAATATGAATTCATGGGAAACCTGGTCGAAGGCCTTCTCCTGATCAAGGCCTATCACATACCCCTGAAGGTTCCCCTGATGTGTTGCATGGAAGCGTTCCCTTAACATTATTAGGTTAGCATATTGAAACTTATGAATAACTGTGCATGTCAGCTCTGGACTAATTAACTTATCTGCAATCAGTGTCAACCTACGCAATAGAATTTTACATAAGATTTTTAAATCATTATTTAGTAAACTAATAGTGCTCCAGTTTTTCAGGTCTTCCCTTGCCCCTTTCTTATATATCACGATTAACAAGGCCTGGTCCATTGGGACTGCCAAGGAGGAATCTTGTAATATCCCATTTAAAACTAAGACAAAGGCCGAAGCTATATCCTCTGCAGAGGTTTTATAAAATTCTGCCCACAGGCCATCTGTACCAGGGGTTAATTCAGCTTTAGAGAGGAAATTGCTAGATTTTGCTAGATGGATTTCTTCTACTGTAATGGGGCCTATTAGCCTATCTCTTTCATGATCATTTAATGCAGAAAAATTCAATTGTCCAACATTTACTGCTATGATGTCAATTTCCTGGTCTTTCTCAAAAAGGGAAGCCACATATATTTCTACATGCCTTAAAATTTCAAAAAACCATTTCCCCTGTGTCAGATATCACATTGGTACTCATTCTATGCTCCACTCTGTCCTTACAGTCTCTAAAGGGGTCCAAGGAGCCCATATGCAACTTTGTTCCAAACCTCTGTTCTTGCTCAAAGGATTTGGCCCTATCATATTGCAATTCTAGCATTTGTTTCCTGATAACACTTATTTGGGAACTATAGTCTCTTTTCTCGGTTTCAGTAAGAGAAATCATTTTCTGCAATCCTCCCACCATAAAGAAATATCATCATACATTTCCAAAACTGAGAGTCTGGCTACTCATTGTCTTTTCCAAGCCTGTTTTACCTCTTCCTCCTCCAAAATTTTGTTGTGTAGCCTCCATTGGTTTTTCCTACACCTGGGAGAATTTTCCCACCCTATTTGCACAGATATGGACCTGCGATCTGAGAATTCCCAAGCATGCAAATCTGAAGTATTTACATGCAACGAGGAAGATAAAAAGACAAGATCAATCCGGTTGGAGAGAGAATCCCTGAAATATGTGTTACCCCCACTAGAATGTTTAACTCTATAGTCATCGAACAAGTCTGCAGTATTTATTATGTTCTGAAGGGCCTGAGAATCACAGAATAGTTACCCGTATTAATGCTGTATCTGAGGTAACCAAGGGACAATTAAATGCTCCAACCCATATTACTAGTCTTGACGTATGGAGGTATGGTTGTATGTCTTTCATTAATGCTACCCTCTGGTCCTTTGGGGAGCATAAACTGTAATAAGCCTGAATCTTTCCATATGAAAATTAATATCCAAAAGTAACACCCTACCAGGCAGTATATCTACTGACCTAGAAACCTGTAAAGCAGAGTTGGTGAATAATATTCCCACCCCATCACACATTGCTTCCCCTGTGGACCAAAAGGAGGTCCAAATTCTGCCTGCTATTTTCAAATCGGCATGGGTTTTGAGTCTAGTATCTTGAATGCAAAAGATATCACTAGCCTTCTCTTGCAACAAACTCAGGGTGGAAAGCATATTCTTGTGACTCTTTATGCTGTTTACATTAATGGTGGTAACAGTAAGAGAAGTCATTAGTAGCAATTTTAGATGGGAAAACAAATGTAAAGAATCAGAGAATCAAATCTTTCAAGGTACTTTAGAGAAACTCTCCTTCTTCTAGAATGGTCAGGGGTAACCTCATCCCTCCACCCTCACCCTCTTCCCCATCAGAAGTAATATCTGTGGTAGTTGAGGCCATCGAGGAGGTATCAGACTCCTTGCCCCCTGATTCTTCTCGAGGAGGTAGGGCTGCAAATTTATTACCAACTTTCCAACTCTTCAGACTTTTACCGGTATTTTTAAGAGGTGACAGGGCCTTAGTAGGAATAGTTTTGCCTGCCCTGTTCCTTTTCTTAGACAAGACTTTTTTGAAAAGTTGCTGTTGATCTGGGGGTGGGAGGCATATCTGACAGGCCACAATCTTCTGGGGCTGTAGTCATGGGGGTGTTCCCTAGGTTAGAATCTGAGGGGAGATCTGAATTCCGGGGGTCCTTAATTTGTCCAAGTGGCTCTACAACTTGATTAATACTTTCCTCCACACTCCTACCCTCAAGGTGATCTTCTAGAACCCTGGGGATACCTCCCTCATCCTGGGCTACATCTCTTTTAGCTTGCCTCTGCTGGGCCAGGTTAATAGTACCTTCATGGGAAGGGTAATCCTCCCTGTTATGGGATGCCCAAGGACATTTCCCATACCCATGGCCTGTTTTTTCACAAAGGTTGCACTTGAAAAGATTAAGACAATTTGTAGACACATGGCAAAATTCTAGACAGTGGTTACATTGGGGGTGTTGAAGGCAATATTCAGGTGTGTCCTAGAGCTACATTTAAAACAAACTTTCAGTTGGCCAATGTATAACAAACTCCCTCTATCTTACCCTAGAAAAAACTATTAGGGAGGTGAACAGGGCCATTATTGGTGGAATAAAGTTTGACTGTAACCTTCCACCCCCCATTCCATATCTGTTCACTGTCGAGTATGGGTGCCAGTTTGTCTAGGACCTCGCATCTCTGCCTTAACTAAACTATAATGTCCTCAATGTTCATGCCTTCATTACGAAACATAACTGTTATTAATTTGACAGCAGGTTTTGTCAATGGGACAGTGATAAGGGGAACCCAGGCTGGTGTGTTTTTAAGTTTCTGGTACTGAACCCAAAATCTGTCTGAGTTAGCCGCAGTCTTCAAGCTAACATTGAAATTTGAATTCCCAATGTGTATAAGAGCAAATATTTCAGATGCAAAGTATTTAATGGATCCCTTAAGGAGCTATCTAGCAATATACAACCTATCTGGTGGTTCCTCTAAACCCCCCTATAGATTAGCCTGACAGCATGTTTTCATGGGGCTGGTTCCCCTTTATTCTGGAATAAACCAGCTAATTTAAACATTGGATTTAGCCAAGTTTTTTGTTTAGGGTCCTGTAATATTTTTTCTGCTGGTCCCATTCTGGTAATATCAGGTTCCGAGGTACCAGGAACTTCATTATCTCTTGTCTTCAGCATGCATGCACTTTTGTCGGTTGCTATGCTGAGGTCCAAAAGATTCTCTGAAACCATGCTGACTTTTTATTGGTATTAATTCCCTGCTTTATAACCCTGTCTGAATTATGCTATACAACTCTGGAGGGACTTACTGGAGTGTACAATCTCTGCATGTCTCTATCCTGAGGATCAGGGACTCATTGTCTGTTTGTTTCTTGGCACCAACCTGCCCCTACTAATGCTCGAGCAGGGGACCAATCCCAGGCCATGCTCCATCTCTGCGGGCTCTTGTCAGGGTTTTTTTGGAACAAAGCCTGCAAAAACTTTAATCTTTTCAGTTTCCGGCAGCTGAACTCTCAGATTCGCCTTAAGTTAGCTCTCAACAGATACCATGTCCTGTGGCGCCAAATTTGACATGGATTGTAGAGTAATACTAGCAGCTTTTATTGAAATCTGCACCCCTAGTCTCTTTTTATTATCTTTTTGGTGTTCCTATTTACCTCTGACTTTCAGCTTTGGGCACGCATCTTCCCGATGTTTACTAGTGCCAGCCACTTCCATGTCATGACTGTTTAACGCCTTTTATGTAGCCTTTGATGCTGCTTCATCAGAACACAGCTGTTCGTCGGCCTGTGACTCATCATGCAACACTGTCAAGGGTGCAGTTCACAAAGCAACAATTTCTGCTTCCAAAGTTTCTGTCTGCAATTTACAGTGCACCTCTTCTTCTGCCAGAAGTTCCAAAAGGCATTATTTTTCCAATAAATCCACACTCCTTCCATCAGTTTGCTCCGATTTAGGATTCAAAGATCCCGGTTCTCCTTTCTTTACTATATTTTCTGTTTGAGAATAATCCATGTCTGTGTGGAAAAATTCCTCAGGCAAGTCAGTTAGCTCCATTTCTTTGTTCGAATTGGTAGCCTCTGATTTTAAAGGGACAGAGGAGGAGGCTTGCTCTCCTGTCTCTCCAAAATCCACCTCTTTCGCAGCACACACTGAAGTAGCCATCCCAGCAAGATGGCCAGTGGTTCCCCCTGCAGGAGAGTAGGGGAATTTCCCCAGTGCCCTGGCCAAATTTCCCCCCATTCACTAAAAATACCACCAACAGCTTAATCTGGTTCAAGGTCTGCTGGCATTCATCTGTATCCCCCCTCCCCAGGTCATGCCTGAAAATAGGCATAATTTGTCTAGTGCACTTACCAGGGCCAACAAAAACTAAATAAATAAATTAAATATATTGTCCACTTAGGGATAAAAGACCTGACTGGGAATGGGATCGGAGCAGTGCAGCAGGAGTTTGTGGAGTTGGGGCAGGGCCTTAGACAAGTAGCAAGCATGGTAACTTTCTTGGAAGTGCTGCCTGTCTATTGCATGGGTGAAGCTAGGGTACTCTGCACCATGGGATTCGATGACTGGTTGAAAAACTGGTGCAGAGCTCAGGGATTTTGCTTCATTGGGGACTGGGGGTCCACCTCGAGGGATACAGGCCTATACTGATGTGATGGTCTGCATCTGTCTGGGAGGGGAACCAGGATCCTAGGTGATAGGTTTAAATGCTTCATTGGCAAGCATTTAAACTAGCCAAGGGAAGAGGCACTGAAGAGAAGCATAGAAATCCCAGCCCCCTCCCCACAAAACAGGTTAGTTAGTGAAGTAGATACAAAGGTAGAGAAGTCAATAGGGAGCAGGACGGGGTAAATCCAGAAAAAGGCAAAGGCAGAAAAGCAAGAGATGGGCCTAAAAGGGGTAAGGCCATAAAAAAATGGAGGCCGATAAGTACCAGTGCCCATAGTCTGGGTAACAAGCTCCCTGAGCTAGTGGCCTTGATGGAAGAGGAACGCCTGGATATCATGGCAGTCACAGAAACATGGTACACTGAGAACCATGAATGGGATGTCAACATACCAAGGTACACAATCTACAGGAGAAACACGGTGGTAAAAGAGAAGGAGGAGGAGTAGCTCTCTACATAAGGGAAAGAATCAAAGCAACAGAACTAAAAGGTAAACAGGGAGGGGAGAAGACACTGTGGGTCACCCTGGAGACAGAAAATGGCACCACAACCCACACAGGGGTTGTTTAGAAACCCCTGTCTCAGGGGGATGCAATGGACAAGGAAATGATAGAAGGAATCCTTAGAATGGCAGAAAAATGAGAGATATTGTTGATGGGAGACCTGAATATGCCAGATGTTAACTGGAGCATCTTTACAGCAGCCACATCCAAGAGCAGGGTCATTCTCAATGCCCTACAGAGGGCATGCCTCAGACAGCTAATGTTCAAACCCACATGGGAGGGAGCAATCTTAGACCTGGTACTCTCAAACGGGGATGGAGAGAGGATCTCAGCTTTAGAAGTGGGTAGCCATTTGGAAATAAGCAGCCACCAAACAGTGTGGTTCACAATGAACACAGCTGTAGAGTCAAGCCATACAAAAGCAAGCATGTTGGACTTTAGGAGGGCTGACTTTGGCAAAATGGGAGAGTGCCTTAGAAAAGCACTAGCAGACAGGCAAGAAGGAGGAATAGAAGAACAATGTGGAAAAATCAAAACTGCCATCACAGAGGCAACAAGCCTTTGTGTAAAGCAAATCAACAAAACAAAAAGAAGGAAAAAGCCACTATGGTTCTTAAAAGAGGTGGCAGGGAAGGTTAAGAAAGAAAGGATAACATTCAGGAAATATAAGGAAATACAGAAGGAGCAGGACAGAGAACTATATCAGTTAAAACAGAAGGAGATAGTGAAGGCAGTCAGAATTGCAAAGACCCAAACTGAGGAAAACATAGCCACCTCTGTAAGGAAGGGGGATAAAACCTTTTATAGGTACATTAGGGAATGAAAAAAGACCAAGGGAGGGATACTGAGGCTTAATAAAGAGGAGGGAATGTGGGCAGAGGGTGACAGTGAAAAAGCAGGGATACTGAATGAATACTTCTGCTCAGTATTCACAAAAGAAGAAGTGGGGGAGGTACCTAAACCAAACAATAGAAACACTCTGGATAGGGAGGTCGATACCAGTCCATTCACAGAAAAAAGGGTTCTGAAAGAGCTCTTAAAACTGAAGGTGGACAAGGCAATTGGGCCTGACAGGATTCACCCCAGAATTCTAAAAAAACTAAGGGGAGAACTAGTGACACCACTGACTACCCTCTTTAACAAATCATGGGAGGATGGTGTGGTACCTGAGGACTGGAGGAGGGTGGATGTGATTCCACTTCATAAAAGTGGGAGTAAGGCAAAGGCAGGAAACTACAGACTTGTTAGTTTGACCTCAGTGGTAGGGAAAATGATGGAATCACTTCTGAAGGAAAGAATTGTTGAGTACCTAGAGGCCAGCGAGGCACAGGATCCAAGGCAGCATGGAGTCACAGCGGAAAGGTCATGTCAGATGAATCTAATACATTCCTGTGACTGGGTGACCAAAGTAGTAGACCAGGGAGGGGCTATGGACATGGCCTATTTAGACTTTTGCAAGGCATCTGACATAGTCCCACACAAAAGATTAATAAACAAGTTAGCCAGTCTTGGAATGGGTCCCAAGGTGGTAGCCTGGGTAAAAAATTGGCTGGACAACAGGATGCAGAGGGTAATAGTAAACGGAGTCCACTCTGAAGAAAGAGGGGTTAATAGTGAGGTACCACAGGGTTCAGTACTGGGACCAGTCCTCTATAATGTCTTTATAAGTGACACTGTGGAGGGACCGGAAAGAAAAGTATGTCTCTTTGAAGACGACACAAAGATCTGTTACAGAGTTGATACACAAGGTGGGGTGGAAAGGATGAGAAGGGACTTGACAAGGTTGGAGGAATGGTCAAATGTATGGCAACTTAGATTCAATACAGGAAGAGTACACAATGGGGGGGTGAGATACTAACAACAACAAAAATGAAAACGACCTAGGGGTAGACATATCAGATGACCTAAAGGTGGGCAAGCAATGTGAGAAGGCAGTAAGGAGGGCTGGGGGATACCTGGATGCATAGGGAGAGGCATCACCAGTAGGAAACAGGAAGTTGTTATCCCTCTGTACAGACAGTTGGTGAGACCCCATCTGGGAGTACTGCATTCAGTTCTGGAGACCCCATCTCTGCAAGGACATAGAAAGGATGGAGGCTGTCCAGAGGAGGGCAACTAAAATTGTGCAGGGTCTGCACCAGGAGCCATATGAAGTGAGACTAAAGTAGCTTAATATGTATACTCTCAAGGAAAGGAGGGAGAGGCAAGACATGATAGAAACTTTTAAGTACCTCAAGGGAATCAACAAAGTACAAGAGGGTAGCATCTTTCAGAAAAAGAGATGTGCAAGAACAAGGGGGCACAATTTGAAGATAAAGGGGGGATGGCTCAGAGGTAATGTGAGGAAGTATTTTTTCACAGAGAGGGTTGTGTATTCATGGTACAGCCTTCCTGTGGAGGTAGTGGACTTGAAAACAGTGGGGGAATTCAAGAATTCATGGGACAGACATAAAGTAATTCTCGTGGGGGTAGGAGGAAGTAGGCTGTTGGTTAACTAGGATCTGCAGATTATCCATTAGGTAGGGAAATGGGCAGACTGGATGAGCCAAGCGGTCCTTATCTGCCATCAAATTCTATGTTTCTATGTAGTTGTGGTGACAGGTGAGGAATTACAGTAATAGAGCAGCTCTTTGATTACCCACAGAGAAAGTACAGTGTAGGCAGGCACAGTGTAGGCTTCATATATGCAACAAAACAAACAGCCACTCAAAGTGAAGCAGTGCTCATAACAGTATAAACTGCAATCCATAAACAGATACTGGGTACTGAATTGTACATCAGTGAAAGAAACAAGACCAATGCTGGTCCAAGATATTGAATAAAAGGCTTTATTTGAATGAACAGATAAAATACAGTAGCATGGTGTTATTCCTGGCTGATATCCATCATTTCATGCTGAATGAGCATTTTGCCAGGGACTGTGTACTGTATTTCACTGCTACAATGCCGACTTCACTTGCCAACCCTTATGATGACTTTTGGCGCTGCAGAGGGTGAACCTGGCTATACGTCCTGAGCCCTGGTGCAACATGGTTATCATCTTCTGAGACAAGAACTCTGGAGCAAGGTTGTAGGCAGGCATACTTGCTGTACAGATTTGTGTACTCTTTTTTTAAGTACCTGTACTAAGACAAATGCTGTTTTCTGACCATTATCCTACTACCGTACCTTGGAGTGGAAGAGAACAGGCCACTGTAGTATTTAAAAGTGGCCACTGATTAGTAGCTGTGATGGTTTTAGTTAATATTCTGTCATTTAGGACATGTGTATATAGTAAGTATCAAACCTGCATTCTCTGGTCATTTTAGAAAAATGATAACTTTCTTCTATTAATATAACATTTTATATTAAGCCCTATTTCTACAGTATACAACAAAAAGTACACACAAGAAGAGTGTTTATGGGTGAGTGTGTGTGTGGGGGGGGTGCAGGGCAGCAGCACTTTAACATTGTGTGTAGAACACTGAAATTTCTGGCTACACTCCTGCTCTGGGAGATTTCATATATCTCTAGTGACATTAAATACTGTATTTTATTTAGTTAGTTTTTCTTGACCAAGAAAAGAGAGTTAAACAATACTGCCCATTTTTAGCCTCTTCCAGGTGTTAACCCTGATTGGGTTCTTGGTGGTACTGTAGTGAAAGGTACAGTGAAGGTAGAAAGGTGAGGGCCTGACAACACTGCAGTATTACATGCACAGTGCACATTGGTATAGATAGATGAGAGAGACAGAGAGATCATGGGTATCACAGGTATCACAGGTAATTTCAGAGCAATATACACACAAGTGTCCATTATGCTCACCTTAAAATTATAAGTACCCTTCTATATTGTTGTTTATACAATGAGAATCTAGTTTTTTTTTAACTATTTCATATTTCTGCTCCCCACAATATCCTCTGGCAGTGAATTCCAAATAAATAACCTTCTCTGATTGAACCAAAATTTAATCTTGCTAGAATGACATAATTTGCCTTTTAGCTGTAGTGCATGAGAGCGGGTCCTATAACCGGAGGGACTTAGATCTAACCCTAATTGTTCCCATAATATCAGTTAGAGCACAATAAAGTAGACACATGTCCCCCTGCAGTCTTCTGTACTCCAGTGAATAGAGTCCCAGTTCCTTTCTTCTTTCTGCGTATGTGAGATTACTAACTCCCTTGATGCCCTTGGTAGCCCTCCTCTGTACTCCCTCGATTACCCTTGTTTCCCTTTTGGTACTTGGTGCCCAAAACAGAGCACAAATACTCCAAGTGCGGTCTTACAAGTGCACCATACAGCGCGGCATTATCACCTGTCTACTTCTTGATACTATATGCCTCAAAATATTATTCAGTACTGTTCGAGCCCTTTTTGCTACCAGGTGTTCTGTCGAGGAGCACACATTCAGCATGACCTGATGATACATTTTGTATTTTTATTTATTTTATTTATTGAAGTAATCAGTTTTACAACCTTTGAGTCAGGGACTCGTTTACAAAGGTACCTCGTCTTTGGGGGGGGGAGACAACAATTAAGTGAGGTTAGGACAGGGATTACATACGGGTGAGATACATAAATACACACGTGGAGTTACAGGCAGCAATTGTACAGGTACAAACATATGTTGAGTTACACGCATCGTTATATAACAACATATACACATCATTAAATAACATCATGTTACGGTCTGTTATATAGTACCAGAACCAGTCGTCTATGGGACCCAAAGGGCATAGGGCTAAACGAGACAGGGTTTTGGTCAACTACAGGCATTTAAAACTTCGGCTGTCAATAATATGTTGGTGGAGGGCGATTTTGAAATGGCCAATCCCAGGGATCTTAGTGATAGCCTCAGGAAGGGAGTTGAACCAAGGCGGGGCTTTGTGATGAAAGGATCTTTGGCAGCGAGAGTTCCTTGCCCTGGGAACTATGAAGGTGGCTGCGGTGGAGTTACGGGTTGGCAAAGGCCAGACAGCCAGCTGCAGGGGTGCAGAGACCCCAGGTGGGCAGAGCCCTGACATGGATTTTTTGGCCAGCAGGCAGGTATGGTATTTCAGTCTTTCCTCAAGAGTGAGTATGTTAGCGACGGAGTATAGCAGACAGGTGTGAGTTCTGCTGTGGGCACCGGTAAGGAGCCTACAGGCTTTGTTAATAGAGGTCTGGACTTTTGATAAAGTGGAGGGGTCAGCTGCTGCGTAAATTGGAAGTCCGTAGTCGGCCAGTGACAATACCAATGAGGTAATGGCTAGTTTTAAGGCAGATTCGGGGAGGCAATCTTTGTGGCGGTAGAGGAGCCCGATCCTGGAGTTCACGGCTGATGACAGGGCTTTTAGGTGGGCATGGAAAGTAAGGCCTGGGTCAAAGGTGATGCCCAGGTACTTATATGATGTTACCTGTTCTAGTGGGAGGAGCATGCTGGTGGTGATGTGAAGGGGAGAGTCCTTGGCGCTGTTTTGCCGATGTGAGAGCAGCATTGACTTTGTTTTCTTCAGATTCAGGACTAGTCGATGGTTATTGAACCATTTTTCGGCTTGGAGGAAGGCGCTTTGCAGCGTGCCTTGGAGTAGGAGTGGGTCAGAGTGTGATGCTAGGATTACTGCATCATCAGCATAGAGCAGTATTTTGTTGGAACAGGAGCTTGGGAGGGTGTTTAGGAATAGACTGAAAAGGGTGGGTCCAAGGATGGAGCCTTGTGGGACCCCTGAGAGTACTGGTAGGTTGGAGGAGAGGGTCCCATTTAGCTTAACTCTTTGGGACCTGTTGTGCAGGTAGCTTGAGAACCAATTCAGAGGGCCGGATGAGAATCCCAGTTGGCTTAGGGAGTTTAACAGCAAGGGGTGGCACACAGTGTCGAAAGCCTTGGATAGGTCTATGAATACAGCCCCTGCAAGTTGACCCTTGTCAAGCGCAGAGTGTATGTGGTGGGAGAATTCCAGAAGGGCAGTGGACGTGCTGTGGCCAGGATGAAACCCATGTTGCTCAGGACATAGAAGACTGTGTTTAGTTAGGTATTCTGTGAGCTGTGTGGTTACTATTTTTTCTAAAGCTTTGGATGGGGGGGGAGGATGGAGATGGGCCTATAGTTATTAGGTAGTATACGGTCCTCAGACTTATGGATGGGGGTTACTTCAGCGTGCTTCCAAGCATCCTGGAATTGGCCTAGGCATAAGAATTTGTTTATGATAAGCGTGAGGGGGATAAGCATGACATCCAGCGTGAGGCGGAGCATCTTGGAGTCAAGAGGGTCATTACTTGAGTTCTGAGAGGCGAGGAACTTTATTAAGAAAGGTTTGGCATCGTGGGGTGAGGTCATCCGGAAGTGGAATTGTGGCCTGGAAGTGTGAGTGTGGGTGGGGCGTGGCAACCGGGTCAAAAAAGTGGGCAGGGAGAACTGCACTTAAGTCGGTGAAGGTTTTATTAAGGCAGTCTGCAATACATGTTTGGTCCGTCGAGACTGCCCCATTTATGACAATCTGAGACGGAGGGGGGGAGCGGGTTTTACCATTCAGTTCTTTAATGTTGTCCCAGAAGGCTCTGGATGAGCTCCAGGAGGATGTCAAGGCAGCCTGGTAGTATTTAGCTTTTGCCTGCTTGACGGCCCAGGTGCATTGGTTGCGGGCTGCCCTATAGGCTTGCCTGTCAGCCACTCTACCAGAGTCATTTGCTATGTGCCAGAGATTATCTCTCATTTTTAGTTGCTGGATCAGTGCAGGAGCTATCCATGCAGCAGTCCATTTTTTTTGTCTAGATGTGGTGATGGGGGGCAAACAGATCACAGGCGTGGTTGAAGGCCGTGGTGCGGTAGGTTATGACAGTGTTTATGTCTGATGCACAGGCCACTGGGGTCCAGTTCACTTGTGCGAGGTGACGTTTGAGGTTGTCGAGACCCCTGGGGAGAAATCTGCGTCGAGGGGTGCTGCTGTACACAGGGCTGAGAGTGGGGGAGGACCAAAAGCAGATGACAGGGGAGTGGTCGCTGAGTGAGTCCGCAAGGACTTGTACGGATGCCACTTTATGTGGCGGGTTAGAGAGGACTACGTCCAGGAGGGAGCTGGTTCCTGTTGCTTTGTTAAGTCTAGTGGGCCGAGTGACCATTTGAGACAGGTCAAGGGCTGCAAGCTCATCCTTTATATTATCAGACGAGGGGCTGAGCCAGTTGGTGTTTAAGTCACCCAATATTAGTTGTTCAGCCTTCTGAGGTAAGGTGGACAGATAGTCAAGGAGGGAGGACCGCCTAAATTTTGCACTGGGCATGTGTCATGGTTAGGTATAGGGGGCCACGACCAGGGTAGGGCGTGATTTTAAGAGTAATGGCTTGCGCCCCATGGTTGAGCTCAGGGGTAGGGAGGGCATGGCCGAGGACCGAGTCACGCAAGTAGATAGCACACCCCCCTCCGCGCCTGCCCATCCTATCAGCCCTGAACAGGGAAAAGCCTGGAAGAGAGACGGCTGAGTCAGGCGTGAGCAAGAAGAGCCAGGTTTCTGCTAGCATGAGAATGTCAGGGGAGTGTTGCGTAACCCAGCATTGGAGAGCTGCAGTTTTCTTGGGGAGACTTTGTTGTATGTTGTCATGTTTATTTTTGTTACTCTGGTTATTATTGCAGTAATTCTTCAATAAAGAGTTAAAACAAGATGCAGCATCCACTTTATGTGCCAGCTTGAGGCAGTAGGGTACATGATGGCAGTGGTACACTCAACTTCAGGGGAGAGAGAGTAATTCACACACAACCTCCTGGCTAATTATGAAGCTGCTTTGGTTTTGGCTGTGAAGACAGCCATTTGCTCACCCTCCAGGCAGGAGGAAGGGTGCAGCCATGGTGACCGCATTGCCAGAGTGGGGGGGGGGATCGATAAGGAGTTCTATCAGTGAGTCATACTGACACATAATCATCACTCTGGGCACATTAGATCTGAATGAAAAAATAGGGAATGGCTGAAATGGTGAAATGAAAAGCACACACACTCACACTCACACACAAACCAACATGTTCAGTACTAAACTATAAAACTGACAAGTAGTTCACCATTAAAAAAACAGGATGAGTGGTTTAAAATGTAAATTTGCATCAAATTAGAGCATGAAATGCAAATGTGTGCGAATCACCAAGTTAGAAAAAGAAGTTAGAAAGCAAGAACCTTTGTAGACCCTTTTTGGGTTCAAATTAATTCAGCTCTCGGTTAAAACAGAAGCTGGAAAGATGTGTATTCTCTAATTTAACACTGGAACCAGGTCATAGCTGATATGTCTAACACCACCTTAATAGAGAGAGCTCTGTAATCAGTGTTTCCTGTGGCCAGTCCATTTTTTGTGGACCTGCAGCATTGCTAAATTCAATGCAACATGTCCATTTCATGTGCAACCAAGGTCTTATTTCTGTGAAGCTTAACATGACACTCATATCAAATACCCACATGATGTATCATAGTTGTCAATTTTACATATCACCTCCTTTTTAAATGCCTGTTAAATACAGCTTGTTATAGTCATAGTATACATTAGTCACTGTTGTTTTTAGGTTTCATGAAGAACATCATTTTTATATGCATCTTAATAATTTAGAGCTGTTAAATTTTTCAATTAAACAACCAGAGCACAATCAGAGCATTTACTGAATCCTGTAATAGAGCCAAGTTCCTGACCATGGGGTGGCCTCACGAGACCAAGATTCCTTTCACCATCTTTTCTAACCTGTGTTGTTGTTGCCATGACACCTTGCCTGCTCACTGGATTCTATGTATGTGCTCTTTCCTGGAAGCCAAGCCTTTCCTGTGTTCTGTAGTTGATGTCACAGATCTGCAACAGTTACTTTTAGGTGGTGCTGTGAATCACTCGATGACAATAGCCCAATTTAGATTGTCTCCTGGGGCGATGTCTTTTCCATCCCAGCTTGCTAGCACATGGAATCAGGTAACTCCTACTATCAGGGATGTTACTATGATTGGGTCTTTCAGTATCAGCTGGAAACTGAATTGTCAGAAAGGACTGCTGTGCATTACTCCACAAGAATGGAGATTACATATGTCAGTCTGTTTTATCACCATTAACTTGCTGACTCTGTACACAAGATCAAGGGTCATTTCTGGTATTACAATGTATCAATAATGCACAATAGGAAGAGGAATATTATAGAACAGGGAGCAAGGAGCAGGCAAAAGGCAGATGGAGTGGCAGAGATGGAGTCTTCCAATAAAAATGAATTTGTGTTGCTATCTCTACTATTGTGACAAAGTCTTGCCAATGTCCTATTTGGGTAACCTTTGTCTCAGTGCTTTTGTGCTAAGGTTCTTTGTCTTTTTAACTTGCTTTCTTATTTTCGGCTCACCATGACCCAAACCTGTAAGACCACATTAGAAAAACTAATTAAATAAAATACAGTATTTACTGTCACTAGAGATGTATGAAATCCCCCAGAGCAGAAGTGTAGCCAGAAATTTCAGTGTTCTACGCACAGTCTCAAACATCTGCTGCCCCCCACACACACACTTCTTTGCAGTTGTGTGTCCTTTTTGTCCTCTGGGGTGAGGTCCAGACCACCAATGAGTCCCGTGAAGGACAAAACACATGTCTGTGTCTTCTGTTTTCAGCCTTTGTAGATTACATGAGAAGCCCTTTGGCATCATACATTCCTGCTTAAAGTAGAACCAGGCTAAATTTTCATGGTGATTTGCATATATATCCTATGAAGCTTTGCATTATGGGAGTATGTGTATTTTGCATTTCTATGAAACATGGCTTTATTGCCAATGCCTTTTTTTTGGGTAACCCTTACCTCTGTGCTATTTTGCTGAGTTTTTTTTGTCATTTTAGGTTGCTTTCTTATTTTGGGACCACCATGATCCAAACCTATAAGACCACATTAGGGCTGACTTGTTTTCCCCTGGGGTGAGATACAAAGGAGGCACATTGATAAGTCCTGTGTAGCACAAACCACATGTCTGTTCTTTCTGTTTTTACCCTTTGCAGATTGTATAAGATGCCCTTTGGCACCACGTATTCCTGTTTTAAGCAGAGCTAGCCTAAATTGTCATGTGATTTGCATATATGTCCCACGATGCCTTGCATTATGGGGGCATGTGTAATTTCGTATTTCTTGGGAACCTGGCTTTGTTGCCAATGCCCTTAATGGGTAACCTTTGCCTCAGTGCTTTTGTGCTGAGGTTCTTGAGAGAGAGAGATTTCTGTCTATCCCTATCCAGAATAAACAAAAGAAGACTCAGGGGCTGTTGTCTTTCACTGAAGGGTGCACTACACTCTGGGCTGCTTCACAGGAGTGTGGTATAGCTGAGGGTGACTAATTTGGTCACGCTTCAGTTTTCAATTGTTAGTGAGTACTGATGTTGCAGTAGTTCTTATATGGTAATTAGCCATTCCCAAGGTTAGTCTTTTCGAAGTAGTCGGTGGACCTCCGGTGATGGCATGGTAATGGAGGCAGCCTAAATCTAGTGCTCTGTGCAGCTTGACAGAATCAAACTTCATCCTGCCTCTCTAATCATTATTTTCCATATCAAACCAGCTGAAAATACTGAGAAAGATGATGACAAGACAAAAAATTTAAAGATTTAAAAGGCATTCCAGTGGCCATTGTTGCCTTACTGAGATCTAAGGAGCATGGCAGAAGCAGGCCACACTCACCAGAATTTAGACAGTGAATTAAAAGATGGTGAAGAAGGCTGCTTTCTTATATCCTGGAAATGATGTGCTGAACTCAGAAGTATTGGTGAAACACTCAGACTTGGGACAATGTCAATGGATGACAGGTGGGATCTCTGTGTGGTTGAGAAACGAACTGCTGTGCTGGGATCCTGCCTTACTGAATAATTCAGAAGAACAAATCTGCATATAGATGATCTCCTTCAGCTCCACAAAAAAGAAAGGGATCTCAAACTAGAGAACCACAATAGGTGGAACAATATGCGCATACATCGGGTTCCTGAGAAGACTGAGTCGGGGGACACGCTTAAATTCACAGAAAGGTCTTAGAAAGAGTTACTCAGTTTGGATGTGGAATGCACCCATAATATTAGCTGCACACATGGGGCTCTCTCAGTCCCACTAAAAGATGCTGCAGCTTGCACACAGTCACTGCTTCTGGCATTCTTAGACTACAGAATGGAAACTGAGATACTGCACAAAGGCTGGGATAAGACAGAAATTCATTTGGGGGACTGCCAGATTTATTTTTAACATGAGTTTGCTCCTAATACATTATAGAAGCATGAAAAGGTCCTGATTATATCAAAGGGACTCAAAAGCAAAGGCATATGAGCTCACATTAAATTTCCCACCAAACTCAGTCTTTGTGGAATTGGGCTGCAAATTGTCTGAGGACCATACTGAGGCAAAATCCTATCTAAAGCAACAAAGGATAGCATTGTCCGATGTACTGAAAGGCTTTCAGACAGCAGAACTCCAGTGATGGCACTGGCACCAGCACAGATAGAAACATTTGCAGGGGGAGGCATCCCCCAAATCCAAGATAATGGGCGACTTGGTAGACCCTCAAAATACTGCATCTTCCTCTCTGAAATGGCAGCAGGATAGCTCCATAGATGAGGATTTCCCCACTCCTGACTGACTTGCAGAGGATAAGGCCAGCGGTTCACGCAAAAAAATAGCTGAAGGTGAGACTCCGTTGTCTATACGCAGACTCATTCTGCTCCCACTAACATGAGGCGGTGACCATAATTAAGGAACAATGTGAACTATTTATGATGAACTTGTACAGGAGCTTGTTTAGGGGAAAGATTTGTTTTAAGATAAAGCTGGTGGGAGGCTAAGTCTCTCAGTGTAGCAGGCTCTCCTGGCAAGTTGGTCCGCAGTGGCACAAAGTTGGGGGGTAAGTGTGACAACTTATCCAACAGGTGATTATTTGAAACTGTAAACTTACTTATGCCCTAGGCCAAATACAGTATGCATAGAGCTAAGTGGGGCACTACCATGAGAACCCCCTCTGCAGCAAAACTCTTAAATAAAGTACTGCCTAGCCTTTTTTCTATTATGTGAAGGAGACTCCTATGTTGCCTTCACATGCTAATGGCCTGCATGAATTGCAGGGTAAATCTCAATGTAAGTACTGTGCTGGTGGTTATCAGTGGTCTAGGAGCCAGGGGGAGGCCAAAGGGTCTCTGTGTTCCTGGGGAAGCTGATTTCATTTCAAGTCTAGTTCAAACAGCCTTTACAAAGCTGAATTCACTTGCGTCCTTTGAGAATGACTGTATTCTGCAGGCATATGGCACCCTCAGGATGATACCCTAAGACTGTTGGTTTTCTTTCACATGGCTTATGTGCTGGGGATTTCTGGTGTTTAGGATGTGGATACTGTAGGGTATGTTGTTATATTGAGGAAAGGGACTTTCTGTGCTGCTGCTCTGTCTATCGGTGGGGGGAGTGGAGAGAGGGTCTTGCCTCCTGCTGGGATTTAAACCAAGTTAAGGGTGGTGGGATCCAACTCCTCACTACGATTATGTTTTTTTTTTTTGTTTTTTTTTGGGAGGGGGGGAATCTCATCCACCAGTTAAAGAACTAGTCAACATGGAGTGATAACATGAAAACTTGTATTACTTGACTTGCAGCTGCAGCTGAACCCAAGTGACTGGAAAGACCTTGCAGGCCTTCCTTTCGTACCCACTAGGATTCCCAGGAAAAGGGGTTTACCATCTTAGGAGATTCACCTTGAAGCATTTTCTGTTTGTTTTATTTTTCTTTCTGATTAGGAGTATGTGGCATCTCACTAGCTTGCTGCCTGTTGCAGCAGAAGGTTTGTTCATGCTTCTTGGGTCAATGTTTTTTTCTGGATGCCATGCTAACAATGGTCTGGTTTGCTGCGGGATGGGGAATGGTTCCTTGGGCCTGGTCTGAGACAGTGGAGGACAAAGACAGATGGTATACACCTGGAAAGGGATATGGTGGGTTAGAAGGTTTGCTCTCAAAACACTATTTAATACTGGGTATTGTCACATATAATGTTAAAGTGTTAAACAATCCAGTGCAGAGGGCCAAAATCCTACAAGAAATCAATAGATATCATGCAATGATGGCTTTCATTTAAAAATCATAACTTACACAACAGGAACATGCCAAATTGAAAAGGGCATGGGGCTGGGGAGGTTTATTTCTTGTCCTTAAGGGAACAACCACATATGTGTGGCACAGTTATATTAATTAAGAAAAATGCCCCCATACAGGTGCTCTGTGAAGATATTGATCCAGGGGGCCATTGCATGCAATTCAAGTGATTATACACGGACATGGAATGTGTTTTACTTAATATGCAAGCCCCAAAGACTTGTTTGGAAAGGGGAACTTTTCTATGGAAGGTTATTGAGAACACTATGCAAATAGAGGCCTAACTGCACATTATAGGAGGAGATTTTAATTCAAGTTTTTCATACAATTTGGAAAGCACAGAGAAGGGGCAAAAAGAAGAGGCCTGCTCTGAGAAAATACCGGCTAGGATGGTGGAGGAGATGGTCCCCAGGAATTTCTGATGCTTCATGCACCCAGACAACCAGGATTTCACTTTCTATTCAGCAAGGTATCAATCATATTCAAGAATAGATCATTTTGTGGTAGCGGTTGAGTGCTTGCAAGGTGTGTCTGGCAGCACCATCAAAATATTACCATATCTGATCATGGCCTGGTTGTTCTAGAGCTTCACTTGACACTCATTCAAAGGCAGATGGTGTGGCATCTCAGTGTGGGGTTATTGAATGAGTAATTTAAAACTCAAATTAGGCAACATACAACTGACTTACTGGCTCATAATTACCTACTGTAAGGGAGACTTTAGACTCAAATGTGTGGGACAGTTTAAAAGCTTCTTTACAGAGGGACATCATCCAATTTGCCTCTAAACTTAAAAAGGGGAGGGTCAGAAAAAGGTTTGAACTAGAACAGCAAATGTTTGATTTAGAGGCAGATCACCAAATAACACTGAATTAAAAGATTAAATGACAACTAGAGGGAAGGAAGCAGGAGTCAACTGAACTGTTAAGAGGCCCAGATAGAAGAACAACTCCTATTTACTAGAGGACCAACTCTGATTTGCTAGACAGTGCTATTGTGAGGGGGGAGTTAGGGCTGGGAAGGTCCTAGCTTGGTGCCTAAGACATCAAACAGGCGAATAGAGCAGCCTTATGGCTCAGAAATGAGAACAGTACAGGTGGCATGACAGACAACCCAAATAAAAGTTTGGAAAAGTTTTGGCCTTTTATAGGACTTTATATATAGAGTAAAAAACACAGGAAGGAGGAGACAGGTTTTTTTGCTGGGCTGGGAACTCTCAGTATTTTATTTATTAGCTTTTGTTGACTAGGTAAGCACACTAGAAAAGACAATTGCCTATTTTCAGGTACGACCCGGGAGAGTACAAATATAAAAACAATAAGAAACAGTAGAACATAACACAACAACAGGCAGAACCAGGTGGCAACTCATTACATAAACAGTAAAGAATATAACACAGCTGAGTAGGAAAGAGCATACATTGGATCACATAATACATTTCTATACAAACAGGGACCACCGAACTGTACATCTGACAAAACTCCACCTAGAGCAGAAATTATGTACAATATAATACAAACAGGACCTAAGCAAATGAAAACCACCCTCAGGGCCCTCACAGGGGCTGCCAGATGAGGAGGGACATAGTAGCCCAGAGCTGGAACCATGATTGGATTTTGGCGGTATAGGACAACCACACTCGGAGGAAAGCTTCAGGTGAGTCCAGAGGGAGCTCCGGAGGCAAGAGTGAGAGGGTGAGGAGCGGACCTGGGTGGGGGGAGGAGTTCCAAATTCTGGGAGCACATACAGCAAAACCCCTATCACCCATTTGCGTACGAGTGACAGGGACTTTGAGAGCGGCAGAGCCCAAAGACCATAGGGAGTAGGAAGAGGCAGCAGGTGTGAGGAACTCCTCCAGTCCTATCAAATAGTATTATCAAAACAGGCCACGGGACAGATAGATAACTCAATTACAGGTGAGAAACTCCAGTACAAAATCAGCACCCTTAAAAACATGAATTCCCCAGGCTCGGATGGATTCCCTGCTGAGTGATATAAAACATTTTATACTGGAATCTCACCACCACGCCTGAAAGTGTTTAAAAAAAATTAGGATGGTCAAGCTCCTATTTCTTGGAGATAAGCTCAGATCAGTATCGTTCCCAAACCTGGCAAATATCCATTAGAATGTGGGTCATATATAGAGAATAATGCCTGTGCAGGTGTGTGTTATGAGGATTTGTGAAAATTCTCATAAGACAAACTTTGCATAGGCATTATTTTTTATAATAACTGCTGCAAGGTTTCAGAGAGAAAAACTGTAACCTATATTTGTATGCGTCAGCGTGTCCCTCAGCAGCTGCTGTACTTCCATAAATACAATGTGCTTTCTTTTGTGCTTCAGTGAAGTGAGAGTGCGAGGAGGAAAACCCCATAATAATCTGCTATTGAGTTATTACAGAATTCGGCAGGTTATTATGGTGTTATACTGAGACTGGCTATCCAGTCATTGTAGGGGGTCACCAGTTATTATAATCTCATATTGCTCTTAGGAGTGGATATGAAAATGTATACAAGAATATTACCAGAGAGACAGCAAGCTCATGTATCTAAGGTAGCCAACCTGGGGTTCATTCAGGGTAGTTTCCTTCAGATAACATACATAGGCTATTAAACATCCCTTCCTCCCAAAGGACCAAAAAAAAAAAAAACAGCAGCAACTGATAGCTATGGATGCAGAGCAAGCTTTTGATAGGATTGATTGGCACTTTCTGAATTATGCTCTACATCCCTTTAAATTCATCCCCAAGTTTATCCATAACATTAATGCCTGGAAGCGGTGGTCAGGGTAAATAGACTATTGTCACCTCAATTCTTCTTACACTGTGGCATCCGGCAGGGCTGTCTGCTGTCCCCCTTTTATTTGCCCTGAGTCTGGAACTGCTTTCAGCCAAGGTCAGACAAACCTCAGCTATTAGGAGATCCAAGTGACACCTGGTGCACCACAGATCAAGCTTTCTCTGTATCCAGATAATTATATTTTCTTTCTGGCCTCTCTCATAACCCACGGTTCCGACATTGACAAAGATTTTAGAGCTATTTGGCACTTTGGCTAGGTACAAAATTAATTGTTCCAAGTCTGGAGTCATTTGGGTCAGCAGACAAATGTATTATGGTTCAATCAGATAATCCCTTTTGCATAGGTGCGACACAACCAAATAAGATATTTTGGGGTACAAATTACACCAGCTCTTGATAAATTATTTGTCTTTAATTATAAGCCTCTGCATAATAGAATCTAGGGCAGACATGGCAAAATCATTAATCATTTCCCTTTCTCTAACTGACCAGTAGATTCCATAAAAATCAATGTCCTACCCTGGCTACTATTTTTGTATCAAACACTGCCAGTCCCAGTCCTGGATACCTTCTGGTTCCAACCCCTAAAACACATTTCTAGATTTGCATGGGGGAACATGCCCAAGGATAAGGCATTCTATTTTGACAGTCCCTGGGGAGAAGGGGGCTTAGCTCTCCCCCCTCTAAGAAGCTGTTATTTAGCAGCACAGTCAGTAGTGCTTTGCTCACAGATGAAGAGATGGGTAAAATCTCAGAGGGTGGAGACAGAGGCTGCATAAGAGCTTCCATTCCCCTTGTGGGCACTACTGCTGGAACCCTTTACTCAGGACTTACTCAAATGCATTAAGAATCCATGGGTGTCACACAGTCTCCAAATCATTTTGAAATTAAGAAGGTCTGTTCAGACTTGGGGGCTAGGACCTTTGGAATTAATTCATCACCATATAAACTTTAATCACCCTAATCTGGATATAGAATTTAGAAGGTGGGCAGAAAAAAAGTTTAACTAATTTCGCACAATACATATCAGTGGGTAAATTGATCCCCTTTGAAACATTGAAATAAACCTATGGCCTGAATACATATGATATGTTTAGAGAGAGAGAGGTGGCCCATTTTCTTTCATGGCATAAGAGATAGCACAGATAACAAGGAACCAGTCCCTTTTACAGGATTTTTCCCTTTGGGTGATGGTTTTGAAGGAGAAATTTAGCTGTATTTAGAAAATGTGTTTAGCATTAGGGAACGTGGAGGGCTCTTCCCTGGTGAATATTCAGTCGCACCGAGAGCAGGGAGATGGGGATCACTATCTCTAAAATGCTGTGGAGTCAGGGGCTTCACCTGGTACTTCAGGAATTTGCCTGGAAAGTATTTATGCATTTCTCCCTTACTCCACTAATTACTAGGCTCTTTGGCAGCACAAATATTGATGATTGCTGGTAGGGTTGTGGAGGGAGGGAGGGGCACTCACACCCATGTCTTCTGGGACTGCCCAGTAATATCACAGTACTGGAAACAAATTCATAAGCTCATCAATCAGGTCATAGGGGCGGACTATACTTTCACATTCCAGAACATGATATTGGGTACACTTGCAGCAGGGTGACTACCCCCAAAATGGAAGAAATTTGTATATGTTAAAAATTGTGTATAAGAGAATCACAGTGAACTAGTTATCTAACATTTTTCCAATAAGATGAAAGAGGTTGGGGGATAGAAGAGCTTCCCGTGTCCCTCAATTTGAGACTGGAGCCATTTCTGGAGACATGATGTTCATGAGATACGGATTGGTCTAAGAAACCACTCAATGTAAATACATTAGTTAACACTCTGGTATTACATAATGTAAGGGATTTTTTTGTTCTTTCTGTTTCATTTCTAAGGTTTCCGTGTACTTAGTTCAATGGAGATCACACAACACTAGATAGAGACACATTGGAGTCTACTATTAACTATGGGTTTGGACTACACTGTTTCATTACCCTATGATAATCCTGCATAGCATGGACTTAATTATCACTATAAGGAACTTTTGCATCCATTTGTTAACAGAAACTGTGTGTGGCTCCTAGTACTTGTTTTGGTTTACTATTATTGTGGCTTTATTTTACATTTTATTTGGCTATATTGCTTGGAATTTGTCAGATCTGAATAAAGTTGAAGCCAATAAAAAAAGTACTCACAGGCAGGCTTCCAATGTCATTTCTGGATGGCAAACCTTTTTTTATATCCTTTGAAACTCATCAGCTTTTGTGACAAGGGATTAGCATCAGCTACATGTTTATGTTATTTTATTAAAATAAGACTGAAGTATTTAATAAGTTGCCTGAAATTAGAGGCAACTATCCCTGCTAGTCACTTTTATTTTTTCATGGAAACAGGCTGAAAACTCATGCTGTGCTGTAGTATTTAAATCATTGAGCATTAGAGCATTAGAGAGCAGTGCAGAGGTGAAAATGTAGAGGTGCAACCTGCCTTGCAGTCAACAGAGGAGAATCTCTAAGGTTAGAAAATATGGCCTGTGAGATACTGTAGGTAGGATCACCTCAGATAACAGAAGTTTATATTATATCATACAGGTTGTCCTGTCTCACTTTCCACAAAATATGAGTGGCAACAATGTATTTAGGATGGCGGGAATGATAACTATACAGTGCAAGGATTATAAAATATATACCATCAGGGATAATGAGACTGATGCGGCAGCATGTATCTGCACTAGATGTGAACTGGTTTCTTGCCTAGTAAATGAAAACAAAGAATTATACAAGGTAAATTAGAGATATGAAAGGATTTTTGGAAAACCCAAGCTAGTTTGTAAAGGAGGTCATTAAAATAGTATGGGATCAGAATTAGGAAGACTGCCAGCCTGGAACTGGAAAGAGAAAGAGGGCCAAAGATGGGGGAGGTCAGAGGACAACTGACAAACAGCAGAGAAGGAAACAAGAAAAAAAAGGGAAAATTACAGATCACCCTCTAATTAATCTAAGTAATCGGTCTGAGGCGTTTCATGATGAGCAACCAGTGGAGATACAAATAAATGACTTCTAGAAGAAGGTGTGACATCTGTGGGAGAAAAGCCAGACATAATTATTTGTTTCACAAACAGTATGGTCTGTGGTAGGAGAAGAAGGGCGCGTAACAGTCTGCTGTCTACTAAAAGCAAATGTGGGAGACATCAAATTGAGGGCTCCAAGGGTATTGGCAAGGTGGTGAATTAATCAGTTGTTATACATTTTGGAACCAATGATATAGGGAGAACGACTGATGAAGAAATCCAAAAAGGTTTGGAGAATTTATGGGCAGAATTGGAAATAAAAGGAGGTAAACCAAGAGAATCATCTCTGAGATACAGTTCTGTGAATACCCAGAGCAGGATAAGGTAGGCGGAGAGCAGTTCAAAAGACAAATGCCTGGATGACAGACTGGGCAATTACAGAAAAGTTTATAATCCATTGAAACTGAGACTGTTTCTTGAACAGATCAGACCTTCAGACATGATGGACTGCATCTGAACAGGTAAGAAGCCAGAGTTCTGTTGGAATATTTAACTGAGCAATAATGAGGGATTTAAAGAGCAGCTGATGCCTTCAGGAGAACTTTAACAAACCATAATATTTAGACATGGTTCACCTTGCATTTCACATTAGTTCTGTATTTCTCCTCCCCATTATTTATTACTGAGATTATTTGCATGAAAACAGGATATTTGGTCCTGAAGAGTTTATCTATTCCTTCTACTTTCTCTCTACCTGAGGTCATAACATTCTGCTTGTGACATCACAGTTACTCCCATGGCAATAGATTGTGATGTCACAACAGAAGATTAGAACTTGAAGTAAGGAATAAGCTATAGTGGCAGATGAACTGTGTGGGATAAAGATTCATGTATTCTTGCAAATTTCCTCAGTAATATACAATGGGGAGGAGAAATATAAAGAATATATATGGAATGTAAGCAGAATTCTACCTAAATATTAAGTGTTTCAAAGTTATTTTCGAGGCAACAGCAGCTCTTTAAACTACTCTAAGCTGTGAGTGGATCTGAGGAGGGACAATAGCAAAAAGTGAACAAAAACAGACAGAAAATTATGCCACTGGGAATGCAAACAGAAAAGGGAGAAATGTGCCCAACAACTGCAACATGAGGTGAAAATGTCTTCTAATAATGCTAGGAGCCGGAATAAGAAGTGGGGATAGCGTGAGGCAGCTATGAGGATGGATAATATCGATGCTGTGGGACTGACTGAAGTCTGATGGATGGTTCACGATGCCTGGAGAAAGAAGACTGATGGCTTCACTCTTTTCAGGAGAGCCAGAACTGGTAAAAGAGGTGGAGGCATGTCTAAGTATCTTAAGAGTAATATTAAGGTATCTGAAGCAGTAGGTATTAAACATACCTACTGCTTCAGATGCCTTAATATTTTTTCTTAACATACTTAATGTTGTTAAGAATAATATTAAGGCAGGATAGCACAGAATCACCATGGATTAAATTTGACAGGACTGGAGATGAATATTTGTTATGAGGAAATTTGTTACAGGTCACCTGACCACAGTGATGTTTAAAACAAGCTACTTAGACAAGGAACACACCAGAGATAACACCAGGGATAACACAATTCTTAACATTGTGGTCAGTAATCTACAGAAGTCCATTGAAGTCTATATGAATTGAGCCATTGGGAAGACATGACCACAGCTTAGTTCAGTTTACTATCAACATAAATAATAAGGTTATGGAGAAAGGCAGCATCAAGTGTCAGAGTTTACAAAATGCAGACTTTGAGCATTTGAGGCAGGACTAGGGTCTATCGATCTGAGCAACTGAATTTGAGGGCATTGGTGCCATAGGCAAATGGAGTAAACTGACTGGTAAACTCAAAATATTGGAGGAGAGCTATATCTTTATGTGGATATAAGTATAAACAAGCATTTGTCAATGCCGAATGTTGTCTTGCTGGCATTGGCATTAGTAGTGCAGAAGTTAGAGAGATACATAATAGGAATGGCAGTGAAGTATTGAACTAATGCCAACCCCACCCCCACCCTGCAGAGACTGACAGGCACTGGGATGCGCCTTTGGATCATCGGCCATAGCGCTCATGCCATTTCACCTCACCCTACCCTGCAGACACCGACAAGTGTTGTGGTGTGCCTTGGGGTCTTCTGGCCTTACTGTGCAGGACCAGTGGGTGACACCAGGGTTGGGGGTCCACAGGATGTGGCAGCCCATGCCAGTCCACCAGAGGCTGCCATTCCTCCTTCAAAACAAGTCAGAATGTGCCATAATATCAGACCAGTGCCAGTGACACCCCTAGCCCATATCTCTTCACCCACGACTGGGGGCCAGTGGAGAATGGGCTTTACTTGCCCCGGCATGAACTGGACAACCAATCAGAGAGGGGAACATAGGTGGTACGACAGCCCGAAAGTAGATGCCCTCTGTGCCAGCTGCACGTGCTTCCCTGGCAATGTGCAGGATCATGCAGTTGTCTGTCCCCTTGCCTGCCCCCAGCCCGCTGCAGAGATGAGTCCTGTGACCATGATTTGGGGCATGGAGTAAGCATACAACAATGGCTCTGGATGCTGCAGGGTGCCCCAAAGGTGCACATCCTGTACATGGGGGGCCTCTGCAGCTGTCCACTCCCTCTGAAAGTGTGGAGCAGCTGCAAGCATTGTGTGGAGCATGCCCTTATTTCAAAGCATATTAGATATAGAATAATGCATGGGGTGACATGTGTAATGAGACTTTTACACACACCTGAGGTGTGGGATGCTACATAAACCCCGAGGGCAAAGTCTGAGGGGTTTAGTAAAGCATCCCACACTGATTATTGCGAATGCGTTAAGATACGAGTGTGCATTGCGCAGTTGCTATGCACCTCGTAAAACAGGCATTTTATGGAGCATTGTCATCAAATGTTCAACACAGGCATTTTAGGACCTCTGTTCATGAACAGTATCACTGTCATTTTTGTAATGTGTCCTGAACACTGATTTCGCACAGCAACTGCGCTATTCTGCGCCGGAAGTGCGAAAACACATTTTGGCCAGGATGTGAAAAATGACAGCTGCACAGTTCATAAGAAGGTGCGGTAAAATGACAGTGTTGAGAATCTGGCATGCAAATAGTGCAAATGCGCCAATGCACGAGCATGCATTGCGCAGTTGCTGTGCACGCTCGTAAAACAGTCACTTTATGGAGTATTGTCACCAAATTGTCAACACAGGCATTTTAGGATCTCTGCTCATGAACAGTGTCACTGTCATTTTCATAATGTGTCCCGAACACTGATTTCGTACCATGACCGCACTATCCTGTGCCAGAAGTGTGAAAACACATTTCGACCAGGATGTGAAAAATGACAGCTGCACATTTCACAAGAAGGTGTGGTAAAATGCCACTGTTGAGAATCTGGCGTGAAAATATTGCAAATTCGCTAACTTACAAGTGTGCGTTGCTCAGTTGCTACGCACACTCGTAAAACAGTCATGTGTTGGATTTTTCCCACCAAATTTGCAACATAGGGTTTTTGAGAGTCCCCCTCATGAACAGTGGCACTGTCATCTCCTTATGCAGTCCTGAAAGGTGATTCTGCGCAGTGACTGCGAAATCACCTTTCGGGACCGAATAACGCCATGACAGTGCAAGAATTCATGAGAAGGGGTCCCAAAAACCCCATGTTGAAAATGTGGGACCAAAATTCGCAAAAATGCCTGAGATATGTATTAAAGTTGAAAACCCCCTATCTATCCCATTATACAGCTTACCAGCATTTCCTCAGTTTGCGGTTGGCTTTGAAGAGTGCGGACATGTTCCCGGTCCACCGATGATCATCGCACGAGAGCTCTGGAGGTAAGTATGGGTTATGGGGTATGGGGTGTGTGGGGAGGCAGGGTGTGCAGTGGGTGGGTGCGGGTGGGGGCAGGGGGCACAAAGACTACAAGGGACTGTTTTCCTTTTACAGGTACTAAAAGGAAAAGAAAACATTGCGGGACAGTTTTTTTTTCCAGGGGATTTGGCACACTGGGGTGGGCTCCCAGCATGCCACCTAACTGTTTTGGGGGGGTCTGTAGCCAACAGGGGATTGGGCACCCTTGTCGGCAAACAACACGGGGGAGGTGAATTTATGCCAACGGGGATTGGGCACCCCCGTCAGCACACAAAGAAGGGAGGGGGACACAGAGCCGAGGGGTTGGGCACCCCTTGGCATTAAAACAATTGGGGGGTTATTTCTGCTGACAGCGAGTGGACTCCCCCATCTGCACACAAGGAAAGGGGGGGGTAACAGCTGAGAGGGAATTGGGCATCCCCTCGGCATTACACAATTTTGGGGGGGTGCTTTATGCTGACAGGGAGTGGGCTCCCCCATCAGCATATTGACAGGGGGCAGGGGCAGCCGACAGGAGAATGGGCACCCCCGAAGTCGGCAGTTCTACGGCCGTGTCCCGCCATGCACATAATGGCAGCGAGCATGGCAAGAAAAGGACCGCTGCGTCTGATGAGCTTTGCTCGGATTGCAGCAGACCTTTCCTTAGATGTGCTCACCACATTATGTATGCATGGTGTGGCGTCAGCATGCAGGCTGATTGGGGAATGAGGGATGCACCTACTGATGCGTGTTCTGCATTCGCCCAACAGCGACCGCGCCTCCAAATCTGCACTACCGCAAGATGTTGGCTTGCGCTTGCGCGGCAAGCCAACATAAAAAGGTATTGAGCCATTATGGTTGAGCAGGAAAGTCAAAAGAATAAGGGCCAAAGAAATGGCTTTTGAATACCTAAAAACTGTGGGGATCAAAGAGGACCTTGTGGAGCAGGAAATCACAGTACAGTCTTGCAAAACAATAAGAGTCAAGCAGAAAAGGTGGAGAGAAGGGTTGCATGAAAGGCAAAAACCAACAATAAGGTTTTACAGGTAAATTTGGTCACAATGTGAAACGTCAAGTACTATGGGACTACTTTCCCAAGGTTCACAATTAGTTAGCAATGAGAAAGAGATAGGGGATACTGAACAAATATTTCTGGTCAGTCTTTAGGGTATGGCATCTAACACCCCAGAGTAAAATAGAGAAGTGCACAAATGAACTAAGAGGAGAGGAGGACAGTAGGTGTAAACTCTACAAACGACATAAATAAGTCCCCTGGGCCTGTGATTTCCATCCTAGGGAAATGCCTGGTGCAGAGATAGGACCCATTTCAAACTTCTAATCTCTCAATAAGGAAAGGCACAGTACCAAGAGACTGGAGAAATTTAATAGTTATACCCCTACACCAGAGCGTACTAAAGGTGATATGAATAACTGCAAACCTTTTGAGCCTGACATTGGTGGAGTATAAGGTCATGGTGGCATCAATCAAGGATCATAGTGAATGTTTTTGGAAATCAAATAACTTCAAGGACACAACACGGCATGGTTTTAGCCAGGGAAGATCTTGCATGACTAACATGATTAGTTTATTTGAGCCAGTAAGGTATTCTGGCTTCCAGCTGTTGTGCCCCCTTTGTTCTCTTGTAACCATTAAAGGATGGAGCCACCAATTAAGGGAGGCCAGTTAAATGGTGTACCTAGACCTAAGCAAAGCATGTGACATAGTCCTGCACAAGCAGTTACTTGAGAAATTAAAGAATAATGAAGTTCAGGACTACATAATTACGTAAATGAGAAGTTCACACTGGGACAGAAAGCAGATGGTACCTGTGAATGGTTTTAAGTCCCAGTGAGGTGGGTTACAAGCTGGGGTTCACATAGGACTCAGTGCTTGGGTTATTGTTGTTTAACCTGTATGTGAATGACCTGGGTAAGTGGTGTTGGGGATGGACATTTACGTTTGTGGGTGACACCAAAATCAGTGGCATTGTCAAGGCTCAGAATCAGAAATATGCATGCCAGAATGATTTAGACAGACTGGCAACCTGGCCAGTAATGTCAAAAATGAAATTTAGTATGGAGAAATGTGTATGAACATATGTGCATATGAAATAGCCAGCAGAAGAAGGCCTTATGGTCTATACTGAGTCTGCTCAGTCTCAGTGTCCCTGATCCAGAGATTACAGTGGGCCCCACCTCCACCAACCCTGACCTTCCCCTTCACCTGGTCCCATTGTCTTTTGACCTCCACCACATTTTGACTGATGACCTCAGGTGGGAGCTCTTTCCACTTAGACACCACCTGTTCTGCAAAAAAGTGTCTCCTGACCTCCTTTTTGAACCTTCTCCCAACCCGTGTGTCCTTGTTGTCTTGTTTTCACTGAGACAAAAAAGTTCCCCAATATCCACCTTGTTTGTACCTTTCAGGTACTTGAAGGTTTCAATCATGTCCTTTCTCTCCTGCTTCTCCTCAATTGAGTAAATGTTGAGTTCTCTCAACCTGCCCTCATATGCCATGACCTGCTATCCATGAATCCCCTTTGTTGCCCTCCTCTGAACTGCCTCGAGCTGTCTGATATCTTTTTCAGATAGGGGTTCCAGTATTGCATGCTGTACTCCAGTTGTGGTTCCACCAAGGACCTGTATAGTGGCAATATAACCTCCACCCTTCTGCTCGTGAACCCTCCAGCAATATAGCTTAGCATTCTGTTGGCATTCTACACTGCTTAGCCTGTTTAAGGTCACTGGTGATGGCCATCCCCACGTCTTTTTCCTCCTCTAATTCAGTGACCTTGACCCTCCCTAAACTGTACTTGACCTTTGGATTCTTCCTTTCAGTGTGCAAGACCTTGCAATTCTTCTCATTGAATCCCAGATACCTGACCACCTCTCCAGCTTTGCCAGAGCCACCTTTTTAAGTCCTACACACCTTTATCTGTGTCCACCCTCCCATGGAACTTGGTGTCATCCAGAAGGAGGCAGATCTTGCCTATATCTCCATCCTCAATGTCACTAGTGTACACATTGAATAGCTCTGGACCAAGCACTGACCCACGTGGGACACCACTTGTAACTACCTTTGTTCCAGAGAGCCCTCCAGCACCAAACCCACTGGGTCCTACCCCTTAGTCAACTTGCCACACACCTGATTAATTTGCTCCCATCCCCTAGGTCCTCAAACTTCCTGATCAACCTCTTGTGGGGCATTGAGTTGAAGGCCATACTGAAATCCAAATATAGAATGCCAGCTGCTTGATCCTTGTCCACCGCCTTCATTACCCAGTCAAAGAAGTCACTCAGATTCACCAGCGGACCCACCAGCTCCACCACCAGTTCCCTCATCACTCTAGGATGCATATAATCTGGGCCCAAAACTTGTTTCTATTCGGGGACATGAGCCCTTTCTTAAGCCTGTCTTTTGTTATCCTGTCTCAGCCATGTTCCCTCACCTTCTTCCCCTCATCCTCCCATCTTTTTCTTTAGTAAAGACAGAGCAGAAGTATTCATTTACACCTCTGCTTTCTCTTTACTGCCTTCCCCTCACCCATCCTCCTTTTTTAGTTTCACTATGCCTGCTTTCATGTCTCTTTTCTCACTGATTCACCTGAAGAAGGCTTTCTCTCCTTCCTTGATGCCTCATGCAATATGCAGCTCCTTCCTTGCCTTGGACTGCCTGACTATCCCTCCAGCCTCACTAGCTTTCTCCAAGTAGAACTCCTCATCCTCATACTTCTGGAACTTCCTTTACTTCCTGCATCTGGCCCTGTTATCCCTCATTGCCTTACTCACCTCCTTACTGAACCAACGTGGTCTCCTGGCTTTGGATTTCTTCACCTTCTACTTAAAGGGAAACCATGGAAAAGACACAGCTTTCCTCAGACACTACAGAAACTCTCAGTTAGTGCTTTCAAACAGTAACAACTTTATTTACTGATTTAGAATAGTTACCCTCAACTTCCACTTCCTGTTGCTGTCAGCAGCCATTTCATGAGCAGCAGTGAGCTTCCTGAGCTCACTGTATGCTAATATGCCTGTTTGACCTCAGCTATTGGTTGGCAGGACATATTAGCATAAAGTGAGCTCAGGAAGCTCTCTGCTACTCATGAAATGGTGGCTTCCAGCAATAGAAAGTGAAAGTTGAAGGCCATTGTTTAAATCACTAAAAAATCAATTAGACTAATTTAAAAAAAAATGTTACTGTCTGAAAGCACTAATCAGGGATTTTTGTAGTGCCTAGGTAAAGCTGTACCTTTTTCAGTGTTTCCCTTTAAGGTGGGTGTTAGTGGCATCAGTTTTGTCACATGGTCTGTCCTTTGTCCCCACACCACATATAGACAAATTTGCTATTTATTTGGATTTAGAAAAAAACTTTTAGAAAGCTTTGCCTTAACACTTTGAGAACTGAATATGTTTGAACACATACAGATTCTGGGCATATATATACCCCTACAGTTTTCTCTTTATTCAAAAACGTAATATGGACCAATTTTCACAAGATATCTGTGACCCTCAAGGGTTGGCTATGTCCAGTATCCCCTCTCAATATGGATCCACTGTTTCTCCTACTGATTTGAACACCACAAGAGTGTTAGATATGGATTGTCAGTCTCAATCAATTGACGTCCTACCAAGTAGTTGGGACCCGAAATGGACTTTAAACATTTTTGATGAGCTGGACAACTATTGAAAAAAGGATCTTGATGTAAACTGGGACAGGAGAAGCTTTAAGCCCACTTCTACCTTTTGGCCTCCTAAGTCTATTTCTACTGCTAATACATTTGTTCTGGGATTCCAAGCATTCTTAAGTTATTTGCCCTTGCCTGATTCTCCAACATTTCTAGTCTCGAGTGGAGATGTGTATTTTCTTTCACTAGTTTTGCAGTCGCTCCCAGGACTGCCTCTAAACATTTTCCAGCTTTCCCAGTCTCTATTTTAATAAAATAAATGTCCGTCTCCAAAACTGTTACTCTGTTGGTTAAGGAATCAAATCGGGAAGCCAGACCCTCCACTGCAGAAATAAGTCGATTCATTTTCATTCCCAGACTCTGAAGGGTTTCTTCTTCATGTGATTCAGGCTCAAAGGTAGCAGGGCCTTGGGCAGACCTCAGGGCGAGTGGGGCTGTACTTTTCTTGCTCTTTGCTCCGTCTTGGATTGATTTGTCCTTCCTTGGATTACCCATGTCAGTACAGCTGAACTTCCGATTTCCAGTCTTGTCACTTTTAGTGTTTATTTCACCTTCTAAAATGTAGAAATAGCTTTTAAATTCGTAGTTTCTGCAGAGCTATAAATCCTTGTGACCATCTAGCTCGGGCTCCAAAGCGCCCCCCCCCCCCCACTGCTAATACATTTGAGAAACTAGTGCTCATGGAAGTGAACATGATCTTGTCTGAAATTAGTCATAACATCAGTAAAAAAGAGAAGCTAGCCTTAAAGGAATTATCCCGATTTGATCAAGATACCATTAAACATGAGGACAAAGGGGAACAGGTAGTTGTCATGAACACTGACTATTACATACAAGAGGCATTGTCACACTTAATGACCCCAACAACCATCACCTCCTTGACAGTGATTCAGCCCCTTATTTCAAAAGAAGGTTGGATGACTTTCTCAATTGCTACCTCCATGAAGGTGTTATTGCTGAACAAGAGTTTTTATTTTTGTCTCAGAATTTTCCTGTGGTCCCCACATTTTACAACTTACTGAACGTGCACAAAGACCCTCTGAGGCAGCCTGGTTGCCCTATTGTTTCCAGTATAGGCTCTCTAATAGAGAAACTTTCTAAGTTCATTGATGTATTTCTGCAAACATTAGTAGTTAGAGTACCCTCTTATCTCTGGGACACCATGGTGGTCTTAGAGGCCTTGGAACACCTTCGTTTTGATGTTAGGTGTGTGTGACTCACAGTCGATGTGAAGTCACTTTACGCCAACATCAGGCATCATTTGGGGTTACATGCAGTTCAGTTTTTTTATGAACTTATTTCAGAGTCATGACACTGTTGATCCTTACTTTGTCATTGAGGCTCTAGATCTGATCCTGCAGGTCAATTATTTCATGTTTAATTCTAAATTTTACCTTGGAGTTTGTGATATGGCCATGGGATTGGTATTAGCCCCCTCCTAAGCCAACCTTTTTTTTGGTTGGTGGTAGGAGGTGGCTGACTTTAACCCCAGGGCCAATCAATTTACTGCAGGATCAGATACTGGGGCCAATATATCGATGATATTTTCTGTATCTGGCAAGGCAGTTCTGCTGAAGCAGAACAATGTTTGACTTATTTAAATTCTAATGACTGGAATTTATCTTTTACACACCACATTGATCTGGTTTCTGTCACTTTTCTTGATCTGACTCTTACGGTCTCAACTGACGGAGTTATTACCACTGAACTTACAGAAAACCTCTAACTGGGAATATTCTTTTAAAGTTTGACAGTTATCATTCACCACATCTTCTTCATAGTATCCCCAAAGGTCAGTTCCCCTGGTTACGCAGGAACTGTTCTGATGAAATTAATTACCTCCACCAGGCTGAGGCTCTTTAAAGAGCACTTTATTCAATGGGGTTATGACCTTTCCTTGCTGGAGGAAGCTTCACATTTTGCTCAAATGCAAAACCATAGCACTCTCCTAACTCCCAGATCCCGTACCAAGTCTGACACGAGCATATTCATTTTATCACTGAGTTTAATTCGCTCAGTCCTAGGCTAGCAGGTTTCTTAGGCATTTTTGGCACGTCCTTTGTGCTGATGAAGATCTCAAGAAAGTAATAGATAATGCCCCTTGGGTGGTCTACAGGAAGGGCTCTAGTATTATCATGTTTATCCTTATAAGGATTCTACACTCCTTACTTTGCCTTCTAGACCAGTCAGTTGGTTCTCACAGATGTGAAAACTGCAATATCTACCAGTACATGAACCCTGGCTCCACTTTCACAAGTCCAGTGAATAGTTGCACCGGTGAGATATGCCAGTTTATTACATGTCGTATTTTCGGGAACATGTCCATTGTATTCAGAATGGACATTATGACACCCCCATGGGTAGCCACTGGTCTAGATTTCATCATGGCATTATGAATTATTTTAAATATATGAATATTGATTGTATTAAACCCAGTTTTAGAGGAGACAACAGACTTAAGACAGTATTACAAAGGGAAAGTACATTTATTTTTATGATGAGTGGACTATGTCCAATAAGGTTGAGTGACTCTTGGGATTTGACTCTATATTTATAATATCTTATACAGTTTTGATCATTTTTGGATCCCCTTTCCCTCTTTTTCTCTTCTTTCCCTTCCTCTTTTTACCTTCCCCTGCAAATGTCCCTTCCTTTTTCTGTCTGTACTTATGTACTATTTTTTGCAATGTTTCATTGTTTAAATTCTTTTTTTCTGTTTTCCATTTACTGGTGCACTGGATTTTCTCCAGTTGTTACAACTCATTATTACAGATTGATGTTTATTAATATTACATTTACTGTTTAAACTGATATATTTATTACCTTTTTTGACAATTTATATGAGCCATCTCCATGCTTGTTGAATATGTTTATGCATTTTTTTCTTCCTTAACTAAGTTTTTCACTACCACTTTTTGCGTCTCTGTTTTTGTCATTTAGATGTATGTTATGTACTGTATCTTTAAATGGCTTCCCTATTTATATGAGTCTTAGCTTTTCAGTTTCCCCTTCCCCCTGGCAAAGAACCCACAGGAGTTTGAAGCTCTGGGGCTTTCCTGTCATCTGTTGGTTTGCTTGCACTCAATAAACTGCCACCTTTTGCATTAAGCTCCAGGAGTTTACTTGTTTTCTTTGTGCACTGCTTTGTTTTTGGCTATTTGTCCTGATTTTTGGTGCAGCATCCTTTTCCAAGCACCGGGCCTTTCTCTGGTGTTTTCACTGCAGTCAGACACATTCATAAATACATGGGCAAGCAGAGGGGGAAAAGCAACAGTCAAGACTCGTCACCTGGGAACATGGACTTCCATATGACAGGTACTGTACAGCAAATGGCAAAGAAAAAGTGATGCCTGCCAACCACACCATAAACACTGAGTGTCATGCAAGCACTCACCGTAAATACACCATATACCCACACCACACATGGCCCCCCACATATACCTCCACCATACATAACCCCACCACATATATCCCCACCTCACATAACCCTACCACATATACCCCCACCACGCATAGCCCTCACCACATATACAGTTCATTTGTTCACTGGAGTCGGACGTGTTACTGCAGGACTGGAGAATGGCACATGTGGAGCCCCTCCAGAAGTGCGGTCCCATGGAGGACCTGGAGAACTACAAACCATTCAGTCTCACTTCAATAGTATGCAAGCTTATGGAGACCATACTGAAGGAAAGATTGATAGAGCATCTAGAGGAACATGGCCTCCAGGATGAAAAGCAGCATGGATTTATAGGAAGGAAGCCCTGTCAAACAAATCTGATCAACTTATTTGACTGGGTAACCAAAACAGTGCCTGGGGACCAAGCAGAGGACATCCTCTACCTGGATTTCAGCAAGGCCTTTGACTCTGTACCTCACAGGAGGTTGACCAGGAAATTAGCAGACCTTGGAATAAGAGAGAAGATGGTTGTATGGGTGGAAAACTGGCTAGGGAACAGGTCCCAAAATGTGATAGTGGAAGGAGAGTTGTCTAGTACCAGGGGGATCACAAGTGGCATCCAATAGGGCTCAGTGCTGGGGCTGAGGCTATTCAACGTTTTCATTAATGATATTGGGGACAGCATCAAGAGCAAAATGTGTCTGTTCACGGACAACACCAAGCTCTGTGGGAGGGTGGACTCAGCAGAGGGGATCCAGGACCTTAAGGAGGACCTAAGAAGACTTGAAAGGTGGTCTTGAGTCTGGCAATCAGGCTTCAATGCCTAGAAGTGCAGGGTTAAGCACATTGGAGCCCAAAACCCCAGGACACAGTACTACCTGGGAGGGGTCTGGATATCTCCCATAGTGGAGGAGAAAGATCTGGGAGTGATGATATCTAGTGACCTAAAGCACTCTACACAGTGCAGGAAGGAAGTGGCAAGGGCAAACAGGATGTCGGGGTGCATTGCCAGGGGGACAAGTAGTAGGTGACAGGAGGTGGTTCTGCCCTTGTACAATTTACTGATGAGGCTGGAGTATGTTGTGCAGTTCTGGCACTCTCACCTCAAAAGGGATATCAGCCTGATGGAGACAGTCCAGAAGAGGGCTACGAAGATGATTGTGTGGCAGCAGGGTAGATAATTCGAAGAGAGACTGGGGTCCCTGAACACGTACTCCCTGGAGAACAGAAGGGAGAGGGGAGACACGATTAAGACCTTCAAGTATGTGAAATGGATCAATATTATGTACAAGGAGGGTCTCCTCAGGCAAAGCTATAACAAATCTATGAGGGGGCATAGCCCTAAGCTGGAAGGGGAAGTTTAGAAAGGAGGTTAGGAGACGTTTCTTCACAGAAAGGATGGTGGCTAGGCGGAATGCGCTGCCAGAAGAAGTGATCTCATTGAGGATGGTGGGTAGCTTCAGGAGGGGCTGGGATAGATATAGGGGGAAGATAAAGGTCATGGGAGGGGAGAAGAAAAGGGATGAATAATCGGGGAGGTGGGAGCGGGGTCAAAAGTCTGATCTGTAGACCCTGCACAATGAGCAGACATGATAGACTAGAAGGCCTAATTCTGCTTGTTACTTTGTATGTTCATATATACCCCCACCATATATACCCCGACCATACATGACCCCTCCACATATACTCCACCACACATATTCCCACCACATATACCCCACCACACATAACTCTACCACATATATTCCCCACCACACATCACCCCACCACATATAACCCCACCATTCATAACCCCAACACACATAACCTCACCAAATATGCCCCCCACACATAACCCTACCACATATACCATCACCACATATATCTCACTACACATAACCCCATCACATATACCCCACCACACATATCTCCCACCACACATAACCCCACCACACATAACTCCACCACACATATCCCCCACCACATATACCCCCACCACACATAATCCCACCACATTTATCCCAAGCATGAACACCGATGACCCTGCTCCTGACTGTGGGCTGTGTGGCACTCAGGGTGGGTCATCTTCATGGTGTCACTCTGCCCCCCAATGGTTGAATGATCCCTGCATGAGTCCATGCCATGCCGCCCATCCAGACAGTGACTCTGCATCCTGCCCCTTGAAGGGCCCTCCTTCCCATCACCTGGTGCGACATACCCCTGTATGTCCTGCAACATGGGCAGCAGAAACCACAAAGCTATATTGTGCAGCATGGCACATACTGTGAACATTTTTGTGTGTCTTTCCTGGGGCATGCATAATCATGCCACCTATCAGTTCCAGACACAAGAACTGCATCACCAGTAGCCCTATCATTCTCTTGATTATGGACCATGTCTTCTGGTGTGCCTCACTGTATGCCTGCTATCTGCTCCATATGCCTCCAGGTATGGTGTCATCAGGTATGGCTGTAGTGGATATCTACTGTCACTTGTGCACTGGGTAAGAAGCAGGGTTAGTACCATGCAGCTGCCCATCTTCCAGCAGTGTACAATGTGTGAAGGGTACAGATACCCACCTATCAACCATCTATCCCCGCCTCCACATGCACTGAGTAGTGTGCTCAGCCTGGACCCATCAAAGATTTAGGAATCATGGCATGAACTGTAATGATATCCATGGAATCACAGACAATCTGGCAGTTGATGCTGCAATACCCTCTGTGGTTATTGTATGCCTTGCCATCCATGGATGGTGCCAGTACTGACACATGCATGTAGTCAATGGCACCCAACACATTTGGCATGCCATGCAAGGCATAGACTGTCTCCTTTGTGGGCCGTATGTCAGCCTGTGCAGTGGCAAATTGTATGTGCTCATGTGCACACAGATGCAGGGCATTGGCGACCTGGTGCAGGGCCCAGGACACAGAGGATTGACTGATGCCCGTGACATCCCCACCCACCCTCTGGAAGAACCCTATGGCATATTATACCAATGTACATAGCACCTTGATCTCTACCAACATTGCCCATGGCCAATGGGTACATGATGCCATCCGTGCATGGACCATGACACACAGCTGTTTGACTGTGTCATGGACAAACAGAATCTCTCAAGACAGTGTGTGTGTTCCTCAGGGTGTTGGTGTCCAGCCATGGCCAGAATACATGTGGCAGTGGCCAAGTCCTCAACGCCAGCTCATGTTTCCTCTTACCTTCCAGCAGGGGGACATTTAGTAGCAGCACTGGGCACATCCTGTGTATCCCTGTGGTGTTCCTCTTGCACAGCTACCAGACAGTGCGTGTTACATGCCTGTCTATGAGTCACCTGACTGAGGCCCTGATGGGGATGTTGCTCAGATGTCCCATGTCAATGGAAGCCTCTTTGCCTCACACACCATGTAATGTGGCATGCATGGGTGTCACTGGGTTATTACCTGCCTGAGTTTGTGCAGAATGGCAGCTTCTCAAACTGTTTCTGCTGAGACATTGGGGAGAGTAGGTGACTACCCAAAGAAACATTGGAGGATGTTGCTTTCCACCTACCAGGATACTCAGGAGGGTGGAGCAGTCTGGCAGGTTACAGAGCAATAGTAGTTTCTTTATTTCTTAGGCACCCAATCCAGCAGGCCCTGGGTGCTTTACAAACAAAAGCACAACAATAATCAGCAGCAAAATAACAAATGAATTTTACTAATATGAATATCAAAATTAGGGAATTGTAGGATATGCTGTCATATATAAAAAGTGTCTGGCTCCTTGGCCCCGACTGAAGGGGCATTGCACTGGCACACTGGCAAGCCGGGATCATGCCCGATCCTGGATGTCAGCAGCAGAAGCCGGTAGGGAGGGAGCTAAGGGCTTCCCTTGGATGCTTCCCTCCTGGGGGGGTTGGTTGCTGTGCAATGCTGCAACAGTGTCTCCTGGCAGTGGCATAGTGGAGGCATTCTTGGTGGCACAGTGACCACATGTTGCTGAAACCCCTTCACCCCCAGGACACTGCTGCAGTTGCATGCAAGAGGAAGGAGGGTGGAGCCCCAGAAAAGAGGAAAATGGCTGCTGCAGCTCCAGATGATGACCTCGGCTAGATTTCCCCATACCACCTAGCCACACAGTGTACCGTTCCTCCCCCTCCCCCCAATGAACCCAGGCAATCAGTTTGAGGTATGCCTGATGGGTCAGTAGCACAGGTGAGTGGTCAATCCATAGCAGTGGTGGTCCATCCTGTCACATGTCCATGGCTCGCACACCCCAGGCATTCTGCCCTGCTCTGTATGGCAGCCCTGCATGCCTACATTTTACCGCAACCCTCCACATGGTGTAGTGCTGCATGTGCAGCGCCTCATGCCTGAGTGTCATATTGCACTTTGTGAATGTGCTTATGTGGAGGGCATGCATGCCATTAATGTGCATGCCTCTCTGCCTGCGCATAGGGCTGCCACTGTGGTAGTACATGTGGGACATATTTGCATCCCTGTGCATGCCCTATATGCATGCCACATGGCTGCAGCATCGGGTTTGGGCATCGCATGCTCTTATTCATGATTGCTATGCACCATGCAAGGAATGCCTATCATTAGTGCACAGGTCCCACTGAGGCATTTACAATTGCCTTTCATGCATCTAGAAGTCAGGCTGCAACAGGGTTACAGTATATCAGAGCCATGAGCCTTGTGGAAATACGATTATTGTCTCTAATGATCCAGCATCACCTTGGGAATGTGCTGCAAGAACCCAGTGGCTCAGGTTGAGACGTCTGAATCCCCAAATTCTAAATCCAAATTACCGGAACCAGAACTCCCCACAGTAATGCAGATGCCACAGAAGAGAGAGAGAGAACGTCCCACACTGGTCAGCATGTGCTAAACTCAGAGCACATGCGCAGTTGGCTGCACAACTGACCGAATCATGTTCAGGAGCACCCCCACTGCACCAACCTACCTCTTAATGTGGGCACGTCAGGTTCCTCAATGGGAAATGCTGCACACTCTGGCTAATGCTGCTGATGGCTATGCTGCTAGCACTGCATAGGTCATTGGCTCATCCTCACTTGCAATACTGTGTGTAGTTTTGGAGGCCGTATCTGAAGGACAGAGACAGAGTGGAGGAATATGGAGGAGGGGGGTAACCAGGACAATCCAGAGACAGCAGGAAAGGACTTTTGAGGATAGACTGAAGGACCTAAACATGTACACTCTGAAGGTGAAAACTGAGAGACAGGATATGATCTACCCTGTTTACATGCAGGGCTAGAATTGACTGTATAGTAATCAGTTACTTTGTAATTAGCCTTGCATGTAAACAGTGCTTTCACTGCAGTTGGGATCGATCTCGAGATCAATCCAAGTGCACCAAACAAGTGCATCGATTACAGGGACATTGGTTCTCAAACTCCATGTAGATTCAATCATTGACTGAGACATGCACATACCTTCACTTAGTAAACAAGGTGAAAAGTGGAGAATTGTTCAAACTGAGTTGGGACTCGAGCACCTGGGGTAACTCTGTTAAGCTGGTAGGGATATATTTAAGAGGGATACCAGAAAGCATTTTTTATAGAAAGAGTAGGAGGAGGGTTGGAATAAGATACCGAACAGAAAGAAGTGGTCTATACGGAAACAGTGTGGGCATTCAAACATGGGTGGAAGAGAAACATGGGCTTATTAAAGACAGTATCAAAAAGGGAGGGGGAGAAGAGGAATGAAGAGCCACTAGCCACTTGCACTAGCCAGCTGGGCTGGCAGTATAACCTAGAGGTTAGAGTAATGAGCTGTGAATGAGCTTGGTACATCCAGCAGACCTGGGTTTGATTCCCACAACCTCCACTTTCATACTGTGTGACTCTGAGCAAGTCGCTTAACCACCCCAGTGCTTCCCAGATTGCCCCTGAAAACAGGCACTTGTGGGCCTTACCCGGTTACCAAAAAGAATAATAGTAATAATAAATTACAATAACTAGGACTCTCACATTCTGAATTAGATGGGTAGGACTGGGCAGACAAAATGGGCCAAGGTGACCTTTACCTGCTGACAATTTCTATGCTTTTATGCAAGTGCTCAGCAGACTGCAAAATGACTGAACCTCCCTACTGCTGCAAGGGTATTGGGCTGCCCAGAGACTGACACAGACAGTAACCTCTGGCAACTGAAATGGTAGTTTCTCATCACACAAAACACTTGAAAATATCCTTACTGGTTCTGTAAACCATCCGATGGAAGTTGTAAAAAAAAACTAAACTCCCAAGTTTTGAGGCCAGTTGGCTGGCTAAGAGCTCAAATGTTTTAATAGCCAAACTTTTGTGATAATAGCCATCTAATGCAACCAGACTGGATAATCGTTCATATCCAACTGGCCACTTAGCCACTGAAACATATTTTGTTAGGGACCAAGAGTGACTTTTTTTCAAGTAAGTACTGGATATTCTAACCAGGCATTAAAATAAATAGTCCCCCTCCCCCAAAACAAGCATTTGTCAATGCCGAATGTTGCTTGCTTGTATGTGCTGTTTAGGTATTTGGAAGTCATTGGAGTGCAAATATTGAAAATTTGCGAACTTACGAGCGTGCGTAGGAACTGCGCAACGCACGCTCATAAAACACTCATTTTTAGGAATTTTTTCACCAAATTTTCAACATAGCCATTTTAAGACCTCTGCTCATGAACAGTGTCACTGTGATTTTGTTAATGTGTCCCATACATTGAGTTTGCACACCGACTGCGCCATTGTGCGCTATATGGGTGGAAACAAGTTTGGGCAGGATGTGAAAAATGACAGCTATACTGCTCATAAGAGCATGGTAAAATGGCAATGTTGAAAATCTGGAGTGAAAATATTGAAAATTTGCGAACTTACTGAGCTCAAGTGAGGAACCGCGCAATCCATCGTCAGAAACAGTCATTTTAGGATTTTTCACCAAATTTTCAACATAGCCATTTTAAGACCTCTGCTCATGAACAGTGTCACTGTGATTTTCTTAATTTGTCCGTACATTGATTTAGCACACCGACTGCGCCCATTCATGCTACATGGACGGAACACATTTGGGTGAGATGAAAAATGACAGCTGTACTACTCATAAGAAGGTGTGGTAAAATGGCAATTTTGAAAATCTGGAGTGAAAATATTGAAATTTCTGCAACTTACGAGCTCGTGTAGGAACTGCGCAACGACGCCAGAAAACAGTCATTTTTGATACTAATTTCAACAGATTTTCATGATGATTACTGTCACAGGAGTCTGTGCCCAGGATTTCGCAGTCACTGCGCAGTCACTGCGCAAATCACCTTTGGGCCCAAATAACGCCATGACAGTGACATCATTCATGAGAAGGGTCCCAAAACCCATGTTGAAAATTTGTGCAAAATTCCCAAAATGCCTGAGATATGCAACAAAGTTGAAACCCCCTATCTAGGCCATTATACAGCTTACCGGCATTTACTCAGTTCACGGGTCGGCTTTGAAGAGTGCAGACGTGTTCCCGGTCCACCAAGATCGCCGCTACTGGAGTCCGAGGTGCATGGGGTGAGGGGGGGTGGGGAGGCTGGGTGCGCAGTGGGTGGGTGCGGGTTGTGGGGTCGGAGAGCTCCGGACCGCTGCTTTTTAGGTTAAAATAAAAAAGACGTCAGGATCGCTTGCCACGCTGGGGTGGGCTCAGCGTGGCACAAGGACGCTAGTGTTCAGCCGACGGGATTGGGCACCCTGTCGGCCTATGGACTGATTGCCACGCTGGGGTGGGCTCCCAGCGGCACCTACAACTGGGGGGAGACGCAGCTCAGCCGACGGGATTGAGCACCCGTCGGCTACACAGTACGTGGGGGCACGCCTGCGTGCTGGGGGCTATGTTTTATCTCTGCTCACTGAAGCGTAGCTCTCTTTCAACTGTATGCCACTGCATTTTGAGCGGTCATAGACAGCCCCAAAATGTATAGGCTTACAGGGGCCGCGCCTGCCAGCTCGCTGACTGAATTGGAGGAGGAGGTGACACACCTCCGAAATCTCCGATGATGGCACTATGTTTCTTGCACATGCATGCAAGCAACATAACAATGAGTCAGGAAAGAAAAAACAGTGGAGAAGAAATGGCAAATACCTTTTAGCCTAGCCTACCAGTTAGAAGGCTAGGTTACAAGACAATGGGCAGACCAGATGCAGCTGGTGGTCTCCTTCTGCCATCAACTTCTATGTTTCTGTCTATTTTCTGCCTTCTATTCCAGATTAGCTGTACTTTTACTCTTCTCTAGTCTGCTGTCACTGCAGTAAGGCTTCTTTGACTCTGGTTATTTTAGGGTCTTTTTACATCTTCTTTTGGAGCTTGTTTTTAACTTTGTATTCCCCCCCCCCAGCCTGAGACTCTAATTTATGTATAGGAGCCCTACATTTATTTGGAACTGATCACACATTTATTAAAAGTTAGTCAAACAGGGGACTGCTGTTCTCATCTCTGCTTGGAGAGCTGAGGCAGTTGAACACAAATGTGTCTCTGTGGAGTCATCTTTTTCACAAATAAAGTTGCATTACAAAACTAATGTGGTCAGCAAACTGCCTCTCCAGTATACTCACTCTAGAGTATTTTAAATGGACATAGCATTGGGGTTCTGGCACGGTACCTGGTCGACACTATGACTACAGTACACTGAGGAATCCTAAAGAGGATGAAACACGTGTCTGTACTTTTTCATTCTCAACCTAGACTGCATCAGATGTACAGACTGTTGTGGCGTAACCTTGTCAGCCTGACACGCACAAAGATTTGCATACCCATGATGCCTTGCTCTGGGAAGGCGGCTTGAGTGTATATGTATTATTTGGAGATAGGCACAAAAACAACTGGAATGTTTCTTCTCTCCAAAGATCCTATTATGGATCCTGGGCTGTAGTTTTAGCCCTTCCAGGACTAAGTTCCACTCCACAGTGGTCAGTGTGGACAGAAATCTCCACACCTGCAGACGTCCCTACCTTCAGTCCACACCACTGTGGGTAGTGGTATGCCTGGTTCCACTAGGCATACCATTTCAGCACAGCTGCGGCAAAGAAAATGTCCACAAGCTGCAATAAATCAGGGAGCCAGTCATAAACCGTCTCCCACTCTGAAAATACGGCACATGTGGGGAAAATTGCAGCTCTGCACGTGAAGCCCCGCTTCTGTCCATTTTTCCCGGCAGCTGCACCAATTACGGATGGACTGAAACTCCAGTCCCCTATATGCTGCTTTCCTTGGAAACTGCCTTCTGAGTAAGCTCACTCTGTGTGGTTTAGATGGACATTGCATTACCAGTCAGGATTCTGCCACACAACCAACACCCACTGGTATGTTCAGTGGGCATTTTCTCTGTTGTTAAATTCAGCAAGCCACTCAAGTTGCCAGTATGTTTTCAAATAATATTCTATATGTGTTTCTGGTGCTTTCTGATACTGTAGTAATAAATCCAAATACAGTGTGGTACCTATAGCCAGATCTTGGGCATTGACTGCTATTAACTGCCCTCTGTTTTGGCCTGGAATGCATCACACGGTCTATTATCTGGTGACAGAGCCTGCCACAATGGAGACTATTACTTAAATCTGTTCTCAGTTAGCAGACTTAGCATAAGGCTAATAAAAGATGTAATTTTCCAGTTTCATTAGCCTTCCCATTTTACAAAAAATGAGCAACCTGATTCTCCACACAATTGAGAGTGGCACAATATGGGCAGCTTGCACCCACACAGTCGTGCCACCACCTGATTGCACTATGCACAAAGTAGATCTCGCACCACAGAGGGAAGCCTCCCCCTATTAGTGGTGCACAATACTAATGGCTGCTCCAGATGTTAATGGGCTCTATCAAGAATTGTGCCTGCAAACATCCTGCCAACTGCTGCAGAAGTTGCACTGTGTAGAATTGTGGCATGTGCCTGGTGTCATATTGCAATACAGTAAAACAATACAGCACTATATCTGTTGCACTGGCCCCCTCACTCTCTCCATGTTGCAAGCACTCCCTAGTGTCTAGTGCAACCAGCATCACACAGTGCAATAAACCTAATATCCCCCATGCCATCTTTCATGCACCTAATGTCGTACTTGATCACCTACTGGTGTCCACATTCACCTCATACAGAGCCCAACACCTGATCCAGCTCCCATCACCATATCCTGTCCCTTCATTACCACTACAAGCTGCCCCCATTACCAATGTAATCACCGTCCCAGAAAGCAATGCAATACCCCCTTTCTAACACATTACCCCATTAATGCCATCACTATCCCTAGTTACCAGTGCATGTTCCCCATCCCCTGTAATAGTCCTAGTGTCTATGGTTCTAGCTCCCTCGCTCAGGCCATCACAGTCCTGGTCCTGAGCATGCCTTTCTGTCCCTCCCCTGGCAGGCAAAGTTAAGAATTGTCTTGCTGTTAAGGGAGGCGTGGCAGCTTGTGACACTGAATAAGAGGGCTTCAGTTTGTTAAAGCTGCAGCCCACAATCCCTCTTCCCGAGTACTCACTAATGACTGCAAGCACCAGACAATAGTCTGCAAGATTGCTGAGCATGGCTTAACAGGATTTCAGACTTGGTACAGACACAGATGATCTTTGTGGTAGCATTACATTCATAACAGTTAGTTAATTAGTTAGTTGGTTAGTTAGTTTAGTTTAGTTAGTTAGTTTTTGTTGACTAGGAAGGGAGGGCTGTTAAATAATTCCTGTGTTCATCCTCGTCCAGGGGGCGGCAGATACAGTACAGATGCAGATCGAGTGATATTAAACCAGGTATACCTGTTGGAGTTTTTTGTGAACTCGGACAAAACTGGCCCAGACACCAAGGAAGCTCCCCTTAAACGCCATGCTGGGACATTGGTTCAGTTATTTTTAACCAAGCGGAGTGTACCCCCTTCAGGGCTACCAACATCACTTCCTTTGTGACTGTGATTGTGACAGAGAACTGGTACCCAGACTGCTTTCTCTGATGGAAAACTATCTTCCAGCTCTGGAACCAGTGAAAATGTGTAAATATGAACAGCTGATCAACAAGTGACTCTGTCCTAAACGTGTCTTGTTTATATTTACAGTGTTGTGTGGGGTAAGAAATCACTTGGTGTTGTATTAGCCACTGCTAAGCAGTTACAGATGGATTGATACATAGAATTTGACTGCAGGAGACCAAAGGTCCATCGAGTCTGCCCAGCTATAATACCTCACCCCACTAACCTGCTGTCCTGGTGGGCTGTGCTGTTCAATACCACCCCCCCCCCCATTATCCCATCCCTCCTCTTTTTGACTATGACTCCCCTTGACCTGTCCCAAACATGCTTAAACCTGTTATGGGTATCTGCCTCCACCACTTTTGCCGGCAGTATGTTCTGTAGATCCACCATCCTTTAAGTGAAGTAGAACTCTCCCAAATGTTTCCTAAATATTCCTCACCAACCTCCATTCATAACCATTAGTCACCAGAGCCCTATTTCTTACAAATACAGTGGGTTCCCATTGTTTACTTTGTTTATACCCCAGAGAAACTTGAATGTTTCAATCATGTTCCCCCTCTCCCACCTTGCCTCTAGTGAATACATGTTTAGAACCTCTAGTCATTAACATAGAGACACAGACTTTGATGGCAGACAAGGACCGCTTGGCCCATCTAGTCTGCCCATTTCCCCCTACCTGCTGGAAAAGCTGCAGATCCTAGTTAACCAACAGCCTATTCCTTCCTACCCCCACAAGAATTGCTTTATGTCTGTCCCATGCATTCTTGAATTCCCCCACTGTTTTTGACCCCACGACTGCCTCAGGAAGGCTGTTACATGCATCCACCACCCTCTCTGTGAAAAAATACTTCCTCACATTACCACTGAGTCGTCCCCCCTCCGTCTTCAAATTGTGTCTCTTTGTTCTTGCACATATCTTTTTCTTAAAGATGCTACCCTCTTGGACTTGGTTGATTCCCTTGAGGTACTAAAAAGTTTCTATCATGCCCCCCCCCCTTTCCTCAAGGGTATACATATTAAGCTCCTTTAGTCTCTCCTCGCATGGCTTCTGTTGCAGACCCTGTACCATTTTAGTTGCCCTCCTCTGGACTGTCTCCATCCTGTCTATGTCCTTGCAGAGATGGGCTCTCCAGAACTAGACGCAGTACTCCATATGGGGTCTCACCAACTGTTTGTACAGAGGGATAACGACTTCCTGTTTTCTACTGGTGATGTCTCTCTCTCTCTATACATCCCAGTATCCATCCAGCCATCCCTACTGCCTTCTCACATTGTTTGCTAACCTTTAGGTCATCTGATATGATTACCCCCAGGTCCCTTTCCATTTTTGTTGTTAATACCTCCCCCTCCAATTTGTATTCTTCCTCTGGGTTTTTGTTTCCCAGGTGCATTACTTTGCACTTCTTTACATTGAATCCAAGCTGCCATACTTCTGACCGTTCCTCCAACCTTGCCAAGTCCCTTCTCATCCTTTCCACCCCCCATGTATCAACCCTGTTGCAGATCTTTGCATCGCCTGAAAAGAGGCATACTTTTCCTTCCAGTCCCTCTGCAATGTCACCTATAAAGACATTAAAAAGGACCAGACCCAGTATTGAGCCCTGTGGTACCCCACTAGTAACTCCCCTTTCTTCAGAGTGGATGCCGTTTTCTATTACCTTCTGTGTCCTGTTGTTCAGCCAATGTTTTACCCAGGCTACCACCCTGGGACCCACTCCCAGGCTGGTTAACTTGTTTATTAATCTTTTGTGTGGGACTGTGTCATTCCTCATAGGATCTACCCTGCTGCCTCTGGGTCATCACAGTGACCCTTTGCTATACCGACTGTAATCTGCTGATGCTCTTCCTCGGGTGAGGGCTCTAGAACTGGGCCCAGAGCTCTAGACTCATCTTACCAGGGATCTGTACAGTGGCAGAATCACCTTGCTTCTCCTACCATCAAAACCCCTCGCGTTATACCCCAGCATCCTCGATGCCTTGCTATAGGCTTTGTTGCATTCACTTGTTTGCTTGAGGGAGTCACTAATTACAACACCTAGATCTTTTTCTTCTGATGTAGTTGACAGTTTAACTCTTCCCATCCTGTATTCAGTGCATGGATCTCATCTGCCCAAGTGCATTACTTTGCACATTTTGGCATGTAAGTAATAACCCACAACAGGATATGGGGTTTTGGGGATTAATCAACACCCCGGGGGCATTGTGAAACTCAAGGCCGGAGGCCGGGTATCTTCACCACACCCGAGGTGTTGATTAATCCCCAATAACCTCCTACCCTGGAGTGGGTTATTGCACTTATAACATGGGTTCTGTGAAAAACAAGGGAAAACCCCACAGAAAAGGTTTTCACCCCTGTTTAAATAGCAAGAAAGGTAATGTATCCTGCCACCTTGCAAAATAGTCCCTAACAAATAATGAATAGTGACCTGCTGTTATGCACATACAAATGTTAGAAATATTGTACTGACATGATTTCTGACATTTGTGGTGCATAATATACTGTGTTGCACTTGCAACGCTGGTTTACTCTGCTGTCCCCCCACCCCACCCTTGGACTTCCCATTGTACTGTCCTGCCTCTTGCTTTCTGTGTCTTTCTCCCTGCAGCATGTTTGTCTCTCCCTCCCCACATTGTTAAGCAAGGGGGTCTGCTCCTATAATCTTCTACTGTTCAGAGTCTATACAGTACTCTGTGTCTCTGTCTCTCCGATCGCCAGCAGAAGACTTCAGTAAGCAAAGGGTTTATGCTCTCTCTCTCCCCCATGTCTAAGTGTGTCAAGCAGCACATTTGACAGCCATTGGGGGAAGTGCATGACAAGAACACTGTGACAGACACTTCTACACTCACATGAAGGAGGGAAAAGTGTGTCCAGAGTGCTGAAATTCTCCCTGTCTCTGTCTCTGTCTCGCCCCTTCTGCGCAGCGCTGCTGTTTTCTACACTACGGGGAGTTACTCTGAAAGACGTGTTCACTGGTGGTTGCTGTCGCTCCAAAGATACATTAAGGTGTGTGTCACTTTTCACAGTCATGGTGATGTTTGCCATATGCAAAGCATCAAAACCTGCTGTTGTAATATGAAAGAACATGCAGATTTAGTAGTTGGTACAAATATTTTAATGTGTGGCATAACGCTGTATGTTCTTGGTTATGAGTGTGGCATCACCTTGCCATGCCCAGCACCAGGGGTTCAGTTAATTTATTTGTAGTGAAGTCAAATACTTCCATGAGTCAAAATCTGGAAGTCATTCCAATTTTTTGGAAGTCAAAATACCTCCCAGATCCCACAATTGGAAAGCCAATATTCTACAAATGATCAATTTATGGGTGTTAATACAAATTAGAAGTAAAATACAATTTTGTTTAGAAAACAATCCATAATTTCTTAGCTTCTGTGCCTTCCGATTTGGAAGTCATCCAATTTAGTTTTTCTTATATGTGGAAGTCAACGACGTCCTGCCCCTTTATTTTGGAAGTTTTTGCCTTATTTTTGGGAGTCAAATACTCCCAAAATAGAGTTAACTGAAGCCATGCCCAGCACCATGTTTACAAATTTTGGCACAACTAAGTAATATATTGAACACTTTTTAAACAAATGCATGTCATGTTACACGTAGACTTAGCTTCTAGAAGAAAGTGACTGAGAAGCCAATGGTTGCCTAAAGCAATAATGGGTCTCATTTAACCTGAAGTGCACAATCAGTGACAGACTTCACAGCTCGCTCTGTCAGGATTGGGGCCAGGAACTTCTGTCCACAGACACAGACAGTAAGCAGCACACAGCAGTACTGCAAAACCCATCATCTTGCTCTCGGACCCTGTGGTCTAGCAGCATAGTGGGGAAAAAACATCACCATCTTGGAGTCCCTCCCTCCTTCCTTCATGAAGCCTAGAACATGGCAGGACAGTCAGCTGTGGAGCACACTCAGCTCACTGTCTCCCACTTCCCCACCTTAAAATGTCTGCCTTTCAGTTTCTCATTCTGCAGCACACAATGAGTCCCAACGGCTCTGTGCTGGAGTCGCTCTGCAGAACTGTGGATTAAAGAGGGGATTTAATCCATGGCCACACACAATGACTCCACCAATTGGGTTTCACATTTTTACCAACCCATGTTATAAAGAACCTTAACTGCCAGACCTTAAAACACAAATTATTTGACACAAAAATTGTAATTAGAAATAAATGATGTGACCTAACTGGGACCTGAACCCATGCCCATGAAATAATATCAAGAAATATATGTTTAATTCTAATAGTAAAATGATTTATAAAACTGAAGGGAGAAAAGGGAGGATTTTATCATGTAATCATAAGATTTCTCTTATCATATAGTTAGATACCGATCATCTTCAGTATCATGTTTGAAACCTGTATATCATCTTGTTCAGACATTTCTCTGCTAAACTGATTAAATTTTGCACACACTCTGTCATAAACCATTGCTTATATACTAAAAGTAACATTTCATCTGCTCTGCCTACTTGCCTTCTCCTGACATCACAGTCAATTGTTTGTGACTTCACAATCTGTTGCTGTGGAAACGACTGTCATGTCACAAGTAGAGCATTATGATGACAGGATAGACAAGCAGTCAAAGCTGATGAAATCTAAGGACAGTTGTTCCATTTTATGTGAATTTGCATAACTAAATAAATGAAATAAATGCTGAACTGTGCATAATAAAGTCCATGTTTTCAAAGTTGCCCCACAACATCAGGGGCCACATATTCAAAAATGGTCAAAGCAGAGCACAAATTCTTGTGCTGCACTTGCCCATGGTCCAGGACCCTGAGGATGTTATATTTAGTAAGATAGCAAAACAGTGCTATCCAACTGAACATAGGAGCATGTCAGCACAATGTTAAAGCAAGTAGAACTACCCCAACATGGATACTGGCAGTGCAGGGAACAGCACCTCCAGACCCAGTAGTGCCGGTATTTCCCGGAGTGATATTCAGCTGACACCATGCAAATGAGCCGATTGGGAATGCAAGGCACTAAGCGGCCGTTTGCTTGCCCATTATAGACATATTTGCAAGGAAGCAGCTGTAGGTTTGCACCCTTGTGACTGGCCCTGCCCCCACCCCAGCTGCCTGTCCCTGTCAAAAGTAATACCTCCCAGGAAGAAACAGGCTGTTGGTTAACTAGGATCTGCAGCCTATCCTGTAGGTAGGGAAATGGGCAGACTAGGTGGGCCAAGTGGTTCTTATCTGCCATCAAAGTCTATGTTTCTATGTTTTATGTTTCTAGTGTCCAGTGGTCTTGCCACCCTCCAATCACTACATCTGTAAACTTAAACATATTCCTTGGTGTCTCGTGGTCCCCCCCCACCCTCTGATTGCTGACCCTAGTAGTAATTTATCAGTCTCTGGTGTCTAGTGGCCCCCCCACTGTCCATTCACTGGCCCTATTAAAATTATAATATTCCATTGTGTCCATTGTGGTCTTCCCTGCCCTCCTGTCACCAGCACCAGTATAATAAAATAACTCTCTGGTGTCTAGTGGTCCCCCCACCCTCCAGTTGCTGGCCCCAGAATAAAAATATAACTCTCTGGTGCCTAGTGGTCCCCCCCTTCCCTCTGACTGTTGGCCCCAGCATAATAACATAACTCCTGTTGTGCAGTGGTTCCCCCCACCCTCCAATCACCTTGCTGGTAAATGAAATAAATGTCCCTGGTGTCCAGTGGTCCCCTCGATTGCCAGCCCATAACACAACTCCCTGGTGTCCAGTGGCTCCCCCCCACCTTCTATTCACCTTCTCAGTAAATGAAAAAACTGTCCCCGGTGTCCAGTGGTCTTCCCTACCCTCCAATCATTGGCACTGGATCACATCACATATTCCCTGACATCAAGTGGCACCCCCCACTGATCCCTGTCCCCATCCCAGTGTAAGTTTCCCTGGCATGTGGTGCCCTATTGCACCATGGGCACTGGCCAACCCACGCTGCCACCCCCTTTACCTCAATCAGTGGCACCATGGGAGCCCATGGGGGATGACTGGACACAAGAGAAATGTTTTTCTTTTTATCAGAAAAACAATCAGAGGGTAGGGGGAGCCACTGGACATCGGGGAACTTTTTTTCACTGACTGTTTATGCTCCTCAGCTACAGTAGGGTGGCTCCCTTCAGCCTGTGTCATGTGAAGGTGTGCATCTGCTCCCAGCCCACTTCTCCATCCACCCACTAAAGAGTTTTTCAGCCTCCCCCCCCCCACCGATGTTCTTGCTCTGGCACCCGGCTTCCACCAAGTGTCAGCCAGGACAGGGATGACTTACCACTCCAACCCAGAATAGGAGAGCCACACAGTGGCTAGCTTCATCCTACTGCCACCCTCCCCCAGCCAACCCCAGCAACCCAAGCTTGTGACCGAACTCAGGTCACCAGTATGGCATGAGGTAAGGCACTTAGCAGTGCCTCAGCCTTCAGTGCCACTGGGCCAGCTTCACACCAGGGATCTTTTATGTTTACCGGGATAGGGATCAGAGCATGGGGGTACGACCAGGCACCAAGGAGCAGGTGTATTCCCCAAACCATCATTGTAGTTGTTGGATGCAGTGGCTCCACCAGCTACTAGGGTTGCCTGGAGTAACTTGGGCTTCTTCTTGGCAGTTACTGTGAAGCATAAGGTGGCTTGTGCTATTCCCCTCCCACAGCGCTAATGTGCTGAATATTGCTCTGCACCGGGATTCTTGTCCCTGCTCATCCCTTCACCCACTGCATACATTAATTTTTTGCATGTGCACTAACCCTTTTAGCATGCGCCGAGCCCCCTTTGAATACTGCACTCAAACACAAACCCTGGGCAAACAGCATGCAATCACTTTGTCCACCGGGCAGAGTTTTGACTATCTGGCCCCAGGGCTCTTAAAACCCTCATGTTCATCCACAAATCAAGCATGATGTGGGTGGTCATGGTGAAGGCTTCCCCACATAATGATTAATATAGTGATGGTGAAAACTAAGTGGTGATATCACTGGAGACAGAAGCTCTCAGTTTGCCCACAGGCCAGGTATGTTGCTGAAAGATACAGTGTAGGCTACCCAAATCAACTCTGGTTCAACACACACTCACAAAAATAGTGACCATGACCTTTGGTACCAGCCAGAAACTGGTCAGACCCCCAACTCTGCCCGACTTCACTAGTTTGTATGCCAACCCTCTAGAAGTGGTCCAGTCCTTCAAGTACCTTGGTGTGTGACTAGACAGCAAGCTTAACTTCTCTGCCTGCATTGACGCCATCCATGCAAAACTCCACCCTAAACGTGGTACCATGTACCGCAATAAAGACTGTCTGTATCTGTAGGTCCACTATGGGCTTATTACCAAAATAGTGCTCCCAGTCATTGACTATGCAGACATGGTCTATGGCACCAGCCTCTCTACTCCCCTGGCCTGAGTGGATACCTTCTGCAACTCCTTCTGCTGCTTTGCTACCAGCTCCCCTCTTTGTACTCATCATTGCTCACTATACTTCTTCTTACCCATTCTCCCCCAACCTTCACATCACCATAGCCATTGTACCTCATTCATTTCCAAATACTGGTTTAGGTCCTTTCACTCTTACCTCTCTTCATTCCTTTCCCTTATCCCATCTGCTTCCTGTTCCCTCAGCTCCAGGGATCCTCGCACCTTCGCCAGTCCTGATCCCTGCTTCTCTGTTGGGCAATCAGCCTTTACCTATTGCCTCCCATCACTTTGGAACCAACTCCCCTTTTCCCTCCACATCTCTGTCTCCTGTCTCCCTCAAGCGCCAGCTAAAACTCCTTCCCTCCCTCCCTCCTTTGCTCCTGTTTTCTCTGCCATGACTCTTCACCCTTGCATTTGCTTCTTGCCTCGGTGGGAGCATTGCTGAAATGCTGGTTTGTCGCTCGTGCCTTGTTTGCTTATTTTTCACTTATTTTTGCATTTACTCCTGTATTTGGCCAGGGGCTTGATTTTCAAAGCATAGCAGAGGGCTTGCACCAAGTCCTGTGCCATGACACTTAGGTTCTGGCGGTGTGACAACCACCTTTGCTGCAACTGTGTCCAATTCTCTAATCTCAGGCACAATTGCGACAGTTTCCATGTTTTACGGCAGCATGCACCAAATATCTGGTGCAAGCTCCTTAAAATCAGTCCCTGGGAATGCAGTAAGCTAGACCAGGAAAAGTTGGTCTAACTTGCTGCACCTGGCGCATGGTTTGAAACTCCTGATCACCAGCTGGGTGATTGATGCAAGACCATGCACCATATCTTTCGTGCACCCGGGGCTTGAGGCAATTGAAGGCTTTGAAAATCAAGCCCCATGTCTCTGAGCACACTTTACTGTAACTACAAATGTTTTGTATTATCTGTCTTCTGCTCCCTTACTCTGGGTCACACCTGGAAATGAGCCTCGGCTCAGTGTGCTGTTCCCGATCACCAATTTTCAAATAAATAAATAACACACTGATGAATTTTACTGCTGGTGACAGGTAAGGAACTGACAGCAACTGAAGCCATTGATCTATCCAAAGGCCAAGTAAAGTGCAGGCAGGCATAGTGCAGTTTCTTTACACTGTAATGCACATAACACTGGTAAATGTAAGGATCCAACAACACTTGAGACTGAAGCCCTCAATTTGTTCACAGATAACTTACAGTTGTATACTGAGTATTCCTTATGTGATTGCAAGAAAAGATCACACCAGTGCCCAGCCTCCTAACTCTAGATATCTACCAATGTAAAAAAAGGAATTCTGTTTCATATTAGCTTAACAAAAAATATAGTGGGTGGGTGGCTGGGTGAAGCCCGTGAGCTCTGTTATACAAATGAGATTGAGCACATCTTCTGCTGATTGTATACTTACTCATCATAATAGTAGAGTAATTCTGCAGGCAGGCACTGCTACACTGGATGGGGCTTGATCTGTGCAAACCCTAGTACTGCATAAACATAGTAGTTTACTGTCACATCTCATTCATGGAATGGATGGCAGTGCCAAGGGAGAGGTGCTGTAGCATGCAGGAGAATCATATACCATCAGCTGGCCATCCTGTGAGATTTCAGTGCCCTGTGTGAGACAGGATTGCAACAGCTTTTCCCCTTGCCAGACTTTAACACAGATCTTCAGTTTTACAGAAACATTTGTACAGAGTGGAATGAACTGTGAGTGTGTATAGTGCCTTGCATGCACGGAGTACCTCAAATCACTTCACAAAGCAATGAGTTAGATAATGTCAGTGTAGTGACAGTGTTCAGGAAAATGCAGCAGCCCTAAAGCATTAACCATCCTACACACAGCCATAGACTGCCTACACACAGCCATAGACAACTGCCTGTACATGGCATAAACAGCTGCCTACATGGAGCCATAGATAACTGCTTATGCACAGCTGGACAACTACCTACATAGAGCCATAAACAACTGTCTGCATACAGCCATAGACAATTACCTACACATAGCCATAGACAATTGCATACACATAGCCATAGACAACTGCATAAGCAACTCTCTTGTTGAGAGAGGGAATTCTTGGCCAAGACTTGGGATATACAATACAAGAATACAATATAATTTTGTTTTATATAACATCTTTCAACAAAATAATATCTTGAAAAACGTTACATATACAGAAACAATATTAAAACAGTCTGTTGAACACATGAGGTTACAAGTTTAAAGTATATCCATTAACTATGATCAAAGGATGCATAGTAGAACAATGGATGAGGTATTAAGATGTCTATGTCCTCCTACTCTGAAAGGCCTGGAGTAGAGGTGGGCAAGCCAAGACAGGTTGAGGCCTGTCTCAATCCTAATGCCTGGTTCTCGTGCTGCTCAACCGTCACAAACATTTGAGAGCCAAGGTCAAGATGAGCCAGTTATGATTAAAGCAAGCATTTCTGTCAGCCTGAGGAGTTAATCCAGTGTCGGAAACTTTCAAGTTCTCTCATGCAACTTACAACGAACATTATATCTATCTTAGAGGACAGCCTGCTGTAGCAATGGTTCAGCTACTGGCTACTTTGGCTCACAGAGTCAAGTTATACCTTGACTTGGCTCTGCACTGGCTCTAGGTCAAAACATGTTGGCTTGCCCACTTCTAGCTTGGAAACCTTTAACATCTACCTGTATAATTCTAAGAGATGGGCATAAGAGAGCTTGGTTTGATGCCATATCACATGAATGGTACCTTTCTTTTAATATTTTGTTTTTTGATTTTACGGTATAAAAAATCATATACACTACATGGAATGCATAGATTGACATGGAGAGTTATACATTCATAGAACAACATAAAAATACAGAGGGGGTAACTACTGTAGGATACTATATGGCAATCTTCCTTGCTACCATATGGGGGGGTATTAGTACACTTAAAGCAATATAATAATATGTAAGCGATAAGTCATGACAGAGCATTGGTTGTCTGTGGTTAATGCAGGCACTGGGGTACAGTGAGACATGAGGCAGTTGCATGGAGTCCATTCAGCAAATGGAAGTGCATTAACTCCAGAGAACTAAAACTTGGAGTGTCCTATTGTGCTTAGAAAATGGATAAACAACGAAACAATAAAAAAAAATAAACTCATGCCATATTTTGACACAGCAGTAGAGCTACCACTCCCAGTGCCGACGAGCCAAGTTCGGGAATGAACTCAGGACGTCGGAAGCTCAGCTAGTGAAAGGAGGACTGAGCATCCATAAGGCAGCTGTCTGCCTCTGGGGGGGTGGATTTAAGGAGCCTGGTGCATGCCTGTCCCCTAGTGGAGACAAGGGGAAGGCAGTTCGGGACCACCAGCTTGGATGGAGGAGCAGCAGTCATAAACACACATTGCATGGAACCGTGTAATGTGCACCATGATGATGCTGCACATCTGCTCCTCCAGGGTGGGAAGAAACTGGTAAATCCTGGCCATCAAGATAATGCCAGTCATCTGTAGGCCCCACACCTAATGACCCAGACCAGTCGGGAAACCCTATCCTGTTCGAAGGTGGGGGCTGGGGAACCCCACCAACCCAGCCAGGATGGGAAAATCCTGGGGGAAGAAGCAGCAGGTTAAGTCCTGGGGGAAGTCTGGTTGATGGAGCTGGGGTAACCGGTGGATGGGACTGCTCAGAATGTAGGGATAAACACACACACACACACACACACACACACACTAACTATTAAAAAGTAGTCCCTCCACACCTGTTAAACAGATGTCTTACCACATATTAAATGGATGGAATGTTTGTTTATTATGAAATACTGGAATTAAAACCTGTAAGTTCCTCTGTTAAGATGTTCACCCCCTCACATGCAACAGAAGGCTTTTTATGGAGTCACCATTTCAATTTCAGTTGTGGTAGGGTAAGCAGCACAGATTGATGGTAAACTGGTAGGGGTGGGGAGGGGGTATTACATAGTCACCACAGAAACACCAGGAGCCAGATATTGAAAAATGGGCAAAGTGGAGCGCAAAGGATTACGCTGTGCTTGCCCATTACCCACGAACCCAAAGATGCTATATTCTGTCTGATAGCAGTCCTGCACTAAGTCAAGTAGCACTGCCCTGACATGGATCCTGGCAATGCAGGGAACAGTGCCTCCAGAACTGATAGCGCTGGTAGCTCCTGGCACATTATTCAGATGGCTCCATGAAAATGAGCCCACTGGATATGCAAGGCACTAAGAGGCCATTTGCATGCCCATTATGGGTACATTTGCATGGGAAGCAGTGGCAAGTTTGCGCCCCTGTGACTGGCCTTGCCCCACCCCCATTGCCTGCCATATTCCCTGGTGTAGTGGTACCCCTCATCATCTGATACCCATCCCTGGAAAAGGTCAAGTATTCCCTGGTATCCAGTGGTTCCCCCCCATCACTGTCCCATATAATGTGTCCAGTGGTCCCTCCACTCTCCAATTACCATCCCATATAATATAAAACATTTCCCTGGTATCCACTGGTCCCCTACCCTCCAGTCACCATCCCATGTAATGTGGAACATTTCCCTGGAGTCCAGCGGTCTGCCCCACCCTCTGATCACCTTCTCGTATAATGTAAAAAATATCCCTGGTATCCAATGGTCCCCCACCCTCCAGTAACCATCCCCTATAATGTAAAACATTTCCCTGGTGTCCACTGGTCTCCCACCCTCCAATCACCATCCTGTATAATGTAAAACATTTCCTTGGTGTTCAGTGGTCCCCCCACCCTCTGATCACTGGCCTATTAGTATAACACTTATTCCCTGAGTTTTCTCATGTGTCTAGCACCCCCCACACTGTGGGCATGGAACAACCCACCCTTCAATCCCCCCCTTACCTTAATCGTCAGTGCTGCAGGAGCCCATATGATGACCGGCACAGACCTCCACTCACCAACTCGGCTGGCCACCATATGCAATGACAGGGAACATGCACTACCTTTACAGTACAAGGGGCAAGCACTCCCTTTCATCACATATGGTGGCCTTCCGAGGTGGTGAGAGAAGGGCTGTGCTAGACACCATATGTTGCCCAGTGGCACCGTTGATTAAGGTAAGGCGGGTTGCAGGGTGAGTTGGTCAGTGCCTGTGGTGCAGGGGGGGGTGCTAGACACCAGGGAAAACTTCCACTGATACAGGGACAGGGATTGGTGGGCAGGGGCTGCCACAAGACATCAGGGAATAAGTATTATAATACAGGGTCAGTGATCAGAGAGCAGGGGGGCCACTGGACACCAGGGAAATGTTTTGCATTATAAAGGATGGCAATCAAAGGGTGGGGGGGACCACTACACATCATGGAAAAATTTTACATTATACAAGATGGTGACCGGGGGGGCAACTGGCCATCAGCAACTTATTTTCTTGTACTGGGGCCAGTGATCTGAGGGCAGGGGAAATTACTGGACACCAGGGAATTATTTTCTTATACTGTGGCCAGTGATCAGAAGATGGAGGGGGGACACTACACACCCGAGAAGTCTATTCTTAAACTGGGGCCAGTGATCAGAGGGCAGGGGGGACCACTAGACACCAGGGCAGAGTGTAATTTTAATGGAAATGGAGTTCAGATGGTGAGGGGTGTGATACTTGGCCAGCTGGTTATGACTGTGCTGTGATATTTGTAATATAAAAATATAGCCTGTGCTTATGGGTGCCCCCTCCCCCCCAGCTTTCAGAGAAGCTGCAGGATATATTAACCTGAGACCAGGAGGTAATTCAAGGACCAGAGAGACTTAATTAATGGTCTCCTGTGTTTCTGTCTTAATTAGAACTGACCCAGCTACCAGGATATAGGGCTTGTAAAGTTTTATGATTCTTATAGGAAGAACATGTTATACCACCATGGTGCTAAAAGTTATAAAATCCTTTGATATGCCTTGGGAATAGGAACTGCTCAAGATCAGAGAGAAAATGTTAATTAAGGAGTCATATTTGGAAATGGAGTTTTTGCTGATGTCATCTTATTTAATATACCTCCTGATAGGACATCCTGTTTGTATATTTTTTTATATTCAACAAGGAGGAGCTAGATGGCTCACCGAAGGGGTGTGAGAGAGAGAGAGAGAGAGAGAGAGAGAGAGAGACACGCACACACACACACACACACACACACACACACACACACACACACACACAGTTTAAACTAGAACTTGTGTCTGATCTTAGAGACATATCTTTTTGGACTCTTAAGAAACAAGATCTCTGATCTAACAAGCACTGTAAAGAGGTAATACATTAGATAGAAAAAGTCTAATTGTATTGTGGTAAAAGTTTATATTTTGTACTTTAACCTTGTTCTTTTAAGTGATTGTATGCTTTCTGATATATTGTTCTGTGTTTACATTTTTTATATTTTTATCATCTTGTAGGAAAGAATCTTTATTTCAAAGAGACTGCCTGGGTGTTTCCAACTTCTTTTTGCATGTGAGATATAGAGGGTTAAGACTGACAAAAACTGTTCAAAAGCTAGATGGTGTTACTGAAGAGGGAAAAGGTAAGAATATACCTAAGGTCTTTTATAGAGTTTTAAGGGTTTATTTTGGATATCTGGTTAGGTACCCTTAGGCGAAAGATATATTGCATCCCCCGAAGAGAATTTTATCTGAGCCTGTACATTTGGGTACACTAGCATAAGGTTTACAGTTTGAATCCCCCAGAACCTGAGACCAAAGGTGATTTGGACCCACAAGCAGACAGGAGCGTTACCCTGTCTGTTACCTGTTCACATTACTGTGCTTGGAGGTTGGCACTGTGGGAGCAGAGGGCCTGACCTGCTGAGTACGTTTGTGACAAGGGGTGCCACTAGACACCTGGGAGCAGGTGTGCTTCCCCAACTGCCAACATGGTTGTTGGCTACAGTGGCTCCACCAGCCACTTGTGTTGCCCGGAGTAAGTCAGGCTTCTTCTCAGCAGTTATTGCGCAGTGCAAGGTGGTCTGCTCCATTCCCTTTGTGAAGTACCACCACACTGAATATTGCATTGCATCGGGATCCCTGTCCCCACCTCTCCCTTTGCCCTTTGCATACATTATTTTTTTTGCATGCATACTAACCCTTTTAGCATGCACCACAACCCCTTTGAATATTGTGCTCAGACACAAACCGCAGCAAACAGGATGCAATGACTTTGCCCACTGGGCAAATTTTGGATATGTGGTCCTAGAAATTGAAATTGTGGATAGTAGTTCATTTGTTTAATTACAAGATGAGCATGTGGTTCTATGGGGCAGCAATCAACACACACAGTGCTCTCTCACTGAGTGCTTTAAAATAACACATGCCACAAACATCCTTTGGACATCCATTTTCTTTGCATTGCCTCACAGTTACTAGCTCTCTTGTCTAGCCTCCCTCTCCTGTTGTTGTCCGCTTTATCTCATAGCCATGACCTGGAGCATCCCTGCTCCTTCTCAGATCCTTCCTGTCTGGTTTCTCCCAGTGGTCAGTAAATCAACCCTCAGTGGCTCCACCGCTGGGTTTTTCTTCCTGCCTCTGATGTTGTTGCTGTCCTTGGGGCCTGTCAGCAGGGGAAGGAGTCTTCCTGTGCTGTGGCTGCCTTTGTGTGCTGTTTATTCGGCTTGATGCTGGTCTTGGAGCTCCACTGTGGGAGACTGTACTGCTCTTGGCCCCCTTCTACTCTGGTCTTGACTGACTGTATATTCTTGATCCACCTGGATTCTCCCCCCCCCTCCCCACTGGCCTGTTCTTTGCTTCCCCCTCCACTCCCCATGTCTGTGTGAGTGTGGGTGGGGCCATTCTACTTGATCCCTTTTGCTCAGGGCTGGATTTACACTGCCGTGAGCTCTATGCCAGATACTTGTAAGGGCCCCCACCAACACCCCACCCCCATGACCATGCTCCAAGTAACCAGCCCCAAATCCTACACAGAAACCTTTAAAGCACACATACTAAACCAGACAAAGTGACCATTATTCAATGACACAAGGAGGCAGTAGCGCAGTGATTTAAGGCTCTGAGCTGCAAATCTGGAGACCCGGGTTTGAATCCTACAGCCCCCACTTGCATACTGTGTGACCCTGAGCAAGTCACAACTTCCCTGTGATCCCAGATCACACCTGTAAACAAGTTTTCGGCTTAGTGTGTCTCTCCTGGTTAAACAATTGGGAAAACAAACAAGTAACAATAGGGGGAGGTGCCAGAAAAAAACAGTTAAAAATCCACTTCAACCATACAGCCGGCCAGGTGGCCCCCACAACTACCAACTGTTATCTCTTCATGCCCTCCAATTATATTCTGTTACAGTAAATTAAAATCTTCCTGGTATCCGCAAGCCACACACACACACACACACACACACACACACTTTACAATCATGCAGTTTTAACTGTAGGGACAGCACCGTGACCATTTTTCAACTGTAGCATCTAATGCACTGAGACATAAACTTCAACTTTTTTTTTGGGGGGGGGGTGATAATTGAAATTGGACCTATAGAGCCAGTTAAGAATGCTAAGTACTTAATTTTAACTGTTAGAGTGTCAACTTCCAGCTAGGGTGTTTTTCCATCTCTGTGTGATTGTGTTGTGTGCTCCAGTTCCTGAGTGTGCAAGTGGAGGAGGGCTTCTATGTTTGCTATCGAGAGTACAAGTAGGTCATCCACCTTTTCAGTTCATCTGTCTATGATTCAGCCAGGAATTGCCATGCGTTACGTAATTAGGTTTATACAAACTTCTGTTGAGTAGGTGATAACAACAGCAAATTGCCCAGACTAGCATAAAATCACCCCAATTAAGTCAGATACCTATCCTCAATATCAGATGATAAGTTCTCATAGACATTCATAATGAGAGAATAGGTTCCAGGTCAGGTATCCCAGTTAAGTGGGCACCCCCTTTAAGGGGACAGGAAATCATTTCTAATTGGCAGCTATTTATGAAGTTCTTATTTTCAAAAATGATATTCATTCCTCTAAACTATCCATGTTTACCTGTACCTGCATGAGAACTGATGTGAAAAGCTTTACTTTGCATTGTTCTGTTTTTATGGGCAGCACTCTGTTACAGTTCTCTTCACGGAACCTGTGACCTGGAGTTTTAGCTGTGTCACAGTTTTGTGCACAGAGCTCTGAGTAAGGTTCTGATAGGACAACACTTCATAATTAGCATTCTGTACACAACCCACAACATAGTAAAAGCTACAAACTACTGGTTCTATGAAATAAACTATACAGCATGTTGCGATAAATAGAAAACAATTGAAAACATATTTTTTTACATTTGTGTGTTTTCAGGTACAGTTAAATATGGATCACTTGGAGGTGAACATTTCTTTTATAGTGTATAGTGACCCATTGTTACACATAGAAATCCATCCCAGTCAAAATGCTGTTGTACCACTGTTCAAAGTTCATGGAATGCGGTAATACCATACTGTAGTACAACAACATCTTGGCTGTTTTTGAGAGCACACAAGCCAGCAGTTTAACTAAAGGAAAAACCACTGTGCGCACATCTCAGAATTTGAATAGTAAATTTTCTGACAGAATGGTGGCGGTGATTTTTTCCAAAAGTGGCAGAGCGCATTAACAAATTCAAATGCATTTCATGTTTTTTTTTTTTAAATCTATTTTTGTTGCGGAACTTGTGGGGTCACTATACACTTATAAAAAAATACTGGCTGGGCAAACTGTGCCAAACCAGCTTGAGCTACCACCCTAGGGGTTCCGATTCTGTGTGACATCTCAAGCTCTGTTCTCGAGGTCTAACAGAATCAGAACTACTCGGTGGCAGCACAGGCTGGTTGCACACAGTTGCCCAGCTAGTATTCTCTATGTTGTAAACAGGAACATTACCACACATTTCCTGTCCCCTTTAACTGGCAGTGGCTTACACTATACTATGATGTCATCACAATTACCTGTCAACTATCCCTGATTAAGAGGGATAGTCTGCATTTTACCCCTCAAAATTGCATTGTTCCTCACCTGCCCCTCATGGGAAAGGTACTGCCCACACACAGAAGGTTCTGTAAATTCGGACTTTAAAGCAGGGTTTCATTATACAGTATTCTGAGATGTTGAATAAAAAATAAACTTTGTTCAAATCACAGGTAATGTTTTCCACAGTGTTCTGAGCTTGGGTCTCCCATGTTTGAGGATGTGCTCTTCAGTATGAGGGTCAGTGTCCCTCATTGTCTCTCATTTTGAGTGCCCAAGTCCCTCGTTTCAGTGACCCAAGGTTGAGAGGTAGGATAAACAAGCATGGCATAATGTCTTCAGCTTCCGAGTAAGTCTGAAGTGTAAAAGAGCTGTAGGGGAAAAATAGTTTGTTTTCATGAAAATGTCTTGGGTGAAAGAAGACATACCCCATGTACTCCATGGTGTGCAAGTCTAAACATAAGGGGGGGAACAACAGGGCTCTGCACTGCAATTTTTCCACATCCCACAACACAGGTCCAACTGGTCCTTTCAGTAATTTCATTCTTGTCTGTAAAAATCGAAGTGTTGGCCACTGACATTGCCTTTGTATCCCAATTCCCAACAAGGGCAATTAGAGACTCTGGGGTGCGATGTGGTTGTCTGAGGGAGGAATGCATGGCAGCTGTATTTTCTAGTGCATGGAAGGAGGCAAGAAATGGTGTCATGATGTACAGAAATAGTGTTTATAGAGCCAGATGGGCAACAAGAATGGTTATGGTGCATACAGTGCTATTGTCTGGCTACACACCAAGTAGCTGTCTTTAGTAATGATAAACAAGATGGTTTGAAATCCCAATTTTGTTTGGGTGGGGGAAAGTGGGGGGATTGTGTAGCAGAGTTTTTCTGATACCAACTGTTCTTTCATTTTTATTATTCACATTTTTCCTCCCAGAGGATTCACTGGCAGCCTCCTCTCTAGCTCTGCTCAGGTGATGTCCATCCCAGCTACCCCTCTGGCATGCTACTGACTTCAGACAGCACCTGGTCCAGACCCACCACAACTCATCTTGGGTCTCTGTGTTTTGACCCCCCCCCCACACGGCTGGGCCCCAACAACTGGAGTGTGCTTCCTGGGCACCAAGGAGAACAAATAATACAGATAGAGCCATGAAAGGGGCCAATGCTGCATTAAACAGTTCCTGAGGTGGGCAGGTTCATGTTCCACCATCATCCAGTCAGAGCCCATTTTTCCTTATGTTATTCCCTTCCTTCCTGGGTTCTGCCTATGACTGCCTGGGGTGCTATCCTCTGGGCAAGGCTGGCTGACATCACATTTTCACCCACAACATCAAAGCCAGCTCCACTCCACCAGATGTTGCGATTGTTTGGTGAGCAGATCCACTCCCTCCTTCCCCGGTGTCAGTATACAATGCCTATGCATCATGCCCTAGACACCACAGGCAATTGTTATTTTTTTTGTGACTGAAGACCCTGTTTAAAGAGCCACTGACATCACTGGGGGAGCTCTGTAAAAACTTTCTTTTCAGACACATTCCAGCTGACATATTGCCTATTTTGTGTTTTTAGTTTCCTCCATTTTTTTAAACTGTGCATTAAAATGAAGGTGAGATCACTATCCCCTAGACTTGATCTGCTCCAGCTACCTGTCTACATCTGACATTGTAATCCTCTGATTGTGATACCACAACCTCTAGATATGGAAATAATTATGATGTCAAAATCAAAGCATTGTTGTCCGGTGCAGCAGGCTGTTAGATCAGATGAAGTCTTGGAGGCAGTCAAGCAATACAAACAGACAAGACAGCAGCCTAATGCCTAGCACAAAGATAAGCAAATTGCCTATGTAAAAACATCTGCAGGTTGAAGTTGATGTTAACTCAATGTGCAATTGTTCTTTAAAACTTTGTATGGATTTACTTCTTAACAAATGCTTCAGGGAGTCATTCCAGTATCTAATAGAATTAAAAATTAGTTCAGACCCAGTGAAGTTCTCCCGAATGGAGGTTGCAAGTTTTTATGAATCCTATGATGCCGGTTCGACAACTAATTTGTCAACCAGCATCACAGCGCCAGGCTCCATGTCGACCATGATTTGCAGTCGGCAGGGAGCCACACACATCAGACTGTGTTTTTTCTTGGGGGGCTCTGTCACCGCACCCCCTATACTTATGGATTCCAACTCCGAGTCACAGTTAGTTCCGGGAGGGGGTACAGGATAAGGGAAAATGTTGCTGGGTCCGAGGCAAACTTCTACAGTGACATGTCGCTGTTGTCGATATCGACGTATGTCATTGTTGAAGTGTCACTGTAAGGGGGTATACCCTATTCTTACCTATGTATTTATCTTCAGTAAATTGACATTTTAACTGAAGACCTGGGGAAAATAGACCAGAAATTGGCCTTTTTCTCATTAAAAATGTGCAACAGTGCTCAAAACATAACCATCCAACAATATTGGAATAAAATACACAAGTGTGCATAACCTGTCTTAAATTCAGGGCAAAATGGCAGGCTTTTTCAAAACAGGTTTTACCCTTGAAAGCACACTGTAATTCACTGATCCATATACCAATATACCACATTAAAAATCTAATTAATTATTCATGAGCCTAGCAAGGCTTTGGATTGGCTGATGGATTGGTCATTAACATCTTGGAAATGACCAATCCAGCTGCAGAGTGATGCTGTATGGCACACTCGGCTGGCGCCACACAGCTAATACCTAAATAAAACCAGAAAAAAACAAAAGTTGTTATTCCAATTAGACTTATAATCACAATAACAAACTTTGAAGATGGTAATTTCGTTGGATTAATGACTGGCTGGAGGGAGGTGGCCCTTGGCTGTACTTTGGGCCACCCATGCCTCCAACCGGTCATTAATCCCTCAGAAATGACCGGCTTCTCAGTCATTATTGCTGAAGTATAGTACAACATAGACCACATTACTGTGCTTAATTGCAAAGCAAAAGAAAAAGCTAAACCAGACATATAGCAACTATAAAGTGAATTGTGTCTTACAAATTATGTTTTTTCAAGCTTTCCCCTGAGGATGGGCATCATTGGCTTTCTAAGGTACCAGCAGGTTCAGCTAGACCAGAATTATGGTAGAATCATGGGAAGACAACTTTTCATTGCCACCTGGGAGACCCAGTAGAGCTGTGAGAAATTTTCAAATTCTGCTTCTGTCAGAATTCCACAGAATTTCAGAAATTCCACCTAATTCTGTGGAATTCTATTGAAAGCAAAATTCCAAAATTCTGACAGCAGAACTTTTTCTTTAACTGCAGATTTGCAACACTCAGTTTACATACCATGGAAAAGTAACCCACAGTTTACATAAACTGTAGATTCATTCCCACATATCGTGGAATAATATTTTGTGGATTATGGAATACATGGGATATTATTCCATGACTTATATAGAAATGTTTCCCAGGATTCTGCAGAATAAAAAAAAGAAATTCTAAAGAGCATTTTGGAAGAAGAGTTGCCCTTCTGCATGAATTCTGCTGTCAAACACCACGCCTTCTCCTACAGAGCCCCTCTTTGGCTTAACAAGGTACCCGAGTCCATTTGGAACTCCACTAGCCTGTATGCCATCAAATCAGACCTTAAGCACTACCTAACCTCCAGCTCTGTGTGCACCTGCTTCTCCAACAGCTGATAGACTCTGGATGACCAGGCCTAGCTCTGCTAACAGCAACTATTCTCAAACAAGACAGAAGCCACCCTTCCACATGCTCCTTGACAATGCCTCTGAATCACTCTAAGGGGCTGCTCCTGTATACCCATAACCCCCCTCTCCCCCCTCCCCCTGTCTCCACACTAGGATGGGTCTCTGCCTCCCTGGCCTCAGCCCTGCCTCCTTGACCACTTTTACTAGAGCCCCCCTCCTCCCCTACCAAAATCATGTCTTTACTGACCCTCTGCCCAACCTAACCTAACCTCTAGTGCCTCTCCACCTTACCTACACTTATAATCAACTAAAATTGATGTCCATATGCTGTATAGTGTTTTAAATGTCTAAGAAACTCTGTCACCTTTTCCTGATTGTTGTGCTGTTCAGTGTCTCAAATGTCCTAAAGCTCTGTAACCTTCTTGATTGACTGTCTATACTCTGTTCACTTGACATGGAACCTTTGTTTGCAGTTAATCTTTTTATCATAGTTATTGTGATTATACACACAAATACACAACATTCTCCAATATACACTTACATAAATTCTTAATGGGAGAAGGAAAAAACATGTTGTCTGAAGTATTATACAATGATATTAAAGGAGAAAACAATATGTTTCAGTACAATCTGTATGATAGAGAGAAAAAATGGCAATTTATGATTAATGGGGTAAAAGTAGACACAAACAAGAAATATGAGTAGTTATGATTGTACTTCTATTATGCTGTAATTTAATACAAGTATGTGTAAGATTGTATAAAGGAAGAACATAAAAAAGAGAAGAATATCTAAGAAAGTGAACAAGAATGAAGAAGGAAAGGGAAGAAGAAAAGGAGATAAAAAGATAGAAAAAGAGGAGATGAAGAAGGAACGAAAGAGCTAGAAACAAGATTCCAATGTGAACATATAACAACCCAAGGATTAAGTGACGATATTGTGTAGACATGTTTAAATATTTAAAATAGTTCTGCCAGCATTCATTATATAAATTAAGTTGATCAGAGGCTAAGTGTGATGGCTTATTGAGACAGTTGTTTGAGAATATCCGGGAGGGTGGGAATGATGTTGAATCTCCAATGCATTAGTATAAGGTGTTTAATTTGAAGGAATAGTAGGGATAACCACCTATTCTGAGACTGGGATATTTTGTATGAATGAGCATTGAAAATACCAAGCATGCAATGTTTTGGATCTAATGCAAAGGATAGACCAATCACTTTCATTGCCAAGAAATGAATATGACGCCAAAGATTGTGTATGGGAGGACAATGCCATAAAATATGTATCAAATTGCCATTGGCACCAACATTTATTGTTGTTCATTAAACACATGTTTTGCAAAATCGCAGGAGTTCTGTACCATAGATGTAGAATTCTGGTTTGTATGAGTGAACTGTGGTTATCCTTGAAAGATTTATGGCAGGATAGCCAGCAGTTATGCCATTGTGAATTGGTTATGTTATAATTTAAAAGGGTACTCCATTTATTTTTTGCAATGATAGATTGATCTGGAATTGCATTTCTGATATAACTGTAAATGATACTATTTAATTTAGAGTTTATTTTGATTCATTTAGAAATAAAAGTATCATATATAGATTGATGAGGAATAGTAGGAAGATAGAGGTTCCATGCCGTGCATAACTGTAAATATTTCCAGGAATCATGCTGGGGAAGATTCCATTGTTTGCACAGGTCAGAAAAGGATTTTAATTTGAGAGTCTGAGGTATAAGTATATCCTCCAAGAAAAAAATGCCCCTGTTTTTCCAATTACAACAAAAAATTGGGTGATTATCAAGAATGATTGTTGTGGTTCCCTCAAACGGGGGCATATATGAGAGAGGTTTGGTTGGATTTAAAGCATTTATGAATTATTTTCCAGTAGTATATGGATGATGCTATAGTAGGGTGAGATTTTAAATTGGGGGGAGAGGGTTATAAATGAAGGAAGTGGTGACATTGTCCGGACATAGAGATGTTTCCATATTGACCCACAATGGTGATTTATTGCTGGGTTTATTAAACCATTTGACAGTTTGGTCAGTGCAGAAGGCCCAAAAATATGCTTGGAACCAGGGGCGCCCGAAGCCCCCTTTGGACCAGTGGGAACGCAGTTTGTTATGACTAAATCTGGGAATTTTGCCTTCCCATAAAAAAATTGCCAATTATATCATCAATTCTGACAAAAAAGAAAGTAGGGAGGGTTAAAGAGATATTAGAAAATTAGATACAGTACTTTAGGAGCTATTGACATCTTGATAGCAGAGATTTTGCCATTAAAAAGAGAGGTTAAGCAGTTTCCATCTGTTGAGAGTGTTTTTAATATTTGCTAATAATGGGGAAAGACTGGCGTCCCATATCTTGTCTAATTTAGAGGTGATCTGTATTCTAAGGTAAGAGATACCTTGAGGGGCCAAATGAAAACCTAATATTGTATTCATAGAAGGGTTACAAAAATTGTTCAATGGCATTGTTTCTGATTTGTTTAGATTCAGAGCTAGCCCAGAAAGCGAAGTAAAGTTGCTAAGTAACTTAATTAAGGGTGGTCTCAAAATTTCAAGATTTTCGAGTAGAATGAGGAGGTCATCAGTGTAGGATAGTGAAGTATAGCAGGAATTACTGATAGGGATGCCTTGGATCATGGAGGATTGATGAAGAGCAGCTGATAGGGGTTCCATAGCTAGAATAAAAAGAGTGGGGGATAAGGGGCACCCTTGCCTGGTACCTCTTGCCAGATGAAAGGATGAGGACAGAGTCAAGTTAGTAAGAACCCGGGCAGAGGAGAGGGTATATAGTAATTTAATCCATGTACAAAATGTATTAGTGACGCCAAAGTGGGATAGAACACGATACAAATAAGTCCAGTTGAGAGAACTGAATGCCTTTTCAAAGTTGATGGCTATAGTTGCGGCAGGTGATTTAAGAGATTTAGCTTTGTAGATTAAATTAAATAATGAGCGGAGATGATTAGAACCAGTTTCGTTTTTGATAAATCCAGCTTGGGAGGTATAGACAAGTTTCAAAATTATTGATTCTAAACAAGTATTTAATATTTTGGCAAAAATGTTCCCGTCTGTATTAAGTAATGATATCGGTCTTTAACTGGATGGGAGAAAAGGGTCTTTATCTTTTCTTAGTAGGACAGTTATAATGGCTTCTGTCATAGAATAGGGAAGTTTACCTTGTGAAGATGCATCTTTGATGACCTTAAACAGTAAGGGGCATAATATATCAACTAGGGGGTTATAAAAGTCTACTGAAAAACCATCATTCCCAGGAGCTTTACCAGATTTAAGAGAATTTAGCACTGCTTGTATCTCTCTCAGGGAAAAGGGTTCATCTAGCAAAGCCATATCTTGTTGGGAGAGGTATGGTAACTGTAAATTGTCCAGAAATTGTTGTATATATTCAGGTTGTGGGGGAGTGAGGTGAGAGTATACTTTTTGGTAGAAGGATTGCAAAATATGGTTAATTGAGGGATTATCTGCATGGATTTTGCCTGAAGGATCTTTCAAACTGGCAATATGTCTCTGCATCTGTTGAATCTTGAGTTGATAAGCAAGCAGCTTTCCACATTTATCCCCTTGTTCCCAATAATGGTGTTTAAGTCTAAGGAGGGTGAGTTCAGCTTTCCTGGATAATAATTCGTTAAGTTTAATTCTAAATTGAAGAATTTCAAGGTGAAGTTGTGAGTTATTGTATGGATTTTTTGTTTTATAATATTGGGTTTCTTTTTCTTTAAGAGATTTCTCTAAATCAGCCAATTGCTGTTCCCTTAGTTTTTTCTTGTGTGCTGCATAGTTTATAATTTTCCATCTAACTGTTGCTTTAAGTGCTTCCCAAATGATACCTTGAGATACATCAGGAGTGTTGCTAAAGGAAAGAAATTCTTGGATTTGGGATCTAATCTAAGGTAAGAAATTGGTGTCTTTCAATAAGAGTGGGTCTAGATGCCAGGAAGGGGATTTAGATGGGGACGGGCCCCAAATAAGATGTAATTTTATAGGAGAATGGTCTGATATAGTAATTGGGAGGATAGTTGTGTCGATAATTTTTTCAGTGATGAATGGGGAAGAAAACCAGTAGTCAATTCTGCTATAAGATTTATGAAGCAGTGAGTAAAAAGTATAGTCGCACTGTCTAGGATGGTGTAGTCTCCAAATGTCGGTGAGACCGAAGTCTTTCATTAACATTGAGAGTGCAGAAATACTTCTGGGGTGGGAATTACACAAAGAGTTACTTCTGTCTAAATGTGCTTCCAAAGCTAAATTGAAATCCCCACCTGCATGTATAGGAGAATTATTAAAGTTACTGTTCATAATTTGTTGGGCCATATTATGATAGAATTCAGGTGAATCAGAGTTAGGGGCATAAACATTGACTAACACAAGAGGGCCTGCAGGGGTATTTAAGTGGGCTATAATCCATCTGCCATCTGAATCGGAGATGGATTTGATAAGGGTCCAGTTAAGGGATTTATGTAATAGAATAGCAACCCCCAATTTTTTAGAAGTAGAGGGGGACGTATATACTTGACTGACCCAATCCCTTCTGAGTCTGTCGACATCCTCTATTAAAAGTTTTGTTTCTTGTAAGAAAGCAATATGAGTTTTTGAGGTAAGAAAGTATTTGCTTTCGTTTACAAGGTGAGTTGAGTCCCTTAACATTCCATGAATGTAGAATTAGATCACTCAAGTTAATGGGGAGATGAGTATGAAAACACAAACAGGAAGTAAGGGACTCATACTGAAGGGGCTAGAGGATGTTACAGACTCAGAAGGGAGAGGGCAAGCACAGACAAATGCATGCAGGATATTTAGTTTGTGGAAATACTTAAATCCTGGGTGAATGTTTCCATTGGTTTTCACAAGGAAGAGAGGTAGTAAAGAGAATACAGAAGGCATATATATATATAGTTACTAAACAAAACATATGCATGTTATACTAATGCACTATGAAGTCTTTAGGTAATATAGCAAGTTATGAGTCGGTGAAATCGTTAAGACTCTCTCGCTATACTACAGAGCATATAAATAGTAAGTAAATCTTGGGAGAAAATTATCTTAAACCCAAGATACAAACTGTAAACAATTATTTCTATCAAGTTATAACTGTGACTAGAACTAAAGTGAACATAATAATTCCCTGGGAGGAACCATGAACATCTTACCATATATGAATAGGGGATTACAGAAAGTATATGCAATCCCAGACATAATAATAATATCTTGAACCTAAGTTAGACTAGAAAAAAGAGCTGAGCTGAAACACTGTTACAGCAATACAAACAGTATGCCATCATGGTTGGCTAAGTCCTAAAATTATAAGAACAGCTGTACTTGTGCCATCTACTATGTACTTACTCACATAATCATAATGCTTAGACACAGAAGCGTTTATGTAGGAGGAATGTTCAGGTAAAATGGAGCGAGTAGGGTCCAAATAGTATAAGGATTTATGGGGTGTCGAGGCATTACAAGATCTGAATTGTTTTGGGGGGTATCTGGTAAAAGTCTTGTATTGAACAGGAATATGTAGTCATTCTGGTAATATGACATTTATAAGAGTTGAGTTTGTTCAGGCTTTGAGGGACTGCATATATTATTGATAAGTACTAGGTATTTAATAGTAGCACAGACCCAAAAATCACCCCTAGAGAAGGAGTTGCTTTAAGATAGTGAGATTTCAAGACCTGGAGAGGGTCGAGCGAGCTCAGCTATAAGATTACAACACAGGCTTAAAAAGCCATATCATAAGGGCTTCGAGTCAGACTGCGCTATTATTGATTGCAGCACATTAAGTAAAATAATAAAGATGAGACACCTCAAAAATAGCCTGCAATGCCTAATTATAGGGTAAAACTGAAGACTAAGCGATAGGTAAATAAAACAGTACAAGAAGTTGGTATACCATGGTTAAAGAAAAGGGGATTTAAAAGTTAGATAAAGGCGGGTTGGAGTGGGAAGGAGACTAGAGAAAAATATTAAAGTGTTAAATGTTAGTCTGGGATGTAGTAGTGGATGAAGGGAATATCTAGTTGAGGACCTCATTAATATAACCCCAAGATACTGTAAATTTATAATGTTTATATATGGTAACAAATGTGTGGGGTGATATTGGATCACAAATTAGTTAAGCAGGCAACCTCCCTTAATGGTTATGTGAGAAGTATATACTGATAGAAAAATAGTAGACACCTCTAAATGAATATAGAAAATCATTGAGCACATATGAATTAGTCTAACGTTATATAAGAACTGTCCCTTTAAAAGAAGAACATAGCCCAACATTAGGGAAACTCAGAAACTGACATTATGAGTAATATATGCAGAAATAACTGGATGTATAATGTAGCAGACATTACACTGAGACAGAAAACTCCAAGACTGTCACAATGAGATGCCTAAATAATATGACAAGCTATTAAACCAGAAGCCTGTAACCATGATGTACAGCTTATCACTTTCCAAACCAGCTTGGTGCGACAGTATGCACACACAAGGAATGTGATGTGCAGTTGCAGGGCAGACAAATTCTGATAGTGATCAGAGAGCTGAGGTTAATTAGGCATTAACCTCTAGAGGTACTAATATATACACATGCCCAGGCATCATTTATAGGTTCAATTTGCTTTGAGCTTCCCCTTCCATTTCTTTTTAGGAGGCTCTGCCGATTTGAAAGGGGAGCTGGTCACCAATTCAGCCCAAGAGGAATCGGGAGACCTGCCGCCCTGTAAAGCATCTCCAAGGTTATTGCCGACAGGATCCATAGCTGATTCTGGGAGGTCTTCCCAAGATGAGTTTAAGTCCTCTTGTAGTAAAGAAAACTTATTGGAGAGGGTTAGGGGTGTAGTGAAGCCAACATGTCGCTTGTGCTGAGAAGCAGGCCTAGAAGGAGTAGCATCTGCACAACAGGCATGTTTAGAAGAAGGTGGATTCAAGTTCTTTTTGTCTAGCAAGCGGGCTAAGATTTGGACAGGAGGTGCTGCATCAGCCTGGAGAGATACGGGTTTCTCAGTGCATTCATGATTTGAAGCCATAATGTGGGTGTGCCGGTCTGATTGGGAAGTTGCAGAGACAGTGGGAGAAGAGGTCACATCAGTATTTCCAAATGGGGCAGTTGGAGGCTGGGGCTCACCAAGAAATGCAGCCAAGGCTTCGGGAGTGTTGAAATTTTTGGTTGAGTTACCCAGAAACAGGCGCATGATGGCAGGATAGCGCAGAGCAAATTTGATCCCTTGTTGGTGTAGAGTAGTTTTAATAGGATTAAAAGCACTGCATTTATTAGAGAGTTCCTTAGAGAAATCTCTAAAAATAGAAATTCTATGATCTTGCCAAGTAAGCGTTCCCACTTGTTTTTGCTCTACTGATAATCAGTTCAGTGTGGGCATAGTTTAAGAATCTTGCAATGATAGGCCTAGGGTTCTGATCTGGACCAGGCCTCCAGCTTAAAGTACGGTGTGATCTCTCAATAGTAAGATCTAGACCAGGTGGGAGTTTCAGCAGGGCTGGCAGCACATGTAATAGAAACGCACTAGTGTCTCCGAGTTCTGCACCTTCAGAATACCAAAAAAATCTCAGGTTATTGCATCTGTTTATGTTTTCAATGTCGATTTTATCTTGTAGGCTTCTGATAACTCTGTCTTGCTCTCTGATGGTGGCTTGTAGGATGTTAATAGAACTTTCATTTTGAGCAACTTTAACTCCAGCATCATTGATTTTTTGGTCTAACACTTGCATGTTAGTGATGTTTTGTTGAGATGTTATTTTTAAGTCGTTAATTTCACAGATGAGCTCTTGAAACATAGTTTCCACTCTGCTAAGGGAGCTGTTTTGCAGGAGTTGCTCAGCCATTGTAGTAGGCCTTCACAGAGAAGCAGTATAAATGCAGAAAAAATATAGCTATAGAGTTATGATATAGAAAAAATAATTTACAAGAGTTGAGCTATGATGTTAGTAAAATTATATTTCACTTGCTGGTAAACGTTGACAATCTAAGATCAGGAGGATGGACAATAACAGATGGTAGTCCCATGGAGAAGCAGAATTAAGCATCCATCTTCAGCACAGCCAGGCCATGCCACGTGGAACCTTTTATAAAAGAGCCTTGGCTTGACTCAAAGGTTATTTTCAAAATACCAAATAAATAAATAAATATAAGAATTTCCCATTTTGCAAAGCTCTATGTTCCAGGTCCATGTGCAGACTCAAGTGTCCCACCCCAGGCCTGGAAGAGGACCACATATGTTGCAAAGGGCAGATACTTGGCTTCTAGGGAGGGAGAAGAAGAAAAAGAAACAGCATTTATATAGTGTTTTTCATACGTGCTGTATCCCAAAGCACTTTACAAGCAATAAGAGACTGGCAGTGAAGTGATTGTGAACGTGACGTGGCAGCCATTTGGCACATCAGCATACACACACACAGCCTTGGACAACTGCATAAGACATTTTGTATGGGAAGGGGAATATTGGTCAGGACACCAGGGAAAATTCCCCTACTCTTGCCAGTAGGGGGACCAGCCGACCATCAGGCAAGATGGCCAACTCTGGTGTTGGGCAGCAAGAGGGACTGCAACGGGTGTCAACCACGTTGTTGGGGAACAATTCCTCGGCTCAGCTTGGAGTTTTGTTCTTACCACCAGCCACAGCACACCTCCTGTGTACACCACTGTCAGCCTCGGACTTTGCAGCACAGCCTAGACATATACCTCAAGTCAACTCACAGACCGCTAATTCACCAGTGCCTGCTGATCCTCAGCTGGATGACCCCTGACTCCTTACTGGAACTGCTGAACAGAGTGACCGCCTGCTATTTTTGCTGGATGCAACAGCCGATGGAGGAAGTCGGCCCTGACATTAAGTCAAATGTGCAGTCCGATGCATGTTCACACACCCATGCAGCACAACACGAATCATTTGGCCTGGATGATCTTTTGTTACCTGGATTGTTGAGGCCAACTCTGGCAGCAACTCTGCAGCAATGGAATGCTACCCTTTTTTCGGGGACTATTTCAGAGAACCTGGATTCAAGGCTTCTCTCTGGCACTCTGGTAAGTGCTAATCTGGAAAACTGGAATATCTGCCCTGCTTTTTCCTCAGTATGAGGCATTTCAGCTATAATGCCATTCTTGGCTCAGCTGCACACCAGTCGCTCCCGGGGGGGGGGTGTCCCCAGGTTTGAATTTGCTCATCTTGGTGTCGGGCAGGGATCTTTCCAACTGAGTCACTAGTCCTCCTCTGGTTAAATTGAACTCTAGTCCTGTGGGTCAGACACACATTATGGCCCCCCCACCCCACCTCCTTGGACAATACACATGCTCAGCTTGGGGCTTCTCAGATCAATTTGGGCTACATAGTGGAGTCTATGACTATGGACTCACAACTATGTTTCACACCCGAGAACACAGTTACTGCTGCTCATTATAAAGTTAGCCTGGCTATTCAAGGGGCTACCCCCACTCTGCCATCTCCCTTCATGGCAGCATCTTTGCCATTACATACCACTCGGACTTCCAGTGTTCCTATGAGTCCCACAATACCTGCTTTACTGGTACCAATTTTTGTTCCATTGCCTCCACAGGACTTTAGCTTCTCAAGGACTCCTGGCAGGCCAGCACCTGGGGACTCCTCTTCATCCCCCTGGACAGTGGCCCATATCCTCCAAGCCTGGCTGGAGCCCAGAGAAGGTGCTCCGAAAGGCAGGCTGGATAGTTGGACTAGATGGCCATTCATGGATTTCAGACCTGTCCCTTCTGCCTACTTATAGTATTGATGATTGTGACTCACCACATACCACGCACCCACAAACTTCCACAATTTCATCAATGGGCCACCAACCACAGCTTTTCCAGACCACCTCAGAGTCAGCTCCTTCACAGACAGCCTCTTCTAAGGACCAATGCAATGATAATGGATCCGGTTCAAACAGAGGCCTCTGCTCCAGTTTCCCTGGCTGATGCCCCCGCTCTGGCTACTCCAAAGCCTATCCCTCAGGATGCTCCATTTAAACTTTCAGACCTTTTTGTGGCACAACCAGCTCCTACCCCACAGCACAATGCAGTGTGCCTAAAATATACTGGAGCAGATAACCTTCTTCCTGATCGCTCCTGCTTGGTTGAATGGCTTTTAATGGAATCCCTGGGATTTTCCCCCAACAATATTTTGCCATCATTTATGTCTCTGGATCCATGTTGTATGATGTCAGCTTCCATCTACACTCCTCTTTGGATCAGTTTTGGACAAAGTACAACTAATTATAGTATTCAGAGATTTGGTTACCTTTCCAGGTGATCCCTCTCACCAGACCAACAACTCCTACAGTGACAGTGATGATTCCTCAATGAAGGGGTGGACACCCAGAATGTCACTTATTGACTTCAACAACATTGCAAGGTACTCAGCCACCCAGATATAATCCTGGATAAATATGGGACATTGACTTGGGGGCAGAAGTATAAAGTCCTGCTTCGAGCCAGTGACACTGGACTTGCTCATCTCCCAAATAGCTTCTTTTTGGGACATGATCATAAAGTTTGTTTCTATTCAGGTCAAATTAAAGCTTGTTTTAAGTGTGGCTCTCTCAATGACCTTAGTAATATCTGTGATCAGCAACTGTGCCGTCTTTGTCTGCAACATGGACATATTATACCAAAATGCTGCAACTGGATGAAATGCAATCTCTGCCAAGCGGAGGGTCATTCCTTCTGTGATTGCTGTTTGGTGGCTCACAACAAATCAGTGAGTTTCCATCTTGATGAAATGCTCACTTCTACTCTGCAATCTGATGATGATCAGACTTCCAAGCTTCCTTTACTGCCACCCACAGCTGACGTCCTTCATTGACCATTACTTTGGATGATTCCTCCCCTACTTCATCAAAGCCTAGTGCTGCGGCTCCTGTTGCAATGGACTTACCCTCTCCAGCCACTTCAGAGATTCCATCAGACACTACTGAAGTCTCATTCCTCCTTCTTCCTTCACTGAGGTACCTCACAGGCATTCCCTTTGAAACCGTACACTTCATAGTAGCCCACAATCAGCTTCTGCCAAGCCTCTCCCTCTTCTGAATTGATTCCATCCATTTGCCACTCCCAAGGCTTGGGGGGATACTGATGCAGATATTGACTCAGATGCCTCTTACCCGATGTCACTGGGCTTTGACAGCTCCCTGGACAATGAAGACAACACCCCTAAATGGATGGCTACTTGTAAACCGAAAGTTGGCTCATCAACTGGATAGAAAGTAAAGTTCAAAAAGAAACATACACAGCCACCACAGTTTTGGAGAAAGAATAATTGTGGCTTTCACATTTTTTTCTCTTTTGTATGAAGGTTGCTGCTATGATTATTAACAGCATTCACAATCTCATGCGAAGGAAAGTCTTTTTGCAGGTCCTACGGGATTCTGGAGCAGAGTTACTTTTCTTACAGGACACAAGATTGTGTTCATTAGCAGATATTGCCACCACACAAAAACTTTGGACATCAGGTATTTCGTATTTTTCACTTGGCACGGAGAAGTGCTCGGGTGTAACTATCCTGTTTAACCACCTTTTTCTCACAGTTACTAGGGTAGCTGAAGTGCTACCAGTTCGGGCTCTCTTAGTCGATTGTTCTATTGTGTCTGTGTAGATTGAATGTCAAAGGTAATAACAAACACAAAAGTGTCATGGAATGATTATGCCTGAGGAACTGATGCCCAACTGCTGTTGAATCTATTCAACACTTGCTTTTTGATTGTCCCTACATTCAGCCTTTTTGGACCTTTTTGGGAACTACTTAGGCAGACCTTTATTGGTTTTCACTTACTTATGAAGCCCTCGTTTATGGCTCAGTGACTGGTCACCCCTCAGTGCATGATCCTTCCATGTTGCTTTTGATTTTTTCCTCTCAAGATGATGATTTGGAGGGTACACTGTATATATGTGTTACAGCAACAAATGCTGGATCACCCAGTCCTCTTGAGGATGGTGGAGTCAAACCTTCAACAACAGTGTGCAGTGGAAGTCGACCGGTGCCCACGTTTCATTACACAGTGGCTATTCTAATATTACAAATCAATCAGAAATCTGGTGCCCATTGATTATAATGGAGCTCACCCCCACATTCTCCCTAGCATCACATCATCATTCCAGTGAACGTGGCACCGGATCAGGGCAGCGGAAAAAAAACAGAAAGTCCTTGGAACCTGGTTTAGTGATTTTTATGAGTAAAATAACTTTTTTACAGATTAATTCTTTGGTTGCAGCTTTAAATCATACTACTGCTGTGGAGGTAAGGCACCTACACATCGGGTGCAGGGGCACTGGAAGGTATATTGGTGGATCTCTTTAATCATTTTTTTTTCTTTAATAAACAATTCCCCTACTCTTGCAAAGAATACCTTGGGTTCTCTTACTTCATTCTGGACACCCACCAGGACACACCAGAGATGGCTAGAAGGGACCTCGGCTTAACATTTCATCCAGAGGATAGCACATCCTGACAGTACATCACCCCCCCCAAGTACTGCACTTGGGTGCCAGCATTTATGGTATGAGTCCAGTCTCAGTGTGGTGGGGGAAGCATCTAGAATTCATGTTCCCCCTGCTGGTCAGCCAAAAAGTAGGTCTGGTGTCCACTACAAAGGCAACTGCCATGTCCACCCTCTCAGTTCAAGGAAATAATGTAGCCAAAGTAGCCATGAGGTTTATGATGGAAGAAAAAATGACACCTCAGCCACCATAAAAAAGAATCTAGCAATGTGATCCCATGCCTGTGGCAAGGATTCAATAAAATATTGTATAGTAAAACCAGTGACTGGGTCATTTCCTCCACTGTGCTGAGTGTCTGTTTTGGGTTTGTGGAGTGGATCCTTCCCAGTTTCTGCTTTGTGTTCCAGGTGGGCCACACTGATACAGGTGACTTGGGCCATTCAGTCATTCACAGCTGACTAGTAATGCCTGCTCATCCCACATGACAAGGTCCATTTACTGTGTAAGATAATGTATGTGTGTTACAGGACTGAATCATGCAACCTACAAAGGAAAGCACCACAGAGCTGTGCGTAGAGTTTCCAGTGCGGAATGTTGTGCAAAATGATACTTTTATACCCTTTGAGAAACCCTCTGTGTGGTAAGAAACATATCAAACATCTTTTGAAATAATTTCTATAAAATGTGAAACTTAAAAAAATGCTATTTTATCCTGTTCAAAACAAAAAGACCTCCTTCCACCTTCCAGAAGTGGAATGGCCTGTATTTTTGACCCTGACAGATGAGGACCTCTGTTGGACATTATAAACCATTAGTGTTGATTAAACCAATCAGGTGCTGAGGATTTGCCTGCTTATCCAAAACTCTTATAACCATAAGTCGCCCTCACGTGCAGTGTTTTAAGAAGTGGAATTAAACACTTTGTAAATTGGGGGGGTTGTCTTTTTTATATTCTTGAAAAATCCTATTGATAGCTATGTTTTATTACAAATCATCAGGGATACTATATTTTTATGGCAGTGTCATCTCTTACATCCTTAGGGTGCCAGAATCACTTACCCTTGACGTGGGGCTCTCTCACTCCAAGAACATGCAAGAAGGCACCGTTACAGCCATCAGAGGTGGTAATGGATGGTCTAGGCCATCAATGTTGCCTCCAAGGCAAATAGGCTTCTCTTTATATATTTTACCTGAAAGAAACTGCCCTGGAATCGAACCCTTGTAGCTTGGGATGCCTGCTTTCTTGGTTTGTGAGGTAACCTCTACACTACATAAACTGAAGTTCACTTCAGTACACTCAGCTGGTGCACAAAGATGTGTGTTGGCTTAACAAGAAAAGGAACAATTCAGTTCCAGGAAAGAACATAAAATGTCTGTATTTTCAGCAAAAGAACAAGATCTGAATCTTATACATTTTTTTAAATTGTATTTTCCATTGCTGTTTCACTAGAGTGGTGATTCATGGCAGCATGGAGTTAGAATAGTAAATATATTAAAGGAGGGAAGTAGTTATGAGACAAAAAAACAATGCAACAGTAATGTGCTGACTCAGAGGAAGGGCTCTGCCTCGGAGGCAGCATTTGTTGTCCAGATATTCTTTGTGTCGTAAGAGACATTCTGGGTGCCATATAAATGTATAAAACAGGTCATCACACACAAGGCAACCTGAAACAGAAATTGACTATAGCAGCTCTAGTGTTACAGAATTGTTTTGCCATACTGAAATGCTTCTTTTGGCAAGATATTAAAGAGCTACAGTAAAAGCACAAAAAATAACAGACAAAGCAGGTTATTAATTTTTAAAAGTAGATCATTCTTACTTTCTATTTTGGAATTATTTTCTTTTTTTTTTAGCTCTTTAGAAGGTTTTCTACCCAATGACATTATGCATGCTGTGAAACAGCAGCCCTTCACCTGCCAGGTGACATGTCTAGTTTTATTTCTTACATGCCCAATCAGAATTGTGACCTGGCTCATTGTGACATTGCAAGTTACCAATCTGGCAGCTTGTGATTGGTTCTTCCTGAGCTGTTGCAGTGTCACAGTCAGTGAGGTCACAATGCTGATAAGATATTAACAGGAGCACAACCAGATATGTTAACCTGTAGGTGGAGTGATGTTCTACACATCACAAATACAGAGGTCACATGAAAAATGATCTAAGAAGACAAAGGGAAAAGAAAAACAACCTCATATATAAAAATAAATAGTTGACTACTTTTAAAAATTCATATTAATTTCCGGCAGTACTCAAGCTCTTTAAGAAAACATTGTTTTGATGAAATTGGTGAACTGCAACACAAAACAAAACTGGCTATTGATTTCCCAACATGGTTGGACTTTGGTCCCCATGAAGGTCTGATAAAATTCATATCAGGCTTCTGGAAAGGGCTTCTCGCTGGAGTAGAAGATGTCTTTGTACTGCAGTTTTGCTGCCTGTCTATGACCAGCGGGACAATAGGGTTCTCTACACCAAGAGCTTCAACACATGGTAGAAGGAATAGTGTATAGAAGAGGGGTTCAGCCACACTGGGAAATGGGGATCAATATGGAAGGATAAGGACCTATATAGAGATGACGATCTGCATCCATCTGGGAAAGGAACCACAGTCCTTAGTGGATGGTTTAAATGTTACTTTGGTGAACATGTTAAGTCGCGAAGGGTGGAAGTATTAGGGAAGGCTTAAACTTTACCCCCACAGACTAAGGTAGTAAAAGGGGACTTGAGGGGAGGAGAATACTCTCAGAAGCAAGGCAAAGAAAACAGCACAGTGGTAATGGCCAAAGGAGATGGGAACGAAACTTGTGAAAAGAGAGGGGAAAATGAGGCAGGACAAAAGGGAAAGAAGGGAGGCTATAGGCAAAATCTCAGAAAGATGTGCAAGGTCATATGTGCAAATGCAAGGAGTCCTGGAAATAAAATCAGGCGTAGAGGCCATCATGACAGAGGTTGACCTGGATATTGTGGTCATTAATGTGTCATAATGCACAAGGAACCATGACTGGCACATGGTCATACCAGGTTATACTCAGCTCTGCAAGGATGCAAGATGTGGAGCTGTGGTGCTGGGCAGTGCAGGGTCAGTGCAGACTATGAGGGCAGCCAGCCCAAGTAGTAACCAAAAAAAGACAGGACGGTCCGCACTCCAAACAAACACTAGGCAGGCAAAATGTCCATGTTACTGGATTCTTTAATGCAAACCAAAATAGGATTTTACAGAGCGTTGAACATGGTTCCAGGACATCGATGCAAAGTAATGCTTGCAGTTTTCACAGTGTGACTCACCATTATGTGCCTGACATCACTCTAGGAATTCAGCCCCTATACCCTGGCACTTCTCTCTACCAAGCTTCATCAGGGGGCCCACTTGCACTATCCTGTCTTTGTATACTCAGTTTGGGAAGCATATGGTGTGTAGGAAGGGAGGAGGGGTAGTGTTGTACGTAAGGGAGGGTGTCAAAGAAATGGAAATGCAGGGAAACTGCAAGAAAAAGAGCGGTTGGAGGTACTGTGGGTCAACCTGGAAACAGGAGCCAGAGCCTCTATTCACACTGGAGTGATTTATAAACCTCCAACTCAAAGGGAAGAATGGGATAAGGTACTTGGGCATGCCATTAACACAATGGCAAAAAAGGGGAGGTGCTGATGGTGGGGACTTCAATCTGCTGGATGTAGATTGTAGCTTCCCAAATGTGGCCTTGGCTCGAAGAAGGGACACCCTGGACTCCCTGCAGGGAGCATTTCCCAGTCAACTAGTCCAGGAGCCCACCCATGATGGAGTGATACTAGACCTGATGCTCACTAACAGGGACAGTATTGCAGATGGCAAAGTGGGAGGCCAGCTGGGAATCAATGATTACTATACAGTATGGTTCTGCATAAGGATGGCAGTGGAAGCAAACTACGCAATTACAAGGGTCCTGGACTTCAGAAGGGCAAATTAAAAAAACCAAAAAAAACAAAGCATGTATGCCTCAGAGACAACCTAGGAGGGGAAAATCACCAGGGTGGGATGGAAGAACAATGGGCCAAATTAAGGGAGTGCATATTGAAGGCAACAAACCTGAGCACAAAAGAAATCAGCAAAAAGACAGAAAAAAGAGACCACTATGGTTCTCAAAAGAAGGGACGGTAAATGTTAATGCTAAAAAGGGTAGCATTCAGAAGGTACAAAGAGGTGCAGAGAGAAGAGGATAGGGAGGTGTACCAGGAAAGGCAGAGGGAAGCAGGAAAAGTGGTCAGGAGTGCAAAGGTGCAAACTGAGCTATGGCCCAGTGGTGTGGAGCACTAAGGTGCTGAGAGCCTTACCTCCTACCACACTGGCAACCCATGTTCAGGAATGAGCGCAGGTTGCTGGGTGTCAGTCATTGGGGATAGGGTGGGTAGAGGATCGAGCAGGTGCCTGGCGGCTCTCCTCTCCCAGATTGGGGTGGTTTGCCATCTCGGCTCTCGGCTACCACCAGGTAGAGGCCTGGTGGAAGCCCATGGGAGCTCCAGGAGGCAGATGGAAATCAGGGTTGGGGAAGGCAGCTGCAGTACCAGGATGCATGGCACAGCAGGAACATATGAGGCCTGCATACTCAACTCCTCCCACCACATCACTGTTGGAATCTGTCAGCAACCAAGGCAGCGGGAAGGGGGTCATTTCCCCCTCCTGGCACTGTGATGGGGGGAATCCATGGGGGTTCTAAGCTTGCAGGTAGATCCAGGGAGATGATCAATGGTGAGGGGAGGTGGATCTAGGACAGATGGGAGCCCAGCTTCATCGTGGCCACAGACCATAAACAGAATATGTAAAAAAAATAGGAAAAAAAGCACAAACTGAGGAAAGGATAGTCAAAGAGGTAACTTTTTTTTTATTTTAGGTGTTGGTAACCAGGTAAGGCCCACTAGGCAGAAGTGCCTGTTTTCAGGGGTGACCTGGAAGTACTGGCTGGTTAAGTGACTTGCTCAGAGTCACACAGTATGCAAGAGGAGGTTGTGAGAATCAAACCCAGGTCTGGTCTGCTGGATATACCAAGCTCATTCACATCTTGTTACTTTAACCTGTAGGCTATACTGCCAGCCTAAAGGGAACAAGACCATTTTTATGTAAATAAGTGAGAAGAGGAAGATAAGAGGTGGGACTGTGAGATTAAAATGGGTATGGGAGTACTGTGAAGAGGAGGATCATAAAAAGCAGACTTACTGGACAAATATTTCTTTTCAGTCTTTTCAGTGGAATGGGAAGGGGATAAACCACATAAAAGCAGCAGGAACACAGCTGGCCCGGTGGCGCTGAGGGCTAAGGTGCTGGACACCTTACCTCGCACTGCACCGGTGACCCATGTTCAGGAACGAGCATGGGTCACCCGGGGTTAGTGGGGAGGAGAAAGATAGAGCATCCGTTGGACTGCTGTTCTTCTCTGGCAGGGGGGGTTTCACTTCCCGATGCCAGATTGCCCCCTGGTGGAGGCTGGGGGTCAGGGCATGGGGTGACAGTATTGGGAGGAGTCTGGGCAGATGCCTGGAGGAGAGGCATGTGGACATTTGCACCTCTGCCCCCAACAGCGTCATTACATGCCCATAGCTCCAGCAAGGGGGAGGGGAGGAGTGAACAAAGAAAAAATGTGGCACCTCTCGCACAACTTCATGGCTGTCCACAAGTGTTTTTCAGGAACAGGCACCCAAACTGGATCTGTGAAGGGTGGGGAGTTAGAGGGCTTCCTGCCACCCCACTGCGGGGGGCAAGCTGTAGAGGTTTCAGGGTGCCAGCAGTCCCAGTCGAGACGGACGGCGGCTGAATCCCCGGCAAGGATGTGAGGTCTAACAGGGACAGAGAGGTGGCCCAGGAGAATAAATAATCAAACAAAATAAAAAAATCTCAGGAACACTGGGGGGAAGGAGTTAGACACAAGTCCATTTATAGAGGAGAGAGTATTGAAAGGACTTACAAATCTGAATGTGGACACTGCTTTGGGGCAAGATGGGGTACACTCAATGGTGTGGATGGAACTCATGTAGGTACTGACTGCACCTCTGACAGATCTATTCTACAATTCACTGGACACAGGATTTGTTCCAGAGAAATGGAGAAGGGCAAATGTAGAACTGCTTTACAAAGGTGGTAGCAGGAAGGAGGCTGGCAACTATAGTCTGGTCATTCTGGCATCAGTGATGGGGAAGTTAATGGAGTCCCTTTGGAAGAAAAGGATTGTGGAGTATCTTGAATCCAGCGGGCTACAAGACCTGCAGCAGTATGGATTCATGGGGGTGGGAGAGTATGTCAGACACACCTGATAGATTTCTTTGACTGGGTGACCAAGGAAATGGATCAGGATGGGGCAGTGGACGTGACCTACTTAGACTTCAGCAAGGTCTTATACACTGTACCACACAGATGGCTCATTAGAAAACTGGGCAGTTAGGGGGAAGGTCCTAAAGTGGTAAATTTGGTACAAAATTAGATGATGGATAGGAGACAGAGGGTGGAACGGAATTCAATAGAGGGACGTGAGAATGACCAGTGGAGTAATTCAGGGCTCAGTACTGGGGTCAGTCCTCTTTAATGTCTTTGTAAGTGACATTGCAGAAGAGCTGGAAGGGAATGTATGCCTCTTTGCAGATGACACCAAAATCTGAAGTAGGGTGGACACCCCAGAGGTGGCAGAGAGAATGTGTAGATACCTGAGAAAATACAAGGAGTGGTCAAATGTATAGCAGCTGGGTTTCAATGCAAAAAAGTGCAAACTCATGCACCTAGGGTGCAGAAACTCCAGAGGCAGAGTACAATATGGGGAGAGAGATGATCACCAGGCAGGAATGAGACCTGGGAGTAATCATATCTGATGATCTCAAGGTGGCAAGGCAGTGCGACAAGCTAGTAGGCAGGGCCAGTGGGGTGCTGGGGTGCAGGGGTAGGAGTATCAACAGCAAAAGAAGGGAGGTAGTGTTGCCACTGTATAGATCATTGATGAGACTCCATCTGGATTACTGTGTACAGTTCTGGAGACCACATCACAAGAAGAACACAGGGTGAAGGCTGTCCACAAAATGGCAACTAAAATGGTGCAGGGTCTGTATTAGAAGCCCTATGTGGACAGCCTAAGTGATCTCAGTTTGTATACCCTGGAAGACAGGAGGAATGGGGGATATAATAGAGACCTACAAATACCTCACAAGGTTGAACAAGTACTCGAGGGGAGTATTTTTCAGTGAAAAATATGCACGGGAACAAGTGGGCATGCAGTGAAGCTGGAAGGGGGGAAATTTAGGAGTGATGTGAGGAAGTACTTCTTCACTGAAAGAGTGGTAGATGCCAGGAATAGTCTGTCAGTGGAGGTAGTTGGGGTGAAAACAGTGGGCTTGAAGCATGCATGGGATAGGCTCAAGGGAATTTTAGTTGAGAAGCGATGGGGGTGGGGGGTGCTAGCCAGAAATCAGGTAGGGCTGCAATAAAAGTATAGGCAGGGGAAAAGGGGCAGACTAGGTGAGCCAAGCATCCTTATCTGTCAGCAAGTTCTATGTTTCTGTGTTTCTGTAATTCCTGTCACTGTTGATCATGTGATTGTTGAGTTCTGCATTGACTTGGTTTGTTAGGAATAGAAGGTTGGTTCAGAGTACAGCCTGTGACACCAAGCCTACGCCATGGTCTGATAACTATAACTTGATGTGACTGAGCTGCAGGATGATATGTGGTCATAAGATGTTTTCCTGTGGTCTTAAGCCTTCTACATTTATATCTGAAAAATGATAAACATACTAACAAAAGAAAATGGTGAAGTGCAACGACCACTGGGCTCAGCGGACTTAGAATGTGTTACAAAGCCTGTCATCACAAGATCCCTGCTGTTACCATCCAACAAATGTTTAGTGGCCAATATGCAATTGACCATGAGCCAGTTCATGCTTCAATGTAGCTATCATTCTAGTCCACAACAGGATGTGCCATAAGACAGATCTTACTGCATGCCCCAAGTGGGTTGTGAAGCGCAAGGTGCAGCCGAGTGCTTACAACCACCAGGGAAGTGTGGCAAGATGTGTTTTATAGTGTATAGTAGAGCATTGTTCTGTACAGAGTTCTATCCCTTTCAAAATGCTGTTGTACCACAGTTCAAAGGTCATGAAATGTGACTGTACCCTTCTGTGGTACAACAGACTTCTGAAACCTCTAGAGACTGCACACATCAGTTTCGTTATGAAAACAAAACAGCCACCACATGCACATTTTGCATAATACTATACACGATAAAAAATACTGATGAGCAACTTTATGAACAACCAGTGTGTTCTGCCACCATGGCATTCTCATACCCATGGACCTCTTGAGCTTCACTCTCGAGGTCAGAGAGAATCAGAATCCCTCTGTGGCAGAACACACTGGTTGGGCATTTTTGCCTATCCAGTATTCTCTGTATAGTATATGGAGAGGGCTTGTTCTAATTCGATTTCCATCTCAGCTGAAATGCTGTTGTACAACAGTTTAAAGGTCATGGAACATGACTGTACCCATCTGTAGCACAAAGTGTTCCAGATGATTTGGAAAGTGTATGAGCCACACAGTTTTAAAAGCAAATGAAAAAACACAAACTGCTGAATGCAGGCTCAACCAGATAAAATGCCACATGATCATGTGCATAAATACTCAAAGATGCAGGTTCAACCAGATATTTAAAAAAAACTGCAGGATCAACCAATTATTTTAAATAATACACAAAATCCAATGCAGGATCAACCACATATTGTAAATTATTCACAAAATACAACACAGTTCCTCAGTAAGTGACTTCTCACTAAGCGTGACGTACTGTTGCCATGTTTTTTTTAAATCCCTCCCAAACGTGACTGGCAACCAAAAGAAGTCCATGCTATAGACATAGGGATGTCTTATCCCTAACAATCATACCACCGACCCTAGCAACCAGTCCTGAAACATTGACTAAGATGCAGCAGAGCACAAATAAATCCCCTTTCTTTTGTAAAAAAATAAAACTAATTGTACAGCTTAGTAATGAAACTGTGTATCTAGAGATTTGTGGGGGACACAATACACTATAAAAAATACTGGATGTGCAACTCTGTGCACAACCAGTGTGTTACATCACCTGGGGGTTCTGATTCCCACAGACCTCCTGGGCTTCACTCTCAAGATCAGCAGGAGTCAGAACCCCTTTGTGGCAGAACACACTGGTTGTGCATTGTTGCCCATCCAGAATTCTCCATATTGCACACCCTGGAGTGGGTTATTGCACTTATAAGATGGTTCATTAAAGCATAAAAATGTCTGAAAGAGACATTTTTAATGTAATAGTGAACCATCTATGCAGTGATACAAATATACATTTTTTTGTTAAATAAGAAATATACTTCACTGTCATTGATGCAAACATATCACATGACTGTGCATTATTCCCCAACCACACCTGCACCTTTTAATGTGTTGTTTTCCTATATATTAATCTTGCTCCCATTTTATATCTGTGATAACACATTTCAAGGTGTGCAGCCGTATTGTGATTTGTGCACTTCTTGCGTGGTCGATGGTACTTTTTGCCTCACACCCCAAAACACACTCAAGATGTGTATATATATCAAAGCATGACCTCATATACATAAGTAAGTAAGTATGTAAGTAAGAAAGTAAGTAAAAGTTTGTTGAATGCCCCATCCCAGAGGCTCTGAGCACTGTACAGGTAGGTACGAGAACTGTACGTGAATAAATAGACATAACAAACAAATAATGCAAATAAAAACAGATTAAAATCCAGCTTAAATACAATATAACTAAAATGTTGCAACAGTTCACAGAGTGCTTATGAACATTCTGAAACCGCTTGTCTAAAGAGTTGTGCCTTTAGGTCCTGCTTTAAAACCTCTGCTGATGGGGCCGATGGGGTATAGCAAAAACTAGATTAATGCATCTACTAGCATACAGAGGGTGGTGTGGTGTTCCTTAGAGTTTGCACAGTCATGAAGCATTTCAGCCATTACCTTAATATCAGCATGCTCCAAGCAAGCATTGCTACAGTGCCGATATTAGTGTAATGCCAGCACTGCATCACATGACTGTTCAAACCCTGAAGAACACCACAGCACTGATTTGCCAGGGTTCCAGAAATGTTTTACCCTATGGTTCACTTCCCTACTTTGTGTGCTTTGTGATTCAACCCTAATAGATGCAGTAATCTATTTTTTGCAACATATGTCCTTATTTTCTGAAAAACATATAAAACAACTGACACCATTGACTTTTTTTCTTATGACCCCATAAGGAACAGTTCATAGTGAAGTTCACTGTGTGGTACCTGTAGCTTGCTTCATGAGTGGCCCACATTATAATGCTCACTGGGGCAGATCTGCAGCTTGTTTAGCAAGGGCCCTCTGGGCCACTTACAAAAAAGCTGCAGAATGATATCCACAGCAGCAGACCTGTGACTTGATTTGTTAGCTCACAAAGCAGTTACAGTCTTTTTGAGACTATGTCACAAATGTGAGGTTGTAGCTCACAATTTTTTTTTCAAATCACAAAAGGATGTTCACAAGCCCTGTTTTCATGACGTTTCAGTCTAATTACATTTATACTTTCAATTTTTTTAACAAAAAGACACTTGAAGAATTAACCTCACACCCTACATTGTTGATCATGAATGTTTCAGACTTAACTTTCAGCAGATTGTCCTGTATTTGATGTGTTAAGTTTTCTGTTCTTTCCCCATTTTTGTGAGTGCTAAGCCTCACAAAAGTGGGTCTGTGAGTCACCAAAAAGTCTTCCCTTGCTACGAAAACAGGGCCTGTTTTCATGACTTATAAAAGCTTAATTTTTCTTTTATTTACAAAAACAAACTTGATGATTAACCTAACACCATACATATCAACTATATAACTTTCAGGTTTAACTTCCAACAAATTTCCTCGTTTTTCATGCACAAAAGTTCCTCTTATTTATCCACTTTCATGACTGCTAAGGCTCACGAAAGCAGGGGTCTTATCTCATAAAAGTGGGTGCCTACTCACGAAAGTGACATGCATCATGCAGAACTCCTGGAATGAAAAAGTTACACAAAAAATATCCACCATTTTATTTGTTTTAATAATTTAACATCTACACATTTTTCAGTAAAAGTCACCTAATAAAGAATCGCCCTTGGGCAAACTTTAACAAATCTGAAAGTTTCAGGTTTCAACTTGCAGTCGTTTTTGTGTTATTGGTGAATAAATAAAGGTCTTAAACCCATATTGTTCTGCATTTTCAACCACTTAGAATTTTTGTATGTATTTTCAACCATTTAGAAGGCTTAAAGTGCTGTACTGATACTAACCATTAACACATTTACACGATTTTGAGTTCCTGTTCACCTACTATGTATGTGCCAGATTTCAGATTATTCCTTCCAGGCATGGCCATGCTACAGTACTAAGGTGTAAAAATTGGGGTTTAAAATTGAAGTGCCTACTCAGCCTAATAACAGTGGTGTTACTACACCACTATAATACTTTCATTTGGACTGTGTATTACAAAAATACCATAACTGAGGAATATTATAACCGGTCTAATATTTTAAGTCTAATATTCATGAGATTAACAAAGCTCCTGATTGGCAATTGGATTGGTCATTAATGTCTTGTAAATGACCAGTCCAGCTGCCAGATGATGTAGTGTGCCATGCAATGTCTTAAACATAAGACATACTCCTGCCACCCAGCTTACATTCACCATTTAAACTGTAAAATAAAATTAAAATAAAAACTTTAAAAATGAAAAGTTGTTATTGTGATTAGACATATAATGACAATAACAAACTCACAGCCAGTCATTTGCTTGGATTAATGACCGGTCTGAGCAAGGTGGCCCTAGGCTGTGCCTTGGGCCACCCTTCCTTCTAACCCATCATTAATCCTTCAGAAACTACCAGCTTCTCATTCACTATCAGTTAATTAAATTACTGCACATACAAAGTGCAGCCCAGGCATTCAGTTTCCCATGTTTGATTATATTGCAAGTCCTTACGTTCTGCCAAAATGAAACTTATAACGATGGCCACCACATTTGACTTAGAAATAGTATTGTAGACCTGTTAAGGGCTAGGATCAAGAAAATAAGAAACTCATGTTACACAGCGTAGGAGGTACTTAAAAAAGTAGATCTGACAGGTATGCTAATATTTATTGGAAACTAGCTTGTTAGAAAAACATTTTTGTTGCACTACTACCTTAGACTGCAGTGCTCCATCAAAAAGACAGTGCCCCTCAAATGCACAGTAATACAAACACACACACACACACACACACACACACACTGAACGAAGCAGTACAATTGTGTCAGTCTCCATTTTTATTTTTTGCTGAAGGGTAGAGTAATCTGAGCAGAGTCCAGACTATCTGGTAGAGTTACACTGCCCTGCTAACAATGAGAAACTAAGAGGAACTGCAGCAAAGCAAATCACAGAAAGGAAGGGGGCAGGGAGAATGTGTGCAGTGTGTAGAATTCCCTAAGATGGTGATTTTGAAATGGTGAGGCCAACCTCTCTGGGGAGGCCTCAATCTGCTGCAGGGGAGGCTCATACAAACCTAAAAATGTGCTGATTTAAAATTGAAGTTTTTGGATGTTTTATGTGAAGAGATGAAGCAAACTGAAAATGGATAATAGAAGGTTAATTCATTTTTTCATTCATTCATTTATTCATTCATTCATTCATCCATTCATCCATTCATTCATGTATGTATGTATGAATGTACAAATAGGTGCCCCGAAAAAGGTATACCGAGCAAAAATGTGTTTCAAGATCTTTATTTATATACAAATTGGTGACCAAGAAAGGCACAGTTTATTTATTTATCTATTTATTTATTTATTTATTTATCTATGTATGTACAAATTGGTAACTGGAAAAGGTGCACTGAGCCAAGGCTCATTTACTGGTGTGACCTGAAGGAAGGTACAGGGAGTGAATATAATCTAAAGGTAACAGTGCAAAACAAAATGCACAATATTATTAATTGACCAATTAGACCAGTGGTACAATGGCACAAAATCCAAGGGCTAAGCAGAGAGGCACTAGGAGCAAGAGCAGAAGGGAGCAAAAGTATCCCTAAACAGGAGAGCAGGTACTTAAGGGCAGGTTACACCAGTGGGGGTTGGGGATGGGCACAAAAGGTTGCTCCAGACAGAGGGGCAATAGACAGAGAAAGCAGTATGACCTGTGGAGGTATTGCAGCAAGAGGTAACAAGGGTCTGAGGCTCAGAAAAGAGGAATGGGTAGGATGACCCTGGGTGCAGAGGTTACAGAAGGGGAGAACAGTAAGTTGAATGAAATAAAAATAAACTCAACCAACTATTCCAAGGCATTTCATGTTATTCCTGGTATACTGTATAAATTATGATATTTCATTCTATGGGAGGCTCAAGATTATTTCCTTATTTTCTTTTTTGGAGGAGGTGCTCAAAATCTTTTCCATGGCTTTGGGGGAGGCTCACTGTAACAAAATCTGAGAACTTATATTTCTAAGATGATGTGGGAATGAACTGTCCTTCTTTGAGATTTAGAACAAACTTTGAATGTTATACAACAGTGTATACTGGGCATTTCCCTTTATCTTGATTCTACCTCCTGGGACCCTAACAGACTTATTTTTTGACACAGAGAATCAAAAACAACCAAGTGCTATTGTATCATCACTGTGATGTCATTCAGCAATTGCACCATTGGTCTGATGTCAGATCATTAGAGCAGCAGCTGATTGACAGCACTGCAGTGTTTGTTTGTTTTAAAGCTAAACTGCAGATTGTTGATTTCAAGTCAGCTTGAATGACCTCCCCCACCAGCCTCTCAGCTCAGTAATCATTCTCCTCACCAAGTCACTCATATTAGCATTCACCCACCCCATTCATCCTCCTAAAAATGAACATTCTCATGTGCTGTTCTTCAGCGCTTGGCTGTCCCACTTCAGGACTGGAGTCCTAAACCTGCAGCAACCCATGGTGTTCACCAAAGAATTTCAAATGCCACTGGTTGCTACAGTTTGGAGACTGCTATGGATAGTATCAGCATCAGTGGCTCAGTAGGTTGTATGTTCATCTTTGGTGCCAGAAGATTGGAAGAGAATGAGTTTTAGCCCCACATTAGGCACTGGGGTAATACCCATAATGGATACTGTAGTGCAGCATGAGGGGGTGGTACATTGTTGAGGTGTCCTCTTTCAGATGAGCTGTTAAACCGAGGTCCCTTCTGACCATCTCTGGTTACTGTCCAGATGGAAGTAAAAGATCCTGTGGCACTTAGTAAAGAAGAGTAGGGGGAGGTTCTCATTTGTCATGGGCAACATTTCCCATCAATTAACTAATACAATATAATGCAACCCACCCCAAGGATGTATCTGGAAACAAGCTCTCATAGCATAGTGTGCCTTTCCTGGTCAACAATTACAATTAAATTAAAAAAAAGTGTGTGGTTTAGAGATAATGTTGAAATCAGCCAGATTAGCCCTGGAAAGAGTATTATATTATGAGGGACATGAGGAGGGGGTGCTTGCTGAGCTGGAAAGCTGGCTGGGGGGTTTCTGAGTGGGAAGCAGGAGTTGACCATTGATGAGCTGGAGGGGGTTATTTGCTAAGCCTGGTGGTAAGAGGCCTTTGCATAGCTGGGAGGAGGGTTGTTTGCTGGGAAGCATTTCAGAGTTTAAGGGTGGGGACTGTAATTAAGAAAATGGGCAGAGGATTGAAGAGGGAGTTAAAATAATGCATACATATGTACTTGTGGGACACAAAATGAATACCCTATTTATTATAAAAATAAAGTTGAAGCAACGTACAACATGGTTATGATTCCACTTTAATGTTCTAGTAAGTGACATCACAAACCACTTGATCTTCATTCTCATGGCTTATGATGTCACCAGAACCCTTCAATGGAATTATAACCCTGTTGTATACATTGCTACCAGTTATTATTGTAGCTGGTCCATAGGACACAGCTATTATTATACTAACGTCAACTATAAAATGTTTTGGTTCCATTAACCCTATGGATGGCACTAGTATCAGACACAAAATGCAATTTGACTGGTACCATCCACAGGTGATGAGGTTTTAATGTATTTTGCGGTTCCCTATCCTCAGAACACACATTTTCCAAACTGCCCATGTCTCTCTGCACTGTGTGATGACATCATGACAATTACCTAATCTAGCAACAGTGATGACTGTCCCCTAGTAACAAACCATACCCTAGCAGCAAGCTGTCTAGGAAAATAGTCCAAAGCAGGATTCGATAAGCAGTGCTGGGTAAGTTACTTTTTCTATTACTTTCTATTATGTTTTGAAACTTGTTCCAGGAAGCTCTGTGCAGTCACTAGAAAGGATAGAGAAGTACTAGAAAAAGTAATACACCTACAAGTATAGTTACTTATTTCTTTTTTTACAAAAACAATAAAAAAATAATAAATAACTATAACAGATAAAAAAATTTTAAGTAATAGGTTAGTTACTGGTTACTTTCAAATAAATGTAATCAGTTACAGTTATATATTTCTTTTGTATAAAAAGGCATAAGTAATTGTAACTGCAAGGTGTATTACTTGTTTTAGTACTTCTCCATCCTTGCTAGTGACCACACAGAGCTTTCTGAAACAAGTTTCCAAAAGTAATAGAAAGTAATGGAAAAAGTAACTTACTCAACACTGTCGATAAGGACCCCCAGCAAGCCAGTTTCTTTAATAACTGGTCCAAATACAAACAGAATCCAGCACACCCCTCCAAATATTCCTTACAAATAGAATCTAGATCCCCCCCCCCAAAAAAAAAGTGGCTCATAAAGATCTTGCATATCATGTGGTATATCTTCATATCAAGCATCAAGTGTAGAGGCTCAGTTGGCAACACATCTGCCTCTGGGTCAGAAGGTCACTGGTTGTAATCTCACATTGAGAATGGGCTCATGCCATAACACTGGCACCCAAGAGCAGTACTAAGGTGATGTTGTGTGGTAGGGGTGTGCCATCTTTCAGATGAGACATTAAACAAAGGTTCTCTCTGCTTTTTCTTGTGGCTGTTCAGGAGTATGTGAAAGATCCCATTACATGTCTCACAAAGAATAAGGGAATTTCCCCCCAATGTTCCAGCCAAATTTAGAAACAGAATTTGTTGGCAGAAAAGGACCACTTGGCCTACCCAATCTGTCCAAATGGTCCCTGCCTAATCTGCTTCCACAGACCCTAACTGGTCTCTAGCAAACCTCCCTCCTCTCTGCCTATTCCCAAATGTTTCCTTATCTATCCCATATATGCTTGCATCCCCCTACTATTTTTGCTTCCACCACTACCACTGGCAGTCTATTCCAGCTGTCTCTCACTCTTTCAGTGAATTACTACTTCCTCACATCCCTGTTCACCTCCTAGCTACATCGCATGCCCTCTGGTCCTGGTATTCTTTCTCTTTGTAAAGAGACTCCCCTGCTATGCCCTGTTCACCCCCATTAGGTATCTGTAGGACTGTATATGACTCCTTTCACTTTCCACTCTTTCAAGGTATACAAGTTGAGATCCCTCAGTCTCTCCTCATAGGGCTTTTGGTGCAACCCCTGCAGCATTTTACTTGCCCTTGTCTGAACTGCCTCTACCTTAAGTCATTTCTGAGGTGCAGCCTCCAGAACTGGGCACAATAATTTATGTCCCCCATTTCCCCCAAATTTCTAAAATACCACCAACAGCTTTCTCTTTTTAAATGTCAGGTGGTTTCCATCTGTATCCCCACTACATGAGGCTGAGAACAAGCAGAATTGTCCAGCTCTCCTTTCCCAGTCAGCAACATACTAAATGAAATAAAATAAAAATTATATTATTTCTTCTTTCTGTCATCCATTCACTCACTGAATATGCTAGTGCATGGCTGGTGATTTGCAGTCCAATGCATTTGTAAATTAGTAAAGTAAAAGTATGACTTTCCTTAATAATTTTGGAACATCAGGAACAGAACTCATCTTAGGCATTAGCATTCCCAGAGGCTGCTGATAGGTTTCCCAATATAGCAGCAGATATACCCTTATTTCAGTAGCATACATAGGGATGACATTACATAAGTTTTAACCCTTTGACTTTTGTGAAGGTGAGTCAAATCTTCCTTTTTTATTATTTTGTGTGTGTGTGTCCACAAATAGAATAATGTGCCCCTCCCTCCCAAAAGTAAATCATTGAAGGATTTTCTACTTTCTTTACTCACATTATTTCTACATTCCATGATTTTAAGAGGAGTTTCTTGGTTTTATAAATTAGCCGAAATGTGTGTTAAAGCAGCAGTGCAATGAAATTGGGCAAAAGAGATGACTCTACCCTTTTATCATTATGAAAGATTCCAGGCATCTTTAAGTTTTATTTGGTCATAAAGTGTTCTAGTTCCACCAAAATATGAGTATTTTATAAATGTTTTCATATAGATTTTGTTTTCTTAAGGAAAATGTGTCTGCCACATTAGGTGTAGAATTGGCACTGTAGACCTGGCAAGGGTTAAGAATGAGAAAATCAAAAAAACTCATATGCACAGCATAGAGGATGCATACAAGCAGATGTGACATGCATGCTAATACTGTTATTAACTGTAGATAATACTAAATTTTGGAAAAAACATTTTTTGTTGCACTGATGCTTTAATATGTCCTATGGAGCAACTCATTGTGGAGTGAGTGATTTTATGCACACTCATCAGTTGAGAAAACAGCAAAGTGAAGCAGAGCTGTTGTGTCACCCAAAGGATAAAGTGGAAGCATTCTTATACCACAATGAGTGACTTTGTGTGACATAATATAGAGAATAATGTATGGGTAAGGGTGTCTAATGTTTTTTTTACACACACTCAAGGTACGTGCTTGAGGGGTTTATGGAGCATTTCCCCAAGGGTATGTATTACAAAACATTATACAACCCTATCCATACTTTTTGTTTTTATAATTGTTGACTTTAGTGAGGAAACCATACTAAAAATGGTTGCTTTGAGTAAAATATTGATTTTAGGACTACATGTAACACCAGAAAATATCTTGCTCTGATGCAAGCTTCTGGGAGTGAGAGATGTGATACCATTTTCTAGGCAAGAACATTTATTTATTTATTTATTATGTTTTACAACATTTTAAGTGCCAAACTGCTGTTTACCATGTCACTGTTTGTGATGAGAAAAATGACAATGATTGAAGCTCACATTGCACAAGTCTGCCTAACAGCTATCAGTTATCTTGCACTCACCACTGTAAGTGCATATTAAATAACTGTTATCTGGTTGTAATCAAGGTCAGTCAGTAATTATAATACATTATTGGCTGAAGAAGTGCTGTCATTTTCAAATTAAAAAAAGTAAAAAAAATAGAGTCCCAGATCTGCCTATTTTCATGGCAGCTACACATAAGATACTCTGCTGAAAATAAATGTCTCACATGCAGGGGATGGAGCTCTCTGATGGACAGTGGCAGAGCTCTCTTGACCTGTGTTATGAATAATGTAAGACAGGTCATCAATGACATGATGATCCTCTCAAAGGACTTTTGGATATGTAACAATGGGAAATATTCCTTGGCTACCAAGCTAGGAAAATGTGATTGTAGATACATATTTTTTTTAATCCCAGAACATTAGAAATTTTAGACTGTTACAAAGGCAACCTGTTGTAGTTTTACATTTATTTAGGTGCAGTAGGAAGAGGAGTCTAAGCAGTGGTTGTGGCGGTGGCAGGGAGTCGGGCTGTTGTTGGTGGAACTTGGGAATAGAAATCCGTGAAATACTGCAATATTGCTTTTCTGTTGTACTTTTTCAGTCATTCATTCTGTTAGCTAATGTGGGACCGGTGATCTAAGATCAGATGCATTGATTAATAAAGTAAAACTATGCATTTTGTTTTTGAGCCTAAGGAACAAAACTAGTCTTTGGCACTTATGGTGCATAATGCCAGGGGCATTTCCCACTAATAAACTGGTTTTGGGCAGTCTGGATGTGCGTCAAGGTCTTTATCTACTGACAATATCTATGTTTCTATGTTTCACTAGCTTTCTCAGAGGCCACTGACAGTTGTCAAGAGTTACAGCTGATGTACCATTATGTCAGTAGCATGCATAGTTAAAAGTGATGTAATCACTTTTGGGTCCATTTTGAAAAATATAATATTTAGACACAATTCAGTCTCAATTTTATAGCGTTATTTATTTATATTCCATTAGCAAGCCAACATGATCCTTGTCCCCTTCAGATGGTCTGCTCCTGCTGTTTAATCCTTTGCTGAAGTCACACTTTTCTCTGTTGTGACATCATAATTAATACACTGCAACACATTTTGATGGCACTAAAAGGATTACGTAGCTGGCCTATCAGCAGGTAGTTGGGCTACTACTCATGGCACCTGTGACCTGGCTTCAGAAACAAGCATGGGGTGCCAGGGGCTGGCCAGAGGAATAAGGCAAGATCATCTCACAGGACATGCTCCTTCTTCAGGGAGGGAGCATGATGCCAACAGATCAGTGCCACTTGACTACAGGTAGAGCTGTGGGTAGGTGTACATCAGGGAAGAGAGATGCTGACTAATGACCCTGGGTAGTACACTGTGTGGCATCTCGGGGGGGGAGGAGAAACAGGGAAAAAATTACTTTGGCAGCCATAGATGGCAGACTCCTGTACATCTTGACATCCACTCCGCTGCCACCCATCACCTGATGAATCATCACTGTCAGGGGGTACAGCCCCACCCTGGCCTCACCTGAAGGGCAAACCAAGGCTTTATAGAGCGTCAGAGGCATTTAATGGCAGGTACAATGGGTCAGGAGGGTACATGGGGACTCCTGAAGGAGTTGGCGCCCAAGGCTTAAAGGAGCGGACAAATAAAGTACAGATAAAAAAAAACTGAGGGTTGTGACTTTAGCAAAGAAATGGGTGGATGAAGAAGGAAAAGATAAACTCTGGGGGACAAATATCCTCTGCCAATGTATGTTAACCTAGTAATTAAGAACAAAATGAAGATAAATGCACTATTATATGAAATAGAAATTGATTTGTTTCTAAATATACTGTTTTTTCAACATTTTCTCAAATGTGGCAAACTCACTTTAATTTCATAAGTTTTACACATTTGCTTTTTGTAAAGGTGAATCAGATATTACCTTTTAATTATTTTGTATGTGCATTTTAGTGTATCTGTTTTTGTATGTGTGTACATGCCACTGTGTACATGAATTACTATGTCTTTGTACTTGTGTGTTGCTGTGTGTGTAGCTGTATATTGGCATATCTGTGTGTGTTAAGGTCCCATTGCTTTTCATTAGCTGGCATCCATTATGTATGTTTATATGTACATTTACTGTATCTGTTATGGTTATAAAACTGCATTCTTAAATTCTGTGACATGAAGTTGAACAGTTCTGGTACACAAAAGAAATAAAAAAACTTGTATTACTATAAGACATGCAGGAACTGTACACATAAACATATTATAAATCATGTTAAACACCTTTGTTGAAAAAAAAACTTTAATTTTAGTTTAAAATTGAAATGTTTACTTTAAAGAGTCGTAGGGAAGCCCCTTCATGGAAAATATACCATGGCAACTGAATTTAGAGCTTCAGAATTTTTGAACTATGTGCATGAAACACCCTTTTATGGTCATTATAAATCACTAACAGATTTCAGCCAATCAGTATACAGAGCCACTGTTCCTCTCATCTTGTGTACAGTAGTGATCTGATGCAGGAGCCTAAAGATGCAGCCCTCCATCTCAGTGACAGAGGGAGCATAGTATAATAAAACTAAAAAAAAAAACAGTAAACTTATTATAAATCATTTGAACTAAACTCCAGCGATTTATAAAAAGAATATAGGACCACGAAGGGATATCTCTTATGTTATATGAGACTCCTCTCCTGAGGGTTGGCAAGCAGAATTGCTCAGCTTTGCTTTGCATTCCTCTTGCCCAAACCTCAGATTCAGAGTATCTTATACCATAAGAGGCATCATTAGAAGGCCCTATTAACTTAAGTACCTGGAATGTTTAGAAATAAATAATCCTTCTGACTGGTTAAGAACGATGTCATGATTTATAATATCAAGACTTCTGAAACACTGGACTAGCTATTGGTGGCACCAGAAAACTTGTTCTATCTATTGTTAATATGACTGAGTACAACTCAGAGCTAGGATATGAAGGATCAATGTAAGAGATTCTGATATAGAAGGAAACCTTACATGAAGAGTTGGATTCTATTATCTTCTGTCTCATATCTAGGAAACCCACCTATCAAGTCTAGTGCAGGTGCACTAGCTTCAAGTTACAGTTCTTGCTAATTCTTCTCATTTCAATCACACTTGATTTTGCACTGTCCTTGTCCCTTGTAAAGTACATCTGTTCAATAACCAGCTGGCAGAAGAACTGTACATGACATAGACAAATCATATGTAGTGGCATTTTGTGGTATGAAAATAACATAGAGAAACATGTTACCAAATGTTAGGAATATGGAGTAAAATAATTAGATAATACTGTACATCAGAAAGTAAAGAAATTAATAAGCTTGCTAAATGTGTATGGGTGACTGCATAAAATAGCCCTGTATCCATATAACTGTTCTGCTAAGCATTGACATTATTTGTTATAGTCTTTATTTAGGTGACTCATGATTTTCTGATGGGACTTGGTGAAATCAAATAATTAACTGAACATTGGCAGTCTCTACCAGATTCTACACTGCAGTCCTCCCGCAGCACACACAACAGCAGCTGAACCTAGCAGGCTGCTCAAATGTTGTGCAGTGCAGAACAAACAAACAATACTAATCATAATTTCAGTAGTTACAAGCCATGTTGTGCTGCACATCAGGAATAAGGACATCAGTAGGGAGAACACAGATTGTTGCTCAGAGGTTGTGCAGTGATAAAGAAAAGCATTCTAGTGATATTGACAGGCTGTGCTATGTGGCATTCCTGTAACAATGACAGCAACAGAACCTAGAGGACTGTTCAAGAGTATTTGTCTTTTTTTGTGTGTGTGCTGAAGAAAAATTCTGTATACAGTACTTATGTGGCATGCCCTGGTTGCATTTGGACACCAAGGACAGCAGCTAAACCAATTTGTACCTATTTGTGTGTGTGTGGGGGGGGGGGCTGGTGTGTTGTGCAGTGCTGAAGGAGAAGTTATAACAGTAGCTGCAGACTGTGCTGTAGTTGCATTTTAGTACCAAGGACAGCAGCCTACGCCACTGCTCAAAAAATAGTGCAGTGCTGAAGAAAACCACTCCATCAGTGGTTAAAGGCTATGCTGTGTTTACATTAGTTACAAGCACTGCTGAGTTTGCACTTCAGTTCCAGGGCAGCAGCCAGAACTACTGAACTGCTTGGAAGATATGCAATGCTGAATGAAGCAAAATCCCCACCCCCACCCCCAATACACACTGGCATTTCAGTAACAAGGACAGCAGTTAAATCCACCTCTCTGCTAAAAATGCATGCAGTGCTAAAGGAATGTGGTGTGCTGCTGGGGATCAAAGCGTGCTGCAGTAGCAGTTTTAGAACCAAGGACATTGGATGCATAAAGGCATTCTGTCCCCCAGCTATAGCTGTAATACCATTTCAGTACCAAGGACAGGAGATGAACCTGCACTAAAAGATGTGCGGACAACCAGTTACAGACTGGGCCTTGTTGCTTTCTGACAGTAGTTACATAGGCTGATATTCAAGAACATTACGTTCAGTATTAACACTAGGCTTTACAAACTCGATTCCCCAGTCCCCCATACTGTTCAATGGAACAGTTGCCGAACTGCGGTAAAAGCAAGTAAAGTGGTATTAGCGCTACCTATAATGTGTGTGCATACAGGCAAAGGCGTGCTATGCTGTTTGAACATAGTAAGAGATGGACTTCTTTTCATGGCAAGAAATATAACTACTTTGTATAGAACCTGGGCTTAGGCATGGTGCCTGAGAAAATAAAACAACCCGCAGAATGTTAGACGAATTAGTCCTGATTATTCTTTATCTTCTTTCTCCGGCCACTCATCTGTAATGTTTTGAAACCATCTTATTAAATGTGTGACTGACACAAAGAAAAAAATGTGCAGACTTTGCTAAAACTGATACTGCAGTACTCTCTCAGCACAAGCACAGCGCCTCCTTCTGGACAAAACCTAGTGTCTTGTTTAACCATTCTTTAAGCGTACTGGGTAAACAGATCAGTAGGTAGCTACTGTATTTTTAATGCACCGCCATACATATCTGAAAGCAGTGGAAATTCAGCTATGTTTTAGTATTTCTAAGTGCGTAAACTGTAAATGTGTGCTGGGGAAGGAGGCGTAATAGGACGTGTTCCATACAACTTTTTAAAATAGTATAATAAACGTAGAATGGGGAGGGGGTAGGCATTTATGTATGGCAGGAAATATGAGAACTAAAACCTGATCGGAGAACAGCACCAGCTAGATAACCAGAAGATTTTGCAAGCGTTGCTAAATTTTGTATTGCAGTGGTAGCTAGGATGCCTCAATAATTTCTTTCTATGGCGTCCTCTCCGGCTCCTGGAAGAGGTTTATCGGTACTGCAATTCAGATCTAACTGAGGGAAGAGATACTGAGCACCCTGCGTCCTTGTGCGAGAGAATCAATTCCCTCTCCGACAAGGATATTAAATAAATCATAGTTTTGTTTTGTTTTTTTTTCGCGTTGGTTGCTGTTAGGCTACATGAATGGCTGTACTCTGCTGCGTGTCCGGCTTTGCCCATAAACCGCATCGGAAAGGCAAACATTCAATTACAAAGAGAGAAAGGAAGAACCATGCAACCGTAGTCCTGTACAGAAAGTATGCACGAGTTATCTTCATTATCCTCAACCTGTGTTCGCCATTATAACAGCGCAGCAGTGAGCTGTGCTTACTTCCACACGCCTGTTCCAAATGGAAAGAGCCTGTACTACCGACATGAGGTATACAATCTGCATTACTCTAACCAGCACTTGTGAGCTATAGAGGGTCCATGCTTTCAGCACCTTGGACAGTTCAGATTTTATCCTGTCAGCACCTTAGGCAAAAAAGTAACACGCCATAATACAGTATGCTTTAACATTTTCATACCTCTATATACATGGAGATAGACAGATAGGTAAGTATACGTATATGTATTTTGCGTGCTTTAAATACATAGTGAGTTGCAAACTTTGATGGTCTGGCTACTGCAGTGCGGTGCCTATAAACAATATAGTCACTGTCGCGGTCATTCCAGCCTTGAAAGATTTCTAAACACTTTTGCCGCAGAGGTTAAATGAATGTCATCTCATGAATGGAGCAACCTTATTTGCTCAATTATAAAAAAAAAACATGTATCCATTTAAAAGCTCTTCTGAAAAGTGGACTATGCAGTGCTAGCCTAAGGCCTCTAGCCATTGCTAACTGGCATTCTGTGACTCTTCTGTTCTGTTGCATGTTCCAATAACCCCTCAGCTCCAATTTCTTACAAGAAGCCGTGTTAAAATGACAGCTTTTTTTAAGTTTGCAAGATTATTAGGGGTAAGCTATGCAGTGATTTCAGCTCACTTTCAGAAACAGCGCCTCCTAGTTTTAAAGGAAAGAGGCACGAACTGCGGTTTTTTTTTTTTTTTGGTTACTCCAACGTCTGCATGGGGATCAGTGTGTTTCTTTTATTCACCTCTTTGTTCTATGTCTCTCTTTGAGTTTCAACACACTGCCAGCTTTTCTAAAATGCGTTTTCTGTTTCATAATAACACTGTATTGTGACGGTTTTCTTCTAAATGCATTTCTTTTTTCGTTCTCTATTGTCTGTCTGTTCCTTAAACCCCTTAGTTTTTCTGGTAATGCATCTAGTTTTACTTTTCTTTTACTTCCTTCATTTGCCTTCATTCGTTCTTATTTCCTCACATTTACGGATCCCCACTACTGAAAGAAATTACTTGATGTCTTAATTAAAGGTTTTGCCCCTCTTCCCCAAGTTCGCAACTTTCTTCCTGTCGCCCATAGTCTATCTCCCTCACCTTTGTTGTTGTTCTCTAGTGCCTTGCAGTGCAAGAAATACACACACACACACATACACATACACATACACACTCACAAATATAGTAGACCTTACCCTGGCATACTTGGAAGAGTAAGGGTCCTCGAACAGAGCCCAGACCTTGGGCTGCATCCTCTTCCACCAGCCCAGCTTTCTGCCGTCCTCCTGCAGGCATAGTCTCTTGAGGTCGCCGTCCTCCTCTTCCTCAGCGGGCTCAGGGGCCTCGAAACTGTCCAGGGCTTCCTCGGCGTCCCGGTGCTGCCGGTAGTTCATCCAGCAGCAAGCCTCCACATCCGTCTCATCGACTCCCCAGAAGGCGAGCTCCTCCTCAAAGAGGGGCCCGCACACGTCGGACGGGCAATGCAGCTTCCCAGTCCGATAGTAGTTGAGGATGTAGGCAAAGACCGCAGGATGCCGGTCGAAGAAGAACTCGTCCGTCTTGGGGTCATAATCAAAGTTGCTGAAGGCGTCCGGCTCAGTGAGCCAAGACAACCGGGTGCCGGGCAACGTCTTGAGGGTACTCCCGGTACGTCTCATGCCGAATGCCACCAACATTGATGACAATCTTGTCGCTGTCCTCGTTTCTGCCCATATCTCCTTTCAAACATGTCTTGGAAGGAGGCTTGTTCCCAGACTTCCGCCCGCGAAAGGATGAAACACACACTGAGCTGATCATATGTGCCGCGGGTTGCCTTTTTTTGCCTTGAGAAACCGCAAAGCTCGGATCAGGTTTCAAGGGGACATCGAATCAGGTGTTCTCAAAGTAGAATCGTCATCACTTCACTCCTCCCGCTCTCATACAGACACTTTACACCCCTCCCCAAAAAGGGACTAGTTTTAGGTGTGAAAGCTTACGGGAAGGTTAGCGGAGCTGCCAGGACAGGAACTACCTTTCTTTACTGTTGATACAGTGGGGGCAGACTTGGAGCCAGAGGACCAAAGAAGCCAAGATCCCAAGAAATGATGGGCACAAATCCGAGTTCCCTCCTTGAAGGTTTGATTGCAGTCTCTGGGAAAACAAAAGAAGGAGAAAGGTTACCTGAGTTCCTATATTTTCTTGCATTTTCCCTCCACTCGCAACCAAGGGTGGGGAATAATTTGGATTAGAAACGGTTAAGGCTATTTTTTGTTGAACATTTTGCGTTCGTTGTTCAGAAGTCAACGTGATGAGTTTTAATCCCCCCTAAAACAGGGTTCTTCTACCTCATATTGGTTGAAGGTTCGGGCTTCTTTAATGTCTTGGAGTGAGTGGGAATGTAATGAGAAGGTAATTGTATTATTTATGAATATTATCTTCAGATGAGCAGTTGTTACTTTACTACGTTTAGAGATTAGTGATAACTTTCTTTCCCGCTTTTTCAATTATTACCTGAACTAGATAGGTGAGATGCAGCCAAATAGAGGGGGCGAGCTTTGGTTTCACAAACCATTTTAAGATACTTGGATATTCATTATCTAATGTGAATTCAACGGTTTTCCTGTCTGTTATTGCACATAGAGAATGGATATATTTGCTGACAGGTTTCCTTTTTCCCTTGTCCAAGACTACCCAGAACATCATTTATACACATTTTGATTCAGATAATAGAGCCCGCCCTGCTTCAGACAGATTTCTCTTTCATGCATTTTATCTCTTGTAAATGTTATTATGTATGCAGCAGGGGAGAAAGAACTGTGAAAAGCAAAAAGTCCCTCAACCCCATCTCTCTCTCTCTCTCTCTCTCTCTGTCTCTGTCTCTCTCCCTCTCGACTCTGTGATCATCGCCATTCAACAAGGGTACACCTGAAAATATATCTGTTGGCAACACGCATATTTCATATTTGACTCCAGGCCGCTGAACATTTCTACGTGTGTGTGTGTGTGTGTGTGTGTGTGTGTGTGTGTGTGTGTGTGTTGATTATTTTCTGTTTCAATACCAATATATCGAACCCCCTGTCCAGTGTTCCATTTGGTCTTCTCCTTAGAAGAATATACATTATGATTTCAGTGACTGTCAGACGTTTCTTCGGTTTGGTTTTGTGTCTGATTAACAGTGTTGTCTTCAAGGTACAGATTTTCAGGCTGCTAAACACTTTCCCTTCCTAGGCGGTTCTGTGCATACAGTGGGTTTAAAGGCACGCGCGCGCGTGTGTGTGTGTGTGTGTGTGTACACACACACACACACACTGCAGGCACCTGGCCAATCTTTCTAATGCCACTTAATGCGTGTTTTCCCTTTCTCTTCGCTGAGTATTGGACGATACTGTAGCTCCTAAACAGTAAGGCAGTCGCACGCCGTAAGGCATAAGCTTAGTGATTATTCAATGTGTTGGTTAATCACAATGACCAGTGGAAGAGCCTTGTAATATTTGCAGTACTTTCTTGATTTACTGCTATGTGTGTATACCACCAACATTATTTATTACACACACGCACCACTGGGAGTACACAAGACAAAATAAAAAAAATACATCTTGGCTACTGACATCAGTAAAAGCAAGATATCAACAATATGATGTTACTGTTGTCAAAATGGATATTGTTAAGGTAACTGTCATCACAGTGGAATACTGAACCAAGCAGCTTTCATAATGCTGATGACATCACAATGCCTAGTAAAGCACATAAACCAATTGTTAAATTCAAAAACAAACGGCAGAATCTTCAAACAAACGTCAGATTTCAAAGCTATAACTTGTAAACTGCAGATATATATATATTTTTTTTTTCAAATATGCATGTTTTCTGGTTCGGAATGTTGTTATTGCATGGCGCAGCCACCAGTGCACAGCTGCAATAACATTTAAACCAGGTAACATGAATACCTGAAGCTACCTCATGGGATAATGGATGTACAGTATACCATACATGGAAGTTCTTACTTTTTTGTGTGTCTTCCAGGTAAAAAAAAAACATGCTGTAGTATGTAACTGGAGTATCTGTTTACAGATTTTCTTTCTTTTCCACTTTATTAATCATGACAAACTGAGCCCTTTACTTTTATTGTTAAAGTGACAGTGCCACTATTTGATGTGCTGCTTGCAGGGAGCCAGTGTGTGTAAAAAGCAGAGGTTGTGGCTGCTATGCAAATAACATAGATACTGTGCAAATACCTTGTTATTTGCACAGTAGCTATTTCTCCAGTGAAAACAACAGCTTTTATCTTCCAAATGTATTTGCACTCCTATTGTATTCATATATAAATAGATATCAATTATACAATAGCATGACTCAGTATATTCAGTTTATCATCATTTGTGAGTGGGTAGGATTTTCATAACTCACTCCTGGCTCTGCTACTGTTGGGTTATGGTCCTGCACCCTTACACTTGAAGATAAATGTAAATTTAATATTTTGAGTCAGCCCACTGCATATTCTATATATATATATATATATATATATATATGTATTAAGATAAATCAGTTAACTTCACTTACCAGTTAACTTCCACTGTAGAGTAGGCAAAGTGACCAGTGGGGTGCCACAGGGATCAGTACTGGGCCCAGTCCTCTTCAATGTCTTCATTAGTGACATTACAGAAGAACTGGAAATCAGCACCATGAGGTTCACATTTGGGCCCCCAGCTACATCCTCTGTGGAGACAGTCCAGGACAGCCCTTTGTGGGGATTGTCCCCAACAGGACTACAGTCTGTGCTGAACCTCTCAAGTGTGGAGACTGCATGCATGATGGGTGTGGAGGAGGCAGTGTTGGCCTATAACAGGGCTGTCACTGCAGCCTTTATTGTGCCCATCAATGTCCGTCTTTTATCTACTCACTGGAGGCCCCTTTGGTTTGATGGGGAACTCAGGGAGTTAAAGATAAAGGGCAAGAGGTTGGAGCACCACTGGAAGAGGTTGGAACTGATGGAGGACAAATTGGCTTTGAGGTCACATTATGGTGACTATCAAAGGGCAATCCTCTGAAAAAAGGCAGATTTTTGTCAAGGGAAATTGCTGCAGCAAGGAACAGACCAGCTCAACTCCTCCATATGGTGGATGGGCTGCTACATCTGGCTTGTCTCCATATTGGAGGAGCAAGTTCAAGCATGAGGAGTGAGGAGTGAGGAGTTTGCTCTGTTCTTTGCTGACAAGGTGTCCTCTATCAGGACTGATATCTCCACCAGTGCTGCTCAAAGAGCTCGTGGGATCAGACTGGTGATGTGCTGGGGTACCCCTCTTGTGTGGGGTGAGTTTGATCCAGTTGGAGTGGAAGAGGTAGTTGAGATAGTCTCAAGGCTGCGACGAACCTATTGCAACCTAGCCCCAGGTCCAACCCGGCTTTTGATTGGCTGTGCTGGCTTTATTGGATCTGTGGTTGCTGAGATCATCTGGTGTTCCTTGAGGAGTGGCATCTTTCCTATGGTCTTGAAAGAGGCCTTGATAAGACATATTTTGAAGACATCTTCATTGGACCCAGAGTGTCTCACCAATTACATACCAGCCTCAAATTTCTCATTTTTAGGGAAGGTCTTAGAAAAGGTGGTGGCCTTCCAGCTCAAGACCAGTTTCTCCTCCTCTGCCACTTTTGAGCACTTCCAGTCTGGATTTAGACCTGGGCACAGCATGGAGACTGCCCTGGTGAAGGTGCTAAACAATCTCCTGCTAGCAAGAGATAAGGGAGAGTATATCATCCTTGTTCTCTTGGATCTCTCTGAGGCATTTGACATTGCAGACAATGTGGTGTTACTGGACCAACTATGGAACAGGTGTGAATTAACTGGTAATGCCATCAGCTGGTTTAGGTCCTATCTCACAGGTACAGTGCAGAGGTTGATGATGGGGTTATCCTCATCTAACCTGATGCCCCTACACTGTAGAGTTCCATAGGGGTCAGTCCTGTCACCTCTGTTGTTCATGGAGTATATGCTGCCATTAGGGGATGTTATCAGGTGGTATGGGCTGGGTTTTCATTGCTATGCTGATGACACCCAGCTATACCTGTCCTGCACACCTGGAAACCAGATGGCTACCTCTCTATTTAACACCTGCCTGGATGAGATCCAGAACTGAATGGCTCAAAACTGGCTATGGCTCATCCTGGACAAGACAGAGATACCAGTAGTGGATCCTGGCCATTGGTGGGATGGAGGAGGGTTGGGGAATGACCCTGGTTTGATACTGGGAGGTGTTTCCTTGACCCCATCGACTCAGGTTAGGGATCTGCGTGTGTTCATAGAAATCATAGAATCTTAGAAACTTGACGGCAGATAAGGACACATCTGCCCATCTAGTCTGCCCCTTTCCCCCTTTACTCATCCCTCCCTCCCCCTTGATCCCCCCCCACTATGCAGCTCCATATGACTGTCCTATGCTCTCTTAAAACCACCCTCTGTTTCAGACCCCACCACTTCCTCTGGGAGCCCATTCCATGCCTTGACGAGGGTCTGACACTTGATACTCAGGTGTTGGCCATCATCCAAAGTGTTTTTTATCATCTGAGGAACATTGCCCAGATCCAAGCCCTGATATCAGCTGATGACCTTGCCACTCTAGTGCATGCCTTCATCATGTCTAGGTTAGATTATTGCAATACTCTGTACCTTGGGCTAACTGGAGGCAATCTCTGTCATCTGCTGCTGCTGCAGAATGCGTCAGCCAGGTTGCTGACCGGTGCTTTTAGATTTTTCCATGTCATACCTTTTCTCCACAGACTGCACTAGCTGCCAATTAGAAGGAGAATTGCCTTCAAGGTCAGATTACTGACCTGTAAAGCCCTGCATGGCCAGGATCAGACTATCTGCAAGATTTCCTGGTTCCTCACTGCCTAGCTCATGCTCTTTGTTCCTCCAAGGGTTGCCTCCTGGTGGTCCCCAGGGCTAGGTTGAAGCAATCTTGGGATCATGTTTTCTCAATTGCCACTCAAGCCCTGTGGAACTCACTTCCAGTTCATCTAAGGGAGGCTTCCTCAGTGGAAACCTTTTTAAAAGGGCTTAAAACATTTTTATTTAATCAAGCCTATGACATCTAATTGCTTAAGGTCTTTTATTATACAGACTGTTATGTTTTTATGTGACAGATTTTAAATATTGCTTATATTCTGCAATGAGTTGTTGTATTTTAAATTGTTGTATATTTTGTTGAAAATTTCATGTGATGTTGTTTTAAGAAATTGTGCAGCACTCTAAGCCTCCAGGAAGGGGTGCGCTATAAATAAAGTTTCTATATCTATCTAAAAGTATTACTGTTCACGGTCAACACAAAACTCTGTAACAGAGTGGACACTCCATTGGGGGGGTTGAATAAAATGAGAGGTGATCTAAAAAAGCTGGAAGAATGGTCAAAGGATTGGCAGCTGGTTTCAACACTAAAACGTGCAACATTTTTATTTATTTAGTTTTTGTTGACCAAGTAAGCGCACTAGACAAATTCTGCCTATTTTCAGGCACTACCTGGGGGAGGTGGATACAGATGAAAGCCAACTGACCTTGAACCAGATTAAGTTGTTGGTGGTATTTTTTTAGTGAATGGGGGGAAATTTAGCCAGAGCACCAGGGAAATTCCCCATCTCTTTTCGAGAAGTGCCATGGGATCTTTAAAATCCACCTTAACTACCACCAGAACAAGCAGATGGGACCTCGATTTAGCATCACATCTGAAAGACGGCACATCAGAAGTACAGCACCCCCCTCATGCTGCACTACAGTGTCATTATTGGAATGTAACCCAAGTGCCTGGTGTGGGGATAGAACCCACAGCTTTCTGATCTCCCAGCCTCAGAGGTGAGTGTGCTATCTGCTGAGCCACTGGGGCACAAAAACCCAGGGGGCAACATACCAACTGGAAGGGGCGGCACTAACAGACACAAAGCAGGAAAGGGATCTGGGGTAATCATTAAAGATTACCTAAAGGTTGCAAAACAATGTGACAAGGCAGTGGGGAAGGCTAGCAGGATGCTGGGATGCATAGGCAGGGGCATCACAAGCAGAAGGAGGTAGGTAATAATACCCCTGTATAGATCACTGGTGAGATCACACCTCGAATACTGTGTCCAGTTCTGGAGGCCCTATCTTCAAAAGAACATAGATAGGGTGGAGGCAGTTCAGAGAAGGGCAACCAAAATGATGCAGGGCATTCATCAAAAAAACCTATGAGGAAAGGCTTAAGGAATTAAATATGTACTCCATGGAGGATAGGAGGAGGAGTGGGGATATGATAGAAACATACAAATACCGCACAGGGAAGAACAAGGTACAGGAAGGCAGCATTTTCCAAAGGAAAAGGTGTTCAAGAATGAGGGTTCATGCTATGAAGTTAGAAGGGGGGGAAGTTCTGAGGATATGTGAGGAAACATTTCTTCACAGAAACGGTGGCAGAGGCATGGAACAGCCTTCTGGTGGAAGTGGTGGGGATGAAAATGATTATGGGATTCAAAAATGCATGGGATAGACACAAAGGGATCTTAGAAGTTAAGGGGGGGGGGAGACCAGAGACAGAGTAGGATCTGCGGTGTCACTGTAGGTAGAGAAAATAGAGCAGACTAGGTGGGCCAACAGGCCCTTATCTACCAGCAACTCCTGTGTTTCTATGCAACTTGATTCATACATCAACAGCACTTATCTCCACTTTGGATGTCACAAATGAATGGGAGACTAGCTTGTGCAACATGAGTAAATCACACTGCCTCTGCTGCATTTAAAAGATGACATGAAATGAAGCATAAGCAGTTACATCTTTATAAAGACAACTAATCAAAAACCTTTACAACTTTAAGTATATGGTATAACTTGGGCACACAATGGCCTCATGCAGAATATGACTCTTTTCATCACTTGTGAAGGGGGCAGGACATTCATAGCTCATGGGGCAGGACATTCATAACTCACCATGGCTCTGCCACTCTAGAGCTTTTTTTATGCCCCCTCACGCATGAAAATAAATAGCACATGCTAAGTCAGGTCATTGTGTATCCCATACACATACTGCAAAAAACGACATTAATGCATGCATTAGGATTGAAGTAGAGCATAAAAAGTAAGGAAATGAAAACATACGCTAAATAATCTCTGGAACCCTGACAAATCTGTGGTTTGGTGTTCTGCAGAGTTTGAATGATCACACAATGCAGTGTTGGTGCTACCATAATTTCAACACAGTCTTGTCAGAGAAATGAAAATACTGACACAGTATTGCTTGTATAGCAGATGCCAGAATTAGCATAATACCACCACTGCACTGCATGATTATTCAGACTCAGAGGAACACCACACTGCAGATTTGTCAAGTGTCCTGACATTGTAAGCCACATTTTTCATTTCCCTATGCTTTATACTTTACTTCAACCCTAATGCATGCAATAATATATATTTTTTTATTATTTATTTCCTTACTTGAAAAAGATATGTAACAACGTACACCATTAGCTTTCTTTGTGCGAGGACCTGTGGGCCCTGCGTGAAGCAGTAGACATCAGATATAGCTCCAAATGTATAGCTTGATTCATTTTTTTTTTGGGGGGGGGTCAGTCATCCATAACTTTTTATTTTGTATTATTTTTATCAAATTGCAGGGTTAGAGTACTTCCCCCTTCTCTCTCAAGTTCATACAATTTTGGGATTTGAATTTGGCCCTGAAACACATTTTCAAGGAAACCAAACTCAACACTTTTTTTGCCAAAAAATAAACTAACCCCCTGATCATGCACATTATCTTTTTTCTTTGTACTTGAGTTAGTATTACTTGCTTTTTTCTTTTAGGTTACTGATTGGTGGCATTGGACCAAAACAATAGACAGTAATCACTCAAGACGGAGGAAAGGCTGGGTAGGTCATCACCTACTATGGAACCAGAACATATAGGTACTGGGGTTGCCAAGTGGGGGAGGAGGCTGGCATGGGTGCCATAGGGTTGGGGTTAATGTTTTGGTAGTGGGCTGGTGGGTGGAAGAGGGTGGAGTAACATTTGCAAGTGGGAGGGGGAAGGGATTTACTTGACAGTTGTGGATCTTGGCATGGTTGGGAGAGGGTGAGTGAGAGTTGAAGTTTAGTTTAAAATGCATGGGGGTCATTGTTAGCAGGCCATGGGATTGTGCTGTGGTGGCTGCAAAACTTTGTGTTTTTTGTTTCTGTTAATGGTTAACTTCCTGTTTAGTCAGTCATTAATGAACACTTGTGTTTTTCCATATATTTTTCCCATTGTTTTATTTGCTGATACATGTACTCTGGCAGTTTCAAAATGCATAACTTTTTAATTTGTCTTTTTCTGTCACAAAGCCAGCAGAATGCCTTATTCTAAGCCATTAGATAATAAACCTAAAAATTTCAGGTTTTAAAAAGAGGTATTTTTTCATTATCTGTGCACAAAACAAAGTGTCTTAATTTATAGGTCTTTTATGTAATTTCAAAACTTCATGGTGCCTGATACTACTAAGCAATTGCACACACTTAGTCTCTCGGACTGAGAGGTTATAGGTAGGTAGGTATGTAGATAGATAGATGATAGATTGATAGATAGATAGATAGATAGATAGATAGATAGATAGATAGATAGATAGATAGATATTATGGTTGGGTGTACATACATACATACTGTGATACAGGAACACTAAGGGTGTGCCAGCATTAGACATAGCCAAGTGCCTAAAACACACCAAAGGCATTGAATATAAAGTATAAATGTACACTCTACACCTTATGTAACTACACTTGTAAAGCAGCCCCTAAAACAAGGGTAGAAACATTATGTAAGTGAAACACAATAAATTCTTGTGAAGGAGTAGAACTTTCATAACTCGCGTGTGGCTCCAACACTCATGAGTTATGGTCCTGCTCCCTCACATGCAAAGATACATTGAATATTCGGGAGTCAGCCTATTGCATATCCCATATATATCACTGCAAAATCACATTGAAACAGATGGGATCTTACTATGGTATGTCTAGATATAGTGGATCTTATCTCTGGCTGCCACTGTACAGTTCCGGAAGGGTTTTAGTCATTCAGATGGCTTTAAAATTGTTGCCTGCTTTATATAAGATATGCAACAGTCTGACACAAAATATTCAGTTTATCTTCACATGTGTGTGAGCAAGACCAAAACTCACTAGCGATGGACCCATGAGTGAGTTATAAAAGTATTGCCCCCCTCACAAGTGATGATGAACTGTATATCATATTTGATGTACAGTATACAATCTAAATTTACTAATTATAACCTTTAAACCTGCTGTTTGTATGAAGATTTAACTGTCTTTATTTGATTTTAACTCTTGACTTCAGTGCTACACAAGGCTATTGTAAGGTCATCATCATTGTGAAAGCTTTTCTCTGATTGATTCATTATTCTAGTGTGATGTACTTAACCTTCTAGATATTGATTATGACAATATTAACAAGATATAGGGAATGCATAATGGGTTGCAGTAGAATAACACAGTTATCTCCACTAGTGAGTGGTAAGACCCATAGCTCATGAGTGGCAAAGCCACACATTATTTATAAAGATCTTACCACTCATGTGTGGAGATACATGTGTTGTTCTATTTCAACACATTATGTATTTGATATATACCACAATGTTCATAATACTTTTTCTAATGCTTTATCTTATTTTAGCTTAACACTTCCTTTCTTTCCATTGTAAATTCTTTATCTGGCCATTGTCCTCTCTGTTCTATTTCCAGATTCTAAGTGGAAATAACATGTTGTAAGTGAAATAAACCATGTTCTAAGTAAAATAAATATTTATCCAAATATAACATGATTTATTTACCCAGTGTATTTCCCACTGGTGTGGTATATATTAAGATATGATATTAGTGTTGTCATCAACAACACTTATTACTTTGCACTTTTTATCTCTGCCGGTATTTTATACATGTAGGAATTTTCAAGCAACCAGATTGGTTGAAACTTCATTGGATATGTATGATTTTCATAGTATAAATGTACAATTGGAAACTTCTCTCAACACACCTGTATAAATGTAAAGTTTTAGACTAGTTTTATTTTTAGTTCCCCCATAGTCATTAGTTACCACACCTGGCTAGAAAAATAACACATGAAGAAGCCATCAGAAGAAGGCCATTTGGTCTGTCTATTTTACTCATACTGCTGGCTCTACAGCTTGAGCTACTGACCCTTCCTCCCACTCCCCCATCCTTTCCATCCTCACTACCCATGATCCTTATCTTTCCTCATGCCTATCCCAGAATCACTTGAAGCTGCCCCCACCTTCAACAAGACCATCTCTTCCAGCAGCACATTACAAGTGTCCACCACCTTCTCCATGAAGAAAGGCTTCCTGATCTCCCTCCTAAACCTCACCCCCTCCAGCTTAAGGCTGCGCCCTCTCATGTTATGGTTGCCACTTAGCTAAAAGAGACCCTCCTTATCCACCTTAATTATCCCTTTTTAAGTACTTGAAGGTCTCAGTCATGTTCCCCCCTCTTGTCCTTCAGGGAGTACATGTTCAGTGCCCTGAACTTTGCCTTACTCTGCTGACTCACTGTAATCTTTGTAGCCCTCTTCTGGACTTTCTCCAGCAGGTTAATGTCCTTTTTGAGGTGTAGGCACCAATACTGAATTCCATACTCTAGATGTGGCCTCACCAGTGAACCGTAAAAGGGCAGTATAACTCCTCTCTCCTACTAATGACCCCCCCCAGCTATGTATCCCATCATCTTGTTTGCCCTTGCTGCTGCTTTCTTACACTGCATGGAGTGCTTCAGGTTACTAGTGGTCATCACTCCCAGTTCCTTCTTCTCCTCTGATGCAGATACCTGGACTCCACCCAGGAAGTACTCCATCCTGGTATTCTTGGCTGCAACGTGCATAACTCTGCATTTCTTGACATTGAAGCCAAGCTGCCAGCTCCCAGACCACCTCCCTAGCTTTTCCAGATCATCCTGTAGGTTCTGTATCCCATGTGCGGTGTCCACTTTCCTGCAGAGCTTGGCGTTGTTCATGAATAGGCACATTTTGTTCTTAATGCCATCCCAAATGTCATTTATGAAGACAGTGAACAACACCCGCTCAAGCACCAAGCCCTGCAGGACCCAATGGTGATCTCTCTGGTGCCAGATAACTCTCCACCCACAACCACCCTCTGAGTTCTGTCCCTCAGCCAGTTTTTCACTCATCTGGTCATCTTCTCCCCAACCCCAGGATCTGCCCACTTCCTGATCAACCTTTTGTGAGGTACAGAGTCAAAGGCATTGCTGAAATCTAGTATTCAGTGATATGGGCAAAGTAAATTGAGTAATTGAAAATGAGCGACTCAGTTTGTGCACCCTTAGTGTGAGCGATTATGGAAGTATAGCAAGGTACATGGATAGCGAGGTAGTGAGGTCAGAATAGTGAGTGTTGAGGGCATTAGCAAGTGTAGAGGGAGGAGGTTAGGTAGTGGGTGAGAGCAGGCTGTTGCTGAGCTGGCCACTTGGCATGGCGGTTACAGTCACTGCCCATGGTGAGCATGGTACTGGGTTTGGGACTGTATGCTGACATGAAGTAATTTTGGTTTTTGGTGTTGCAGGGTACTTTATTTTTTTTTACATAGCTCCTGTTCCTTCCAGGTTGTTCCCCCACCCAAGGATTGTCCCTCCCACAGCAGTCACCCCTTCCCATGTTTTCTTCTCTCCCCTAGTGTCCACCCACCCTGGAGTTGAGATTCCTTAGTTTGGGAGGTGTGGGGGGGCTTGCCCCTGCAAGGGGAGGGGTGCAGAGGCAGAGCCCATCACATAAAATGTAGGTTATTTTGTTGTTTGGAGTGTCATCAATGTTGTATTCAGCATAGTGCTGATCACCACTTTTGTTTTCGGTGATTAGCACTCACTTGTGTCAGTTGCTATTGAATCTTCACTGTTGTGACATGGAACCCTGAAATCCAGCTAGAGTATGTCTACTGCTTGGCCCCTGTCAACTGTCTCAGTGACCCAGTCAAAGAAATCAATCAGATTCATTTGACATAATCTCCCTACCATGAACCCATACTGCCTGTCTGCCTCCATTCTGGAGACTATGGTCCTCTAGATATTCTACCAACCTTTCCTTAAGTATGGTCTCCATGAGCTTGCACATGATCGAGGTCAGACTGACTGGTCTGTAATTCCCTGGGTCATCCTTGGGACCACTTTTGTGGAAGGGCACCCCATGTCCTGTTCTCCAGTCCTGCAGTACCACATCTGCCTCCAGTGAACTATAAATAGGCCTGCCAGTGGCCCTACCAGCTCCTCAACCAATTCTCTTAGTATCCTTGGAGGTACTCTGTTCAGGCCTGGTGATTTTTCCACCTTCAATACTAGCAGCCCCTCCTCACTCTATCCTCCTCTATCACTACATCTGTGTTCTCCTATCCCCTGCTTCTCTTCTCCATCATGAAGACACTGGTCTGTCCTTCTCCCTGGTGAAGACAGAAAATAAATATTCATTTAGTATCTCTGATTTTCCCCTGCTATCCTCCACCCGCTCCTCCCCTTTCTTAAGCCTAACAATCCCATCCTTCTTGTCCTTTTTCTCACTTACATAGTGAAAGAAGGCCTTCTCTCCCTTCTTAATTCCTTCAGCTACCTGCAGTTCCTTCTGTGACTTAGCTCACTGGATTCAGCTCCACCTTTCTAAATCTAACCCCTAGTTACAACATTTGGTTCTGATGATTAGCTTAGGGCTGCAGTGTCAGTCATAAGTTTCTTTGTGCTGGGCCCTGAGCAAAGCAGTGATCACTCATAACTGCCTTTGCACGGGACCCTCCAAGCGAATAGAAAAAGATCACTCATAACTGTTTTTGCTCAGAGCCAATTCGGGTTTGCCTGAAGCAAGACATGAATCTTAACATGCATTGCACAGGGCTCAGACCAGTAGCTTGAAGAAGCTTATTGGGGGGCACAGCCCTGGACATGTAACTTGCTTTGGGTCATGAAACCATGGGTTGAGAGACAGGGAGGGCATCAGGGATGAAACAACCCTAACACCACATTTTCCTCTTTTTTTGTGGCTTTAGAACTCCAACAATGCATTAATATTCCTTTTTGCAAATAATTTCCTCTCTTTTGAGAAAGCAGAGTGATTACTTGCTTCATGCAGTTCTTTTCAGGCCTTGTGCAAAGCAAGAAGGGTCCTAACTTGCTTCACATAGGGACCTTTAGACCCTCCCCAAATCAGGAAGTTAGTGCTAACTTTCTTTGCACAGGTCCCTAGACATAGCTTTCCTACTGTTTTGTTCGTTTAGGACTCAAATTGTGGTACAAAATGCACGCAGTCATGTTTTCAACAATTTTTCATGTTTCTCGGCTTTAAATATTTTTTCATGTAAGGCTTAGTACAGTACCATTTTCTCAATTATTTTTGCTATTTTGTCATATGTTACCAACTACAGATGCTATGCTGTATGCATGTGCACTGAGTTCATTAAATCCCATCTCAATGTTTTTTCAAGTTAGTCACAAAAACTTTTTCTTCTAATTAAAATACTAACTTTTTTTTTTAAGTCAATTTAGATAGCTCTTTTGACTGTCTGCTGATGAACCATACAACCATCAACCAATAAAGCTAAGTATTTTTTCTAGGAGTTTTTCCAGACATTTTTAGCAATCTGTTTTGATTTGCACATGTGTGAACTTTAAATGTAAATAACTTAAAAACTAAATTAAAAAGTGACAGAAACTTCAGAATTTTTACTTAATTTCACATATTAATAACTTTTGAACTGCCAAACTGATTTTGCCAAACTAGCCGAACAATTATTCACAGGTCTCAGAAGGTACACACTAAATTTCACAGTCCTGGGGGCTATTATTGCTGAGATATAAATTTCCAATCCCCATTTTGACACAAACACTAACTCACCTCTATCATACAACCATTAACATGCCTTGCCGGCATTAGTGTGCCAGCACATCAGGGCACCGATTCTGGGATGTGTGCCCCTTCCTGAGGTCTGCCTCCCTCAGAGTTAGAACAATAATAAAGGAGGGGTGTGGGGGCATGGAGGGCATAGCCCCCCACAAAAATAGGGGTCAGGGAGATCCTGACTTAGCACCCTGATGACCGGGTGCACTAACACTCTGAATGGGTAGAACTATTAACATGCTTGTATAATAAAGGGGATATGGTATAGGCTAACTTAAAATACACTATTTATCTTCATGTGAGAGAGGTAGGACAATAACTCATAATTGACAAAGCCATGAGTGAGTTATTAAAGTCCTGCCCCTTCCCCCCCTCAAAAAAAACACAAATGATGATAAACTGCATATTTGGAGTCAAACCATTGCATATTCAATTTATACATCAGTTTATTAGTTATAACTTTTAAAGCTGCTGTTTGTATGAAGATTTAACTGTTTGTATTTGATTTCAACTGCTGGCGTCAGTGTTGCACATAGCTATTGTGATGTCATCAGCATTGTAAAAGCTGTTCTCTGATTGGTTCGATATTCCATTGTGCTAGAAACATAGAAAATTATGACAGATTAAGGCCTGGCAGCCTATCCAGTCTGCCTGAGTCTGTCTAATTTTGTGACAGTGCTCCTGCCAATTCTCCTTACCTCCCTGCCCAGTCTGCCCATTACTCATTAGTCCCATGTGCTTGTCCAACTCCCTTTTGAACCCTTCTACTGTTTCAGCCCTAGCTAGTTTCAGTCTGTCTTGAGCCTCCATTCACCCCTTTTTCTTGCAGTTCCCATGTTACCACTCATTCTAAACAGTTCATTGCTGTCTACCTTATTTATTTTGTAGAAGTACTTGAATGTTTCAGTCATGTTTCCCCTTTCTCCTGTCCTTCAGCATGTACATGTTTAGATCCTGTAAGCACTTCTTGTAGCACCTACACTGTTGCCCTGTGTCTTTTTAGCCTGTCTCTGTCCTTCTCCAAATGTGGGCTCCAAAACTGCTACAATACACAAGTGAGGGTGAACCAAGGATCTATATAACAGCTATATTAATGCTCTCTTTCTGATTGTGATCCTTCTCTGCATGCACCCCAGCATCTGATTTACATTGTCCACAGCTCTTCTACATTGTGCCGATACCTTCATGTTCTCCATTACCAGCACCCCCAAATCCCTTTCCTCTGATGTGCTCTCCACTGCCACCCCATACACCCTATAGTCCATTCATGGGTTCTCAGCCACTATGTGCATTAGCTTGCAATTTTTCGCATTAAATTTCAGCTGTCACACCCTCGACCACCTTTCCAGATTTTTTTCAGATATTTCATTATGGTGCTTATATCCTCCTCAGTGTCCAGTCTTCCAGTTAAGGTGGAAAAATGCCAGTTAGGCATGGCCAAGTGTCCTACCTTGGGCACTGAGTGGGCAGTGGATACATTCGTCCAGAGCCTGCAAAGGTTGGTGCCATCCAGGCCTGGCCCACCACAGCCATGAAGAAACAGGTGAGTGAATTTCTGGGAACAGTCAACTACTACAGGAGGCTTGTCCCTTACTACAGTGATGTGGCCAAGCCCCTAACAGCCCTGATGAAAAAGAAAATGCCAGAGAAAGTCCTCTGAACAAAGGGCTGTGAATCTGCCTTCCAACAGTTGAAGAAGGCATTATGTGGGTCACCTGTGCTTGTTAGCCCCAACTATGACTTCATAGTGCACCTGGATGCCTTAGACCATGGGCTGGGTACTGTCATGAGCCAGGTTACACCGCATGTGGAGGAACACCCAATAGTGTATCTGAGCTGGAAGCTTCTGCCCAGGGAGGAGGCATATGCCACCATTGAGAGGTAGTATCTAGGGATAGTGAGGGCCCTTCAGAGACTGCAACTGTATTTATATGTGTGGCAGTTCACTGTGGTCATGGATCATAATCCTCTGACATGGCTCCACAGGACTAGTGGGCAAAATACAAAATTGTTGTATTGTAATTTGATCTTACAGTTTCATAATTAAACCATTCAGCACTGGGGTGGTGTGCAGAATGCAAGTGCAGATAGACTGTCGAGGCAGGGATAAATGTATGGCAGTGTTCTTTAGGTTCTCCCCAGTTCTTTCATGAATGGCAGTGTCTCTTGAGAGTCACTCAGAAGAGACACACCTTCATTGTCTTAAAGGGTGAGATGTGACAGGACAGAGGAACAGATGCACTCATTATTATTTTCTGTCAGTTTAAAAATATTTATCTGTTACCAGACTGTGGAAATGTCACTGTGACAGGATATGTGACTATTTGCACTGTCTCTTCTGTTACCTTAAAAACAAAGAGCATTCTCCTGTACAGGGTCTGTTGTTGACTTTCTTGTGGGAAATTTAAACAGACTTGCTGACAAGATAATAGGCAGGAGACAATAAAGTCTTGATGCACTGTGAGAGTTTTTGCCAGAGACAGGTTCCCATAGGTTAGACAATGGGCCCAGGTGCTTGTCATAAAACCTTTTAGAGACTGAGGAAATATGGAGGAGATGATGTCACCCATGTAGGGTGGGGAACTGTGGGGAATTGGCACTCAGAGTGTGAAGTCCCTCCCCATAGCCAAAGGGTATAAAAGTGGGGAGACAGGAATCTCTCTCTCTCTCTCTCTCTCTCTCTCTCTCTCTCTCTCTCTACATCTGATGAAAGGGAGCCCTACTGCAGGTAGAAGTACAGCTTAGGGAAAGTATATTCATAGCTATCAGTAGGTAATTAGGTTTTAGGTGAGGAAAGTTCATATATTTTTCTATACAACAACTGTCTGTGTAACTTGCTTTATTTTCTGTTTCTTAGTAAACTGGTAATCCTTTTGTCTGACTGTAAATATATCCTGTTTGTAAATACTTGTAGTTCTTCTAGTAAACAATCTATTTTTGATAGAACCAGTGACTGTTTATTTCTAAAAAAAAATAGTTAATTTTAATTTTTTCCACTGAATTCTGTTTGCAGTCCATCTCTGAAGGGCACTCTTCCAATAGTTATTGTGTTGACCTTCCTGACCTTGAGCAAAAAGGACACAAGGGTGGTTTCCTGGTTCCAGATAAAAATCAGGTGTTGGCAAAGGATTAGAAGTCCCTGACAGAGAACTGCCCTGTAAGTGAGGGGCCCAAGGGACAGTTTTTGTCACAGGCCCATGTCATATTCTTTACATATGTTTACAGCTGGAGTGTGAATAAACAGTGTAAAGTAAATCCTGTTTTCTAGGCCTGATGCCACACATACATGGGAAATACCTTGTTAGGTATATGTGTCATCAATGACATAAATCATAAAAATATGTTTTTTCCTATGTATGAATGTCCTAATGGCATTACTAACTAATAGGTGAGCATTGTTACTGTTTGGTGACATCCCAAAGGCCTTGCTACTTTCAAAGTTTTTAGCTGCTGAATTCTGCAAGAAACAGTTAAATTCTCATTAGAGGTTATTTAAAAACTATACCTTTAAAAATGTTGTTGTATAAACAGCATACACAGTGGGCTGCCTTGGGATAATCAAATGTAGTTAGTTAGTTGGCTAGTTAGTTAGTTAGTTAGTTAGTTAGGTAGTCAGTCAAGTCAGTCAGTTAGTTTAGTTTTTAGTAATCCATTAAGTGCACTAGACATACAGATATCTGTTCTTAGGCATGAACAAGACATGTACAATACTAACAAGGACAGGTAGATAATATAGAGGATAATGGATGGGCAACAGTGAACGACAATGCTATATTCACTTTGAGAGCTTGTCATGACAACCAAGTAAACCTCAAGAATGAAGATCAAGAAGTTTACCGTTATCATGAACCCTCGAGAAGTGTACATTGCGTTGTTGTTTACTGTTGCATATCCATTGTCTTTTATAGCGTATGGGCAACAGTTAAACGTCAGCAGACCACTTCTTGAGAAATTTGTTAAAAAAAACCTTTGTGTAGCTGTTTCAAACTGTTCCCCACCTCCTACAAACAAGCTCCACTCACTCTTACTGAGAAATCTTCAGCGTGATGGAGCGTCTACTTGGTCCTCTCTCGTTACCATACAAAGTCGCCTGTACCGAATCTTTCTCATGAAGGGAATAACTGCCACAGTTACAAAAAAATGAAAAAAGAGATTGAGATGGGACAGTGGCGCTATGAACAGAGAAGGCGACAGCAGTGGCATGTGCCATCGTTCCATGTTGTTGTACTATCGATGTGACATACTCAAGATAGTACAACAGCACCCTGATATCACATCAGTGGTACAATAACACTAGCATTCAGTCAGATTTGGTTAATAATAACATTCTACCATACACTATAATACTGTAAATTCAGTATATTAGTTACATGATTCAAAACCTGAGCAAATATTAGATTGTATCAGGTGTTTTTATAAGTTATTCTAAAATGCAAATGTCCATCAATACCCCTAATTTTAAGTGACAATGAATTCCATAGCTTTGGGAGGGGGTTGAAGAAAAGACCTTTATCACCACTGGTAAGGATAAGACCTCATAGCACAGTTATGACTTCATCTCTTGTGACTTATGGATCTTATCCTAACATGTGAAGATAAACATTATTATCTCGTGCAGCCCATTATGTATGATTTCAATAGATAGATAGATATGGATATATATTATGGTTCTAATAACATTATGGCTGAGCAACATTTGTGGTGAATCCACAAGTGATGCCATAGGGGTTAAGGATCACAAGTAAGATATTAGGCATATTGTGTATCATCCCCCAAGAAATATTTGATATATTAAAGAAACATTAAAGAAATGTGTCCTATTTAGACAGTGATATATGTAATAAATAATCCACTGCTGGGCATGCATATATCAGAGCACTACCGTACACCCTGTAGTGGATTACCTGTCTTATAAAATGTCCAGAAGGTTCTAAGGGTATGAAAAGAAGGGCAGAGGTGCAGGCATTGTGGAAAAATATACAGTCATGTGTTGTGTTTCATCCAGTCAGAAGACTGGATGTTCACAGATTTTTCGTACCAATTTTATAATATATAATCACATTGGGATAACCATATCGATTCTAACAGGTGGTGAGGTCAACATCTATCTGTCTGTCTGACTATATATCTAAACATAATCACATTGGGGTAACCATATTGATTCTAATAGGTGGTGAGGTCAGGATATTGAAGATCTTCTCCTCACTAGCAGGGGTAAATATATAGGTTAACCCACTGCAGTCTACTGCATATGCCATTTATAAAGCTAGGTTTTAAAAGGCATAACTTTTAAACTAGTTCTTTATATGAAACTTGAACAGTTTCTCCTTAAATTCAGCTGCTTTTTCTGTACAACACAGGACCATTGAGATGCCATCATGCAGTGTATGAGCTGCAGAGCTCTGCTGTTAAAGTACATCATTATGACATACTATACAAACTGTGGAAATAAGGTGCTGATGACAAACTATGAAAATAAATCTGACATCTGAATAGTTTGTAGTACATAATAATGATTGAAAACACTTTATTTTGTGGAGGCTTCTACTGGATGAAAGGAAGACAGAGAGAGAGAGAGAGAGAGAGAGAGAGAATGAGAATGATTGAACATGAAGTAATTGAAGAACTCCTGTTCCATGACAGTTTTGTAAGAGACATATTTTCAGTTTCTCACAAACTATTAATTAAACAATGCGAGCCTCACATGTTTAATACCACCTCAATTTTATAACAGCGGTCCTTACCTTCTGATTTTCCCCTAACCTACATTTACAGGTCATAGCATCGTACACCTGTTATACTGAGCTGTCATATTTTCAGGAGGGATGGGAGGGGGTGTAAAAATACCTGACTCGGCGAATCCTTAAGTTTCCATTTGTTGCACTGTCCTCAAAAGAGGAAGATCCTAGTTGGTTTTCAGGCAGTATTTATGACTGAAGAAAGTATACTAGAAGCGGTTTCCCTTCCCCACTCCTGGTTTTAGAACTGTTATTTAAACGCACAGCAACAAAATAAGGAGCCTTCTGGTTCCAAAATCAATACTGTTGCATTGCTCAGGAACGTTTTCAGAATGCAAAATTAGACACGATCCTAATCCCATTAGGGAGATTTTTTTCAACCATTTTGCACAGCTTGGTACGAAAATGGTTAAGCGGCAGTTTTCACACAGTTTTCCAGTATGCACAAGTAAATAATGCCTAAATATTGAATACAGTATGCGCCTATGATACAGTAAGATCCGTATCTGCATTTTTTTCTGTCCGCTGTTCACATCTGTACTGCAAACGTGTTTCAGATCCACGGCCCCTGCATTTACATAGGAAATTTTTATTTGTACTCGATTGTACAAGACTGCCTCCCCTCCTCACCAGTCCTATCTTTTCTTCTCTCCCATTTGACACTGGGGAAAGCATTAAAGGAATGTAATCGATATTTGTATGCACTGTATGCATGTATATATGTATAGTATTTGTGCATGTACCGTATGCATGTACAATATTATGTGTATGTATTATTGCCAGTACCGATCTCTCTCAGTTTAAAGAGCCGCATCGCTAACAAAACCCGAGCCAAACCTGCGCACAATAATCATGAAAGCAATTTAACAAGGAAAACAGGTGTGTGGTTCCAGGATTGACTGTTTATAATCTGGGGCATTTCAGACTATTGGTTTGAAGGAATAACTATCTGTGAAATGTCAAACATCCTTGAATCAATCTGTCTGTTCGTCCGTCCATCCATCCATCCCTCTCTGTAGCCTCTCTCTTACACCCACACATACATATCGTGTGTGTTTTTGTGTTTTAACTTACACAAATTGTGTATACGGGCATACACACAAACACACGCATATACACACACGTATCAATATAGTGCAGTCACGACTCCCATGGATTGTATATCTTGCAGACCTGTAGATCTAGACGTACCGATAAACCTTGCATCGCTGACACAAATACCTGAGCAACTGTCAATGCTAATCGTATGATGTGTGTTTGTTTGCTGCAGGGTTGGCTCACGTACACAAAACACTGAGGCAATATATAGATATACAGTATGTACTTACTTGTTAAGAACAACACTCTGTGTGTGTGTTATTTAGTTTTTTTTTGTTTGTTTGTTTTTTTCAAAGCTGTCCTTCCACAAGTGGATCTAAGAATGCACCAAGGAAATGAATAGGCCAACAAGAATCCATGGAGTTCATTTAGAATCTCCCCACATCAAATGGGGGAAGAATAAGCCCAGCGCAAGCATTGACAGCAGGGCTCTTTGGCACAAAAAGGCTGGCGAGGAGCAGATTGCATTGGTATCCCTGCGTGGCTGGCTGCAAGGAGAAGCAACGACACAGACAGAAGGAGGGTATTATTTTCCATAGAAAAACAACGATTTTTGTCCATAAGGTTTCTCTCTCAGGCTGTATGGATGCAGAATGGGGTTGTGCCCGGTCTGCTGCAGACCACGCGATGACATCATCATCTGATTAAGGTGGATTTTTTATAGGGGGAGGGAAGTAGCTGTATAGAAAGTCACGCTTTCCTTTCCTTTTCTTTTCCTTTCCTGTCTTCCCAAACAGAATAGATAACGGGAGTCAAAAAGATGAAAAAACAAAAGAACACGCAATTTTCAAACCCTACCTCGGTGCCTTTTTGAAGGAAGGTGCATTTGCAGAATGGAGAGCTAATCAAGATTCAAGGAACAAGGCGATCTATGCGGGGGTGCTATGAGTCGCTTTCTGAATCAGCATCATTTTTTAAAGGAGCATCCAGGATAACCGTTATGGTTCGTTTCTTACACCTTTTGCACTTGCATATTCCGCATCACATTTTCAAGGTTAAATGCTGTCAGTGCATCCACCTTAAAGATTTTTTTTTTTGCGAAATGCCCCGCCCACACACACCTCCAAGAGTGATACTGTAATTATTGAATGTATGGAAGGTACTAAGGCTGCAAGATAAGGATCCGTGAAATTTTCTTTCGCCCCCCCCACCAACACACAAACACATACTACAATGGGGAAGGAAATGTGGTGGAGATACAGAATGTAATGTTCCATTTGCATTTCCATTAGGTAAAAGGGGTCTCAGGAGGTCATCAGCCCCCCCAACAAACACAAATGCACTGGCTGAGAGTGTCTAATTTTACAGTGTATTTATTATTTAATTTTACCTGGGCCCTGGATCACAGTTGGTTTATTTAATCTCAAATAATGAGGGCAGATAAAGAGGGAAAAAAAATGTATAAACCACAAGGAGTGAGGCAACACTTTAACACACACACACACACTTACAGAAAGCAGACAAAAAGAAATGAAAATAGCAGTAAGAGTGAAATGAAATCACACAGAACATAAGTGTGCCAACATATGGAGAGAAATCAACACATTGTATGGAAAAGAAAAGGTATAAGAAAAAGGGGCATGAACAAGAACTGCAGTCATCAAAGGGAAGTACAGATGAAGAGTGTAATGCTGATGAAGTCAGAAGGCTTTCACAGAACAAACAAGCAAACAGCAGCAAGCATAGAGTCAGACAACAAGACCTGGTGCAATCTGTTGGCAAGAAAAGATTGCTCTGAATACATTTAAGATGAATGAGATAGTATAAAAGTCCTGTAAGAGGTTAATTAGCTATGTTTAGGTTTCAGACTTGGTACTGACCACAACTGAAATCAATCTGGTGGGCCCCTGCATCACACATGACTGCCTCAAAACAGGCTGCAGATTAAATTAGCATGGAGACAAAATATTCCCCTTCTCATGGAGACACTGCCCCCTAGGTCAGTCTTGAGGTGCATCAGCGAAGTTGAGTAATGTAACCTGTATTAAGCCGGACCACACTGTTCTCAGCCTACAATTACATTCAGTGGATTGTTTTTGTCCCACAAGCACTGTCAGCCCTTTTTAAACAGAACTGAATTCATCACAGTGTGGGAAAGCCTACACTGTGTCTACTCGCACTGTATCTGGTATGTGGATAAAGAAAAGTTTCAGCACACATCAATACCACCTAACTACTTTCACTGGCACTGAAATCGTAAAAGTGTGAGGGATCCGCATTGTACCCAATCTGCAGATAAATGGAGGGCTTTATACTCAAGTGTTGTCAATCCATAATACAGACAAAGAACCTCTGTTCGCAAACACCATCATACAGTAGCACTAAATTCATTACAGTGTGGAAAAGCCTGTGCTGTATTTAACTGCACTAGGCATGGTAGCGAAATCCTAGCCCATGCCATCTAATGATGCCTCCCCGGGGCACCATATACACTGCAAACAATGTGGGCAACAGAACTAAGCCCTGGAGAACACCACAAGGCAGCAACACTGGACATGAGGAGAAGTTCCCCAGTACCACTCCCTGTGTCCAGTCCCTGAGGTAGTACTCAAACCAGCAGATTACTGCCAGTGAGCTCCAAGTACTCCCCCAGCCAATCCAACAACAGCCCATGTTCTAGAGTGTCAAAAGCTAAGGAGAGATTGAGGAGAATGAACTGACCATTCTCCTCTATCCCTCCTCCTGAAAAGGTCATTTTGCACCCTGACAAGTACAGTCTCACTGCTAGGTTTATACCTACATCCAGAGTGGAGTGGCTCATAGACATTGTAGGCTATGAGGTGTGCCTTGAGCTGCATTGCAACCACCTTCTCAATAAACTTTTGTAACAATGGTAGGGTAGAGACAGGTCAGTAATTTGCCAGGTTATCCAGGTCCAGTGATGGCTTCTTCAGCAAAGGCCTCACCAGTGCATTTTTCAGTGTAGCTTGGAAGACCCCCTCTGGCAAGGACCACTGGACAATTCTGGTGAACAGTGGGCCCAGATATGCAGCACTGCTCACCAGTAGCTGTGTTGGATCCAGATCTAGTTTGCAAAAGTTGGTCACAGCACAGAAATCACCTCAATCACCTCCTTCACCATCACTGGTCTAAACTACCCCAGTGAAAGCTGATCGCATCTGCAGAGTGCTCTGGCAATGCATAACACTGCCCAAAGAGGATGAGCAGAGGCACCAGGCATCTCAGTTACCTTTCCACTGAGTCCGGTGGGAATCTTGGGTATGGGAACCAAGCAAGTCTGTCCTCTCTTTATGTACCATTTTGCCCCAGAGTGCCTACTGCTCCTCAGTGTCCTGATTGTACTGTCCCAATCAGCTCTTCCTGAACCCAGACTCCAACTCTCACACTTCCTCACAATCCCTACTTCCCTATATCTATGCTTTACCATACCATCATTTTTAGAGCCCTGTGATGTCACATGGGGGTGTGCAGTGCCTAACCCACAGAGTTCTATTAAGAACTAGAGCACTGACACAGAGGAGAACATCAAGCTACCTAGTGGGTGCCATGCTGTTGGCTGGGGAGATTCAATTTCATTTCTTTCTCCTTTTTCAGAAATGTTTACTATAAGATAATTAATGTTGTCTTCCTATTGGTGACAGATGATGCTAAGGAAGTGTGAAAGTGCCAGCATAAACCTTTCTTCGGTTTCTTCGCTCTTGAAAAGATCAGCAACATGGCGCCATGTAACTAGTTTCACTTCACGTCTGCTAACAGCACAGAATGTTAGCACTCTAGTTCTTAGAACTGTAGTACAGGCACACTACATTTAAAAACAACTTCAACCTCAGTGACATCACAAAGTTTTAACTATGGTGGCAATACAGTATCAATACAGAGCACGGGGGGTGGGCTGGGGAACAGTGTGTTGCAAGGATGAAGCATACCTATACTGGGGGAGGAGGGTCATGTTCTGCTTGGTATTCATGTGCTACCTGTCAGCTGACCAAAAAGCAGCATTGGTGTCAGCTATGATGGTAACCACTCTCCCCTCCTCCAACTAGAGAAATGCTACATTTGGGGTTAATGCTTGGGTAGGGATGGAGTACAATTATTCGTGTGTGTGTGCGGGAGGGTATGAAGTAAACTACATAAAATGAATCTTCTACTGACTCCTTACAAACAGGTGCCATAAGTTCGCCTGCTCTCCGAATCATTTACACAAAAAGCCCAATAATGGGTTGGATGAGGTCAGGGACAGAATAACAGCAGTCATTCAATGCAAAATAAAATGAATTACCTTTGGTGGAAAATCAAAAGCTTCCTTTTCAAATTTTGGCAAAGAAGAGATCTTCACAGAGCCTAGTCCTATGCAGCAGCAAACTCTACAGCCACTGCTGCCCCCTGCAGGGTGGAGGCCCTGCCAGTGCTAATGAACGTTATCAGTTACATTTGTTTGTTTATCAGCAAACCTGTCACCCTCATGTGTAAGAGTTTATTTATTCTAAACTTCTTGAATTTATGATTCTATTCAATATTGAGTCCTGTAAGGGGAAGCTTGAAACAGAACAAATAGCAGCCAATAGTTGGCAGTAGCATGATACTTAAATCCCCCTAGGACTAATGCCCTCTCAGCATTTAAGACCCCACAGTGTGAGAGTCATGAAGTTGGAGCAGAGCATCGATATCTGCAAGGCATCTGTAGGTAGGCTACAGTGCCACAGAGAACTCTGTTCAAAGCAAGACAGGATCACATGTTGGACATAAGTGCCACATGAAAAGGGAACTGTTGCCTTAGGTGAATTGTGTGGCAGTTATGGGGAGCTTAAGGACAGGCCAAAACAGCAGGGAGAGCCCATGTGTAGGCAGCAGAGTAACAAAACAAAAGAAAAAAAAACAGAAAGAAAAAAGGGGGTATGGAGGGAAACAGAGAAGTGATCAAACAGTAGGGAGTGTAGAAGTAAGGATCCCGGGGGTTTAAACAGTCCTAGAAAAATCCTATTTGGGGTACCCTAATGAAAGGCTCCAGACCAAGGGAATGGTTCAGAGAGAAAAGGGGACTACTAGGTAGGGGGATTTGTAGTCACAGTATAACAGACAGTATTAAAGGATGCATAAAAGGAGGATGTCAGGAACAGAGGGAGGACAGGTTAGGATTGTGGGAGGGGGTCTGCTAGGTTGTATTCCTGTGGTGAAGTCATCTCCAGTGAAGTCCTCTTGAGGAGATGATTTTGCCAGCAGGTCTATGGCATCTCTGAAGAGCTGACTCCAAAGAAAGCAAAATGTAATCTTTTCTGAAGCAGGGCCCAGTGTTCACTGCTGCAGGCAGCCACTGCTCTCTTTTCCCAATGAACATATTCACATCCTTGTGTAATTCAATCACTCCTATCTCCCCAGTGTGGAGGCCAGATTCTGTAGCCTCCCAGGATACCAGGTCTCTCAAGACAAATTTACTTGAAGTTCGACCAGAGTCCAAAGGACAAGAGAGGACCAGGAAGAAACTTGTGATAGGGGACTCCATTGTACAGAGGGCAGAAAGGGTAGTGGGATCCAGGGATAAGAGGGATAGAATGGGAGGGTGCCTGCAGAAAGCCTCAGTTGGGAGGAGGCAAGGTAGAGAGGATAGTCAGGGAGGAGGGAAGGGGTTGTGATCTTGACCTCATTGTTCTACGTTGTGACCAATGATCTGGCTTGAAGATTCCTGAGGGAAGATACAATAGCTTTAGGAAGCAAGAGGAGAAAACTCAAGCAGGCAGCAGTCTCAGTGACCTTTTCTGGGGTCTTCATAGTTTTAGACATGGGAGAGAGGATAAATGTTCTGAACATTCACATTAACACATGGCTGAAGGAGTGGTGCATTTAGGAGGGAGGTGGGTACCTGGGGTATTAGGGCCACTCTTGGATGGATTAAAGGCTGTTCAAGGATATGGCTTTCTCCTTGAGAAAGAGTCATCTTGGGGACTATGTGCATAAACACCAGGCACTTGTGAAATAAGATCAGTGATCTGAAGGCAGTGGTGGCTGAGGCAAGCCTAGACCTCATTGCAATCATGGCAATGTGAACTACCCCATAAAATGACTGGGACATAACCATGCTTTTGTATTCTGTGTATAGGAGGGATACAAAGAGAAAGAGAAAGAGAGTGCTAGAGGTGGTGTTATATATACTGTATTAGCCAGTATAAAAGCTTCAGAGTTTGAGGATATGGGGTAAAGCAAGCACACAGAAACAATATAGTGCAGGTAGTAACAGAAGGGGGGAAAATCTAAGAAATGGGGTGGGGGAGTTATAGACCACCATCTGAAAAGGAGGAAGCAGATGGGGAATTAGTGGAGGAGATTAAAAGGGTAGCAAGGCATGGGCAGGTGCTGCTATTGGGGGACTTTAACATGCTCTGGGCAGATTGGGTGGGCCAAGTGGTCCTTCTTTGCTGACAACTTCTATATTTCTACAGTATGCTGGATGTGGACTGAAGGATACTGGTAACAGCAAGTGCAAGAAGTCAACAACTGGTAGAAGTCTTTCAGGATGCACTCTTAGTTTAGAGAGTAGAGGAGATTTCTAGGGGAGGCAGCCATCCTTGACTTAGTACTTACCAGCAGGAACAGTATGGAGGAGGTGACGGTGCTTACACAGGAAACCTATGACAATCAGACAGTTTGGTACAGAATCAGACTTGAGGCAGAGAAAAATCAGTCTCAGACTAAAGTTCTGGATTTGAGTAGGTCTTATTTTGGAAAAATGAGGGAGCTGCTGCAGGGGAAATTAGAAGGGGAAAGAGCAGCGGGGGGGTAGAAGCAAAATGGGAATTGATAAAAAAAATAGAATAAGAGACACAGAAATATAAAAACATTGAATTTGATGGCAGATAAGACCCAGCTGGCACACCAAGTCTGCTCATTTTTCCTTGCATATCCTATCCTGTCACCAAAGACCCTACTTGATCTGTGGCTCCCTCCCCTCCACCTTGCTTTCCAGCTAAGTTTTTCTTGTGCCAAACCCATGCATGCTTACAACCCATCACTGTTTTCGCCTCCACCGCCTCTGAGAGAATACTATGCCAGGCATCCACCACTCATTCAGTGAAGAAGTACTTCCTCACATCTCTCTTAAATGTTCCCTATTCCAGCTTCATACCGTGTCCAAGGATGTGACCTCAGCGGAGAAAGCAGTGGACCCCAGAGGAGGAGGAAGCAAATCCTGGTGGGGGACTCCATCATAAGAGGGATCCAGCTGGGAACACAGGAGGGGGAGGACAGGGAGGTGAGGTGCCTACCATGTGCCACGGCATGGAGGGATGGAAGGAAGATCCTGGGGATCACTGGGAAGGCAAGACGGGAGGGTGAGCTGGATGTCATTATCCACCTAGGTACTAATGACCTGGCAAATGGGGAGCCAAAGGAAGTTCAGGAAGAGTTTAGGAATTGGGCGGGTCTCAAGCAAGTAGCTACTTCTGTCACTTTCTCAGAAGTACAACCTGACGAGAGGCAAGGGAGAGCATAGAGTGCATGCACCAGGAACTTTAACTCATGGTTGAAGAACTGGTGCTGTGAGGAAGGGTTTGGATTCATTGGTGACTGGGGACCCACCTGGAGGGATGGAGGTTTGTTCAAGCCTGATGGCCTGCATCCATCTTGGAGGGGAATCCAAACACTCAATGATAAGTTTAAATGCTACATTGACAAGCATTTAAACTAGCAAAGGGGGGTGGCAGGCCAGCAAGGAGGGTACCTACTTGCTCACCCCCCACAGCTAGCAGTGAAACCAGTGAACCAGAGGAGTGGCTATCTCTGCAAAGCAGTGTGCAAAAGATGGAGATTAGTGCCCAAGAGGTGGATAGGTAGAAAAGGGGCAAAATTCAGCAGAAGGGCAGACAGCAAGGAGAACCAGGGATAAAGGACAACCAAGGAAGGGGCTGGAGTAGAACAGTGAAACAGTCTAGGGAGGTCAAATCATGGAAAGCCATGTGTGCAAATGCCAGGAGCCTTAGCAACAAGATGGAAGATCTGGAGGCTGTCATGGTGCAGTCAGACCTGGACATTGTGGCCATCACTGAAACCTGGTGTAATGATAACCACGACTGGGAGATGGCCATACCTGGCTACAACATATTCAGAAGAGACAGAGCAGGCAGGAAGGGAGGAGGAGTGGCACTGTATGTGAAAAATGACATAAGGGCCACAGAGATCCAGGAGGAACAAAATGGGGGAGAGATACTGTGGGTTAAGCTGGAAAGGAAAATGGGGATAGCCATCTGCACAGGTGTGGTCTATAGACCACCAGCCCAGGAGGAAGAAACAGATAGGGAGCTGATGCTAGCCATCAAAGGATGGCAGACAAGGGTGAGGTAGTACTGGTTGGAGACTTCAATATTCCAGGCGTGGATTGGAGCATCCACAGCAGCATCAACTAGGAGCAGATTTATCCTGGACTCCTTCAGGGTGCCTTCCTCAAGCAACTGGTCATGGAACCAACTCGGCAGAAGGCAATACTGACCTTGTGCTCACAAACAGGGACAGTGTGATGGGGGTAACAGTGGGGGAGCACCTGGGGAACAGTGACCACCAGTCATTGTGGTTTGAAATCACAGAAAGAGCAGAACCAAACCACACAAAAACACGTATCCTGGATTTTAGGGTGGCAGATTTTGGGAAAATGGAAGAGGCATTAAGGGGAATGGGGCAGGAATCAGGGGTTGAGGAACAGTGGGCAGTATTTAAAATGGGGATTACAAGAACAACAGAATTATGCATTAATCAGGTTAGCAAGAGGAAAGGAAAGAGGAGACCATTATGGTTTTCCAAAGAGGTAACAAAAGTGAAAGCCAAAAGATTGCATTCAGGCAATACAAAAGACACAGGCAGAAGGGGATAGGGAGAAGTACCAGGAGAAGCAAAGGGGCAGGGAGGTCAGTAAGGGAAGCCAAAGCTCAGACAGAAGAACACATTGCAAAATCAGTGGGTAGAGGGACAAAACCTTTACAGGTACATAGTGAAAAAGAAAAGACAAAGGGAGGGATAGTGAGATGGAAGGGGAGGATGGGGGCCACGTGGAGGATGACAATAGTAAAGCTGACATATTGAACAGGTATTTCTGCTCAGTCTTTACTGAGGAAGAGGAAGGTAATGGGTCCGAAGGGTACAAGGGGTGAGAATGGTGCAGAAATGGACACAAGTCCCTTTACACGAGAAAGGGTCCTGAAGGAACTGGAAGTAATAAGAGTTGATAAAGCAATGGGGCCAGATGGGGTGCACTCCAGGGTCCTTAAAGAACTAAGAGAGGTGGTGGCTGAACCTCTGGCTATCCTGTTTAGCCGATCACTGGAAATAGGGGAGGTACCCAAAGACTGGAGGACAGCAGATGTAGTCCCCTTATACAAAAGCAGGAACAAAGAGGAAGCAGGGAACTACAGACCAGTCAGCCTCACCTCGGTAGTGGGAAAGACCATGGAAGCACTATTGAAGGAGAGATTGGTGGAACATCTGGTTGTCAATGGACTACAGGACCCAAGGCAGCATGGTTTCACCAGGGGAGGTCATGTCAGACCAACCTTGTTGAATTTTTTGACTGGGTGACTAGGGAGGTGGATCAGGGGAGGGCAGTGGACATGGCTATCTGGACTTCAGCAAGGCCTTTGACACTGTGCCACATAGAAGACTATTACACAAACTGGGGAATATGGGTGTGGGCAGGACAGTAGTGTGGTGGGTAGGTAACTGGCTGGGTGGCAGGACACAGAGGGTGGTGGTAAATGGCTGTCACTCCACAGAGGAAAAGTGACCAGTGGGGTACCACAGGGATCAGTGCTGGGACCGGTCCTATTCAACATCTTCATCAGTGACATGCATGGGACCTAGAGGCAGAATTTCACTGTTCGCTGATGACACAAAGCTCTGTAACAGAGTAGACACACCAGAGGTGTAGACAGAATGAGAAGGACCTGCAGAAATTTGAAGAATGGTCAGGGGTTTGGCAGTTGAAATTCAATGCAAAGAAGTGCAAGATAATGCATATGGGACCAAAACCCTGGCACAATATATCAGTTGGAGGGTGAGGATATAGCATCACCAAGCAGGAAAGGGATCTTGGGGTTACCATCTCTGATGACCTCAAGTGGGAAACAGTGTGACAAGGCAGCAGGTAAAGCAAATAGGATGCTGGGATGTATAGGCGAGGTATCACCAGCAGGAAAAGGAGGTCACAATTCCGCTATACAAGACACTAGTGAGGCCCCACCTGGAGTACAGTATACAGTTCTGGAGACCATACCTACATAAGGACATAGACAGGGTAGAAGGTTCAGAGAAGGGCAACAAAGATGGTGCATGGATTGCATCACAAGTCCTATGAAGACAGGTTGAAGGAACTGAACATGTACTCCCTGGAGGAGAGGAGGAGAGAGGGATATGATAGAGACATACAAGTATCTTACAGGGAGGAACAGGGTGCAGGAATACACTATTTTAAGCGAAAAGATGTTCCAGGACTAGGGGCATGGGAAGAAGTTGGAGGAGGATGATTCAGAGGAAACATGAGGAAGAATTTCTTCTAGAACAGGTGGTGGACAAGTGGAACACCCTGCCAGAGGAAGTGGTGAGGGCTGAAACAATCACGGGATTTAAGAATGCATGGGATAGACATAAAGGAATTCTAGAGGTCAGGGTTAAGGGGCAACAGACTTCTAGGAAAACATAAACTGAACTTACAAGCTCAAATGGGCAGACTGGGTGGGCCATAGGCCCTTATCTGCCGACACTGTCTATGTATCTATGTATCTATGTCCCCTTGTTCAATGTATCTTTGCCGGTGAAAAATACTACCATCCTGTATCTTATTTTAACCCTGTAAGATATTTATTGGTCTCTATTATGTTCCTTCTCTCCCTTCTGTCTTCTAGAGTGTACATTTTGAGGTCCTTTACTATTTCCTTGCCGGACTTCTGATGCAGCTTCTGTACCATTTTAGTTGCCCTCCTCTGGATGCCTTCTACCCTGTCTATGTCCTTCCTGCAGTGTGGTCTCCAGAAAAAGGCACAGTACTCCAGGTGGGGTTTCACCAGCAGTCTATACATTGGCAAGATCACATCCCTCTTTCCACTGGCAATTACAGATGCAGCGAAGTTTAATTCTGTTGGCGAATTTCCAATGAAGTTGCAAATTTCACATCCACGGATCATTTCGCAAAATTGTGTCTCTCACTGAAAATTCACAATTTGTTATTTTGCCTTGCTTTGGGGGGTTTTAAGTGTAAATTGTACTTAGCTCCCCCAAAGCAAGAAGAAGTTACCTGCCCCAGATCCTTGGTGTCTAGTATCTCCCCCCATCCAGCTGATTGCCTGCCACCCCCCATGGCTGGCCTGTCAGCCTCAATTTAAAAAATGTATATATATTTTTTTGGGTCAAGTAAATCACTGTTGTCCCTCTCCCGATCGAAGGCCACAGGTGAAATTAAAAAAAAAAAACACCCCAGGCCCCTACACACGCCTGCCAATTGCCGGCCAGTTGTCAGAAATGTCAAAGTAGTATGGTAGACCCACTAACAGTTGATAGAGAGGTGTTGTCTGATCCACTGGATATTGCAAATGAATTTGCCAAATGTTTTGGTTCTATATATAAAGACCACAGAGATAGGATAGAAATCAGGGTGGAGAGTTATGGTAAACTTGATCCAAAGGAAATAATAACAGCAGAGAAAGTGATGAAAAAGATTATGGGGTTGAAGGTGGATAAAGCAGCGGGACCGGATGAGATCCACCCTTATATGTTAAAGGAGTTGAGAAATGAGTTGGTAACAGTTATTACATTGTTGGGACAAAGGTCACTTACAGAGGGTGTGGTGCCTGAAGAGTGGAGGAGAGCTTATGTGGTGCCAATATATAAAAAGGGGAAAAGGGATCAGGCGGTGAATTATAGACTGGTGAGCCTGACGTCACTGGTGGGGAAAATAATTGAGGGTATCATTGGTGGAGCTATAAAGGGCATCATGATAAGTAAGGGAAAAGTAAATAAGTATTCACATGGTTTTGTCTCTGGCAGATCATGTGAGACAAATCTGATCACTTTCTATGAACATATAAATAAATGGGTGGATGAGGGGAAGAGTATGGCTATGGTATTGCTGGATTTTAGTCGAGCTTTTAATACTGTCCCCCACTGTAAGATTGTTGAGAAACTAATTAGATTGGAAATTGACTCTTGTACTGTAAAATAGGTGGATCAGTGGCTAAAAAATAGGAAGCAACAGGTTAGGATCCGGGGTTGTCTGTCGGAACCTCAGGGGGTGGGGAGTGGTGTGCCCCAGGGGTCGGTATTGGGACCATTGCTATTTAGCATATTTAAAGTGATTTGGATATAGATAGTGGGAATAAGATGGTGAAATTTGCTGATGATGTGAAATAGATGGGGCAGTAGATACATTTTATGATAGGTTAATTTTTGGAGCAGATCTAATACAAATTTTGGAATGGGCAGAAGTAAATGGAATTAACAATGACAAATGCATCATAATGCCCTTGGGAAGGAAAAATGTTCAGCAGAATTATTATATGAAGGACATAAAACTGAAGGTATCTACATATGAGAGAGATCTGGGAATCTATATCCAAAATGACTTAGAAAATAGCATCATAGTAGAAATATATCGAACAACGCCATGTATTTAGTAAACAGTATTACACAGGGGTTTCACTCTAGAAGTGGGGAGGTGTTGATGCCACTGTACAGGACTCTGGTTATGCCCTTATTGGATTATTGTTCAACTGTATGGTGTCCTTCCTAATGAAAGATGTTAAGATGGTGGAAAGGCCACAACGGTCCTATACAAGATTGATATCAGGGAGTGAAGGCTTAAATTATGAGGATAGATTAGAGAGATTGGGTTTGTGGTCCTTGAGAGATAGGAGAGTTAGGGAAATCTACTGTTTCTATACAAAAGCTTAAAAGACGAGACTATGAGGATGGAGATAGGAATGGAATTTAAGGATAAAGTGTACCAGTTGAGGGGACATGATAAGCACTTGAAGGAAACAGTATGCAGGACAGAAATAAGAAGAAATGGATTTAAATGTAGGTCAATCAGGATGTGGAACAGATTACCTCAGGTGGTTGTTGATGCAGAGAATGTGGGCATGTTTAAGGTTAGATTGGATAAGTATCTTACTGAAGTTGGTGACTTGTGTTACCGCCACTGAATTATGGGGAAAGTTTACATGGGCTCTGTCTTCTTGGCTTTCCTTTTTTCCCAGTATGAAACTGGAAGATAGCAAATGTAGCTCCCTTGCACAAGAGTGGGAACAGGAGTAATCTAGGGAACTGCCTAATGTCTACTCTGAGTAAACAGCTACAGACCATCATGATGGAAATTATAGTAAGTTTCCTGGAGGTGAATGGATAGTAGGACAAGATTTTGTGGCCAGGTGGATAGTGAGGAGGGTATCAAAATTACAAAGGGGGACCTGGGTAGATTGGAAAGGTGATAAAAAGTGTGGCAGTTAAAATTTAGTGTCCTGAAGTGCAAGGTGATGCACATTTATGTATTCAAAAATTGGAGACTAGGAAAGGCACAGTGAGCCGAGGCTCATTGCCGAGCATGACCCAGGGAAAAAGGAACAAGGGAAAACAGCAATGAATGTAGTAGCTAACATGAGAACCACATGCTGCTACCTACCACCAAATGTAATAGCAGAAGGTTACTGCTAGCAATAGGGATAGGGCAATAGAACAAATAGCACAAAAAATTACAACAAGGGGCAAAAAATACTAATACTGAATATAGAATGGGGAAGGAAGTAGTGGAAAACACTACTGAAAGAATCTGAAGGCATCTGCACAATAACAGTGTGTGGTAGGTAGGGCAAACAGGATGTTGTGATGTACTGGAAGGGGATCACCTGCAGGAGAAAGGAGGCACTGCTCCATTGTACAGGTTCTCTGGTCATCCTCACCTGGAGTACTATGTACAGTTTTGGAGTCTGCATATGAATAAGGACAGGGACAGAGTGAAGGCAGTGCAGTGGGGGGTAACCTAGCTGCTCCAGGGACAGCAGGCAAGGAAATATGAGGAGATATTGGTGGACCTGAACATGTACATGCTTGAGGTGAAAAGCAAAAGAGGGGGCATGATTAAAACATACCAGCACATCCACAGGGTAAATAAAGTGGATACATGGGAATTGTTTAGACTGAGTGGGAGCACAAACATGAAGGGCAATTCCATCAAGCAGGAAGTTTAAGAGATACCAAGAAAGAATTTTTCATGGAAGGTGGGGGAGGCATGGAATAGGTTGCCCAAGGAGATTGTCTGTGCAAAATCCATTGGAGGATTGAAATGAGGGTGAGACAGATACAAGGGCTTGGTACAGACCACATTAGCAAGGAAGGGGGAGGGGAACAGTGAAGAGCCTCTAGAGCTTTCTCATTCAACATTAAGTAGGAATCTACAGGCATGATGGGCCAATAGGCCTTTTTCTGCCGGCAGATTGTACAAACAAGATTTTCAGCACCCTGTATCTGTTTCTCCAATGCAAGTGCAGAAATTTGCCCAGTAAGTTAGACCACAAACAGTTGGTCTCACTTTCCAGACAGAATTCTGCACTTGTGGCACAAAAAATGGAAGCAAGTCCCACAGTTGTGACAGAAATTGTTGTAAACTACAGGAACTGTCACAAATGCTTCCAGATGTCCATGAAGAGGACACAGATATCTGGACGCATCTGCATGGCTGCAGCATATGTCCGAAATATGGATGCAAGGGCTCCATCAACACTTAAAACAAATCATAGCCAACGTTTCTCTGTTTCCATGAGTCCTCTGTATAACTTCATCTCCTTGTAACTGTTATATCTCACTGATTGATAAAGAGACCTAATGATTTCAAAACTTATATAAGTCTCTGTTAGTCAAATAAAAAATATTGCCACCTACTCTTTTTTTTGGGGGCTTATGTCAGTTCTGCTCAGAGTGTCCTGTCAGTACAGTACAACTTCTGTTTGATATTTTACCATTTTTTCACCCAGTTTCCAGTATTGAAACTGCCAATCTAGGTAACACTGGGCCAGACAAAAACATCTAATTGAACTTTTCTTTTTTTCTGCACTGTGCATATCCCTACACATGAAGGAAGACTATTACTATTTACTGTTGTATTTTGCATTGCTGATAGATTGCACAATTATTGCATAGCTCAAGTAATTTACCTGCACAGATGAAAATGATGCTGCTTGCTCTGTAAATAAACAATTTACTCGTTCATCGTACTCCAAAGCTTCCCCTGTACCCTTCATGCAGGATGCCTCTGGAAACAAGCTGTCCTTGGCTCAGTAGACCTTTCCCGGTGAACCTTTCAATTTTTTTACCAATGTACTGTAGGTTTTTATGTCTTCAGTCAGCTGCAGTTAGTTCAGTTCAGACCTTGCTGTCATAGGAACACCAACTTGGGTTCTCTCCCCAGTTTGTCCCCAGTGCCTCCTTCCACCCTGTGATGTGGGTCAGCCATCCTGTGGCCTCGGATGATGCAGTGTACTCTTGGTATGTGCACCACTCATTACATGGGAGAAGGCTCCCCAGCCCACTACAAGGGGTCACTGCATTGCTGGGTGCCTACTGTCTCTACCATGAGCTGGCTTTTGCTACCAGAGGCAGCACTCTCTAGCCCTGGCTACCACAATTCCAGCTTTTTGAGTCCAAGTACAGTGCTTCTACTGGGCAATTGTGTGGCCTTCTGGTTAAACCTTCTGCATAAATAAACTGCATGCCAGACAATCCAAGTAGAGTGGTGACACACAAGGACCTACCACCCAGGAGAAACCTTACAGATAAACTCCAGAAAGCATAGATTTTTCCCCAGAATGTCACACTGGAACTGGCCAGAGGTCAGGGACATTTTGGAGGTAAAGCACATGACTCCCAAGGAAAGAGGTCATGGGCAGGGCAGCATTTGCACACTCCCTGCTTGCAAAGCACTGAGCAGCTCTGGCTGTGAAGACATCACTGAAAAATACTCCTAGCCAGGTGAAGGATGCAGTCAGTGTGACCCCAAACCATGGGCTGAGAACCTGGGGAACCAGGGGCAAAGAAAAAACAAATAATTTAAGATTTAGCTGGCCCATCAGTGCAGCAGTAGTGCTACCACTCCTAACACCACCGACCCTCATTCAGAATTGAGCCTGGGCCATCCACAGTGGTGGGGGGGGGACTGAGTATCCCACAGGATGCTGTCTTCCTCTGGGGAAGGAGGTTCATTGCCTCAGCTGCTGTGCTGCTACCTGAATGACTATAAGAGGATGTCCAGTGGGAGGCAGAGTGGGTGGACAGATGTTGGCTGGGCTCACAGTCCATATGCCATCATGCAAACTCTTGCTTGAGCTCCATTTGTGCCAATGTCCAGGAGCAGGGGACAAAAAATGGGCTCCAGTGTGGCATGCAACAGACCCCAGCACATCTGGGTCCCCCGTATCGACTCTACATTAAGATGTCGCTCCAAGGGAAAGTTAATAGGAGAATAAGGTATATAATTTGCCCCATTTCTTATTAAACCCAGCAGTATTGTTACCGAGACTGGTTATCATCTGCCACAGGGCATCACCTTGATGTCCCATGATGTTTTGAGGTATATTCCCTGTTTGATCTCATCCCTGACTAGGGGATATAGATAATTCTGCATGGAGGTCACAGACATTAATTGGAGTGCTGTAACAGGGCATGAAAACATGCCATGGGAGCTCTTGAGGAGGTTGGTCCACACTGGAGTGAAGGGGAGACATAAAGAGTAAGTTTAAAAATAATTATTTAAACAAACATAAGTTTGTTATTCATAGAAACATAGAAACGAAGAATGTGATGGCAAATTAGGGCTACCCAGCCTGTCCATTTCGTTAGACTTAATTTTTTGCTGCAGATTTGCTGCTAATCTGCAGCGTCATCTCTCCTCTCCCTTCCTTAACCCTATGATTCCCTTGTGCCTGTCCCAGGCATTTTTGAAACCCACCACTGTTTTCAGCCCCACTACCTCTGTTGGAAGGCTGTTCCAGATATCCACCTCCCTTTCTGGGAAGAAGTACTTCCTCACATCCCTCCTACATTTACCCCTTTCCAGCTTCATAGCATGCCCTTTGTTCGTGAGCACCTTTTTCTCTGAAAAATACTCCCCACATGTACCTTATTGGCCCGTTAGGTATTTAATGGTCTCCAGCATATCCCACCTCTCCCTCCTCTTCCCTAGGGTGTACATATTTAGCTCCTTAAGCTTCTCCTGATAGGGCTTTTGATGCAGACTGTGCACCATATTGACAGCCCTCCTCTGGACCATCCCCATTCTATCTATGTCCTTCCTGAGATGTGGTCTCTAGAACTGGACACAGTACTCAAGGTGAGATCTTACCAGTAATCTATATAGGCAACCCACCACCCTCTTCCTGCTGGTGATACTCCTTCCTATGCACCCCAGCATTCCGCTAGCCCTTCCAAATGCCTTATTTTACTGCTGGGCTATCTTTAGGTAATCTGATACGATTACCCCTAGATCTCTTTCCTGCTTGTCTTTGAAAGTATCACTCCACCCATTGTGTGCTCCAGTTCTAGGTTTCTATGGCCATAGTGCATTATTTTGCACTTTTTTGCATTAAAACCCATCTGCCATACCCTTAACCACTCATCTAGTCTTTTCAGATCCCTACCCTTCCTTTCCACCACCCCTCCCACCACCCTTGAAGTGTCCACTCTGTGAAGATCTTGGTGTCTTCTGCAAAGAGGAAGACCATACCTTCCAGTTTCTCTGCTATGTCACTTATAAAGACATTGAAGTGGACTGGTCCTAGCACTGATCCCTGAGGTACCCATCTGGTCACCCTCCCTTCATTGCAGCAAACTCCATTTACCACTACTCAATGCATACTATCCCCTACAGTCTTTACCCAGGTTACCACCTTCTTACCAACCCCCAAGTTCCTTAACTTGCTTACCAGTCTCCTATGTGGAATGGTATCAAAAGCCTTGCTGAAGTCCAGGTAGGCCACATCCACCACTCCTCCCTGTTCAACTCCTTGTTCACCCAGTCAAAGAAATCTATCAGATCTGTTTGGCATAACCATCCCCCTGTGAAACTATGCTGCCTTGGACCCTATAATTTTTAGGATGCAAGATATTCCGCATCCTCTCCATTAGTAATGTTTATATTATCTTACCCACCACGTATGTCAGGCTGACCAGCTTATAATTACCTACCTCTTCCCTGCTACCACTTTTATAAAGTCGGACTACCTCTGCCCTTTACCAGTTCCGCAGAACCACACTGGTCTCCAGTGATCTGTTAAATAGGTCTATGAGAGGTGCAGCCAGTATCTCTCTGAGCACCCGGAGCACCCTTGGATGTACCCAATCTGGCCCTAGAGCTTTATCAACCTTCAGGTTAGTAAGTGCTTTCCAGACATTCGGCTCTGAAAATGGACTAGTGTCCATTTCCCTCCTGTCAAAGCTACTGGCAGCTTTTCGGGGCCCCTCCCCTTCCCTTTCTACTGTGAATATCGAGCAGAAGCATTTGTTCAAGATGTTTGCCTTCTCTTGATCCCCCTCCTTACAGTCCCTCCCACTGTCTTTAACCGTACAATCCCCACTTTGTCTTCATTCTCTTGCTAACATAGTTATAAAATGTCTTGTCTCCTTTTGATACTCTCTCAGCTATTTTTCCCTCAGTTCGCACCTTTGCACTCCTTACTGCTTTGCCTGCCTCCCTTTGTTATCCCAGAAACACTTCCCTATCCTCCTCTCTCTGTGTCTCCTTGTACCTTCTGAATGTTACTTTTTTAGCCTTTACCTTTTCTGTTACCTCTTTTGAGAGCTATAGCAGTCTCCTACTTCTTTTACTTTTGCTTACCTGCTTGACACAGAGGCTTGTTGCCGTCATTAAATTCGATCTTTGGCTGAGCCAGTATGCAGGTCTTAGTGTGCAGTGAGTTACTATAGCACCTGAGGATGATACACCGACACCCCCGTTCAGGAAAATGAGCAAGAATTATATAGAGATGTTATAAATTACTTACATGATTTCACCCATTCAGATTTCAGAATCACATGACATCCTATACTACTGCACAGACTTTTGTCATCTGAAGTGGAAGTTAAGTCAAACATTCCACTTTCGCAGTGTGGGGAGAAGCATTGCATTCATTTTTTAAATTCAAAGAAAATTACTTATCACATATTGTAATGAACTCTAGCAATTTCAGGGGATTTATAATATGTTTATAGGGCCTGTGAGAGACGTCCCTCACTGAATTAGAGCATCAACTGGTGCTGTGTAGGATAACAGAACTACTGAAGTTTGCTTTGCAGTAGAGTGGTGCAGAATGTAGAATTTTGCCAGCAGAATTCATTCAGAATGGCAGTTCTGCTTCTGAAATGCTGCTTGAAATATTTCAATAAATTCTAGGGAATTCCAAAAGGCTTTTAATTTAAACCATGGATTTGTTTTCCACGGATTGTGTAAGACACAGATTAGTTTTCTGCAGATTACATAAACCTAATCCTACCAATCTACAGTTTAAATTCTGCTCTTGAGACATCAAAATTCAACTATTGACAGAGTTACACAAAATTAGGTGGAATTTTCCAAAATTCATTCCATCAGAATTTGCAAATTACGCACAGCACTATTATACTTCACAGTGCTCTTACCCAAAGAGCATGAGATGACACTCGAATCCAGTGAGAGACTTCTCCATGAGTCCAGGCACATGTATATGGTTAGACACACCAGTGGCTAGAAGAACCATTCTAGGCCCTCTCTGCCCACCACCCATTACACATTGCAGTTTTGAAACTTTGGGCATGGGGGATGGGGCAGTTTTCCAATACATTTAATTTTGCTGTATTGAAATGTATCCACTAGTACTAAGCAGTGCTCGCTGCAGATGCCAAAAATAACTTGCCAATTGGCTAAGCCTCTATGTATTTTTTATTCACTGCCTATTTTGTTTTAGTCATTGAGTCATTTTTATTTCAAAAGGAAACCTTCTACCACGGCATAAAAAGCACTAGCCAACAATGGCTAAGTGAAAAAAAGGGTTTTGGCCAGAATCTACTAACATGGCATAAAAAGCATTAGCCAACACTGACTAATTAAAAAAAAGTTTGAGCCAACACCTGCTCACATGTATAAAAAGCCCTAGCCAACACTAACTAATTAAAAAAAAAGTTTCAGTCAACACCATCTAACATGACATAAAAAGCACTAGCCAGCATTGGTTATTTAAAAATATTAGCCTAATGATGAAAAAAAGCCAAATGGCTCAGTGACTAATACCTAGTGCCATTACTGGTGCAGAGATCAGCATTGTAACGTACCAACATGTTCAGAACATCATAGCTGCTTATTTGACTCTGCTTACATTTTAAAATAGCTCAAGAAATGTAAAGAAACTCATTATAGAGACTGTGATAGGGTCACTAAGTACGTACAGGTTTATGTTGGAGACAGTCAACCATGCAAAATGCAGTTATTGACAAGTAGCATCTCAGATAGAATCTTTCTGCTGCAGAATGGGAGGAATGTGACATCTGTTACATACAGCAAATCGCTTACTTTCTAGTCAGCAACTAAAGCCCCTATTTGATCATTTTAGTTTCCCCTGTGCCTTGCTATAAAATACTTTTTTGGAGTTACCTGCTGCTGCTGCTGTCTATCATGGCACTGGCGTCAATGAATTCCCAGGACTCCTCTTGCCAGTGACTTGAGTAGCGCGAGATGAGAATGAGCCGATTAAGCAATGGTGTGTCAGCAGAACCTGGAAGTGTGTCAGGATGGTGCTGCCAGCATTTCAGAGCAAGTGTGCATGGTCCTGTTTCTCAAATGAATTGAAATGTTTCTTTTATTGTTGTTCCTGCAGTTGCCAGGACTCACTCAAGCATGTAATCAGGTGCCTTATGCCGGTGTATGTTAGACAGACACACACACACACACACACACTGTGTTATATCTGCGATTCATTTTTGCTCTTGCTTTAGAGGAAATTTGATCAGGACATACTGAATATATTTTTGTAACCCATTCATCAAAGATAGGGGTTACTAGAACCCATAAATGGTCTGAAATAAAATGCACTATTCGGATAAGAGTTGCTTGATACAATGTGTTATGAGTTAAGAGTTCTGCACTACCAGGATTGATATGCAGTAGCACAAAATGAAAATACTGTACCTGCGAGTGAAGTGCACTTATAAGGTTAATCCTACCAGTGTGTATCAAGGTTCTGCAGTGTGTTCTGAAATGTTAATAATCAGCATCCTGTTTACTGTAATGTGTTCCTGCTTTTTGGCAGTAGCCAGTGCTTGCACCTGCAATTTCCCACTGGTTGGGAGGGTTCGTGGGCAATGCTTTCTTGTCTGCTCAAGGCAAATAAATAAGTGCTCTAGTCTGCCAAAAAGAAGCTCTTTTCATGCACCCCATTCTGGGTTGTCATTGTGCAGTGTTCCAACTTTAGCACCTCCAGGTGTGCTTCTGCAGCTGTGACCAGCTGGAGGGGGCCTGCAGGCCCAGGGACTGTGGCAGGATTCCTTGGCCCAGGTGGCACTTGGAGTTGGAGTGGCCTACAAGGATACCTGGAAATTTGCAGGTGCCTCCACCCCCAGCTGGGTACCTGGCCACCTTCTAAACTATGAACTTCTTTGTATTTATCATCTGTTTTCTATTAAAGTGGGGTATCTGGGATACTGTAGGTAAACGCAAGATGCAAACATAAAGCTAGTGTATCAAATTTAAGTGGAATACTGATATGAGTGTGTCACCCTGGGCCTTCCCCTATTGATTTTCCAGGTGGGCCTCTGTATCTGCTTCCCAGCTGGGCCCCCTGTATGCCAGTCTGACCCTTTGCTACCCCCAGTGCTGGTCTCCAGAGGCTCAGGTGCTGACCAAGCTCCTAGACTGTGGACAGCAGAGGCTGTTGTTGACTCACTCTCAAGGAGAATTTGCTGATGGTTTCTGCACCAACTGTCTTGGATATCTTCTATCAGTGGAGAAGTTGTGAATAAGAATTCTGAACTGGTGGAAGCCTCTCGCCCAAAGAATCCTGTGTTGATGGGAAGATCAGCTCAGTTGATACCAAGAATCTGAACCCACAAGGAAAAGGCACAGACCCAATCTCTGGTGAAGGCTAAGCCACTGCAGTGTATGACCCTTAGGCACTAACTCTGACCCACATGGAGATACAGGACACGGACTGACTGGGATAGCCTATACCTCATTGTGCTGTGTGTGTGTGTGTGTGTGTTCAGAAGGGTACACCTCTTCATTTGGCCTCTGTCAGAGGTGCCATGCCACCCCGTGTGCGCGCGTGTGTGTGTGTGTGTGTGTGTGTGTGTGCGCACGCGCGCATGCGGGTGGATGTGTGTTCAGAAAGGTACACCTCTTCATTTGACCTCTGCCAGTGGCACTGTGTCACCCCTTCTGCACCATTCTGAGCCAAGTGCATCCCAATGTCCTCATCCTGTCCACAGCCACAAGGAGACCATAACCAGATAAGTGAATTCCAGTATGTCACTTTTAAGAAACAGGTAATGTGTCACTGATGTGTAATTACAAGTATGTGCAGGAGGGAACTGTGACTTGTGCTGTAAATATGTTGAAAATAATTTATTTGCTTGTTTATTCATTTATTTGACTTTGATACCAGGTAGACCCTTTTTCAGGGATGACTTAAAGAGTTAATTACATACAGGAATATTGCATAAAACAAGAATACAGGAAGTTGATACACAATGGGGATGCATGCATGAGATAACCCTCAAGTGCCGCACATCATACAAACAGTTCAAGAAGCTCCATACTCAGGAGATATTGCATATACCAAGATGGGATAAGTTACAAGGCTTCAGACAAGGACACAAATTAGACATTATAATCATTGACATTTAAATGAAGTGCATGCCAGGTATCAAGCTAAAAAAAGGCAGGGGTTACCAGGCTACAATATGTAGAATAGTAAGCAGGGTGGGAAGTCACGTCAGTGATTACATGGACACGGAGTAAATCTTAGGAAGTGGGTCTTTAAGGCTAACTTCAATGAAGAAAGGAAGGAACAGTCTAAGCCTCTTGTGGGAGTTTATTAGAGAGGGATGGGGCTGAGACATCCAATGACCCTGAACCAGAGTTTGTATGACCTGTGGAACAGCAGGCATGATGGTATTAGGATCAAAGGCACAACCGACTGGTCAAGGGGGCCATGTATGGTAATAATGATCATGCCGAATATGATTATTGCCAAATTATGACTGTGATTGCTAATTTAAACTGCACCTAAATGGGAGTTGTGGCTGCAGGCTTGCATCTACCTCATGCTGTGTGCCCTCCAGCCTGTAAATAAAAGTTGGTGTTCTGCATGAAGCTATGCCCAAGTATTGTGTCCTGCATCCATGCATTTGCTAAAAGGGTACAGTGTTTGTGAACTGCTAATTGTGCCTGCTAATGAGAACAATATCTGAGTTATGGTTACAATTAAACTGAGTTGAGGCCTACCCCAAGTTGCCATGTGGAGACAGTAGCGTGTACAGTGTGCAGTGTAAAGTGCAGAGTGAAATTTATTTTTTGACCAACAAGCTAGCTCTATTTACTGCCGAAGCCAAAGGGATGATGAAGAATGTGATGGAGAAGAAGAGCAGATTGGAGGACACCATTGCCACACTGAACATGCAGACAGTACAAAAGGAGAGTGAGGTGGGGTCCTTATGCATGCAGCAGGGAGGCTGCCACAGGGACAGATGTACACAGTCTCCCCCAAAGAGGCACAAGCACTGTGGCCAGAGCAGTTCCTGCTAATTTCCAAAGGGATTTTAAAGCAATGCCTCAGAGGGACATAGAGTCAGGAGTGTGGGAACAGTGCCAAGCCTGGATCTGTACAATACAAAGGAGGTGTTTCACCAGTGAGGTTTCCTGTGCTAATATCTACATCACTGGACATGGGAGTGGCCCCCCGAGGCTTTTGCATACCCCTTTCTCACCAGGGGACAGTTTGGTAGGGAGGGATGGACTGAAGTAGTGTTACGTTGTGTAAAATAAAATGTTCTCAGACCAATAAAGTGTGCATGGGAGCTGTGTAAGGGTATCTGGGGTCAGTTGTCATGTTTTTGTGAATGAAATTCTTTCCTACATGCTAGTCATCACCTCTTGTCTGGCTTGCCCCTCCGCATTGAGTAAAGACTCTCCCCAGTTGGGGGAGCCTCACCATTGGGAGGAAGCCATGGAGGCCTGTGGGGATTGTATTGATCCTGGGAGATGAGGTGGCCACCTTAAAAGGGATTTTAATTGAATTAAGTTGACTTTAATTGATTTGCTTATGAGTTTCAACTGAAGGTAGGAGTTTATCCCATAACATACAATCCAGCATATTATACAACAGCATGGTACAGCAAAACCATTTTCAATTAATTTCAGAACTATTTAAGATTGCAAAGCCTTCCATACTGTGCACTGACCCACACTCATAAATACTGCATGAATCAGCTACACTGCACACATTTGTGTCTCATATGGAAAGGATGTGTCCAAAAGGCCATGCAGAAAGAGCTGCTCTGCTAGACATGATTCTACTCTGCTGTGGTTTAAACTAGGAATGGGTGAACTGGCTGTGCTGCCCATCCAAACCTCCCCAGACTGGGCCGACTCAGCTCTGACCAGAAGAACCAAATCTTTCATGGTTCGACCCAGGTTGCCAGGTTTGCCCAGTTCAGAAGTGCGGTCCAGTTCAGTCTTGCACTTTACCACGCCTCCATGTTTAATTGCATGCATACTGTATGCCAAATCTAAGATACAGTAATTTGACAGTTAAAGAAAAAGAGGCATTAGTCAAATTACATTACATTTCCCTGGTGTCTAGTGAACCTTCCCCCACCCTCACCCATGCCCATGTTATCTGTAGAGTATTCTCTGGTGTCTAGCAGTCCCTCACCCCACCTGCACCCATGCCCATGTTTTCTGTATAGTATTCCCTGGTATCCAGTGGTCCCTCCCCTCACCCAATTACCCTCCCAACATAATGTAACATGTTTCCCTGGTGTCCAGTGGTCCCCCCCATCTCAATCACCTTAAAGGTATATAACATTCCCTGGTGTCCAGTGGGCCCCCCCATCTCAATCACCTTAAAGGTATATAACATTCCCTGGTGTCCAGTGGGCCCACATCCCCATTCCTCTGTAATAAACTAAGGTACTAGTCCATTCCCTGGTGTCTAGCAGCCCCCTACCCCAGCAGAGTAAAGCCCCCCACCTGCTCCCCAACCTGACCAAGAGCTGGTGACTGACACAGCCCTCCATTCTCCACCATGGCCAGCTGCCAACTGAGCTGTCAATAAATGAGCACATACTTGTACAAGTACACCCTCACTCATTGCTGCTCATGCTTATTCATGACAGCACTGTTGGTGGCTGACCATAGTGGAGACAAGAGCAGAGGGCTGTTCTGGTCACTGGCTGGGGACAGGATGGAGGGGGGAACAGGGTCCATCACAGCATTCCCCCATTCCAACCACAAGCCGGGAGCTGGAACAGCCCTCTGCTCTTGTCTCCACCACAGCCAGCCACTGACAAAGCTGTCATGTCAATGAATGAGCATGTACTTGTACAAGTATGTGCTCATTCATGGACAGCTCAGTTGGCGGTCGGCCGTGGTGGAGCATGCAAGGTTATGCTGGTCACTGGCCCAGGGTCAGAGTAGGGGGGTCAACTAGACACCAGGGAATGAACTAGTACCTTATTCTATTACAGGGGAATGGGGATGGGGGGAGGTCAGCTAGACACCAGGGAATGGTATATTACTTCTAGGGGCTCGGGATGGGGGGGGGACCATTGGACATGAGAGAAACTTGTTACATTATATTGGGCAGGTGATCAGGTGGTGGGAGGGACCACCTCATTAGGTCTACAGTTCATCAGAGTAAATCAGAACCTTTTGAGGGAAAAAATCAGAGTCTGAGTTAGAACTGGGTCACAGCCGTTTTGCCCATCCCTAGTTTAAACACATACTGGGCAGCTGTTGAATTACCTCAGATTTTTGCAACAACCAATACTTAATGTATTTTGGTTGGAGAAGTTCTTCTGGGAAGATCACTCAGGTTTGAATCATGGGTATGGGTAGGGGCAGAAACATGTTTATATAATGGAGGCCATGAAAAAGTTGCCACCTACTGCAGGATGCTTTCATGTACCACAAGCAAACTGGATGAAACTCCCACTGAAGATAAAGTTGCTGCAGCATGCATGCCTCACCTATGGCAGCATTCCAAGGGAAATGTATTCATGATCACCACACAGTGCTGGTATGTGCCACGTGTTACAAAGTGCAATGCATGGCACATATCAACACTGTGTGTGCCACACCTTGCATATTACAACTATAGAAATCAGACTGTGCTCTTATGAAGGAACTTTGGCTAAATAACTATAGAAACATGGAACTGATGGAACAAATATTTTACAGGGTATGGTAATTTTGGATGGGTATGAGAAATACTGGGAGGCACTTGATCTGTTTGTTCAGGGACTGGCGTGTATTATGGGCCAGGCCTTAATTAAAGTATCAAAGTTCAATCTGACTTGTCCAGTGAGATACATATATTTACAATTTTTTTTATGTTTTGACCAGGTAAGGCAATCTGAGCAAAAACACATATCCAGGTGTGTCCAAGGCACACTGGGAGATTAAGTTACTTGCTCAGGGTCACACAATATGCAAGTGGCAGTTGTGAGTTTGAAACCCAGGTTTGCAAGGTCACCAGGTTCACAGAATGGTGCCTTAACCCTCAAGGCTATACTGATTTTCAATTTTTACTATAAACCACACTAAAGAGTGTTGCTTTGTTGTTTGTTTTGTTTTTCCTGCTTACAATGTAAGTAGAAATGAATGTCTTTAGGGAATTCCATGTGCTGTACTGCATCGTATCCTTCAGGCCCTTTTTAGTTGGGAGTTCTGTTATTTCTGTATGTTTTTTTGTTTTGTTTTTTTTTCAAATTTGACTTTATTCAGTTTTTCAAAGAAGAAAACATACACAATAGAACCATACAGAAGCCAATAATGTACTACAATACGAAAAAGGACAATACAAGAACCTAAACATACATACCCCCTTCCCTAACCCCCACCCCTTCCTCCCCAAGCATCACAATTATCCAAAACTGTTAGATTCAAAGGAAGCTTATAGGCTGTATAAGGTGTGCAAGGACTCCCATCTATCCTTGTATCGTTTTGTACAGTTACGGAGGCTTGCCACCATTTTCTCTACTCGTAAGTTGGCTAATAATTCTTGATGCCATTCAATATAGAGAATGACATCGGCATCTTTCCAGTGGCAAAGAACCAGAGATTTGAGGGAGAGGGTAATTATAGACATTTGGAATCTACGCTTTTTAACCCTGACTCCGATAAAATCACCCAGAAGGCAAACCTCCAGGGTAAATAAATTATCCAATCCAAGCAAGGGGTCTGCCCACCATTTTATGTCCTCCCAGAGTGCTGCAATCAGAGGACATTCCCAAAAAATATGAAATAGACTGCCCTCCGCTTGGTTGCAGCAGGTACAATTTGAGGAACAAAGTTTGCCCATCGTGTATAACTTGACCAGAGTCAGATACATGTTCTGTAAAATCGAGAACTGCATTACTCACAGCCTAACTTGTGTAATATGAGAATGACAAGACCTCCTTATTTGTTCCCAGTTTAGGGGACTTTGGGGAAAACGAGTTGATCAATAAGGGGAAGAACCCCCTACAAGAGGAAAGACCAGACTAGATAGGGAAGCGTATATCAGGGAAACCGAGTGAGCCTGCTAAGCCAATTCAGTAAAAGGGAAAAGATCTCCAGTTGCCACCTATGTTCTCCCAATAACAGTTTCTTGGTAATCAATAGATGCCGAATCTGATAGAGTCTGAAAAAGCCACCTTGATCTGGAGTAAACCTTAACATCATGTTCTGCATCAAGAGGTAGGAGTCACCAGATGCCAAGTCCTGGGGACTCATCCCTGTGAGGGAAAGGAGCCACCCTTCTGCCACCGGAGCACCCCCTATGCGGAAATTAGGATTCCGCAATATGGGTTGCATTGGGTCTGTGAGGAGGTTGTATTTTACAGTAGAGCAGAGCAGAGCTGAAAATGACCCTTCAACGAGTTAGCAACATACAAACATACGAAATTTGCCAGCAGATAAAAGGCCTAGAGGTCTATCAAGTCTGCTCAGATGTGCAGCTAGCACCCCTTATTCTGCAGCTGCCCTTCCCTTCCACCCTTCCCCTTCATTAACCCTCCCCCTTGTCCTGTCCCATCCTCATTTGAAGCAGTCCACTGTTCTACCGCATACCACTTCAGCAGGTAATGCATTCCACCCGACCACCACCCTCTCTGTAAAAAGTGTCTCCTCATCTCCCTCCTGAACCTTCCCTGTGCTCCAGTCTCATATCATGGCCCTGGAGCCCTCCTCTCTTTACTTTGAACAGCCCCTCTGTACCCGTCTTGTTTATTCCTTTCATGTATTTAAAGGTTTCAATCATGTCACCCTGTCTCTCCTCTCCTCCAGTGAGTACATGTTCAACTCCTTCAACCTCTTCTCGTATGACAAGTCCCCCAGCCCCTTGATCATCTTTGTCGCTCTGTGCTGCACCCCCTCCAGTAACTTAATGTCCCTCTTCAGATACGGACGCCAGTACTGCACACAGTACTCCAGGTGTGGTCTAACTAATGACCTATACAGTGGCAGAATCACCTCCTCCCTCCTCGAGGATATACCCCTTGCAATACAACCCAACATTTTGTTGGCCTTTGCAGCTGCCTTCCTACATTGTGCATGATACATGATACATAGGATGGTACATAGGGAAAAGAGTGGAGAGATTCTGTTGGGCGCAGCCACCTGAGATATTTGCTGAAGTGCCCTGCCCAATAATGTAAGGCAAAATGCATGAGTTGCAACCCCCCTTTCTCCTTCGGGGCTGCATACTTGTGGTATGCTCATTGAGCAGGTTTACTACACCAGAGAAAGTCTGATATTATCCCATGGAGCTTCTCTAACCAAGAGAGGGGCAGCCATAAATCCAGCATATTCAGAGGGTAAAACACATGTGACAAGATGTTCATTTTGATCAGACTGATTCTCCCCCGAAGAGACAGAGGCATATCCTTCCAGCGGGCTAAGTCTTGCTGCACCTTGGACACCAGGGAATCCAAGTTGAGAGATCTCAACCTGGCGTCCCCTCTCACAAGGGTAATACCCAAATATTTGAGGCTGTTTTGGAGACCATTGTAATGCAGTATGAACTACCAGTGCACTCTGAGTTCTATTATTTAAGGGGAAAACCACAGTCTTTTCTGGGTTAATTTTGTAATCTGAAACCTTACTGTAGGTCAAGATAATCTCTATAGCAGCAGTAATGGAAGAAGCAGGTTGGGTAATGTGCAACAAGATATCATTCGCGTAGGCCGATACCTTCATTACATGAGAACCTACTGTGATACTATGGACATTCAGGTTTGTCCTGAGTTTCCACAGCAGAGGTCCAAATACAGATTAAATAAAAGAGGTGATAAGGGGCACCCTTGCCAGCTACCTGATTCTAAGGGGAAGGAGGAGGAGATCACTCTATTGCAGTAAATCTTAGCTCTGGGCCCGGTGTACAAGGTTCTGACCCAACAAATATACTGATGGGGAAGGCCAAATTTCTCTAAGACACAAAACATATACTCTCAATCTACCCTATCAAATGCCTTCTCCGCATCCAAGGGGACCAAGACCACTGGGTGATCGGAATACTTGAATGCGGCAAAGATATGTATGAGTTTCAGTAAATGGTCCTGGGACGATCTACCTACCATAAAGCCAACTTGTTCGGGTCCGATCAAGACAAGGAGCACCTTAGTTAATCTATTTGGTAGTAATGTACTGTAGCTAATATCTTAATATCATTATTAATAAGGGAGATAGACCTATAACTTGTGACTTGATCGTCCGGTTTACCTGGCTTATGTAGGACAATGATGAGGGCCTCCAGCATGTGAGGATCGGATGGGTTTTCTTTTAAGAGGAAGGAAAAGAACCTGTATAACCATGGAACTAACTGATCCTGACATTTCTTGTAAAAGTTTGGGGGAGAGCCCATCTGGGCCCAGAGCCTTCTCCAAAGGGAGGTCGCAGATCGAGGCACTGACTTCTGCCTTCGTGATGGGAGCTGATAGAATACTTTTCTCTATTTCACCCAGGACTTGCAGGGGAAGGGAGTCTAAGTATGCCTCTATCTCTAGGGGGGAGGGAGGAGACACCCTACTATTGCATAGTTTTCTATAGTAGCTTTCAAATTCGGAGGCATTTTCTCTCAGGGTAACTTTAATGGAGCCATCAGCTGTTGACTTGATGGCCTTGACTAGTTTTAGCAGATTCTTGATGTTTAATCCATAATGCTAGCAGGTGTCTGGCCTTCTCACCCTGATCTATGTAAAGTGAGCGGGATTTCAGAATGGCATATTCTGCCTTTTCTCTCAACAATTCATTATAGGACCCAAGTAGTTTCAAAAGGGAAGTTTTGGTGGTCGCATCACCGGAAAGGGGTAGCACACTTTCTAGCCATCTAATTTGTGTCAGTAACTGGGAAAGCTGATCTTCCCATTTCCCCTTTCTGTGAGAGGCAATGTTAATGAGTTCTCCCCTGAGATAGCATTTCAACGCTCCCCATTCCTTATCTGGTTTACCTGTAGCGTGCAAATTGTGTGCTGTGTAGTGCTCGATGGATTGAGCTATCCATTTCACTGCCTCAGGGTCCTTCAGAAGCTGGTTATGAAGCTTCCATATGGTGTCTTTCTGCTGAAAAGGGGCTAAAGACAGCAAGCACCAGACTGGGGAATGATTGGAGATGACCCCTGCTGCGATCCCAGAATCACGGACACCTGGCAAAGAACTCTGACTCAATAAGAAATAGTCGATTCTTGAAGAGGAGCCATGTACTGGGGAGTGGAATGTGTAATCCCTGGAGGACGGGTTAAGAGTCCTCCAGGGATCACACAATCCCAAATGGTTTACTAGATCTCGTAAAGATCGTTGGGCTGGTGACAGTCTCTGGGACCTACGATATGTTCTGTCTAGGTCTGGTGTGAAGGGGAGATTCCAATCCCCACCCAAAAGTATTGGGAGGTTAGCAAAGGGGGTCAAGATCCTGAGTAGCTTGGAGTAGAACCATGGGGAGTCTACAGTGGGTCCATAAACAAAACCAATTATAAGCTCTACCCAATCAAGGGTACCTCTGAGCACTAGATATCAACCATCGGGGTCCAAAATTAGTTGCATACATGTGAAAGCCAACCTGCATGCCATAATTATAGCAATGCTCCTACTCTGTGTACTAGACCCTGCTAAAAATGCCTGGCCGATATTCTGTCTCTGGAGGAGCCCCGATTCAGAGTCTGAGAGGTGTGTCTCCTGCAGACAGATGATGTCAGCATCGAGGTGACTCAAATGTTTTAAAATTTGGTAGCATTTGGTCTTGTTTCTGCCCCCCCCCATACATTCCATGAGAGAAACCTTAATGGACTGGCCATATGTCCATATAATCTTAGAGTCCTGATACATAGCCCCCATTCTTTCAGAACACCTATGATCTCTCATTGTAAGTGATGCCTTCTCCCCCCCATTTACCCTGGCAACCCCCAAAACTAAACCCGCTCTCGCGTGCCCCAACAAATAGCTACAGACCTCAAACTGGTACCCCTCCCCCAATACCATATAATGCCTCAGCATTAAACAATACAACATAAGCTATAGACAAAAAATACCCCAACCCCCCTTTAACCCCACAATAAACTAACTCGACCATGATGTGCAGGCTTACCAAGCTGCTAGCCTCCCTCCTCCCACCAAATTAATACACGAGATAATTGAACATTTCAATAAACTACTTACTCCTATATAACAGGTGTATATATAACAAGCTGCTAAACAATGGGAAAAAGCATACAGGATTGCTCCCCTCTACTGACCATAACAGGTAATATAATGGTACTCCTCGAGATCTTGCAGTAACATAAATGTACAGTTATCCTGACTAAAAAGGACATGTATATAATAACAGAAAACTGACCCCACTTAATTAACCAAAAAGATTTTTCAAAGCAAACATGAAAGGAGTCAAAAAGGATACTGGTATCTTGGAACGAGGAGTCCCCACTGAAATCAAAAAGTGTTCACAGTCAGTGTCTGTGAAGGAAAAACACTATTCTTATACAGCACAGCAGACTGAAAAATAAACATACAAGTCTAAAGGTCCCTTCGGTAGGGCATCTTCCGACCTGGAGTGTGTTGACTAGGCAGTGGTCCTGATATGACTGCAGAATACTCCATTGCTCGACCCAAAGAAGAGTGCATGCGAACTGCTGCAGTGGCTCTATCTGTCAAAGAGCAACTCGACGAAATGGAGGACTTGGCCCATACAGATGAGTCTCTGCTAGCAGGATAAAAAACAGTCCTCAGCATGACACTTAGGGTGAAGACAATTAGGGATAAGTTGTAGAAAGGGGCCATGACTCAAAGGCATCCGGAAGTACTCTAGTAGGGGTGGACTCATAAGCATGTGGAAATAAGCTAGAAACTAATTACAGTACCTTGGCATAGGAAATGCTGGTTACCAGAAGCCACGCGGGGTGGTCAGCGTGGTTTAAAGAGATCAGGGAGGACTAGCCTGAGATCTTTCTCCACCACTGTCGGGTCGTCAAAACTGCTCCATGTACCTTACAAGTATATTTGTAATTTTGCCAAGTTTCACCCCAGCTGGAATCAACTTGGAGACAATTCGGTGAAATGCTGTGCGCCGCTGGCACATGGTAGCAGGGAGATTCTGGGCTATGCGAATCTTGTGCCCCCCCCCCCCACATCACCTCTTGCAGCTCTTTAATTTTCAGCAGAAAATGTCGTTCCTGTAAGTTGAGGAATTTAAACAGTAGGGGATGATGTGGTGCATCAGGTGGGGGCATCGGCCTTAATGCTCTGTGGGCATGCTCAATACAATAGGCAGGACCAAATGGAGAGGGACCCGCTAGCTTCAAGACTAATTTTTGCACAGATAACACTGCATTAGCCCCTTCCTCCTTCTCAGGCAAGTCGATAAGCACAGCATTATTGCAACTTCATCTACCCTCAAGATCCTCCACCTTCGCTTCCAAACGTGCAGTCCGCTGTCTTGTAATGGTGAATTCTGGATCCACGCAGTCTGTCTTGTTCTCCAGTGACTTAATGTGCACCTCGTTGTCTCCGGTGCTACAGGAGATATCATCAAGCGTGGGAGCCATGGACTTCATCTCTGAGGTGAGCAATTACACTTCGTCCCTAAAAGGATGAAACTCCTCCAGAAAGCGCTCTAGCATGAAAAGGGTAGCTTCAGGTGTAGCGCTAGTTGTTTTGCCGGAAGCCGAGAATTGTGGCCCAGCCTTCTTGCTTTGTTTCTCCGGCGTGGGAGGAGGTGTGTGTTTAGGGGGAGCTGAGCGCATCCCAGCTTCCATTTCTTTCTCCAAAGTTGCCAAAAATAAAGTTACCAGCAACCAATTAGTTGGTAGGAGTCCTTAGAGTGATGAAATAGTGGGTTTAGGATGCTCAAATGAGTAGTTTGTGTCCCAATAGGCAGGAGCTCAACCAGAAGGCTGTTACTCAGTCCACCTCTTCACGTGACCCTCATTATTTCTGTATGTTACTTGTGCCTCTGTATCTTCCAAAAACAATAAAATGATTTAAAAAAAAAAGTCCATAAATGTGCAACTCAATTTTGTCCCCCACACACTTAGACTGTATATAGAACACTGTGTGTCCTCCAAACATTATCATAATATAGCCTTAATGGTCAATAAAGGGGGGAATGTTACTAAATATGATAACAATAACATCAATAGATAGTAATTTGATGTAATCATCTGACTTCAACCAAATGAGGTTATTGTTCAGGGGATAAAACCTCTGTGATAATTTTTTGTTATCATTAGGATCACTGTCTTAAGGCACGTAAACACCATAAAGATTAATATATGCATTCTTTCCCACTTCACAGAGACACCGCTGCTTTGCCTTTCTCTCCCGGGAAACCCTGACTGTCCAGCAATGGATCATAGTCTCTACCCAAAACACAGTTCAAGACCTTACCAATGCCCATGACTAGGTGGGTGGAAAACAAACTGCCTTCTTAACTCTGTTTCAGCTCACCCCCATAGCACTAACAGGGAGAAAGGGCTCCTCCATGTCAGAGCTTTAGACATTCTTGTGGGTTTGCCAGCACAGTACCTGTAGGGCTCCTTTGTCCACTGCTGTCAGTCCCTCACCTTTATCAGTACTAAGTTCAGCACTGTGTTGGGAACTGTGTCTGACTGCACTGTACCTGGTCTGTGGATATCAGAGGGTTTCAGTTGCCTGTGCTGTCAGTCCCCCCACTTTTCACCAACACTAAATTCCACTGTGTGAGAATGCATACACTTTACTTGGCTGCAGTTTTCCTGGCTTGTGGATAAACAGAGGGGTTCTGTCCCCAGTGCTGTCAGTCCTTCACCTTTTACCAGCATTACATTCAGCACAGCGTAAGGAAGTCTACACTGTGCTTGGCTGCACTGTACCTCGCATGTGGATGAATAAAGGGTTTCAGTCCACAGTGCTGTCATTCCCTCTCCTTTCACCAGGACTAAATTCAGCACAGACTGGGAAAGCATGCATTGTACTTGGCTGCAGTGTTCCTGAATACTGTACTGTACCGCTAAATCCTACTCTGTGAGAAAGCATACACCTTACTTGACTGTAGTGTTCCTGGCTTGAGGATAAACAGAGGATTTCAGTCCCCAGTGCTGTCAATTGCTCAGTATTCAATAGCACTAAATTCAGTACAGTGTGTGGAGGCCTGAGCCATGCCCAGCCCTGTAATTAAGTAAAGTATCAGCATGACTCTGTTGATTGAATTCTCACCTGAGGGCCTAGAAGTTGGGGGTTCAAGTCTCACATTAGTTGGAGATGCACTGCTTCAGATGGGATACTAAACTAGTAACATTTGCCCCATCTTTTGCGCTTGCCCCAGTGGAAAAAAAATACCTCATTGTAGTTCTCAGAAGAGTAGATGTTAAAAAAAATTCAGTGTTTAGACCAAGTGTTGAAGCTGGAAAAATAACATTTGTGCATCATAACCCTGTTTGTTGCCCCCCCCCCAGCTGAATATCCAGTACTGCTTTTAAGAGACCTTTTTGCAGTAGCGAACCAATGACAGCAGTGCCCTCTTGTCTGCATGGATATTGTGTTTGTTCAAACAGAGTAAAAACATCATATGATATAAAAATGGAGGAAACAATGGCAGCAATTTTTGCTGCTGACACCACCCACCGGGCAAGTTTGCAAAAAAATATATCAGTCCCACAGGTTTAAATATCCTGGTTAAATAAAGATAACTATTACAATATTACCACCCATGTTGTCCCTCAAAAATAAATGTGTAAAAGCGATGGCGCATGTGGCTCTACACCTATGCCCGGGTCTGTATTCCCTTGCTCAGTACACTAGGATCAAATGCAGTTGTCCATGGCCAATGATGATGATGATGAGCAGACAAAGGATGTTCCCTGTGTCTACATACACCTGCTGCATTGCCACTATAAAACAGATTAGAATTTGGATTTATAAAATAGGCAAGAAAAAAAATCAGTTATCTGATTGGGTGATGGCTGTCCAGACACATGTGGCCATTAGACCATAACTGCATGGTATGAAAAGCATTAGAACTTGTTTTCCAAGCTGAGCAACATAGAGGGAGATTGAGTCACCAGCCCCACATTCGAGTGTGGGTTCCTTTGTGCTGAATGTTGCCCATTAATGCATAATGATGTGGGTGAAATTAGAACAGCAAGCACACTTAGCCATTGCAGGAGAAGTGTTACCTCAACTTGAGTTAACTCCTGCACTTAAGGAAGGTATGCAAGGCTTGGATAGCACACAATCTCAGTCTGGATTCACATAACAGTTATTGTTACTATCAACAGCATGACATTATCACTTATACCGATTGGTTTATGCACTACCTTCCAGCTGGCCAAGTGGGATGATAAATTTTGGAGGTGATCCGTCCAAGGACTGATTTGTTTTGATCAGTGCCTGCAGGGGCAAATCATTACATCCTTTGCTGAGCTCCAGGGACTGTTTCAGTTACAGATGGGGGATTTATTTCCTTATTTTCAAATTTTACCCTTTTTAACCAGACATATAATAAATGAATGCAAGTGATCCACACATTAATCTCCAGTATGTTTACACAGGAGACAGAGGGGAGGCAGAATACAGATTTTTGCTCTGCATACTGTTCTGGACCAGAGGGACGAGGTCTACTGGTGGTTGCACAGGACAGGCGACAGGAAGAGGCTATGGTGACCGTGGATGAGAAACAGATGGGGTTAGTTTGGACGAAGCACATTGGACAACAGCGTCAAGATGGTGGAGAAAGTAAAGATGGAAACCTGTGCCCTCATTTTTCTGCACGTCGGTGATGACTCAGCATTTTCATATGTCACACTCCCACATGCTGGAGGAATTGTGTATATATAGGGTCTTGTTAAATTTATGGGGGTGGCTTGTTCTCCAGACCATTTTGACATACATAATGCTGTGTTTTCAGGAAAAAAATTTTTAATATTACATATATTCTGTGAATGCCTTTTGGTATCTAGCACTTTATATTGCAACCATGCCTGAATATTTTATTGCAATCTGTTTTATATTGTGACATATGTTTTTATACTGCATTGTAACCCTTGTCTTTTTCTAATGTGAAATTAGCCTTGTACATCAATGGTTTCTAATGTGGAATTTGCCTTGTACATCACAATGTTGTACCTCCGGGCCGCCCCTGAAAAAGGGACTGTAACTGTCTCAGTGGACTTACCCGATTACCAAAATCTAATAAATAAATAATAGTCAGATTCCATTCATGTCTCCGCATTTTATCCTTGTTTTACCACAGTGTGGAATTAAGTCAAAAAGTCAGTTATAGTTATTTAACACTTTAATGGCAATGGTGGGAAAGATATTCACACATGATTGCTTAACTCTGTATTGCCCAAGCCTTAATAAGGACTGGTTCAATATCTGCAGTAAAATAAGGGTTCTGAAAGGAATAATTCCATTGTTAAGGCTGCAGAAGAACAAGCATAACACCTTTTTATTTCTATATCCGGATCTGGAGGGAGAGAAACTGGAATTGTTCTGAACTCAAACGTATTTGCAATCACTGCACCATGTCCGTCTATTGCGTTTTGTACTCTGCTAATTCTGTGCCTCAGTATTGTAGGCATCACTGTGTACCTACCTCACAATTAGCTTGACCTTTGCATTTAGCTGACTTTTAATTTTTTTTGATTTTTAGTGTAACCCCTAGATGGCGTTATCCCAGGGGCTACTACCCCTGCCTGATTTGCCACTAACAGGTTGAGGGGCCTGGATCCAATGGCGGGTGCCTCCACCCAGAGGTCAGGGTTTGCAATAGTTAAACTAACTTGGTCACAGCCCTCTGGGACACTGCAACCCTCCTTTCTTCCCACTAGTGGCCCAACACAATATATCAGAATTACCTCTCACAGTATACACTTACCCCAGGTCTGGTTCCGGCACTGGGACCTCCTGTGAAATGAGATACAGTGCAACAATCACAGTACAGTACTTTAACATGAGACAATACCTCAGGCAGTATAGCGTTGCTGAAACAAGCAGCTCTGATTTATTTAGGGGGATATAACAAGGACGGGGGAAATCAGGTTAATTAGCTTATCACTCTAATAATCTACCTATGGCTCTGTGCACAGGCCTATCCCTATCAGTTACTGTCCCTGGGTACCCAAGCCCTAGTGGCTAGTCCAAACCGTGGCAGCTGGTAGGGGCCCTTTCACACAGAGAAAAGGAGAATTAAACAGTCAGCAGTACAGTAATTCCATTTGGATTTAATGTGGCAATTCAACAGGGAGCGACCCTGAATTAGTACTCACGACCTCCAAATAAGATAGGGTCCTTCAATGTCAGCAGGGCTCACTTGAGGTACACAAATCTCTTCACACATCCATATAAAAGAAAGCACTATACCAGGCAGGCTGCATCTGTATCCCGATCGCAATTACTGCACAATACCCGGGAGAACACACAGCAGATTCAGTTCCTGACAGACCGAGTAATTTTTAGCAATTCTTCCAGTCTTCTACAGGGTGAGCCTGGTTTCTGCTCTTCAGAGATCCTTTGATTCTTTTCACAGGACGGATTCAGTCCTAACAAGCTGTTACACAAGCTGCAGACCGGAACTCTGGGCCTTACACACGTTTTTTGACTAAAACTGCACACTGAAAAGCACAGGGCTCCTTCCTTCTTCACTGCCAAAACTCAACTGAAACTCCAACCGACAAAAACGGGCACTTCCTTTGAGTTCCTCCCAGTTCTTGACTGGATTGGCTGTCACCACAATAGACTGCTGCTGTTGGTCCAAAAGGCACTGAAGTCTAAACTACATCTCCCAGAGTCACTGCCCATACAATCCTCTTGTGGCTGGCTCAGATTATGAGTCCAAGTTCTGATTCGTCCAAGGCACCATTTTAGAGCTAGCTTACCCCACACTGATTGGTCCAGTTCAGCAGTTCAAAACTAGAATGGGAACTAGCAGACACAGTTCTGACTGCAAAGAAAGCAGGTTAGACAAACTGTAATTTCATTATTACTCTAAATAATTTCTGGCAAACAGTTACATCTTTCAGATAGGTTCCTTTGCACTCCTAGTGACTGCAAAATGAAGTGAATTGGCAGCAGCTTGAGTGGTACTCAATCAAAGAAACACACAGTCCCCATACAAACTAATTATGTCTGCAAGCAGACAGCTCTTAAAGAGACAGTACCAGAGGTTCTAAAACACTCACTGATAAATGGCTTAAATGCCAAACACCATTCAGGCTTGGAGCATTCAAGCAAGCTCCTGAAGTCTTTTGGGAACCCCCATTTGCAGGGGGGTTACACCCTTCCTGGCCTAGGAAAGCTTGACGTCCGCGTCAAGCAAGTACCCCCATAAGTTTCAACTCTAACCATATACATTTGCATTAGGCTCGCACATGTAATCATCAGTCAATATATCATTTTACCAAGAACACATTTCTGAAACATTGCAGTATGTCACTCTTTACACAGTATTACATACACATTGTACCATAACTCAAGTTATTACCTCTTGTACATGAAACCTGAAGAGAGGGGGCCCTTCCCTATCAGTTACCTTGGGGCTGGATGGGGCAAGGGCACCATACTTAGAGGGCAACACAAGTAACTTGGAGTTAGCAATGAGCTCGGGGACACATACACTCCTTTATGGACAACATTGAGAGGCAAGTCCACAGGCCTCCCAAGTGAATCATAACTGAGGTGCACCACAGGCTTTACAGCTCGACCAGTCTTTCTAGGGGGAACTGTTATAGTCTCTGCACTCTGAGCCTCATTTTCAGCATTGTCCTCACTTGTCAGGAGTCTCCATGGGGGTAGAGAGGCTAGAACTTGGGGCACTTTCAGCTCCAGGAGTTACAGTTTCTGAGTCCACAACATTTGGCTCGCATGGAGAGCTTTGGACACTGGCAGTGGACTGTCAGGGCACTCAAAATACTCTTCTTGTTGGTGTATCACCAGTCTGCCCCAATCTATCATTTCCTCCCTGAAAGCTCAAACAGTTCAACCATGCACAATGATTCCATTTCATCTGATCTGATGCTTTCGCTTCACTTTCTGGGAGCATTGGCTCCAGGGATGAAGCTGGGGCTTAGACAGTCCAGAAGGCCCAGCTTTGTCTCCAGTATTGACTAGGGGATTGCCCGAAACAATTGACTCAGTTAGTAAGAAGGATAGTATTCAAAGTCACTCTCACTTTCTTCCGATATGGACTGACAGTCATGCTCAACTGGGACTTGTGGAGGGAACACTTTAACTTTGCTTCTGTAGGTGCAGACTTTCTTGATCTTTTCTTAGCAGCAGCTCTAGTCACTGGTCCAGAGGGGCATCTTCTAGGGCTCAGACTCAATTAAGATTTGTCCAATGGGCAGTAAATGATTTCTATGCATTGTTTTTACATCTTTGAATTATTCTCAGGCCTTACTTTGTACACTGGCAGATCATCTAGTTTGCCCACTACAATGTGAGGAGATGGTGCCATCTGTCAGCAATCTTGTGCTTGCCATGCAGTCCCAGATTTCTTAGCAATACCCGATCTCCCTCCTGGAGTTCTGTGCTTTCACCTTTTATCATACCTTTCTTTGTTGGCCAGATTTCTTTTGGCAGTCATGGTTTGAGCCAGTTGATGCATGAGTTAGCTGGGCCTTTAACTTTGCACATACTGTAAATAGTTGTCAGCTTGAACCCCATCAGAGAGACCCAAACACACATCTACTGGTAGTCGAGCTTCTCTTCCAAACATCAGGCGGTAGGGGAGAATCCAGTGGCATCACTTTTGGTGCAGTTATAAGCATGTACCAGGGTGCTAATTTGTTGGCTCCATCTGAGGCTTGTCCTTTGGGTGCAGGGTGCCTAGCATATCTAGCAAAGTGCGTGTTGAAACGTTCAGGCTGTGGGTCCCCTGGGGGTGGTAAGGAGTGGTTCTGGACTTTCGCACTCCCCACAGAGAAAGCATCTCTTTGATCAGGCGACTCTCAAAGTCTCTCCTTGATCAGAATGGATTCTTTGTGAGCCCCATAGTGAACAAAAAGTTTTCTACAAGTACTTTGGCCACAGTGGATGCTTTCTGGTCTTTGGTGGGAAAGCTTGGGCATATCTCGTGAAATGGTCAGTGACCACCAGCACATTACTGATATTCTTTGATCTGACTCCAAACTCAGAAAATCAATACAGACCAGCTCCATGGGTGCACTGGTGGTGATGTTAACAAGGGGCAGCCCTCTGGGGCAAAGCTTTCCTCTGTAAGCAGCGACTACAAGTTCGAATGTGGTGCTCCACATCAGCCCCATTATAGGCCAATAGAATCTGGATCTCACCAAGTCAAGTGTTCTGTCTATACCAAGGTGCCCCATGTGGTTGTGCAAGGACCTCAGTACTGAGTCTTGAAGGCAGTGGGCAGCACTAGTTGTTGTTTGTCTACTTGTCCCCTCTGTCTACTGTTTCTCTGTATAACAGTTTATTGATCAGTTTCAACTTAGGACCTTCTTTGTATAACAGTGCAGTTCTCAAATCAGTGGAGCGTAATTTGGACACATCTTTTCCTGCATAGAGGGCTTCTAAAGCAGCTTTGATCATGGGATGTGAGATTGAGCCCGCGAATACTGTCATTGTCCAGCTGAGGCAGTGCACCAATGTCTATTGCAGAAAAGTGGCAATAAGCAGCAGGTATACAATTCTCAGAGGGTCCAAAGCAATCCACCATCAAGTCCACTGCGTCCGTGGACATTTGTTCCTCCCTGTCAAACTTCCGGCAGAGTGCCGAATGTCAGGTTCTGCTAATCGGACCCAATCATTCTGGGGAACAGGCCTCGGGAGAACATCAGCATCTATGTGGTTCAGACCTGCTCGGTATTCGAGAGCATAGTCATATGTAGATAATGCAGAAAGCCACCTATGGCCAGTGGCATCCAACTTAGCTGAGGTCTGCACATAGGTCAAAGGATTATTGTCAGTTTTACTAGTATTTTAGCCCCATACAAGTACTCATGGAATTGGTCAACAATAGCCACTTCAAAGCTAGGAACTCTAACTTATGTACAGGATAGTTCTTTTCGGATGGGGTCAGGCTTCTACTGGCAAAGGCCACTGGTCTCAGGCCATTCTCGTGCTCTTCATTTTTAACACAGCCTCAACCCTTGCAAGCTAGCATCAGTGTGCAGGACGTAAGGTTTTCTTGGATCAGCATAGGCCAGCACTGGAGCATGGGTAAGTTGATATATGATCTCATGAAAAGCAGTCTCACAATCAGGAATCCCAGGTGCCTCCAAGATGTAACCCTAGATGGCGTTATCCCAGGGGCTACTACCCTGCCTGATTTGCCACTAACAGGTTGAGGGCCTGGATCCAATGGCGGGTGCCTCCACCCAGAGGTCAGGGTTTGCAATAGTTAAACTAACTTGGTCACAGCCCTCTGGGACACTGCAACCCCTTTCTTCCCACTAGTGGCCCACACAATATATCAGAATTACCTTCTCAGTATACACTTACCCCAGGTCTGGTTCGGCACTGGGACCTCCTGTGAAATGAGATACAGTGCAACAATCACAGTACAGTACTTTAACATAGACAAATACCTCAGGCAGTATAACTTTGCTGAAACAAGCAGCTCTGATTTATTTAGGGGATATAACAAGGACTGGGGAAATCAGGTTAATTAGCTTATCACTCTAATAATCTACCTATGGCTCTGTGCACAGGCCTATCCTATCAGTTACTGTCCCTGGGTACCCAAGCCCTAGTGGCTAGTCCAAACCGTGGCAGCTGGTAGGGGCCCTTTCACACAGAGAAAAGGAGAATTAAACAGTCAGCAGTACAGTAATTCCATCTGGATTTAATGTGGCAATTCAACAGGGAGCGACCCTGAATTAGTACTCACGACCTCCAAATAAGATAGGGTCCTTCAATGTCAGCAGGGCTCACTTGAGGTACACAAATCTCTTCACACATCCATATAAAGAAAGCACTATACCAGGCAGGCTGCATCTGTATCCCGATCGCAATTACTGCACAATACCGGGAGAACACACAGCAGATTCAGTTCCTGACAGACCGAGTGCAATTTTCAGCAATTCTTCCAGTCTTCTACAGGGTGAGCCTGGTTTCTGCTCTTCAGAGATCCTTTGATTCTTTTCACAGGACGGATTCAGTCCTAACAAGCTGTTACACAAGCTGCAGACCGGAACTCTGGGCCTTACACGTTTTTGACTAAAACTGCACCTGAAAAAGCACAGGGCTCCTTCCTTCTTCACTGCCAAAACTCAACTGAAACTCCAACCGACAAAAACGGGCACTTCCTTTGAGTTCCTCCCAGTTCTTGACTGGATTGGCTGTCACTCACAATAGACTGCTGCTGTTGGTCAAAAAGGCACTGAAGTCTAAACTACATCTCCAGAGTCACTGCCCATACAATCCTCTTGTTGCTGGCTCAGATTATGAGTCAAGTTCTGATTACGTCCAAGGCACCATTTTAGAGCTAGCTTACCCCACACTGATTGGTCCAGTTCAGCAGTTCAAAACTAGAATGGGAACTAGCAGACACAGTTCTGACTGCAAAGAAAGCAGGTTAGACAAACTGTAATTTCATTATTACTCTAAATAATTTCTGGCAAACAGTTACATCTTTCAGATAGGTTCCCTTTGCACTCCTAGTGACTGCAAATGAAGTGAATTGCAGCAGCTTGAGTGGTACTCAATCAAAGAAACACACAGTCCCCATACAAACTAATTATGTCTGCAAGCAGACAGCTCTTAAAGAGACAGTACCAGAGGTTCTAAAAACACTCACTGATAAATGGCTTAAATGCCAAACACCATTCAGGCTTGGAGCATTCAAGCAAGCTCCTGGAAGTCTTTTGGGAACCCCCATTTGCAGGGGGGTTACACTAGCATTTATTATTTGCAGTTTTGCACCTCTGTATATTATTGCCCAGATATTCAAAGGGGTTGCACCTGGCACAATAGGATTGAGCCATGTGCAACCCCCCAATGCAACCTGGCGTGATATTCAAAGGGGCAAGTTGAGTTGCACAAATCCCAATGCACTGGGTGCATTGATAATGTATGCAGTGCGAATGCAGGGGGCATGCCCTTTCATATGTGGCATATCCCGATATTCAGCCCAGGAGGTGCAGCGCATATGCTGGCACAGCCCTGATCTGTGCCACATATGGGGGTGCAATGCTGAGCTGGTAGAAAGGAGGAACAACCCATGGCCACCCACAGGCGGGCCGCTGCATTGCAGGGTGCAACACAGCACCTGCCAGCCATGGGTGGCCACCTGTACAGCAGGGACACCATCCACATGCACCCACACTCTCCCTGGTGGTCCAGTGGATTTCCCTCTCTCTGAGATGCCCAATCACAGGCAGCCATATGCCACTAGAGCACCTGGTGTGCTAGTGTTCCTCCCCTCCCTCCTGAGTGGCCCGATCGTGGGCAGTAGTGATGCAAAGCCCTATATCCGGTGGGCTAGTATTCCCCCCTCTGTCCAGTCTGCCCGATCGCAGCCAGTAGTACCCCAAAGCCCTATACCAGCTGGTGCAGATGTCGCCCCTGTTCCGCCTGATCATGGGCATGTGATAGAAATAGTAAACCTGGATGCCCAGTGGATCCCCCCTTCCATTCCTCCCACAGAGGACCCAGCCACCCAGTTCCCCCTGTCATCGGCGGGCGGCAGCACCCCACCCACATACCACCTGGCCGCCCACCCAAAGACAGTGTACAGTATGTGCTGTATGCCTATTGGTCCACACTGTGGACAAGTGGGCACACAGACCATACCATACTACACAGGCATGGTTATGCGAATGGCTTCCTGTGAAGATCTCTCTATCCTGGCCCCAGCACAGCTCGGTTGCGCTGCTCCCCCAGTTGCACTATTGCCTGGTACAGTCTGAATATCAGGCCCCATGTGTACTTTTGCACCTCTGTACCTATTCCTCTTCCCTTTCCACCAGAACACATCTGGAAATGAGCTGTTACCAGCTCAGTATATTTTTCCTGATAAAACTTTTGAAGTACATAAATTAATAAAGCATACTTTCCCTGTATTGAATGATATTTTGAAATGTGTGGATTTGCTTGATTTAGCTTCTGTTATTTAGTTTGATTACTCCTTGGGATCCGAGTCAGCAGATGACTGGATTCTTGACTGAATGCACCTGGAAATGCTTTACTAAATGTTCCAGTACTGTAATGCTTTTGTGAATTCATAATTTAAAAATCACAGGCCCAGATATTCAAAACTTTGCCCCGGGGCTAAAATAGCACTGCCCGGCATGCAAAGAGTGCCCGGACCACATAGCCCACCATATTCTAAAGGAATAGCCCAGTGCTAATCCTGCTGAATATAGCATGTCAAAGAAGCCGGGCAAACTGGGCTGGGAGTGGAGGGCAAAAAGAGCCCAGGAATAAGACAGCACTGAAGACAGCAACAGGGAAGTGCAAACCGCAACAGAAGCTCAGTAGACCCTGGAGCTAGCCAGTGTTGCAGGTGGTGAACATTGTGTGTGATTGCACAGAGATGTCTCACATCTACTGCAAACAACAATGTCAGCCACACATTGCTGAACTGTGCTATGCTCATGTGAGGTTTGCCCGGGTCTAACCCAATTGCACAGTGCTAACACAATAGCCCACTGCAAACCGGTTTGCCCGGGGCAAACTGGAGCTATATTCGAGCCTACTTAGGTAATCCGTGGGCAAACAGGCACATTTGCATCTCTTTATGTGCTGTATAGCATACATTACCATGCTGTTTGCCCGGTACTACTGCATGGAGCACACAGCTCCACCTGCTGGTCAGAATGGAAGTACAGGCTGGTCACTGCAGGCATATGCATGCCCACAGCATCCCCGTTGGTCGGAATGGACTACAGAACAACATAGATGATATATATTTATATATATATACAGATATTACATATCTATATATATATATTAGAGGCAAAAAACTCAGTTTAATGCATTAGTTAGGGTTGTTCCACAGTGACAAAAGTGAGGAAATTCGCTGTTAGGGTTGAAAACCCTAACTCCGAATTCACCCCAGCACCACACACACACACATTCAAGTATGGGGGAGGACCAAGTCAACACAACCAATGACAGACATCCAGCAGCAGGTGACAGAAATAACAAACAATTCTCTAAATGTACTACGAGACATCCCCACCCACCTGACCAGGTACTGCATGCTCAGTGGAGATCAACAGCAAAACTGAGGCCATGTACACCAAGCATACACATCCTGATTGCAGCTGCACAACATACCACACTTAGTAGTTGCATGGCCTTACCTACCGATGCCCCACACCAGACCACGCCACATGTGGTGGGCCACCTGAGCAATAGAGTTCAGCAAAACCAAGGAGTTGTACAGGTATAATATCTCTGATTATAACAAGGGTTTGAGAAATGCAGCTTTCTAATTGACTGTAAACATTGTAACAGCCTTATTTTTAGTTTTTATTAACATACAGTACATGTAGAGCCTAACCATATGATGAACATGGTTTAATGTTGTTTAAAAACAGTTTTATTATGATAGCAATAAGCCACTCCAGGTATTATATTAATGGTCAGTTTATCACTGTCTAGCGACATGTGGCTTTCGCTATGCCTCATTCAACATTAAACCCCTACAGGGTGATTAACAGACCATTTAACATAACTGTTGGTCATGCATTATTGCTTAATTGTCTTTATGAGTAGATACTCTCCCTCTGCTAGGCACTGCAGCAGCTTTGCAACACAGTGTCCCACCCAGTTACACCATACACTGTCTAGTTACTGGAGAATGGCTGTGAATATGAACTCATAAAGATGAACAGTGTAACTTGATCATTACAGTCATCGAAACTTTAGTGTGATTATAACTGACAGAGTCAGTGATAGAGAATAACCCTGCTGTCCTAGTACACTTACCCCATTGTGAGTTAAATCAATACTAAAAGGCATTCTGTTTATATCTACACCATACCTACTTGATTCCTGTTGTACCACAATTAACATAGTTATCACTTTGATAGCATCAGTGACAGAAGTGTAGCAAACCAAACACTAGGCATACAGCCTGTGTTTGAAACAACTGTTAAAAAAATTACACTGTGTCCGTAAGTGGCATAGATCACTCATTGCAACAATAGTAAATGTATTACTATTTGAATAAGTTAGTCATCACAGATGCAATGAGATTGTCTTTATCAGGTACAACATACTCAGTAGTGCCTACAGGAAAATCTATCCTATATACATCTCTGATACAGGTACGTCATTGTTGGTTCAGTAGTGCTATGATATTTAGAAGTTGCTTGGCCTGATCCATGCAATTACATTGTTTCTTACAAAGAATACTTACTGCATCTTTAGTATTGAAACACACTGACGGTCTATGTATGTACATCAGCAGTACATCTTCATCAGTAAAAATGCATCTGATACTGGCAGTACGAATTTCACAGCGTTGAACAGGCAGTGCTTTTCCATACGTTTACATCAGCCTCTCTATCTTGAGTAAACCACTGCAGTAAATGTACTATTATGTAAATCACCTACTAAATGTAACACTACTTTTATCTTGAGCATGCTAGTGTCTTGTAGTTAATTTATGTACTTCTCTTAATTAATGTATACTCACTAGTGTTAAAACCTTTATACAACTGTCATCATGCACCTTCAGCATTTATATTGACTAACGGCACAGTACCAGTTGTGGTGTGGTGTGGGGCATCGGTAGGCAAGGCCATGCAACTACTAAGTGTGGTACGTTGTGTGCAGCTGCAATCAGGGATGTGTACGTTTGGTGTACATGGCCTCAGTTTTGCTGTCGATCTCCACTGAGCATGCAGTACCTGGTCAGGTGGGTGGGGATGTCTAGTAGTACATTTAGAGAATTGTTTGTTATTTCTGTCACCTGCTGCTGGATGTCTGTCATTGGTTGTGTTGACTTGGTCCTCCCCCATACTTGAATGTGTGTGTGTGGTGCTGGGGGGGGGGGTGAATTCAGAGTTAGGGTTTTCAACCCTAACAGTGAATTTCCTCACTTTTGTCGCTGTAGAACAACCCTAATGCATTAAATGGAGTTTTTTGTCTCTAATTTCCCTTCTTTTTGAGAATGATAACGAGAAATAGTGAATGTAATGCGGCTGCGCTCCCGCCACATGATGTCTTGTGCCATAGTAACAGGAGCAGCAACGCAAACAGAAATGCTAACAGTGGCACACATGGTAACACAAGCCAATGAGAACAGAAAGGGTAACGCATTAACGGTGGCGAGGACGGAACGGTTCGCTACCGCGGATGTGTTACCGACAGTAACATGGTGCCTGCAAACAGAAATGTCAATGGGCATGGTGACGCAAAGTGAAACAGAAAGAGAAACAGTACTGTAGACACAAATGGCAAAAATAACAGAAAGCATAAGCGCAAATGAAAGCATAAAGGATAACACATAGGGCCCTGCGCCCGCACATAATGTAGCAGCGGAGCGGGCCCAGGGCCCCGCACTCTCACCACATGATTAGGGGCTAAGAATTTTCAAAGAAAAGTCCGTATCTCGCACCGCTTCGAGATACGGCCCTGGAAAGTGGTGAACGCCGTAATGTTATCCTATGGGAAAAAAGAAGTTGGAGCGCCATAACTTTGCCTCCCTGTAATATTTTGTCACCAAACCACTGAAAGGCACATCTGTGTGCTGTTGGCTGTCTTCCCTCCAAATTTCAGGAAAAAAGACCAAACCGTTATTTTGCAGCAGGGATCCAAAGGATTTCTGTAATGCGTTGGGCGTCGTGATGTTATCCTATGGGAAAAACTGTCAACTTTGGAGTGCCGTAACTTTGCCAACATGTAATATTTTTTTCAATACAATACTGAAGGGCACATCTGTGAGATGTCGGCTCTGTTCCTTCCAAATTTCAGCCCAAAACTCCAAACGGTTCTTTTGCAGCGCAGTGCCAAAGAATCGCTGTCACTTTCCCACAGATGGAAAACTGCTTTCACAAAAAAGTTCGACACTTTCATGAGCATGAAAGTAATTTGCGAAAGTACTTTTTCCAGAAATTTGAAAAACATATTTCTGGGGTGTTTTACCACAAAATAAAGACATGGCAAGCATCCTCAGGGTCCGACTAGGTGAATACAAAAAGAATTAGGTTGCTAGAGGGTCCCAAATTTAAATGCCAACCATTTTTCTGATCACCAACTGAAAACAAAATGGCCGATTTACGAAAGTAACAGGCCCATTTGCGAAAGTAAAAATGCATTTGCAACACTGTCAAACTTTTTAACTTTTCCCATTGACTTATAATGGGAAACTGTTTTTTTAATAACTTTTGAACTGTTTAATAATTTTTCACGAAATCTTCAAAAGGCACATCGGGGACCCTGGCTGCATGTTGCCTGAAGATTTTGGGCCGGTTGCACAAACCGTACGACCTGTAGGCGCGACCGTAGAATTCCAGAAAAAGTGTAAACGTGCGCACAGATCATGCTTAATAACTCCAGAGCCATATATCTGACCAGTACAAGACTTGGCAGATCCCAAGGCCTATGGTTCTTGATTGTGTATTCCAAATTTCAGCCAAATCCATGAAACGGTTGCAAAGTCATTAAGGTGCAAAGTTTTGGGGTTTAACACAGAAATGGCTCCTCAACCCTAACTATGGTAGCACTCCCGTGCTACCATAATATAATATATATATATATATATATATATATATATGTACAGATATACCACTCTGAGGTGTGCGGTCATGCTCTGATATACGCATGAGGCCGCAGGCAGGCATGGATTTGATTTTTAAATTAAATTTTCAGTAAACATTAATGGTAGGATGAAGAGATCTGTTTCTACAGTGTGGGGCTACTACTGGTATATTTACTTATGGGTGTGGGTGTCAGTTGCACATGTGTGTTAGTGTGGGTGTCTAGCTGCACCAGGTGTGGAGTGGTCTTGCTGCTGGTGAAAAGGTTTTGAGGACTGGAAAGTAGTTCAGGCGTGCGGTCGTAGTGGAAGGTGTGCGGTCGTTGGGAAATAATGCACAGTCATGTGATGTGTTTTGGCCAATTGTATCACTGGGATTTTTATGATTTTACCACACCATTTTATAAATATATATATATATATATATAGTGCATTCTCGATTATCCGAAACCCAATTAACCAAATCTCCACATTATCCAAATCAACTGTGTGTCCCCCTTGATTCGGCTGAATAGCACGATTAGCATGATTGCATGAACTAACTTGAATGTACTTTTTCTGTATCACAGTCAATTATGACTCTCAGTTGTCACTTGATTAGCGGTTATCTCAACTTGCAAAAAGTAATTCATTCATTCGGTTTAACTGAGTCTCTTAATTATCTCCTTGTTAGCGACTTGTTAAGCTATAAAATTAAAGCAGGTTTGCTAATCTGCCTGCAGATGAACAGACAGTGGCATTGTGATGGCTACCAAATGAAAACGGCATGTGCTTGATATCCACCAGAAGCTGCAAGTGCTCAGGTTTCTTGAAAATGGGGATTGCATTGTTGATGTTGCTGCTAGATTTCAAATCGGTAATGCCAAAGTATGCGACATTAGAGCTGCTGAAGCTTTGGGAGTACGCTTCAATTATGGATTGTCCTGACGGTACCTGCCACAGAAAAGCTATGAAAGGGAGCAAAGATGAGGTTCTCGATAAGGCACTCTATCTGTGGTTTGTGCAGCACAGAGTGAAAGGAAGACCTAGCTCTGGACCGATACTAAAGCAAAAAGCAGTAACATTTCACAGAAATCTAAATGGCATGGATGACAGCTTTGGAGCTAGCGAGGGATGGCTGAGCCTATTCAAGAAATGGCATGGCATTCGTCAACTTTCCATGGCTGGTGAGTTGCTTTCAGCTTCTAGTGAGAGCATAGTCCCATTCAGAAAAAAGCTGCATGAACTTATGTCTGCAGCGGGGTTGACCGAAGCACAAATTTACAATGCAGACGAAGCAGGCACTTACTGGAAAATGATGCCAGAAAAGACACTAGACAGCTGGTCTGAGAAGTTGACACCTGGCTACAAAAAAACAAAACAAAGAAAGGATAATTGTTTTAGGTTGCGCTAATGCCACTTGTAGCCAACGTCTTAAGCTTTTGGTGACTGGGACTCAAGTTCTTTCCGTACCGGTACCGACTGCAGGGGAAGCTGCTGAAGCTTTCAACAAATTTTGCACTGGCTTGAAAGCCAAGAGAACACAGACTACCTTCAGACTTTACTGTTACATAAGTTGAGAATGCAAGCTGTGGAAAAAATGAACAAAAGCAAAAAACAGTCTACTGTAACTGAATTTTTTAGTGTTTGCTAAGTTCACGTCACTGATGCTGCTGCTGTTAATGCTGCAAACAGTTTGTGTTACCGCTGCTGCTCAATGTTTTTATTAATTTATGCGTCTGCACTTAGTCACTTATAATCTTATGTCTCAATTTTAAATTCTGGCTAAAAATTATTTTCTACAATTAAATTACTACTGTTTATATACAGTACCGCATTGTTTGTGTTATGACTTTTTTGGGTCTGTGACAGTAATGACGCTATACTGCATTGATTTTTACAACTGCTACACATACCTCTCCCAATTATCCGAATGTTGTATTATCCGAAGGAAATTGATGTCCCCCAGTTTGGATAATCGGGTTGCACTGTGTATATATAGTATATATGTGTATATATATATATATATATATATATATAACACACATACATACACACAGTATATATATATATATATATATATATATATATGTGTGTATGTATATATATGTATATATATATATATATATATATATATATAGAGAGAGAGAGAGAGAGGAGGAGGAAGAGAGAGAGACATACATGCCCTGGAGGACAGACCCCCCCACCCCCAACACTGGCACCTTGCAGCAGCTGTGGGTGCAGTAACAGTAGGGTGATACTAAAATGCATGGGACAGGCATGAGGCAAGGGAGGGGGGTAGGATGTAGGCCACAGGCACACTAGGCCCCATAGCAACCCCATACGTCAAGGAACTGGGGACACTGGGTGGGACATGCAGTCCATCTGGGCTGTCAGGGTCAGTGTTCCCATACAGGGGATACACTCCCTGGCAATCTAGCACCCCCCAGCACAATCCCCATCCCCTGATAGCCACTACAATACAGGAGAGGCAGTATAGCGCAGTGGAATGCAGTATATCACAGTGGTTGAAGGCTCTGAGTTGCATCTCTGGAAACCTGAGTGCGACTCCCACAGCCCCCACTTGCATACTGTGTGACCCTGAGCAGGTCACTTAACTCCCCTGTGCTCCCAGGTCGCAACTGTCAACAAGCTTTCAGCATGGTGTGCTACTCCTGAGTAATTGACAGTAATGACACTGAATATATCCATGGTGATCTAGTACCCCCCCCCCAAAATCATGATCCCCAACCCCGGTAGCCCTGTAATGAGGTAGACTCCATGGTGATCTAGTGCCCCCTTCCCCATCATGATCCCCAACCTCACTGAACTGCATAACCAGGTGGTCTAGTGGACCTCCCCATCCAGCAGTACAACCCCTGTTAAACCCAGAAATAGCAGACCTATGGTCAGAGCCAGTGACCTGCTCAGCCCTTCTCTCACCACCATGGCCGACCGCTGACTGCGGTATGCATGAGTGCTACTGCAATGAATAAGCACTTCCTCATGCGAGGATGCACTCATTCATTACAGTAGCTCATGCATACCGCAGTCAGTGGATGGCCATGGTGGTGAGAGGAGAGCTGAGCTGGTCGCTGGCTCTGACTGTAGGTCTGCTATTCAGGTTTAATGGGGTTGCACTGCTGGGGGGACCACCAGGACCACCAGGTTATGCAGTTCAGTGGGGTCAGGATCGCTGCGGGGGGCACTTGTTCCCCCATAGAGTCTACCTTTACAGGGCTATCGTCGGGATCACGTATGGGGTGGGGACCACTGAACCACCATGGTTGTGGTCAGGCAGCAGCTGCTACTGGGGCAGGGATTACGCTGGGCAGGGCCCCGCCGCATTACTGCTGGCTTTTTGCCGGTGGTGTTTAGTGCCACGCTACAGGTCACACTACTGCCTGTAGCGTGGTGTTGTGCATTTGAATATGTCACCTGTGCCGACTATCCTGGCCACTCCCCTATCCCCCCAGTGTGTTAGCTTTGACGCTACCACACAGCACCAGTGCTGTTCGGCCTTTTGAATATTGCAGCCTGGCGCTAATCTAGCGCTATGGATTTGTACCAGGTGCAATGCTTTGAATATCTGGGCCACAGAGTTTGAAACAAAAAGGGTGTCTCATACTAAGCATTTTCAAATTCTGAAGTTTTAAGTTAATTTGTTTTGGTCCGTTTGCAATTAAGGGGTTCCCTTTTATGTCAAAACTTTATAATCAAGTTCCATTAAAAAAAAAAAGAACAGTAAAACATAATTTAGAATGTGTTTATATGTATAGTACCTGTCCAAAGTATTTATTTATTAAAATTATTTTACCACATAATCAATACAGAGAATCAGACAAGCATTGTTTACAGACACAACTAGGAAAAGTAATGGTAATTTTATGGGGAAGAAGAAGAAGGAGCCTAGGTAGTACCTTGGTAAACACAAGACCTTTTGGTTATAAGGCTCAGTTTCACTTCAGCTCTCACTCCAAAAAATCATGGAGGCACTCATAACCATAACAGAGATAAGTAACTGTAAAAGTAAAAACTAAATTTATACTGGATGGGAAAAATGCTGCAGTACAAAAAGGACCATTAATAAAGAAAAAAACTGGACTATTTCAAGACAAACACCTGAAAAAATACATTAGGGTTATTAAACAGACTTCACAGATGCCCTAAGTTATAATTATGTTACAAAAAAGTTGTAAACAACAGGGTTTATGTTCTATGTAAGGAATGTTAGGGAGATCTTTCCAGGGTGTTTATTTATTTATTTATTGAAATGTTTCAATGGGAGGGCACACCAAACAACAAGTTGTTCATCTCATGGTGCGACCTGTGGGGAGGGGTTACATAGGGTTGTGAAGGATGATCAGTTACAATAGTTTGTGGGTAGTACAAACAATACAACATTGTAAGATTGTGCAACAGTTGGAACACAAGGTATTGTACAATAAACAGTACTGGAACATTGGGTAAATTTCAATACATGTCCCAAATCATACTAAAGAACATATGAACGTACAAAACCGTAATAATGCTTTAGAACCATTTATAGAGCTGAAGCAGTGGTAATGGGCATGAGGGCTGCTATGGCCGGTGAAGAGAACGGGCAGGAATCCTGGGATAACTGGTGGGTGAGAATGCAGCTGGAGGAAATTAAGCAAAAAGCACTGGGCAGGAACAGAAAAGCAATGGAAGGAAGGCTGACTGTAGAAACTGCATAAGTGGCGAGATGAATCAGGAGGAGCTGTGTGGAGCAGCAGCAGCAGACACAATAGCAATCCAGAGGGCACAAGGAGGCAGCGAGGCAGAGGATGAACAAAGCCCCAAAGAAAACCAAGAGAAATCAGGTACAGAACAGAGGGCAGGGGAGGGAAGAGGAATGTAGGCAGGAGCACAACAAGGCTGGAACATGGGGATGGGACAGAGGAAGAGCAGGGAAACAAAGGGGGGGGGCCTTAGCCAACCAGCCACACGGCGCCACCGAAATGCTCAAAGCAGAGTGGGAGGTGGCCTACTGTTTAAGTAGGGAATGGGGGAGGAGCTATATCCCCCCATTGAACAACAGGCTAAAAACCTTCCAATTATGGGATAGATTTGTGGTACTTTTTCTGCTGTGGGAGGGAGAGATTTGTATTTAAGTACAAGTTGTAAAGTACAGTGGCAAACTGCACAGTGGACATGCCAAGTGTGGACAACTTGTCCATGGCATGTGTAGTGATTTTTTTAACACTTGATGCGGTCCTTTGTGTGCTAGGACATGATCCGTGATGTTGTACTGGGATAACATCACAGGTCCAGTCTTAAACTGACCAATCAGAGGCCAGCATTCTTTCTAGCCATTGTATAGTTTTTCTTTCAGCACCAAACTATACTGTCTTAGGCCACTATCCCAACCCCAGCAGAGCTGCTCTCAGCATAATGAGAGTTGTGCATCTGCACATGGACAATGTAGCAAAGGGGCCCACCAAAAAACTGCAGCTGTCCGATTGGTCTCTTTTCTTCCTGGTCTCTGTGTCTCTAGCAACATTTCTCCAGAAGTTACTGCTGATATGCGCATCTCCTCATCTCATAATGACTGCAGTTGAATTCAACGAAAGCACAAAACTACACAAAAAACTGACCTGGAAGATATGAGGACGTTACCACAGCGATGAGGCAGCTAATAAAAACAAAATCTAAAAAAAAAAAAGAGCTGGGACGCTTTTGCTGTAGAGGAGGAACAAAGCACACCTTGCAGTCTCCCAATTTGTTGTTGACACACATGAACAAAATACAGACATACAGACACACACAAATCTACTCGATCTGGGGCTCGTGCAGATGGCAAAACACATCAGTTGAACCACATTTCAGGAAAAATATGACACCAATTAAGAATTCTGCAAAATCTCCACAAATGACCGAGTCTTCAAAGTTCTGCTTAGGAATTGTTTTGGAATTTAACTCAGACTTAGTTGTGCTGTTTATCCATTCCTAGAGAATTGTAAACCAGAATTATTACAAAAAAATAAAACTTGAGATGCGAGGAAAACTGGACAGAGTTCTTTATTAGAGATGTCTTGTCAACATGGAGGTTTTATTTAATGTGCAGTACAAAACAAGCAAGAATTTAGAAATGATAAATTAGTTGACTTTGTTCTTAAAGGAACAGCATAAAGTTGTCTATCTGCCAGTGCTATTTGTAGTATGAAAGACGTTGAGATCAGTGCTGTGGGGTGTGCTGAGTTTGGCCAGTCATCTGCTTCAGGCCTTTCCTGCTGAAGGAGAAGAGGCTCACAGGCTGGAGCAACACTGGCTGGTATCAACAGGAAGCCTCTAGGTACACTTCTCTGATTGTTCCAACACAAAAATGTTGCAGGACCTCGTTGTAAATGAGCCTTGGCTCAATTGAGTTCATCCTCATTCATATTCAGTTATGAATAAAAATAAAAACAAACACAAGGGAGACCCTTTCATAGATGGCTGTGGAGGCTGTCACAACTGCCTCCATGGCCCCCCCCCCACCCTAAGTTCAAGGAGCCAGACAAACCTGACAATTAGTGGCTTCATACCTATCAACACTGACAGCATTGGGAGTAGAACTCAGAGAATTTGTAATAATAAGAAGACGTCTTGTAAGTAAACTAAGTTTATTGAATTGCCTCACCCAGGTGCAAACAAATTGTGTTCACAATGGCAACAACCCCATTGCAAAACCCCTTCTTCTAGGGGTATGAAACGCTATTAGTTTTTTGTGGTACGGTTGTGCCCATGGTAAGCATTACTTGTTCGCTTGTGCAAAATGAACTTTAATGCACCTTAATAAACTCTGTTTACCCACAGTCCGACACATTTGCCTATTGTGGTTCTATGTGACAAGGGCAACTGAATGTCAGTGACTGGGCATAAGGGCACACAACCACAAGGGTGACTGAAAAACAGTATGTTATTTAATGCGAGGGCTTGCCCACACCCCCCCCATGGGCTTAGCACCACCCCCTTAATTGGGATTCCAATTCCGGGGGGGGCGCAACTTGGGGAAAGTGGTGAAATCCAAGGTCACCCACATTGTCGGTGCCATTGTGCAGTCGCCCACATCACAGGCTACCCCTATTTTCTGCCTAATGATAGTGTGTGCCCTCTTTTCCAATCCTAGCATTAGAAATCAAATAATTATTTTTTGCAGAAAATTTGGGTAAATATCCAAGTTTCTGAATTTTTCATAAACCTTTTCTGACTATCATGGAGTAATGAGCTAGACTTTCTAATGAAACTTTTTCTGGCACCTGTGTTAATAATTTTTTTCGTTATCTTTGGAGGATATTTATGCAACTCTATGTTAGTCTATTCTTTCAGCTGTACTCATTATGCATCTTGTTTTACATTCTTATTTAACATAGCTTCCTTCTAAAAAGGAGGAGTAAACTTTCTTCAGCTAATTAATTCTGGTGTGCATGTGTAGTGCAGTGTAACTATTCTATGATTTTTGGGGCAGTTACCATCTGAAATACATTGGCTTATTTTCGCTGAAGCCCCTGCAGCCCCACTGCCCACCACAAGGGGTGACAGCAGAGAAATTCCCAGTCAAGTCATCAGCGCAACAATAATAGACACAGAGCACAGAAACAACTACCAGACATATGGACAAGGCAAAGCTCTACTTCAGCATGCTCTCAAAGCACAGAGATGTAATAACACAAGCTGGAAAACCCTCTGGCTGTACTTCAAGAAAAGGTACCAAGTTGTGGCTGGCCTCCATGCTTAACGATCTGGCTAAAACCTCACAAACCCAACACACTTATCCGGCTACAGATGTGTTTTTAGCTGTACATCTCCATTTCTGTGTTTTTTTTTTTAGCTTTCATCTTTCAACCCAAAGGTTACTTTAATCCATTTTTTTTTTGCATAATTAATTAATATGTCTATTTTGGGGGATGGGGCAATTTAACTGCAGGAGAAGAGCACAGGATAACTGTAATCAACAGTATCTCCCTCCCCCACTGGTCAGGTGAATCTCCAACATTAACTGCCCTACACCACCAAAACCCACCAATCTGATTCCAAGTTAATAATGCAGTCAGCACAAGTCAGCTGATAACTTCATCCTGGGAGTCTCTGGAAGTGTTTAAAGAGCACATGGCATCACAGAGAAAACTTTAAAAAGCATAATATTTAGAAAATTCAGCTTATAGTTTAGATATTTTCTGTTATTTGCTTTTTCCTAATTCTCTATTACTAAGGACATTTGGACTAAACAGATCTCTGTCACTTGGTCTTCCATCTGCTACAGCTGCTTGTACATCATAATCACTGCCACAGCAACCAGACATGATGTCATAAGCAGAGGTGTATGATGTCACTTGTAGACAAGCAGCAAGAGCAGCTGGAGAGCAAGGTATGGTTTTCACAAAAGTTTCATAAAGCAAAACTCAGAGTCAAGTAAGTGTATAGAAAACAAGCTAAACTATGCATGCTGACTATATTTTTTTCAGTTATCCCTGTCGTGTCAAGAGCTCCTTAAGAGCTTATGTCTGACGGGCTGAGGCTCACACAAGTCCCACCGGGAGTGTAGCTCAGCAGAAGGTGTCTCTCTCCCCCCGAGGTATAGTCCAGTGTTTCAGTTCCACAAGATAATATGATTCTTGATGACAATAATAAATTAAAAAAAGGTTACCTAAAGCTTGAAGCTCTCACTGCTGCACAGTCCAAAACTAGGTCTCCATCTTTTTCTACATTCCCTTCCTCAAAAAAAAAAAATTCTCCAGTAATTTGTATGTCTCACTAAACAGAACTGCTCTCCTTTTTTTGTACACTCTCCTCTCTTAAAAAAAAAATTCATTTTCTGTCTGTCTTTCGGACTAGCGTAAAGTCCCACTCGCCCCCCCCCCCTTTCTACTTCCAATACCAGCGTCATGCTGTTTGACACTGGAACGCATCACTGGCTAGCAAATTATTAATATTTAAGGAGAACTCGTTTTGACCCGTAAACCTGTATTTCCTGTAGAAGCTGTTTTTTAAATACCAATTCCCATTCTGTTACTGGTCGTCATCTGCATTGGCCTTTTAGCAAAGGCAGTGGATATTTCTGACTTATACTCTGCTGCTAAAGAACATTTTAGAATACTAAAATCAAGGTCCCTGAAATTCTACAATTCCACAGTTACAGAATTTCCCCCAAGACTTGCATCACACCACAGGAAATTTGTAGTGCAATATAGTGTATTCTTCTTGGTGACTTTTCATTCAAATGAACAGTTTTCAAAAGTGCCAGCATCCTTTCCCCTCCTTGGTTTATCTAAAGCCACTTTGCTATGCTAAGCATATGATGCCATCAATGACATTACATCATATTTTAGCCTATGGGAGGACTGCATCCTGCCAAAGAACTGAATAATGTATGCCAAAGGAAAAAAAAACTAATGTTGCCCCAGAAGGCCAGGAGCCCTGCTGCAGGAGTCAGGATGGAAGTGCTGAGAAGAGCTAGCTGCACATTCGAGCAGACTTGATAGACCTCTAGGCCTTTATCTGCTGGCAAATGTCATATGTTCGTAAGAACTAGGGTCCCTTTGTATGATGTAGCCCATATCATTGCTAAGTTCTTCGACTGCCGGCATAACATGGCCATGTTAAAGTGTAGAACTCTCTGGTTGAAAGGACAGAAACTACATCATGCAGTTCAAAATGGTACTGATTACCAGGGTACAAACTCAGAAACACCCTGAGTTTACTAAATGATCACTAATGTGGAGCCAGTATTTAAAATTTAAAAAAAAAACAGCGTCTACCTGAATACATAACTTACAGGTTCAGCACAGTATTTCTTTAAAGTGGTGGGTCCAGTCAACAGCTAAAAATCACTGTTGCCTTTATCAAAACTCAATGGAAGTAGACCCCCAAACAATTTACTTTCTAGTTATTCTTATCTTCATTACTGTGGGTATTTACATTACATGAACATGGGAACTTTGTGCTTGATGGTCCATCCACACATTTCAAGCATCCCTGATTTTCATGGATTTCTCTGATTGTGCCTAAAGAAAAATCTTCTGTCTGTCATAAATTTGGTATTTCTGCCTCTGAAAAATAGGGAATTTTTTTTGTCTACTCAGGATTCTACCCACCTGACTGACATCTCTTTTACAGAGGAGGTATGGGTAGGTTACAGCTGCTTCTACTACCTAGTCATAGTACAGCTGAAACAGGATGAAGTGCAGGGCTATCATATGACTTGCCTAAAAAAGTTCCAAGCACATACAGAAAACTTATAGAAGGACTCCACACTTAAAGTTTTACTCGCATTTTATTGCGACCATACAAAAATAAACACAACCGCCTGACATTTTTTGGAGATAACTCTTTCCGAAACATGTCAGGCGGTTGTGTTTTTTTGTATGGTCACAATAAAATGTGAGTAAAACTTTAAGTAAGTGTAGTGTCCATCTATAAGGTTTCTGTGTGTGCTTGGAACGTTTTTAGACTTGTCTGGTGTGGTTCCTTAAGCACCACTTACCTGTGTGCACACTTTTGTTGTAATATTCTATCACATGACTTCGTCATGGTCAGTGAACGAGCAGGATACAGTGGTGGGATTCAAACCTGCAAATCACCTGTATCACAGTTCAGTGTACTAACACTCGGGTACCCATTCATGAAGTTTGGAATGGCCCACACCCTGCCCATGCAGTACTATTACCTGGAGAAGGACTTTAGTCAGCAGTGAATGTGATGCTAATCCAGCTGTATTAAGAAGCTCAGCCCTCCCCTTCCCCCCCAAAAAAAGATTTACAGCAGTACAAAATCATCTTTAATGGTTTACTGCGCCCCTTTAAACTAATAGAGCTCTAGCCTGATTTTTCACTTTTAGAAAACTTTGAGCAGCTCGCAAGCTATAAGAAATTTTTGACAAATTAGACTTCTGGTCACCAGTTAGGTATCATGTTTGAAAATGGAAACAGAGAAAAGACAGGCTGATAACCGGACTGTAAACAGAGGTTTGGAGCAGAAGATTAAGTGCAAACTCATTTGGCCTTGGCTAATCCCACACGATTGTTCTCACGGTCAAAGATGCTGTAATACTGTCCAATGAAGACATCTCCCAGAATCCAAAGTGGGCCAGCAGGTGGTGGGATATCCAGTCCCAAGAATCCACTGAGGCAGATAGAAGTACCAAACTGGGTTTCCTAGAGGTCAGAAGAGAGGGTACAAAAAATAAATCAGTCAGGTAGTAACCACTGCATACTTTGTCCACAAAAATCACAAATGACAGGTCCAACACAAAGCAATCCTAGGTACAAAGAGGGAAAAGCAGACCTGGGTTTGATTCCTACAGCCTCCACTTGCATACTGTGCAACCCTAATCAAGTCACTTCACCTCTCTAGTGCTTCCAGGTCACCCAGAAAACATGCATTTTGCCTAGTGGGCCTTATTGATTAGCAAAAGAATATAAAAAAAAAAAAAAAAAAGCTATTATCCAGCAGACCCAGGTCTGAATCCTACAACTAACACCAGTTATGTATTTTATATATGACCTGCAACACAAAAACTGATCCTTTTCCCAATTAGTTGTTCTACTCCAGCTGCTTAGTCATTTGCTAAGGTCACAACCCTGGGTGTATGACATCATAATCATCTACACAGCAAGTGATGTCACAAACAGAGGTTTACAGTATTCGGTTAAGCAGATTAATTCTAGAGACAAGTATCCTTTTTCTACGCAAATTGAGTTAGTAATGAATAAAAAGGGGGACAGAAATCCAGACAATAAGTAAAATAAAAGTTTAAGTGTATCTGAATATTATGGGCTGGATTTTTCATTGTGCATCCATCGGGGATCTGCATCGCCATTTTAGTGCCATTGCATAATTTGTGACATACACTCCACATAAAATGTGGTGGTATAATGTTTTTGTCACAATTGCCACAACTGGTGCACATGACATGATGCAGGCATCCCAAAAAATTGAGTCCATGTGTCATTTCTTTAACTCAAGCCACCATAAAGCAAGAAAACTGTCGCAGATGCATCAAAACATTCTGAAATACCATTCAAACATTTCAGCGAATTTCAGATGATGCAGGTATGGGGACAGTTAAAACGTCATATGGAAAATCGGTCCCAGGTCAGATAGGGTACATTATGCAGACTGGATGGAGTTTTGGTCTTTTCTGCCATCATTGTCTATGTCAGTGGTCCTTTTCAACAGATAAGAAAAAAGGTTAAGTTCCCAATATCAACTGTTAAAGGTGTTTTTAGGCACTGGTAATTGGCCCTCAATTTAATACCTTAGGATCTGACTTGATACTAAAAAATGCCAACAACTGGGAAATGGCTTATACTTTTTTGATACAAATACTCCCTTGAAGGTGTACTGCTAAACTACTGTAGATCTGACTTGATAGCCAGCTGTCAATGAAACCTTACTATATCAAAGAGTAGATCCATGCTCCAGAAACACAATTTTACTGCCAGTACCAGGAAGACATTCTTTTTATAATTCCTTTCTCCATTCTTGGAACACTGAAACATCATTTCAGGTCAGATTTTCAAAACCCCACGGTAGAGGCTTAATATGGTCGATGACGGCATGTGCAGATTTGCTCGTTTGCACACATTCTGTGTACCACTGTGACCTGTACAACAGACTTGGCCTCCTCTCTCTACTGGAGCAACGTCAGCTGGGTTACAAGAGAGTGCACTGGCTGCTTTTGTTTGTCTTACCTTGGTTCCCTAAAAAACCCTGCAGCTGCTTTGAGACCTTCCCTGCTCCCTAGTACTTCTCCCTCTCGTTTTGCACCTATAATAGCACCCTCACTTACTGTGCATCCTAATTATTGCAATGATTTACTGTTACTCACTTCCTGTCTACCCAGTGCACTGTACATCTTATTCGACTACTGCACCACATCAAGCATAGTATACTTTGTATAAGCATGTTGACATGCATACAACTACAACTGTGCCCAGCAGCAGATTCCATCATGGCTAAAGATATCCTAGTACAGTGGTGCACAACCTTTTTTGTGGAGGGCCAGAGTGAAGACTCGAGTCAAGGCTGAGAGCCGAGGGCCACTGTAAAATGGCCTGAGATGACAAATGTCCAGCAATACATTAACAAATATACATATAAAACAAACTGAAACATACAATTATCTATTTATTTATCAACATGTTACTGAAACTAAAAACAATAACAAAAAATAAACCTATTCTACAAGTGGAAGCTGCTAGGTCCTCGGGGGTCATAAACAACTGTTGTGGGGGCCATTTTTGGCCCCCAGGACACACGTTGTGTACCCCTGTCCTAGTACAACCATCACAATGTCCTTAGTAGCAACTAGTTGTAATGCTTGGTGTGACTTAGAGTCATTTTTATTAAATGGTATGAATAAACATCATAGTTGGCAGGGTTGCTAAGGAGTCAGCAGGTGGCATTATACAGAAACAGTGTTGCTCATGTGTGTGCGTGTCTCTACAACCCCCTAAAGCCTGCATGCTCCAGTGGTCAGCTGTCAATTTGCAAGAAGACTATAGTGTATGGTTGAACGTTGTTAGGGATGGAAGTCCATCCCTCCAGAAACGTTGTTATGCTGCACTACAGTAGCTACGTTGGCTAGTTTGTTATATTTGCACTAGCTATGTAGCTAGTGCAGCATAACAACATAGAATGCAGTTGCGCATGCGCGAACTGGTGATCTACAATCCTTGGGAAATGGCTGCAGCGGTAAGAACTGTCCATGGAGGTGAGCGGAGATAAAAAAAAAAAAAAAAATAAGGACACCTATTGCCTTTTTGAGATACCATACACTATAAAAGACAGTGTATGATCGCTCATACACTCCAAGGATATTTTCAGACTCTCAAGGTTTGCATGGTAACTAGACCTCGAGAGTTGCACGTTCAAGGTCTCTGGTTACCATGGAAACCTCTGGAGTGAAAAATATCCTTGTTGTGTATGAGCCATCATACACTATTCTGTATGTTACGTGCAAAATCGATGGACTTCATTATTCTCTCTGGTTCTTTACACAGTATGTGGAGCCATGGTGCTGGGCACCACAGTAACTATCTGTATTCATAGGAGTTGCTGACACCAAACTTATCTGTATAATGTTTAGGCACTTCAATTAGCTATCCTATTATTATGTATTTTTGCTGACCCACCTAATTTTTGTTACATTCTTGAGCCCTCTGTAAAAGTAACTGTTTATTAACTTGGCTGGCCTGTTAACTTTAAAGCAGCAGTGCAATGACATTTTTTTTCCCGAAAAGCTAGCTTCAGCTACAATTAATAAAAATATTAGCATACTTTCAAATCTCCTTATTTGGGTACCACCTATGCAGCACATCATGAGATTTTTTAAAAATGTTCTCAGTTATCACCCTTGCTGGTGCAGCAATGCTATTTCTGTGCTAAATGTGGCAGTCATATTTTTTTGTTGAGAAAAAATAAATTAAAACATTTATAAAATACTCACATTTTGGTAGAACTAGATAATTTTACCACCAAATAAAACGGTTGGTAAAACCAGAAAATTTTACCACCAAATAAAACTTGAAGATGCATGGAATACCCAAAAAAACTGAAGATGCATGAAATCTTTTATAGTGAAAAAATGGTAGAGTAATTTTTTGCCCAATTTTCATTGCACTGCTGCTTTAACCTAGCAACCTGATTACCATGGAAATGTAGCTGCTGCAATGCTCTTATCCTTGCCCCCAGGACCTTCTTTCAAACTAGGGGCTACACCTCAACGAGGCTATGCCAGTGAAGACATTTCAAATAAATAAATCACTTTGTGATATAGCATGCATTAAAGGCTGTATTTAAATGTTCTAAGCTGGTACAGTGGCTTGTTGGTACAGCTACCGCTAGTCATACATGAGATCTGGGTTCAGGGGTGCAAGTGGGTTGATAGGGGTCAGCTAGCGCAGGGGGGAGAGGATCGAGCGTTCTCTGGCTTGCTCTCCACTCCCACAGTGGGGAGGCTCGTTGACTCAACCCTTGACTTCCACCAGGTGGAGACCTGATGGTAGTGCGGGCACCAGCAATACTAACATACTACTAACATACTAAAATGCCAGCAGAATAGGCCTAACGGTCTTTCGTGTCTGCTCGTTTGGTCAGCCCCCACCCTGGGGGCTGTGACGGAAGGATCCGTGGTTTGACATGGTGTGTATGTACCGTCACATGGCATGCACCAGCATTCATGTCATGGCAGAGTAACTGGGAACAGAAAATGGAAACAGGCATCTGGGGACTTGTGAAGCCCTACCCCTCAGCCCGGCTCCATGCCTACACCCAAGATGCCTGACCAAGCTCAGGATATGTATCTCCTGGGATGGGGGAGGATGGCCCTCCCCCATGGCTCTGCCATGGAGGAAATTCACAGGAAGGGGACACTAGGTCCAAGTGAGCTTCGTGGGAGGTGGTTGCTGGTTCAGGGTAGCAGGGATACTGGTGGTGTAGCCCCTCCACATCAGCTGCCAAGGGAGAAAAAGCTGTATGGGAAACAAACCTTCCCTTGCTTACCTTATGCACAGGGCAGCAAAAGCCCACTGGCCCTCAATGAGTGATGCCGGGTCAGTTGTCCTATGCACTGGACAGCACTATACCACTAACTCTCAGCACCTCAACACAGAGCAATCCTAGGTCATTAATGATTAAGTTTAAGAACAGATCAGTGATAGGCCCCTGGCCCTTACAGACCAATACAGAGTGATGCTGGACCTTTAAAGTTTACAGCAGGTCAGTGATAAGCCCTTGATCCTCACAGATCCAACAAGGAGTGACACTGAACTTCTACAGTTTATGGACAAGTCAGTGATAGGTCCCTGGCCCTCTCAGGCCCAACACATAGGAATCATAGGCCCTTGATTTTGTGTATAGGAAAATTATAGTTCCTCATCCTCACAGGACATGCAAAAAAGTGATGAAAAGCCCCTTTCTATATGCACAGGTTAGCTACAAGTCCCTGAAACTCGTGGGTGTAACACAAAGAATTAATGAGCCTTTTGACTTATGTACAGGACAGTGAGAGGTCCCTGGGATTCACAGCTCCACCAAAGAGTGATCAGTCCCAGGGCTTTGGTACTCACATGCATATGCTTGGACGCCCTTGAATCTTTATCTTGCAGGCCCCCACCCACATGGAGGAATCTGTGAGTCCTTACCTTGTCATTTGGTGCACAGGCAACCACCTGATCCTCAGCTTAACTGACACTTAAGAACATACTTAACTGTAAGAAAAAAAATACTTACCAAAGTAATCTGATTTTTCCAAGGGGCTCTTACTGTATTCTGACATATGCAGTATGGTCTCACCATAGGACTGCCCCGGAGCCGAAATGGTTACTAGAACCTATGCTAATGATGGAATGCTAGGCTTGAGCTCAGTTTTCAAACCACTGTCCCTGGGATACATTCTGCAACCATCAGATTCTTACGGAGGATGCATAACAACAAGCTATCTAAACTGTACTAATAAATAATTAACTAACAACCCCCAAAACAAACAATCCCCTTTATTTAAAAATGTGGTGCACACTAAGATTCAAGTCACTGAAGCCCAATAAAGAAACAGTCACAGGTTTCAAACATCATGGACAGCTGTGTTGTAGTGCCCATAGGTTCTAGTAGGGGAGGTAGGGGGAGCTCAGAATACAGTAAGATTTCCTTGGAAGAAACACGATTACTATGGTAGGTAATTTGTTCTTCAGACCCCAGGAAATCTTACTGTATTCTGACATATGCAGACTACCAAAAAAGTACCTTTGGAGGAGAGCAGAGAACCTATTTAGGGAACAAGCTCTGCAATACTGCTATGTCAAATCTGGCATCATTTCTGGCCTGGTTATTCAGGCTGTAGTGTCTGGTAAAGGTGTGAACTGTTTTCCATGTAGCTGCTTTACAAATTTCCAACAAAGGAATGTCTCTTGCTGCTGCTATCAAAGCAGCTGTACCTCTTGTAGAATGGGTCCTAAGGCCTACAGGGGGTTCTTTACCTACTTTTTGTAGCAGAACTGAATGCAGGCAACAATCCAATGGGCAGTAGACTTCTTTGAGGCTGGTTTGCCCTTTCCCACTTCTCCACAGGTCAGGAAGAGTCAAGTACCACCCTACCTATGGCCCTTTGTGTGATCCAAGTAGTAGTTGATAGCTCTCTTGGCATCTAGGCTATGCAGTCTACATTCCCCTGAAATGGAATGGTCAGTGAAAAAGACTGGCAAAGTAATGGACTGATTTAAGTGAAAGTCCGACACCACCTTGGGAAGAAACTTCCTGTTAATCCTGAGGACCACCTTGTCCCTATGGACTGATATGTAATCTGGCTCTGTGGACAAGGCCTGGAGCTCACTGATCCTCCTGGCTGATGTAATGACTACCAAAAACACTGTTTTCCATGTTACATACTTAAGCTCTGCTGAAGACATAGGCTCAAATGGTGGTTGCATTAGCTGGCCAATGCATATATTGAGGTCCCATGCAGGAGGGGGGTTCCCTGTGAGGGGGTGCAAGTGCAGCAGGCCCTTGAAGAACTTTCTGAAAACCTGGTTAGCAGCCAGGGAAGACCCTTTACCAGCTGAAAGGTAAGCAGAGACAGCTGTGAGGTGCACCTTGAGGGTGGAAGGCCTAAGGCCGAGAGAATGAAGGTGCGCCAGATACTCCAGTATGACTAGCAAACCAGCCTGGCAACAGTCTATCTCCTTTTGCTGGCACCAAATGGAAAACCTCTTTGACTTAGCGGTGTAAGTCTTTCTGGTAGAGGGGTTTTCTATAAACTCTAGGGACCTCTAGCACTCTTTAGGTCCTCAAGAGCCAAGCCCTGAGTCTGAGGGACTGGAGCTTGGGGTAAAGGATCCTGCCCTGAGAGGAGGTCAATAGGTTGTGCCTCCTGGGTAGGGAGATTGGATTTAGCTATTGACAGGGACAGCAGCTGAGAATACCAGGGCTGCCTGGCCCAGTCTGGAGCAATGAGGATCACTGCTGCTGGTTGAGCCCTGAGCTTGTTCAGCACTCTAAGCAACAGGGGAAATGGAGGGAAGGCGTACAGGAACTTCCCTGTCCAATCCAGCAGCAGTGCATCTAGAGGAACTGTGCCCACTGTGGGAGGCCTGCAACAGAATTGTGGCAGTTGGTGATTGTCTGGGGCTGTGAAGAAGTCCACCTCTGGGGTGCCCTACCTTCTGAACACTACCTGCAGGATTTGCCTGTTTAGTGACCACTCATGATGATTATGGTTGATCCTGCTGAAGGCATCTGCAAGGACGTTGTCCTTCCCTGGGAGATGGACTGCTGAGAGGGAGATCCCCAGAGAATAAGCCAGTTTCCAAATGTTCATGGCCTCTGTGCATGGGGGGATGACCTTGTGCCCCCTTGCTTGTTTATGTAGTATATTGTGGTTGTGTTGTCTATTCTGACTCGAACAAAAGGACTGAATGCCCAGGTAAACTGACCTGAGCTCCGGAAGATTTATGTGAAGCGGAGACTCCTGCTGGAGCCAGGTACGATGTACGGTGTACTCCCCCAGGTGGGCACCCCATCCTAGGAGGGAGGCAGCCATTGTTAATACTGCCAATGGTGGCAGCTGAAGGAAAGGTACACTTTCCCTGAGGTTGTCCTTTTCCTACCACCACTGTAGTGTTTGGAGAAGGGTTCCTGTAACTAGTACCATTTTTGACAGGGAATCTTTTTTATGAGACCAGTGAGACCTGAGATGGAACTGAATGTCTCTCAACTGGAACCTGGCACTGTTGCTGTTGACACACCATGTGTCCCAACAGCTGAAGAAAATTCCTTGCTGGTCTAGGGTATGAAGTTGGAAGGAGCTGGCCAGCTGTACCAAGCAGTCCACACTGCCCTGAGAGAGGGAGGAAGGCTTTTCCTCTTAGGGTGTCCAATTCTGCCCCTATGAATTCCAGGAGCTGAACTGATGTCAGCACTGACTTTTTCTGGTTTACCAGGAAGCCCAATGCCTGCAGGATATACCGAGTGGTGACCAGTGCATCTTTGACCTGCTGAGGTGCCTGGTCTACCACTAACCAGTCATCCAGGTATGGGAAGACTATAACTCCTTGCCCCCTTAGGTGTGTTACCACCACTGCTAGGCACTTGGTAAACACCCTTGGAGCAGAAGTCAGGCCAGAAGGCATGGCTCTGAACTGATAATGGCCTGCTGGCAATCTGAACTTGAGGTACTGTCTGTGGGATTGCCTGGTAGGAATGTGGAAGGAAAGCATCTTAAATCCAGAGATGCCAGCCAATCTACCTGCCTGAGTGTAGGGAGAATGGCAGCCAGAGTGACTATGTTGAACTTTGGCTTTGTCAAATGTTTGTTTAAGTTTCTGAGATCCAGTATGGGTCATCACTCCCCTGTTTTCTTTAGAGTGGGGAAGTATCTCGAGTAGAGACCCCTTCCCTTTTGGGCTAAGGGAACAGGCTCTACTGCCTTGTCCTGAAGGAGTTTTGCTGCTTCTGCCTCCAACAGAACTGCTTCTGATGGGGTGGCAGGTCTGAAAACTCTTGCCCTCAATCTGGGTCAGGCTTTGAAACTGAGGGCAAGCCCCTGACTCACTACCTCCAGGACCCACTTGTCTGTGGTAATGGATTCCCAAGTCTGGAGATTAGTGAGCCAGCCTGACTCCCACTGGAAGTGGGGAGGTGACCCTGGCAGATCCCTCAGGGGATCTGCTTTGCTTGTGCACTTGGCTGAGTGCTGGGGCCAACACAGCTGCTGCCCCTTCTGCCTCTTAAGCATCCTCTCTGAGGTTGATAGGCTGGCAGAGCCTGAGTCTGGAAGAAAGGTCTGTAGTGGGTTCTACCCCTACCCTCTCTGCCCTGGTACTTCTGAGGTGTTGCTGTTTTCTCCTTAGCAGCAGCACTCTTGTAAGCTACCTTGTACTCATCCAACTTCTTCATTTAAGCCTCTGCTTGCTCCCCACAAAGGGATGTGAACTCACAAGGAAAATCCAAGGCCTTTGTCTGGGTGTCCTGAGACAGATTAGTGGCCCTTAGCCAAGCAAACCTCCTCAGGGAAGCTGAAGTTGCCATTTGCCTGGCTGCAATGTCATTGGCATCCACTGCCATCCTAAATTCGCATTCTGAGGCCTCTATGCCCCTTTTTGCAGCTTCAGCCAGGTCTGATGCCATGGGTGCAGGCAAGCCTTGGCAATTTCTAAAACTGTGTTCCAGAGGCTCTTTTGATATCTGGAAACATAAGCCATATAAGTGGCCTAATGGCCAAAGAGGAGACCAGGTAGGATTTCTTTGCCATGGAATCCATCTTTCTAGAGTCTTTATCAGGTGCTTGTGATGCCAGGGGAATACCTGCTTTATTATATGCAGCAGCCTGCACCACCCCTTCATGGCTGGGATGTCCAAAAAGGAACTTAACTCCAGCCTTGGTCACCCAGTACTTCCTATCCATTCACTTGTTTACTGGTGGAATGGAAGAGGGGTCTGCAAAATTCTAGTGGCCTGTCTCTTTAGGGATTTGTGGATGGGCAGTAACAGCCTTTTAGTTGCTGGCACATAAAAACATAAGAAAATGGGCAGCAGAAGGAGACCTCTCGGTCTATTGGGTCTGCTTGAAATAATATGGATTATTTCTGGCTTTCGGCTTACATCTATGACCCCGTTCCCCCTCCCCCACTGAATTTTCAGGTCTTTCCCCCTACAAAGCCTCCTGACATTCCTTTATGCTTGTCCCAGACACTTCTGAAGGCTCCCACTGACTCTGACTCCACCACCTCCTGTGACAGCTCATTCCATGCCATCACCACTCTTTCTATAAAAAAGTGTGTCCTTATGTTCCTCTTGAATCTACTCCCCACCAGTTTTAGATTGTGCCCTCTGTTGGTGGTGGTGGCCCTTTTATTGAACAGGCTCCCACAGTCCACTCTAATTCCCCTCATGTATTTGAACATCTCAATCATATCCCCCCTCTGCCTCCTTTCCTCCAGAGTGTACATCACCAGGTTCTCCCACCTCTCTGCATATGATCTATCCTGAAGTCCCTCTATCACTTTAGTCGCTCTCCTCTGGACCCTTTCCATCATGTTTATGTCCTTCTTCAGGTGTGGGTGTCAATATCTTACTCTGTATTCCAAGTGAGGTCTCAACAATTACCTGTACATCAGCAAAATAATCTCACTCTTCCTACTGCTAAATCCCCTTGCAATACACCCTAATATCCTATTTGCCTTTGCTACAGCCTTTTTGCATTGAGTCGGGTGCTTCAGTTCACTAGAAATGATCATCCCCAGATCATTTTCTTCCTCCAAAGGTGTAACCTGAACTTTTCCAATGTAGTACTCTGTTCTCAGGTTCTTCGCCCCTATGTGCATCACCTTGCACCTTTTGGCATTGAACCAGAGTTGCCATATCCCTGACCATCTCTCTAGTTTGGCTAGGTCCTCTCTCATCTCCTTTATCCCCTCCTGAGTGTCCGCCCTCCCTCAGAGCTTGGAGTCGTCCGCGAACATGCACTTTTTTCCCTGAATGCCTTCCCATATGTCACTAATAAAGATGTTAAACAACATTGGTCCCAACACCGATCCCTGTGGAACCCCACTGGTGACTTCCCTTGTACTGGAGAACTCCCCCCTACTACTACCCTCTGCATCCTGCCGCTCAGCCAGTTATTGACCCATCTAACCAACCTTTCACCCACCACTAAGTCCTTCAGCTTCACAATCAGCCTTTTGTGTGGCACAGAGTCAAAGGCCTTGCTAAAGTCCCAATATATAATATACACTGCCTGGCCTTTGTCCACTGTCTGAGTGACCCAGTCAAAGAATTAAATCAAGTTCATTTGACATGATCAGTCTGTCACAAACCCATGCTTTTTGCTATCCAGGGGGCTATTTTCCTCTAAGAACTTGACCAAGCCCTCCTTCAATATTGTCTCCAGTAGTTTACACACAATCGAGGTCAGGCTGACCGGCCTGTAGATACCAGGGTGTTCCTTGGGGCCACTCTTATGGAGTGGCACAACATGTGCTATTCTCCAGTCCTCTGGCGCCATCCCCATATCAAGAGATCTATTAAATAGTATTGTCAGTGTGCTTGCTAGCTCCTCTGCCATCCCTTTTAGTATCCTGGGGTGTATTCCCTCAGGACCCAGGAATTTTTCCACCTTCAAATTCATAAGTCCCTCCCTCACACTCGTTCAATCCTTATGGCCCCTCCCTGCTCCTTGCACTGTGTGGTATTGGGCCCTCTCTTTCTTTGGTAAAGACAGAGCAGAAGTAATTGTTTAATATCTCTGCTTTTGCCCCATCTTCAGCCTGACTATGCCATCCTTTTTGTTGCTTTTTTCTTTTATGTATCAAAACAAGGCATTATCCCCCTTTTTATCCCCTCCACTATCTGGAGCTCCTTCCTTGCTTTTGCCTGCGTCACCTCCTTTTCTGCTAGTTTAGCCAGCCTTTGGTACTCCTCCTCATCCTCTTCCCTCACTATCCTTCTACTTTTCTTGTATGCTGCCCTTTTATCTTTCACTACCTTAGTCACCTCCCTGCTAAACCAGCTAGGCAGTCGACTTCCCACCCTCCTTCCCCTCATCTTTGAGCATTTGTTTGTGGCATTCTGTATGGCCCCGCTGATCGTGTCCCACAATTCCTCCACATCCAAGCCTTCCTCTAGGTTTCCTAGGTCTTCTTTGATTATTTCCCTCATTCTCTTAAAATTCGCTGTTCTGAGGTCTAGCGCTTTTGTCTTAGTGGGGATGACTTCCCTACCCATGTCCAGGTTGAACCACACTGTGTTGTGATCACTTCCACCCATGGGATTCCCAAAGTCTATGCCCTGTACATGTTCATCATTGGAGAGCTCCAGGTCCAGAATTGCTTCCCACCTGGTGGGGCTGGTCACATACTGCGTCATGAAGCCATCCTGGATTGTGTTCAGGACTGCATGGCTTCTGGCACAGGATGTGGCTGGACTAACCCATTCGATTTTGGGCAGGTTAAAGTTGCCTACGACTACTATCTCCCCCCTTCAGCTGCATTTGTTAACTGAGTGCATAACTTCTTGTCCTCATCCTGACTGGGTGGTCTGTATATGACCCTCATTCCTTATCTTCCTTCCTTTATTCATCTGGAGCTGCAGCCATAGTGCCTCCATGCTCCCTCTTTCAAAATCCTCCTCCCTTGTGCACACAATACTTTCCCTTTTGTCTGCTGCCCCCCCGCTCCATTTTCCTGTCTCCCTGTCCTTTCTTTTTTTTTTTTATTTGCTTCTTTTTCTGCCTGTGGCCACTAGAGCATCCGCCCGGTCATGGACTCTTGCACTTTCACTTCCATATCAGCCTCAGCTCCCCCCTAGACCCCCGGGTTACCTCCCAGGGTGGGGTTGCAGCACCGGGCCCATGCCACAATTGTGGGACTGGATTGGGGAGCCGGCCTGGAAGCTAATCGAAGCCAAGGGCAGGGTTCATTCATGGTGGCTGCAAACATAATGTTTTGGATGCCCCAGGGCAGGGATATGCAATGACATCCTGCGTCTGCCCTGCCCCTCTAGGATTTTAGCATTGGCACTTGCGATTCCCCCCAGCCTCTGTCAGGAGTCATACACACACCGGACACTCACCCAACCCTCCCCCTAGAGAAGGAGAGCATTCCTAAGTGAGCTCAATCCTTCTCCCCCCAGCCAGCCCTCTGGCTCCCCGGGTCCATTCTTGAACCCAGGTCACCGGCATTGCAAGCGGAAATCCAACCACTGCACTGGCAGGCCAGCCTTCTCCCTGTCCTTTCTATAAAGCCTGTAACTGGGATCGATAGGTCCCATCATCCATCTTCTCCATGTAATCTGATTCCTCCTCTCCTCCTCTGCAGATTCCAGAGTGGAGAGGTCCAGAGTTTGTGCCACTTTCTTCATAAAGCAAAATGAGTAGAAAAAATCTCAGCTCCCTTATCAAGAGAGTCAGAACGTTGAGGATCAGGGGAAACATCTGGCTCAGTAGGCTCCCCAAAGTCCTCATCATCGTCATCTTCATCAACATCTTCAGCCTCAGCATAACCCACAGTAAAGTGTTCAAAAGAACTGGGAACAGAGGAGGAACCCAGATCCTGTACTGAGGTTTGTAAACCAGGTCGCTGAACCGGCACCGCGGTACCAGTTCGCAGCGCCGGGATAATTCTAATAGCATTAGCTATCTCCTCAGTGGTAGGAACTGACAGACTTGTCAGTTGTGGTTCCTTACACAAGTGTTTCTCCTTCTTCCTTTTAGCAGAACTTGCCGGTTCAGACGCAGTATCTGCGGTTCGCTTTCTACCCAAGGAACTGTCACCCTGGTCAGAGGGCTGTCAACCGGCTCCTTGTGTTTCTCTTTAGTATGAGAAGGAGATGGTTTATCCGAGGCCGGGTCAGCAGCCTTATCGGACATTTTTTCTCTCAGTCAGTTCAATCGCATATCAAGCGTTGACTGAGGAAAATTTTGACAAATTTCACAGTCTGCATTCAGGTGGTCAAACCCTAGGGAAAACACAAACAAGGTGTGGCTCAGCTTTAACAAACAGTTCACCACACTCTGTACAATGTTGAAAACCCGTAGGGCTGGTTCTTTTCTTGGGTAGTGCCACAACAAAGAAAAAAACCCTTGAAAACTGGGTTTCTGGGAGTCACATATCCACACTTGTAAACAAAGACTTCTGTCTTTTTTTTTTTTTTATGGTTGGTTCAGCAACTGCTGAAAGAACAAAGAGTTATCCCAGTTCTCTTAAATTAAATCACATAAAGAAACCGGCTCAGAGAAGTCATCTTAAATTAAATTTACCTTAAAAAATATAAACAAAAGTTGTTTCCTCCTGGTTGCGATGGACCGACAGGGAACTGAAAAACTTACCAGAATAACACTAAATCTAGATTAATCTACCTGTAAAACCAAGGACAGTGCTTTGAAATGAACAGAAATAAAAAGTACTTGAAAAAAACAAGAGAAAAAATTCTTCAAGAAAGATGAAGGCGAGCTCTCCGAGGCATCTTATGTAGGCAAGCAGAGTAAAGAATCTGATATTTGCAAGATGTATTCCAGGGACAGTGGTTTGAAAACCAAGCTCAAGCCTAGCATTCCATCAATAGCATAGGTTCTATTAGAAAATGGGCTAAGAAATCTCCAAGTTCTGATTGGCTGATAGCCCCTGGCAAGGTGGGCATCTATCAGACAATAGATGCCCACCAAATAATAAGTCCCAGCCCAAACATGTTTACCAATAGCATTGTGCCAATGGAATGTTCAATTTTAAATAGCCACCATGTTTTTTTCTCTTGCTTAGCGAAAGCTGACACTCAACCCCCATTCTCCAACGGTCTGCCCACTCGTTTAGCGTACTGCTGCAAGCCACTGACACTTTTTTCTTCTTATTTGCCGCCTCCCCCTCCTCATACCCTGGCACTTCCTGGTCGCAAAAAAAAGCTGGACGTTTTTTAAACATGTAACAGCTAGTGTATTGGTAAATTTCTTTTAACTCCAGCAGCAGTAGTATTGATGTTTTGGGGATCCTGCTTCCATGTCCCACCATCTAGTAATTCCAACTTACTAACTGACCTACCATACCTACAAACCAGTAAAGGAAAACAAGCTGTTACGAGGGTGAGTGTGGGTGATCAGCTCAGCATGGGAAAGTGAAACGGAAGGGCTGTGATGATCGCATCTGTCTATAGCCCTTGTAAAGTTGGTAATGACCAAGCGGAGCATTGGAACACCACGGACATGCTCGTTGTATCCTCAGGAAAGCAAAACAAATAACGAACTTGTGACAGCGCAGCATAAAGTGAGCACGCAAATTAAACCGCCTACCAAAAAGTTATCTCTGCAGCATGCTTCTCATCGACAATCCCGCTATGTACCCTCGCTCACACGCCCCCCCACACCACAGCATTCCTTTGACAGAAAAAAAATATTTTGTGCCACCAGAAATAATTTTTTACTTGTAAAAATCAGTCGCTCTACTACGCCAGCGTGCTCTGGCTTTTGGTATGGCTTCTCCCAGTTCACCTCGCCTCCAACTCAGCTCAACCAACAAAAACACCACAAGTGTAATTTTTTGTTTAATGTACACAACCCGGTACATTAACACATTCTTTTGCTGCAGACATCTTTTTCTGATATGCTTCACCATGCACATCAATGAGTTGTCAGTGCGTATTCCTTATGGGGGGGGTACAGCTCACTGATGTCAATCTGGTACAAAAGAAACAAATAAAAACCTCAACTTTATCTGCTAATAAATAAAAAAATGACTGCTGTGAAAGCTCTTCAAAACAAATAGATACAGTGCCTTCGAGTGTCAGTAATAGCATAGATACATAGATACATAGACAGTGTCGGCAGATAAGGGCCTATGGCCCACCCAGTCTGCCCATTTGAGCTTATAAGTTCAGTTTGTTTTCCTAGAAGTCTGTTTCCCCTTACCCCTGACCTCTAGAATTCCTTTATGTCTATCCCATGCATTCTTAAATCCCGTGATTGTTTCAGCCCCCACCACTTCCTCTGGCAGGGTGTTCCACTTGTCCACCACCCGTTCTGTGAAGAAATTCTTTCTCAAGTTTCCTCTGAATCGTCCTCCCTCCAACTTCATCCCATGCCCTCTAGTCCTGGAACATCTTTTTCGCTTAAAAATAGTGTTTTCCTGCACTCTGTTTCTCCCTGTAAGATACTTGTATGTCTCTATCATATCCCCTCTCTCCCTCCTCTCCTCCAGGGAGTACATGTTCAGTTCCTTCAACCTGTCTTCATAGGACTTGTGATGCAATCCATGCACCATCTTTGTTGCCCTCCTCTGAACCTTCTCTACCCTGTCTTTGTCCTTACGGAATGGTCTCCAGAACTGTACACTGTACTCCAGGTGGGGCCTCACTAGTGTCTTGTATAGCGGAATTATGACCTCCCTTTTCCTGCTGGTGATGCCCCTGCCTATACATCCCAGTATCCTATTTGCTTTACCTGATGCCCTGTCACACTGTTTCCCTACCTTGAGGTCATCAGAGATGACAACCCTAAGATCCTTTCCTGCTTGGTGCATGCTATATCCTCACCTCCAACTGATATATTGTGCCAGGGTTTTGTGCCCATATGCATTATCTTGCACTTCTTTGCATTGAATTTCAACTGCCAAACCCTTGACCATTCTTCAAGTTTCTGCAGGTCCCTTCTCATTCTGTCTACACCCTCTGGTGTGTCTACTCTGTTACAGAGCTTTGTGTCATCAGCAAACAGTGAAATTCTGCCTTCTAGATCCTGCGCAATGTCACTGATGAAGATGTTGAATAGGACCGGTCCAGCACTGATCCCTGTGGTACCCCACTGGTCACTCTTCCCTCTGTGGAGTGACAGCCATTTACCACCACCCTCTGTGTCCTGCCACCCAGCCAGTTACCTACCCACCACACTACTGTCCTGCCCACACCCATATTCCCCAGTTTGTGTAATAGTCTTCTATGTGGCACAGTGTCAAAGGCCTTGCTGAAGTCCAGATAGGCCATGTCCACTGCCCTCCCTGATCCACCTCCCTAGTCACCCAATCAAAAATTCAATGAGATTGGTCTGACATGACCTCCCCTGGTGAAACCATGCTGCCTTGGGTCCTGTAGTCCATTGACAACCAGATGTTCCACCAATCTCTCCTTCAAGTGCTTCCATAATCTTTCCCACTACCGAGGTGAGGCTGACTGGTCTGTAGTTCCTGCTTCCTCTTTGTTCCGCTTTTGTATAGGGGACTACATCTGCTGTCCTCAGTCTTTGGGTACCTCCCTGTTTCCAGTGATTGGCTAAACAGGATAGCCAGAGGTTCAGCCACCACCTCTCTTAGTTCTTTAAGGACCCTAGGTGCACCCCATCTGGCCCCATTGCTTTGTCAACTCTTATTACTTCCAGTTCCTTCAGGACCCTTTCTCGTGTAAAGGGACTTGTCCATTCTGCACCATTCTCACCCCTTGTACTCCTTCAGACCCATTACCCCCTCTTCCTCAGTAAAGACTGAGCAGAAATACCTGTTCAATATGTCAGCTTTACTGTTGTCATCCTCCACGACTCCCATCCTCCCCTTCAGTCTCACTATCCCTCCCTTTGTCTTTCTTTTTTCACTTATGTACCTGTAAAGGTTTTGTCCCCTTTAACCACTGATTTTGCAATGTGTTCTTCTGTCTGAGCTTTGGCTTCCCTTACTGACTTCCCTGCCTCCCTTTGTTTCTCCTGGTACTTCTCCCTATCCCCTTCTGCCTGTGTCTTTTTGTATTGCCTGAATGCTATCTTTTTGGCTTTCACTTTCTTTGCTACCTCTTTGGAAAACCATAATGGTCTCCTCTTCCTTTTCCTCTTGCTAACCTGCTTAATGCATAATTCTGTTGTTCTTATAATCCCCATTTTAAATACTGCCACTGTTCCTCAACCCCTGATTCCTGTCCCATTCCCTTAATGCCTCTTTCAAGTATTCCCCATTTTCCCAAAGTCTGCCCCCTAAAATCCAGGATACGTGTTTTTTGTGTGGTTTGGTTCTGCTCTTTCTGTAATTTCAAACCACAATGACTGGTGGTCACTGTTCCCAGGTGCTCCCCACTGTTACCCCCATCACACTGTCCCTGTTTGTGAGCACAAGGTCCAGTATTGCCTTCTGCCGAGTTGGTTCCATGACCAGTTGCTTGAGGAAGGCACCCTGAAGGAGTCCAGGATAAATCTGCTCTAGTTGATGCTGTTGCTGGGATGCTCCAGTCACGTCTGGAATATGAAGTCTCCAACCAGTACTACCTCACCCTTGTCTGCCATCCTTTGGATGGCTAGCATCAACTCTATCTGTTTCTTCCTCCTGGGCTGGTGGTCTATAGACCACACCTGTGCGGATGGCTGGCCCCATTTTCCTTTCTAGCTTAACCACAGTATCTCTCCCCATTTGTTCCTCCTGGATCTCTGTGGCCCTTATGTCATTTTCACATACAGTGCACTCCTCCTCCTTCCTGCCTCCTCTGTCTCTTCTGAATATGTTGTAGCCGGGTATGGCCATCTCCCAGTCATGTTTATCATTACACCAGGTTTCAGTGATGGCCACAATGTCCAGGTCTGACTGTACCATGACAGCCTCAGATCTTCCATCTTGTTGCTAAGGCTCCTGACATTTGCACACATGGCTTCCATGATTTGACCTCCTAGTCTGCTTCACTGTTCTACTCCAGCCCTTCCTTGGTTGTCATTTATCCTGGTTCTCCTTGCTGTCTGCCCTTCTGCTGAATTTTGCCCTTTCTGTTATCCACCTTTTGGAAACTAATCTCCATCTTTTTGACACCGCTTTGCAGAGATAGCCCTCCTCTGGTTCACTGGTTCCACTGCTAGCTGTGGGGGTGAGCAAGTAGGTACCACCCTCTCCTTGCACAGCCTGCCACCCCTTTGTCTAGTTTAAATGCTTGTCAATGAGCATTTAAACTTATCATTGAGTACTTGGATTCCCTCAGGATGGATGCAGGCCGTCAGGCTTGAACAAACCTCCATCCTCCAGGTGGGTCCCATCGTCCAATGAATCCAAACCCTTCCTCACAGCACCAGTTCTTCAACCATGAGTTAAAGTTCCTGGTGCATGCACTCTATGCTCTCCTTGCCTCTCACAGGTAGTACTTCTGAGAAAGTGACAGAAGTAGCTACTTGCTCGAGACCCTCTCCGAGTTTCCTAAACTCTTCCTGAACTTCCTTTGGCTCCCCATTTGCCAAGTCATTAGTACCTAGGTGGATAATGACATCCAGCTCACCCTCCGTCTTGCCTTCCCAGTGATCCCCAGTATCTTCCTTCCATCCCTCCATGCCGTGGCACCTGGTAGGCACCTCACCTCCCTGTCCTCTCCCTCCTGTGTTCCTAGCTGGATCCCTCTTACGATGGAGTCCCCCACCAGGATTCACTTCCTCCTCCTCTGGGGTCCACTGCTTTCCCCACTGAGGTCACCTCCTTGGCTAACCTCCACATCCTTTCCTTCCACTTCTCTGGGTACCTCTATTTGGTTGTCCTCATTTGCCAGTGTGGCATATGAGTTCTTGAGAGGAATAGGATCTGGGATGTGCCTCTGCCTGACTGCTCTAACCCTTCCTGAGCCCACTGTCATCCAAGTGCTCCTCGTTCTCGGCATCCTTTGAGGCAGCTGCATTGGACTGAGTGGTCCCTGGATAGGGGTGATGGTACTCCTGACCCAGTTTACTTCCGCTCTGAGTCTGGTTACCTCATCCCGCAGTCCAGAGAGATGCATGCAGATAGGGCAGCACCTCAGTGTCCAGAAGGTCTGCCTGAATATGGCTGCACCACAGCCACTGCATTGCACCACTCCCCACATTATACTGCAATTCCACAACTTGTCTGCTACTGAAACTCTCTTAGTTCTCTTTTTATTAATTTACAGTACTAAAAATCCTGTAACTGATCCTCAGATATTTTTTAAGGAAAAAGAAACCAATAAATAAATAAATGAGTCGAAACACTTGTCGTGCTGAGGGTGGGATTCTTCCCCCTTAGGCCCCTCCTACTTCACACCTCTTACTATACCCTGTGTTTAGCTCCTGTCAATCAGATTTATCAGGGCATATAATTAAGAGTTGGGGGAAGGGGAGGGAGGGCGGCAAAAATTTGCAGCAATTAAAGACAGCACAGAATTACACCACGCAGTATACAGACAGTATAAAAAAAAATTCTAATGCAGGCGAAGGAACTATTTTATAACAAAAGCTGCTTTAAAATTAGTGTTTCCTTAACTTTTTTTTTATTAAACTTGTGTTTTTTTTACAGTGTCCATTTTCTAAGTGCAATAATACCCTCCAGGGTGGGCGGTATTGGGTAAGACCGGACCTTCCAGGGCTATAAGGCCCTCCGCCTGCGGCGTCGGGCCTCATCACGCCCCTGGGTGGTCCGGTATTACCCAATACCGCCCACCCTGTTGGGTATTATTGCTTATTTAACCATTTTGGCTCCAGGGCAGTCCTATGGTGAGACCATAATGCATATGTCAGAATATAGTAAGATTTCCTGGGGTTTGAATGGGTGAAAGTTGAGAGTTTCCAAACTGATTGACCCTTGCTCAGTATCTACTGTGTGTTAAATATTTATTGTAAATTGGGTGACTGCATATAACAACATTTGGATATGTTGCATAACCTGCATCCATAACTGAGGGACCATATCTCTTAACTCCCTACTCCAGAACTCTGAGACAAGGCATAAAAACATAATAAATGACAAAAACCAGTAACACTTCATAATAAAATGGAAATATTAACACAGGAAGCTGCCAAACTGATTGCTGTATAATAAACAAGTTTTTAAAAAGAGAATGACATTGAAGCTTTTAAGTCTGGTATTATTTTGCGCTTCTAAATCATTGCTGCGTTTGATTCCCATGACATCCACTTGCATACTGCATAACTCTGAGCATGTCACTGAAGAATCCCAGTGCTCCCAGATCACCTTACCAGGTAAAAAAAAAAACCGAATACAAATTTAACTTATATACAGTTTACAGAGCAACTGACATCTGTATGAAAAAAAAATCTGTGAAATAACATTCCATCTCTGTTCAGCTAGTCTTTTATGAATTTCTCTTCCCTTTCTGCATCATTACTAAGGACTTCTGCCTGATTATAGGATCTTTGCCCCTTAAACTGCATCTACTCTTACTGCTTGTTCACATGTGACATCATAATCTTGTTGATGACATCACAGACAGGTGCTGTAGAAATTCTTATTATGCCACAAGAAAAGAATTATGGCTGAGTGACCACTAGGGTCATCACATCCTACTGTAGACAGGGGTGGGCAGACTGCGTGGACCATCTGGTCTTTTCTGCCATCAACATCTAGGTTTCTATGACTGCATATTTGGGCAAATGGCTACAGCAGGAGAGGTGTGTTGATCTCTACCGGGTGTCACTTATGGTATAACAGACTCCGAGCACGAGGCTTGGGCAAGAGGACTGCAAAACAAAGCTGAGCAGTCCTGGCACTCCAGACCTCATAAAAGGAGTCTCTTATATCCTAAGAAACACCCCACGGAGGTCCTTTTAACTTATTATAAATCACTCAAGCTGGCTAGAGTGAATTATAATCAGGATACATTCACAGTTGTTTTATATTTTAAATGTTACTCTAAACATCCGTACCCCACATTCATAACATTTCTGCCTGAGAGACCAGTGTATACAGAATAAAAGGTATAGTGGCTTTTTCTGCTGATTGACTAGAATTGCTTGAGTGATTTACTGTATAACAGGCAAACTTGTTTGGCACTACACAATGGGGCAAAGATACAGTGCACTGAAAAGTGAAAACCTTGTTTTCTTTCATTGTTTCACAATTACCAATTTATCTGACCTTTAATCATTTTTGGTATATTTGAAATAGAGTTAATTATGGATTTTTTGAAATAGAGTTAATTACGGATTTTTCACATGTAAGGAAACCACAGCTATAAACTGGCACACAAGTGCATTCTGCTCTAATAGGCAGCTGCGTATGACACGACTACCATTACACATTGCTGCTCACTACTTATGGTGGTCAGCAGTAGTGTTATCATCATCTGCCCTCTGCTGGTATCAAATCAGAATGCAGGTTCATACATTTTTATACTCACATCGTGTATCACAGTAAGATGTTTTTTTGGTGCAGTATTGGTTACTTCTAAGCAATTCAAATTACAAGTTGTAGTGATAGAGAAATAATGTGACAAACATATTAGACCCATTTAAATTTAGTAACCAGTATAAAGGCAAAAGAAGAATTAAAAGAATAGAAGCTGAATAGTGCCCAACACAAAGCTTCCAGTAAATAAAGTTTTTATGGTGTCTCGGACCCAACCCCTCCCCTTGCAGGTTTTAAGGTCCCATGTGGGTCCCATGGATGTGGTCATTACGGTTGAAAAGCCCAATGAACACCACACCACTGATTTGGCAAGACCTCCAAATCTCCAGTCCCTCATGGTTTTAACTTCTTTACTTTTTCATGTTTTTTTGCACACACACACACACACACACACACACACACACACACACGCCAGTGGCTTTAAGATCTGGTTAACAGTCCCCTTGATGGGTTTATTTATGAGTATAGTGGATAAGACTGCAAGCTCAGTTTTACAAATGAATCAAACACCTCAAACTTTGGGGTTTAATTCTTTTGAACTGTGCACATTTTTAGAAGAAATAGGTAGACTTTCGGTTTGACTGGTTCACCCAGGTCTGAGTGTGGACCAGGGTGAACCAATCAAACTGCAAACAACAATTCACACCTGAAACAGTTAACAAGGGCACATTGTAAGTCATAGCCTTGTTTTGGTGCTAGACTCAGCTGGGATGATGTAAGCCAGCATGAAATCTCATTTGCATGCTTGTTGTCAGGCTGTTAGGTGGTTCAGGCAGGCCTATGACTCACTTCTAGTTAGATTATCTAGGAAATTCTTCAAAAAAGCAAAAGAAACTCTTCATAAGTTCGACCTACACTAGTTCTGCAAACAGCAGGGCTGCTGAAGGGGGATATTTAGGAGGCAAAAGGGAAAAAACAAACAAAAAAGCAGAAGTAAAGAGTCAGTCTGAGTAGTGTTCAAAGCAGCAGACCTCTGGAACTAGGGGCTTGCCAGAGTGAATAAGAGGGCAAGAGAGGCTGGACTCTGGAGGAGTGTGCTTGGGGCTGGATAGTGGGCAGATGGGGCATGCGGTAGCAGTCTACCAGTGCCCACTTATTGTCTTATCGCAGCAGTCCAGCACGCATTTTGTTTTTTTCATTGCAGAACTAGCATTTTAATATAGCATACAAACAGATGATTGAAGCCCCTGTCAGAAGCCTGAGATGTGATGTTTCTGAGGGGGTGGGAGTTACTTTTATTTAGTGGCCAGCAAGTGTGTGCCAGCTGGCAGCAGGACAGTGCCTGGCCACTGATAGTTGGCATCCTGCTGGTATCCCATGAGAAATTTACAGTTTTCAAATTTAAACTCCTTACATTCGCCCAAGTTGTAGGCCTGCTTGCAGCAGTTCCTTCTTCTTCCTTCTAAGTCCTGACCTGAAGCAGTTGGCACCTTGGTGGCATCCCATAAAAAATTAAAAAAATAAAATTAATCTTTTCTTTATGTGGCAGTTTTCAAATTCAAATGTGTCCCATTCTCCCAAGTTGCTGCAGTTCCTTCCATCCTCATTCTGATTCCTGAAGCAACCTGTGTGTGTCATCCTGAGCTGTGCTGTGCTGTTGCAGTGTGATATGGGCAGTGGGCAACAAGTGTGCCAGTTAGCAGTGTGCTAGTGCCTGGATTAGTAGCTGGCACCTTGGTGGCATCCTATACAAAAGTAAAAAATTAAATAAATCTCCACATTCCCTCAAGTTGCCAAAGTTCCTTCCTCCTCCTCCTTCTCCTCCACCCGAGTCCTGAAACAGCCTGTGTATGTGCTGCCCTGAGCTGTGCTGTTGCAGAGTGATCTGTGCAATGTGTGTTAATGCCTGAAAATCTCCATATTTACTCAAGTTGCTCAAGTTCCTTCCTCCTCCTCCTCCTCCTGCTGAGTCCTGAAGCAGTCTTGGTGTGTGTGTGTGTTGTCTTGAGCTGTGCAGCTCGTCTTTACATAAAAGACACATGACATGTTTCTGTGATTCTTTTTCCATTCAAAAGAAATCCCATACCACAATATTATTGGTTTGGTCTTTCCTCCTTGCAGTCTCTCCTGCTGCCAAACAGGTGGGCTACTGGGGCCTGTTCCACATCATCACCCCCCTCCTCTTCCTTCACCAGCTCTTCAAGGTCAGGAAATGATTCTTCCTCTACCATGTGTCCTAGGCCACCAGTTTTTTTTTTAATTCAATATAATTTATTAACATTTTCAACAAACATTATACAATCAATAACAAGTACAACAAATCAACACAAATACAACACTCTATAATACAGTCATAACTCAAAACATATAAACCCCTGATACAATAAGAGATTTAAACTGAATGTGCAGCATGCCACCCTCCCCCCTGCTCCACCCACCCAAACAGCTCAACAACACCTTACTTACTATAGCATCTATAGGGCCACACACATACCACTAGGTGTGTGATGGGGACGGAAAAGCATAGAGACTAGCTAAGACTCCTGTCTCCATATTCTAATAGATAAAAGAGTAAAAAAGAGGTTCCCATCCGGAATGAAATAAATGAGGATGCTTTCTATGGTTAGCAATATGCTTCTCCAGCATAAGGGCATTCATTTTCTCACTATGCCACTTCTGCAAGGTCAGGATCGAATCATCCAACCAATGTCGTAAAATCACAAGTTTTGCTGATGAAATAAGTGCCATGTGAGCTTTCCAGGTGCTAATTAACCCATGTGGGAAGACACCAACCAGACAAACACTAGGGAGAAACAGTTCTTCTAAGCCAAGGAGTGGGTCAAGGGAATTTCTTTTTTTTTTTTTTGTATTATGTGTTTATCTCCCCTGCATCTCCAACTACCACTCCTTCAGACCACTGCCAGGGACGCTCACTCTCCTCCTTGACTCCGATCCCAATCCTCGACCCCACATCACAGCTACCTCAGGGTAACCTGACATGACCCTTCATCAGATGGGTCCTCAGCTTTCGAGGAGGAATGGCCAGGAGACCTAGGCATTGGCCCTGGATGCTTCCAAGGTTGGTTTCAGCTTCTCAGACTTCCAAGGAGGCACTGGTCCATGCGGCCGTCATCCAGCAGTTTGGAGGCACCATTTCTGTATTTTTCCTCCTGCTTTCCCCAGCTTGAGTTACCTCTGTGCTTCCCTGGTCTCCACCGGGGGCCACTAGAGAGCTATACCTTTCCCCAACCCACCCCAGGAGAGGAGAGCCATCCTCTGGATGCTTGATCCATCTCCTGCTCCTACTTCTACCGACCACCAGCGCCCACGTCCGTTTCCGAACCCAGGTCGCTGGCATGATGAGAGCAACAGAATTTCTAACTGCGGCCTCAAACGGCGCTACCTTTGCACAACTCCACAGCATGTGGTACAAATTACCTTCCACCTGGTGGCATCTAGTACATAATGGAGAAGCTAATTTACCTATTTTAAATGGACTATAAGGGGAGTAATAAAAGTTATGTAAAATCTGGAACTGAATCGGCCAAAGTCTGTCTTGTTTCACATACTTATAGTGGTTCCACCAAATATTTTTCCATATTTTAGGGTCTACAGGAATATCAAGTGCTTGTGTCCAATAATAATAGACTCCTAACGGGGCGACAGCATCTAACGATTGGAAGAATTTATAAAAAGTTGACACTGGGTGGGACTGGAATGCGAGCAACAAAGACTAATCTAATATGGAGGCATCCATGAGTTTCCAGGGTTTGGGACCCAGAATAGCTAGAACAGCATGGGTAATCTGTAAAAATTTAAACCAGCAATCATTGGGGAGTTAGAAAAGTAACTCAGCAGATCAAAAAGTTAAGACCTTATCTCCCACCAACAACTGAGATACAACTACTCCCTTCAATTGCAGACAAAATGAGGGTAGGGTAGGTTGTCTATCAATTTTGATATTCAAATTCCCCAACACAAGTTGTGATAATGTCCCTGACCACTCCTGATTGATGTAGCATTCGAGCTGGACCCTAGCCTTGCTACACCACCCCAATGGGGTAGAATGCAAATCCACACCATATTTTGCAAACAAAAGAGTGGGAAATACAAAGCCAGGTCTTTGAACAAGAGATGATTCAATCTCAAGCCACTGAGGGTGATAGCCATCTACCTGAGCTTGTATACTCTGTGAACCTCATTGAAAGAGCTTCTGTGTGTGCAGTGCACAATCATATAACAAGCATTTGTCAGTGCCGAATGTTGGCTTGCTGCCGTTGGAAGTGCAGGAGTTAGAGAGGTGCAGCATAGGAATGGCAGTCAAGTAGTGAACTGATGCCAACCCATCCACACCCCACAGAGAGTGACAGGCATTAGGGTGTCCCTTTGGGTGTTTGGTAGGGTAGTGTGGGAAAACATGCTGGGCAGGATGTGAAAAATTACAGCTGCACAGTTCATAAGGAGGTTTAAAAAAATGGCAGTGTTGAAAATATGGCATACAAATATACGAAATGTGCAGAGTTACAAGGGTGCGTGGGGAATATGCAACACACACTTGCAACACTACCATTTTTTATGGGCGATCGGTACCAAATTTTCAACATAGGCATTTTAGCATCTCTACTCATGTACAGTGTCACTGTTATTTCCTCAAAGTGTCCCAAGAAGTGATTTCGCACAGCGTCCACGCTATTCTGCGCCGGAAGTGCGAAAACACATTTTGGGCAGGGTATGTGAAATGACGGCCATACTGTTATCAAGAGGTGTGGAAAAATGGCAATAGTGAAAATCCAGAGTGAAAATATCACGAATGCACAACAGTACGAGCGTGCGTGCAATCTTCCAACGCATGCTCGTAACACAATTATTTTATGGAGTATCATCACCAAATTTTCAACATAGGCATTTTAGGACCTCTGCTCATGAACTGTGTCACTGTCATTTTCATAATCTGCCCTGCATTCGCCCAACAGCGGCAGCACCCCCCCAAACCAGTACTACCGCAAGATGTTGCTTGCACAAGCGCGCAAGCCAACATAAAAAAAAAATTAGGAAGAGATAGGGCGCCATTTAACTTAGGGACAGTTAACTTTAGATATGAATGCCATACTGCCTTTCCTTTCCAAAGAAAAATGTTCAAAGTGGTTTGCAAGCGAAGGAACCAAGACTCCGGCAAGAAAATTCCCAACATCTCGAGAGAATATAATAATCATGGTAAAATGTTTATTTTGATGACACTTACTCTACCCCACAAGGAGAAGGGAAGAGAGGACCATCTAACCAAGTCAAGCTTAATCTGATGAAACAATCGGGTAATGTTCTCCTGAATTAGTACTGAGAAAGTCTGTGCTAACTGTACTACCAAGTGTAACAAGAGCATGGGCTCCTAAAACAGACCAAGATCTAAAATATTGTTTTTAAAAACAAGCCCACTTAAGGGCAATACTTCTGTTTTAGTAACATTAAGCTTGTAGGAGGAGAATTTGAAAAAAACAAGTAATCTCAGCTAAGATGGGCGGCAGTGTTTGAGCTGGGTTCTCAATATGTAAAAGCAGAAAGTCAGCATAAGCTGATAGCATGCATCGCTTATCTGCCACTGGAATACCAGTATGACCTAGAGTACTCTGAAGATTATGCAACAAAGGTTCAAGATAAAGATTAAAAAGCAACAGTGAGAGGGGACAGCCTTGACAAGTACCACGACATAAGAATGGTCACAAGACCTGATCAAAGGCTTTTTCTGCGTCCCAGGCCACCAATTTTGTCTGTCTTCCTTATCTGCTGCCAGTTTAGATGCTTGTGGTTATTGTTGAAGTTGTGTTTCCCTTTGTTGTTTTTGTGGCTTATTTTTTTATTTCACCACCACTTTTGCTTTTTTTTGATCTCTCATGTGCACCAGTCCCAAGTTGAACTCCCTCCTGTTCCGCCTCTTTCTTGTCCCCAGACCCGTTGCTTCCATTATCACTTTTATCAGGTGCACAATCACAGTCTGCATTTCTGTTCCCAAGCTCTGCCAAATCAATTGTTTCTCCTCCTCTGCCCATGTCATTGCTTAGTGCACTCCTTTCTTATTCCTTTTTTCTTCAATTATTGCTCATATTGCAACCCTTGCAGTGCCATTGCAAGTGGTTTCTTACAATGTGTGACATTTCATGCACTGTTCGACCACTACTGTCATCTTCTTCTACACTTGTAGTTTCCACTGTGGCAGAGGGTCTATAGGCCAGCCAATTATGCTTTGTTTTTAATTTGATGTGAACGGATGATCCCATGCCACCATCTCCTTGGCCTCTCTGTTGCTCCATTTTCTAATGCTTGCTACAGGACTCAGCCACTTGGGTGATGAATGATTAATGTTTTGTGAATTTTTGCTAGGTCTACACAGGCCAAATAAATGATTTTTGTGGCCCTGTGTGAAGGTGACAGATAGTGCTGTACCTTTGAAGACTCTATCACTGTAAGACACTGGCTTCTGTTCCTTCTGTTTTGCTTGGGAGGCTAGGGTCTGAAGGGAGGGGTCAGCATTAGGGATGACAACCCCAAGGAACACACCACCACTGATTTGCCAAGACTCTGGAGACCCAAAACGCTGATTTTTTTTCCTGTTGTTGCGGGGCGGGAGGTAGGGTTGGAAACCCTAACATCACATTTTCCTGCTTTTATTACATTACCCTAAACCCTAACTGGTGCATTAACAAGTCTTTTGCAATGAATAAATATATATGTTTAGTTATGCAACACATGTGCACTGATAAATAGCAAGATAAAAAAAATGATATATTGACCCAATATACAAAGATATATGAAGTTGCTCACTGAACATGCTCAGAAATATATTTTCACATGTCAGATCCCTGATACCTTTTGAAGTTGCTCACTAAGCATTTTCAGTTGTGAGATCCCGGATATCTTTTGGTTGCCACTGACATTGACTGTAAGCTTTGTATTCATCATTTTCTCTAATGCAGAAGCATTGAACAGAGGGGTACAGTTTACATTTTGTACTTTTTCCTTTTTTACTATTTTTAATCATAGAGCCACCCAAACATGTGTTGTATAAACAGAATATGACATCGCCTGACTGAAGATATTATATTACTCTTTATTCAAGGCTATTAAGACATCTCACTAGTGGCTTCGCCACTCATGAGACTTCATAATATTAGTGGTCTTTCATGAAGATAAATATGCTATCTTCAGTCAGGCCATGTCTTATCCCCTATAGATATATATTTTTATACAAACACACACACACACACACACACACACACACACACACACACACACACTCTCTGTCTCTCTCTGTCACATTACTGGGCTGGGAGTGTGATAGTGATGCTATGTAACCAACAGCATCACTGACACTCCAACCCCACTCCTCTCTCATGATCACGCGTTCCCTCATGGCAATCTTGTGGGGGTCACTGACAAATGGATTCTGCACTATATTAAGTAAATAACTGTAGTACAGTATGAACATGGGACTTCATTTTAGTTTATTTTTTTACCAAGCAGGAAGGACAGTGGACAGACCACTACAGTCACTCATTAGAAGAATCCTGTGTCTAGAATAGTGGCCACAGGCTGGGCGAAGGACATGGTGGGGGGGGGTGTGGACTGGGCTACCCTGGAACACAGTAGCTGCCACATTTGCCCACCCCCCCATCACAGTAAAGGATCAAGGGAGGGATGAAACACAAAACAATTATATAAAGCAGAAAAAAGGCAGTGGGCTAGGATTGGTAAGAATCAAGAGATGCTACAGACTCCTGGCAAAATCCCAGGAGCTGACAATTTAATGTTGTTATTGCTGGCCATCTCTAGGGCACCGAGATGGGTGGGTGGCATATAATTGAAATGGGCTAGGATGGTGACCAGCAGATCAACATTCCCAGTGTCTCAAAATAACTCCCCCCAAGCTCACAGTCCCTCGTCGAGGTACATTGGGCACCCCACTCCCAGTGTCCCCTTACATGTATGCCCCCCCCCAGTAGTGTGGGACACTGGGGAGACAACTCCCAATGTCCCCAATAATTTACACCTGTAAAAAAGAAAATGGTCCCCCCAACTTTTTTATTTTATTTTATCCTGTAAAAAAGAAATGGTCCCTCATTGTCTCCCCGTCCCCCCTCACCCATCCCAACTCTCCCACTGAGCACCCACCATCCCTTGCCCTATTCTTCCCTACAGAGGTCGGTGGCTGTCATCTTCTGTGGAGCAGGACATGTCTGTATTCTTCAAAGCCAAACCACGAACTGAAGAATAAAAGTAAGTGCCATATAATGGCTGTCAATGGTGATTTGAGCTCATATTGATATCTGGGCCATTTTTAGGTATTTCTGCACCAAATTTTCAACATGGGCTTTTTGGGACACCACTTCATGAACACTGGCACTGTTATTTCAGTTCTCAGTCCCAAAAGGTGATTTCGCAGTCACTGCATGGAATCACCTTTCAGAACCGATTAACAAAATGACAGTGCCAATGTTCATGAGGTGGGGTCCCAAAAAGCCCATGTTGAAAATTTGGTGATAAAATTCCTAAAAATGGCATTTGTTGCAAGTGTGTGCTGTGCAGTTTCTATGCAGGCATATATCTTTGGTAATTTACAATATTTTGACTCAAGATTTTCAGCATACCCATTTTTTCACACCACCTCATGAACAGTATAGCTGTCATTTCTCATATCCTGTCTGAAATGTGTTTTCACACCTGTAGCAAAGAATGGCACAGTCACTGTGCGAAATCACCTTTTGAGACTGATTAACAAAATGACAGTACCAGTGTTCATGAGATGGAGTCGCAAAAAGCCCATATTGAAATTTTGGTGACAAAAAAACCCTAAAAATGGCCAAGTTACAAGCATTCACTGAAACTGTTCTACGCTCACGTGTAACTTTGGTAATTTTTAATATTTTCACTCCAAATTTTTAACAAAGCCATTTTTTCATTCTAAATCATGAATAGTACAGCTATCATTTTTCACCTGTGGCATGGAATGGTACTTTGTGACAGAGGGACGCCCACTAGTACATTTTGAAATTTTAAATATTTATATTTAAATATTCAGGTTTAAGAGAGTGATAAACAAAGAAGTTCTAAAAAATATAAATAGATTAAAAATAAATAAAGCAAGTGGCCCAGATAGAATAGATAATAAATTATTGAAAGAGGCTGCTATGGAATTGTCACCTATACTAAGGGACATTTTTAATTGGAGTCTAAGAGAGGGACAGTTTCCCTCTAGTTGGAAATTAGCCAAAGTGATACCAAGAGATAAGAGACGGGATACAAAGGATGTTTCAAATTACCTTCCAATAGCCTTGCTGTCCACAGTATCCAAGTTATTTGAAACAAATGTCCATGATCAGTTAATGGACTACTTGGAAAAATATAACAAATTGACTCAACAACAGCATGGTTTTAGGCAGGGTAGGTCCACGGCTACCGCACTCACTGACTTTTTGGATCTCATAGCAACCCCTCTTGGGGAAGCGAAGTCCGTGGGTGTGGTATATGTGGACCTATCTAAAGCATTTGATTTAGTAAACCATAGTATTTTGATAAACTCATTAATGAAAATAGGGGTGGAGGAAGAAACCTGCAATTGGTTTATATCATACCTTGATAAAGGATCACAATTTGTTGTCCTAAATGGACACCAGTCAAAAATGGACTAGGTAACAAGAGGGGTTCCCCAGGGATCTATCCTGGGCCCCCTCCTGTTCATAGTCTATTTAAATGACTTACCAAAGAAAACTGGACATTCAAAAATTCATCTATATGCAGACGATGTGGTTTTAGTAGCAGAGGGAAAAACTACAAGTGAAGTAGAACTAAACTTACAGAGTGACTTTATCATCATGCAAGGTCACTTTTCATCTCTGGGTTTATTAGTTAATAGTAAAAAGACAAAGGTTATGTCTTTTGCATTGGACTTAAAGGGAATTTCAAAATTAAATATAAAGACACAAGAGGGTAAGTTTTTAGAACAAACTGAAACATATAAATATTTAGGGGTACATATAGATCAATGTCTTACTTAAGCAATAAGGCATGACAGGGTGTGTGTTGTTGTGTAATGCGCGTCACTCCTGGGGTGGGTGAAGCACGGCGAGCAGTGCCCACCACCCCAGGAGTGACGTTATTACACAACAACACACACCCTGAGTGCCTTATTGCTATTATACAATGGCTCGTTTTAAAATAATATTAAAAAGTTAAAAAAATTTTTTTTTTTTAATATTTGTATTGTCTTTGTATGAGAGGTATATTTGAGAAATAAGAGAAAAGTAGTCCAGTAGGGTGGTGCTGCTGCTAATGTATGGCTTTCTTGTGCATGGAACCCCCCAAGACACTCGTCATGTGGTATGTTTTGTATTTAATTAGTGTGCTCCCGCTGCTTGTTTTGGAAGCAGTTGAAGACAACGTATTTTTTTTTTTATTTTGTTACCTGTGACAGAAAGGCATGGCGAGTGAAAAAAAAAAACATCGAAGCTGAGTGGTTACTTCCGGTTTCCCCCTCCATAACTGGACATCAGCAGGAGCTGTAAGTTACAGGTCATTTTTATTTTGTTAAAAGTGCTTTTTGTGAAAAGGGAAAAGTTTTTCAGTTTTGAGAAGCTGGTGAGGGTTTAAAATGGCATTTCCTCTGTTTGTGTATTTTTTTGAAATGGCCGAGCACGTGGGCAACGCGGTTTCATATTCGCAGGCAGGTAGAGTGAAGTCAAACATGGAGAGCCACCGTTTTATTTTTTTATGTTGTTGCTTGCGTTTACTTGAATGAAGGAGTGAGGCAGTGATCCAGAAAACGTGTGTTTGTTGTTTGGGGGGGCGAGCTGCTCTAAGCTGTGACGGCTTAACGGACTGTTGGTTTGACAGGGGCTTGCATGGGCAGGGAGGGATTTTTCACTGTTGTCCGGTCAGTTGTGTGCCTGGACTCAATACAGTGATGTTATGGGTTAATATCATCACTGTCCGAGGCACACACTGACCAATCAGAGAACAGGATTTTTTATTGCCATTGTATAATTTCCAATATCATATAACAAATTTAATAAAGAAAACACATGTTAAGATTGGAGCTATGAGATGAATACAAATTGTATGACAAGACTAACAAGATTGACTATGATCACTCAATTAATAATGCCGGTTATTGACTATAGAAGTCATATTTACAGACATACAGCAAGAAAACATTTAAATAACTTGGATCCACTTTATAATAAGCTTGCAAGATTTGTGTTAAGGTGTGATTTTAGAACTCATCATTGCACTATGTATATGGATTTGGGTTGGATTCCATTAGACTTACAGGCTAGGGGAATCTGGTTAAATCAGGTTTGTAATATATTTTAAAATCAATCCCTAGATAACTTAAAAAACAAATTACAAAAACCAAAACATGGTTTAAATTTAAGAAAAACTGGTGCTAGAGATTTAATAATACCAAAGTTAAAAAATCGTTTTAGTGAAATGACCCTTCAATATCAAGTAGCTAAAAGCTGGAATTGTCTTCCCCCTTTTTTACATGAACTAACAATTACTGATCATGTTTTTTAAAATGGCCTGAATCATGAACTTAGTTTTCGTTGTTGTTGTAATAGGTGAAATTAATGTAAATCTAAAAATGCTAACATGCCTGTTATTGATGAGTTTGTAAAACTCTGATGTATTGTTTTGTACTTTTCTGTAGTTTGTATTGTTATAAATATATAGTTGTAATAATTTTGCATAATGTAAACAGGTAAGCCTTGTGAACAGGGATTTTCGGAACCCTAATGGCTGTATCACTGTATAAATAACATTTTACCATACCATACCATGTTTTGACCCCAGATTTTCAACATAGTTTTTTTCATTATCCAACCTCATGCATGTCACAGCTTTCATTTTTCAAATCCTGTCCAAAATGTGTTTTCACACTTGTGGCATGCAATAGTGTTGCACTTGTGCAGAATTATCATTTGGCGAGGATTTTAAAATTTTGCCTACCGGGCACCTCTGCTGGGGTAATAACATGGCTATGGTGATAATTTCATCATGCATCTGTGGAGGGATGGGTGCAAAGGGACTGAAGCACCCTGTGCTCCAACACTAAAATAAGGAAATTCATAGATCTTGGCAGCGCAGTTATGGAGGGTGGGAGCGCTGGGCCCTTAATAGGGATACAAGTAAAGTATCTGAAAAAGTAAGGAAATTCACTGCAGAAAATGTTGTTAATGCACCATTAAGGCTGAAGTGTAAAAGGGTTCCCAAGCCTAAGACCCTGCCCCCACCCTTAGCCTCCAACCCAAACACCCCACTCCCACCCTTGGCTTCCAACCCTAAGGCCCCACCTCCACCCTGCATGTAGGAAGAGGTGGGAAGGGTGTGTCTTGGGGTTGTGAACCCTAATGCTCACCCCATTTCAACAATTAACCTAACATGGGTACAGAATAAAACAATGGGGTGAGCGTTAGGGTTTGCAACCTCGAGGCACATCGCTCACAAACCTGTTCTTGCATGCAAGGCTGAGGGTGTCATTGGCCCTAACTTTCACCCTATTCTCCTATACTGTACTGTCTCAGCTTTCTTATACATAGATTGAGGTGAGAGTTAGGGCCGATGACCCCAAGGCACACCCCAAAGCCTGTTGCTATGTGGAGGGGTGGTAGGGTTGGAAACTCTAACACTGAATTCCATATTTTTGTCACCATAATAGGAACCCTAACAGATACATTAATGGAGTTTTTTGCTATATATACACACACACACATACTGGGCTGGATATTCAAACTGCGCTATTCTGTGGCACAAGCCCTTGCACTGCACAAAATAGTTGCGCAGGGGTGTGGCCGGGGCGATATTCAATGGAGTTGCGCTATTGAGCAACTCGCGGAATATCACCCCCAACCACAACCACTGTGCGTAGCGCGAATGGAACTTGCGCCACCCAAGTGGTCGAGTGGAGCATTCAAGTTGCGGTGGAGCAAGTACCATTGCGCCATGCGCAAATTTCCCATATTCAAAAGGTGACATGCAAATGGGGCCATAATTCATGCAAGGCGCGGAGGGGGCATTTGCATCTATTTATGGCCCCATTGGCATGCCATTTGCATGCAGGTGCACTGATCCCCGAGGACTTGCGCCTGGTGCCCTGCCAGGCAGCAGCTGTCAGGGACCGACGCCCTCTGCAGCCCGATCGCGGGCAAAAGTGTAAAATCCCCTGACTGGCTGTCGTGGGCATAAGTATACATAAACCCCCACCAGCCCGATCGCGGGCAAAGTGTAAAGAACCCCTCCCCACCAGCCCGATCACAGGCAAAGTGTAAACAAACTCCCACCCCCACTAGCCCGATCGCGGGCAAAAGGTAGTAACCCCCCCACCAGCCTGATGCGTGGGCTGCTAAATGTTCAAACCCCCAAGAACACATCCCTGGTGGTCCAGTGGACCTCGAAGCCCAATCACGAGCTGCAAACTGTTCAAACACCCTCCCCAGGACCACCTACCCTGGTGATCTAGTGCTTCCACCCACCACCCATGAAGCCACCACCCCGCTCACCCCCGTCAGCGGAGGCGGCAGCATCCACCCGCCTCTGTCACCATCACCAATCGACCGATCAGCCCGGTAGGCTGCACGCCCATTGGTGCAGAGCAAGAGCCAATGGGTATGCAGCCCATACTGTACAAGGCAGTCCAGAGGATGAATGAAGAGAAGAGTTAATGGGCGGCAGTCAGATAACAGCAGTATAAACCAGATATGTGAATGAATGCACCACATATCTGGACCGCCTTAGAGGAAGCTGGGCTGCACGCCCATTGGCTCTTGCTCTGCACCAATGGGTGTGCAGCCTCACAGTGGCAGTCAGTCGGTGGGCGGCAGGTGGGTGAATGCTGCCTCCGCCGACTGACGGGGAGCGGGGTGGTGGGGCTTTGTGGGTGGGTGGGTGAGGGCCATTAGATCACCAGGGTAGGTGGTCCTGGGGGTGTTTGAACAGTTTGCAGCCCGCGATTGGGCTTCGAGGTCCACTGGACCACCAGGGATGTGTTCTTGGGGGTTGAACACTTAGCAGCCCATGATTGGACTGGTGGGGGTTACTTTACACTTTGTCCGCAATCGGGCTGGTGGGGGTTACTTTACACTTTTGCCCGCGATCAGGCTGGTGGGGAGTTACTTTACACTTTTGCCCTGATCGGGCCAGTCAGAGGTTACTTTACTTTGCCCATGATTGGGCCAGTCAGGGAGGGTTACTTTACACTTTTGCCCGCATCGGGCCAGTCAGGGGAGGGTTACTTTACACTTTTGCCTGCGACCAGGCCAGTCAGGGGAGGGTTACTTTACACTTTTGCCCGCGATCGGGCCAGTCGGGGAGGGGAGTTGCTATATGCCCGCAATTGGGCTGCAGGGGGCACAGGGAGAGTTGAGGGCCACCCATAGGTAGCTGCTGTGTTGCGCCTGCAATGCAGCAGCTCACCTGTGGATGGCCTCGACTTTCCTCCTTTTTTTGGCTCAAAGTTATGCAGGCGCGGAGTTGGGAGTTGCGCCTGCACAGCTTTTACACAGCCCGCTGAATAGCGGCTGTGCAGTTTATCATGGTTCCTCCCCTCCGGTTCAGCATGCCTTCATTAACATTCGCTGTTGCTCAGCTTGCCTTGGGGGCCAACTGCCTCCTGCTGAATATAACAGAATGGCGCAATTTGTGACTTCATGGAGGTGCAACCCTATTAAGCATGGCGTAACTCTTTGAATATCCAGCTCACTGTGTGTGTGTGTGTGTGTATATATATATATATATATATATATATATATATATATATATACACATATATATAATACACACACACACACACACACACACACACACATATTACCATTACCATGTGTTTGCCATTTGTTGACTGTATCACAACTAAAAAATGTGTTGATAATGTAAAAAAATTCAGTTTTAAATAGTAGACATACAGAATACAGTAGTATAGACACATAAAAACTGCATCAATAGGGCTGATTCCTAATGACCAGACTCCAAACTTTATTTAAAAAAAATAAGTTTCTATCCCTAATGGCTCCAAAGTTAGATCTGTTAAAAGATAATTTCTTTAAAACAGGGTAACTTTGAAACCCTTATGGATACAATCTTAATTTTTTTTAACAAAATCTTGGGAGTCCCCCAAGTTGATATATTGATATATGATCTTCCATGAATTGATACGTCTTTAAATCTGGGTATTTCAAACAACATATTATATGGATATTGTGCAGACATGTATCAACACATGAGAAATGTATTGTTATTATATACTGATGTTGATAAGTCTCTAAGCTTTTAATTAAAAAGATAAGTTCCTCCTCCGGCGATATATCTTTCTAAATTTATTTTAAATATTTGTCTAGTCTCACTTATTATAATGTTTCCTGGAAGTTTATTCCACAGGTTCCCAGCTCTCTGTATGTAAAAATATTTTCTTTTATTAGTTTTGAATTTTTTAACTTTTACTTGTAACGAGTGTGCCCTAGTAATGGAATCAATATCTTTGTATTCCACATTTAATTCAGTAAGCAACTGCGGATCATTCATAATGTCAAGGTAGAATAACATATCCCCATGTTTCCGCCTTGAATCTAGACTGTGTAGCCCTAGTTGTTCTAATTTGGTTTTATACTGGACAGATATATGCCTAATAGATTTAATGAATCTGCACTGCACCCCTTCTAATCTCTCCACCTCCCCTTTTGTGTATGGGCTCCAGATCTGGCTGCAATAATCTAGTTGTGGCCTAGCATAGAATAGCTATAATGGCATCTTGACTTCTACTGTTCGGCTCGTTATGCTTCTTTTGATTGCCCCAAGCATTCTATTAGTCTTTCCAACTACTGTTGTACAGTGTACTTTCTATTCTAAGTTATTATTACCAACTAATATCCCAAGATCCTTCTCTTTCTGTTTTGAATTTATAACTTGATTATCCAAGAGGTATTTATTTAGTGGGTTGTGTTTTCCTATATGTATAACACAGCATTTATCTGGATTTAGAGTCATGCCCCATTTACAGGACCAATTTACTATAGTGTCCAGATCTTCCTATAAACTTTTTATTCTGTTGTTTTACAGAACCACCCTATTTTGCATCATCTGCATATTTGGCAACATAATTTTGGATTTTCTCTTCCAAATCGGCTATAAACAGTTGGAAAATGACTGGGCCCAGCACTGACCCCCGTGGCACTCCACTGGTCACACCCCCCTCTACTGACAGATGTTCCCTTATTGTTACCCTTTGCGTATAATTTTCCAGCCAATTCCCAATCCAAGTGGCTAGTTGTTCATTGATACCATATTTTTAAGCATTTTACTCACAGCCCAGTGTGGTACAGCATAAAAAGCTCTACCAGTAGTAGTAGTGGTAGTAAAACTTTTATTCATTTCTTTTCAAATGAATTGGATAACTCAGCTGAGCAAAGCTCATTTTCAGTGAGGTCCTTTTACAAAATTCCAGTTACTTTTACAACAAACACTTAAGACATACATAAGACATAAATATTATCACAATTTAGTTCCAACAGGTAGCACATCAACAACTATTAAAATCCAGCAGTATTACTGCAGTGGGTTATCCTCTGTCAAGATGTTTATTTATATGTTCACACAAACACACTAAATTTGTGGTACATGAACATTCATGTGTGAAACCATGCTGGTTTCCATCAAATCCAGTAATATCTGCTAACTACAGTAGTTCTGAATTTATTAGTGTTTCTGCAGCTTTTTTTTTTTTTACTGCACTTAATGCCCCCTTAATGCCCAACTTGTCCTGTTAGCCTCTCTTCCCCCAGCCCCATCACCCGTTGTCCCTAGGACTTACCCTCTGACCCTGCAGTACCCCCCAGTTTTCCCCCTGTGCAGAGCCACTGGGTTCCCCAAGCCTAGGAAGAGTTTAACTCAGTTGTGGGTCAGGAGCCAAGTGAGCAGGTTGCAGGACCCACAAGAAGAGAAGGCTTCATTTTGCAGACTGTGGGATTTTCATTTTTCTGCTCCCCTCCATTGGGCACCTCCTAGACAAGGACTGGAGCAGACATCTTGCACGCTAGTGTGCTGGTGTCCCCAGTCAAGAGACGCCCATCCACCCATCATGGCTCTGCTTGCACTGCCACCTACGGTCACCTGCAGTGGAGCATACCGACCTCCCTCCATGGAGGAGGACAGCATCCTTTGGGACACTTGATCATTCCCCCCAGGCTGACCTCCGATGACTTGGGCTCACTTCCAAACGTGTTATGCCAGCGTCATGTACGGTAGCACTACTACTGTGCTAATGTCCCAGCACAGTGGTTGTGCTGTTTAAGTAAAAACACATTCCTTTCTAGTTATTCCCTGCTTATTTTTTAATTATATTTTATTAAGTTTTCAATATTATATATTGCAAACAATGAAGAAGAATAAACTCTACCTGTTGCACATATCAAAACTTGAGTCTATTTCAACGGAGGAAGTCAAGATTAAACACAATAAAAATAAGAGTTTTAAACAGGGCAATAACAGGACTCATCTGCTTAAATTTCAAAAAGTATGCAAGGTCTAGGAAAAGAAAGAAGAAATAAATAAAAATGTATTTATTTGAAATTTGTAACCGGGAAAGGCTCACTAAACCAAGGCTTGTTTGCAGGTGCGACCTGGGGAAGAGGGAATAAAGGCTACATACATTAGAAATAGAGATGGGTGAAGCTGCAAAATTTCGTTACATGAAATATTTTGTGAAATTCACACATTTTACCAATTTTTTTGTAGGTGCAAAATTTCACCAGCGGAGCGTGACATTTCACCCGTGAAACAGCAAAATTCACTGCTCACGGATGAAATGTCACCATTTTCGGACAAAGTGAGGGTGAAATTTCACAACTTTACACCCACAAAATATTTCACATAATGGTGGAATTGTGTGAAATATTTCATGTGGTGAAACTGCTGATTTCGCAGGAATTTCGCTGGCAAAACTTATTTTCGTCACATCTCTAATTAGTAATGTGGAAGTAACAAGGTACATTAAAGTAGTACATAAAACTGCACAAATCATGAAATCAAGTACAGAAATTTAGCTTGTATAATAAACGAGATGTTACACAACAATGCAGAAAAAAAAATAAATTAACTATAGGAAATAGGGTTGGCCAAAACAGTAGAACGTACGTAATGGGGAAAAAATACAAACCACAAAAATACCATATAGTGTATGTCAACGGCACAGAGGAGTCGAAGGTCGGAGACCGATGAAGAATAGGTTAAGGAATGTGGACAAGAGTGGGAGGGGGAGACAAAGTTCTAAAGAGAGGATTTCAAAGCTAGATAAGAGGGGGAGAGGTGGAGGGAGGTTGGACGATTGTTCCAAATTGATAGAAATCACAATAAATAGTTTCTCTCCAAGTACATGCCTACTTATGATACACCATCAATTACTGTACATTTTTACAACTAAACAAAACCACCTCTAAAGCAATATATTACACTAGATAAAGATAATTAAAATTCACTGAATTTATATTAAGAGTGTCATATTTCCATATTTGGTTCACTGTGTTTCTTCTCAGTCCATTATTTCAGTTCACTAGCTCGAAACAGAAAGGTCAGAGCATAGCGATTTCTTGTTCTAGCAATAATACCCGACAGGGTAGGTGATGTTGGGTTAAATCGGACCACCCATGAGTGTAATGGAGCCTGACGCCATAGACAGAGGGCCTTTCCACTTAGAAAATAGATACTGTACTGTATTTAAAAAAAAAAATAATAAGTGCAATACATTACAAAAAAGGTAGCAGAAATTAATTTAAAAAGTGATGTGTTAAATAGTCCCTCCAGTGCTACATTTGGCTGCTGAGGGTACTGTTGTGATAGAGTGTGTTGGGTAAGTTGAATGCCCCCCTCCCAAATTCCCGTTTCTTTTTCATCATGGTGCTCCCCAGTCCCCCTCCCCCACATACACCTTTGCTCATTTTTCTTTGCTTTTGCTGCACAAATGAGCTGCGCAGTTTGCTGAGTGACTGTTGGAGGTGCGATCCCGCTGTTGGTTATCAGCATGGTTGGCAGACGCACTGACCCCTTCTATGCACACACACACACACACACACACACACACGCATGACAGATTGAGAGTGAGGACCCTCCGTGTATACACACACACACACACACACACACACACACACACGCATGACAGATTGAGAGTGAGGACCCTCCGTGTATACACACACACACACACACATGCACGCATGACAGATTGAGAGTGAGGACCCTCCGTGTATACACACACACACACACACACACACACACACAGTCAAGAGTGAGGTGGTGACAGCATTTTAATGGTACTAGCATGAAAGTGACTCTTTTTTAAATTTAGAAATCACTGACAGAGTGTAAGCAGGTAGCAAAAGATGAGCATGGTCAGGAACTACAGGCAGGGCCGCAGTAATGGGGGGACAAGTGGGGATTTGTCCTGAGCCCCAAGCTCAAGGGTGGCCCCACCTGAGGAGCTGACATTACCCCCGGCATTAGCTGGTGTGGGAGACAGGGGCCCATTTCAAGTGACTTGTCCTGGGCCCCAAAATTCTTAGCTGCATCCCTGACTACAGGTGCTGCAACCTCATGAGCGAGTGCTGGCAGCACATGTTGCAGGAAAAGAAGAAAAAAAATGAACTGCAAGACAAGTTTGAAACAAGTAAAAACAGGTACATGGCTTTCATTTGGGGACTTTAAAATGATTTTCATGTCTATTTTTGAGTGGGAGTAGCAAGCAGTGTAGCAAAGTAAATCTCGCTAAGCAAGGGAAAAAACATGGTGGCAGAAAGATTCTGAAAACTGAGTCAGCACAGTGATAGGATTTTTTTTTTCTTTGTGTGAAAGGGCAGGTTGGCATAGGGACTTATAATTTCCCAGTCTGTATTGCAAATAAATGTACCCCTTGCCGGAGGCCTCAGTCAGTCAGAGACAGAGAAATCTCCCTACCCATTTTCTAAAGCCTTGTACACATTGGGCTTGTTAAAAGATATGAAGTCGCTTAAAAATGTTTTAACAAGACCAAATACAGTTCACATCCACATTGAACATGGTCTGAAACAGTGTTTAAAAAATGTGTTTCAACCCTGCAAGGGACCTAGTCTTAAAACCGTTTTTAAACATAGTTTCAACCCTAATAGGTTTACCTGGTAATGTGGATGGGAGATCGATTCGTGTTTCTCTTGAAGCAGCACTGATTCATGCGTCAGACTGTGCTGCCACTAAGTTTCTTTAAAACAGCTACAGGGCTACAGTCTGGATATGGTGCAACCATGTTTAAACATGGTTCTAAAGAAATACAAACAACTGTGGACAGACTTTCGTGGTGTGTTTAAAACTGTTTAAAAAATTATTTTAAAAATGGACTGCCAGTGTGTACAGGGCCTAAGACACATTTCTAAACACAAAAATGCACAGTTCAATATATTCAGCCCACTTCAGGTTGTAGTCTCATTTTCAGTACCAACACTGACATTTCTTTCTCAAAAGTGGTGGGCAAATCTATGTCTTCATCTTTCAAAGAGTCAATTTTGTATTATCCCTGAGAAATGAAGAAATCTGATACATTTCAAAAACATATGTGAACTTTCCCAGTATGAGTTACCTTAACCAAAGCACGTGCTAATAGTTGAAACTGAGCTCCTGGCTTGAGGATCTCCTTTTGATAAGTGAGAACATGTCGGCGACACTGGCAAACCAGAACTCACCAGGAATATGGCCAGAATGACCCTACGCCTCCTTTCCAGTGTTCTCGGCTGGGCAAGCAGTCATTTGCTCTCAGGGCCGGTAGCTGGTCAAACGAACTGCCTGATATTCTGCTGAATCTCCCTAAAATTAATCGCTTTAAAGTGTCTTTGTGGGCTTCCCTTGCAGTCCATTTCAATTCTATTAAAGACATTCCCTGGTGTTTCAAATTTCCGTTTTTCTGTTGTACTTAAGAAAAAGTTTTCAAGATTTGTTTTCTGGCACAAGTACATTCTTAAGTATATGGAAGCATTATTAGAATAATGATTTATCTTATTATGTCATGTCCAGCTAAGAATATAGACAGGATGGCAGCAAGGAAATTAGCTCCCACAATAGCAGTAGCTGGTATAATTCAAGGCATTTTACCTAAATATCCATCTGTCTTTGGTTACACTGTTTATTTTATGTTAAAGTCCTTGACATTCTGCATGTGCTTTTGAACCGTTTGAATAGCACTCTTGCCAGTTTTATTTTTTATTGGGAGTTTTAATTATTTTTGTCCTGAGCTGACCACCTCTGAAACTGCAACTCTGAATGCAGATATAACCAAAAGAAGCATGGTAACCCCTATATTTCCTTCTGTTTCTATATTCATAACCATATTATATATCCATTAAAATGTTTTATGAAAATGACATGGGTATGAAATTGTTTTATGTATAAAAACATGCAAATATTTCCCTTTTTGGGGAATATCAGTTAAAGAGGGTGTCATAGTATTGATAATTTACTCCCTAATTTTGCATTTGTGGAAAAAAATTATGCAAGCACCATGTCAAATGATGTGTCCTTGTTTCACATTTTCTTTCACACTCATGTTGACATCTAAAATAATGACATTATAACCACATAAAACAATCTGACCCCTTCGGGATTTGTTCCATAAAGAGAGATTAAGTCCCACCAATGTAACTTAAAAAAAAGCATGACAACTCATGTTTTTTGTTGTGGATTTTAAATATTCAGATGACCATCATGTACTGGGGAAAAAATGATGACTTTGATATAGGGTTGCTGAAACACCAGGGAATGTCCTTAAGCCATTTTATTTTGTTTCTCTCTGTACATATCCTGTGACTTTTTAATACAATGATCTACACGGAATGTTTCAAAACTGTATGTAGTTGATCTGTCTTGAGTGCCTTGAGCCTGACTCAACTGCATTTCCTCTTGAACTGCTCATTGTATTTGTAATGTTTTTTGTGACTATGTATTTGATGTGGAACGTCTGTAAATGAGCACATGTGCTCAAAGGCATTCTCCACAGTTTTCAATAAATAAATGAAACTCTAGATTGTTTTATTTATTTATTGAAGATATCGTATAACATACCTTTGAGTCGTCAAAGACTCCTTTACAAAGGTTCCACATCATTGAGAACAGACACATCAAGGACAATAGCAACAATAGTTATAGAAATGGTTACAAAGTGGTTACAGATAACACAGTAACGCAGCTGGTGATACAAAGATACAGAGTGGTGCCAAGCATAGGTACATAGTACAAATGGTAGCAGGAAACAGAAACATACACTGCAGGGTGTTGGCACCAGCTATGCCCTGGTGGTTATTTGCAGGCCTAGGCTGGACTGAGGTAACCATTGTCAAATACAGGCATGCCCTGGGGTGGCTGGACCAGAGTTAAGTCCATAGTCGAGGGGAGGGAGAGTGAGTAGGGCTAGAAATCAAGGACAGTCACAGACTGAGTCGTGAGAGATTAGGTCTCTTAGCTGGGACTTGAACTGTCCAAGCTTGGGTTCTGTGAGGAGGGAGTTTGGGAGTGAGTTAAGCCAGCTAAGGACCAGGTACCTAAAAGTTCTTTGACTTGAGGTGGTTTCGCAGTGAGGTATCCTGAAGTGGGTTGTCGCCAACTGCCGAGTGACGCAGGTGGACAATGGTGCTTGAAGCAGGGGATGAGAGCAGGTGGGAGTAGCCCTGCTGTTATTTTATTCAGCAAAGAGGCAGGTCTGATATCTGAGTCTCCCGTCAAAGTTTAGCCAGTTGGTTGAGACGTAAAGGGTGCAGGTATGTGTGAGTCTGGCACAGCCAGTAGCTAGTCTATAGGCCTTATTAAGGGCCAGCCAAATTTTGTTTAGGTGCGTGTTGTCAGCTGCCCCATAGATAATGATTCCATAGTCTATGAGCGATAGTACTGATGCTGAGACAGCTAGGTGGAGAGCTTCTGGTGGAGGGCAGTGCTTGTACCAGTGAAGTAGGCCAATGCGCACATCGACAGCGGTGCTCAGTTTTCAGATGTGGTCATGGTAGGTGAGCCCAGAGTCTAGGGTGATACCTAAGTATTTGAATGAGGTAATCTGCTCAAGGGGGTCATTTAGAGAGTTCAGTATGAGCAGGGATTGTCTTATGTTCTTGTTTTGGGAGTGTGCAAACACCATGGATGTTTTTTTTTTATTTAAGACTAGCCTATGTCGGACGAACCAGGATTCAGCTTCTGTGAAAGATTTTTGGAGTGCAGAACAGACGGCTGTGGGATAAGTGTGGGAGCTGTAGAAGACAGCATCATCCGCATGCAGGAGCAGTTTCCCAGAGCAATCCTTGGGCAGGGAGTTGAGGAACAGGCAGAAAAGTAGGGGGCCAAGAATAGAGCCCTGCAGGACCCCCAACCTGACTTGAAGGGGGGAGGACAGGGTTTGGGCAAGCCTGACTGTTTGGATTCTCTCAGACATATAGCTGGCAAACTAGCTGGTGGTCTCTGGAGACAGGCCTATTTTGTGTAAGAGAATCCAGGAGTAGTGTGTGGTATACGGTATCAAATGCCTAGGAAAGGTCTATAAAAATAGCACCAGCAATGCGGCCAGTGTCAAGAGATGTGTGGAGGGCATTTGTAAACTCCAAAAGGGCTGTGGTGGTACTGTGGGTGTGGCGGAAGCCATGCTGCTCAGGACACAGGAAGCTATATTTGGAAAGGTAGTCCATAAGCTGAGTGGCCACAATCTTCTCCAAGGTTTTGGAGAGGGGAGGCAGGGTTAAGATGGGGCAGTAGTTCCCAGGCAGAGTGAGGTCACTGCTTTTAAGGATGGGTGTGATGAGGTCAGATTTCAATTTAGAGGGAAACTGGCCCAGCGATAGGGAGTGGTTCAGAAGTACAGTGAGAGGGGGAGAACTTCGTTAAAGGTGAGCCTAAGCAGTTTAAGATCTAGTGTGTCGCTGCTGAAACATGATTTGCTGAGGGCCTTGAGTAGATGGGGGACAGCTTCATGCTGAGATATTGCTTTAAAGTGGAACGTGGGGCAGAGAGGGAGCAAGGTGGTGCTGGGGGTGGGGGAGAAGAAATTGGGGAGGGGAGAAGGAGGCATTAAAAGTATTTGCAATCTGTGCAGGGTCTGTGGTGATAGACCCATTGGCCCTGAGTTGGGAGGGAGGCGCAGTGGAGGCTTTGCCACTGAACTCTTTGACGAAGTCCCAGAACTTGAGCCCTGAGCCCCATGAGGCAGTGAGCGAGGTTTGGTAATACTCAGCTTTTGCCTTACGAATATTCCAAGTACATTTATTACGTGCTTCTTGGTAGCACTGCCTATCAGCAGGCTTACCAGTATCCAGAGCAATGTACCATAGATTGTCACGTTCATGCATCTGGTCCAGCAGGACTTGTGTCATCCAAGGTGTGTCAACCCCTTTAACTATCTTTTTGCTTTGGGGTGCATACCGGTCACAGGCAGAGTTGAAGGTGTCAATGGCGTGGTCGAGGGCAGAGTCAATGTTCAATATGGTTTTGATGGGGGACCAGTCACTAGCTAAGAGACACTGTCTAAGGGACCGAAGTTTGCCGTGTTTGAAGCGGTGTTGGAGGATAGTTTTTGGGTGGGGGGGGGCTTTCTAACAATATACGACCAGTGACAAAGCACTGGGGAGTGGTCACTCAGGGCATTGGGTTGTACCCTGACCTGAGTTGCTTTGTGGGGTGCATTGGTGAGCACAATATCAAGGAGGGTGGCAGTACCAGTCTTCTGGTTGGTGTAGTGGCAGTGGTCACAAGTTGGGACAGGTTTTGAGAGGCTGCAGCATCCCTAATGGGAGCCGATGTGCCAGCTAGCCAATTTATATTAACATCCCCAAGGGCAATGATTTCAACCCCATTAGGGAGTGTCTGGAGGTGGGCGAGGACAGAGTGGAAGGCACTCTTCTGATTTTGGGGAGGAATGTATATGGAGGAGAGGAACAGGGGAGCTCTGTTATGTGCAAGAGGGATTTTCAGAGTGAGAGCCTGGACCCCATGTTCGAGGGTTGGGGATGGGAGGGTGAGATACTGTAATGAGTCCTGGATGTACAGTGCACATCTGCCCCCTTTTTTAGAGGTTCAGTCAGCACAGTATAGAGTAAAACTGGGGAGTGAGACCATGGAGTCTGGAGTGCGGTCGTTGAGACAAGTTTCAGCTACCGAGATGACATCAGGGCAACCCAGCCCTGAAAAGAGTCAAATTTGTTGAGGAGGCTACATATATTAAGGGAGGCAACTATTAGATCCTTAGGGAGCAGTAACCTGGGGGGCATTGGGCGGGTCCTGGGTTCGGGTGAACATCTCCCGAGAGGAGAAGCAGGAGGATGCACATGGATGCCAGTTTTAGTCACTTCTTCACCAGCTTAGGCACCAGTAGGGAGGGGGAAGAGCAGCGCATGGGGATGGGTAGGTCCAGTAGAGAGGTAGAGGCAAGGCAGAGTAGCATCCACTGCTGTACCATGGCAGCATCAATAGGGGGAGATGTGGGTGGGGGGAGCATGGTCCGTCGGTACAGTGAGTGGAGTGGCACACTGGTAGAGGTGGGGTGATGGCTAAGGTGAGAAGCCCGATAGGCGGTTCTGGCTCACCATGTTGGGAGACATGTGGAGCATCCCCTAGCAAAATGAGGGGGGCTAGTGTTAGCAGCGCAAGACACATGGCAGAGCTGGTAGTAGTAAGCAGGGTCATAACGAGCACAAGGTAGTTGGGGGGGAGCTGAATGGCTGTAATCTATACCTTTGTTTGCCAATTGCCATTTAATCCAAGTGTGTTTCATAATTAAGTCCCAATCTGACTCGAAAGCAAAAGAAACCATAATGGCAGACTTAGTGTCACTGTTCACTTTTTCAGTGGTGGAAACTGCATTAGATTCAATTGGGGTGTTGACTCTGGATTTCTTCTGGACACAAAATTCCTTAGCTAGAAAGGGCAGGTTATCCCAAGGGGTTTCTGGTCAAAACCGCAAGCACAAATTTGCGCAGTCAAAAACTGAGCAGTTTAAACAGAGATGCAGTTTTGGAGTTGATATTATATATATATATATATATATATATATATAATCTGCATGGTTTTGGACCACACTGTTTTATACTAACCGTGCATTGTTGTTATTGACTGCGTGGTTTTTGATGTCAGGATCTTGACATAGGTCCATCTCTAAGGAGACTGAACATGCTGATGAACAACTCTTTTACCATGTCTCAGCGGGTTTGATATCTAGTATCCAAAGAAAGAGGTAGCCCTGCAAATTCAGACATTTTTATGCTGGGTCTGATTCTCCAGATTCCCAAGTTTTCGAGATATTGTACAACATAGTTTTCATAGATCGTATTAGAAGTCGTCACTTCAACAACCTGGTGCTTGTTTGATATCCTTCTAACAGTTTCAGTGTTGTTCTTTACTTTTATCAATTCACTGCCCAGTTCCTCTCTATTTACCTTGGCATGATTTTATAAAAAGTGGGCTTTGAAATTTAAAGCTTCAAATTGTCTGTTGTACCTATCAATTCACATCAAAATTTCTTCAAGGACTTCCCTAGGGATTCGCTTGTGCTGCTTAGAATGAGCACCAGATGACAGTAGTTACTGTAAGTCATTTCTGCAATTTTTTTTCTGTCAGGTAGTTTCAGCCCAGCTTCAGCCTCCTCTGATGCACTGAAATCTAGATTTTCTGATAGATGAAATCTGAGCTGGTGACAGCTTGCACAATGTTGCAGGTAAGTTAACAGGCAAGTGTACTCGGACAGTGGCCATGAGGCCAGGTGAGCTGGGCATTCTCCCAGTTCTTCCCCTGCTCTCCATGCTGGTAACAGGCAAACATTTCTTCTTGGGGACCTGACAAAGACAGCAGCTAAACTCCTTTACTCTGCCCCAGCCTTCAGTCACAGTTACGTCTTTTCTACTTGCCAGCCTTGGGGGCTCCTCCAGTAGTCCAGTTGTTCATCAGTGTCAGCATCCTTACAGTGAGTCTCTTGACCCTGAAGTGCTGGCATCTGGCTGAATTCATTGGCTGTACTTTCTGCACAAGTACAGCCTGCATGGTGTCCTCCCTCAGCACCTGTGGTGGGAACTGTGATGGCTCAACCCCTGTATAGCAAAAATCCTTCTGTGGGGTACATCGCCACACTCCTGGAGTCACTAGTGGTGGACATGGCTGTCCTGAAAACCTCAGTGGCCAACATGGCAGAAGACATCTGCTTCCTCACTGACTGAATGAACATGACAGAACAGCATGTCACAGACATAGATGACACTCATCAGCTCATCATGCAGTGGCTTGATGACCATGAGATGAGAATCAGGTGCCTGTGGGAATGAGCAGAGGACCAAGAGAAAGTAGTTATGTAAGAACTTACCGTAACAGTAGATCTTCGAGAGGAGCTCTTGCAGCAGGTTACACCATAAGGACTGAAGCTGGCAGGTGCTAGGACCCCCACAGAAAACTTTTAGCTAGCAGTCTACAGCAGGGGACCACCCCGATGTCGTCCCAAACCGACGTCGCCTATGGTATAAAGGGGGTGGTCTCCCAGCACTGCCTCAGTTCTCCCACCAGAGACCCCGGCACACTTAGAAACTGGAGAACTGAGGAAGCTCCTCTGTATGAGAAGATATGATGGAAAAGGCTAAAGATGCAGAAGTAGATACCAGGGGGAAGGAGGGAGGGAAAGCAGCACCTGGTGCAAGAGCTCCTCTCGAAGATTTATTGTTACGGTATGTTATTATGTAACGGTACTATCTCACTTTAAAGGGGAGCTCTTGCAGCAGGTTACACCATAAAGACTAAGTCCCAAGCAGTACAAGGACAAGAAACTTGTCTGGAGGGCAGAGAACTTAGATTGAAAAACTGAATTCCTCATGAAAGAAGGCCCTGCAGGATGGCAAGGTTGAAGTCTGTCATGCGTTTGAAGGCAATGTCCAAACTGTAATGTTTAATGAAAGTGTGGACAGAGCTCCAAATGGCAGCCGCACAGATGTCAGCCACTGACACATTTTTCAGAGATGCAAAAGAAGCAGCAACTTACCTAGTACAGTGGCCTTTTACCGAGCCCAGTAAAGGCTTGTCATATTTCTGATAACAGTAAACTATGCAATAAACCAACCATTTGGATAAAGTTTGCTTAGAAAAAGGCACCCATAAAGTCCTCGGGGCGAATAAAATGAACAACTGGTCAGATTTTCTAGAATTCGGGTTACGAGTCAGATAATAGTGGTGGGCCCGGTGAACATCCAGAGTTTGTAGGAGAGCCTCCCCTTGATTGGAATGCTCTGGGTAGTAAACTGGAAGATGGATGTCCTGGTTGATTGTAAATGTAAACACCACCTTAGGAAGGAACTTAAGATTGGTCCTCAAGGACACCGGGTCTTTGTGGAAAACTAAATAAGGCTCCTTACACATCAGAGCCTGAAGCTCAGAAATCCATCAAGTAGAAGTAACTGCAACTAAAAATAACACTTTCCATAACAGAAAGCATGGCTAACAGTCTGCAACTGGCTCAAAGGGAGGCACAGTAAGTTTCTCCAAAAAAAAAAAAAAAAATGAAAGAAAGAAAAAGGTCCCATGGAGAGATGGGATCCCTAATGGGAGGTTTTAGATGCAAAATGCCCTGCAAAAAGGTGCAAGACAAGTCACGTTGAGCAAGGGTCTTGCCCTGTACCAGTGCATGATAAGCAGACACAGCAGAAAGATGCATCTTAATCGATGAGTAGCTCAGACCCAAATCTGAGAGCGAAAGGAGGTACTCAAGAACCGAGTTTACCGGATAGATAAAGGGGTCAAGGTGGCGAGCGGTGGCCCAGAAGCAAAACCGCTTCCACTTCATTGTAAAGGTAGCCTTGTCGAAGGCTTCCAGGTGGCAACTAGAACTTTTCGTTTTTATTTAATTTTTGTTGACCGGGTAAGTGCACTAGACAAATCCTGCCTATTTTCAGGCACGACCCGGGGGAGGGGGACTTCTGCCACTCTAGCGGATACTCCAAAATGAGAAACGGCTAGGTCTGCAGGAGCCATGCATGCAGGTGCAGCGACCTCAGATTTGAATGGACCAGTGTCCCTCTCTCCTGGGACAGCAAGTGTGAGTTCAAGGGCAGAGGGAGCAGGGGTTCCACTGCCAGCTGCTGAAGTAGAGGGAACCAGATCTGTCGAAGCCAGAACAGAGCTATCAAGATCATATCCGCTCCCTCTGATTGCAGCATGAAGAGGACTCTCTGAATTAGGGGAAGGGAAGGGAAGGCATAAAGAAACCTCCTTGTCCAACAAAAGGACAATGTGTCTTGCCAGAAAACAACAGGCCCTGTATCTAGCGAGCAGAACCTGGGCAGTTTTGAGTTGAGTGAGGATGCAAAGAGGTCTAACTCAGGGTGACCCCATCTATCGAAGAGATCTACAACGACTGATTGTAGGAGGTCCCACTTGTGGGCTTTGGACCAAGAGCGACTAAGGTCATCGGCCAAGGTGTTCTGAATCCATGGAACATGTACTACAGAAAGTTCCAGCTAATGATCGATAGCCCAATACCATACTTTCATGGCTTCTCTGCAGAGGGGATACAAGTGAGCTCCCCCGCTTGTTGATGTAAAATACCACCAACATGTTGTCCATCTGGATAAGTAGGTGGCCCGGGACTAGATCCAACTGCAGAGCTTGCATGGCACAGAGGATCGCCATCATCACCAACATTTTGGAGTGGAGAGATTTTTCCACTGCAGACCATGTTCCCCGAGTTCAGTGGTCTGCTAGGTGGGTTCCCCATCCCGTGCCGGAGGCATCTGTGGTCAGAGATTGAAGGGGAGGTGACTTCTGGAAGGGCATGCCCTCGGAGAGGTTGGATAGGAGTAGCCACCATTTGAGAGTCTGACAGACTGGGTCCAAGACAGAGACCAACTGGTCTAGGTCATCCATGTGCTGGTCCCATTGAACCCTCAAGTTCCACTGAAGCACCCTCATATGAAGACATACCAGTGGTGCAGTAGTGATAGCCACTGCCATGTGATCCAATAATCTGAGGATCATCCTGGCTGGGACCAGCCAGGTGGAGGAGACCTCTCGAGCATAAGCCTGAAGGCAATTTGCTCTGTCCACTGGAAGGAAGGCTCTCCTTTGGACTATGTCCAGAAGAGCTCCTATGAACTGAAGCCTCTGGCTTGGCCAGGGGGAGAATTTTGGAAGGTTCAGAGTGATTACTAAGTCTCTGAATAGGGTAAAGATGTCTTCCATGGTCTGGAGTGATCTCTCCCTGGAGGTGGCTGTGAGGAGCCAATCATCCAGGTACAGAAAGACATAGTAGCCTTTTCTCCTTAAGGCCACTGCCACTACCACGAGGCCCTTGGTAAAGACTTGAGGTGCCAAGGACAGTCTGAATGGCAGAGCCCGCAACTGGTAATGGTGTCCCTGGAAGAGGAAGCATAGAAACCTTCAATGGGGCTTGGCGATCAGGATGTGAAGGTATGTATCCTGCATGTCCAGCGAGGACAGCCAATCTCCTTGGTGGAAGAGATGAATGAGGCCTGGTAGGGTCACCATCCTGAACTGCTTGTATCCCATGAATTTGTTCAGGCTGCTGAGGTCCAAGATGGAACACAGATCCCTGGTTTTCTTGGGAACCTAGAAAAAGTGCGAATAGTATCCCTTTCCTCTCTGGGAAGCTGGCACCGGCTCTATAGCTCGCTTGTCCAGCAGAGCCTGAATTTCCACTTGGATGAGGGTTGCATGGGATGGGAATAGTGGAAGAGGAGTGGAAGATTGTCTGGAGGAACCTCCAGGAATTCTATGGGGTGTCCTTGCTGAATCAGTTGCAGGACCCACTGGTCAGTTGTGATCCTGATCCAACCCTCTAGACAGAGGTAGAATCTACCCCCCACCGCCTCTCTCATGGTTTCAACTAGGGAAGGGGGGTCAGACAAGGAGTCAGGCAGTGGTGTTTGGGGTAGGCAGAGCCCCCTGGGAGGACTTGGCAGCTCTGGGAGCGGAACCTCTGGGATTTTGAGAGGAGGTCTTATACTTGAAGGCTCCTCGTTGCTGCTGCTGCTGCTGCTGACCTTGGGGATGCTGTCAAGAGGAGTGCCGAAAGGACCGATGCCTGTAAGGCTTCTGATTGGACCAGTACATAGTGTGTATGGACCAAATAGCCTTCCCTGAGTCCTGGAGATGGGTAATGATCTTTTCAGACTCCTCCCCAAAAAGGACCTCGCCCTTAAACAGAGCATCCATGATACTGGCTTGGACATCCTGGGTAAAACCCGAGACCCTTAGCCAGGAGTCCCTTCTGATGCAGACCCCAGTGTCTGCCGAGTCATATGAGGACTGTAGCACGTGGGTGCAGACATCTGAATCAGACTTCATGAGGTTAAGGAGCTCTGCCTTCTGGAGAACATCATGAAGGGCTTGATCGAGCTTCATGCCCTGCTCCTATAGGGCATTCTGATACTGTACCATGTCCGTAGGGAAAATGAGGGAGCATATGGTACAAGTGGCAGAGGAATACACCTTCCTACAAAGTTGGTTCAGCTGCTTAGATTCCTTGTCTGGAGGCTGAATACTGAGGTGTCTGGGTCTCTTCGACCTGTCATGGGCAGCTGTGATCACCATCAAGTCCACCAGAGGTTGTTCACTTAGAAAGGGTTCCTCCCTGGGGGCTCTATAAAGGCAGTCTGACTTCTTGGGTATGGCCGAAGAAGTAGATGGGTGATTCCAGGCAGACTTAGTTATGTCCTGGAAAGTATCTACTAGGGGTGGCACCACTATAGGTTTTGGGTCTCTTTGGTGGAGACACTTCACCAACCGGCGCCTCTCTGGATGCAGATCTTCCGTATCCCATTCCATGTTGCTCTGGATGTGCTGCATGACATCCATGAACAATGTATGGTCTGACGGAGACCTTTGGGAGTCCTTATGGTCCGGAGGAGGAGCCCCCCTGGGAGGAAGATCTTGAGGAGAAGGAAGAGCTTGGGCTCGAGTGCTCCAAAGATGAGGATCTAGAACTCGAATGTCTGGACTGACGACCCCTGGAGCAACGTTGGTTTCTATCAGATGATCTGGAGGAGGAAGAGTGGCATCTCCTGTCTTTACAACCATGACGACCCCTATCAAGGTCCTCATACTGTGGAGTAGGTTCCTTCAGCTGAGAAGTGGGTTCCTTGGGCTGAAGGGTAGGTCCTTTGGAGGCACCTGAGAAGGTGTAGGTTCCGGAACAGGTCAGGCAGATCTTGGCTGGAGGAAGTCAGCTTTGATGGTGTTCCGCCAGGAAGAAAAGAGATCCTTCACATCCAACAGCAGAATTCTGGGCTCTGAAGGAGCATCCGGTGTTTGGATGGTTGAAAGCCCTGACATCAGGCCTTGAGGTGGTGCTGGTGTCTGTAGATTGGGAGCATCCAGCGTTGGTGTAGCTGAGGTACCATCACCCGGTGTTGTCAACGATTTGGCATCAGTTCTACTGTCATCAGCTCAGGGTCTGGCCGTTCGCTGGCTGGCAACGTACATGGGTCTGGCAATGCTGGATTAGAGGCCACCAGAATCGACGCCAGTGATACTGGCATTGAAGAGATGGGCATGTGCTGACTCTGGTCCGGATTAGCGGCTGGCATCAGCATTGGAGAGTCCTGTCATGGGGAGTGGGGCAAAGGAGTCACTCTCTTGGGGGAGGTGAGCTTGTGCCCCCGACATCTGTCCAGGGAGTCAGCGCTGGAGTCAGTGCCTGACTTGGACAACAGTTTTGCCAGTCAGATGATGGGTAGAGTGCCACTTGGCTATGGGCCCAAAGTCTGGGAGGAGGGCCAAAGCTTTAAGGGCTGAATAGCCGAAGATTTAGGCCCAGATCTGGAGAAGCCTCTGCCCGACATCAGTACCAGGGTGGGAGACTGTATCACAGGAAGCCCAGAAGAGCCGAGGATGGCCTGGGAAGAAGAGTCTTTCCTCCCACTGAAGGAACTGGAGCCAGAGCCCGACTTGTGTGGGGAGCTGGAGCGGCAGTCTTTGTCTTTATGCTTCTCCCAGTAGTGATGCTTCCCCAATTACTTTTTATGGTGATCAGAGGAAGTCGATGCCCCTGAGGGAGAAGAAGAAGAAGAACCCTTCCCCTTTATCTCCTTCTGCATGTCTGCCATTTTCTTTTCTACCAAGAAGGATTTTAAGGCTTTTTGGTGGCGAATCCTGGTCCTGCTGTTGAATTTCTGGCAATGCTGGCAGGCCTTGGTGTTGTTTGTCCAGGCCCAGACAGAAAAGGCAGGCTGAATGGCCACCTTTCGATGGGATTTGTTTGCTGCAGGCACATTTAGACTGGTGCCACTCAATAGATGTCGATGGGGAAGTAGACATGCAGAGAAAGGTAGACTAAAACACTGGAAAAAGGGAAAAAAAAAAGCATTCAAAAGTAATCAAAATGGTGGTCAACTTAAGCCGAAGGCGTCCATGGAGCCTATGTGCGCAGGTCGTCAGCGGGCAAAGAACTGATGTGGTGCTGGGGGGCCGCCCCTTTATACCATAGGCAACATCAGGGGCAGGCAGACATCGGGGGCGGTCCCCCACTGTAGACCGCTAGCTAGAAGTTTTCCATGGGGTCCTGGCACCTGCCAGCTTCAGCCCTTATGGTGTAACCTGCTGCAAGAGATCCCCCTCGAAGTGAGATCTGGGGATGCTGGAACAATATCAGACTCCTTGGCCACACTGGCCACATTGAGAGTGTGACGGGCATGTTTCATGCAATGCTTCCTGACAGATCTGCTCCCCTAATTGGTACCCCCAGCTGGCATGGCCCTCTGAAAGTAGAGAGGGTGCATCACACTAGAGGTCTGCTGCAACCACACAGCTCCAGACCCTGGCCCACCATACCCTATCTGTTGTGCTATTCAGTGAAGGAACAGCTACTCAAACTAGGCCAGGAAAAAGGACACCTGAGCTGAAGGGGGGCCAAAATATCACTTTATCAGGACTGCTCCTCAGGAGTTGTGCAAAACCAAAAAGAATATGCTTCTCTCAGGACTGTGCCCTGCGAGCCAGGGACTGCATATACAGCAGATTTAGAGGCCTCAATAACTTTATAATATACTGGAATGGACAGAAACATGAGTGCAGAAGCCCACATAAAGCCTGTGCCCTTATTCAGCGCAGGTGGCCATTCCTGCAGGTTGACACTAGCCCCCCCAGATCAAAACACTGGTGGGAGGGTGGAACGTGGTCACCAAAGGAAACATCTGCAGCACCAAGGCCATGGCAGTAGCACAACCCCTCTTCCTAAAAGGACAATATAGTGCCATTATTGTCCTTTCAGGAAGAGGGGTTGTGCTGCTCTCATGGTCCCGGTGTTGCAGATGTTTCCTTTGGTGACCACGTTCCACCCTTCCACCAGTCACCACTTCTTGTTTCTCCAGCAAGGTTATCTGCTTCACTGACTCTTATACTAGGTTGTTAACTATTGTTGTCTAAGGTCTCAGGACCCCCTCGGGGGAGACCTGGGTACCCCTGTTACTGTTGTTGGTCTATAGATTCTGTTGTATTGTGAGTGTGACTGAACTAAGGGCTCAGGTTCAGGGACTCCAGTGTGTACTAAGTTGTTCCCAACTCTGAGGCTTCCCTCTGGTTTTACAACATGGCAGTTCAGGGAGCAGACTCCCCAGTGAGGCTGCCGTCATGGAACTTGAAGGGCTTAAATCACCCAGTTAACAAAGTTTCTCCAATATCTCAAATCCCTCAGTAATGAAATGACACTCCTCCAAGAGACGCACTTCACTGGGAAGACTGCCCACTGGCTCCGCAAAGGATGAGTGGGACATATGGTACATAGCTCCACCTCTAGCAAGTCTAAAGGAGTTATGATACTGCACAACTGAGCCCTCAGTTGGGCTGTAGAGAAAATCCTTACTGACAACCACGGAGGGGTTGGGTGGTGGCTAAGATGACACACCCTGGGGGGTGGGCCTGACTAGCATCTATATACACACCCAGTGGAAATGATGCTGGCTTCTTCCCCCATTTCAGCCAAGCCCTAGCTAATATGCAGTGAGAACAAAGCAACCCTTTACTCATAGGAGGGGGACTTCAACATAGCCCTGGATCTCTTTCTAGATAGGGCAAGGTTTCCCGTAACACTCACACCAAGGTTTTTCACACCATGGAGTTTTTATTCACAGAGAGGGTGGTGAACGCATGGAATGGTCTGCCACAAGAGGTGGTGGGAGCAAGCACTGTGATTGGATTTAAACATGCATGGGACAGTCATGGGGGAACCATAGAGGTAAAGCAGAGGGAGGATCAGAAGTTGTAATCAAGTGCGGGGCTTACGGGCAGACTGGATTGGCCTAGCGGTCCTTTTCTGCCGACAATTTCTAGGTTTCTATGAATGGTACTCCAGTGTATGATGGAAAAATTAGGTCTCATGGACATCTGGAGGAGGGACAACCCCACCAGCCAATATTACTCATTATACTCCAACATTCACGATTCCCACTGCTGCATCAACTATTGGCTGGCAGGCTGGCTGATGTAATGGCCACTGCTTCTTCTATAGGGTGCAGAATTATTTCTGATCATGCCCCATGGCCCTTTGCTTTCAACTACAAGGGGCAAAACCTAGCTCCCCCCAATGGAGGTGCACTTCTGACTGCTGATCCAATGTTTAAGGAGTGGATTCAGAAGGAAGCCACCTTCTACTTCGTAACTAATGATGCAGGGGAGGTTGGGACAGGTACCTTCGAAAGCCCTCTTGTGTGGACACATAATAGCGTTCTTCTCCTCCTCCTTAAGGAAGGAAAGGGAAGCTGATGTCAAATCCCTCAAGAACTCTCTTGCTCAGCTGGAGAGTCAACTCATAAATAACCTCTCCTGCAGGGCCTCTCCCATAGCCTTGATTACAAGCCTGAAATACAGAATTAACACCCTTCTTCACCACAAAGGGGCGTGGCAACTACTGAGCACCAAGCATCATTTTTGAGTATCAGGGGAAAATAGCAGAAGGCTCTTAGCCTTCAGACACTGCAAGTAACAGGCTGAAACTAGAATTTTGGCCCTGCACAGGCCAGATGGCTCTGTAGCCTCAGGACCAGCAGACATTAACTGAACAATGCACCAGTTCTATGAACAGCTGTACTCAACCCAAATGGTCAGCTGTACCCTGTCTAGACTTCCTGATTTCCTGGAAGACACTCCTATTCTCCAACTTACAGACTTGCAAAGGGAGGACAAAGATAAGCCGCTCATGGAGGCAGAGTTTCGCAAGGTCTTCCTTTCATTGTCCAAGGGGAAAGTACTGGGTTGGGATGGGTTTATGATAGACCTCTACCGCCTGATGCTAGACCTTATTATCCCTCTACTACTTTCCGCCTTACAGGAGGTTCAGTGCAACAAATGCCTTCCCAAGAAGATGAGGGAAGTAATTATTAACCTACTCCCCAAGACATCTGATGATCCCCTTGGTTGCATAAACTTCAGTCCCATCTCCCTCTTTTTGACTGACACGAAGATCCTAGCCAAGTACTGACCTCCAGACTGAAGACTGCTCTGCCTTGTCTAATTCTTCACACCCAGACTGGTTTCCGAAAAGGGAAGTCTGAGGCTGATCACCTCAGGATACTTCTCAACTTAAAGGTGCATGCAAGGTCTGAAAATACTTCCATGGCAGCCCTGCCTGTTGCATTCTGCAAAGCCTTTGACCCTATAGAATGAGGTAATCTGCATTATGTCCTGGAACTATACTGCTTCAGGCCAGCCTTCAGGAGTTGGGTGCATACTCTAAAAAGACCCCTCAACAGTGGTTCTCACCAACTGAACCATCTCCTCACCTTTTACTTTACAATGAGGTAAATGGAAGGGCTGCCCCCTTTCACTCCTCCTCTTCCTATTAGCCCTGGACCCCCTATCCAGGGAGCTGCTGGCAACACCCACAATACAGGGGATGATGGTGCAAGGGTCTTCCTATTAGTAAATACCTATGCAGATGACCTCCTTCTCACCCTGATGAAACCTAAGCTCTCCCCTCCCCGTCCCTTGAGGTCCTTTCTGCCTTTGCTGCCCTGTCAGGATTATGCGCAAGGCCACCAATTTTCGGTGATTAAAATAATGAAATTTTATTTTCCAGATTTCAAATTCCAAGAATTGCACCAGTGATTATTAGTCTAATTTCTGGATTTTACCATGATTCTACTGTCATTCATTTCGCATGTGTACAAATGATGAGAATAAAAGAAGGCCTAAAACACAGAGCATTAAATGAAGCAAATTGAAACTGGTATAGTAAGCAATTATTAAAAAAAGATACACGTTCTGTAGATTTACTGATCTGGTCTAAGATGCCCGATTCTGTGAAATTCTTTGTTTTTACCGGTGTGCAAGCTGTCCAGTTTCCAGAATTTTACAACGTTTTCTGGTAAAAATTAAAAACCAGTGGCCCTGATTATGCGTTAACATCAACAAAATTACTTTATGTCCCCCCAGTTCCCTCTGTGACAGCAGCTGCTGTTTGGGCACTCAAGTAAAGTGGGCAAGGATGGGTTTAAATATATGCAAGTCAAGATTCACTACCAAGTAGGCTGACTTGGTACCAGTCAATATCTCCCCTCTGTTCACAGTCCTAGAGCATGACATCAGACACTGGCTAAAACTTAATTTAACATTGATGGGGACATTTGAAGTCATCCTCATGTTCGCACTGCCTAAGTTCTCATGTCTCTTTTGTAACTTACCCATTACTGTCCCCAGCAAAGTTTTTTTTGAAGTTACAGCGCCTCATCTGCCACTACCTGTAGGAAGGTGAACCCCTCCCTCAAATGAGCAAGGTGAAACTGCAGGTGCACTGATCCAGGGGATCTCTCGGGCTGCTATTGTTCTAAGGATATGCCCTGGCTTACTGTATGACACAAGCATATAAATGACTCATCACCCTGTCAGATGAGTCCCCAAAATGGGAGCAGTTGGAAACATGCACCACTGCGGTACCCTGCCTTGGTGTCCTTTTAGGCTGCACGTCTAAGGGTGCCCTCCTCCCCAATCCCATCATACTTGCCACCTTGCAAACATGGGACAAATGTATGACCCTCACATCAATCCCCAAAGCCTCTAGGCACCCTCCCAGATCCCCAACTTACATCTGACAGAACCAGAGTGTGTTTGTTGGTGGACAACGTACCATGTGGAAAGCGTGGGCTGATAAAGGCATCAAGCTGATCTCGGATATCTCAGTTCCCACAGTTGACACCTTACTCTCCTTTCAGATAATTCAGGCAAAGACAGGTATTCCCCACTCAGATTTTTAGAGATTCTTTCAACTCAGAGCAGCCACACGAGCCCTTGATAGAACCCTCCTCCACCAATCACATTGGCTCTGGCTGCAGAGGTTAGACCTTCTCTCCACTTCAAGAGGACTGGCTAGCAGAACATGTGCCACAATAAGGGATGCCCTGAAACTGACCCAAAACACCAACAAGAAGAACTTTAACAAAACATAATATTTAGACACAGTTTAGCTTGTTTTTCACTTTAGATCTGTATTTCTACTCCCCAGTATTTATTACTGAGGTCACTTGCAGGAGAAAAGGATTTTTGCTGAAGAGTTTATCTATTCCTGTTGCTTTCTCCCTATCTGAGGTCATAATGCACTGCTTGCGATATCACAGTTACTGTCATGGCAACTGACTGTGATGTCACAATAGAGGATTATGATGACATAGGGAGTCAGCTATAGAGGCAGATGAACTCTAAAGGATAAAGATCACATATTCATGCAAATTTCCACAGTAATAAATAATATGGAGGAGAAATCTAAGGAATATAAATGGAATGCAAGTAGAATTGTTCCTAATTATCATGTTTTTTAAAGTTTTCATTGTGACTTCAGTAGCTCTTTAAATGATGGCTATGAATTGACTCCTTTTCTTAGAGGATCAGGGTGACCTGCATACAAATGTAATGAATTCATATAATCACTGCTTTCACAGAATCAGCTAGAAAAGTACTGTAATGAATATTGGTTGTTGAAAAAATAACTACAGTGCATAATGGGATGCTCTTTTATGTGACTGGGAAGTAAATTTATCTTTTGTTTTCTCTTCCAGATGTGGTTCACACCAGGACTCAGATTCACTTCCTGTTTGTGGTGACCAGTCTAATCCCTGTTAGGCTGTGCTTGCACGCACAAATGTCTCTACTCACATAAGTGAATATGAATTAGAATTTATCTAGAGATATTTGGATAAACTGAGGCCAGTAGGAAAAGTAAAAAAAGAAGAAATTGCAAGACTATCGACTGAATTGATCTTAACATATCAAGTATGGAAAAAGCAACTTTGGTTTAAAATGTTGTACATATTTTGTATAATATTTGCCATGATATCAGTCTTTTTCTACCTGCATGTTTAATTATTTGGGAAGACAGTGTAGTGCAGTGGTTTAAGGCTCTGAGCTGCAAACCTGGAGACCTGGGTTTGAATCCCTCAGCCCTCATTTGCATACTGTGTGACCCTGAGCAAGTCACTTAGCTTCCTTGTGCTCCCAGATCGCACCTGGAAACAAGCTTTCAGCTTGGTGTGTGTCTCCTGGTTAAAAAAAAAAAAAACAATAATTCATCCTAAATGTATTCACTTAGCACTTTGAAATATGTTATTTACCCTTAGTCACGCAAGTGTGCAATCATGTCACCATTTGATGACATCATACTTTTGTATATAGGAGGACCCTCACACCTGTATGACTTGCATTTTAAAAAAGAATCTTATGAAACACATTAAGCATGAGGTTATGTTTGTTATGCTAGCACTAAATTAAACCTCGATTTTCAGTGAAGTTAGTATGGAACAGTGTCTTCACTCACAATTAGGGGGCGAATGCCTGATTTTCTGTACTAGTATTTAACACTACTTGTTTATTCTCAGTCAGTGTCCTGGAAAGTTGAATTGTTTTACATAGGGTCAGCTTAGAAACATCTCAGATGACCCAAGACAGTGTTCATCAGATTCATCTGTTTACGCCACACTTCAATATTAATTCATTGTTCCAGCTGCTTTGCTTCAGTTACGTCTGCACTACCTAGAAGTGTGATGTAGTACCTTGGTTACTATGACCTGTTGAATGCACTGCCTCTTGTTATAATGTGTTGATCTCATACCTGTAAACTTGTAAGGTGAAAAATCTCAATGAAAAGTTTCAGGTTAAAAAAATGATTCTCAAGTGGTCTTACTCAGGGAGAAGCAAATTCTTCCAATGTTGAGGACATAACTTTACATTTCTCAGACATGTAGAGACAGTAATATTTGCTGATAGTAATGTCAAGTGTTTTTGAAAAAAGGCAGAATTTAGACCACAGAACAAACAAAGTAGTCAGGTGCTCTGGAGGCCATTTGATACCTCTATTATTATCTGCTTATGAGGTGGGGGAGGGTATGATGGACCTTGGGACCAGTCACTGTATGTTTTGGAAACTTTTTTTTCTCAATATGCTAGAACATGCAGCGAAGTGAGGTGTGCTATGTGGGTCGGGGAAAAGTGACTGAACTACTTCTGTATCTAGATGGGTGGGAGGTAGGGGGTAGATGGGATGCAACAAGGTTGGGGGCAGGGTAGTATTTTAATTGCTTACTAGTCTGGACAGACAGGATGAGAGTGGGATGCAGTGCTACATGGGTTGGAGAAGGTAATATTTAAGCAATAAGCCATGAGGGGGTGTGGGTTATCAGGGGATTTACCATGGCTGGCATGGTTTGCCCACGAGGCGCAGCTGAGGGGGTAACTCCTCGCCAGCCATGGTAAATCCCCTGATAACCCACATCCCCCAAGTGGCTTATTGTGATTATACCATGGGAGAGAAGTAAAAATATTAAAAAATGATATTAAAACAGTAAAAATAAAATGTTTTTTATTGATTTTAATGTGAGATATTCTTACTCTATAGTAAATAGTGCCCTGTTGCTAGGCAGAAGATGTGCTGTGGAGCTTGAAATGCAGCTTCGCTGTCACCGTCCCAACCCCCCCTTCAGGCACCGCACAGTTTCTAATACAGGCTCTCCCTCCCATGTACAAAACTACATAGTATGCCGTTATGTGCTGTTTGGGTTTTTGCTTACAGTTTGTGTTGGAGACAGAGTGATATTAGGTAGGAGCAAGCAGTTTGTGTGGTGCATGTGGGAGCGCTAACACTAAGAGCTGACGTGTTTGAACTGCTGCCTCAGGGAACAAGCTTCTGGCAAGAAAAAAAAACATTGAGAGACATGGAATTTTTTTTTCTTATGTGGTAATATGGAGTTTTGTCACTAACACTGTGAAGGTGGTCTGGTCGTGGTACTTCGGTGGGTAGGAGTTATGGCGAGGAGCTGGGAGACCGGAACATTCTTGTGGTGCAGCGAGAGCAATGGAATTTGGAGGGAGCGAGCATTACAGGGACGTATTTGAGAAAGTTTGCCACATGTTTTTAAAGCTGCAGATACTTTTTGGAGAAATGTGAGAGTGGAATTTGTGTTTATGCCAGAAATCTTTTTTTTTTTTTATGTTTCGTGAGCTGTGGGAGAAGCGTGGGGGGGGTGCCATGCTGATTTGCATTTAGCAGGGAAAGAAGATGGCGGCTACAGTTACGTGATTTCGGGGGTCGGATTTTTTTTTAATATGTGGCTGGCTGGCACCTTTTGCAGCGATTATCAGAGGATTTACAACGGAGGTAAGATGCCAGCCTGTCATTCTGATTGGTTGCTTTCCAAGGACCCTGGTATAATTTTAATTCCTTACTAGTGTGGCTGGGTGGAAGGAGAGTAGGATGAGGCACTACGTGGGTTAGTGAAGTAAGCACCAAGACACAACAACATGGTGTGGGTAGTTAAGTGATTAACACATGCCCAGGTACATTGTGAGGCACAAGGTATTAATGCTGAGTGCCTTCCGCAGCTGGAAGTGCAGTTATCACATAACTACCCACACCCTGATATGTCTTACTGCACTTATATAATTGGTAACCTAAGACCTTAAACAAAATAAAAAAAAAAACATTTTCTTTTGCTAAAACTAACTAGTAAAAATGAGTCCCTTCCCATCTGTCTATCATCTATCTTCCCTACGTTCAGTAGGTGGAATGTTTGTCATGGAATGCAGGAATTCAAACTTCTGCAGAAACCTACATGAAGAACTGTCACATCTCCCCACACAAACATATGTAAAAGAAGGCCTTAAAGAGCTGCTGACGCTGCAAAGAAATCTTGGAAAAACATAATTCTTTGGTAAAATTCAGCTTGCATTCCATGTATATTCTATAGATTTCTCCTCCCTATTATTTAATGCTGAGGAAATTTATATGAATACATGATATGTGTCCCTGCCGCTATAGCTTACTCCCTATATCAAGTCATAATCCCCTGTTGTGACATCACAATCTGTTGCCATGGAAGTAACTGTGATGTCACCAGCAGTGCATTATGTCCTCAGGTAGGAAATAAGCAACAGGGATAAGTGAACTCTTCAGGAGCAGTGATTCTGTTTTCATGCCAATTACCTCAGCAATAAAGAGTGGGGAGGAGAAATACATAACTAACGTCAAACACAAACTGAATTGTGTCTAAATATAATGTTTTGCTAAAGTTCTCTTAAAGGTGTCAGCTGCTCTTTAATATAGCAAAGAGTTCAATTTTATCTAGGAAGGGTAAGCTGCAAAGATTTCTCTGGTAGGCAGTTAAGGAGTGGAATGGGGTTTTGATGGTTGGAAAAGAACCTCAAGAAAGTAAAGCTATGAGTAGTACTTCATTTTATAAAAATGGTGTACAGTATGTGCATAGAGGATAATACAGGGAAAGAACATTTATCATTATTTTTTTCAGAATTTGAGGGAGTTTCATTTTTAGGGCTTAGCTGACTGTTTTAATGAGAGTAAAGATGGCAACCATGTTTGCAATGGAAGTCGGGAATGTTTTACAAAAGGCATTGCTATGTTAGTGTGCTGCATCCTGACTACCGGCACTTTTTGTGGCCTGAGGTAGTGATCTCAGAACTCACATCTGCTAACCAATCAGGGATGCAGCAATTTCCATACCTATTTTATAATATTTTAAATGCTTACCAGTGTGATTGGGGGGAAAGAGAGTGGGATGTGGTGCTACATGGGTTGGAGAAGGTGGGTGATGTGACTACTTGTATGGCTGCGGAGGAGAGCGGGATAGGGTGGTTCAAGAGTTGGGGAAGGGAAATATTTGGATTGCTTACCAGTGTTGCTGAAGGGAGGAGAGTTGGATGGGGTGCTACATGCATGGAGAAGGTGGGTGATTTGACTACTTGTGTGCCTGTGCAGGAGGGAGGAGGGTGGGATGGACTGGTAGAAAGCTGGGGTACAGGTAATATTTTAATTATTAACTGGTGTGACTAGCCCAGATGAGGGTCATATGTGGTGCTGTGTGGGTTAGGGGAAGGGGAATTCTTTTTTAACTGATATAGTAGTAGCAGCAGAAGCTTTATTTTATACAGAAAAAACACCATTAGTTGGGATACCCTGTGTACAAGGTGGGCCTGTGTTTAAAAAATGCAATACATAAGTTACATGCAATTTTAAAAGAAATAATAATAGACTACTATAGTTTCATATGATAGGAATTAACTAACAAGTGAAATGAAGAAAACAGCAATATTAAAAACCCCTTTATACAATATATTACAATATTCCAAGTTTGTTTTTTGCAGGATATGAAACACTTCACATATTACAGAGATAACCTGTGGTCAGCTCCTGCTAGACTGCTGAGCGGAATGCTTTTGAAGAAACTATTAGAACAGCATAGAATTTGCCTGATTCCTGTAAACTATAATATGTCAACTTGTGCCATGTTTGTATCATCTCAAACCTTTGTATCATGACCTGCGATATAGAGAATACTGGATGGGCAACTATGCACAACCAGTGTGTTCTGCTACAGAGGGCTCATGAGTCCCTCGGTCCTCAAGAGCGAAGCTTGAGAGGCCCATGGGAATCAGAACCCTGAGGTGGTAGAACACACTGGTTGGGCATAAAGTTGCTCATCCTGTATTTTTTATAGTGTACAGTATTTTGTGAAATGTGCACGTGGTGGTTTTTAACTTTCAGAACAGAACTGATCTGTGCATTCTCTAGAGGTTTCAGAATACTGTTGTACCACAGAAGGGTACAATCACATTCTATGACCTTTCAACTGTGGTACAACAGCATACTATACACTATATTATTTTTTTATTTTCTGTTCATCCTAGGTACTTGTAGTACCCAGATCATGTTTGAAAAAGGCACCTGACACCAGTGCAACCATTCGGTTATCAAAGTATAAATAAATATATTAAATTAAATAAATAAAACAATGCTTCGGGGAGATGGCATTCCAGGACCTGGATGCATTATGCCGTAATGCCATCTCACCTATGAAAATATTTATTTTAGGATCCAAAAAAAACTCTCAAGTTTTGTTTTCTTAAAAGCATGTGAGGGTTGTTATTTGATTAGTTTTTCTACTAGATGCTGTGGTGTATTAGTTTTAAGAAAAGTGAATAAAGTAGACAGCCAAATCTTTTTTCGCTTCTGTTCCTGTGAGAGCCAGCCAACCTCCTGATACATATCATAATGATATGTTTTAAAACAAGAGAGGAGCGTAAATATGGCTAGCCTGTTATTCCTGTCATCTATTTCATGGAGTTCTTGCTTACTTGCATGTCAATAAGTTAAACAGCCATAATCTAAGACAGGCAGGATTAGTTGGTTAACTATTTCCAGGCATGCTTGTTTCAAGGTAGGAAATGCAGTATGCCTTAAGCCACCAACGCGAGAGTTTACCTTCTCTGACAAATTATTAATGTGGGAGTCCAGTTTTAAAATGCTGGTCAATTACTCCTAAATACTTGTATTCATGGATTTGAATTATTGTCCGGCCTTAGCTGGTTTTCACTTAAGCAATAGTGGCTGAAGAGCCAGTCATGTCCTGGAGATTAACAACTGGCTGGGGGGGTGGTGGCCTGAAGCGCAGCCAAGGGCTACCCCACCCAGCCAGTCATTAATTGACAGGAAATGAATGGTTCTGAGATCATTATTGTGATTATAAGTCTAACTGCAGAAATGAACTTTTGGAAGCTTTTTTTGTCTGACTTTTTTTATTCATTTTGTTTCTCTGCGGCACCATGTGGTGACACTGTAGTGTGTGTTGAATGAAGGTTGCCACGTGGTCTCTTTCCATGCTGTTCTGTGTTCAGGGGAGGTACCATGTTTTTATATCTTCTACGTTTTTTAGCACAGATTTTGTTGTTCAGATGTTGTTTGTGGGTATTTTTTTTTGAGGTTTTGGGTTACAAATTCCACAGTGTAGTACTTTGCTGCTAACTGAAATGTCAGTTACTGTATAGCTGTCATGCCAGACATTTCTAAGAGATTTCAGCCCGGCATAGCAATCAATCAATGAGCTAGTTAAGCTCATGAATAATTAGACTTATAATTTTATTTTTGGCCCATCTGGCTAGGGAGGGAGGAATGGGTGTTGCATGGGTTGAGGGAAGATTTTTTTTAATGTATTTTTCAGATTTTCCTTTATCCCTGGCAAAGCCATCAAGCTTGAAGTTTGGCACGCAACCCAGACATCTGTGAAGCTTCTCAAAGTATGAACTCAGCCATTTTGCAGCAACTTTGCCACTACAGTTTAGGTCTAGAGCATCTGTAGTATCACGTAGGAATAGTCTCGGGGTGTTCAAGAAAATATACTTATTTATTTATTTATTTAATTTTAGTCTTTGGTAACAGGGCAAGGCCCACTAGGAACAAGTGCCTGTTTTCAGGGGCAACCTGGGAGCACTGGGCGATTAAGTGACTTGCTTGCTCAGAGTCACATAGTATGCAAGTGGAGGTTGTGAGAATCAAACTCAGGTCTGGTCTGCTGGATGTATCAAGCTTGTTCACACCTCGTTCCTCTAACCTCTAGGCTATACTGCCAACTGCTATACTTACAACCCTTGTTATGTTAAAACAGAATGGAATCATCTATAACCCTTATGTCTTGTAATAGCCCTCCTGGAACCCACCTTCTGAATTAGGTGCTACACCTTAGCACAGCTATTCTGGTATGATAAACAAGCAAACAAAATAAATGGATCAGAATAAAATGCATATTTCAATCTTTGTTACCTTGAGGATGTACTGCTCCCCAGTTAGGTTGAAGGCCTTTCCTCCCAGCTGAACCGTGATCACCGGAAGCGATGGAATCTTGTTACAGCTGATGATGTACTGTAATTGGACAGAAAAGCAGTTTGAAGATCAGGAAATATAATCATAAAAAATATTGCAATTATTTTTCTATAGGGAAGATGGGTGATGCTGTGGATATCATGTGCACTACTTTCAGGTTTAAATCTCAATATAGATCACTGGAGCACCACATGACACTCCCCGACCAATCACGGCACTTCCTTCCATTGTGCATGAGATACTCTTACTGCCATAAGAGTACCTCACGTGCTGAAACTGTAGTGGGTTTCTCATAATAATCACACAAATGGACCCTCAAAAAGTAAAAATCAAACAAACAGTGCCACGATCTATAATAACTTTATAGTGTGCTGGAACGGCCTCTTATGGATATAAGAGTGTTGCTTCTTGCATCCTTAGGCCACCAGAACTACTCACCTTCAGTACGCAGTTCTGTTGCCCTAAGTCCATATACGGCAGCACTCTTAATATCCATAAGAGGCCATCCTAGTGTACCTATAAACGTATAGCATAGGTCACAAGTGGACTGTGTTTGCTGTTCTCAGATTAACAATTTCCTTCAATGGAATGATTCAATTAAGCCCAATGAGTGTGTTTAATGCAGGACACCGCATTTCCAGCATTTTTTGTGATTTTAATTTATCCCTACTCAGAAGAAAGGAGGGCAGAACTGACTCAGATGGTAATTTACTGTAGTAGGATTTGAGCCCACAAACATCTGACAAACAAACCCAGGGCTTATTACATTTTGACACCATGCACCTTCTCAAGAGTGAAAGACATTCAACAATGAGGGTGTGTGTAAAATTTGAGTTTATACACTGCACCCCATACTTTGTTTTATTTGAGGGGTCATGTTTTTTTGCAGCTTTCTCTCAGATAAAGAGTCTTGTATTAAATGTCATAATTAACACTTGTGTATTATGGCATTTAATACATGGCTATCTGCATGAGAAAAAATGTGACCCATTAATTAAAATCTGATTACATATAGTCAGCTACATCATATTGATGAGTCAGGAGATATAGTATGTGTAATTTTTCTTTAGAATTAGGTGGTGCTCTCTATACACTTCTTGGGTAACCCTTAACCATATGAATTGCATTAAGGATCTTTTTCTGTTGGGAATTAGAAATACTACACATACCTCTCCATTGAACAGGAAAAACAGTTGTTGACTCACTTGGTAAAGGTGACTGTGTTAGACAGAGTATATCCATGGCACTCTAGTCCTCATCTTGTGGGTTGTTATGTTCACTTGATAGGCTGCTAGATGCACATGTGATCACTAGATCAAATTTTGACTAGTCCCTTACCTAACCCCTGCAATTACGACTCTTCCCCAGCTGTACAGTATATACTTCTATTCACTGAGAGGGAATGAAAGAAAAACTCATCAGACTGTAGATAACTTTTTATTCTTACTGGGTGTGTGAAGCACCACTGCCTTTTTAATCATGATATATCAAAATAAAACATCTCAGCTTGTATCACCCTTATGCTGTTGTAGTTATATAGAAAAGTGTTCATCAAGCATGTGCACATGGTGTTCCTTCCCTGTTGCTCTCTGTAGTGGTGGGCAGTGGAGTGCCATGGATATACTCTAACATAATCACCTTTACCAGGTGAGTAAACTACCATTATACTGTGAATATATCCTTGGCACTCCAGTCCTTACCTTGTGGGTTGCTTAATAAGCAGTACCTGTTCAGAAGGGTGGGGGAGAGCAACTGCGTATGGAACCTGAGGATGTGGCTGCTGCCAACACTTTCCTGGCAAATGAAGTCCTGTTTGGGTCATACATATCTAGTCTGTAATGTTTGGTGAACGTGTGCAGTGAGGACCAAGTCACCACTATACAGATTTCCACTGCTGAGGCTTGGTTTCTTTCTGCCAGGATGTCGTGACTGCTCTAGTTGAATAGGCTTTCGAGTTCTCTGGGGGCTTCATGCCCCTGCCTATGTTTTTCTCTGCAATAGTTCTCTTTATCCATGTGGCTATTGTCATCTTGGATGCTGCCACTCCCTTCTTATGGCCTTGCACACTGATGAACAGCCTGTCTGTTTTCCAGGACTGTTCTGTCCTTTGCAAGTATACTCTTAGTGTACATTTAACATCCAATTTGTACAGTGACTTTTCCACTTCTGTCAGTTGGTCAGAAGTAAAAGGTGGGAGCACCAGTGTCTGACTAGTGTGGAACTGTGAAGCTACATTTGGGATAAAGGCCGTTACTGTCCATAAAATAACTCCATCCTCTTGAAACTGTGTGAAGGGCTCCCTACATGATAGGGCACTTAGCTCCCTATTTCTGTGTGCTGAGCAGATGGTGACCAGGAATGATGCCTTAAGTCCCAACCAACAGAGGTCCATATCCGTGACTGGATCGAAGAGCTCTGACATGAGTCCAGTACCAATGTGAGGTCCCATGAAGCTACTGCAGTTTTGTTTCTAGGTTTTATGTTTGTTGCTGCTTTCAGAAAGTGAAGGACGTCTGGGTGTGAACCCGGTGCTGTATTAATCACTCGGCCTAGGGCAGCTACTATGGCTGATAGCTGGACTCTCAGTGAGGCTGGTGACAACCCTTTGCTCAGTCCTTGCTGTAAGAATAACAGAACTTGTGGAATGGTTACTTGGTGTGCTCGAATATCTCTGTACACCATCTGATGAATAACTGCCTTTGCCTATTGTATGTAGCTGTAGTGGACGATCTTCTGGATTATAGTATGTGTCAATGACTATTTCATAATAACCTGCCTTTAGCAGTCTCTCTCTGTCTCTCTCTTTCAGAAGTCATGCTGTTAATTGAAGGTTGTTGGGATTTGGGTGCTTGATTGGGCCTTGCATCAGTAGATCTGACCTCTTCGGTAGCTTCCAGGAGTCCAGTGCCATTGCTATGACTATGGCAAACCAGGCCCTCCTGGGCCGCTATGGTGTGACCATTATTATTTTCAGCCTGAATCGTCAAAGTTTGTTGATTACTTTTGGAATTAGCAGGATTAGGGAAAACACATATGCAAACCCTGGCATCCAGGGTTGCAGCAGGATGTCCACCCGTGCTGAGTGGGTTCCTTGAACCTGGAGAAGTATATTGGTACTTGTTTTCTGAGTTTCGCAGCTTTAAGATCCATCATGGTCAGGCCCCATCACCTCTGCATGGCTTGAAACACCTCTGGGTGAAGTCTCCATTCCCCTGGGTGTATCTGCTGCCTGCTGAGTCAGACTGCTGTGGTATTGTGTTTCCCCACCAAACATGTGGTTGTAATGTGCTGTAGATTCTTCTCTGCCCATGCTAGCACTTTGTTGGCTTTTTGTAGGAGGTTTGGGCTTTTTGTGCCTCCCTGCTTAGCTATGTATGCCACGCTTGCTGTGTTGTCTGATCATTACTGCTGAGACCCTGATGTATTTCTCGAATACACATAGCGCACTGTAGACTGCTCTCATGTCTAGGTCTTTCATTGGCATCCTTGCCTCCATATCTGAACACCTTCCTTGGGCTGTTCTGTGTTGCAGTGCTGCTCCCCATCCTAGGAGGTTTGTGTCCATATCAATAATGATGTTCTAGGTCACCTCTAGTGGCATTCCTCTTTTCAAGTTATCTGGGTTCTCCCAGCACTCTAGTGCTAGGGCTATCTTGTCTGTTAAAGCAATCCTTTCATCTAAATTGTCTTGTGTGATTGGTCCCTTCCGTATCATGAGCATTTGTAGCAGTCTCATTTTCCATCTTGCCCAAGGCACTAGCTCTATGCAGGATGCCATAGATCCTAGTACTTGTGCTACCTGCATCCAAGTGGCTTCCTTTCAGTGGTGTAGCTGTTTTGCTACTTTCCTCATATTGTCCATCCATTTCTGGCATGGTTTCACCATCCCCTCAGTGGTATTTATGTCTGCTTCTAGGTGCTCTATGTTTTGAGATGGGTTTAGCAAGCTCTTCTCTTCATTGATCACCCAGCTGTGTTCCTATAATGTCCTGAGTACCAGGTTTGTGTCATTTTCTGATTGTACTGTGGTTCTTACTCAAATTAGCCAGCCATCCAGGTATGGGATTACGTGTACACCCTCTTTCCTGAGGTGTGCCACCACCACCATGATTGATAGCTTTGTAAAGACTCTTGGTGCTGATGCCAGCTCAAGCAGCAAGGACTAGTACTGGAAGGGTTATCCTAGTATGTGGAACCTGAGGTATTTGTAGTGTGATGGGCATATGGAGATATGAAGATAAACATCTTTAGATCTATGGAAGTCAGGAGGTCCCCCTGTCTGATAGACTTGAGGGTGGAGTGAGTGGTTACCATCTTGAATCTTTACAATCATATGGATTTGTTTAGGTATTTGTGGTCTAGTGCCGGCCTGAGGCCCCGTCTTCTTTGATACCATGAAGAAGACTGAATATATCCCGTTGCTTTGCTCCGACTGGGGTACCGGTTGTATGGCTCTGTTTGCTATAAGTTTTCTCAGTGTAAATCTGACTTGTTGAGGGGATGCCTTTTTCTATGATATGAGGGAAAAGGACTACTCTGTCCCTTTTTGGCTTTTCTTTGAATTCTATTGCAAAGCCTTCAGAGACCACTTCTCTGACCCACCTGTCAGATGTTGTGCCCGTATGTCTTTGAATTGGTTTAGTCGATCTCCTACTGGTATGGTTTGGCTGTTGGTTATGACTGGTATTGTATTATTTAGTTGTTGGTTATGATGGGTTCTTGGAGGATTCTGGCAGTTTTGGATGGCCTTGACTGTCTCTTCTGCGTACTGCAGTTATTGCTTGTTTTGTCGACTGCCTCTTCCTGTGGCACTGAACTTTCCACTGCCCTGGGGGCCCCTTCCTTGCAATGTATATGAACAGTGTGTATTGAATTGAGGTTTGAAGTAGGTGTGGTTCATTTTACCATGAAATAAATTATTCCATCTTCTGTATTGGTGGCACCTGTCTGTGTGATATACTGTATGTGTGCCGGTGGTAGGTAACTGGTTTTTGGATTATCCTTGGCCAGGTCCTTCCCCTCTTCTTTCTCCTTTAAGAACTCTTTGCGGCCTTCCCCAAAGAGAAGGCCATCTTTAAAAGGCATATTTTGTAACCTGGTCTTTGAGTCTGCATCTACATCCCACAGCTTAAGCCATAAGTGACTCCTGGCCCTGTTAACTACCACTGTGGCCCTGGCATTTGGTCTGAGGTCATCAACAGTCATATCCCCATATACTTAGCAGTCTGCAAGGAAGAGTCCACCACATCTGCCTCTTCTGATTTTGGGCTAAGTTTCTTGAGAGCCTCTTCTAGCCATGGTGTCTGGGTTCTTGCTACGTATATTGCTGTTGTGGTGGCCCAGGATGCCAGCCCCACCATCTCAAATATATTTTTGAACATTTCTTCCAGCTTTTTATCTGCTGGGTCTTTAACGTCTGTTGTGCTGTCTGCTGGTAGAACTGTTTTTTTGCTTAGTGCTGCAATGTGTAGATGAATGAGTAGTGCAGAGCAGAACGTCTGCTTGTGTTGGGTTCATACGGTCAAGTGACCTGTGTTCCAGAACCCAGGCTGGGTCCTTGGCCTCCTATTCTTTATTTACCACATCAATTATGGCCGGGCATATTGGAAAGAAGTCCTTTTTCTTCTGTTTTTGTTGAATCATAGGGTTCAGCTTTGTCTCCGGGGGGGAGGGGGGCAGCTCAAATCCCATTGCTGCTTTTATAGTTTTCCCTAGTTCAGGTACTGCAGCAAAGCAGCACAATTTTGACATCAATGATGGTTCTTCAGCAGTAGTGGCCTCGTCCTCCTGATTGGACTTGTCCTGTGGCTCGTTGGTGTCATCCCCATCCAGGTTGTTTCCCTGGGGGCCCTCAATATCTGTATTTTGTGTATCTGTGTTTTTGGTTGTGGTGGCCTCACCTTTGGTTGGAGTGGGTTTATGCAGTTTAGGTCCGTTATGGCCGCCAGGCACTCCATTATCTTAAGCATGAATGATTGCAGTTGCTCTAGCAATGTTTTTGTGGTAAGTAGTGTTTGTTTGATCAATTCTGAGGGGTCCACCTGCCATTCCATGTTGTCTGACATATCCTGATCAGTGGGGAACCATCCGGGGGGAGGGCTGATCTATTACAGAGTCTAGTTCATCTACAATGCACCCTGAGCATTGAGGTCTGTTTCTACTTGTCACCAGTGGGATCTTGCATTTTGGGCATTTTCTTGTCTTTACCATCTGCAAGACAATACCCAGAGTGGGTTTTTATTAGGTATGGCTGCCTAGGTGCAAGGCCCTCTATGCCTATACATCCCCCACTATGTGTACGTCTGTCTGCTCTGTAACCTGAGCATGTTATGTAACTACTTATATAGTTTATTTGTAGTTGCTCAGTTAGTTGGCTCCTTTAGTGTTCCAATAACTATTCTGGGATTTTGGACAGTTAAAGCCATGTATTGAGTGGCCGATTAGTAGTAGAGGATCATATAGTCTCATTTTCTGCCCGTGTACTGTGTGGTCAGATGATCGCGAGTGGTACTTTACTAAAATGGCTGGCCTGCCCTCAGTAAGATGGCCACTGTTGCACATATGCAGTGTTCTATCTCCCTTTCCAACATACCCACGTTTGTGCGTGTGCACTATGTCCTAGTGTTGTGTGCAATATGGCAAGTTATCACTGCATATGTGCAGGCATCTGGCGTCATTATCCTGATAGCAGGAGCTCATGAACTGAAGGCCATGTGGCTTGAGTGAACCATGGTCATTTGTTAGTAGCTGGAGAACAAATAAACCAAGGGCCATGCGACCTCCAGGAGGGAAGCACCATTCCTGGATGACCTGGGACTCATGGAGTTAGTGTCCAGCAGGGGATAGGCACCATGTTCACTGGTCAGATTTGGGAGAGGCATGTCAGCCACTAACTAACTAGAAATGTTCTTGCAGGTACAAAGTTTAAATCATGGTCCTCTTATCAAGGTGTTGTTTAAATCTCTGATAATCAGAGACATTAGTCTCTCACTCTTACCAGGAGTATAGGTGCATTTTTTCTCTCTATTATGGTTCCGATCATTGGGTTGCTTATAAAGGGATCCATGGATATGAGACCTGAGCATGCCCACTGTACCACCAAATCAGCCCACCAGTTGGGGGGAGGTTCAGTCGCCACACGGGGGGGATTTGTTGAGAGACATATACACACTGTACTGCAGCTGCTTAGGTAGGGGCTGCAGGAATGCTTTAAAGATCATGTGGAAAGGTTTTTGCATATTGTTAATAAAGCTTGAATTCAAGACCCTGTATCATGATTAGAGTTTCCTGAAACTTTCATGCTATTTGGTTTTGTGGTTTTCTTTAAATCAGCATTTGTTAACTTACTCTACAGTGGCTGAAAACAGTGGAGTTATTTCTTCCTCTCTCAGTCATGCTTGGAGAACGATGACATCATTGTGGAATACTGTAGCTTGCTGCTTTAGATTCTCAGTCACAGCAGACTGTAGAGTTAAAGGAACACTGTCAACCCCACTTGTCTTCAAAGTGTTCCTAGTTTAAAAAACACATTTTATGATTGTTCTCATTCTATAGAAACTGCTGATGTAGTTGGTTGTTTGATTCATACTCCTTTTTCCTTTTAAAAAGTAAAAAACTTTGTGTCAATCAGACCGGTGATACCACACCAAAACATGTTTGTTTACATTTCTTGACTAACTACAACTGCATCTTTCCTGGACTCAGGAACACCCCAACACTATCTAGCTATCCATTGTGCAGTGGGAAGTAGATGAGACTATTGTATCACAAGTGGCTGTACTATTTGAGGGTGTTTCTAATGTTCAGAAAGTATGCAATAAGCTTAGGTAAACAATCTGGAGCAAAACAAAGCTGTGTATAACTACAGTATACATTTCCATGCATTTCAGTTCTAATTAGCAAGGAGGCAGATTAAACAACCAGCAACATTGATGAATTTTAGAGAAGGTAAGCTGTCATAAAATGTGGGGTTTTACCTTGAAATAATATGATGCAAAAAAGGTTGACAGTGTCCCTTTAATGGTTTGTTCACCATGTTTCTTATAAACTCAGCCTAGATAAATTAGCTTAAAATCTATCATTCTCGTCTTATAAAATTTGATAATTTGAGTTTCAGTGCTAAACTGTAGTGGAAATCTTTCTCTGTGAGCAATCAGATAGTCTGTATCACAGCTCTCTATTCTTTCTCATGAAAACTCTGATTTTTTCTAACTATATAATGCAGGTTTGTTTAATGACTATAAAATAAATCTAAATTTCATTCATTCATAGAAATAGTTTATCTTTGATGTAGCCTTCATAAATACATTCATGTAGGAACTTTTTTTTTCTAATTGACAAACAGGTGCCTGTCACACTCTACTATTTCAAGCACATGTACTGCCTGAACTCACAAATTTCAGTTCTTTCGTGGTTTCTGTGTGAAAATGCATCATGTATGTGTATAAATAGAAACACTATATGGCATCCTGATGCACCATGTCTCTTCTCCACAGTTGAGGCATCTGAATTCTGCTGACACCTGTCCCCTGCCCCACAAGCCTCCTGCCTTCTGCTCCATATTCAAGACTGTTGCACCCTACTGCTCATCATCTTCTCCCACATAATCAGGGATTGTGCACCCTGCTGCCTCCATCCCCTGATTAAAGAATCAGGGTTGCTGCACCCTGCTGCCCTGCCCAAACAGTTGAGATTGTTGCACCCTGCTGACCACTTTCCCCCACCCACCACAGTCCAGGATGCTGCACCTGTTACACCCCGTTTCTGTCCCCACAGTCTGGGCTGCTGTGCGCTGCTAAGCCCTAGAGTCCTAGGTCCCTCTGCTTCCACAGTGAGGCCAGCTGCACCATGCTATCCTAGGTCACCTGAGGTGGGGCTTTTGCTGCACCCTGCTTCCCACTTCATTGCCCCAAATGGGAAGGGCTGTTGCACCATGTACTCCCCATCTCATAGTCAGGGCTTCTGCACCGTGATGCCCCCATATCCATCCCCACAGTTGAGGCTCCTGCACCATGCTGTCCTCTGTCCCCTGTCACCACAACCAGGGCTGCTACACCCTGCTATCTACACAGTTGGGGTTGCTGTGGCCTGCTGTGCCCTAGAGCCCCGTACCTCTGCAGTTAGGGTTGCTGCACCATACTGCCACTTGCCACGAGAGTCAGGGCATTTGCTGCACCCTGGAGAATGCCTCCACAGTTGAGGCAGCTGCACCCTCCTGCCCTCATTACCAGAGCCAGATCCTTTTCTACACCCTGCTACCCACATCCCTTTTCCCAAACAGGCATGGCTGCTGCACCCTGTCCCTCATTTTGCTCTTCTGTACCCTGATGCCATGCCTATCTTCTACTTGAACAGTCATGGCTGCTGCACCCTGCTGCCTTCTGTCCCCACCACCACAGTCACAGCCACTGTGCCCTGTTACCCCCTGTTCATGTCTCCACAGTCAGGGCTGCTATGCTGTGTTACACCCTAGAGTCCCATGCCCCCACCTCCAAAGCTGGGGCTGCTGAAGTCTGCTATGCACTTTCATTGCCTCAAATGGGCTGGGCTGCTTCACCATGTGCACCCTGTGCCACAATCAGGGCTGCTGTACCCTAATGCCCACCTGTGTCCTGCCCAACATTCAAGGCTTCTGCACCATGCTGTCCTCTGTCCCCTGCTACCACTGTGCACTGTTGCACTATCCTACAGGAACAGGGGGCAGAAGGGTGCCATGGCCATGACTGTGGGGGTGGGGAAAGAGGGCAGAAGGGTGCAGCAGCCCCAACTGTTAGGCCAGCAGATAGTGGTGTCATCAGGGTACAGCAGCCCAAACTGTGGGACAGGATACAGCAGCCATGCCTGTTTGTGACAAGGGATGTGAGCAGCAGGGTGTAGCAAAGGATCTCACGCAGGTGGCAGCCGGGTGCAACTGCCTTAACTGTAGAGGCGCGCAACAGGGTGCAGCAAATGCCCTGATTCTTGGGGATCTAGGGCACAGCAGGCCACAAGAACCCCAACTGTGTAGACAGGGGCAGGGTGCAGCAGCCCTGGCTGTGGTGACACAGGACAGCATGGTGCACAAGCCTCGACTGTGGGGCAGGACACAGGGGGGAATCAGGGTGCAGCAGCCCTGAATGTGAGATGGTGTGTGTGGTGCAGCAGCCATGATGATTTGGAGTAATGGAAGTTGGTAGCAGGGTGCAGCAGCAGCCCCAACTGCGGAGGCAGGGGGACCTAGGACTCTAGGGCTTAGCAAAGCACAGCAGCCCTGACTGTGGAGACAGGATCAGGGGAAAACAGGTGCAGCGTTCCTGACTGTGGGGGAGAGAGGGGGGCAGCAGGGTGCAGCAACCCCAACTGTTTGGACAGGGTGTGGCAGGGTGCAGCAGGCCTGATTCTTTAGGCAGGGGATGGAGGCAACAGGGTACTCAATCCCCAACTGTGTGGAAGAAGATAGTGGGCAGCAGGGTGCACAATCCCCAACTGTGCGGGAGAAGACAGTGGGCAGCATGGGGCAGTAGCCTTGAATATGAAGCAGAAGGCAGGGGGCTTGTGGATCAGGGGACAGGTGGCAGCAGAGTGCATTGCCTCAGCTGTGGGGAAGAGACAAGGTACATTGGGATGCCATATAGTGTTTATTTATACACACACATGATGTATTTTCACACAGAAACCTCCAAATGACTGAAATGTGTGTGTTCAGACAGGACATGTCCTTGAAATAGTAGAATGTGACAAGCATCATTTATCAATCTGACATTCAAAATATTCTTACATGAATGTATTTATGAAGGGTACATCAAAGATAAACTATTTCTATGAGTGAACAAAATTTAGATTTATTTTATATTCATTAAACAAACCTGTGTTATAAAGTTAGAAAAAAATCAGAGTTTTGATGAGAAAGAATTGCGAGCTGTGATACAGACTAGCTGATCTCTCACAGAGAAATATTTCCACTACTTCCATGCAGCACTGAAACTCAAATTATCAACTTTTATAAGAAAAGAATGATAGATTTTAAGCTAATTTATTGAAACACAAACCACAGACTGAGTTTATAAGAAACCCAGTGAGAAAAGCACTTACTCTACAGCCTGCTATGATTGGGAAACAGCAAACTACAGTACTCCACAATGATGTCATCACTCTCCAAGCCTAACTGAGAGACTGAAATAACTACTGTTTTCATCCACTGTAGAGCAAATTAACAAATGCTGATTTAAAGAAAACCACAAAACCAAACAGCATGAAATTTTCAGGAAACTCTAATAATGACACAAGGACTGGAATTCAAGCTTTATTAGCAATATGCAAAAACATTTACACATGATCTTTAATTTATATTACTTCTGCTGTTTCTGCCCTCAATAGCCACCACTAATGCAGAGTTTGCAGGCATGCTTACTTGTGACCAATCCTATTTGTAAGTCTTTCATTGTGGCACATTTAAAGGTCCCTTGCCTGCATGGTCTACAGTCCAGAATAGCCACATATAGATTCTCAGCTACCTATCCCAATGGGCGCCCTTCTGACTATGAGAAGAAATGCCAAAGAGGCATCAGGACATGCAGTTCTTAGCCTAGTGCCATACTGCCATTTTAACATCCAAGTTTTTCTCTGTCTCTCTCTCTCTCTCTCTCTGTCTCTCTCTCTCGCTCTCTCTTCTCCTCTGTGATCTGAATCCTCATACATAAAATGAATCTTACCTTGCTTTGAGTATTCTGCTGTATGTAGAGTCACAGGAGGTAGCAAGGGTGCTGCAGCCTAACCAGATGCACATAGGAACTGGCTAGGACAGGGACATAGGTAAGGGGCTAATTGAAATGTGATCTGGTGAACACTTGTGCATCTAGTAGCTATCAGGTGAACATAACAAGCCAAGCAGTGCCATTGATATATTTGTAGCATACTGCTCTGATACCAAATCCCAGTGTTGAGAATTAGGAACACTACATGTACCTCTTTGTTGAGCAAGGGAACAGCTCTGTTACCAAATCCCAGTGTTCAGAATTAAGAACACTACATGTACCTCTTTGTTGAGCAAGGGAACAGCTCTGATACCAAATCCCAGTGCTGAGAATTAGGAACACTACATGTACCTCTTTGTTGAGCAAGGGAACAGCAGTGTTACCAAATCCCAAGGTTGAGAATTGGGAACACTACACATGTCTCTGCTGAACAAGGCAACTGCTCCAATACAAAATCTCAGCGTGGAGAATTAGAAACACCTGAAAAAGGCAACTCCTCCCATGCAAAATGTCAGTGTTGAGGATTACAAATACTACATGCATCTCTACTGAACAGAAGAACTGTTCCTATACCAAATTTCAGCATTGAGAATTACAAACTACAAGCACATCTACTGAACGGGGGAACTGCTCTGATATTAAATCCCAGTGTTGCGATTTAGAAACACTGCAGGTACATTTCTTTTGAACAATGGTAGTGCCCTGACATAGAAACATAGAAGTTGTTGGCAGATAAGGACACTTAACCCACCTAGTCTACCCCAAATTCCCTACCTATAGCGACTCCTGAGACCCTACTTGGACTCCAGCTTACACCCCCCTCTTGCTTCTAAGATTCCCTTGTACCTATCTCATCCATTCTTAAATCCTGTGACCATTCTAGCCCCCACCAGTTCCTCTGGGAGGCTGCTGTAAGTGTCCAGTGCCCTTCTCCATGAATAAGTACTCCCTCATGTTTCCCCCTGAGACATCCCCCCTCCAGCTTCATATTGTGTCCCCTTGACCTTGAGCACTTTTTCCTTTGGAAAATGCTCCCTTCTTGTACTTTGTTTATCCCTGTGAGGTACTTGAACACACATCAAACTCAGAAAGATGGGCAATACCCCATTTCTCTTCAGAATATTAGTTTCATGTGATAATGGCAATCGCGGAAAGGTGATCACCGTTTGAGTGAGTGCACATCACTGAAAATCTATTTCAGCAAAGTACACTCTAGGTGCACAGCAAAAGGGCACTGGAGACATAGATTTTTTTTTTTTATATGGGAGGCTGTGCCCCCACACCCCCTATTAAAGGATTCTCAACTCTAGAGGGGTGCGTGTCTGGGGGGGGTGCAAAAGAAAAAAAAAAAAAAAGTAAAGCCCCAGACTGGCACTAAAAAGCAGCATGCCCAGAACTGAACCCGGCACCCTCCCAACCCTAGCCTGCCACCAGCCCACCATGCTACATGGCCAGCTTGGCAGCCCACTGCCACTCTACACCCCCACAAACCCTCCCTCCCCTTCCACCTGTCACACGGTGTGGTCCCTCCCCCTCACATGTGTGTGTGTATATTGCAACATCCTCTCACTATATTCACTGAACCCCCTATCCAGTTGCCTTCCCTGCCCGATAGCCCTGTGCACAGGCTTTGTGATTGAGTCACCCTTTTTGAAAGCACTCAGTCGTGGTCACCATTATTACAGGCTACCAGAAATTTTTTTATTTTATATTTCAACCTGCACATCCATAACCATGTGAGTAACATTTCATGTCCCCTCACCACTTTGTCCTGGTCCACTAGGTTCGGCACTTTAGGTTCTTATTTCCAGTGCTAAATTTATTAACATATTTTTTCATTTTGACATTTCATATTTATTTCCCTTAAATGATAGCTGCCCTTATTTGGCCATGCTGCAGTGTCCCTCTGTAACCTTGGGGACTAAAGCATCCCTCACTGCTGGGGAATTCACCTTGCAGTACAGCTGTCTCCTGCTGTGTTAAGAGCCTCCACTATCAGCATTGAAATTAAGACCTTAAAGCACAGAATCTAGTGGGCCAGGACACAGAGTCACTCACATGGTTATGGATGCATGGACTGAAATATAAAATCAAGAATATTCTGAAGAGAAATGGAGTATCACCCAACTTTTTGAGTCTGATGTACAAACTACAGATGGCAAGTATGCTCAGAACCAAGAGCCATCAGTGTCTTATAGGTATCAAACCTATCAGGAACAAGAAACATAAAACAGGTGCGTGAAGTAAGTATCCAGGCAAAAGATATTGCTTATAAAGTGGCTATTGTGAGTCCTCTAGACAAACATCAACTGGCAGCTCCAGTGGGGCTGCCAGTTGGCATTTGACCAGGGGACTCACAATAAACTCTGCATAAGCAATATCTCTTGCCTGGAAACTTACTTTGAGTGCCCGTTTTGTGTTTCTTATTCCGTTTTTTGAGTTTGATGTGTATCTGAAGTCACTTAGGTGACCAATGCCGAACACTATTTAGATTCAAGCGTAGAATGAAGGGCAACCTGAATTTTCTGTTTGGATTTTGAACTGCTCTGACACCAAATCCCACTGCTGAGAATTACAACTACCCATGTCTCCACTGAATAGGAGAACTGCTCCGATACGAAATCCCAGTGGTGAGAACTAGAAGCACTGCATGTACCTCTCTGTGGAACATGGGAACTACAGTACTCTTACACCAAATTTAAGTGCTGTGATTTAGAAACAACACTGCAGAAACCGCTCTGTTAAACAGAGAGCTGCTCTGATACCAAATCCCAGAGTTGAGAATTAGAAATATTACATGTACGTCTTCCTTGAACAGAGGCATGCACTAATTCAAAATGCCAGGGCTGAGAATTAGAAACATGAAACATACCTCTCCGTTGAACAGTGGAAAGGCACCAATTGCTTTCTGCAGGGCCTTGACTTCCTCAACAGGTCCAGCAATCAGAGAAGTTCCTGTGTCGACAATAGCCTGGCATCCTCCCTTACACAGGGTCAGCTGGTTACCCACATTTACTCTAGAATGAATGAAGAAGGCGGGAAAGGAGAAAGAGAGGGACACGTAGGCTTAATCCTTTCTTTTTCAGGACTAGAGATCATCTGTGAAAATTAGACAGGATTATATTTGTTTTAACAGCATAAATGAAAACTCTAATGTTCTGACTGATTATCCCTATTTGACCTTAGTGTTTTCATAGAAATATAGACTTTGACGGCAGATAAGGACTGCCTGGCCCACCCAGTCTGCCCATTTCCCTACCTACTGGATAAGCTGCAGATCCTAGTTAACCAACAGCCTACTTCCTCCTACTCCCCCGACTATAATTGCCTTATATCTGTCCCATGCATTCATGAATTCCTCACTGATTTTGACACCACAACCTCCTCAGGAAGGCCTTTCCATACGTCCACCAGCCTCTCTGTGAAAAAATACTTCCCACTGACTGTGTGTAACCCCCCTACAAATGGGGGTTCCCAAAAAGTCTTCCTTGAGCATGCCTAAATGCTCACTGCCAGGCTGGTGTCCTGCATTTTAGCAGTTTAAATGTGATTACCACAGCTTGTATAGCCTTTGTGTACTGTCTCTTTAAGAGCTGCCTAATTGCAGCTTAAGTAATCTGAGAGGGAGCTCTGTTGAAAGATGTAACTATTTGCTGAAAACCATTTAGAATGATAATAATAATGTAGTTTGTCTAACCTGCTTTCTTTGTAGCAAGGACTGTTTTGTTTGTCTCCACTATCTTGGTCCTGGACTGCAAATTGGACCAATCAGTTCTGGTGGGACATAAAATGTAGTCGAACTACAGGAGCTGTCTGAACTCAGAATCTATAGGAACTGTGGTTTGAGTTTTTGCGCCTTTTTTTGCAACTGAAGGGGGAGCTCTTGCTTTGACTGACAGCCAAATCAGCCAACCAAATATTTTGGATCTTGGGGAAGTCCCGGGCTGCTTGCAGTTTTCAGTTAGAACTAAGCTGAAAGCTGAGCAAGAAGGAGCTGAAGTGTTTCTGAGCTGCAATCCTGAGTGGATTCGCATGGGAGAACTCTGAAACGGCTAAGTTTTTGGCCTGCATGCCAGTGTGCTGCTCTTGAGAGGGAGAGAAGAGAATTATTTTGGACTAAATCCAAGTTTGTGTGACTAAAGTAAGCTACTGAAGTGGGCCAGGCTCAGCCTGAAGAAGACCAAATATTTTTGCGAATGCGATTGGCCTGTCAGGAGTTCCAGCTACACCTAAGCTCCCGGTGTGCAGAGACTTTATGACTGTGCCCGGGAAAGCGCTTTGCCTGGTACAGTAGAAGTCCCGTATGTGTAAATGTGCTATGAGCTGCTAGTGGGTTGTGAGTTAGTTCCCCACTGTGTGAACTGTGTTCTGCTTGCTGGAAGCTGTATCAAGCCCAAAACAGACTGCTTCCGAACTTGTCGCCATGCAGTCTGGGCTTTGCCAGACTGGCCCAGCCAGACTACCTACTGCACAGAGAAGCCACCGACGAGAGACCTGCTCCACGCTTGAACAGGAACAACGCCTCTGAGACTTGTGTGGGCCCTGCTTCTCCTGGCATTCCAATCAACCACCTGCAGTCTCAATTTTTATCCAGCCTGTGTCCAATCTTGGGTATCGTGAGTAAATACCAGGGTAGCTCCCTACAACAACAGCTTAATCCTAGTATGTCATCTGATTATCTTGTTGTTTCATTTCCTTTATGAACTGAGCCCTCTGGCTCCGGATTGCAAATATTGTGTACTGTGCATGTTGTGTTTTCCATCACAGGGCCCCAACCAGCTGCAACCTCGGGCAACTGTCCTGGCTAGCCCATCTCTTCTCTACCTGGGTACCCAGAGGTGGACTGTGTGGGGGGACTCAAAGTGCATGTATAACTGCTTGATTGTTATAACCTTTAAGCTAATTAACCTGATTTTGCCCCTCCCTTGTTCAAGTCCCCTGAATAAATCAGATCTAACTTTTTCTGCATATAATCCAACTATGGTTCCAGTTTGTGCTCAAAGTACAGAACTGTTGCTAGTTGCTGTGCTTAACCTTGTTTTACAGGGGGTTCCCAGGGTCAAGCCAGAGGAACCAGCTCTGGTGGTAAGTGCAAACAGTGTGGGTACTTGTGTGGTGTACCAGGGGTATTGTGAAAGTGATTACTGTACAGTGTTCAGGCCACTAGAGGGGAAAGAGGGGGGTTACAGTGTCCCGGAGGGCTGTGCCCAGGTTAGCTTGACCACTACCAACCCTGACCACCGGGTGGAGGCACCCATTTCAGAACTCAGGCCCCTTAACCTGCTACTAGCCAAGCAGGCAGGGGTAGTTGCCCTTGGGATAGCGCCACCTAGGGGTTACATCTTGGAGGCTTCTAGTGGCCGAAACTACAAATTATTGTCAAACATAAATGGCTACCCCAACAGAAGTGACTGTACACCAGTTGGTGGGGTGGTGTGCTAGGCGTGAGATCGACCCCCAAAATGCTATACTTATCCTGGATATTCCCTTGGGTACCAATAAGGACACTGTACAGGGAGTACTTTCCAAGGTTGAATGTTTACAAAACCCTGTGGTGGTGGGTCGACAGGCTAATCTGCTCGCACAAAGTTTCAGGGCATTAGTAAAGCGTAAGCACCCAGTAGATAGTTCCAAAGTGCCACCGACTATCACCCCCAAAGGAGCCCTCACTGCCTGGAGAGTGATAACTCAAGACAGTGAGCCTTGGGGAAGAATGAGGCTGGGGGTCTCATTCTTCCCAGCGCCTTTACTGTCTTGAGTTATCACTATCTGAGACTTTTGAGAAGAAATTTGCTAAGTTGTTGCTGGAAGAAGGGAAAACTGTGGAGGACTTAAAGAAACTATTCCTGCCACCTGGGGGTGTTCCTCCCCCAACACCCCCTCCTGCTCCAGCACCCGTTATTGCCCCTCCTTCTGTGCCCATGCCAATGCTGGCTCCTATTTCTGTACCTGCCATTAGTCACAACTCTTACCGAAGCTTGAGACTCTTCTCTGGCACCTTCCCCACCCCCCAAGGGGAGGATGATTGGGAGGCCTGGATAGATTGTGTTGCCCCTTTGGTACCTGAATGGCAGTGTGCGGAGGCTGAGTAACAGAAAAGGATCATAGAAAGTTTGAGGGGTCCTGCCCTAGAGGCCATTAAATTTCTGAGGTCCACAAACCCTGATGCATCTGCCCAGAAGTACCTATCTGCACTCAAAGGCAATTTTGGGAGCATTGAGTCAGGGGGAGAACTTGATGTGGAAATTTCGAGGTACAAAACAATGGCCAGGGGAAAGTTTGTCTGCATATGTTACTCACCTGGAAAGAGTGCTGCAAAAGGCTTACTGAAAAGGTGGGGTAGCTGCCAGTGACTTAAACCATGTGAGGTTGGGGCACATACTGCAACATGCAAAACATTCTAAATTGCAGCTTCTTCAGTTAAGGCTCCCAGATAGAAGGGGTAACCCACTGGACTATTGTGACTTGATAAAAGAACTCCGGGCGGTTGAAGATGAAGAGGGGAATTGCAATTCTAGGGTGAGTGCAGCCCAAGTGATCACAGCATCGGAAGGCCCTGCCAAAGTGGGGACCAATGAGGGTATGCCGCCATGGTATGAACTGCTGAGGGAGTTCAGGGAAACAAAAAACAGTGTCTTTAAGAAGACTGCTCCTGCAAGTACAGGCACTGACCCTTATCCAACTGCATCTGCTATGGGGTGGGGGTGTCCACCCAGGGATCTCCTGCTGACAGCAGCTCGAAACTCGATGCCTTGACTATGGAAGTAAGAGAATTGACGAGATGTCTCCAAATGTTCAACACACAGCAGACAGAGATGGCACCAAGGTTTTCAGTTGGTAGTACCACCGCCCCAGCTCCCAGTGTGATGCCTCAGCCACCCCAAATCCCAGAAAACATATGTTGCCATAATTGTGGGAAGGATGGGCACATGAAGAGGGAATGCCGGTCCACAAAAGACCTAGATAAAGTTGTATACAGGCTTCAAGGAGAGATTCGGAGAACGAATCAGTGGTCATGGAGTACCCAAAATGACTTCAGTGAGGGTTCAAGAAGTAGTAACTCAAATTCCTATGTGGCTAAATCATCTCTCCAGGCCCCTGCTGCTGTCCCTCCAGACTGGTCCAAAATAGTGGGCCCTTCAATGGAGACTACAGTGGCTGTGAATGGTATTCCTACTTGGGCTGTTCTGGACAGTGGGTCACAAGTGACCATTGTATTTAAGGACTGGTATGACAAACACTTATCTGCTGTGCCCTTACTATCCCTGGAAGGCCTACATGTGTGGGGGCTGAATGACAAGTCTTATTCCCTACCTAGGATATGTCTGCCTCTGGTTGTAATTTCCTGCAGTTGTAACTGGTGTAGAGGAGCAAGTCGAGATACTGGCCTTAGTGTGTCCCCCTACTGGACTGTATGATGGGGTTGCCCTGTTAATTGGGACCAACGCCCATATGTTTGGGAGACTGGCACAACTCTGTCGCGAGAAACAAGGGCAATGGACTGGGAGGGCCCTAAGAATTCCCGCTCTGATCAAGACAGCCTATGATTTGCAACAGAACCCCAAGGGAGTGGACCAGGATGAACTGGTAGGGGTTGCGTGGAAGAAGGATCCCGATTCAATGGTACTGTCCCCTAACGCCCTAGTGGACAGTTCAAGGGGAGGTCCATCTCCGCAAAGATGTCAAGAACAAAATACTGATGTTGGATGCGCCAGGCGACGGAAAATTGCCGGAAGGATTATTGGTTAGGCCCAGCATCTTTCCAGCTCATGCTCATGCCTATGTATGACGAGTGATGGTCCAGATTCATAATGTGTCAGATCGGGAGATCCAGGTGAACAGAGGATGCACCCTAGCCATGGTACACTGCACAGACACTGCAGTGTTGCCCAGCAACAAGCACCCTGGCAATACAGATAGAGTGACTCCCGACTTGTTTGATTTTGGTGACTCCCCATTGCCAGCTGAATGGAAGGCTAGAATTAGCCAGAAACTTGCCCAGAGAGATCACGTGTTTTCGTTGAAGGAATGGGACATGGAATGTGTCCAGGGTGCAGAGCATCACATACGCCTGCACGATGAATGGCCATATCAAGGGAGGTCTCGACGCCTAGCCCCTGCAGACATAGGCGATGTGAGAAGACACTTGCAAGAAATGCTTGCGGCTGGTGTGATACAAGAATCTAGGAGCCCATATGCTTCTCCCATTGTGGTTGTGCATAAGAAGAATGGATCTGTGAGAATGTGTGTTGATTATCGAACTCTGAATCGGCTGACCATCCCCGATCAATACACCATGCCCCGTACACAAGATGCTCTGGATTGTTTGAATGGGAGCAAATGGTTCTCGGTGTTGGATCTTCACAGTGGATATTATCAGATTCCAATGGCTCCAGAGGACCGTGAGAAGACAGCCTTCATCTATCCTTTGGGGTTCTACGAATTCCTGAGAATGCCACAGGGGATATCGGGCACCCCAGCCACCTTCCAGCAACTGATGGAACGAGCGGTGGGAGACATGAAATTGCTGGAATGCCTGGTGTACTTTGATGATGTCATTGTATTTGGGAGCTCCCTAGAGGAACATGAGAGTCGACTGTTCAAAGTACTAGACCAACTGGAAGATTTTGGCTTCAAGCTGTCCATCGACAAGTGCCAGTTTTTCCAAACCTCTGTGAAGTACGTGAGGCACATAGTGTCTACAGAGGGGATAGAGACTGATCCTAGTAAAGTTGAAGCCTTGAATACTTGGCCCCAGTCCCACAATTTGAAAGAATTACAACATTTCCCTGGGATTCTGTGGCTACTACCGCCGGTTCATAAAGGACTATTTCAAAGTGATTCAGCCACTCTTGAATCTTACCAAGGGTTACCCTCCTACCAATTGGAAATAAAAAAAAAAGGGTCCATCAAAGAACCAGACAAAGCATATTTCCGCCCAGGTGAACTTTTCGGGTCCCATTGGATGCCTGACTGTGAAGCAGCTTTCCACGAAGTCATATACCAGCTCACCCACGCCCCCATCCTCGCTTTATGCTGATCCCACCAAACCCTATGTGCTGCAGGGTCTAGGAGCTGTACTGTATCAAGACCATGAGGATGGTTTGAGACCAGTAGCATTCGCCAGTAGGAGCTTGACCCAGTCAGAGCAAAACTACCCTGTGCACAAGTTGGAGTTCCTTGCATTAAAATGGGCCATTGTTGACCAGTTTCATGATTAGCGCTATGGGAAAAATATATTGGTGAGGACTGACAATAACCCGTTGACCTATGTACAGACTTCAGCTAAGTTAGATGCCACGGGGCACCGGTGGCATTCTGCATTGTCAACATATGATTATGCTGTCAAATACAGACCAGGCCTGAATCATATTGATACTGACGCCCTATCTCGGAGGCCTATTTCCAAGAGCGACTGGGTCAGGCTGTCTGAACCCGACATCCAAGCATTGTGCCAAAAGTTTGATAGAAATGAACAGATGTCTACAGGCACAGCGGACTGCTTAGTAGATTGCTTGGGCCCCTCTGACACCTGCATACCGGCTGCGTATTGCCACTTCTCTGCTCTAGATATTAGTGCACTACCTCAGTTTGACAATGACAGCATTCAATGGGCTCAATCCCGAGAGCCTATGATTCAGCCAGACTTAACACCCTTCGTGCAGGAAAAGATGTGTCCAAGTTGCGTTTCTCTGATCGGAGAACCGCTTTATTGTTTAAAGAAGGCCCCAGGTTGAAGCTGCTTAATCAGTTGTTGTATCGAGAGACTGTAGATCAGGGTGGCCAAATAGACAAGCAACAATTGGTCCTGCCCACAGCCTTCAAAGATTTGGTAATGAGGTCCCTCCACAATCATATGGGCCACCTCGGTATCGACCGGATCCTTGACCTAGTACGATCTCGATTCTACTGGCCCAAGATGGGGGCCGAGGTTGAGCACCATGTAAGGACTTGTAGTCGCTGCCTGCAGAGAAAAGCCCTGCCTCAGAGGGCTGCCCCCCTTGTCAACATTACTACCAGCACCCCAATGGAACTAGTCTGCATAGAATTCTTGAGTTTAGAGCCTGATCAGCGAAACATTGGCAATGTGTTAGTGATTACGGACCATTTCACACGGTATGCACAAGCTTTTCCCACCAAAGATCAAAAAGCATCTACCGTGGCCAAGGTGCTAGTGGAAAATTTCTTCATCCACTATAGTGCCCCCCAGCAAATTCACTCTGATCAGGGCTGGGACTTTAAGAGTTGGCTAATCAAAGAAATGCTCTCTCTATGGGGGGTGTGAAAGTCAAGAACCACCCCTTATCACCCGCAGGGGGATCCTCAACATGAACGCTTTAACCGCACCCTACTAGACATGCTAGACACCCTCCACCCAAAAGATAAGCATAAATGGAGCCAGCAGATTAGCACCTTGGTACATGCATACAATTGCACAAACAATGATGCTACCGGGTTCTCTCACTACTGCCTCATGTTCGGGAGAGAGAGGCCCGGCTGCCTGTTGATGTCTGTTTTGGGGTTTCTCCCAATGGGGTCCAAGCCAAAGATTACCTGCAATATGTACAAAATGTAAAGCTCAATTTAACCATGCCTATCAACTGGCCCAGACAATGGCCCCCAAAAGAAATCTAGCCAACAAAGAGAGACATGATAGAAAAGTAAAGGCTCAAGAGCTTAGGCCTGGAGACTGTGTGTTGTTGCGAAATTTAGGATTGCATGGTAAACACAAAATTGCTGATCGATGGCACCATCTTCCCCATGTCATAGTTGGAAAGCTGGATGATTTGCCAGTGTACAAAGTGCGCCCAGAGAATAACTCCATAGCTGTCAAGACCATGCACCGTAACCACTTGCTACCTATTGGTCAAGTTATAATTGAGGCTGAACCCACCGAGATTGATTCCCCTAGACCAGTGACTCGTGCTGCTGCAAGAAAGAAACAGAGTCAGCCTATCCCCATTGTTGCCAATTTAAGACTTTCCCCGCAGCAGGCCCAGAATGATAGTGACTGCCAGTCTAACTCGGATGACAGTGAGTGTGATAATGCCTATTACCCCTCATAGGAACCGAGTCAGTTGTTTCGTGGAAATCCTATGTTGAATTATGGGGATGAAGCTGGGCCTTCTGGACTGCCTAACGCCCCGGTATCATTCTTGGAGCCAATGATCCCTGAAGGTGAAGTACAAAGTATCATGTCTGAGGACGCTGAGTCTTTGTGCATCGTGGAACTGTATGATTTGCCTGAAGGAGAGGCTGATGGTATGAGTCTTTCTGGTGACATGCCAGAACTTGGGGAACACTATGAGAGTGCTGAAAACCCTCCTTCAGTGCCAGAGTGTCTTCAAAATGAGCCAAGTGTTGTAGAAACAGAGACTACAGAGCAAGGGGCTGACAGTGCTCCCAGCTTGGACATTCCACTTCATGCAGAGGCACCCCTCACAAGTGATGAAAGCTCCAAGACCATTGCTGAAAGTACAAAGACGGTGACTGTTCACCCCAGAAAGACTGGCCAAGCTGTCAAGCCAGTGGTGCGCTTCAGTTACGATTCCCCCGGGAGGCCAGTGGATTTGCCTCTCAATGTAGTCCACAAAGGTGTTTATGTTTCTCACAGCTCACTGCCCAGATTGAGCTTGATGGCCCATTCCAGGTTACTTGTCCTGCCCTCTCACCATGGTGCCCCTGCCCCATCCAGCCCCAAGTTAGCTGACAGAGAAGGGCCCCCTCTTGCATTGTTTAGAGTACAAGACGTTATTACATGATTCTGTATAGTAATGTTCAATTTACCTGTGTGAAATATGCATAATGTATTGTCAGAATGGAAATGATATAGTGGAGTACATTGAAATGTATAGTAAAGTGACAAGTTATGCCAACTGATGAATCAGATACAACTTGTATAGCATGCTAATGGTATAAATATCTTGTATATGTTGCATTTTCAATGTTATGATGGTACAGACTTGACGCGGACGCCAAGTTTTCCCAGGCAGGGAAGGGTGTAACCCACCTACAAATGGGGGTTTCCAAAAAGTCTTCCTGGAGCTTGCCTAAATGCTCACTGCCAGGCTGGTGTCCTGCGTTTTAACAGTTTAAATGTGATTACCAGAGCTTGTATAGCCTCTGTGTGCTGTCTCTTTAAGAGCTGCCTAATTGCATCTTAAAGTAATCTGAGAGGGAGTTCTGTTGAAAGATGTAACTATTTGTTGAAAACCATTTAGAATGATAATGTAGTTTGTCTAACCCACTTTCTTTGTAGCAAGGACTGTTTTGTTTGTCTCCACTATCTTGGTCCTGGACTGCAAATTGGACCAATCAGTTCTGGTGGGACCTAAACTGTAGCCGGACTACAGGAGCTGTCTGAATTCAAAATTTATAGGAACTGTGATTTGAGTTTTTGCACCTTTTTTACAACTGAAGGGGGAGCTCTTGCTTTGACTGACAGCCAAATCAGCCAACCAAATCTTTTGGATCTTGGGGAAGTCCCGGGCTGCTTGCAGTTTTCAGTTAGAACTAAACTGGAAGCTGAGCAAGAAGGAGCTGAAGTGTTTCTGAGCTGCAATCCTGAGTGGATTCGCATGGGAGAACTCTGAAAAGGCTAAGTTTTTGGCCTGCATGCCAGTGTGCTGCTCCTGAGAGGGAGAGAAGAGAATTATTTTGGACTAAATCCAAGTTTGTGTGACTAAAGTAAGCTACTGAAGTGGGCCAGGCTCAACCTGAAGAAGACCGAATGTTTTTTGCTGAATGCGATCGGCCTGTCAGGAGTTCCAGCTACCCCTAAGCTCCCGGTGTGTGCAGAGACTTTGCGATTGTGCCCAGGGAGTGCTTTGTCTGGTACAGTAGAATTCCCGTACATGTAAATGTGGTATGAGCTGCTAGTGGGTTGTGAGTTAGTTCCCCACTGTGTGAACTGTGTTCTGCTTGCTGGAAGCTGTATCAAGTCCAAAACAGACTGCTTCCGAACTTGTCTCCATGCGGTCTGGGCTTTGCTAGACTGGCCCAGCCAGACTACTCACTGCACAGAGAAGCCCTCAACGAGAGACCTGCCTGGGGATCAGCCCCCTGCTCCATGCTCAAAAAGGAACGACGCCTCTGTGACTTGTGTGGGCCCTGCTTCTCCTGGCATTCCAGATCAACCACCCGCAGTCTTGATTTTCATCCAGCCTGTGTCCAGTCTTGGGTATCGTGAGTAAATACCAGGGTAGCTCCCTACAACAACAGCTTAATCTGAGTGTGTCATCTGATTGTCTTGTTGTTTCGTTTCCTTTATGAACTTAGCCCTCTGGCTCCGGATTGCAAATACTGTGTACTGTGCATGTTGTGTTTTCCATCACAGGGCCCCAACCAGCTGCAACCCCGGACAACTGTCCTGGCTAGCCCATCTCTTCTCTACCTGGGTACCCAGAGGTGGACTGTGTGGGGGGGGACTCAAACGCATGCATAACTGCTTGATTGATATAACCTTTAAGCTAATTAACCTGATTTTGCCCCTCCCTTGTTCAAGTCCCCTGAATAAATCAGATCTAACTTTTTCTGCATATAATCCAACTATGGTTCCAGTTTGTGCTCAAAGTACTGTACTGTTGCTAGTTGCTGTGCTTAACCTTGTTTTACAGGGGGTCCCCAGGGTTGAGCCAGAGGAACCAGAATCTGGTAGTAAGTGCAAACAGTGTAGGTACTTGTGTGTATTTATGCCAGGGTATTGTGAAAGTGATTATTGTACAGTGTTCAGGCCACTAGAGGGGAAAGATGGGGGTTACAGTATCCTGGAGGGCTGTGCCCAGGTTAGCTAGACCACTACCAACCCTGACCTTCGGGTGGAGGCACCCGTTTCAGAACTCAGGCCCCTTAACCTGCTACTAGCCAAGCAGGCAGGGGTAGTAGCCCTTGGGATAGTGCTACCTAGGGGTTACATGTGTATTACAACTTATGTGACTAGAGTAAGAGGTATACATTTCTGCTTATCTAACACACAATTCCAACTCCAAACACCATCCAAGCGAGTTATGGTCACAGTCAGAACATCATTAAGGAACTTCACTGAGATTTTTGGCCATTGCACTGCTCCTCGAGAGGCTGCAGGACAGTGAAAATGTACCCTTAAGAAAATGAGGGAAAGGGACGACATGATCAAGACATACAAGTACCTGCACTGGATAAACAGGGTGGATGCCAAGGAACTTCTCCTTGAGCTCAAATACAGGGATGAGAGGTAACTTACATAAACTTGCAGGGTGGAGATTCAAAAGGGGTATCTCTGTACCAGGAGCTTCAATGCATGGTTGAAGGAGTAGTGCAGAGAGGAGGGGTTAAGCTACATAGGGGACTGGGCTCCCACCTGGAGGGATAAAGGCCTATACAGGGGAGATGGCCTGCATCCATCCAGAAGAGGAATCAAAGTCCTCAGTGGATGGTTTAATTGCTACATTGGCGAGCATTTAAACTAGCTGAGAGGGTGTCGGAAGGAAGCAGGGAAACAAACTATCCCCCCAAGCAAGTTGAATTAGTCAATAAGGAGATCCCTAAGGGAGGGAAATCCCCAAAGTTAGCTAAAAACCGGAAAAGCAGAATGGTAGGAATGAACAGGAAAGGGAATGAAGGCAGGGGGGAGTAAGGAGAGTAGGCAAAAGGGAAAAAGGGGAGCTGACAAGAAAGGTAGTAACAGAATTTGGAAGGATATGTGCGTAAATGCTCAAAGTCTGGGAAATAAAATCCTGGACCTAGGGGGCCATTATGACAGAGGCTGACCTAGAGATTGTTGCTATAACCGAGTCATGGTGCAATGAGAACCATGAACTGGATATAGCCATACCACGCTATTCTCTGTTCAGGAAGGACAGGGTGGGTAAAGAAAGGGGGAGGAGTGTCTCTTTATGTGAGGGACAGCATAAAAGCAACTGGAATACAGAGAGGGTTGGAGGCACTGTGGGTTACCTTAGAGACAGGAAATTGAGTCACTATTCAAACTGGCATGATCTACAGACATTTGGCATAAGGGGAGAAGATAGACAAGAGTCTGGTGGAAGCCATTCAAAAGATAGTAACTAAGGGGGAGGTGCTGTTGCTGGGGGATTTCAATCTGCCGGATGTGGACTGGAGCAGGGACATCCTGGATTCCCTGCAGGGGGCGTTCCTTCCTCAGGCAACTAGTAAGACAGCCCACTTGTGAGAGAGCAATATTGAACCTTGTACTCACCAACGGGGACAGTACTGCAGACGTCACAGTGGGTGGCCTCCTGGGGACTAGTGATCATCCTATGGTGTGGTTCAATATAAGTACTGTGGCAGAGTCAAACCACACAAAGATGAGGGTCCTGGACTTCAGGAGAGCCAAGTTTACAGAGATGGGGAAATGCCTCAGGGATGCCCTGGAAGGGGGGAACTTGGGTGGAGAGGAGGAACAGTGGGCATAACTAAAATATTCCATAGTGAAGGCAACAAACCTCTGTGTTAGGTAAGTAAGCAAAAGCAAGAGGAAAAAGAGATCTATATGGTTCTCAAAAGAGGTGACTGGGAAGGTAAGGGCTGGCCGTATAGCCTAGAGGCTAGAGTAACAAGAGTTATGAGCAGGGAATGAGCTTGGTACATCCAGCAGACCTGGTTTGATTCCCACAACCTCCACTTGCATACTGTGTAACTCTGAGCAAGTCACCTAACCACCCCAGTGCTCCCGGACTGCTCCTGAAAACAGGCACTTGTACCTGGTGGGCCTTACCCGGTTACCAAAAGAATTAAATTAAATTAAAAAAAGTTAGCATTCAGGAGGTATAAGGAGACACAGAGGGAGGCAGATAGGGAAGTCCGAGTATCTGCATCAGAGGAGGAGAAGGGCCTGGGAATGATGATCACTAGTGATCTGAAGCACTCCACGCAGTGCAAGAAAGCAGCAGCAAAGGCAAACAAGATGCTGGGATGCATAGCTAGGGGGATCAGTAGTAAGAGAGAGGTGGTTATACTGCCCTTGTACAGGTCACTGGTAAGGCCACATCTAGAATATGGAGTTCAGTACTGGTGCCCACACCTCAAAAAGAACATTAACCTGCTGGAGAAGGTACAGTGGAGGGCTACAAAGATGATAGCCGGTCAGCAGGGCAAGGCATATGAGGAGAGGTTGAGGGCACTGAACATGTACTCCCTGGAAGACAGGGGAGAGAGAGAGAGAGATGACATGACTGGGGCATTCAAGTACTTGAAAGAGGTAAATAAGGTTGATGAGGAGAATCTCTTTAAGTTGAGTGGCAACCATATCACAAGGGGGCACAGTCTTAAGCTGGAGGGTGGGAGGTTTAGAAGGGAGGTCAGGAAGCACTTCTTCACAGAGAAGGTGGTGAACACTTGGAATGCGCTGCCAGAAGAGGTCATCTCATTGAAGACAGTGGGCAGCTTTAAGACAGGCTGGGATAGTCATAGAGGGAAGGTAAGAATCATGGGTAGGGAGGATGGGAGGAGTGGAGAGGGAGGGTAGGGACATTAGCTCAAACTGTGGACCCTGCAATACAAACAGACTTGATAGACCAAATGGCCTTCTTCTGCTGGCTTCTTCATATGTTCATATGTAAATGAAGCAGAGGGAGGCAGGGAAAGCAGTCAGGAGCCCAAAAGTGCAAATGGAAGAGAAAATAGCTCAGCCAGTGAAGAAAGGGGGCAAGACGTTTTTCAGGTATGTAAGCAAAAAGAGAAAAAACAAGAGAGGTATTGTAAGGCTAAGAAGGGAAGGGAAGCAGTGTGTGGAGGGGAACCTGAGAAAAGTAGACGTCCTGAACAAATATTTTTGTTCAGTATTCACAGAAGAAAGGGAAGGTGGGGGACCACAGACAGAGATGCAGCGAAGTTTAACTTCACTAGTGAAATAGAGGCAAAGTGGCCCACTCCGCCTCAACATATAGCTACGCAAAGTGCCCATCGAAATGCAGTACTTCGCGTCATGATGACTTTGTGTTATGATGACTCTGCATTACTTCACTTTATTTTCTTTTAAAGACGGAGTGAGTGAGCATTGTAACAGCCCATGAATCACACGGCTCACAGTCTGCAGGTCACATGTTTCAGGCGGGAAGTTAATCATGCAAGAGAGTGAAAGACTTTCACTTTCGCCTTACCCAGTGTTGGAGAAAGAGCTGTGTTTGAGAGGAGACAGATAGATAACAAAAATATACACCCTCCTTTGAGAGAAGACAGAAAGATGGCAAAAAATATAAACCCCGCATCTGAACCAGAGCACCTTCTGGGCTAGTGGTCCCCTCCCTGAAGCAGGAGATAATGGTGCCATGGAAGCACCACCTCCGGTGGCACCTACCAGTGCCCCCCACCAGTGCCACCACCTGCCATGGTCCCTGCAGCAGCGGGTCAGCAGGAAGTGAGGGAGGAGCCGCAGCTGCAGCAGCAGCAGCAGCAGATTTCCCCACTCCCAGCCCCAACTGAGCACCAGCAGCAGCCAGCAACATCTGGGCCCCCCTGCCTGTGCCCGGTCCTCCCCACAGCTCATTAGTATGGGAGTTCTTCACTACACTGCCTGTGGACACCAGTGTAGTGAAGTGCAATCTGTGTGGTAAGGTGGTGTGCCGTGGCCCCAAGGGAAGTCATCTGGGCACAGGTGGTCAGCGGACCCACCTATACAACCACCATCATGCAGACTGGCAGGCCAAGCTTGCTGAACAGGGCAAGAATGCACCTGCTGGCCATGCTGGGCAACAGGTGGCAGCACGGCCTCCACCTGCACATGGTGTCAAGCGGGGGCGGACCATGGAGCAAGCGACTGCTCCACAATCTGAAGGTGATGGTGGCAACCCTGCACGAATACCTACCACATATGCTGATTTGGGCCTGATGTGGAGTGAGTTGGACCATGTGAACCACCAGACTGACAACGTGGAGCAGCGGTTGTAGCACATGGAGGTGCACCAACTCCAGATAATGGACATGCTTCAACTGCTGCTCTCATACCATAACATTGTTGATCACTAGTTTTTGTTTGTCCTTGCACCCACCACCCTCTCCTTGAAAAAATAGTTCCTGACATTGCCCCTGATCCGTCCCCCCTCTATCTTCAAATTTTGCCCCCTTGTTCATGCACATCTCTTTTTTCAGAAAGATGCTACCCTCTTGTACGTTGTTGATTCCCTTTTGGTACTTGCTTTTATTTATTTATTTCAATCTAGGATTACAATACCTTTGAGCCGAGGCTCTTTTACAAAGGTTCCACGTCAGCATGTGCAACAGTCATCATTTTTAGTTACAAACATATAGTCACTGACTTACAGACATGTAATAACCAGTACAAAGACTTGAGCTATGAACAAGACAAGGGGAGGAGGAGGGAGTCGGTGGGGAGAAGTGAGGTAGGAGATCGGGAGGTAGGAGGTGAAGGGGGTAAGGGGGAGTACGGGAGGTGGTTGGAGGCAGAGGCAGGAGTGGAGATACAGGGGAGGTGGGTGAGGGCGGGAGACAGTGCAGCCAGGGGGCCTTGTCGAGGAATATGACAGGTAAGGTGCTAGGGGTGCAAAGACTGATTGTAAATGCTGGGTGCTGGGGCATGTGCAGCTGGAACGGTGGAAATGTTAAGATGATAGTTTCTATCATGCCCCCCCTCTTTTCTTGCAGTTATACATACTAAGCTTTAGACTCCACAATATTTGGGAAACCGGTTAACTTGTTGTCATGGGTTGAAATTAAGGCAATTCTCATGCCATCAGCAACTTCACTACTACCAGCGGGGACAAGAGCATCTCCAACCATGATTGAAGCTACTGATTGTGCTGTGAAAAACAGTCAGAGAAATCCCTTTATGGACATCAACTATGCACGTCTGCTGCATACTACCATACTCATGGCCACTTTTGCCATTGGCAGCAGTGCCATGGCCAGAAACAGCTTTGTTTGCACATCTCTTTGCAGGCATTTTGGGGGATCACAAAGAAAATTCTAAACAAATTTAGATTTATGAACTTTCAGTTTGGGTGAATGGGAAGCCAAAAATCAACAACTGTGGCTTGCAGATGGAGATTGGGCACTAAACAGATGCAAACACACAGACACATTAAGATTGCACTGCGCACTCAAGAGATGCAGATGCAAAGGCACAATACCTTAACCAGTGCTCACAAATCCAAAACTGGAAACAGAATACCTTTTGCCGTTTTTTTTTTTTTTTTGTGGGGGGAGTACACTGCAGTAACAGTCCACTACCAAGATACCACAAAGCAGTACAAAATAATGCAGATGGATAGCGGGTTCACACAACTGCAGTTACTGTGTGACACAATAAAATGTGTCCGACTTGATGGCACGCATCGCACACACATTCACACACACATTACAGGTAATGTGCAGCAAGAAAAAAATAATACTCTCCATAGTAATGTTGTTTCTTCTAACGGAGTCTAGCTGTATTCTGACTATATGCAGTTAGTCCTAGCACTTGAACTGCTGCAGAGAGTAAAGGGTTAACTCTATGCCAAGGCGTAGAACGTTGAGCTCGAGCTCGGTTTTCTAACCTCTGTCTGTGGTACTCTGAAGTCTAACCATCAGATTTTCATGAGCACTACACTAACTAACTCAATAGTTAGAAATTGTTTCTAAACTTTTTATGCCAAAAGGCACCAAACAGATTTTTAGGGTCAAAAAGACTCAAGTCGAGAACCCCAAAAAGAATATAAGCAGGTAGTGAAAACAATCAAAATATTTATAATAAAACCCAGAAAAACCTTAATAAGATAAGGCATGCCAAGTACACCTCTGGGGTGCAGCACTGTGCCTGCCAGACCACATACAAAAACTACTAGGTTCCAGGAGGGAAGGGAGGTCAGAATACAGTAAGACTCCATTAGAAGAAACAACATTACTACGGTGAGTAATTTTTTCTTCAAACAACATGAAGTCTTGCTGTATTCTGACTATATGCAGACTACTAAGCAGTACCCCCTTGGAGGAGGGAGTCACAGAACCTATTTTGGGAACAAGCTCTGCAGCACAGCTGTGCCAAACCTAGCATCACTTCTTGACTGAATGTCCAGAGAGTAATGCTTGGTAAATGTGTGAACAGTTTTCCAGGTGGCTGCTTTACAGATTTCCACTAATGGTATGTCTCTAGGTGCTGCGACTGAAGCAGCTGTACCTCTGGTGGAGTGAGCCCTCAGGCCTGAGGGAGGCACTTTCCCCAACTTTGAATAGCAGAACTAGATACAGGAGACAGTCCACCTGGCAATAGTTCTCTTGGTGGCAGGTTTGCCCTTTCCCACTTCCCCATAAGTGAGAAACAACTGAGAACAGCCATTTCTATGGGCCTTAGTGTGATCCACATAGTAACTAAGAGCCCTCTTTACATCAAGACTGTGTAATCTTCTCTCCCCGGAGTAAGAATGGTCAGTGAAAAATACAGGCAATGACATACACTAATTCAAATGAAAGTCTGATACCACCTTGGGAAGAAACTTTCTGTTGGTTCAAAGGACCATCTTATCCCTGTGAAATGAAATGAAGTCAGGTTCCACTGATAAAGCCTGTAATTCACTGATTCTCCTGGCAGAGGTAATGGCTACCAGGAATACAGTTTTCCAAGTCAAATACTTTAGCTCAGCTGAGGACAGAGGCTCAAAAGGGGCAGCATAAGCTGTGCGATACAGATATTCAGGTCCCAAGAAGGTGTAGACTCCCGAAAGGGAGGCTTAACATGTACCAGACCCTTGAAAAATTTCTTGAAACTGGATGAGATGCCAGGGAAGAGCCCTAACCAGCAGAAAGGAAGGCAGACACAGCTGCCAAATGTATCTTGAGAGTAGTAAGACAGAGGCCTAAACTGTTAAGATGCACCAAATAGTCCAATACAGTAGCAATATGAGCCAGCTCTGGCAAGACATGCTTCTGGGAACACCAAAACCCAAATCTTTTCCAATTCCAGTTGTAAGTCTTTCTAGTAGTGTGTTTCCTGCTAACCTTTAAAATGTCCAAGACTGATTGAGAAAGATGGAGGCTTGCATATTCTAGCTCATCATGAACCAGGCTTTGAGCCTGAGAGTCTGAAGGTTGCGGTAAAGAATCCTCCCCTGAGAGGAGGTAAGGAGATTGAACTGTCTGGGAAGACACAGAGGCATTGTCACTGACAGTGACAAGAGAAGGAGGTACCAAAGCTGGAGCCACTAGAATCACCTTGCAGGGCTGAGACCTGATCTTGATCAAGACCCTGAATATCAGAAGAAAAGGAGGGAATGCATAAAGAAACCTGCTTGTCCAATCCAACAAGAGAGCATCCTGAGGGACAGGGCCCAGAAGAGGCAGTCTGCAGCAAAAAAAGAGGAAGTTGGTGATTGTCCAGGGCTGCAAAGAGATCTATCTCTGGAGTGCCCCACCTCTTGAAAATTACCTGAAGAATTAGAGGGTTCAAGGTCCATTCGTGGTGGCCCAGAGAAATCATGCTGAGAGCATCTGCTAGAATGTTGTCCTTCCCTGGGAGATGCACAGCCATCAGGGAAGCCTGAAGGGAATAAGCTAGAGACCATATTTTCATGGCATCTGTGCACAAAGTGGAGGACCGAGTGCATCCCTGCTTGTTGATGTACCACATGGTTGTGGTATTGTCTGTCCTGATCTGCACCACTTTCCCCTGAACAGCAGTTGAGAATGTCTGAAGTGCTAGAAAGACAGCTCTCAGTTCGAAAAAGTTTATGTGTAGAAGAGACTCCTGGTGAGGCCAGGTTCCCTGAGCTGTAAGCTGATCTAGGTGAACCCCCCACCCCAATAAAGAGGCATCTGTGTTGAGAATCACTGAAGGAACTTGACTGATAAAGGGAACACCTTGTCGAAGATTGTACTCCTCCAGCCATCACTGGAGGGCCTGAACTAGGGTTTGAGACACAGGAACCAATTTGGAGAGAGGGTCTTTTTTCTGAGACCAATAAGATCTGAGATGAAATTGAATATCTCTCATCAGGAACCTTGCTCCCTGGACCACTGCTGTGGATACTGCCATGTGACCCAGCAACTGTAGAAAGTGTCTGGCTGGACGAGAAACTAGAGGATGAAAAAAGGAAGCCAGAGTGACAAGGGACTGAACCCTTGAGAGAGGGAGAAAAACTCTTGCCTGAATATAGTGTCTAGTTCCACCGCTATGAAAGTGAGGATCTGGGCTGGTTCCAGAACAGACTTTTCTAGGTTCAGAATGAAACCCAAGGAGTCTAGAAGTTTTTGAGTGACCTCTAGGGCTGACTTGACTTGGTCTGAGGACTGGCCTACAACAAGCCAGTCGTCCAGGTATGGGGACAGAAGGATACCCTGTGTCCTGAGGAATTCCCCGACTACTGTGAGACACCTGCTGAACACCCTTGGAGCAGATGTTAGGCCAAAAGGCATAGCTCTGAATTGGTAATGGCCTGAGGGCAACTCGAACCTGAGGTACTTTCTGTGGGAATGTCTGATAGGTATGTGGAAGTAGGCATCCTTGAGATCCAGAGAGGCTAGCTAGTCTCCTGGTCACAGAGAGGGAAGAATTACTCCCAGAGTCACCATCTTGAATTTTGGTTTTGTTAAGTGTTTGTTCAGCTACCTTAAATCTAGGATGGGTCGCCACTCCCCTGTCTTTTTTGGGGTAAGGAAGTATCTGTAGTACAGTCCTTTTCCCCTGTGACAATGAGGTACCTTCTCTACTGCTTGCAGAAGCAGAAGAGAGGAGACTTCTGTCTCTAAGGCATTTGTCACCAAGGGAGAGGGAGGACTGAAGGACATTGCTCTCATTTTTGGGAACCTTTTGAAACTGAGAGCAAGTCCCTGGCTCACTACTTCTAGGACCCATTTGTCTGAAGTTATAGACTCCCAGGCCTGGGAGTAGTGAGCCAACCTGCCCCCTACTGGAACTTGGGAGGTGACCCTGACCGACACCTCAGGGTGTATGTTTGGCAGGGGGCTTAGACTGCGTGGATGATGGGATCCTGGTCATCCCATGCCTGCCTCTTCCCCTAAAGAACCTCCTCTGCTGGAAAGAAGAGGAGAAGGCCTGAACTTGGTAGAAAGGCCTGTGAAAAGGCCTGCCCCTGCCAGCCCTAAATTGTTGCTTCTGAGGAGTGACCTGCTTTTCCTTGGCTGCAGCACTCCTATAGGTGGTCCTATATTCATCCATCTTCTTTGTGTAGTTCTCTGTTTGCTCTCCAAACAGAGAATTACCAGTTACAGGGAAATCCATGGCCTTAGTCTGGGTATCCTGCGAAAGACTGGTACAACTAAGACAAGCAAACCTCCTCATGGAGATAGATGTAGCCATGACTCTAGAATGCACATCACTGAAGTCCACAGCAGCATGAAACTGCTCTTCGGATGCCTCTATGCCATCTACAGCCACCTGCTCCAGCTCCTTGGCTAGCTGGGGAGGGGCATTCTTGGCCAGCTCCAGAACCGTATCCCACACAGATGTCTGGTACCTGGCTGTATATGCTATGTAATTTGATTGCCTGAGCCCCAAAGAGGATGCCAAGTATTGTTTCTTAGCCATGGCATCCACTTTCCTGGAATCCTTATCTGTGGGGTGAGATGCCAGGGGAATATTAGCCTTGTCACAGGCTGCAGCTTGCACTACCCCAATATGGCTGCAATGTGCTGAAAGGAATTCCTTGCCAAGGCCTGATAAAGCATACCTCCTGTCCATTCTTTTATCCACAGGAGGAATGGATGTGGGAAAATTATTTTTTGTATCTTTCCCCAGGGATTTGTGCAAAGGGATAGACACTGTCTTTGACTCTGGAACATCCATCATTTCCACATAATCAGGCTCCTCCTGATCCTGATCAGCCTCTTCCATAGGAAGCTGAAGGGTCTCAGCCATGTTCTTGTAGAACAAGAAGTGGGAAGGGGACTCAGAAAGCCTGGGAAGGGAAACACTGGAAGGCCTGTCAGGAAAGATGTCAGGCTCTACTGGCTCATTTAGGCCTTCAAACTCTCCTTCTTCATCATCTTCTTTTCCTCACAATCGCCCTCATAGTATGCCTCCAGATCAATATCTGAGGCAAAAACTTCCAACCAAACTGATCGCCTTTGAACCAATGTCGGTTCAGTTGGAACCGGGCAAAGTGATTGCACTATAGAGATCGCTTGCGCTATTTCCTCAGCAGTCGGAATATGAGGTGTTGGATCCAAACCGGCTGATTTTCTTTTTCTCTTTGACGGAATCAACTCCACAGAGTCGGCTCTCCTTTTGCCCGAAGAGGTATCGCCCAGGTCAGTAGGCACCTCTTCAGGTTCGGTAGCAGCTGAACTGGGTTGGCCATCCGAGTCAATGGACTTCTCCGCCTCCCTTTCCTTCAGCCTACTCAAACGTTTTTCAAGAGCGGCCTTAGGAAAGTTCTTACAAATTTGGCAGACTATCTTGAGGTAGTCAAACCCCAGATAATAAACACATACGAGATGAGGATCACCCTTAGCAAAGGCCTCCCCCTCACTTGGTACAGTGCTGAAACCCAGTGGGACCGGTTTTCTTTTTGGGTTTCTCAGACATGCCGAATACCAGAAAAAGTCACCCTTCTCAGCTTTCAAGCCAGGTAACTAAAACCTATCGGTTCCAACCGTGTCATGGGTCGGTTAAAAGAATGCCACAAAAATCCAGATTTTTTTTTTTAGGAACTGATCAGTACCGGAAAACCACAAATATTTGTACAGAGAATCAGAACAACCAATAGGTTTTGGTTCTGAACCGGACCGACCGGAAAAGAATTGAAGACAGAACAATTTCTAACAATTTCAACAAAAAAACACTACCTACTACTACCACTTACTGTTACCGAGACAGAGGTAAGAATATCAATGAATTCACGAACTACGGTTGAAAAAAAACGACTGATTGAACTTTTACAGTAGGCGCGGAGGGCTCTCCGGGCGACTTCACAGAATAAGTAGTAAGAAATTTGATGGTTATACTTCAGAGTACCACAGACAGAGGTTTGAAAACCGAGCCTGAGCTCAACGTTCTATGCCTTGGCATAGAGTTAACCCTTTACTCTCCACAGTAGTTCAAGTGCTCGGGCTAACTGCATATAGTCAAAATACAGCAAGACTTCATGTTGTTTGAAATTGAAAACTTCAGTAATGTAACCAAATCTTTTAAACAAGCTGAAATTATGCACTGCACCATAACAGTAAGCAAACAAAATGTCAAAAATTACTGAAAATATTACTGTGTGTACATGAACACAGTTATACAACAAAAATATAACTAAAACAATTAGAAAGACTGCCTTTCTCCCAGTTAATCTACCTCCACCACAGATACGCCCCTGCCCCCGAGCATACTTCAACAGTGTCTGTCAGTACGCAGATTGAATGCTCTAATTAACTTTCAAAATCCACACAAAAACAATAAACACTCGATGATATGAGCACAGGAGGGTTTTCTACAATCGATGTACTAAATTTTGAGGGAAAAAATGGCTCAAAAAGGCTTTTTGAATGTTTTTTAGAGGGTTTGAATCTCAGAGCTCTGACAGCAAACTGTCTCCAGCTACCACTACACACACATTACACAGAACTGAGGCTGTGCAGAGCAATCTATAGCCCACGTGACCTGCAATACTATGAATCACTGCAAAATGCGCCTTAGAGCTCACAAACAAGGCAAAGTAATGTGAAGTACACTGAAATCAAAGTACTTCGCATTAAAATTGGTGTAGAAGTGGTTAGGGAAAGCCAGAGTAACATGAAGTCAGTGCTTCCAATGGACTTCATGATAATGATTGGAAGGCAGAGTACTCTGCTTCGCATTGTGGATTACTCAGCGGCGGATTCTGCTTTAATATGCGAATTGCTCCGTGTGTAAGATTTTGGCCACTTCACTCGCCTCTAACCACAGATAAGTGACAGGAGCATTGAGAAAAAGGAGGTGGACACCAGTCCATTTACAGAGGAAGAGAGTCCTGAAGGAACTCACAAATCTGAAAGTGGACAAAGCAATGGAGCCAGACAGGGTACATACAAGGATACTGAAGGAGCTTAGAGAGTTGCTGGCTACACCACTGACAGTCCTGTTCAACCACTCACTGGAGATGGGAGTGGTTCCGGAGGACTCGAGGAGGGCAGATTTAGTCCTACTTCATAAAAGTGGTAGCAAGGAGGAGGCTGGCAACTACAGACCAGTCAGCCTGTCTTTGGTGACAGAGACATTAATGGAGTCACTACTGAAAGAAAGGAATGTGGAATATTTAGAATCCAGCAGCTTACGGGATCCAAGGCAGCATGGATTCACTGGGGGAGGTTATGTCAAACAAATCTGATAGATTTCTTTGACTGGGTGACCAGGGAATTTGATCAGGGTAGAACGGTGGATGTGGCCCTATCTAGATTTTAGTAAGCACAGTTGCAAAGAAACCCAGCAATCTCCAGCTAATTACTTAGATGAAAAAACTTACAAAGGCTTCATTTAGCAAAATAGAGTCTTTTTATTCATCCATTTACATCCAAGTGTGGAGTGTAATTGCAACAATACAAACACGACTCCAACACCCCAGCACGTCGACTAAAGTCTTCGTCAGACTGGGACTGTGATTGTATGTAGCTGGGGCTAGCAACCCCTTCCCAGCACCGGGCTTCTACTGCCATGAACACAGCTGTCGGAGCGGTTCAGATCTCAGTAAGGCCCTCACCACTGTTCTACATTAGAGACTCATGAACAAGCCAGGCAGCCTGTGGGTGGGTCCTAGGGTGATAAAATGGGCAAGAAATTGGCTGGGGGATAGATGACAGAGGGTTGTGGTAAATGGAGTTCACTCTGGGGAAGGGATGGTGACTAGCGGGGTGCCTCAAGGATCAGTACTGGGACCGATCCTCTTTAATGTCTTTATTAGTGACATTGCAGAGGGGTTAAAAGGGCAAGCTGTGCCTTTTTGCTGATGACACAAAGATCTGCAACAGGGTAGACATTCCAGGGGGATGGAAAAAATGAAAAATGATCTAAGAAAGCTTGAGGAGTGGTCAAGAGTGTGGCAACTAAGTTTCAATGCAAAGGAGTGCAAAATCATGCACTTGGGGCACAAACACCCAGAAGAGGAACACATGATGGAGGGAGTGGTACTGACTACCACCAAACAGGAAACAGACTTGAGGGTAATCATATCTGATGACCAAAAGGTGGCCAAACAGTGTGACAAGGCAGTGGGGAGAGCCTGTGGGGTGCTGCGGTGCATAGGGAAGGGTATCACCAGTGGAAAGAAGGAGGTGGTGATACCGCTATACAAATCATTGGTGAGGCCTCATCTGGAGTACTATGTCCAGTTCTGTGGACCACATCTCTGGAAGGACATACACAGAGTAGAGGTGGTCCAGAGGAGGGCAAACAAAATGGTGCAGGGTCTGCACCAAAAGCCCTATAAGGAGAGACTAAAGGACCTCAATATGTACACCCTGGAGCACAGGAGGGAGAGGAGGGAGGATATGATAGAGACTTTTAAATACCTCCCAGGTAGAAATAAGGTACAAGAAGGAAGAATGTTTCAGGAAAAAAAAGATGCTCAAGAGCAAAGGGTCAAGCTAAGAAGCTGGGGGGGGGTAGACTCAGGGGAAATGTGAGAAAGTACTTCTTCACAAAAAGGGTGGTGGATGCATGAAGCAGCCTCCCAGCAGTGGTGGTGGGGGCAAAAACTGTAATGGAATTCAAGAATGCATGGGACAGACATAAGGGACCTTAGTGGTTAGGAAAGGGAGGGTAAAACCAGAGATCAAGTAGGGTCTGCGGTATTACAGTAGGTAGGTAAAATGGGCAGACTAGGAGGGCCAAGCAGTCCTTATCTGCAGTCAGATTCTATATTTCTATGAAAGCCGCTTCACAGAAAGAGTGGTGGACAAGTGGAAAAAGCTGCCAGAGGAAGTGGTACATGTCATAGCAGTGAGAAGCTTCAAGCAGGAATGGGACAAGCATATGGGATTAGTTAGAAAATGGGGAGCAAAAAAAGGGGAGGGATGGCCACTAGGGCCAGTGCAGAGTAGTGAGGTAGGGTGAGCAAACTGGATGGGTCAACAGGCCATTTCCTGCTGACATTGTCTATGTATCTATGCAGCACGAGTCGAATAAAGTTTGAAGCCTTAGAGACACTCACACCCAAAACCTTTTTACAAATTAAAATATTTTTTAACTGTTTTGTTTGGAATAACTACCTGCAGACCTACAGAGTATGTGTTTATATACAGTATACTGCTACTGCGTTTCTTATAAGAGTGCAATCTCAAGTTCTTTGAGAGAACCGCAAAGGAAAACTGAGCAGTTTTGGTGCACAAAGGACTGGAGAAGAAACTCTTATAACTGTAAGAGACCCAGGAACTGTACATAGAAGCATGTTATAAATCATGATAAGGAGTTTGTTTTAAAAAAAATGGAACTTGCATACAAAATCAAAATGTTTTAATTTGTACAATATTAGAGACCCCTGTGTGGGGAGATGGATTATGCCAATCAAATTCAGCATTTCAGAATTTTTGAACTATTAGCATCAAAAATCATCTTATAGTTACAAGACCACTTGGAATGTTTAAAAAACAAACAAATCCTGATTGGCTAAGAATGATGTCATGATTTATAAGCAATACCATGAAGCATGGCCCTTCTACGTAAAGGGACTCCCATCAGTATTTGCTCATATTTGTCATTGTGTGTACTTTATTGAAGGGAACCATTCATGTACAGTGGCAGACATAGTTTAAAATCCCATGAAAAGCTCTTTTAAATGAGGTATTGAGCTCATATGCAGCTGGAGGTACTTTAGACATATAGATGACAGAGTCTGTTTAATGTTAATAATACATTGCAGCCAATTGTAGAACAAGCTGTGCATAACTACATTGAGTCAAGCACAGCTTGTTCCTTAATGACATCACATTGTTCTAAAAATGGCTGCACTGTAGGGTTAGCATTGAACAGACTCAGTCATTTGTATCTCTGCGTCGTGCCTGAAATGGTCCCTAGGATCAGCGCACCTACCCAGTTACCAAAGTCATAAATAAATCTCCGGAGTTTTTCCAGCTATGAATCAGCCCAATCCATGGTTTGAAAGAGCTTTTCGTGGACATTCAAACTAGGATGGCCACTGGGCATGAATGTGCCCTTTAAATGTATTCAGGCCGCAAATGCCTACAGAGCATGTTTGGAAATAAGTAAACCATAGAAGAACTTAATCTCACTTAGTGCTGCTCTATGCAAGCATGCTATGAAAAAGGTTAAGCAAAGTGTCCTGCCCTTTTTTCTGTTTTGTCAGTAGGCAGCAAGTAGACAACCCACTCACCTCATTCCTAATATCTGGTGTTAGGCAATGGCAATCCCAGCGGTCTCGTGGGGCCCCTGCTCATGGGGCATCCCCAGTCAGAGATGGAGTACCTCACTCATTTATATTAGTGAAGTTACTTATCCTGTTTACTTACCAGCGATTCCATATCTGACCCCAACCACAGTCCCCCCCTCCCAAATCCCTGATACCCACAACTCAGCTGTTCTGACCAGGAGGCTAAGAGAACTGTTGCCATTATGGTTAAGGTAGCTAGGGGTTTACATCCAATTTAATTCATCCTCCATCCACCCACCCTCCTTGTGGTGTCCTGCAGCAACCCAAACCAGTAGCTGCCCCCTGTAAAGGAGATGGAGGACTTGTCCCACCACAGGGTTTGTTGAAGGTGCAAAAGCAGCAATGCCTCTCTCCCTCTGACTAAGACATGCAGCTGCTCTAAACAAGCCTGATGTGGTGCAACATGACTGCAGACACCCAGACACTCTCCCAAAGCTGACTGAGCCAGCATAGGAGTAGAATGCACTGCCGCTCGGATGTCAGGGTGGCCTCACCATATTCAGTTGCTGTATATAATTTTGTGTTTATCTTGTTAAAATAGCAATGAAGGGCACCAATGGACTGTGCAGAGCCTGCTGATGATGGGGCACCATAACATCACAAAACTTCTTGCCTAGACACGGCCTGCCCAATCAAAGTCAGTTGCACAGAAATGGATAGGTTAGATGGTGGTGCCACAACGTATGGGTACATACTAAAGTGAGTTTTTCACTTTTGAAAAAACTTTGAAAAATGTAATATTTAGAAACAATCTGACTTGTAGTTTCTATACTGTCTGCATTTTTCTTCCTTTTGTGTTTCATTACCAGGTTAACATGCATAGCAACAGGATCCTTGTCTCACAAAGTTCTGGTTCTGTTGCTTAATTCTTTGCTGCAGTCATAATCCTTGGCTTGTGACATCATAGTCTGTTGCTCTGGAAACTGAAGTGATGTCCCAAACAGAGGGTAGTGTGACTTCAGGAAAGGGTTAAACAGCAGGAGTAGATCAACTGAAGGGGACAACAATCCAGTTCCCATGGAAATGAACTCAGTAATAAACAATAAAAGGAACAGAAATGCAAAAATCAGTCCTTTCAATGTCAGCTAAATTGTGACTAAACATTGTATTTTTCCAAGTTTTCCCCATAACTTACAAAATCATTTTAAAATCGTTTCTGAGATGGGTTGGGTAAGGAGCTCCATGGCTAATCTTACTGAGGGGAACCCACAAATTTGATACCCAGCCCCAACTCCCCCTCAGGGTAGTGACAATGTTGGACATTTACTGCTGCACTGATAACACCCTCCTTGTTCTAGCACTGCTTGGAAATGTGTTAACGCTTGTCCTCCTACTGCATGTGAGCTGGAGCAGAAGTGGATCAGGAAAGGCACTGTGTGCACAGTTTGTGTCAGGGATCACAAGTGAAAAAAGAGAATAATAATAATACAATTAGCATTCACACTTCCCTACTAGTAGTGCAGAGGCTCTGTGTGGGAGCAGTATGTAGAAGCCTGTGAATGGCAACTTGGATCTCTGCTTTTTTTTCCTGGGGGCGTGTGTGATGTAATTCAGGGCACTTAACAGCAGAGGGCTCTCTTGCCCTAAATTTTGGATACTCTACTGTTGCACTAGAGATAACCAAACCCTCATTATTTTGGTTATCTACAAGGCTTCAAAGGCCACTGTACTGTATAAGGCCTCTGTTCCTTGGCTTCCAACTACATTAACACCCTGTTATACTCAGCAATGATACATGAAATACCATTAAAACAAAGAAGAAGCTGGGGTTCCAGGAATAGAGCCTACAAATATGATTAAACATTTGCCTGGATTACATAAAAAAGGGAATGGGAACTGTACCCCGTCATTAGTAAGCCAATGTATATCATTCCACCCTACTCACACTGCCTGATCACCCTATTGAGGGTTTTAACTTCGGATTTTCCCTGGTATTTCTCTCCTTCATTTCTCCCCTCTCTCAGCTACCAACCAATGTGTTCCTTAGGGCTTTACCTGGCTTCATCTTCAAGGCCTAAGGATGCTCCACTTCTTGCCTCTCAAGAATCCTGATGGCACAGTTATTTATTTCTTTAAATTTTGGTAACCTGGTGGGCCCACTGAGACAAGACGGTCCCTTTTTCAGGGGTGACCCAGGATCAAACAGACGTTTGCAAGGTCTGTATATCAAGAATGGTTACATACAAGTACAGAGATACAGTGCAGTGCTACAAAATGGAACAGACAGGAATTAACAATGAGCTCTTCAGCATATACAGAGAACTCCAATCATGCAAACAGTGCAACAATAGCTCAAACAGTACATTACAGTTAGATAAAGTGTCACACATAAAGCCCACAAGGTAGTGAAGGATACAGTAATGTAGTAGCCCATGCAGCAAGACACGCCCAGGAAATGAGCTACAAATAATATAGGTGCTGTTATCTGAAGCAAGTATATTGAATGGAGGATGACAGATGAAGCAAGAGGGAGTGTTGGAATTGGGAGCAGGAAGAGCAGGATAAGATTGCATGTGGTAAAGAGTTCCATAAAGACAAGGCAGAGAAAGCAAAAGATCTTCCATCTATGGATAACCACATTGTAGGGGTCACAAGAAGGGAAAGGGAGGAGGACATAAGCATATGAGTAAACTGTCTGAATTGTACAATATCTGTAAGATAAGTGAGGTGTGTGGCGGTGAACCAATTTGTAGACAAAGCCAAGGGTTATTAGTTGGAGTCTATACTCATAAGGTGGCCATCACAAGGATGCAAGGACATCACAGTGGTGGTGACGTGCGTTCACCCCTAAGATAAACCTTCCAACTTTGTGATAACGTTATCTAAGGTATGTGAGGATGGTTGCATTGGTTGAGAGAAGTAGTGGTGCACTATAGGTGAGCAGAGGGAGAAGGGTGGAGGTTGCGATCTTGTGGCAAGAGACTGAGGAGAAAAAGGGGCAAAAGTAGTAAAGCAGTCCCAGTTTCTGATTGTGTTTTTGTAAGAAGAGCTACGTGCATGTCAAAGGAGAGGGAGGTATCAAGGGTGACACCCAGGTATTTAAATGTTTGCACTGATTTGAGGGTATTACCAAAAGAGGGAAGAGATGGCAAGAATTGGGTAGGTTGGAGCAGAAACAGGGCTGAAGAATACCATACTTTTTTTGGGGTTGTGTTGAGAACTAGTTGGTTGTTCAAAAACCAGTCCTCTAGCATTTGAAAATCAGAAGCAAGAATCCTGTTTAGCCAGGAGATGTCCAGTGGGGTGGGGTGGGGGATTGTTTAACCAGGAAAGGCACACTAAGCCAAAACTTGTTTCCACAAGGAAACATAGAAACATAGACTTTGAAGGCAAGACAAGGACCACTTGGCCCACCTAGTCTGCCCATTTCCCTACCTACTGGATAAGCTGCAGATCCTAGTTAACCAACAGCCTATTTCTTCCTACCCTCCAGAAGAATTGCCTTATGTCTGTCCCATGCACTCTTGAATTCTCCCACAGTTTTAGACCCCACAACCTCCTCAGGAAGGCTGTTCCATGCGTCCACCACCCTCTCTGTGAAAAAATACTTCCTCACATTACCCCTGAACCATCCCCCCTTTATCTTCCAATTGTTTCCCCTTGTTCTTGCACATCTCTTTTTCTGAAAGATGCTACCCTTTTGGGCTTCTTGATTCCACTGAGGTACTTAAAAGTTTCTATCATGCCCCCCACCCTTTCCTCAAGGGTATACATATTAAGCTCCTAAGCTCCTTTAGTCTCTCCTCATATGGCTTCTGTTGCAGACCCTGCACCATTTTAGTTGCCCTCCTCTGGACTGCCTCCATCCTGTCGATGTCCTTGAGGAAGGGGTCTCCAGAACTGGATGCAGTACTCCAGATGGGGTATCACCAACTGTCTGTACAGAGGGATAACAACTTCCCTTTTTTCTGCTGGTGATGCCTCTGCCTATACATCCCAGTATCCCCCCAGCCCTCCCTACTGCCTTCTCACAGTGCTAACTAACCTAAGGTCATCTGATATGATTACCCCAAGCCCCTTTCCATTTTTGTTGTTGTTACTACCTCCCCCCTGTGTACTCTTCCCCTGGGTTTTTGTTTCTCAGGTTCATTATTTTGCACTTCTTTGCATTTAATCCAAGCTGCCATACTTCTGACCATTCCTCCAACCTTGCCAAGTCCCTTCTCATCCTTTCCATGCCTCCCTGTGTATCAACCCTGTTGCAGATCTTTGTGTCATCTGCAAAGAGGCATACTTTTCCTTCCAGGCCCTCTACAATGTCACTTATAAATGTAACCCCCCCCCCCCCCACAAATGGGGGTTCCCGAAAAGTCTTCCTTGAGCTTGCTTAAATGCTCATTGCCAGGCTGGTGTCTTGCGTTTTAGCAGTTTAAATGTATTGCCAGAGAGTGCCTGTATAGCCTCTGTGTACTGTCTCTTTAAGAGCTGCCTGGATTGCTGTTATAATTAATCTGAGAGGGAGCTCTGTTAGAAGATGTACTTGTTTGCTGATCATTTGTTAGAGTAGTAATAATACTGCAGTTTGTTCTAACCTGCCTTCTTTGCAGCATGGACAGTTCTGTTTGTTTCCATCATCTTAGTCCTGGACTGTCAGAATGGGCCAATTAGTACATTTGGGACTCTAAAATGGAACCTGCCTACAGGGGCTTGGTGGGACCAAAACTTGCACGAATTGTAGTTTGGGCTTTTGGTGCCTAAAATAACCTGGAGGGAGAGCCCTTGTTGTGACTGACAGACAGTTCAGTTAACCGAACCTTTTGGATCTCGGGGAAAGTCCCACACTGCTTGCAGTTTCAGTTAGATCTGAGTTAAGAAGTGAAGAAGTAACAGCTCGAGCTAGTTCGAGCAGCAATCCATAGTGGATTTACGTGGGAGAACTGTGGAAAGGCCCGAGTTTGGCCTGCATGCCTTCTTGCTGTTCCTGAGAGGGAACTTGTGTTTTCTTCGGGCTGAATCCTAATTTGGAGAGCGAATTAACCCACTGAATTGTGACCAGGCTTTAACCTGAAGAAGACCGAAGATTTGCTGAATGCGATTGGCCTGTCAGGACTTCCAGCTACCTCTGAACTCCCGGATTGTGCAAAGACTCTGTAATTGCAACCAAAGAGCCATTTGCCTGGTACAGTGGAATTTCCTTTCATGTGAATGTGCTGTGTGCTTATAGTGGGTCATAATTTGATTCTCCACTGTGTGTCTGAACTGTGTTTTGCTAGCTGGAGGCTGTATCCAGCTCCACGGACTGAATCCATACAGGGTCGGCGTTAGGCACCAGCGTGAACCCATGACTGCGGGAATTTACCTGACCCCGCTGTAAGGACACGAGAGTGACCCTTCCCAAATCCCTGCTGCACTCCCAAGTCCCACATATGAAAAAATACACACACAAAAAGTTCATTTCTAAATTGAAAAGCAGCAGCCCAGCACAGCATTACATACCTTCCAATCCTTTCCTTCATTTATATGTTTTTTTGTATTCGTCCAGTCCTATAATGTATTGCCTCGCTGGTCACCATTCATGCTACCCGGCCGCCACCGGGGCCTCTGACCGCCTGCACGCCCACCTGATTTCCTTTCCCTGACCCTAGGCATAGACAAGTTAGGAAAGAAGCAACTCAGTCTGGCAAGTAGTTTGTAGTTGGGAATGGGAACCGACCAGCCACAAGGTCACTCCGCCGCTTGGCCCACATGCATCCGCAAACACTCACAAAGTTAGGGGCCCCGCCAATCTTTCTCACTCAGGCTGCCTGCTTGTGCATGTCCACGCTGTCCTACTGAGACTGCAACAAGGATGTTTGCTTCCACACGGTCCCTTATTGTGCTGCACATCATGGTGACGCGGAGGTGCTGTTGGAGCCAATCATAGGGCTCCACTTAGTCCCTTGCTGTTTTTGCACCTCTTCCCCCTCTGACCTGAAATGTTTGATCCCCACTAAGGTCCATGACTGTCCCATAAAGATCCCTCCGGCGCTCTTGGAACTATTCAGCCAAGGGAATCCTGTTGTTAAGTCGGTGAGTTGCTAACTTGGAGCGGAGCCTGGAGGAGAGCGTTGAGAGAGAGAGAAGACCAGAGACCACACTGCATCTGAAGCCAACTACCCAGTTCCTGATCTTGGAAGAGCTGGATATCCCTTCTAATTCAGTCTACAGATATCCTCCTAAATCCGGTATGTCCCAATTCTAATTTAGTTTTCTTAACACATGGAATGAATGCAGTGTGACCTGGACCAGAGGACCCCCACGCAGAAAGATGGTGACTGAATAATCTAGTGTAACGTGAACATACAAAAAGTAAAGTTTTTTGTAAGTCTTGGATTTCTGACAGTTGTGTCAAGTTATAAAAGCAGGCTGTGTGTCTGTGTTGCTCGTAACTTGCAGAATCCCCAGTGACATGCCATTCGCGGTTGTTGGTGCTTCATACTGACCAGTTTTAAATGCTAGCAGGTTTGCTGTGATTAAGCTGGACAGGTTCCGGTTGAGGCTGAACACTCATCTCTAGATTTGGAAGGGAGCAAGCAAGCAGGCGGGCGAGCTGTATATCCCCAAATAATGTTCCAGTGAAGAAAGGTTTCGAGGCACAAGAACTCTGATACAAATGTGTAAGGGAGAGTAGTTTTGGGGTCCAAGCCACTTTAGGCAATGCTGAGTTTGGTAAATGTTATCTTGGGCTTTGAAAACATGAGTGACAGGAGCCGTCTTTTACAAATTGCAAAGAATTCACTTCTCACTTGCATGTTAACCTGTATCTTTTTGTTATACCAGAAATAAATCTGACTTCATTAAGACAGTGGTGGATACTTTGAGGGAGTACTGGTTGCAGGGGTGGTGGTCTGACTGCCTGGTTTGTGGATAGTTTTTTATGTCCAATAGCCTCATTTTAGAGCAGAGCTGGCCTCATCCTTGTTACCCCTCAGTGTGGTGGGGTCTGTGGAAAGAGCGGGGGTGGAGGCAAGACAGTATTCCCACTGATCACTGTTGTGAGGCAGTTTTATGTGGCTACTTGCGAAAATGATTCTCCAGGTTACGCTGCACAGGCTGTTCATCAGAGCACATTATTACCATGTCCTGAATTGTGGGTCATACACTGAACCTGCACTCCCAAAAGGCAATGCAAACTTAATTTATAAAGCTCCACATTCCTGTGGCTCAGAGCTCTGTACCTAATACATTAAGGATTATCGGTGATAACAGGATGCACAAGCTACTGGTGGTATGCTTATCCGAGGGGGTGAGCATTTAAAAAAAGAGTGCTCCACCAAGGTGCATTTACAGTCCTTCAGCAGTCTGGGATTCGAGAGTTGAAAATCTGCTGGTTTCGGATTTTTATGATTTTGTGCACTCTGCCCTCATCTCTCTCCACCAGTAGACAGGCTTGCTGCATACTGTTCATTGTAATGAGTGTTTTATTATGTAAGCCTAATACATGAACAAAGCGAACAGTTCTGTGATAAGGTGATCTGGAATATTTGTGAAGTATTTAGAATAGCTGGTACATATGTGGTCTGTGCTAGGCCTGTCAGGACGCTAGCTTAGACTGAAGTATGCATTGGCATATATCTTACAAAATTTAAATACTATGTAGAAAGATTACTGGGGTGGGGCCCGCCCCGTCTGTGGAGCCCCAGTCATAGAGTTTGCTGGAGGCCCCCAAAGTCCTAAAACCGGCCCTGAATCCATATCCATTTCCGTTTGCCTGGGCCCTGCTACACTGGCCCAGCCAGAATATCTGCTATGCAGAGAAAGTCATTGACGAGAAACCAGCCTGGGGATCAGCCCCCTGCTCAATGCCTTGAACAGGAATGATGCCTCAGTGATTCGTGTGGGCCCTGCTTCTCCGGGCACTCCAGCTCAACAGCCTGCAGTCCAAATTTCGTCCTGCCAGTGTCCAGTATTGGGTATCATGAGTAAACATCAGGGTAGCTCCCTGCAACAACAGCTAAATCTAAAAGTGTTGTCATCTGATTATCTTGTTGCATTTTCTTTCATGAACTGAGCCCTCAGGCTCCGGATTACAAATGGTGTGTGTTGTGCATATTGCCTTCTTCCATCACAGGGCCCCAACCAGCTGCAACGTTCTTGGCTAGCCCACTGTTTTCCTACCTGGGTACGCAGAGTGTGTGATTGCGTAGGGACTCCGAACTGCATGCATAACTGTCTGATTAATACAGCTTTTAAGCAAATCCATCTGATTACGCTCTTCCCTTGTTCAAGTCACCTGAATAAATCAGATTTAACTTTGTTTGCATTTAACCTGACTGTGGTTCCAGTTTGTGCCAAAAGTATTGTACTGTTGCTATTTGCTGTGCTTAACCTTGTTTTACAGGGGGTCCCCAGGGTCAAGCTAGAGGAACCAGCCCTGGTGGTGAGTGCAAACAGTGTGGGTAATTGCCTGGTGAATAAGGGTCATTGCGAAAGTAATTATTATATATTGTTCAGGCCACTAGAAGGGAAAGAGGGGGGTTACAGTGTCCCAGAATGCTGTGCCCAGGTTAACTTAACCACTAACGACCCTGACCTCTGGGTGGAGGCACCCGTTTCATTAACCAGGCCCCTTAACCTGCTACTAGCCAAGGAGGCAGGGGTAGTAGCCCTTGGGATAGCACCACCTAGGGGTTATGTAAAGACATTAAAAAGGACTGGACCCAGTACTGAATCCTGTGGTACCCCACTGGTAACCCCCCCCTTTCTTCAGAGTGGACTCAGTTTACTATTACCTTCTGTGTCCTGTTGTCCAGCCAATGTTTTACCCAGGCTACCACCCTGGGACCCACTACCAGGCTGGCTACTTTGTTTATTAATCTTTTGTGTGGGACTGTGTCAAATGCCTTGCTAAAGTCTAGGTAGGCCATGTCCACAGCTTTGGTCACCCAGTCAAAGATATCAATTAGATTCATTTGACATGAGCTTCCCATTGTGAACCCATGCTGCCTTGGGTCCTGTGGCCTACTGGCCTCTAGGTACTCAACAGTTCTTTCCCTCAGAAGTGATTCCATCACTTTCCCTACCACAGAGGTCAAACTGACAGGTCTGTAGTTTCCTGCCTCTGTCTTGCTCCCACTTTTGTGAAGGAGAATCACATCTGCCCTCCCCCAGTCCTTAGATACCACACCATCCTCCCATGATCTGTTACAAAGGGTAGTCAGTGGTGTCATTAGTTCTCCCCTTAATTCTTTTAGAATTCTGGGGTGAATCCCGTCAGGACCCATTGCTTTGTCCACCTTCAGTTTTAGGAGTTCTTTCAGAACCCTTTCTTCTGTGTAAGGACTGGGATCGACCCCCACATCCAGAGTGCTTCTGTTAATTGCATTAGGTACCTCCCTCTCCTCCTCTCTTGAGAATACTGAGCAGAAGTATTCATTCAGTATTCCTGCTTTTTCACTGTCCTTCTCTGCCCACCCACCGTCCATTATTTTCGGCCTCACTATCCCTCCCTTTGTATTTCTAAGTTAAGTAATGTCCTCAGGGTCACACAGTATGCAAGTGGGGGCTGTGGGATTCAAACCCAGGTCTCCAGGTTTGCAGCTCAGAGTCCTAAACCTCTTCGATATACTGCCTATATCAGTAGATAATGGCATCATCCATGTAAAGTTGAATAGAGACCCCACCACAGCTGTTTGATAAATCATTAATGAAAAGAGAAAATAACTGTGGTCCCAAGATAGACACTTAAGGCACTCCATGGGTGATGGATCTAAAGTCTGAGAGCTCACCTGACCATTTAACCCCTTGAGAGTGGCCATGTAAGTAACTGTGAAACCAGTTCAGTGTAGTCTGGTCAAGGCCCAGGGAGTTCAACTTCCAAAACAGGAGGTTGCGGTTAGCCAGGTTGAACGCCTTCATTAAGTCCATGAAGATTGCTCCCAAGACTAGGCTATGGTCCGTCACATCAAATAGGTCGATAGACACTTTTACAAGGGCAGTGAGGGTACAGTGACTTTTCCAGAACCCATGTTGGAATACAGAGAGGAGGTGGTATGAATCTAGGTATTCCTGGAGATGGTTGTAAAGGATTCGCTCTTGGATTTTAGCAAGAGGGCAGAGGATAGATATTGGCCTGTAGTTGTCAGCTATCACAGTGGTCCCACCCTTATGGACAGGAACAGCCATGGTGACCTTCCACCTGTCCGGAACTGTACCAGATAGGAAGGACCTGTTGATTAGATAGTGCACTGGAAAGGCCAAAGCTGAGGCTCCAAGCTTAAGAAACGTGAGCTCAAGCGTGTCATGACCCGGGGAGCTATTAGACTTGAGATTAGAGAGGAGTGTGCAACCTTCCTTAAGTGTGACCAGCTTAAGATGAAAGGCCAGGAGGCTACCTGTATCTACTGGTGGAGGGGGAGAGGGAAGGGTCGGATGCTGTCAGTGAAAGGCAAGGTGTACTTTTGCAGGTCCATGAAGAACTCATTGAAGCCCTTACTAATGGAAGGAGGGTTATATAAGACAATTCCTTTGGCAGTGAGGGAACTCAGCACTTCATTGGACTCAGTGTCGGACTAGCCCACCTGGATACCTGGAAATTTCCAGGTGGGCCCCCCTCAGTTGACTAAGTGGTTACCTTCTGAACTCCAAAAACATTTGCATTGATCATCTTTTTTCTAATTAAATGGGGTTTCTGGGACACTATTGATAAATGTAAGATGCCAACACAGAGCTAGTGTATCAGATTGAAGTGGAATATTGATATGAGTGTGTCAACCTGGGCCCTCTTCTATTGATTTTCCAGGTGGGCCCTCTGTACCCAAGTCCGACCCTGATTGGACTTGCCTTTGATAAGTGAGTTCACCTGTTTCCAGAACTCCTTTGGGTTGCTTAGATGCTCGACTTGTAAGGTCCAGAAGTGGGTGTGCTTAGCTTTAACAAGTGTGTTCTTACATGTGTTCCTTAGCTGCCTATAGGCCTGCCAGTCAGTAGGCAGACTGCTACTCTTAAAGGTTTTCCATGCCCTGTCATGAACAGCCATGAGCTTATGCAGCTCCTTGGACAGCCAGGGTACTTTGAGGCCTTTAGTTCTGCATCTTTTCAGGGGTGCATGGAGGTTGACTAGATTGGTCAGGGTGTGTATAAAAAAGTCAGGGGCTTATTTATTATCAGAGAGGGTGAGGACAGAACCCCAATTAGCATTAGAAAGAGAGGCAAGGAAGGCATGGACATCAAATCAGGACATATCCCTGACTAAATAGATCTTTCATTGGGGGATTAGGAAAGTTATTATGCCACAAGCAGTAGGTTGAGAAGTGGTCACTGATACTGTCTGGGAGGACACCCATGTCTCTTACTCTATGAGGGCAATTGATAATTATCCAGTCAAGTAAGGTATGGTTGCCTGATTTTGCATTTAGTCATGTGGGCTCAGAGATGAGCTGTGTGAGGTTAGAGTCAGCAAGGACAGAACGCACCTTGTCGGTGTTGAGATTCAACCAGTCAAGGTTAAAGTCCCCGCAAAGGATGAAGTCGTGTGGGGGGAGATTAGCAAGGGATAGTATGAAGCGGGGTAGGTTGGCAGTGGCTTATTTGGGGGTAGACACATCCCATGATGAGTTTCTTGACAGAGCTAAGGGTTAGAGTGAGGAATAAAGATTCCACTGAAGAGGGTCCAAGGGCTGGGAAATGAATTTTAGTGGTGGCAAACTATGTCTTGATATACATTAAGACCCCTCGACCCCGTTTGCCCAGCCGATCCTTCTGGAAACAGCTGTAGCCATCAAAGCCTCCTCATGCTGCTTGATGCTAGGTTTAAGCCAAGATTCAGATATTTCTAAAATGTCTGGGTTGTGTTGGGAGACCCATGCCTCAAGCTTGGCAAGCTTTGGACGAAAACTCTGGGCACTGAGGTGGGCAATCTTCAGCCCTTTTGATAGGTGTCGCTGGGGTGAAGGGCTGGTGGGGGGCCAGTGAGGTCAGAGTTGGACTCGATGTTGCCTGCTTGAGTGAGATGGAGTGAGAAAGGTAGGGCAGTACAAACTCAGGCTAGGAGATTCTTTGAGGTGTGACTACTTGTAGAGGCTTGTGTACAAAGACCTCTGTCGAGCCAGTGCTCCAGGCAAATGACATCAAATTTGGGTAGACAGGAGATTAAGAGATGTCTATGTATGGGTTCAGGGCGGTCAAGCACTGGAAGTGGGCAATCACTGTGCAGGGGTAGGTGGGTCAGGGAGATAGCAATGAAGTGATCAGACATACAGCATATAGGACTATCAGGCAAAGAGAAGCAGCCACAGTTCCATAGTTGGCCATGGTGCCAGATATGAGTGGCACAGCAAGGCGGGGCACTGTGGAAGCACAGGATTAGGAGTGCCCCCAGATCAGGAGAGGGAAGACGGCTGACAGAGCAGGAGTAGAATTATTGGTATCTGCCTCTGTTAAGCAGTCAGAAATTAGGGTAGAGTTATCAATATCTGATGCAAGGTGACATCTAGTTGCAGGTACTTATAACCTGCAAATGGGAAACTGGGTAGTTAGAACCATGTGATCAAACACCCCTTATAAAAGTAAAGCCGGCCAAGGGTGAGAGAGGTAGCAGCCATGCTAGTAGTGGCGGGGCCAGCACACACTTGCTCCAAGGGTTCTGTTGGCTGCATTCATACCTTGTGGTGGACGGCTCCAATCAGCAGCAGTATTGGGGAGGGCAGGGGTGCTTGTGGTGCCTTAACTCACCCAAGAACAGCTGTGGAAAGCAGAGAATACAGGAGTTAAATACCGAAGCATGTACAGGGCTAATTGGTGGGGGGAGGGGATGGATCTGGGCTGAGAGAGGAAGCTTGAGGTGGCTATCCAAGTTCTTATTTAAATTAAATCAGGGAGTGGTATTTACTGTACTTTGTCTAGTATTACAACAATCCACTAATACATTTAAGAATGGTGCTTTTACATTTACATAAAGCTAGAAGTGGAAGCAGCACTGATGACTATCTAATAAACTTCATAGGCACTCCACTAAATCAGCTGTTATATTTTTATATTTCAATAAGTCCAGAGAACAGAACTTTTACATTTAAATAAAGCTAGAAGTGGTAGCAGCACTGATTGACTATCTAACAAACTTCACAGGCACTCCACTAAATCAGCTTTTATATTTCATTACATCCAGAGGGGAGAGTATCATTTACTTCAAAAATTAAGTTAAACAACTTCCCAAAATAAAAAGAATTAACAGTTAAGCCTGATGAAGAAAGAGCAGGTAAACTTAGCTAAATAAATTAAATTCAGTCCACTGGAGACATTATCAGATACAGTCCTCCATTTCAAATAGCTGGGCACAAAACTAGATGGTGCCAAAATTCAAAATCCAACTGTCCCTTTCCAGCACACACTTGCTCTCTGGGTTCTGTCAGCTGTATTTGTACCTTGTGGTGGGTAGCTCCGATCAGCGGCAGCAGTGGGGAAGGCAGGGGTGCCTGTGGTGTCCTAACTTGCCCCAGAATGGCTTGTGGTGGGTGGCTCTGATCGGTGGCAGCAGTGGGGAAGTCAGGGGTGCTTGTGGTGTCCTAACTCGCCTCAGAATGGCTTGCGGTGGGTGACACCGATCAGTGGCAGCAGTGGGGAGGGCAGGGGTGTTTGTGGTGCCCTAACTTACCCCAGAACAGCTTGTGGTGGGTGGCACTGATCAGTGGCCACACTGGGGAGGGCAGGGGTGCTTGCGGTGTCCTAACTCACCTTAGAATGGCTTGCGGTGGGCGACTCTGATAGGCAGCAGCAGTGGGGAGGGCAGGGATGCTTGCGGTGCCCTAATTTACCCCAGAACAGCTTGTGGTGGGTGGCACTGATTGGAGGCAGCAGGGGGGAGGGCAGGGGTGGTTGTGGTGCCCTAACATGCCCCAGAACAGCTTGCGTTGGGGAGCTCCAATCGGCGGCAGCAGTGGGGATAGCAGTTAGAGTCTGCAAGTGCTATGGAATCTGGGCTTTAAAGGCCCATACTATAATTTCCATACGGTGGTGTCTGCACAAAGGACAGGAGTTGCTGCCTCTGTAATCTCTTACCAGTCGTTCCCCCCACATAGGGAGCACTGGGTGACGTAAGCTGACAGCATGGTATCCTCCCAGAGTGATGTGCAGAGGATGATGGCCATTTCCCTCCTCAGAACCTATGCATGCTCTCCTTGGCTCTCTGAATCTTTGAAACCCACTTGCCTGACTAGGATATCATTCTCAGGAACAGACCCCATGTCCACCTGTGTGACAAATAGTATTGCTAGCCTGTAGGCCATGTGATCGCAAATTCTCTCACTGTAAGTATTACCTGAGCAACCGCTCCCGTCATCACGGGCCAAAAACCACACCACTGGGTTTTGTCTTAACGTCGCTTTATTTGATCAAACCTTACACATGCATGCGGGACTTCTGCAAACTATTGGCGTGGCTTCACTTGATTTTTCTGCTTACAATAGATGCACAGAACTTTATTATCAGCATTTTTCCTTATATGGAGTTGTTTTTTACCTTATTCAGTTCTTTCTTATCAGACAGCAACTGCCAGTTCTAACTAGTTTTATCCAGCTACACAGCTATATTTTTCACCTAAAGTAACCCTGCTTCAGCAAGCCTGGACATGCGCATTTATTTTAGCTACTTAGTTAAATCATGTGAGACTAAGCATTATTTCATTCTTTTAAAAATAAAATCCCTCACACTCCCCCCTTTTGATACTCTGTATCAACTAACCACTCATTTATATTGTAAAATCCCTCACAGCCATCACACAATCTAGATTTTTGTTTTTATTTTTATAACATCGGAATGTACCACACTCACAAGCTGGGCTTCTAGGCAACACCCCTTCTAGGAAGCCTAGGTGATATACACAACAGATATACAGAGTATATTTTACTGGCGCGGTAGCACTTGTATAGTTAGGGTGAGAGCACCATTTAATGGTAAAGCTGAATTTTTGAACTTTAATAACTTTTAAACCATTCCATGGATTTGCACAGCAGTTGGCATGCATAATTTCTTGGGGTAGGTTTCTTGATGTGCCAGATTTTGTGTGAATCAATTGAACAGTTCAAAAGTTATTAAAGTTCAAAAAACACTACATTTACCAACTTTTTGCCATTTCTTTGTCCACCTGTAACTCAGAAACAGCTTCAGCTTCTGGTCTACAATTTTTTTAGGGTAGAAAGCCTTTGCCCCACAGATGTGCCCTTTGAAGGTCTGGTGAAAAAAATATTATTGCCTTCAAAAGTTATAACATTTTTAATTTTCCCATTATTTCCTATGGGAAAAAATTAAATGTGCAGCATGAAAAGCAAGTCTGTGGTCGCAGGAGGGAGTATTTGCATATTCTCAAACACACAGAGCCTGCCAGAGAATACCAGAGGTATTAAAACTGAGGCTAAAGGCCCACCTCTTCCGCCTGGCCTACCCAGACTAACTGCCCCTGCCCGACCATTTGAGATCAGACGAGATATTGATGACAGATATTTTTAAACTGTGTTTTTGGATTTTATTCATTATTTATTTCTTGCTTTTACTGCTTGTATTGTTTTGCTGTTAGGCGCCCAGAGCCTCCAGGACTGGGTGCCATACAAATAAAATTTGCCTTGCTGTCGCAGAGCTCTGCTGTGTCTCCCACTGTTTCCCTGATGTCTGGTGGACCCCTCCCCCCACCCATCAGGTCCCTCTTCCTGGTGTGCAGTGGCAACCCCTCCTCCTTATTTATCTTTTTATTAATTTAATCTGACACCAGGATGCCCACCCCCTGTGTCAGATACCCCTGCAGTACCCCTGTTTATTTAATTGCCAACATCAGAGGGACCAATCCCCGTGTCAGCACTGTAAGACCGTCCACACCTTCAAATCACTTCCGAAGACGTATTTATTTGAAAAGGCCTTTGGGGAACATGGTTAGCTTCAGAACTGCTGTGGTTTATTTTATGTTTATTTTAATCTGTGTGTATATTTTATGGATATTGTTTAAATTTGCTCCCAGGTCGCTCCTGCAAAAAAGCTTTCAGCTTAGTGTGCTACTCCTGGTTAAACAACTAAATAAATAAATAGAAAATAAAAAAAAAAATTGATGTTTTTATATTGTATTAGCGCTTTGGTTATAGAAAAGCGCTTTATAAATAAATTTGACTTTGACTTTGACACACCAGTGTGGAACACTGGGGAGCCCACTCCCAGTGTCCACAAATAATATTTATTTTATTCCGACACTGGGATGCCAACTCCCGGTGTTAGATGCCACCCCCCATCCTTTCACTTATTAACTTTGCTGACATCAGGGGGCCCAATCCCTGTGTCAACAGTGGAAGAACCCCGCCAACATTATGCGACACTAGAAAGCCCACTCCCAGTGTCCCCAAAGTGTCTACATTTTTTCTGATAGGAAGAAAACCATTCCCCCGTCTTTCTATTTATTTATTTTTCCCTGAAAAAAAAAGAGAACGGTCACTTGTCATCTCAGTCGTCTCTCTCTCTCTCTCTCTCCCATCCCTGCCCTCCCACTGAGCACCCTCCTCCCCACACTCCCATCCCCTCCTCACCCTATACTTACCTCTGGAGGTCGGTGGCTGTGGTCTTCTGTGGACTAGGACAAGTCTGCACACTTCAAAGCCGAACCGCGAACTGAAGAATCAAGGTAAGTGTAGTATAATGGCTGTCAATGGCATTTTGAACTTATGTTGATATCGCAGCCATTTTTACATATTTTTGCACCAAATTTTCAACATGGGGTTTCTGGGACTCCACCTCATGAACTCTGGCATTGTCATTTCATTACTCGGACCCAGAAGGTGATTTCACGGTCCTGCGTGGAATCACCTTTGGGATTAATTAATGAAAAGACAGTGCCAGTATCAGAAGGTGGTCCACCTGTTAGTTGTGCAAATAATTAAAATGGGCTAGTTATGTGCACTCAATGAAATTTTTCTATGCATGCACGTAACTTTGGTTATTTTTAATATTTTGACTCCAAATTTTCAACATAGCCATTGTTTAACACCACCTCATGAACAGTAAAGCTGTCATTTTTCACATCCTAACCAAAATGTGTTTTTGCAGCTATGCCGATGAAAAGCACAGTCACTGTATGAAATCACCTTTCAGGACTGAGTAATGAAAAGATAGTGCCACTGTTCATGAGGTGGAGTCCCAAAAAGCCCATGTTGAAAATCTGGAGTGAAACTACCAACAAACGCCAGAGTTACACGTGCTGATTGAAATTTTCCTACGCACGTGCATAACTTCGTAAATTTTTAATATTTTCAATCCAAATTTTTAGCCAAGCCATTTTTTCACACCACCTCATAAACAGTACTGTTGTCATTTCACACATCCTGCCCAAAACACATTTCCACACCTGTGGCGTGGAATGGCGTTTTACCATGGATTGAGAAATTTTCACCTATGTGGTTTATGAGGTAGGGTGATAATAACAAGACTATGTTGAAAATTTGGGGTCAAAATGTGAAAAAATTGCAAGGGGTGCATAAGTAGCCTAGTTCTTGTACTCCTCCTTTATTGGAAGAGTCCACCCCCCCCCATGCACCCTGTTTATGCCTCTGGGGTACTTGAATGTTTCTATCATGTCCCCTCTCTCCCTGCTCTCCTCCAGCGAGTACATATTGAGGTCCCTTAATCTCTCCTTGTAAGTCTTGTGGTGCAAGCCCTGTACCATGTTAGTCGCCCTTCTCTGGACTGCCTCCCACCTGTTAATGTCCTTTCGAAGGTGCAGCCTCCAGAACTGCACACAGTACTGCATGTGAGGTCTGACCAGGGTTTTGTATAATGGCATCACTACCACATGCCTTCTGCTGGTGATACCCCTTGCTAGACAACCCAGCATGCCACTGGCCCTCCCTGCTGCCTTTGTGCTCTGCTTTGACATTTTCAAGTCATCTGAAATAGTAACCCCCAGGTCTCTTTCCTCTTCGGCAACTGTCAGCAACCCTCCTGCCTCCCAAATCCTGTAGCTCTGCCCAGGGTTATTGTGTCCCAGGTGCATAATTTTGCACTTTTTTGAGTAAAGTCATCAATAGTTGTTATGCTTCACTTTTTGTATTGTTGTTCTTGTTGCTATGGTGTTCTTATATTTTTGTGGTTGTGTTTATTATAATGATAATTAATAAATAAAAGAGATTTACAAAGAAACATGATTGGAGGACCTGACACCACAGACCTGACAACAGTGCAGTGTTGCGCTATGGGCTGAGAGCATGCTGCAATGGTAGATTGTGCCATGTATGCAAGAGCTTACCAGGGATGCTAGCAGGCTCTATCCTTGATGGATCTGGATCCTGCTAACATCCAGCTTGACAATTTCCAGTATGCGTCACTCACAAGTGGTACTCCCCCCTGTGGTGCAAAGGCCAAGCTGTGTGTGGCAATTTTGGATATAAGCACACACAGCCAGTTGTGACATAGAATCAGCCCACTAGTGTAAAATAAATTAAAAATGATAAATCTGTAAAGGTGATGCAGTGGGGAATGGGTAAGCTCAATGCACCAAGGGTCTTTTCCTGCACGTCAAATTTTATGGACTGACCTATCAGCCAGCCTTATTTGCTTATTCACATTCTAATGTGCACTGTTTCAATTTTTGTTTTGTGTGAGGTCTAGCTTCTAATGATTTCCACAGCTGAGTGGACTGGAGCACTGACAGTTTAAGTCACTTGCCCACAGTTGCACAGTGAGTACAGTATTGATTTAGTTAGTTATTTTAAATGTTTTACCAGGAGAGACATGCTGAGGTGCATCCTGGGGGAGGGGAATGAAGGCGTGTACAGTACAAAAGGTGCAATGGTAAATTAAATACTATGAGGTACAGAGTAGTCAAAACACATGACAGTTAAGCAGACACAAAATACAGACAGATGAACCAGCGCATTCCAACAAGGGGCAAGAACGATATTACAACACACAACAATATAATACGTTTCAATTGCAATATATTTCTGGGTGTAAGCACAAGTCTAGGCGCAGATGATGGAACTGACCTAAAATTGTTTTCTTTGGTGTCAGATTTGATGGTTTTTCCTGTAAATATTTTACTTAATTTTTTGTTCAAATTTGGTGTTGTCCCCTTGTCTTCTTGAAGCAGGCAACTGTGGTACCCATCTTCAGAAATGGAGATAGATCCCAGATCAAGAACTATAAGCTTATTTTCCTGTTATGTCCCCGGTCCAAGGTCTTTGAAAGGGTTGTTTATGATCAAATTAAGGTTCACCTTAATGCTTACTCCAGTCTTTCTCCTTACCAATGTAGCTTTATGAAGGACTATAGCATCCTAACGGCACTGACTGAGCTTACAGATTCTCTCCATGGGGTCTTGGACAAGGGTGAGACAGCAGTGGCTATTTTTTTAGATCTTTCTAAGGCCTTTGACCAGGTTCACCATGGTCACCTGCTTTCTAAGCTCAGGAACTTGGGGTTTTCAAATGATATTGTGTTACAATTTGAAAGTTATTTGTTTAATCGACAACAAAGGGTGGTGTTGCAGGAATTCATGTCTCTAATTTCAAATGTTAGCATTGGAGCGCCTCAAGGTTCAGTCTTGGGACTGCTTTTATTTAGCTTTTTTTTTTTTTTTTAAATGATTTACCTTTATGTTAATTTTTCCCAAGTTTTGCTTTATGCATATGATATTGTTTTATATTCTTGTTGTTTGTATGCTGACAAATTGTTTTCTGAGGTGCAGTGTGCTTTTGTTTTGGTTAATGAATGGCTGAGGGAGTCAGGTTTGTTGTCAAATTCTTCTAAGACAAAGGTGATGCATCTGGTTTAAAACAGAGACTAAAGCAAATTGGTAGTGCTCAGGAAATGAAAGGTACAGTTGGAAATGTTATTGAAAAGGTTGATTGTTTTAAATACTTGGGTTTTTACCTGGACTGTAATTTGTCACATAATCTTCATATTGATTTTGTTGTAAAGACATTCAATATTCATGTTGGTTTATTATATCAGATTCAAGATTGTTTACCTTGTTTCTAAAAAAGTTTTAATACATTCCTTGGTATTGTTTTTTATTGATTATGGTTTGGCAGTATATTCTGCAGCTCCAGTAAGTCATTGTATAATATGCCTGCTGGTTTCTATTATCTTTTCCAAAACTGACCCATCATTGTTAACTGTATTCTTCTTTGCAATGGTTTTTGTTAGTGGGCATTGTGCTTACTTTAAATTAATTTCTTTTTGGCATTTTTTGAAGGGTCCAGTACTGTTTTCCTTTAGAAAGCAAGTTACTTGGGTGAATTCAACTCACTTCACAAGATCACATAATACTATTACTCTTAAAGAGCAACAGCTCTGCTCATTTTGGAAAAACCTTTCAAGGCCCCTACTGCTGCATTACCCCACTAGGAGTCAAACAGTCCTAATCCTGTAATTTTTTAAGTAGCAATTTTTGAAGGGGAAGGGATCATAATTCCGGGCTGGCTTCCTGATCCCATCCCTTCCCGTACCGAGATATAGTCTGCTCATGGTATACCCCCACACTCTGACGCTTTGTGAGATAATTTTTTGCAGTGCACGTGGGAGTGCTATGTTGATATGAAGGCGCAGATTTTAAATGTTACTTTTTGATATTCTAGAGGTCCACTGGGGGACAAATCAAAGTCACTGCTCAACTAACAAGAGCCGATTTTTATTTGTTTGAAAACTGGTGACTGGGAAAGGGAACAGGGGAGATAAATATATAGCACGAGCACAGTACACAGCTAGAAGCAATTACATAGCATTGACACAGTTCACAGTTACAGTAAAGTGGAAGAGAGTACATGAGTAAAACAGGAGTTATGTACAAGAAGAGCAAGCAGCAAAAATCAGGCAGTTCAACCGCACCTACACCGGAGTAGGCAGCAAAAGTAAGGGGGCAGTCAGGTGGTGGAAAACAGGAGCAGGCGGAGGAGGGAAGGGGTTTCAGCTGGTACCTGAGGGCAACAGGGTGGTAGTGAAACAAAGGGAGGATGGGAGTAGGTTCCAGAGAGATGAGAGACAATAAGTAAAGGCAGATTGCGCAACAGAGGAGTGTGGGTGAGGAATAGCGAAACTGTGAGGATCCCTTGAGTAGAGGAAGCAGGAGGCATTGTCTTGTGTTATATTTAATGCACTCAATTAACTGTTGTATATGTTAACTGTGTTGATATTTGCCCTTTTCTTTTACGTCCAGGTCATCCATTAAAATGGGAATTTAATGCTCATGGAGTTAACCTGGTTAATAAATTTTTAATAAAATAAATAAGCTTAATTGCAGCCAGATTGAGTAAAGGTGCAAGACCAATCAATGTAGTGCAATTCAGTTCACTCTGGTAGGGCATGAGCCTGTAATTTTCTGGTTCTTGAGACAGTGTCTTAATCACTAGATCACACTGCATTTCAGTTTACTCAGCAAGAGAGGGGGGCTTTTCTGAAACAGAATGTTGTAAAAATGTTAATTTTGCATACTAAAACCGAGTGACTATACTAAATAGGTTTTCCTTTGGTTGCGCTGGTACCCGGCGGAGGCAATCACTGCATCACACACTGACAAGTCCCAGAATGATAAAACATATTTCTGGGGTGAGCTGTTCTCTCCTGCACCGGGTTCAAATGTAAAAGCTCCTTTTTTTAATTTATTGAAACATGCGGTAACTGGGAAAGGCACACTGAGCTGGAACTCATTTCCAGGTGCAACCCAGGGGAAGGGGGTACAGGCATGTTACAAATGTTTAACAGTCAATGTACATTTGAGTTGGAAGAAGCAGAGAAGTGAAAGAAAACAAACAAAAAAGAAAATACAAAAATTTGTATGGAAAAAAAACCTGAACCCTTCATCCTAATGAAATCTTGTTTGCCATTCTTCACAGGGATTCATATACTGCTACCCATGATGCTTTGCACTGGGTTTGGCTTTTTTTGGTTTATACACATGGTGGTTTGGAGAGAAACATAAATATCAAATTAATCTGTCCTACAAAACATTTGTTCTCTCCCCTGTATCCTATTTAAAGGTCTTGGTCCCTTTCTCTGCAGGTTGTTTCATGTATCCCACCTATGACTGTATTAAATGACAGATTTACAGTATACTTAGTCATACCTCTCAGCTTTTTGTCACTACATTGTGGAATACTGACCCTCAAATTGTGGGACACCTCATCTAATGTGAACATGCAGGCTCAGAACTTTGTGGAAACTAGTGCCTAGATTTTAAGTTCAGTTTTGATTTAACATCATAGATATTATGAATTTCTGCTTTAATGAGTGTATAGCACACACTCAGTATGCCTTGCACCTTTTCCATGTGAGAAGGATATGGGACACAACAATTCCGAGGAGTAAAATGAAGGACATCACTCATAACATGGGACAGAGATACTGTATGTACTAACTGTATCAGCGTACTGCCTCACATGCAGGGTGGTGTGTTACCTCATATGGCCTCAGGGTGCCAGCACTGATCTGCCTTACTTATCCCTTCTCTCATTTTGAGAAAGCAGAAGGCTAATCACTATTATGAGCACTCAGTACAGTCTCTATATATTAGTGCATTAAAGAGCATCTCTCTAGTAAAATAAAACAATTAACACTATTAAATTCCCAACAATTATGTTTAATAACTGTAATGTTTTCTATTTTGTTTACTTCCTTTTCTTCTTAGTCTTCTAAATATTTCAAGTAATGCTATACATATTTCACAGAGTCTATCACTGTTTCCAACTGAACTCATATCTGCTGTTTCTGACATCACACTCTGTTGTCATTGTGAGTATTATTATGTCATAAACAAAGGCACTATGAGGTCAACAGGAGGTCAATGCTTTTTATACAGGCTTTTTGGCTAGACTACCAAAGGCCCTGTCTACACTGTGTTGTTTTTCTGAAACCTTTTTATTAATGTTTTGCTTTCCATGTTTGACTACAGTGGTCGGAGTGTCCACATTATGCTCTGACACCGTGCTTGCCTTTTTGAGTTCTCAGGAACAGAACCATTATGGAAGTTTCCTTAAACCGTTTTACAACATCCACACTACTGTTAACACAGTTTAAGGCATCCATGTTAGTCTGAAACCATGCTAGAAACCTGCTCTGATCAGGGTTCTAGCACGATTTTCAAACACTGTTTGTAGCATGGTTTTACCATGCTACAGTGCGGATGCGAACCGTATTTGCTGTTCTCTGCTGGTAATGTTACAAGAATGCAAGTGTGTATGGGGCCAAAATGTATCATAAACCCTGGAAAATAATCTTAAAATAGAACAAATATATGTTTGCAAGAAAATTGTTACAGCGGAAGCATGTTTATGAGAGTGCATGCAGAAGTGCAGAGTTGCTGTTTAAGTAAAGGACAGTTTCCTAGTCCTTCCTGTTAATTTATATTGTGTTAAACTGCTGCCTTTAAACAGGAAGCTGGAGCTAAGAGTGAAAAGAGCAAATCTTTTCTAGCACAAGGTACCGTTCTACAGAAGTAGTGAAAAATTGATTGACTGCTGCTTGGTATGGAGGTCTGTGAGGCCAGTAGAAGGGAGAGGGCTTGAGAGTGACTTTGGGGTTGAATGCACCATCAGCAGCAGTGCCATTTGCAGGGTGCACCAGATGTCTGACTAGTGCAAATCATGTGCTAATAGCCCAAATTTAAAAGCTGGTGTTGAACTGTTTTGTTCATGCATTCAAAGACATAAGAGGAGAGAACACAGCATATACAGCCCAAGGTGCTGTGCTACTCAAAATAGTGAAAACCGACTGATTAATGTGTGGGTTGGAGGTCTGGATGGCAAGGAGGGAAGGAGAGAGGCCTTGAGAGTGGTTTGGGGGTGGAAGACAGCTGCCAGTAGTACTATTAGCAGGGTGTACCATGTGAATGATTAGCACCTATCAGGCACTAGCAGCTCACTGCTTAAATTCCACAGGTTGAAGCAACACCAGTGTATGAGAACTACATCACAGGAGGATGGCCTCTGCAGAGTGGTTGTAGGTCTGCACTGAACTCTGCTCATTTAAATATCAACTCTAGCCAAGACACCAGAACTTCCACTGAAAGAGCTCCTCTTAGGTCATTGTTGTAAGTTTCAGGATACAGATCAGGCCTTACCAGAAAACACTGAGTGGGGGTGCTGGGCCAGGCTGCTTGAAGTGTGAGTGTCTAGGATGAACAGGTATGGCACTGTAAGAGTACATAATTTAGGCCTTTTAAAAGTAAACCCCATCTAGGGTACCCTGATAAAGGGGTTTTAGGAGGGGGCTAAGGACAGGTTTCAATAGGGGACAAGGGGAGGGCCTGCCAGGGAATACTGGGATAGAGCACTACAGTTAAAGGGTAGGGGATAGTAACGGAAGTATATTGTGGACACACAGCTTCAAAAGGTTCTAAGGGAGGAGAATGAAGAATGTAGAAGGCTGGCAGTGTGGTTGGGAGGATGCTACAATGGCTGTAGAACAGTCATCTTCAGACAGATGCTCTGGAGGCATGGTTGCTGCCCAGTGTACAGTAGGTTTGCAGCACTAATGGTAGCACTATCTGCAATGAAGGCTAAAATACAATAGTACTTTTCTGTGACAGGGCTGGTGGGGGCTTGGGCAGGTGGCTGCTGCTTCGCTTCCCCAATGGGCACATAGGGTGTGCACTGAGGGGGAGGGTAGTTGGCAGGGGAAGGGGAGCAGCGGGTTCCCAGGAAGAGTTGGGATACACTGATAGTAATAAGGAATCAGTTTGCTCCCCCTAAGCAATCCAGTTCACCCAGTGTTGGCCCAAAGACAATCAGAACCTGTAATCTCACGGGCAACCAGGAATACCCCTAGATTGGCACCTAAGACAATATGAAAGTTCAAGGAAAGGAAAGAAATTGGGAAATTACTTGTTACAGGAGACTGCATCATCAGAGGATGGTGTGGGGGTGTTTGCAGGGGACCACTAAGTAGAGTGGTCAGATGCATCCCAGGGGCATTGACAGGGTAGGATACACACAGAGTAGACAGGATTAACGGTGCAGAGAGAGGGGAAGGGCTAGATGTAATTGTCCCTCTGAGGACAAATGATTTGACAGGTAGTCATTTGAGAGACTTTTAGGACAGACTTAGAGAAATAGTTCAGAAGCTTAAACTGGCAGCCACTCCAGAAGCATGTTCTGAGGTCCTCCCTGCATGGTTCAAGGGTGAGGCTTAGCTTCTCCTTATCATTCAGTTTTACTCCTGGTTGAAGGAGTGGTGCAGGGGAGATGGATTTAGCTTAGTGGGGGACTGGGAACAGATCTGCAGGGATAGGAGTCTGTAAAAACAGGATGGCCTCCACACTACAGCAGAGAGGACCAAGATGTTGGCTTAAACATTTAATGCCTTTATTATGGGTCATTCAAGCTGTTAAGGGTTAGGCTACAGCTGAAGATAATCAGGGCATTTTAACAGCCAAAAGGGGCCAGTCAGGCACCCCAACACACACACACACACACACACATATACACACACACACACGGAAGCTAGCAGTGTCCTAGAAGGAAAGAGAGAGAAGCAAGTAATGGGGCATTAGTGGGTGATGGTTTGGTAGAAGGTATGGTGGACAGGTGGAGGGCACTGAAAAGCTTTATTGGAAGTGGGCAAGTTTATACACAAGGAGTCTTGAAAATGGGCGACATTCAGGAATTGGAGCAGGAGGAGTTGGGACAGCTAAACATTATGGTGGTCACTGAAACGTGGCAACACCGAAAGATGACTGGGACCTATCATTCCCAGGTTACATCATCTTCAGAAAGGACTGGGTTGTATGGAGTGGGGCTTGCTGTATATACCAAAGAGGGTATCAAAGCAGTACAGGAACAATCGGTAGGAGAAGATTTTTATTTTATTTTACTGAAGTCTCAGAATTGCAACCTTTGAGTTAAAAGCTCATTTACAAAAGGCTCCATGTCGAAATTATACATGCAACCAAGGATTAATAATAACACTAACAAGTGAACAACATTAATAAGCAAAAACAAGTGTATACATTATCTAATTAAAAAAAGAGCAGATAACATTTAAGGTTAGGAACTAGAAGGAACTGCTAGGCATACGTTAAATGCAGGGAACTGGAAGGAACCAAGATTCCCTTTGTCAGAAGGAAGTATAATATGAATTATGAGAAGGAAGGGGTAAAGAAGATTAGAGGCAGAGAATAGGAAATAATTAAGTCCCATTGTCGTGAGAGATGGGGTGGGGGAGGGTTCATGCCAAGGGAATTAGGGATATCTGTGCTTCCAGTGGCATGGGTAGGATTTGGGGAGTAAAGGTGAGGGGTAATGACTTGGGGTAGGAAGAGTGAGGGGAAGGGTGGAGTGAGTAAAATGAGGGGGAGGGGGTGGGAGAGGTGCTAAGTGGGGAGTGTGGTAGAGGCATGGAAATGGAGACTGAGAGGAATGGAGAGGGTGATGTGTGGGAACAGTGGAGTAGGAGAAGGAAGCATGAGGAAGGTGAAGGGGAGGAATAGGCCAAAGGAGATGACTGCAGTGGTGGCCAAGGTGTGGACTTGTCCACTAAGTCTAATGTAGGGAACATTTGCATGCCATAAGGCTATTGGATAGTAGGGACTGAACCAATTTGGGTACAGCTGACAGTGGAAAGGGGAAGGAATGTCAGATCTGAGGTGGTATACAGGCCTCCATACCAACCAGAGAGGGAATAGAGCCCTTGGGATAGCAATTAAAACGTCAGTAGACTAGGGAATGTGATCCTGGCAGGAGATCTGAATCTACTGGATGTCGATTGGAGTATTATGGGGGCAAGAGGTGCCAGAGTCTAGGCCCTAGTGGACAGATTCCAAAATTTCCTCTACCAGCACATAAGGGAACCAATCAGAGACCTGGACTTTGTGCTTATGAATCAGGAATTCATAGAGGAGGTGACTGTGGAAGTTCCTCTTGAAGCAAGTGACCATAACTCTGTATGGTTCAAAATGCTCCTTAAAAGGAAACACCAGAGGCCTAAAACAATATTTCTGGACTTTAGAAGGGCTGATTTGGGGAAGATGGGGAGATCCATGAGGCTTGATTCAGAAGGGTAGGTAAAATGGAAGCGGTAGATGAAAAATGGGAGGTCATCGAAAGGGAGGTCTAGGAGGTCATCAAGTGCTGTCTAAGGAATGTTGAGAACAGCAAAAGAAAGAAAAGGTCAGTGAGGTTCTCAGAGGAAGTGAGGACAGTGATAAGGGAGAAGAGAGTTTACTTTAGAAGATACAAACTGTCAGACATAACTGCTAGAAAAAACTGAGGACAGTCAGTGCAGTGGTGAAGTAGGCAAAGTTAGAGACCAAACTCTAGCTGAGGGAGTAAAGATCAACAACAATACCAATTAGTACATATCTCTGTCCCATGTTACAAGTGATGTCCTTCAACAAGACCTTCTTCAGGAAGACATTAAAAGTTTAGCTAAGGGGCTGCAGTAGGTGGTGGAAGACTGGGGAAAGCAAATGCATTGAACCACTGCCAGATTATGGAATGTCTAATGTTCAGGGTCTTGGGCAGAAACCAGATGTGGGACATGTACCTGCTTACAGGGATTTCAATAGTCTTATGGCACTAGAAGTCAGAAAACCTGTAGGCTTGGATGGGTTGCAGCCCAGGGTATTGAAGGAATTAGGAAAGCAGCTGACTGCCCCCCTGGAAGATGTTTTCAACTGTTTGCTGAAAACAGGAATAGTCCCAGGGGACTGGAGGAAAGTGGATATAAAACCATTCTACAAGGGGGAGGCAGGGTGACCAAGGGAATTATAGCCAGTAAGTCTAGCCATCATTGTGGACAAGTTGCTTGAGACCATCTTGAAGGTGCATAACGTGGAGATCCTGGAGGTAAACTGTTTACAAGACTTGTGGCAGCATGACTTTGTGCAAGGGTGGTCATGTCAGCCAATCCTCATTGATGTCTTCAATGTGTTGACCCAGGTAACTGACAACGGTCAGGTTGTTTAAATCCTATACCTGGACTTCAGCAAGACCTTTGACTCAGTGCCATAAAGAAGGTTGATGGAAAAGTAGGGAGACCTAGGATTAGGTGAGGGCATAACCAGATAAGATTGGAAACTGCTTGGGGGGGGGCCAAGAGAGTGGTGGTTAGTGGGCAGCACTCAGGTGGATGGGAAGTCACTGGTGGTGCACCGCAGAGGTTAGTCTTGCATTCAGTGCCATTTAACTTGCTTATTTGTGACATAGGGGAAAGAATACAAGGCAAGAACAACTAGTTTGCAAATGACATTAAGTTGGAAGGGAAGGTTGACAATGAAGAGGGGTCAGAGACATGAAAAGAGTCCTGGGAAGGCTACAGCAGTGGTCAGGGGTCTGGCAGCTCAGGATGAATGTCAAACAATGCAAAATCATGCATATTAGTAAAAACAATCCTAGAATGTATATTGGCTTTAGGAGTCAGAATAATCCAGATGTCAGTGGAAAGGGCCCTGGGCATAATCATAGCAGATAGCTTAAAAGTTGCATTTAAGTGTAATAAGGCATATGGGAGAGCTAACAGAATACCGGGTTGCATCGGAAGAGTAAGCATGAAAAGTTGGTCCTTCCTTCGGGCAGACTCCTGTTGTGGCCACTTGGGGAGTACTGTGCAGAGTTCTGGTGCCCTTACCTAAAAAAGTAGATGGACATGCTTAAGTCTACGCAGTGCAGGGCAAAGAAAATAATTCCAGGACAGCAGGGGAAATTTTATGAGGAGCCTTAATATGTACTCATTGAAGGTCAGGAGGGAGCAAGGTGATATGATAGAAACATTCAAGTTTCTCAAGGGAATGACTGGAGTAGATGGCCAGCAACTGTTCAGTCATTGCAAGGGGTCTACAACAAGAGGGCATGGGTACAAGCTGATGGGGGGAGGGGTCAGAAAAGATGTGAGGAAGTATTTCTTTACAGACAGGGTGGTGAACAGGTAGACCAGATTGCCTAAGAAGGTGGTGGAAATGGAAACTGGGGTGGACTGCAATAGAAGATGGGACAGAGGTAAAGGGCTGCTAAGAATCAGTGAGAATGTTGGCAGGGATGGGGGATTAAAGCTACTGCACCACTAGGGTACTAAGTATTGCATGAACAGCATTAGGCTGGTGGGGTGCAAGTTAGGTAGAAGCAGAGCAGACTAGATTGACTTCAGCCTTTTTCTCCCTGGAAAATTTCTATGTTAATACATTTTAAAAAGAGTATATAGCCATTACACTAGACTGGAATAAGTGTAGCTTTGTGGCCCACTAAAGGGGATAAATCTTGTATCTGGGGCTGCATACTGACTTAGACTAGCAGCACATTTTGTTGATAATCTCATCCAGGTCCCACAGGGCAGTATCTTGTTAACAAAATATAGCTATAAAGACATCCATGCTTTTAAATTACGTACCCGTCTACCTGGATCTGCCAATATGCCTGCCGTGTGACGTTGAAGTAGCTGATTTCTCCAGTATAGTACTTTTGGTCAGTACCACCAAGCAGCAGCTCCCCTCCTGGCTGGGATGTGGGATCCCTTTTGAATAAAAGAAAGGAATTAATAATATTAAAATAAATATGGGTATCTAATTGAAAAAAACAATGTTTATTACTATTAAGACAATGGTCCGACAGTCTCATAGTGACATAGTAATTCAAGATCAGAAGGGGCATGAGGTCGATCATATCCACCCCCCCAACCCCACCCCACACACACTTCATAAGCTGGGATAAATAAATATTCTGTGTATCAATAGGCTACGTTTCCTTCTGTCCTTAATACGTTACATGATGTTAGCAGTTAATTCCTGGTATTGTCCACCCCTCCTCCACAGTAAAATGTATTTGTTATCTAGGTTAATCCCATATTCATTAATTGACTGATCAGAACATGCTGGGATGACCTCATGTATGTGCTGCATATACTGTATAAGAGAGCTCTGGAAATATAGTATTACATTATAACATGAGATCTAGGGACACAAAATTCCTGCCACCCCAGAGAACCAGTGTGTGCATTAATCAAATACAGAAATGTGTGGGAGGGGATCTCCCAATTTTCTCAGTACACTTTGAGGTTTGGGTCCCAGCATGAAACACGTTATATTAATTATACCTTAATCCCCCCACCTCTACCCCCATCATTAGGAAGCACCCCAACTGACTGGACATGGTTCAAGTCAATAAGGAACAATGCAAGCAGTCTTGAGCTGGGTCTTTAGGTGTCACTCTTTTCTTACATGGACCGGAGTTAACACATCCGTCATTCAGAAATGCCTTGGAACAGCAAGAAATACCTTATTTAACTGGATCGGAAATGGATCTTTTGGAAATATTGGAAATATCCTATCTGAATGGAACTTCCTTGGATTTCTAGGAAACACAATGTCCATTCACAAATTACAGCCCTATCTCTAACTTGCCATTTTAAATAAGGTTATAGAGGAAGTGACTGAAAAGTTGCAAGAGCTCCTGGAGGAAAATATAGCCTTCTCATTTTCTGCTTTGGCCCTAACATAGCACCAGGACTGCCCTGGTGAAGCTAATGAACGACCTCCTTGCAAAAGATCTGAGAGAGCTGCATGTGTTGGTTCTCCTTGATTTATTATCTGCATTTGATACTGTTGAACACTAAGAACTTGTTGATCACTTGAAGAAGGAGGATGGTTTGTCTGTAATGGTCCATAACTATAATGAATTTGGTTTTGGCCCTTCCTTTTACAGAGTGCCAGCAGTTAGTAGTTATCAGGAAGTTTTAATCCTCCACTCATGACATCGACTACTGCTTTCTGCAAGAATCAGCCTTATCTCCTTTGCTGTTTGTGATTTTTTTTGCTCCCACCTGGATGGTGAACTGGAAGTGCAGCTTGAGCTTTCACTGTTTTCCAGATATCCAGCTGTATCTTATTTGTACCTGGACAGGGTGACCCACTGCTACCCAGCTGTATCTCATTTGTACCAAGACAGGGCGACCAACTGCTATCCAGATATTCAACTGTATCTCATTTGTACCCAGACAGGGTGACCCACTGCTACCCAAATATTCAGCTGTATCTCATTTGTACCCAGACAGGGTGACCCACTGCTATCTAGCTATCCAGCTGTATCTCATTTGTAGATAGATACTTTATTTCTATAGCACTCCTTTCCAGAGACTCAGAGCGCTTCACAATTAAAATACAATACAACTATTTTAAAACATTCATAAAAATACAAAGTTGGAGCAAGCAGCAATATCCGAACAACAATATATAAAACTAACTATCCAACTAGTTAAAATCTGATTCATACTATTTATAAATTGAAAGCCTGGCTAAATAAATAAGTTTTTAATCCTTTCTTGAAGGTATCCACTGAGGGTGCCTCTCACAGCTGTTTAGGTAAAGAGTTCCATAGAGTAGGTGCAGCAACTAAAAACGCTCTATCACCAAAGTGACGCAATCTAACCTAAGGAACACTAAGGAGACAACTCTTGGTGGAATGGAGAGCCCGGGATGGATGGTGAAGCACAAGGAGATCATGCAGGTAGATTGGTCCCCCTTCATGTAGGGCTTTATAGGTCAGTAATCCAACCTTGAAGGCACCCCTCCACCTAACCAGCAGCCAGTGCAGTTCGCGGAGAACAGGCATAATATGATCATACCAACAAGCACCCATCAATAATCTTGCTGCCGCATTCTGTGTCAGCTGCAGTCGGCTTAGGTTACCTCCAGATAGCCCAAGGTATAGGGCATTGCAGTAATCCAGTAATCCAGTCTGGATGTTACAAAAGCATATACTAGTGAGGCTAGGTCCTCAGGGGGTAACAGGTTCCGACTCCGGGCAATGTTCCTCAGATGATAGAATCCACTCTTAACAACGGCCAACACCTGAACATCAAATGTCAAGCTGCTGTCGAGGATCACAACCAGATTCCTCAACCGTTCAGATGAGGTCAGTGGCACCCCCCCAGTACAAGACTAGGGGGTTTCCACAGACTCCCACCCCCCCCCAATGACCTGGACCCACCACCAGCACCTCCAGACAGGGCAACCCATTGCTGTCCAGATATTCAGCTGTATCTTATTTGTACCAGGACAGGGTGACCCACTCCTTCCCAGATATTCAGCTATACCTCATTTGTACCCAGACAGGGTGACCCACTGTTACCCATATATCCAGCTGTATCTTATTTGTACCCAGACAGGGTGACCCACTGCTTTCCAGTTATCCAGCTGTGTCTCATTTGTACCCAGAGAGGGTAACTGACTGCGTCCTAGATATTCAGCTGTGTCTCATTTGTACCCAGACAGGGTGACCCACAAATATTCAGCTGTATCTCATCTGTACCCAGACAGGATGACACACTGCAACCCAGATATTCAACTGTATCTCATTTGTACCCAAACAGGGTGACCCACTGCTACCCAGATATTCAGCTGTATCTCATTTGTAACTGGACAGGGTGACCCACTGCTACCCAGATATTCAGCTGTATCTCATTTGTACCCAGACAGGGTGACCCACTGTTACCCAGATATTCAGCTGTATCTCATTTGTACCCAGACAGAGTGACCTACTGCTACCCAGATATTCAGCTGTATCTCATTTGTATCCAGGCAGGGTGGCCCACTGCTACTCAGATATTCAGTTGTATCTCACTTTTTCTCAAACAGGGTGACCCATTGCTACTCAGATATTCAGCTGCATCTTGTTTGTACCCAGACAGGGTGGACCGCTGCTATCCAGATATTCAGCTGTATCTTATCTGTACCCAGACAGGGTGACTCACTGCTTCCCAGATATTCAGCTGTATCCCGTTTGTATCTAGACACGGTGTTCCACTGCTACCCAGATATTAAGTTGTATGTCATTTGTACCCAAACATGGTGACTCACTGCTACCCAGATATTCAGCTGTATCTCATTTGTTTCTAGACAGGGTGACCCAGTAACTGTGTTAGACAGGTCTTACCACAGTCAGAAAGCGGATGGCCTTCAGTGGGTTGAAGTTGAGCCTGAATACAATGGAGTTGCTGCTAGTGGGATCTGCTTATCTTAGTTCGATCATTAAGGATAGCCTTGGGCTGCCCACTGTGGAGTTTATCTAGAGGCTAGGCAGGTTGTACGCAATCTAAAGGTGCTTTTACACACAGGCGAGTACAACAGAATGGCCGTTACCTGTGTGCCACCAGTGTACTCTGTTCCATTTTGTGGTTCACTTTACATGCAGAGGGCATTCTGGCAACCCCCCCCCCCAATCTCCGTTTTCAGTATTTGTGTTTCAGCTCCCCCATGGAGTGTGGTGCTCTATGGCTGTTTTTTCTACTGCTGCCGGAATGGCTGTTTTACACAGCCAGATGAAATGGAACACATAGGGATGAACAGAGGAAGGAAGAAATTGCGGTTCGGGTGAACGTTCACCAGTGTAACGGAACAGATGCATTTTACACGAAGGGGATGTAACGGTATACTGTTTCCGTGACAGTCATTCCATTAACAGAAACCTGTGTGTAAAAGCGCCTTAAGTGTCACTTTGAATGATGAGCTGGGCATGGATTCCCAGGTGTCAGCAGTCATGTGAAGTGGCTTTCATCATGTTAAAAATGCTACTGTTATGTCCCTACCTTGATATGGGTGATCGGATACCACTGCTGCATGCTTTTGTCACCTTCCACCCAGATTACTCCAACACACTGTGCCACGGCTTGCCTGTGAATCTGATCCATCAACCGCAGCTGGTACAAAATGGGGCCATTCATCTTCTGACCACTTGAAGGTAAAGCACATAACCCCTGCATGCCATGCTCTGCATGGGCTGCTGGTTAGGTGCGGGATACATTTTAAGGTTCTACTCTTGATCTATAGGACCCTGAATGGACTTGGCCCTCTTTGCCTCCCTGACCTACTGACCACCCACACAAATGTTAGGGAGTTGTGTTCCACTGGACATAAGTTATCATCCATCCCTAAATCAAGATCAAATGAGATGAGAACTGAGCCTTCTAAGAGTCTACCTGAGACTGTGGAAGGCTCTTGCACTAAACACCTATACGGCTCCTACTGTTTAAAACACACGGCTATTTGTGCAGGCCTTTTCATAATGATCACTGGAGCATACATAGACTTACTTCTAATGTAATTGTAATTGTTTCAAATTTTAGGCTAAAAATTTCACTTGGCACTTTGGGAGTTTTTTTTCAGACAATATGGATTGTGTATCTTTGTATGTATTGTTCTGGTATGTATTTATTAATTGTTTTAAACTTTACAGTGGCGTAAGCATGGGAAAGGCTTTTCTCTAGTACATTACATGTATGTATGTCTGTCTATTTGCTTGTCTCTCTCTGTCTATCTAAGAAAATCATTTTGCGCAGTGGTTTAAGGCTCTGAGCTACAAACCTGGAGAACTGGGTTTGAATCCCACAGCCCCCACTTGCATACTGTATGATCCTAAGCAAGTCACTGAACTTCCTTGTGCTCCCAGGTCACACCTGTAAACATGCTTCAGCTTAGTGTCTCTCTCCTGGTTAAAAAAAAAAAAAAAGACCTTGTCTTGTGATCATGAATAATTTTTAAGCCAAACTAAAACTCAAATGTAATAGTATAGTATCACTTCAGCAGTTCAAAAACAGCCAGGCCTCTCAGTTTATTTAAATAAATATTCCTGCTTTTGATACTTGTTATCCGACTGTGCTATAGTGATAACATCCTTATGGTCTGGGTTTACGAGGTAATAACCAGACCAGTTGTAATAAAACACCAAGGCTGAAGGCTGAGGTGTTTATTAATAATAATAAATAATAATAATAATAAAATTTATTTAATTAAGCGCCTTTCAAATTTTAAAGGCGCTGTACAAAAAGCAAAAAACACCAGCATCAAAGAATACAATAAAACAGAACAACAAATATAACGGGTAAAAAGCCAATTACGGTATAACAGGGAAAGCCTTATCCCATAAAAAGGACTTTAAGGCCCTTTTAAAACTGTCCATCGTTGTACTCTCTCGGAGTGGATGGGGTAGAGAATTCCAGAAGGAAGGAGCCTCGAAACCAAAGGTACGGGCTCCAGAGGACTTCAAATTTACCCTCGGAATCTCCAGCAACCCCTGGTCCAGTTATAAAAAAAGGAATTCCTGACCACTATTGGTATTATCACTATTTTACTGAAAAAATTAAAAAATAAAAATATTTTAAAAACTGCTAAAATCTGTTTGTTGTGCTACTGCATGTCTGTGTGAAAGCAGGTGCTGTTTCTAACAGATACACTGTCACATTGTGAGACATTGCTGATTGACTGCTGCATGTAGAAGTGGGACCATAAACTGAGCTTGCGCTCTGGTTGGCTAAACACACACTCAGCAGTCAATCAGAATGCGGAGTCACTGCTCCATTATTGTCCCAAGCCAATCAGAATGCAGAGCCACTATCCCATTATTCAGTCTACTTTCCGTTTATAATGGAATAATCGGACAGTATAACAATTATATATATTAATACATCACCCTGAGCCACTTGTTGCAAGATAAGAGTGGTTTCACGTGCATTCTATTTGAGAGAGAACAGCAAAGCAAAGCTTAGCTGTTCTGGCTCAAGCAGAATGCAAGGTGAAACCACTCTTACATGCAAAGAGTGGCAACGGGGGACATATTAATATATTATAGATTGAGGGAGCGCTCATGATATTTTTATTTTAAAAACTATCACAGAATGTGCCTGTTTCCAGAGTATCTGTGCATGAGATGCTCTTTACAGATTAGGAGTGTCTCATGCGCAGGGGAAAGGAGCGCTCAGATTGGTCCACTCCCTCGATCTATAATTTTAAGTATAACATGCATAACTCAAACCAGGTGCCAAATCTGGATATCACCACAGTGATAATTATAACTGCTTGAAATAACTTACTTACTGAAGGGGAGGTGGATATGGTGGCCATCACCGAAACATGGGCCACCCAATACCATGATTGGGACCAGGCAAAACCAGGCTATAGGATACTTCACAAGGACAGAGAAAAAGGGAAAGGGGGGTGGCTCTTTATGTGAAGAAAGGGATTAAGTGTGTCTGGGAGGAAGGGGAGGAGGACAGTATGGAGGCATTAAGGATGCAGCTCCAAGATTCCAAAAATAGGACACTAAGGATGAGAGTAGTGTACAGGCCACCCTATCAGACAGAGGAGCTAGACAGGGATCTAGAGGGACAGATCAGTAGGACCTGTGGGAAGGGTAGCACGGTGATTGTGGGTGACTTCATCCTGTCGGGAGAAGACTAGGGTACCCCAGCCACAAAGAATAAAAGAGAGCAGGTAATTCTGGACACCTTCCAGGACAGCTTCCTACTGCAATTGGTCAACAAGACAACCAGGTAGGGGAACACCCTTAACCTCGTGCTGTAAGAAAAAATTACTCAGCTTAGTAATGTTGTTTCTTCTAATGGAGTCTTGCTATATTATAGACATTAGCAGTTTGTTCCAGCTCTAGAACTGCCCCCGGAGTGAAATGGTTAAAACCATTCCAAAATAGAATTTTGGCACGAGAGCAGCTCTATCTGTGTCCTTTCAAACTTGAACTGTCAGATCTTTTACGAGCCAAACTCACTAAGGTCTGTGTGGTGTAACCTACACTAGCCAAATGGCTACCTAAATAATAACAACCATTGATGGTCCCAACACCCAAGACTCAAGTCAGGGACCAGAAATACTAACACCATTCTAATAATATGAAAATGGAACATAAGTATAATAAAACACACACACGTGTACACATACACACCCTCAAAGTCCCAAAGGGGACAAAATGCTAACAGAACATAAGTAGTGCCCACACTAAGTTGCCCTCACCCCACCAAGTAGAGGTTCTGAGAGGGGCAGGTTGGGGGGGAGGTCTATAATATAGCAAGACTCCATTAGAAGAAACAACATTACTAAGGTGAGTAATTTTTTCTTCAAACAACATGAAGTCTTGCTATATTATAGACATTAGCAGAATACACAGCAGTACCTCCATGGAGGAGGGGCAGGAACCTACTTAGGAATAGGCTCTGAAGAACAGCTGTGCTAAACGAGCATCTCTCCTGGCCTGGACATCCAGGAGTAATGCTTGGTAAAAGTGTGTACAGTTTTCCAAGTAGCAGCCTGGCAAATCTCTAATAAAGGATATCTCTGGCAGCAGCTAGAGATGCAGCTGTACCCTGGTAGGAATAAGCCCCTCAAACAGGGGCTCTGCCCACTTTCTGATAACAAAATTGGATACAAGAGACAATCCACCTGGCTACTGATCTCTTAGTGGCAGGTTTGCCTTTCCCAACTTCACCATAGGTAAGGAAAAGTTGGAGGGATTCGAACCTGTGACCTTTGGTATGCTCTATATAATAACTAAGAGCTCTCTTAACATCCAGGCTGTGCAACCTCCTCTCACCCAAAGAGGAGTGCTCAGTGAAAAATACTGGAAGAGAGATAGATTGATTAAGATGGAAATCTGAAACCACCTTAGGCAAAAACTTCCTATTAGTCCTAAGGACTACCTTATCCCTGTGGAAAGAAATAAAGTCAGTCTCCACTGACAAGGCTTGCAATTCACTTATGCGTCTGGCAGAAGTGATAGCCACTAGAAAAACAGTTTTCCAAGTTAGGTACTTAAGCTCTGCAGAAGACAGAGGTTCAAAAGGGGGTTGCATTAACTGGGCAACGCAAACATTAAGGTCCCAAGCAGGGGCCGGTTCTCGAAAGGGAGGATTAGTATGGAGTAACCCCTTAAAAAACTTGGAAAGCACAGGATGAGAGGAAAGAGGGGATGACTTTCCTGCTGACACAAAAGCAGACACAGCTGCCAAATGAACTCTCAGGGTAGCTGGTCTGAGACCCAAGGAATTAAGATGTACCATGTAATCTAACAAAAAGGGCAATTCAGCAGATTCTGGGGAAATATTTTTCCCAGCACACCAAATGGAAAACCTTTTCCATTTAGAACTATAAGTAGCCCTAGTGGAAGGCTTTCTGGAAGCCTTTAGGATCTCAAGAACACCCTGAGAGAGGTGTAAATCAGCAAACTCTAACTCCTCAAGAGCCAGGCCTTGAGGTTGAGGGATTTGAGGTCCGGATACCAAACCCTTCCCTGGGCACAAGTCAACAGATTGTGATTCCTGGGGAGGCACAGGGGAAGATGGACTGTCAGAGACAGAAGGAGTGGGTACCAGGGCTGCCTGGCCCAATCCGGGGCAATCAGAATCACCCTGCAAGGCTGAGATCTGATTTTGACTAGTACTTTGAATAGGAGAGGAAAGGGAAGCATAGAGAACTTCCTCCCAATCCAGAAGAAGGGCATCCAGGGAACTGAGCCCAGCACTGGAGGCCTGCAACAGAACAGAGGAAGTTTGTGATTGTCTGGGGCTATAAAAGATCTAGCTGAGGATGCCCCACCTGGCAAAAACTATCCCCAGCACTTGAGGATCCAGGGACCATTCGTGATGGCCCTGGGAAATCCTACTGAGGGCATCCGCTAGGACATTGTCCTTCCCTGGAAGATGAACTGCTATGAGGGAAGTGTTCAGGAATAGGCCAGAGACCACAACTTCATTGCCTTGGTGCACAAGGCCGAAGACCAGTGCCCCTGTTTGTTGATGTACCACATTGTTGTGGTGTTGTCTGTTCTGACTTGTATCACCTTGTCGTGACAGATGCAGAAAAGCTTGAAGAGCTAAAAGACAGCTCTGAGTTCCAGCAAACTAATGTGGAGCAGAGATTCCTGGGGGACCAAACTCCCTAAGTGGAAAGGTCGCCCATGTGGGCTCCCAACCCAGAAGGAAGCATCTGTAGTGAGAGTCAAGTCATGAGAAGGGAAATGAAGGGGACCCCGCTCTGAATTGCTCTGATCCTGCCACCACTGGAGAGCTAGGATCAAGGTTCGAGTCACTGGGACCAACTTGGAAAGGGGCTCTTCTCTGAGACCAAAAGGTTCTCAAGTGAAACTGAATGTCTCTCATCTGAAATCTGGCTCCCTGCACAACAGCTGTGGATGCAGCCATGTGCCCCAGGAGCTGCAGAAAGTGTCTTGCTGGTCGAGAGACCTGCAGAGTGAAGGAAGAGGCCAGAGCCACTAAATTCCTTACCCTTTCTGGGGGAAGAAAGGCTCTGGCTAGCTTTGTGTCCAATTCTGCCCCTATAAAGGTGAGTAACTGGACTGGTTCCAGAACCGACTTTGGTAGGTATAGCAGAAAACCCAGGGAGGTGAGAAGCTGCTGGGTGACCTGCAGGTGAGATTTTACCTGTTCTGGGGACTGACCTACAATGAGCCAGTCGTCTAGATAGGGAAAAACAGCAATCCTCTGCCTCCTTAAGTGGGCCACTGCCACTGCTAGACACGCTGTGAATACCCTTGGAGCAGAGGTAAGGCCTAAGGGCATTGCTCTGAACTGGTAATGACCTGAGGGCAGTTCGAATCTGAGGTACTTTCAATGGAATCTTCTGATTAGGACATGGAAATAGGCATCCTTGAGGTCCAGGGAGGCTAGCCAGTCCCCTGGCCTTAGGGAAGGTAAAATCATTGCCAGAGTTACCATTTTGAACTTTGGTTTCAAAGATGCTTGTTCAGATATCTGAGATCTAAAATGGGCCACCATTCTCCTGTCTTTTGGGGTAAGGAAGTATCTGAATACAGACCCCTGCCCTGATGCAGGGAGGAACCCTTTCTACTGCTCTGAGAGCTAACAGGGATGAGACCTCTGTTTCCAGAGCAAGGGTCTCGAAGCACTTGCAGGTAGAAAAGTCTGCTTCTCAACTTGGGAAACTTTTGAAGCTGAGAAGCAGACCCTGGCTTACTACTTCCAGAACCCACTTGTCTGAGGTTAAAGAAGCCCAATTCTGACTGAAGTAAGCCAGCCTGCCCCCCACTGGTACAGGAGAATCGGCCCTGGGCACCCCATCAGGGTACCTGTTTCGCAGGAGCTTTAGGCTGGGGGGTGGGAGCAGGTCTGCCCACCCCTCGTCTGCCCCTGCCTCTGAAGAAGCCCCTCTGAGCATAGGCAGAGGAGGCCTGAGTCTGGTAGAAAGGCCTGTGAAAAGACCTACCCCTACCCCTGGGGGCATGCCTTTGAGGAGTGGCTTGCCGCTCCTTAGCCTGGGCACTCTTGTAAGTAGTCCTATATTCATCCATCTTCTTCATGTAATTCTCTGTCTGCTCTCCAAACAGAGAATTCCCCACCACAGGAAAATCCATAGCCTTAGTCTGGGTATCCTGTGACAAACTAGTACACCTGAGCCAGGCCAACCTATGAAAAGCTACAGATGTGGCCATGACCCTAGAGGAAACATCATTAACATCCACAGCAGCATGAAACTGAACCTTAGAGGCTTCAATGCCATCAGCAGCCACCTGTTCTAGTTCACTAGCCAGCTGGCCATGGGCCTGCTTGGCCAGTGCATAACAGTATCCCATCTAGATTTCTGATACCTAGCTACATAAGCCATATAATTTGCTTGCCTGAGTCCCAGAGAGGCTGCCATATACTGTTTTTTGCCATGGCATCAATCTTCCTGGAATCCTTGTCAGGAGGATGTGGCCAAGGGAATATTAGCTTTATCACAGGCAGCAGCCTGAACTACAACATGACTGCATTGCTGAGAAAGGAATTCTGTATCAGGCCTGACAATGTATACCTTCTGTCCATCATTTTATCTACAGGAGGCACAGAATTAGGAGCTTTTAAAATTTTAATTGTTTGTTTCCTAAAAGACTTATGTAAAGGAATAGACAATCTCCTAGACTCTGGAACATCCATCATTTCTACAAAATCAGGCTCCTCTTGCTCATCCACAGCCTCTTCTAAAGGAAGCTGGAGGGTTTCAGCAACTTTTTTATAAAACATAAAATGAGATGGGGACTCAGACAGCATAGGGGGAGATTCTAAAGGTCTGTCTGGGGAGATGTCCGGTTCAATGGGCACACCCAGACCTTCCCAGCCACATTCATACTGCTCAATATCATAATCCTGAACCACTGGGACCGGACGAACCGACCTTTTACCAGATAGTGGTGGTTCGGACGGACCCTGAGACAGTGACTGGACAATCTGTATGGCTTTTGCTATCTCTGCAGCAGTTGGAGAAGGAATTTTGGACTCCAGACCTGCTGATTTTCTTGTTTTCTTTACTGGAATTGGTTCCTCAGAACCAGCTTTTCTTTGCCCGAGGAAGTCTGGCCCTGGTCAGAGGGCACTCCTCTGGTTCAGTTGGCACCGAACCGGCTGGCCATCCGGTCAGCGGACTTTTGGCCTCCTGCTCCCTGAGCCTGCCCAATCTTTTTCCAGGGTGGCTGCAGGAAATTCTTACATACCTGGCAGTCTGACTGGAGGTGGTCAAACCCCAGACAATAAACACATATGGTGTGTGGGTCAGCCTTGGCAAAGACTTCCCACAAACATCACAGTGTTGAAACCAGTGGGCCAGTTTTCTTTGGGTTTCTCAGACATAATGCCAGCCTAACCAAAAACTTGCCCTTTTAACAGCAGTGCCAGGCAAGACACCCTTATCGGTTCCTAACCGTAACACGAGGTATTGGAAAAACGCTATAAATCCGGTCTTTAGAACCGATAAGAACCGGAACCGCACTTCTAAAATAGTAACTTTTAGTTTTAAATGAGTTTTAAACCGACTGATCGGTTCAAAACCGAACCGATAATCTCAAGTTCCACACAGACAAAACCTTCATTTACTTACGGTTACCACAGATAGAGCTTGAACCGAACGGTTTTAGTTAAATAAAACTATTCTCGGTTAAATCCAACCGAGAAAACACTTTTAAACCGAGAAATGAACCGAGCAGAAAAAGAAATCTCCGGAGCGACTGTTCACTGAGGCGGAGTAAAGAATCTGACAGTTCAAGTTTGAAAGGACACAGATAGAGCTGCTCTCGTGCCAAAATTCTATTTTGGAATGGTTTTAACCATTTCATTCTGGGGCAGTTCTAGAGCTGGAACAAACTGCTAATGTCTATAATATAGCAAGACTTCATGTTGTTTGAATCATTCAGTATGTTTGCTTCATCCTTGTCATCCTCAACTCACACCCCCCTTTTTTAACTTGACTACTCCTTCCTTAGTTTTGTGCTGGTCCCATTTATAATGGAAGAATGCCTTGTCACCTTTCTTTACCCCTACACTAGCCTCAGTCAAGCGCCTGCATTTGCTTGTATCACTGCCTTGTTTGTTACTCTCATCTTATCATGATACATCCCCATCCTCTTCTGTCTGACTTGATTTATATCTACAGAGTGCCTTACTTCTTTTTCTGTCCAACTCTGCTGCTCCCTTTGAGAACCACAGGGGTGTCTTCCCCCTTTTACTCTTCCCCTCCATCCTTCCACAGAGACCTGTTGTCTCCAGAATTACCATTTTAATCAGGTCTCATTTGCCAGCTGCTCCACCCATCTACATCACATCCAGTAATTTCCCCCCTTCCCCAACTCTGTCATCTTCCAAAAATTAGCCCTTCTAAAGACTAGGACTTTAGTCCTGGAGTTGACCCTATCAGTTTTCAGTTTGACCTCAAACCACACTGTTCTGTGGTCACTAGACCCCAGTTGTTCCCCTACTCAGACCTTACCCATACAGTCTCTGTTAGTCAGAGCCAGATCCAGTATGATCCTTCTCTAGTGAGATAAGCAACCCTCTGGCTCAGAAATGCCTCCTGCCTTTTTTTAACCAGTGGCTGCTTCCTTGAGATTACTGCTTATGAGATATACCAGTCTGCGTCAAGCACATTCAAATATCCTACAATCAGTACCTCGCTTAGTTCTGCCATCCTTTGATTTCTTCCCCTAGCTTGCTGTCTAGATATTCTTTCTGTGCCAGAGGCCTGTGTACCACTCTTACTGTAATCACTCTCCTTCCCTCCCCTGCAATCACCAGTGCCCATACTGTCTTGGTCCCATTGTTGTTACCCACTACTGGGATTTATGAGGCTGAGATGCCCTTCTTAACCTAAAACCCTACTCCTTCACCACATCCCTATTACCTGTCCCTCCTCGACATAGTGTACCCTGGCATCTGTAATTCATATTCCCTGTAAATTCCAGAGCTGGGTCTCTAGAAAACACCCTAATGAATTATACCCATGCCAGATCCCTAGGTGCCACCCAATGCAATCAGAATTGATGGGGCCCATAGGATAAAACTTTAACCTGACCTTAACCTTTTGTTAACCTGAATTGTTTTTCCAGGAAATACCTTATTTGAACTGGACCTAAGTCATGTTTATAGAAAACATCCTGTTGGATCCAATCCAAGTCTGTCAGAAACACCTTACCAGGTTAAAAATTGGGTTGGGTGTCTAGAAAATATCCTATCTGGTTGGACTCAAATTGATATGACACGAAAACACTATCCAACTAGATCCAAGTCTGGTTTCTTGGAAGCACATCATATGATCAGACAAAATTTTGATCTGTATGAAATATCGCTGAACCTGTCTAAGGTATTAAAGAATCACCCTAGCCAGCTAGACCAGCAGCAGGTTTTAAGGGGAAGCTTTATGCATTACCTGTTCAGGTAGAAGGAGAAGATGTTCTTTTCCACCAGTTTTTGTCTCATAATGTTGTCAAATACTGGTAGCACCCCATCCACAGAAATGGTTGGGTAGCCCAACCCCAGGATACCATCAAATCTAGCCACGGCAAAGATGATGCCAGGTTGCTTTATCGCCTCTGCAAATGTCTGGTTCTGGATTTTCAAATCCGCTATCTAAACACCAAGGAAAGAATGAGAGAAGAAACAACATAAGTACAAAACACTGACAAAATTCTTACATATGGGAACCCAATCCCCCTAATTCCAGCCATCCTAGGCTTATATAACTAAGAGAATTCATGGACAAAGGAAGCAGTATTTTTTTTTTGTTTGCCTGTGTTATCAAAGGAGCAAGCATGTCATTGGGTTGAACAAACCAGCTGCACACAAGTCCGAATTATATCTGCTGTAATAAATGTTGGACCCCACTGTTAACAAGATTTTACCTCTCAGTTGGGCTAACCTACATAAAAGAAATTCTAAACCTCTTCTTATGAAGGGCATCTTATTTAATTGTCATGTTGCCCACTGAGTTAACCATTAGTTTTATTGTTCTCTCACTTTTGTTACTTGGCTGGGCTACCAGGACATTACGCAGCTCTATCAGTCAGGTATCCACAGTAGTCCAGTAGACTTCCAGGTTATGCAGAGGGATTTACTCACCTTGTGTGTACTGAAATATACAATCTAAGCCTAGATTGGCTGCTAACCTTAGCCTGAGGCCTGAACGATCAGTGCAACTGAAAAGGGAAGATAGTGTGTTCAGGTGGTCAGTGAAGTGTGAACAACATGACCCAGGTTCGAATCAAAGCACAAGCACCCATCACTGTGAGCAAGTCCCTTGGTCTGTAAATTGTAAAATGGGTTGAAGCAGGACACAATTTGAAAATGGGATGGCACACTTCAGCTGAGCTATCCTAGGTTGATTAATCCCCAGTAACCCCACACCCTGAAGTGGGTTACTGCGCATATAATATGGGCTCCAACAAGTTTTAAAAATGATCTTTACTTTTTAAGAAATATCGGAAAGTGTCACGTCTGACTTTGGTATCCTTCCACTGAAATTGGCACTTAATAAAGTAATCACTGGAGTGATTCTGTTGCTTCCTTTGCTTAATTTTGTTTCTTTTTGTCAATCTCATTCAGTTTTCTCAGTTTGAACACTTATTTAGTTGTTCCACACTTTCAGTAACTTAAAATGTTATTTAGAGACACATACCTCACTTGTTGGTACCCGCCAAGTGGTGAACATTCTCCATCGCGAGCGGTGAAGATTCTTCATCCATTTGGCTATGGGAGTTGGGGGGGGGGACTGTAATGTCTGCTCCCTGCTCTGTGATCCATCTAGGTGGGTGGGTGGCTGGGAATTGTTCTGTAGGCCCCCATTTGGAGGCCACTGATCGTTACCTCCTCCATGATCCATCTGGGTGGGTTGGTGGGAACTACTCCCGTTCTGTTGTGTACCCGTTCCATCAGCCCCGGTGATATACAACCTCCTCCTGCTCCCCCCAATCTGGCGCCTCTTCTCCAGCACCTCACCACGTCATAGTCAAAAATGTCTGACGAGTTGCTGCTGTTGGACCTGGGGAAATGCTGTGACTTGTCAGGTACTAGAGGAGTGCTCCCATTGTGTCGGGCTCCTGTTCTGTTGGCCCCGGCAATACACGCCCCTCTCCTCCCACTCCCCCCCCCCAGCCTGGGGGCTTTCTCTGCCACCTTGCCGCTTCACTGTTAACAACTTCCAATGAGTCGCTACTGTTGGACCTGGGGAAATGCAGTGATTCGTTGGGTACTAGAGGAGTCGGACCACAACAGCCCAAAATCGTTACTGTCAATAAGTTCCAACTGCTACCACATCACCAGATACCACAGTCGATATACCATACAGTTAGACATGAGTAGGGCTTTTGGCTGTGACCTACTTACTCTAGCTGTTGGTATAACAGAGATTAATGTAGGCCCCTCGTGATGCTTCTCATACAATCAGAAACATCACACACAAAGCCCATGTTATAATACGGTTTAATAGATGTGACCTGTCCGTGCTGAGGAAGGGGTTGGTGGGAACCTGAAACATTGGTGGGCCACGAGTACAACTAAATGTTTTACTGCACCAATTGGAAATAAAAGTTTTTTTTTTTTTTTTTTTAATTAAAGCTATTTGGTACACATCATTAATTGAACAGACTACACCTCAAAAATATTTTGTTTGGTCCTTAAAGGGCCAGGATTCTGGGCTAGAAAAAAAAAAAAAAGAGGATCTAATTAGCAAAACTGACAAGAAAAAAAGTACTTAATTTATACAAAGTAACTGCAAACTACTTTTAAAAGTTAATATTAATTTCAGGCAGTGTAATAGATCTTTAAAATCATGGAATGAAGGAAAAACATAAAATAGCAAAACCTTAAGTTATTTACTGTTTCTTTTAGAGCAGTTTATTTTTTTTTTGGGGGGGTACACTGGACTATATTTGTGGACACAGGCAAAAAAAAATAATAATGTTATATACAAAAGACAAAGGTTTAAAACTAATCTCTGCTTTGATTTTTCTCCTATCACTCCCCTGGAGACACTACGTCCTCTTTCCTCCCTCAGTCTCTCTAAAGGTCTTCGCTCGGATGGGTTGGATCCTAATCTACTCCAACTTTCTGTCTCTGCTATTGCTATCCCACTCACCCACATCCAGAACCTCTCATTTCCCCTCTGCACTGTTCATCAGTGCTGGAAGTTTGCCAAGGTTCTTCCTTTTCACAAAGGTGGTGATCCCACCTCCCCTGTAAATGTTCAACCTATCTCCCTTTTTCCCTACTCTCAGTAAGCTGCAAGAGAAGCTTGTCTACAGTTAGGTTTTGGATTTACTCTACTTTGTCAAGTTCTTCTCTCTGTTCCAGTCTGGTTTAAAAAAAAAAAAAAAAAGCCACTCCACCATTCTTCACTCCTACATGTCACTGACCTATCCTTAAGGGGATGGACATGAGGCACATCACTGCTGCCATCATCATTAGTCTTGCAAAGTCCTCTGACATAATATCCCTCTCCCTCCTTTTAGGTAAGCTGAGAAGTGCATTTTTTTTATTTTTTTATTTTAGTCTTTGGTAACCGGGTAATGCCCACTAGGCACAAGTGCCTGTTTTCAGGGGCGACCTGGGAGCACTGGGCGGTTAAGTGACTTGCTCAGAATCACACAGTATGCAAGTGGAGGTTGTGAGAATCAAACTCAGGTCTAGTCTGCTGGATGTACCAAGCTCATTCACACCTCATTCCTCTAACCTCTAGGCTATACTGCCAGCCCATGTCTCTCTGCTCCAGCTGTCAACTGGTTTTAAGTCCTACCTCTTCGGCCGCCTCCAGTCACTCCAGGTTGGTGATGCCTTGTCTCCCCTCCCAATACAGTCTGGGGTTCCCCAAGGCTCCACTCCAGGGGCTCATCTTGTTCCCAGTCTTTCTTAATTAGCTCCACTCAGTTTGTGTCAGCTCACATATTCATATTTATGCAGATGATACTGTATTTTTTGCCTCAAATGCCATGGTTTGCCCGCTGTTTTTACTGTTTATTTTGTCTGTACCTGTCTGCTGTTTATTTTGACTTTTGGTCATTCATTTTACCAGCACACTGTTTTGTTAATATTAACTACACTTTTCCACATATTTATCTCCCAGTACTCCTCCCCCAGGTCACACCTGGAAATGAGTCTTGGCCCAGTAAGCCTTTCCTGGTTATCAATTTTCAATAAATAAATAAAGGGTGCATTAACTACTTCACTGGACAACTGTCAGCAGCTTCTGGGAAAGCTAGTGCCCAAGACCAAATTTGTTTTTGAAACTAAAGAAGAAGGCAATGGGGGTCACGTGATGTGCTGAGGCGAGTCGGACGTCCTCCGTGCCGCTCCTAGGCCCGAGTCATAAATTAAGTGCTCTAATTGTCCAGGGGTCTGTTTATTTTGGTCGCCTCCCGCTTAGAAGGGGGTGTTAATCATAGCGGTCGCGAATTTGGGCGGCAGTAAGTTCCTGAAAGCTGCGGGACACGCTAACGAGGTTCGGCTGGGGTGCGCTGTATCCAAGAGCTGTAGGCCCCGGCTGGAAGCTGAGATGGAGCCCGGAGTTACCGAGCCCCTTGCCGTGAGATCCCCCGCGACCAAGAGACCCAAGCCGCAATCCCCCACCCCTACGGAATCGGAGGAGGACATAAATAGGGGAGGAGAAGGGGGTCAATCCAACGAGGACCTGCAGGAAATTAAGAAGTTATTGCAGGACTGGTAACTACTGCTGTTGTAAAACCAGCACTGCAATCTCTTGCGCAACGGATGGGGATGCTGAGGCCAGGATCAAGGCCCCAAGAGAAGAAAGTGCTGACTATGGAGCAAGAGCTGATTTTGGCCAAAAACAAATTAAAAATTGGAAGATCGTATTGATGACCAGGAGTCAAGAAGCCGGAGGAATAATCTGGTGCTGGCTGGGCTGCGGAAAGAGCTGAGGGGCGGACTGTGTCTCATTCATCCAGGACATGCTATTAAAATTACTGGGCCAGACACCATATGGAGAAGCATACAACTTGGAGGGCCCATAGCGTTAAAGGAATACCCTGTGAGCGGGCCCAGGGTGATCATAATGAGATTTCTCAATTTTAAGGAGAAGATGCATGTACTGTGGAAGGCCAGACAACTTAAATCCCTGCAATGGAACGCGCGACTCTCTGGATGTTTCAAGATCAAACCTCTAATTAGAGAGAGAAGCAGAAGGAATATGGGAAATTAAGAAAAGTTATATTTAGCGAATTAAATTTCGGTGCAATATCCAGCAACGCCTTGGTGAGACTACAATCTGGAGAAAAGCTGCTATTGACCGCGAGGGATGCTGGAAGGTTTACGATTGAACTCCCAACCTTGTTCAAACCTCAGACCTGAGGTGGACTGCCCAGATGATGTGGGGCTGTGTTGATTTCACTACAGTTGAACAAATACTATATGAAGCTTGCTCGAGTCGCTTAGTTTAACTCAGCTATGGTTGTATTCCCCCTTCCTTTTTTCTCCCACTGAGCAGTGTCTTGGGGGACTGTATCATGTTTGTTTGGTCGGTGTGGGTAGTTTTAGGGGTATAAGTTTGGGGGCTGGGGGGGTATTGGTTTTGGGGGGCAAAGCTGCAAGGGTCAGTGATGACCACCCCTATTTAAAGGGATCATATAAGGATGGCACTGTCTGATCCCTTTTATATTTAATCGAGTCAGTTTCAGGCAGGGCCAGATTTCCCTGTGAATTGACTGGTTAGCGATAGCCAATATGGCTGTGTTCTGAAGCTTGTTGTTTTTTCTTTGATCTGTTAGGGGAATATGTGGAACTGGGATGGCACTGCTGGAGGGAGGGTGATCTATTAGGACCAAGTGATGGGCAGACTATTGATGTGTTAGGGCCAGGGAGGACAGGCGGGAGGAAACTACAGGGAGGCTCATCCATGACCGATGAATCGTTAGGACGATGATCGAAGGATCGGGGGCAGAGGGGAAGATGGGATTGGGGGGTTGGGAGAGAGAGAGAGAGAGAGAGAGTTTTAGAATGTATAGTGAAGGAAGGCGGACTGGTATGGTTTGGGTGAAATGGATCTCATGTTATGATCGATCTGATAGATAATGATTTGCATTAACATAATTTCTTGGAATGTCAAAGGGCTTAGGAGTAGACGTAAGAGAATGGTCATTTTGAGGCATATTAATCATTTGGGGGCTCACATAGCCGCTCTGCAGGAGACACATCTGTTAACGGAGGAATTAAGCGGTCTTAAAAAATTATGGGTGGGCCAGGTGTACGGGCAGGGTAAGGAAAAAGCTTCGGGGGGGTGGTAATTTTAATAAGAAAAAGTTGCCCCTTTAGGGTGGAGCAGGGGCTGTTAAGAGAGGATGGTAGAGGGATATATCTGTCTGGGATCTTAGCAGGTAAAGCAATTTCTTTGGCCTCTATCTATGGTCCCACCCCCTCTTCTGCAGATTTTTTTGCTTCCATAGAAAGGGACATCACAGCTATATCTACAGACCTACTTATTTTGGCTGGGGACTGGAATGCGTGTGCTAATAATTTGGATGACAGGATACCTCCATCTGGTAGGCCTCTAACCAAAGCACAGGTTGCCTTGAATAGGATGGTGGAGGCGACTGCTTTGGTGGACCTGTAGGACCCACTCTAAGAAGGGCAACATTATGACCTTCTTTTTGGGCTCATAAATCCCAATCACGTATTGACTTCTTTCTAATTAATAGTGTGGCCCTTAGGGAAGTGAAGGGTATGACTACTGAGGCTAGGGTTCTCTCGGATCATTCCCCTATCTCGCTTTTGTGGGACCCAAGTCTTGTGCCTCCCAGGCCAGTTAGATGGAGATTGAATGATTTGTTGTTTGCAGAGCCTAAGGTACAGGAGGAGTAATATGAGCATCTGAGAGGAGTTATTCATGCTCAATTACCATCCCTACAAAACCAAAAGTTGGCTTGGCCGACATGTAAGGTTTTGTATGCAGGGGCAGTTCAGGCTTTGGCAGCTAGGAGGAATAGATTGAGAAAGGCAAAGGAGGAATTTATTCTGGGGCAATTGCCTCCTTATCTCCTTTGGAGGGGTCTTCCAGAAATTGATAGGGAACTTAAATCCCCTACGGGGAATGGCGGATATTGAGTACCATAAGGTGGAATATTGGTTGGATAGGATGCAGGCTAAATATCTTCTCAGGGATGTCCCAGGTCGTCTGCTAGCGACCAGGATTGGGAATGGAAAGCTAGTAGAACCATTACCTCTATTTGGCATGGGGAGAAATTGATAGTAGACCCTCAAAAATAGCAGATGCATTAGCGTCCTATTTTACTGGCATATATGGGTTGGAAATATGGTTGGAGAGGAGGAAATAAATGTTTTCTAGGGAATACCCTCGGTTTTGAACGAGATGCAGGCTAGTAAGTTAGCGGCTCCTATTACAGAGATGAGATATTGGGGTGGTGCAGTCTTTACGGTTGGTAGGACTCCGGGGCGGATGGTCTTACAGCAAGTTTACCAAGCCCATATTAAGCGGTACTCCCACTTCTTCTGGATTTTTTAATATTATTATGTAAGAGGGGTTATCCCATCCGCCGTTATATCAGGCATACATATCCTTGATTCCCAAGCCAGACAAACCCAGGGATAGGGTGGATAGCTATAGGCCTATAGCTTTAATGAACCAGGATATTAAGATCTTAACGAAAATCTTGGCTAATAGAATATTGAGGGTTGCACCGATATTAATTAGTGAAGAGCAAGTGGGATTTATGCCCGGGAGGGGGGCTCAGGATGCTCTCAGAAAGCTCCATCATATAATCAATTATGCATCAGATTCTCAATTACCTTTAGCTTTAATATCATTAGACACCGAAAGGCGTTCGATAGGGTTTCCCATGGTTTTGTTTGCCACAATGCGGAAGATGGGTTTTCGGAAGGTCTGCTTAAGGGTATTAAACACCTTTATGCCTTCTTAACTAGGATCTTGTGCAATGGGTACAGTTCACGAGAAATTTTGTTGAGCAGGACCAGACAGGGATGCCCCTTATCGCCAATACTATTTAACATTTATTTGGAGCCTTTGTTAAGAGCACTCAAGGAGGATAAACTGATAAAGGGTAAGGGTAGGGGAGGGAACTTAAGTTCTCAGTTTTGCTGATGATATCGTACTACATTTAGAGGACCCAGCTATGAGTTTGAGAGAGCAAGGGTTTTAATTGAGTTTTCGGTGGTGTCAAATTATAAGCTGAATCTAACAAAACCCAGGTTCTCCCTTGACCCGCATGTATTTAGGGCAGATTTTACTCAACTTAGTCTTCAGTGGAGGCGGATGAGATTAAGTATTTGGGCATTGAGTTACAGCAAATAGCGAGCAGGGAGTTGAGGCAAATATGGAGGGGGTGATATCGGCAATAAGAGGAGATATACTGAGATGGAATAAGTTCCCCTTGAACTTTACGGCTAGACTTGGCCTTATCAAAATGAATATGTTGCCCAGGCTTTTATAGCCACTATATATTGCCCCGTATGATATCCATATCACTTGGTTTAGGGTCATTAAGAAACTTCTTTCTGATTTTATGGAAATCTAAACCACCTAGGAAGAAGTATGAAAGCGCTTTGTTTGCCCCAGGCAATGAGGTGGGATAAATTACCTGATCTCCTATTATATTATGTGGCAGGGCAATTGGGTTTATGCTTCGCTGGGTTAGGGAGACTGAGGGAGTATATATCCCAATATGGTTACAAATTGAGAGGCAGATGTTGAAGGAGCGAGGTTTTTCATCTGAGGCATTAATATATTCTAATCCTACAAAGGATCACTTTAAAGGGGTGGGAACCCGATTGGGAAGTCATTGAGGCCTGGTGGGCCTTTCTCTCCGCAGAGAAAATCCCAGTTGAAATCTTGGGATCAACCCTTGGTGGTAACCCACATTTGTAATTGGAGGGCAGGTGATAAGTGAGGGTGGGCCCACCAATTAAGGGGTTAAAGGTGAGGGATCTTGTCCAAGGTGAAAGGGTCACTATTCCAGCCCCGGTGGAGGGGATGCCCTTCTTTAAAAAATTGCAGCTAACCCAGTTGTTGAAGGCAGTGGTGAGAAAGACTGGAGGGTTTTCGGATGGGTCATTCACTTGGGAATTTTTAAAGGCAGTGGATCCGAAGGCAAATATTCTTTCTCAGATTTACAGGAAGCTGGTGGAGTTTGTTAGTCCACCCTCGCCCATACAGGTGGCGTACTGGGATAAGGTTATGGCCCCCAAGAATCTTGCTTGGGATTCAATTTGGAAAGCTCATAGGTATACAACAATTCCTAAGTTTAGGACCATGCAGTATTTTATCGCATCTGATCTTTATTTTACCCCGGCAAAATTATATGATAGAAAGCTTAGGCAGACGGACCGTTGTTTCAGATGTGGGAATGGAATTGGAGATTTACTCCATGTGATGTGGGAGTGCTGTAAAATCTCCCCTTTGTGGCTGGAGATTAAGCAACATATGGATCCACTGATGAATTATTCTGATTACATAACCCCAGAGGTGTGTGTTCTGGGCGATTTCTCAAAAGTTCCTGGTGTTTTATCCAAATTTCATTTGGCTTTGATGTAAATCATTAGTCAAGTCCTTTTTAGCTCAACATTGGAAGACAACCAGGAATACTCCTAACCAGTGGGTGCGGGATTTGGTGATCACATTGGGTAGAATAAGGAGACAGCTTTGGGCGAGGGGAATAAAAGGCTATATACTAAGAGATGGGCATCTTTAGAAGCAATTTACTTATCTCAGAAATAGCTGAAGGTCCGTCTGTCTTGCTTTGACTAGCATGGGCTTAGTTAACTTCTCTTTTCAGAATGGGAATTTGCTGATTAGTATTTTGCCTTCTTTTTTTTTCTTCTTTTCTTTTCGATGACTTGATCGAGTAAGGTGGTCAGTATATAAATAACTTGAGATTCTGGCAAGGGTTAAAGGGGATCGGAGTGTAAGCCTTCCAGATGTCAGGTGGGATGGGGACTCTCTCTCTCTCTCTCTAGGGGATGCGGCAGGGCTCCACCTCTGGTTTATTTCAGAGGCTGTCTATGATCTTCACTACCGTAATAGTACTGTGGACAGGTATGTTTGGCGGTATGGTGGAGTTGACTCCTGTTTTGGCTCCTTTCTATCTTCTCTTTTTTCTCTACAGGTTGATTGTGAGTTGTTCTTAGTTGTTTATATGACCTATATCTCTTGCTAACACTTTATTTTTTGGCAATGTGGGTTGTAAATTTTTTTTTTTTTTTTTTTTACAGGGGTCTTTATTGGACACATGTACTACTTTAAGATGGATTCCTGCTGTCTATGTATATATGGGATTGTATATAGTTCATACAGCCAGTTTGTGGGCTGTATACCCTGGTTATGCCAGGTCTTTATCTTCTTTTTTTTTTTTCTAGTTGTAATGAATGATGATTGTTAATCAAAATTCAATAAAGACATGTTGAACAAAAAAGGAAAAAAAAAAAAGAAGGCAATGATTTAAGCACTTCAGTTTTATTTTTACTAATACAGCATACAAATGCATTTGACCCCAAATCACCCAACACCATATAAGCCAATGGATGGATGGATGGACGGACGGACGGACAGATGGATGGATGGATGAATGAATGACAGAAAGGCAATAGTATGATATATGTAGGATCTGAAACTGAAATAATGGGGGAGTGGACTATAGTTCTAGTTGAATCAGCTATGAATAAACAGGCTTGCTGGAGTGTCCTTGCTGGTTCCTGCAACTAACAATTTCCCCATGCACTTGTGGCATATTTTGTTGCTAGGGAACAGTTGTCACTGTTGCCACAGTATATTCAACCATTGTCATGAAATCATCACACTGTGTTGAGGGACACAAGATGTTCGGAAAATGGGTGTTCTGAGGATCAGAAGCAGGAAAATGCAGTAAAAACTCATTGCCTATGAAGAATCCCAGGAGAATGTAATTTTGTGGCAGATGCTGGGGCCCTCTGTAGGCTTCAATGGAAACTGAAACTTTTTGTAGTTAACATGATTGCAATATGAGCCATTTCCCATGGATCCATTATGATAAACACTACACACTAGCCAACCGCACTCTAGTTTGGTTACTTACAGTCAGGGAGTCCTGGCTAAGGAATCCCGAGAGGCTGCCAGTGCCATATCGGATGGAAAATTCAGTACCATTCTCTTGATATGTGCTAGATGTCTTTGAGTTGTAGCGCCTGTGGAGCCCTAACAGAAACAAAGTAAAACAAGAGAGGACTAATGCCATGATGTTTACAGAGCAAGTATTAGAGTCAGTAAACACATGCACGGCAACACAATCAAAGACACACAGACAGACCTACACTTAAACAAACATGCATTTAAACACACATAAAGCAAATAAAAGATTGCAAAAATGTACTGTCTTTAAGCTGCATACCTTATAAGGTCCAACTAGGCAATACCCATGATCTAGGCAAATATTCTCCAGCACCATTTGGGGTAGGGAGTGCAAAGTATGTTGGGACTTAACCATAAATCATAACGAGTAAAGTTCTGAGATTAAAATTTTAATGATGAAAAGAAGTAAAGAAAAAGTAATATTAATGCCCTAAAGTAAGGCAGAGTATGTGGTCTTTATTAGTGGAAGTTGTTGCATTTGATAACCAAGATGTGTATAAGGTATATTTTAAAGATTGAAATATACTGTACACTTTGTATAGCATTCTGAACAAGTCTCTTCATGGAACCAGAAATTTGGAGTTATGACAATATCACTGCAAGTGAGAAAAAACTCTGGGTATCGGCCGTTGACCCATCTGAACTGTACTCAAAGTTATGTTCATGTGCAGTGTCGGAGTCAAATGTCCAGGGCCCTGGTCATATACAGATATTGGAACAGAATTTCGATCATAAAAAACAAAAACAAAACCAAAAAAACAACAACAACACGGTTTTCACTTACACTTTTATTCAGATGCAGTTAAATATTGACCTGGGGGTTATGAAGATAATTTCTGATAAGAAGACCATTACAAGTAGCAGTAAATTACCATAAATGTCCTGTCTCTCTTAGGGGGGCATAAGGATACTGCATAAACGCCTCCTTTTTAGCGTCTGGCATCAGATTTCAGTGCTGAGCTATACTGGTTTGCAGTGGTGAGGATAACTCCATATTAGAAAGGACTCAAAAATGTGATATTCATTACTTTCCTCCTATCTTTTGGCTCCTAGGTGGTAAACAGGGTTAAGAAATGGTTAGGGGATTGGTAACAGAGGGTGGTGATGAGTGGAGTTCACTACAAGGAAGGAAGGGTGACCAGCTGGATGCCTAATGGATCAGTGTTGGGACCAGCCCTTTTTAATGTTGTTATAGATGGGATTGCAGATGAACTGGAGGGGAAGGTCTGCCATTCTGCAGATGACACCAAAATCTGCAATAGGATGGACGCTCCGGGGGGAGTAGAAAGAATAAGCAGAGACCTGAGGAAACTCAATGGGTGGTCAAGGGTATGGCAGCTGGGTGTCAATGTGAAAAAGTGCAAAATAATGCACCTGGGAGATGGAAGCCCAGGGGAAGAGTACAAAAGGGGGGAGTGTTATTTATGACCACCAAGCAGGACAGAGACGTGGGGTGTATAATCTCTGATGACCTAAAGGTGGCCAGGCAGACAAAGTTGTTGGGAGGGCTAGTGGGATGATTGGGTGCATAGGGAGAGGTATCACTAGCAGAAGGAGGGAGGTGGTGCTGCTTCTGAATAGATCAGTGGTAAGACGTCACCTAGAATACTGTGTACAGTTCTAAAAGTCACATCTGCAGTAGAACATAGAGTGGAGATAGTCCACAGAAGGGCAACTGAAAGGGGTTGGGGTCTGCATCAAAAACCATATCAGGAGAGGCTAAAGGAACTCAATGTGTGCACCCTTAAAGGGAGGAGGGAGAGGGGGAATATGACAAAGACCATTAAATACCTCACGGGGGTAAATAAGGTACAGGAGGAAAGTATTTTTACAGAAAAAAAGTTGCACAAGAACAAGGGGTCATGCTGTGAAGTTGGGGAGGCAGTAGATTCAGGAGAAATGTAAGAAAGTACTTCTTCACAGAAGAAGTGGTGGATTCCTGGAACAACCTACCAGCCACTGTGGTGAGTGTGAAAACAGTGGAGGTGTTCAAGAATGCACGGGATAAGCATAAGAGAATCTTAGTGGAAAGGAATGGGGGTAAGAGAGGAAAAAAAATTGAGATCAGGTAAGGTCTAGAGACATATATAGAAATGGAAAATGGGCAGAATAGGATGGCAAAGCAGTCCTTATCTGCTGAAAAATTTTATATTCCTGGTTAGCACCTTGCCTGCTTTAGGAGCCTGTTCGGTGTGACCTCTTGCCTAATGTGCTGCCATGGCTTGCCCCCTCATGCTGGGTCCAACCTGCATCAAATGTTCCACTCAACCTGTCTGACAGACTGAATTTAGTGAGTCTCCTGCCATGGATCAACTAGGGGCTGCACCACCGAAGCCCGTGTGAGCATGAGGTGTGGCTTCATCTGCTACACTGATTCCGGATTGTCTTTCATTATTCTCTCCTTCCTGTAGGTGCTGCCAGCATTGAGTCTAAGCTGCTCTGTTGGACATGACACACTTAGGCCCACAAATGCCTTTCCCTCCCAGCTGTGTTTATTTTAAGAGACTACGCTTGCCATTACAACTCATCAGATGACAATCAAGCAGCATCTCACAGGATGGAATACCAACCTTCTGCAGGCTCACTGCCATGTTCCTTGACTGTAAGACAAACCGCTCCCCAAGTACCTGGCCAGCTGAAAACATTTTTTGTCAAATAAAAGCTTGAATTATTTAGAACACCACATCGTTGACAACAGCTCAGAATGGACTAAATCTGTGCAAAATGTGGATTCTTTTACTTGTGGATTTCTGATACTGGTCACACAAACATAACACTATCAAGCTTGGACCCAAATGAAACTACATTTTGACTGGGAGTAGAAAGCATTCCTGTCATGGAAAACTACAGTTCCAAGAATTAAGTTGGAATCCCAAGTTAGTCTGAAGAATATTTGAGAATGGTTTAACCTATAATAATATACCTTAGCGAAGATAATTACTGTGAAAGTTATATCATAGTCCCCAAGATGTTGGTGTGAGAATATGGGCCCAATTCACCCTTCTCTGTGTGTGTGGAGAGCCTCCAGTGTGCACCTAGTGCCCACTTTACACATGCAGAGCATTCCAAGACAGCCACAAACCTCTCACGCAAATGCCCATCTGCCTTCAGATCCAATTCCACTCCACATGGACTTGTGCTGGCAGTTGGACTGAGGGGCTAGCAGGGGTGTGGCATGGGGGCTGCACTTTAAAGAAATTTCAAAGTCTGGTACACTTGGTGTGGTCATCTGCACCCCCTGCCATGGAACAGCTATAGGGTTTGGAGGCTGAACTGGTCCCACTCTTCACAGTGGTTCCCAGCCCTCCAAAACAGCATGGAGGGCTGATAGTTGTGTGGGACACACTTTGGTATTTAGAAAATGTTCACCCCTGTTGAAAAGGGGATGTGGCAGTCTGGGTTGTGGCATAGAGGGTCAACCTTGCAGACCCGACAATTATTGCAATAAAACACTGAAAGAACAATAGTAATTGGTCTGCGAGTTTCTTTTAGTAACCTGAGTGCAGACAGTTTGTTTCTGTTGGATTCTAGTGAGTGGACGGCACCTCGTCTCTGACCGCAGTGGCACATGGGTTTTGTCTTCATTTGGTTACATATCTCAGAATCCCCTACTCATGTTCAATTCAATTCAGGTTTATTTCAGGAAATGCTCAACTGAGCAGGCTCACTCACTAGGAGGTCCTGATAACATATGACAGTGGACATATACATAAAGACAACAAGAGTAGGTGCGATACATGAGAGCATAATTACGGAGAATTACAGGTGACACAAATACAGAACAACTGTATGGCAGCAATAAAAAATAAAATAAAGTACAATAAACAGAAAAATCAGGAAGGTCATATCGTAATCATACAGTGCAGTAATAAAGTGCATGGTAATGTATTGACTAAATACAGAGTGAAAGGGAAAATGCAGTGCAAGCAATGAAGGCTTAAGCAGCAGTCAGAGGGGTGGTTACTAGAACCCACTTGTGGTGCATGCAGGCTTAGGATTAGAGGAGTGGCTGATTCAGAGGTGAAGAGGAGTGTAAAGGAAGGGTAGGCGTCAGGATGAGCCAGAGGTAGGGAAAATAAAAAGGAGGGGATGTGCATACTGTGAAGTTATGGGAGTAAAGGAGGACAAGTAGACAAGATGAAGAAAGAGAAGAGAGGTAGAAAAAGAAAAAAAGAGAAGGGAGCTAGGTGCATGAGTGTCTGGGGGTGACTTGGGAGTGGAGCATGGATACATCCAAAGAAGGGATAAGGTTTCAGAGGGGTAGGGGCAGGATTGGGAAGGGGAGGGCAGCAGACAACAGGGAAAGGAGAGAGAATTTGGAAGGGGATACAGGGGAGGGTAGGTGGGAGGGAGGGAAGAAAGGAGGGGGTTATAGGAAGGTAAGAAGTGGGAAGAGAAAAAGAGTACACGGGGTGGGTATGAGGTGGTGCCAGGTGAGAGGTGGGGGGACGGACATGGCCAAAAGAGGGAGCTAAACCCTCCAGCAATCACAAAATGCCTTAAAATGTTTTGTGGCCAGAGTTTTGAAGAAGTTAACTGAGACAAGGCTGGTGAGTTTGAACACCACCTGTAAGCTATTCCATGCAACGGGGAGGGCATAGGAAATAGCGCCCTTGCCAATGGAGGTGCGAGTTCTAGGTATGTCCAGGAGGATGAAAACTGACTTCCTTAGGGAGTAGGTACTGTGAGAAATGTGAATGAGAGAGGAGATGTATCCCAGGAGTTTATTTAATAGTATTTTGAGCAGCCACATGCCGAGATGAGTCAGAGGCCTGTTGGCTAGGGACGTCCAGCCAACTTCTGTGTACAGGTCGAAGTGGTGCGTCCTATAAGGTGCCTTGGCAATAAAACACAGAGCACGGTGGAACAGAACATCAAGTTTATGTAGGTTGATTGCCGAGGTGTGGTTATATATTATATCGCCATGTGGAGCAAGGGATCCACAAACCAGATGACCTAGGCTTGTGACTGGAAACTTTTCACTTGAACACCTCGATTCAGAACACTCACACCAAATAAAATACATTAAACCAAGCTTTTCTGCTTTGCAGGTACTTTGTAAGCAGCTTTTTTCAAACAGCACATTGATTGTCTCCTTCCCTCCCTCGAACCAGCTTCAACCAACAGAGTTACTTATGTTTACTTATTTTAAATTTGGTGGCTGGGACAGGCACACTGAGCTGAGGCTTGTTTACGGATGTGAACGATGTACTATGCAAGCAGTAATACCCTACATGGTGGGTGGTATTGGGCAGTACCGGGCTGCCCAGAGGCATAATGGGGCCCAGACGCCACAGGCGGAGGGCGTTATAGCCCCTGGAAGGTCCGGTATTGCCCATACCGCCCACCCTGGAGGGTATTATTGCACTTAGAAAATGGACTGTATTTTTTTTTTAAGTAAATATTTCATTAAGAAAAAGATAATAAAATATTAATACAAATTATCAGAAAAAGCAGTTTCTGTAAAAATAATCCCTTAAATTTAGTAAGGTTGAACTGCCACTAGAGGGCGCCGTTGCTTATAAGACCCTGATTTTTTTTTTGTTTTTTTTTTATTTATTTATTTAGATCTCGGATTACAAATACCTTTGAGCTTAGATCTCTTTTACAAAGGTTCCATGTCTCCAGCATAATAATACAACAGGTTAACAGAACAAAAAGTATGGCAAAACAGTATACATAGAGAAAGGAGATCAACAGGTTTAGACTAAACAGTGTATGGTAAAATAATTGTAAATAAGAAAAGAAACAATAGTTGACATTCACAGTGAATTAAAGAATAGAAACGAGTAACGCTAAGCAGTTTCATGCACAGGAATGCATACAGTAAATTGAAAATCAGCCAAAACAAGCTTTGTCAGTTGCTGGTAAAATCATAAGGTAAGTTGAAATCAGCCAACAGGCCTTGTAAGGGCAGACAGAGGCGCATTAGGTAGGGGGAGGAAAGGTGAAGGGGGTAGGGTGGCAGGGGAGAGTCTGTAGTTTTCAGTTAACCTCCTCCACCCCATGATTTTACTGATATCACCAGTACACAGACACACACACACACTGTTTGTTCTTTTTTTTTTTTTTTTTTATTTTTATTTAGTGACATGGTTCTCTTAACACCCCCAAACATTGTTGATACGGGACTGTGATGCCTCAAAGGATTATGAAGGACAGTAAAGCATGCAGTCAGACAACTCCAGTAGAGAAGAGGTATCCTTCCCTTTTTAAACACTGACACTATTGTTTTTAAACATTTTTCATTGTTTGTCAGCAGGAGAATGAGCGGGGCAATGAGAGAGGCCAAACGCGAGAGTAGCGCAAAGCTGGCTCTGTCTGGGATACCCATGGCTATGGTTGCAGTAGTTAAAAAAAAAAAAACTGAATGCTGGTTGATTTATTTAGTTGACCTGTTAAATGGCTTTACTCTTTCTGTGTCACCTGTTATGTGACTGGGGTGGGTGGTGGAGCTGTTCACTCGTAACAGTTGTTTCTTGCAATGCAGTCGGGGTAACTGATAACGATCAGATCAGGCGATCTAAAGGAACCGCTCAGTCAAAGTGATCACAGTCCACTGTAAGGTAGGCGCAATAAGTGATCTTGATCTGCACAGAGAAACGGTTTTGTTTGGAAAGGGGACTGACAGAAATGTTTGTATGTCTGTTCACATGGTAATTTGTGAGGACTTGCCTTGTGCCAGGTGGCAGTTTCAGTTGGGCTGGGGTCCTCCTGCTCGCTCACTATGAGACGAAAAATAGCAGCTGTTTCAACTGAATTATAAGGTGGCCCAGTGATACCAGCTGGTAATGGGGCAGCTCAAAGTGACTCTTGTTCTTCACTGGGCGTCTATTGAAACTTAATGCACCTTCTGCTGTGAGTCTCTCAGCCAATGAGAGAACTCCTAGTTTCTAAACAATTTTCTGAATCCAATATAGAGTTCGTAGGTATTATAATGTCCTACTGTATGCTGTTATTTTTTTATAAGTTGTTAATCCTTACAGTACTGCTAGAGTATATATACAGTGAAGCCCACCAGGATGAAATGCAGTGTTATAGGTTTACTGCACGACAAAAGGGATTAATCCCACTGAAATTGCATTGTTTACGGCAGAATTCTGCAGCATGGTGCTTCATCCTGGTAGGCTTCACTGTATATGTCCTAAATCTATACATGTTCAAACAGACTCAGCATAGCATTAACAGTATGATGAATGTTACAGTATGCCTGTATCCAATTGACTGTTTGATGTAATGTGTTGATCTATATCTATTAAAGTCAATAAAGATTTTTATTTATTTTATTTATTCATTGAGAAATCGGAATTACAACCTTTGAACTATAAGCTCTTTTATAAAGGATCCTCGTCAAACATGGGGAGGGCAAACAAACAGGTACATGCTTTGAGGGGAAAACAGTAGCAGCTAATAGGCATTGTCAAATACACATCAAGTAGGGGACCTAGTGCATATTACATATTGAAAATTACAAATGATAGGATAAGGATATACAAAAACATGTCCCAAGCCCTTGCTTAGTTGCAGAAAAGGGGAAGTAGTCACATGTCAACAGAGGTAATTAAAGTGCGAAAGTCAAACTAAAGTGCAAGCTATGGGTACTCCAAATAGCAGCTATGTAGTATAATCAGTTCCTGGAGGGGACAGTTGAAGGATCAGTAATTGGAGTCAGTAAAGCCATTAGGTGAGAGTATGTTACAGGCTAAGAGGGTGAGGAGGGAAACAACAGTAGGTGACTAGCAGTAGGTTCAGGAGTGGTTAGCCGTTGTGGAGGTGGAGGTGGCAGTATGGGGTTGTTTAGAGTTAGTAGGTCAGGTACATGTGTAGATAGATAGAATAGTGGGGAAGAGAGGGGGTAATGAGTGTCTAAGGACCTACTAGATAGTGCAAGTGAGACAGGGAGTGACAAGGTGCACGTGGAAGGCTAAATTCGGCCTG